>JBAIAC010000068.1:23040000-24392500 GCA_037349315.1 Chelydra serpentina | reverse complement strand
AAGCTGGAGGGCTGGATGGGGCTGAAGCAAAAGGGGCCACAGAGGGTTTTACCCACTGACATCTCCATGCTGGAGAGCTGGAAAAGGTTAATAACAGGCAGAGCAATGGATGCCCATGTTTGGAGCTGCAATAGTGTATGTTAATGGATTGTGTCATTCAACCCTACTTCAAAGGGCATGTCTACACTGCAAACTGAAGTTACATAGACTTACAGCTACCATTTTAATTATACTGCTGCTGCGTGTCCACACTATGCTCCTTGTGTCGGCAGCACACGTCCACACTAGGAGCTCTTGCATCAATACAGAGAGAAGTGCACTGTTGGTAGCTAACCCCTGTGCAGCGGGCCACCATCTGCCACAAGGTGTTCTGGGAAGGGTTTGGAGTGGGGAAATCCACCATGTGGGTTGCAGTGATACAAGTGTGCAGGGCCATTCATTGCCTCCTGAAGGACTGTGACTGTCAGGGTTCCCTCCCCACTCTAAACTCTAGGGTAAAGACATGGGGACCCACATGTAGAGCCCCTAAGCTTAGTTTTACCAGCTTAGGTTAAAACCCCCAAGGTACAAAATTCCCTGCACCCCGAGAAATGCTTTTTTCGCTGCCACCATCAAGTGGGTCTAAGCAGGAATCCAGGAAAGGAATCACTTGAACTTCCTTTCCGCCCAAATACCCCCTCAAGCTTGGAGCCCCCTTTCCTGGGAAGCTTGAGAATAATCCCTTAACCAATTGGTTACACAGTGATCTAAAAAAACCCACCCCCGGGGTTTTAACACCATAGAAAACAGTCAGCTTCTTAAAAGAAGGATTTTATTAAAAGTAAAGAAGGTAAAATCATCTCTGTAAAATCAGGATGGTAACTATTTTACAGGGCACTCAATTTCCAAACTCAGAGAGATTCCCCCCTCTGGACAAAACCTTAAAGTTACAGAAAAACAGGAATAACCCTTCCCTCTCCCACAGGGAATGTACCACCAAGCAAAATAAACAGAAATCTACTCGCAGTGCTGACTACACTTACTTTAGAAAAGCGAGGTTTGGTGAGGAGACTGGTTTTCTGTAGGTTCTTTCTGTCTTCCAAGATCACTCTGACTCAGACCGACACACAAAGCTTTTCCCCTCCCAAGATTTGAAAGTATCTTGTCCCCTTATTGGTCAGATGCCAGCCAGGTCAGGTGTCAGTCTGGCTACCTGTATTTCTTAACCCTTTACTGGTAAGAGGATTTTATAGCACTGCATCAGACCGTCTCCCCCTTCCCTTCATTTATGACAGTGACTCTGGACAATGTGCGTGAAATAGTGGATGGTTTTGCGGCAATGGGATTTCCTAACTGTGGTGGGGCGATAGATGGAGTGCATATCCCCATTTTGGCCCCAGACCACCTTGCGATGGAGTGCATCAACAGAAAGGGATACTTTTCTATGGTATTGCAAGTGCTAATGACTCACCAGGATCATTTCACCAACAGCAACGCGGGCTGGTCAGGGAAGGTACATGATGCATGTGTCTTTAGGAACACTGGCCTGTACAGAAAGCTGCAAGCAGGGACTTTCTTTCCAGAGCAGAGGATTACCATTGGGGATGTTGAAATGCCAATAGTGATCCTGGGAGACCCAACCTACCCCTTGCTCCCATGGCTCATAAAGCATAACACTGGCCACCTTGACAGCAGCAAGGAGCCTTTCTACAAAAGGCTCAGCAGGTGCAGAATGCCTGTTAAATGTGCTTTTGGCTGCTTAAAGGGGCGCTGGCACTGTCTCCCAGCAGGTTAGACTTCAGTGAGAAAAATATCCCAATGGTTATAGCTGCCTGCTGCGCCCTTCATAATGTATGCGAATCAAAGGGGATAAATTTCCCCACGGTTGGTGCATGGACATGGAGCAGTTGGTTGTCTTGCTTTGAGCAGCCAGATACCAGGCCAGGGAGCTATTCAGATCAGGGAGGCTTTGAAGGAGCATTTTAACAATGGGCGATAATAATGTGTGTTGCTACAATGTGTTTAGCCGGGCTTTTTTTCCCTTTCTTTTCACTATGGTATGAACCTTGTAATGATTACTGCGTGTGTGCTTCTATAACACTGCAAATGCAGCTATTGGTACTGTCTCTGAATGTTAACATTAGTCGCCATATATTGGAGAATCATAAAGATTTCTTCACCTTCCATAAGTTCAGTTTTATTCGACACCCATGCGAACATAATTATGTATTGATAACCAAAACTTCATATATACAGAGAAAATTGTCTTTAAAGGGGAAGAAACAGGAAATTCATAAGCACGTTTGCCAATGAGGCTCACAAGAGCTCGGTGTATGTCCAGCTGTCATTCTGCGAATTGTCCCATGGGTGGAGTACCTGGGGTACTGCTGAGGCCCCTGAGGAAACGAAGAATGTGTGGGGAGGTGCAGGAAGGCAGTTCTGTATGAGCTGCTGGGGGAGGTGGGCACAGATGTGTTCACCCTGAAGTTCAATCAGGGACCACATGTCTGTTTGCTCCCTAAGCAGATTTATCAGCTGCTCTGGCCCCTGTTTCCTATCCTGACTATCCCTCTGCAATTTCAAACTGATTGCCTCCCTCCATGCTATCTGCTCACAATCTGAAGCACCAGACGACGGCAGAACCTCCTTGAACATGTCTGCTTTCATAGAATCATAGAATATCAGGGTTGAAAGGGACTTTAGGAGGTCATCTAGTCCAACCCCCTGCTCAAAGCAGGACCAATCCCCAATTTTTGCCCCGGATCCCTAAATGGCCCCCTCAAGGATTGAACTCCCAACCCTGGGTTTAGCAGGCCAATTCTCAAACCACTGAGCTATCCCTCCCCCCAGTTTTACCACTTTCTTTTCCTTATCTGAGTGAGGGACTCTGCTGGTGTGTGGGAGACCGTCCAGGGCACATCAGCGTCTGCTAAAAGAACAATAGACAGAGGTGTTATTTACATCCTTGGTCCAAACAAGTAACAAACACATCTTTCTCACTTTCCCGTGGCACTCCCACAGCGCAGTGGTAGCCCCAGCCACGGTGAGTATGACTTGGGGGAGTTGTGACAAAGGAGTTGGGGTAGTCATAGGGTACCAGCCATCGGTACTAGTGCATCGGTCTACTGTACTGAATACTGGCACCGTTTTCCACAGGCGAGGGTGATTGAGGCTGATATCTCGCTCCTGAGGTAAACCGAGGCTGCATGGTTCCCGCTCCTGCATGTGTGTGACTGCAGATCAGGACCGTATGCTGCTGCCCTGTGTTTTCCTATGGTGCCTGCTGAAGTAATTGCCAAGTGGCATGGCAAAGTTTCCTACCATGGGGGAAGAACAAAGAAATCTTCGGCAGAGGATTGCAGAGAACCTCCAGAAAAGTTTCCTAGAGCTCTCTATGCATCAACAAACTTTTCCGCAGGGCCCCCTCTGCCTTGCTGTACAAAGGAATGAGGAGCAGATAGAAACTGTTCCTGTGTTGGTTATTTCACTACCTCTTCTAGCCCGATTAGCAAAGCAGTACGTGACCAGATGTGTCCCTGCAGTACTGAAGCAGAATGAGTTCCTAACAGTGGTTCCCTCCCCTGCATCCGACTTGTCAGAGCTGGACTGCTGGGACTGGCTAGACTGCTCCAGAGTCAAAAAGAGGTCCTGACTCACCACGCAACTGGATCTCCCTGTTGCATATCCCCCATCCTGCTCCTCCTCCTCTACTTCCTCGTCCAGCATGTCATCATCATCAGGGTTGCCTCCAGTAGCCAGTGACTCCAGCCCCCCCACCCAAGTATCCACAGGGGTCTTGGTGGTGGAAGTGGATGGCATGCAGCTCCTTGTATCCTTGTAGAAGCAGCACATTTGCAGCTCTGCCTCGGTGTGGCTATTTGCCTCTTTCCTTCTGGCATGCCTGCCTCAGCTCCTGGATTTTTACCCGGCACTGCAGCACGTCTCTGTCATTCCCCTTCCCCACTATGCCCCAAGCAATCTGGCCATAGATGTCAACGTTCCTGCAGCTGGAGTGGAGCTCTACTCTACAGCCTCCTCTCCTCACAGACCCGGGAGAACCACCACCTCCCGTGTACTCAGGCAGGAGCAAATTTGCTGCATGGAGCCGGCATACTCACCTGGGCAGTTAGTCTCCACGCGGAGCAAACGGGGACAATTTCAAAACTTGCCAGGGCTTTAAAGGGGGAGGGGCATTCACCCGTGTACCTGACTGCAGGGGAGTGGAGTTAAAAACAGTGACCAGAGTGGTCTCGGTGGGCATTGTGGGACACCTCCTGGAGGCCACATAGGGCGACATCGACGACGCAGTATCACCCTAACTACGTTGCAAAAAGCTCCATGCCACTTGTCCAGGTGGTTTTATAAGGTCGGTGAAGCAGACAAGTTAAAGCGCTGGGAAGTGCACTGCGGTGTGTACACCTCCATAGTTATGTTGGTGTAAGCTGCCTTATGGTTGACTCAACTTTATAATGCAGACATGCCCTTAGCAAGGTGGTATGTTCTCAGTGAAAGCAGGTCTGGCCAGCCCGTTAAAAGAAAGGGTCTTTCCCAGCAAACTCTGTTGAGCATCTGTTGCTCTTTGTTCTATCTCCCTTTCTTCTTTTACTTTGTAATCCCTGAAATGGAGTTCCTACCTCCTTGGCCCAGAGCCAAAATCTTTCCCACAGATGAAAAAGCACAAATTTGAACAATAGGAGCAGGCTCATTTCTTGTAGCCATCTGCCTCTGGGATGTAAGTGGAAACGGGCGCGGGGGGTGATGCTGCATATGCACTGCCTGGGAGACTGAACAAATCCTGCTGTGAAACAGCCTGGCATCTGAAGCCATGACTATCAGCGGTTGCTCCGCGACACTGTATATCAAAGCGAGGGAGAACAAAAGACATACAAAGCCAAATGGAGACACTAACTGGAATTTCAGTTTAATGCTCTGTTTCAGCTCCAGGTTCAAATTCGATTCTGCTTGATTCCCACAGCCACTGCTGGCTTCCAGAGGCTTGGAGAGGAGGCGTGATCCAGCGGTTAGTGCAATAGGCTGGTACTCATGAATGTCGGGTCCCCAAACTCTGCCACAGGCTTCTTGCGCGAGCTTTGGCAAGTCACTTAAAGTATATTTACATCAGAAAAAAACCAACAACCCATGGCTGTGAGTCTCAGAGCCCAAGGCTGGCTTGTGCCATGGGGCTAAAAATAGCAGTGTAGATGTTTTCACTTGGGCTGGAGTCTGGGCAGGGGTTGGGTCTCAGAGCCCAGGCTCCAGCCAGAGTGGTAGTGTCTCCACTGTTATTTTTAGCCCCATAGTGCAAGCCTCAGTCAGTTGACCCAGGCTCTGAGACTCGCTGCTGCTTTTCTATTTTTGCTGTGTAAATGTACCCATAATCTCTCCGTGCTTCAGTTCCAAATCCCAAAATAGGAATAATAGCACTTCCTTGCCTCATAGGATGCCTCATAGGCTGATCTAAGAACCTCGGATAGATTCCATTATTGCCTTTTTCTAGGATGGAGCCCAATAAATCTAATTATTATTATTTTATACTTGCATAGTCTCTTTCATTGAAGGATCTCAAAGCACTTTACAAATACTCATTGTATTATCCTCGTGTTTAGTGATACTAGAACTAGACCAAAACATTTAGGGGAAAGGGCCGGGGGAATGATCAAAGGTGAATTTTTTTTACTCCAAATTTCATTTTCATGAAAGAACCAAACTCACAATATCTTTCTATAAAAGAAACTGCTGGGTTTTCCTTTTTGAAAATGGATCACGTTTCCTGGAAACCTTTTTTTAATTAAAAATGGATTTCAGTGAAACCCTGAAATATGTACACAGGAAATTTCTAAGAAAACAAAACAAACAAACAAAAAAATTCTCAGGAAAAATCATTAACATTTTTTGACGAGCTCTCACAAGCACTATATTTAGTAGTTGGCCTCCTTCACTGCAGTGGGATTACTCAGAGCAAGTACAACATGGATAAGGGTGGCAGAAAAAGCCCCATGGTGATTAAGATGAGGTGGTAAATTTTCTATCCATGTTGTTGATGGACATTTGATTCTGGGAACAAAAAGGCAATGAGCCTGCATCTGATCCACTGAAGTCAAAGGGAGTTTTGTCCTTGATTACAAAGACAGAATTGGTCTTCATTGTCAATATTATCAAACCTTGATGTCTATGATTGAAAATGCCTTGCTGATGTGTCCAAAAATCACAGCAAGAATTCAAATGAAGGGGAATTTGTCATACACCTTTTGTAGCTGTTCCCGGGGTTAGTTATCCTCACTGTTAAGAATTTGTCTCTTACTTCCAATGTAAAGTCTGAAGTTTGATCAAGATATGACCTAGCTCAATGACAGGTGACTGGATTCTATAGTTGAAATGTAACACTCCACTGCAGAGATTACTAAAGTGAGATTCTCTGGCTTGTCATGCAGGAGTTCAGACTAGTGGTTTCTTCTGTCCTTAGTGTCTATATGCTCAGTGACGTAGTGGATTTAGGAGTCAACATACAGGTGGTACTTTATGTGGCAAAAGGCAGGTGGGATTTTTTTTAAACGGGAGGCCCACTGTACCCCAAGCCTTTTTTCAACCTGTTGCACGATTAGCATTATGATGGGGTTCTGGATGTGAAAAAATTGTTCGGTGCGAGAAATTATTGTGAGTTTTGCCACACAGTGTATAGTCATGACCACTCTTGCAGGTATCGTTGTTGACTCTGCTTCAGTGCGACGTGCTCAGACAGCGTGGGCGTGCAGCTGAGGTGTCCTAGTTGTAGACTGTCTTGTCTCTCCAAGGAGTGTTTAGACAGACACATCGACTGTGCAGCAAAAAAACCCCAAAAACAAGTTGAATGCCTGTCTAAAACTTTGTAATAAGTGTCAGTCTTACGTGGACAAGGGGCACAGATGTAAAGGGAGGCATTGTAAGCAGTGTCAGGGTTTGATCACCAGTGATGTAGACAGCCACCTATGTTTTATGGACAACATTAGAAAGCCCAAATCATCAGAAAAGTATATTTTTTACGATTTTGAATGCACGCAGGACACTGGGTTGTATGTGCCCAATTACATTTTTGCTATGTTCCTAAAGCCAGAAAAATCCTGGGAATGTAAGGGTGATGAGTGTCTTTCTACATTTGTTAAGACCTTTATTGGCAAAAAGTTCTGGGACTACACATTCCTAGCACACAATTCCAAAGGTTACGATGCATACTTCATTGTTGAACAGTTACTGAAGGAAAAGTTGTGCCTAGAACTGATAACACAGGGTAATAAACTAATATGTGTGGAAGTGAAGACCCTGGGCATTCGTTTTATAGATTTTTAAACTTCTTGCCCATGAAGCTTACTAAGCTCCCAGAGGCAATGGGGTTTGAAAGTTGCAAAGGGTATTGCCCACTTTTTTTTAATACTTTAGAAAACCAAAATTACATGGGGCCTATGCCCGGGGTGGAGCACTATGGCATAGATAGCATGATGCCCAGGGAGAAAGCAGAATTTCTTGACCGGTATCAGGATAACAGATATGAGATGTTTTGACTTGCAGAAAGAGCTCGTGTATTATTGTCAGCAGGATGTCAACATTTTGAGAGGGGCCTGTCTCCTGTACAGAGAAGAGGTCATGAAAATAACAGAGACTGGAGATATTGTAGAGAGAGGCCCTGGTAAATTCACAGAGGTAAAATTGTGTATAGATCCTTTCTGGTGCATAACGCTGGCATCTGTCTGCATGGTTATGTACAGGTTTATGTTTTTGCAGCCTAACACAATAGCTCTTCTCCCTCCAGACAACTATCACAGGCAAAAAAAGAGATATCCGACCCCCTCTATTCAGTGGCTGTTGTATACCACTCACAAAGAAAATATACAGATATGGCACGAGGGAATTACAAGTAAGCCCCTACTTTCTAGACGATTATACCGTCGTTGACGGGGCATGCACAGCCTTTGAGTTTCATGGGTGTTTTTTCCATGGCTGTGTCACCTGTTATTGTGGAAAAAGCACAGAACCCTATGACGAGGATAACTTTGGGGTTTCTTTATTACAAGACGCAGCTCAAGACTGACTATCTGAAAAGACTTGGTTATGTAGTGAGGACCCTCTGGGAGCATGAGTAGGAGGTGATGATAGAAATGGACAGGAAACTTGCAGATTTCTTAAACAAAGCCCAGCTGCCTCATCCTCTCGTGCCTAGAAATGCTCTTTTTGGGGGAGGACTAACTCTATCTGCCAATATTACAAACCTAACCCCGGCGAAGAAATCCACTATTATGATTTTACCAGCCTGTACCCTTTCGTAAAAGAATACCCTATCGGACACCCCGACATAGTTCATGACAAATTTGGACCCCTCGCAAATTATTTTGGAATTGTGAAAGTTAAAGTGTAGTCCCCGTGAGGCTTCTTTTTCCCCGTGTTACCTGTCAGAGTGGGTGGCAAACTTACGTTCCCGCTACGCCTAACCTATGTGGAAACCGAGCAGCAGGAGATGTGCACCCATACTGACGAGGAGAGGGGCCATCCTGGGGACTTGGTGCACGGTGGAATTGAATGCGGCCGTAGCAAAGGGGCTAAAATCTATTAAATCTGGCATTTTGAAGAAAAATCTGACAAACTTCTTTTCAGAGGACATAAAATTACACCTCCGCCAGACTGAGGCTAATATTTTAAATAAGTGACCAGTGATTATGGGTGCCCAACTTGAGTCCCAATTTTCAGAGGGCGGGTGTGCTCAGCACTTTCTGAAAATTAGGACGCTTTAAGGAGTCTCAAGCTGGACACCCAAAGTTACTAGTCATTTACAAACCTTGGGGTGAAGTCCTTCCTTTACCTACAGGATTAGCTGCAGTCCAGATGGCAACAGCGCACGCTACTCCCCACTGATCTCAAAGGCCTTTCAACCTGGTTCCAGCAGTGCTACTACTAGGAAAAGGAGCGAGTCAATGACTTCACTTCCTCCACATCAAAGGTCCATCCACTACTGAGCTGAGGCCCAATACTGTGAGGTGCTCAGGACAACTTTCTGAGCAACAAATTACCCCCTGCTCCCCTTGAAGACAAGGGGAGTTGTAGGAGACACTCAACAGTTTGCAGGATCAGACCCCTGGAACGACTTTTGAACCTGTGGCCTAGTGACAAAGGGCTCTGTATCTTAGGTACCATCCTCTGAGTTAGCGGCTTCCCCTTGAAAGCTACATCCTCATTAGCATTGCAATTAAATCTGCTTTGGTCTTCAGCCATCAGACGCCACACTCAAACCCATAAATTCTCAAGCTTGCTTTTTACAGTTCACCGTGCTTTAATCGGTAAGGTGGTTCCATTCACTGTGTTTTATGTTTGCATCCGTTTTTTAAAAAAAACAGGTCCGCAATCCTGAAATCTGTTGAGCTAAAGAAGTAATTTCAATTGGTATAAAAGTCAGTTCACAGCTAAACTTCAACCTGAAGTTACTAGCAATCAGTTTGGCATGGTAATCACCTTTACTGGCTGAAAGACTGAAGAGGGAGTGTCAATTCTGTGATTAGCAGAGGGGACTGGGTTCTATTCCCTGGCTCTGCCATAGACTTGCTATGTGATTCCATAGACTTTAAGGATAGAAGGAACCACTAGTCTGAAATCCTGCATGACACAAGCCAGAGAATCTCACTTTAGTAATAGCTTGGTGGAAGCTTCTCAACTGTGAGACATTTAGACGTGAACAAAAACGATTCCTCCTACAAAGAGAGAGAGAGAGAGAAAATCAGTGACAGTGGTTTTACATCACTTTCCCCAGCAACGCCAGCTCTGGGGTTTCCCCCCAAAACACCAGCTTGAACTTTACAATCCGGCTAATTAAGCCCTTGGATCTCCTGGGTGCCTGGGAGGTGGGGTGAGTGGAAATACAAGACCCGCACACCTGGAACACTATCAATGAAGACACTTGCTGTGTTTTCATAAGGGTCTTTGTCTCTGTTTGCCACTAATTTTTGTTCCTTGCGATAGAGGGCTGCTGCACCTCTCTTTTGGGGGGGGTGTTCTCTCCCAGAACTGCGCTATAGTCCAGGACTAGATCTTTCAAACGTCAAAGTTGATCTTTTCACAGTTTGCTACATTCAGGGTAATCCCTTTGACTTTCATAAAGGCCTTTCCTCCTGACAGTTTGTACCCATATGTTTTCAGGCTGGCTGACACAGCCTCAGTGATGTGTTGATCTGGCGGGATCTCGCTTGTGAGTATTTCTAAATAACCCCCCGGAGGAGGGTTCCAGTCACCCTCCCTTTTCACAAATATCACCGAGTCAGTGTCGTGGTACAGGCACCGCTCTTGCAGCCTGTCTAGCAGGTTGTATAGTTCTAAGGGGGCATAAGCGGTGGTGAAACAGACTATGAAGACGTTGGTATTGCCAGAGACCGAGTAGTGGTCTTTTTGTGTGTTTCCAAGACACGCACGCTGTTTCATCATTGATAAACTCGCAGGATGAAACCTCGTAATTGGGGGAAAACAGGTACTGAAAGAGTTTGTCAGGGTCTCTCACAATGCGGTATTGGGTAGGTTTGATCTTTGGCTGAATTTACCCCACAGAGAATTTAAAAACAGTGTAGTGATTTGGCGCTTAGCGGGGTTCAGCAGGATGTGGTGTTGGTGTAAAGGCATGCCTTCTTTCTGGTAGAAATCGTTAGCATGCTTATTTTGTTTTTCTTCACCTGTGCACTGGCTGGGATACTCTGAAGCTTCTTGTTTGCTGAGCCCTCTGAAAATTGGGTCTCAAGTTGGGCCTAGAAAAATGGAGGCACCCATCATCACTGGTCACGTATTTAAAATATTAGCCTCAGTCTGCAGGAGTCCACATACTTTGGCGAAGTAGCACTAGAATTGACTTACAGTGAAATTCACCACTGTGCAATGGGGCTTACATAGAACAAAAGCTTCATCCTGCCTCTCTGAACATGAGAATGTTTCACCCTGAAACAAGAACAAAAAAGAGCACGATACACAATGGGTCTCTGCCTCTGTCCTGTTCTATTTTAATTTATTTTTGGCAGTTGGCATTCCTGACTGGCGCTTATTCTGCCAGGATCCAGTGACACAAAAAATAACTTGCACTCCGAAGGCAAACACCAAAGAGGCCGTTGATTTATTTTCAATAACTGCCTTGATTTTTTCCCCTCAATATTTATTTTGTAATAGAGATGACATTGTTGTCCTTGTGTCATTGATGTTCTTCTCTTCCACTGACATGGTCTATTAATTAGAGAAGGAAGATGAATTAAACGCCAGGTGGTGATCTATAAATCTTGATGGAACAAGACAATTTCCCCTTGTCACGTAGATTTTATCACAGTTGTTCCAGTTGAAAAAAACAACAAAAAAGTATTTTGCTACCCAGTTTTCACTACTATAGGTTTTTGTTTGTTTTGAAAAGCTACATGTAATTTTGAGCCACCCACACACCCATGACTTGTATTCAGATACGTGGGATGGGGGCACTTGTCCATCCTGATAGAGGCTTATGGAAGCTATTGTGTATTTCTTGTTGCTGTTGTTTTATTTACAGGTATTTTGATGAGAGCGGTTGGTTTTCAGGGATACCTCGAATACCTTTGTTATAAATCTCAAAATCCAGGGAGAACAATGACTGAACTGACCCCAATGTGAAGCAGAGGTTGTACCTTTAAGCTGCTTTGGGAGACAGTTGTGCTTTTGAGGTGCAGTCTAGTGATTACCTGTCAGAGCTCCTTGGGGCGCAGGGGGAGCATGCCCGCTGTTTAAACCCCTCTGTGAGATTTGGCATAAACTCCACCTTCATACCTATCCCATTCCCAGAGTCTGCTATGCTGTAGGTCCATAGTCTCACCGCTTCTTGCTGCCCTTGGGGATGTTTGAAGGTTGTAGCCCCTGAGTGCAAAGACTGCAACTGCACCTGGCTCTGACACGGAACGTGCAAAGGGTGTGTGTGTATGGGATGCTCCTTCCCCGCCATCCCACTGCATACGGACCAGGCACTATCTGGACCTAGCCTGGCTATTAACTATTGGTAACATAGCCCATCCAAACAACTGTGTTACAACTGTGTTACAATAATACGGAGGTTGCAGAGTGAAGAACTCCAAAGGAAAGAATTGACTACGGTAAAATTGCCCAACTAGTCTTATACTACACCATGCCTTGGGTGAGTTGTTGGCAGCAGAGCTTAAACCAAGGATCTCTGCATCTTAACACATGTGCCTGAGCAAAAAGACCCATTCCTCCCAGCCAAACTTATAGCATGCTTATCACCCACTGTGTCCCAGCCACCACCAGACGGGGACAGAGAGCCACCGCAAGCTGGTGTGGGTTATACTGTTGTGTGTATTATCCACTATGACCTTTATTTGCATAATCACATGCTAATTTTATTTGCATCACTCATCTCATTGAGGGACTGATCCAAAGCCCACAGAAGTCCATGGGAGTCTTTCCATTGACTTCAATGGGCTTTGGAGTAGGCCTTTAGTGTTCGGGATTAGTGCCCAGCGGAAAGGAGGGCTGTTCAGAGCTTCATCCTGTCTACCATTAGGCTGAAAGTGCTCTCAGTTACATCACTGGGACAGGGTTGCCACACAACATTCTTCTTCCTCCCCCAGCCTCAATTGTTATTCCAGACGGTGGACTACAATCTGGCTGCACCGACTGGATGGGGAACTGGGTTGTGAGTGTCTTTTAATTGTAGATCCATGGCTCCTGCCCGGGCCCCATTCCTAGACTACGCTGGCTCATCCCCAAAGTGGCCTATGCAAAGCTGGCAGGGTGATCATTTCTGTAGCGTGCAAGGGATGCATTATCACCGCAGGGTTCCAGATTCTGCAGGTCAGTTTAGGCCCACGGTGACACTTGTGCAGCCCCGGTCTATTCCGTGGCCTTGCATGGGTGTGACCGATCGGCAGAATGCTTGCCAAATTCCAAGGATGCCTGGCTGGAATAGAATCCACCTGGCTGGAATAAGATCCTGCTAACCTGGCAGAGCCAGCACAGCCAAGGAGTGAAAAACACAGGAAGAATATGTCACTCCCTGACAGAGCCGTAGAGAGGAATGTCTGCGCCCGAGGCAGTCAGGGGCGCAGAAGGGACCGGCGGCTTGCCTGCGGGAGGTCCTTCCTCCCCTGCTGCCGAAGCTGCCGCGGCTTGCCTGCGGAAGGTCCACCGGTTCCGTTGTAGAGCGTACCCTCCGCCGAATTGCTGCCAAAACCGCGGGACTGGCGGGCCTCCTGCAGGCAAGCCGCGGCGGCTTTGGCGGCGGGGGATGAGGGGTGCCTCTGACTGCCGCCTTCTGCGCGCCTGACTGCCATGTGCCCCGAGGCGAGTGCCTCACTCGCCTCGCCCTAGTTACGGCTCTGCTCCCTGAACTCGGCAGGCCTGCCTCTGGCAACACGCAGAGAGCAGGGCCAATGACTAAGAAGGTGCCATTTTCAATAGCTGCTTTTCAGAACCAACCTAGGCTTTAAAATATTGTTCTTCCAGGGCTATTTCTTGACACTCTCTATCGCTGTCTGATCTCTTAGGAAATACGCCCTAGATGAGCTCACGGACTAGCACCAGAAAACCAGGAGCTAGCAGGATTTCCCAGAAGAACAGGCTAAAATCAGTCCTTGGAAAAGCAATTGACTTGTGAGATATGGAGTGCATTGGGACTGGGGTACCCTGCAGCTCTCCAGTGGAGCTGTGCTAACATTAGGTAGCTACTTCAGGATCCCCTTTGAGGTGGGGGGGCAGGAGGTAGGGCTCCCCCTTGTGTGGACAAGGTAATACAGCCCCGGTCTGCATTTTAATTCTATCTTTTTCCATGGGGGTTGAGGAGAAACAAACTTTACCTTGGCCCAAGCCTACTTTCCCCCGGTCCTCACCCTGGACAAAAGTGACATGAAGGCAACTGACCTCCTCACATCCATACAGGAAGGTTTACACATAAGGAGGCCCTAGCCCTAATAATCAGATGTTGTCTCCATCACCAAGGGGCTAGGCAGGGCCAACTTTTGTCTGTTTTTTGGGAGCTAGGCTCCCAGCTATCTCAAGTCTGGGCTGGTTTGATAGAGGGGAAACTGAAGCACAGAGCAGCCAAATGGCTTGTCCAACATCACACAGGAAGTCTGGGGCAGAACAGGGACTTGAACCCTGGTTTCCCATGGCTTTGGTCAGGGCTGAACCCCTGGACCATCCTTCCTCTTCTCTGAGCCCCTCCCACTGGCTGGATAATCCAACCCTTGGTAATTTAAGGGCTGCTCAGAAGGTACTGCCTAGAGGATGAGAAGTGCCATTCTGCCACTGCTTGTGGTCTGAGTTCCCACAAACACGCCTGCAGTTTAATGCTTACTGATGGCTTTTGAGCAAACAAGGGTAATTTAACCCCCCCCAGGCATTTACAGAGATATAAGAGGAAGGGCCAAAGTCTGTGCTCAGTTATGCTGGTGTCAATTGGAAAGAAGCACTTATGTTAATTAGCAGAATTTGCCCTCTGGGATTAGAGCTATAAAAACACGTCTCCATGGGCGTCATTAACAAGATAGGATGGACTGGGAAGCGGGAAACTTGCATGGTAGAAGAGCTGAGCTTGGCTTACAGGCTGCCTTGGGGTGATTGTGCTGTACGGAATGGGAGAAAGATTTTGGGAACTTCCATGCTTTTTTTTTTTTTTTTTTACTTTGGCTATTTTGATGGCGCGAGCTCTGTCTGATCACACCTGAAGCAGTGGACAAGTTCTGCTCAGACCCCAGAGCTTTGTCAGGAGCCTAGTGGAACCTTAAAGCTTTGGATGTATCTGCTGATTTATTGTTTTAACATCACCCCTCTCCAGCAACACAGACGGTGCTGGCTGATCCACACGGACGTTCAGGCCGTTAGTCAGAAGTGTATAGTTGCAGCGCTCTCAAAACAGACTGTACAACTACAGCAGGCTTTTGTTCCAAGGGGACATTCAACCCCATTACATGCAACCTCAGGGCAGCAGGACATGGCATCTGTGCTTGCCGTGAGGTGATTACTTAGCTGCTGAATTGAGGACCGAGCTAACTCATTGAAGTGAGGGATGCTTTTCAAATTTTGTGCATGTAAATTGTGGAAAAGCTAATAATAATCAAATCTCTCTCTAATGTGGGGCTTTTCATCCACTGCTTTACAAGGGTTAGTATCATTATCCCCATTTTACAGGTGGGGAAACTGAGGCATAGAAGCAGGTGACTGTCTATGGTCACTGAGTAAAGTAATGGCAGAGCAGGGAATTGAACAGAGGTCTCCTGAATCCCTATCCATGCTCTGGCCACACTGCCTAAGCAGCCATCTTCATAAGGGAAAAAGTGACGCCAGGCAGACTTGACTGCTTTATTGGCTAATATTGCAGAATTATTAGCAGGAAGGAATGCAGCAGGTATAATAGTTCTGCACTCTGGGAAAGGGTAATGCAAATCACAGCATAAAGGGCAAAGCACAGGAGAGCCAGAGATGAGGCATTCTCAGATAAAGGGATCTGACTGCAGAATGAACAGACTTCTAGAAGAGAGTAATTCTGAATCCTCCCACCTTTCGGTCCTGCTTCACGGCCTTTTTGGTAAAGCCTCGTGTAATGGGGTGCACTCACCAGAGGGCTGTCTCCAGCACTAGCTTTCTCAGCTGACACACCCTCTCCTGCTGGTTTGGGGCCTTTTTTTGCTGCCTCAGTCCAGGAACCGCAGGTTCCTTTTCACGACTCAGTCTTCTGGCTGTGTCACCATCTGTTTTCCCCCTTCTGGGGGTACATGGGTGGGGGGAGATGTATCCCAATCCAATCCATCCACTTCCCAAGTGGTGGGTTGGGGGGAACCCAGGCCCGCACACTAATCTGGGTCCCAGCCCAGGGACCCTGTAGATAGCAGCCTACTGCTGCCTCTCCTTAACTTCTCCACCAGCGTTGCTTTAATTCCCTGGGCCGTTTCCCCACAGCCCCAGTACCTTCTTCGCCCTCTTCTCAGAGCCTCCAGTCAGTATGTCCCAGGAGCCAGCCAAGAGCGCCTGCTCCCTTCCTTGGTCCCCACCAGCAACTGCTCTGTCCAAGGTTCTACCTTCTCTTGGGCTCCTGCAGCAACTGGCTGTCTGTTACCCGGCAGCTCTTTTTAAGTAAGCCCACTGGGCCCTGATTGGCTGCTCCTTGCAGCCTCTCACCAACTGGCTGTTTTTAACCCTTTCCTTTCCGGTGTGGAGTGAACACCCAATCACTCTTCTCCACCACAGTGAGAACACCAAACACCACACCACCCTCATCCCTTCCAATAAGCAGTAAATGGAGGAGAGCCAAAGGCTCAAGAGCCCTTTTGATGGACCAATCTAATGCACCTAGGAGATGCACAGATAGGATGTTGATGGGCACCAGTGCAAATTCCTAAAAGAGACAAAAAAATTGATAAAAGCTCCCAGGAAATGTAAATTAGAATGGGCTTAGTTGTGAGTGTGGACACAGGTCTCATCCACATTCGGGACCCAGGGATCCACATTCACCACTGCCGCCATCACCAACGGGGACTGAAAACGGGCAGAAAAACAGCAAACAATGGGTAATTAATCATAGATTCCAAGGCAAGAATGGACCATTGTGATCATCAAGATCATGTTTGCTTTCATGTTCTCCTGCAGAACAGAGAATTTCCCTCAGTGATAGAACCAGTCAGAAAATTTTTATCAGATGTTTTCCATCAGAAAATGCCACTTTAATAAAACCAGATTTTTTTGGGGTGAAATTGTATCGATTTCAACTACATTTTGTTTAAATAAAAGTTGAGGGGGTTGAGGGAGAAGATTAGAAATGGCAAAGTCCTGTTTTGACACTTTCAGAACAAAAAGTTTGTTTTTCATTTTGAAGTCACTTCCTTTCAAAATTAGTCTTTTATATATAAAAAGGGTCAAAATAAAAATTTAACCTTTTGATTGACCCTGAGTGAGTGTGAGTGTGTGTGTGTGTGTGTGTGTGTGTGGTCTTTTTACTTTTTTCAAAATTTTGCTTTGCGAAACAAAGTGATATTTTGCCTTTTTGTCCCGTGATCTTGAAATGTTTCACGGGTCAGAAAATACGTTTTCTGACCAGCTTTACTCAGTGATTCCTGCACCGTTTATTGTCGTTCATCTAGAACAGCATATCTAGAAAAAGTGACCCAATATTGTTATAAAGACGCCAAGTGACTGAGAGGCTACCACATCCCTTTGCAGAGGCTCATGGGGACATTTTCTTCAATTTCAGTCCACATGGGTTGGCACTTCCTCTGCCCCTCTCTTAGACTGACCAGATGTCCTGATTTTATAGGGACAGTCCCAATTTTGGGGTCTTTTTCTTACATAGGCGCCTATTAGCCCCCAACCCTCATCCCGATTTTTCATATTTTCTCTCTGATCACCCTACCCTCTCTACTGTTTGCTTTCAGTTTCAGGTACAAAAATCACCAAACTTCAAAAAGAAATGTAGTTAGAACCACGAGATTAATATTTGTTTCCTCCATCTTTGTGTCTCCATCCAAAGCTGGATCATAAATTGTTCAGAGAATGTCCCTTGTTTTATTTGTTCTATAAAGCATCTAGCATGCAATAATACTAATACTTAATAATTAACGTGGCTAGAGTTCCAAGTGTGTAAATTAAACAACAAAGCAGGGGAATGTGGTGCAGTTTTGAGCTGCGTAGTGGATGTTAGTATGTAGATGGCAAAGTCTCAGTTTGTAGGGACGTGTCCATTAAACCTGTGACTCATCAGCACAGAGCTGGTGAAGGATGCTGGGTGAGTGGCTGTCATTCAACTTATCAACCTCAGAAAGATTTGGGGCAGCTGATTTTCAGAAGTGCTTAGTGCTCTTGGCTCCAATTGAAATCAAGGGGAACCTTGTCAAGTGCTCAGCACTTCTGCAAGTCAGGCCGTAAATGTGTAATGGGACCCTCATAGATGTATCACCAAGGACTACAGAGCACAGCATTTCGCCATGCATTATTATAACTCCTTTTGTTGGCCGTTTCTTCAGGAACCTTCATCCTTAGCATACTGTCACTGAAGCTGTCGTTAGTGCCAGTATGAAGAGCCCATCTCATAATTAAGGTTGCACATAGTTAAGGAGCAGTTTAATGTAAGTTTATATAAAAGGGAAAATAAGTAGAGTCATCTGCTTTCTCCTGTGTCCATTAGGAACGAGGGTTGTTGGGAAGAGTGGAGATTATTTGAAGCCTCTGCGATGTTGTGGGTGTATTAGTGGATAATATGCAGACCAACTCAACCTGTTCTTCTGAAGCAATGGAACTAGAATACAATTTACCTTTACCTCACTTAGTACACTTGGGTCATTAGATGATTTAATGTAATTAGTAGAGAAAGTGCTATGTTCTCTTAGCCCAGGGCTACACTGGGGAAGGGGGGTCGATCTACGATACGCAGCTTCAGCTACGTGAATAACGTAGCTGAAGTCGGCGTATCGTAATCGGCTTACCTGGCCATGAGGATGGCGGCGAGTCGATCGCTGTCACTCCCCCGTCGACTCCGCTTCCGCCTTTCGATGACGTGGATTTCCGGAGCCGACGGGGAGCGCGATCGGGGATTGATTAATCGCGTCTTAACGAGACACGAAAAATCGATCCCCGATAGATCGATTGCTACCCGCCGATCCGGCGGGTAGTGAAGACAAGCCCTTAGTCACTTATCTTCATAAACCATAATCACAGTGTCATATCAATTTCCATTACAACTTAAACTGAAAACAAACAGGCGCATAACATGAAAAGTGATGATTGCAGCTCCTAGGGGATGCTGCCCTTGGTGGGCTATAAATGGCAATAGAAGAACACTCTAAGCCTTCATTTAAATGAAAACGGATACCTCGCGATTTCATTTATAGACAGGCCTGGCTTCCAAAGGTGCTGAACACCTGGGAAGGTCGAGCCAATGGGAGTTATTGGTCACTTTTATGTAGGAGCCGAAATACAGATTTCAGAGCCCAGGTTTAAAAATTGGCAAATAGAATCCAGCCGCACAACACATGTGGTGACCATGGTTCAATCACAAAGCAGTTCAGTTTTAATTTAAAACAAATATAACATTTAAGGGACTAACGCTGCTCAGTTGTGTGAACATTTCATGTGCTTTAAAGAGGGTTTTACGTGAAGTGAAGAGGGATCCCTGCTGCAGGGAATTCTGTGTTTAAGAGAAGGCAGAACATGAGAGAGGTCAGAGTAGAAAGATGTAATGGGAGTGGTTAGTCTGGGGTTTGGGTAGAGGGGAGAGAGCTGTGAAGGAAGAGTGGCCCTGCAGGGGGAGAGAGAGGGTCTCAGACAGTAGGACTAGACTTGGGCAGGCACTGGTAGGAGAGGATGAGAAGCTTGAACCTAAAGCACCAGCGGGAAAGCCAGTAAAAGGATTCAAAGCCCAAAAGGATGGGCAGGGGCAGCAGCATTTTGAAGGCAGCGAAGGGGAGTGAGTGGAGAATCCAGGCCATCAGAGAAGCGGAGGTGGCAATAAAGTTGATGTTTACAAATTGTTGGCCATCCGTGTGTGTGAGATGGAGAATGGCTATTTTAGAGATGCTGCAGAGGAAGAATTCAGAGGATTTGGTGATGCCCTGGGTGTGACAGATGGAGGAGAGAGAGAGAAATCAAACACCCCACTGAGGCTGTGAGGCCAAGGAAGAGGGAGGAGTGGGATTCATAGATTTTTAAGGCCAGAAGGGACCCTTGTGATCAGCTAGTCTGACCTCCTGCATAATGCAACCACTGAACCTCACCCAGTAATTCCTGAATCAAGCCCATAATTTTTTTCTGAGCTGTAGCATATCTATGAGAAAGAAGTATTGGTTCACGGAGAAGGAAGAGCCTGATGTTACACAGTCTTATTTCTGGCGTAGCCATTTACATGTATGCAAAATGTAGCCAATTCAGCATGGCAGTGCTTTAAACTCACTCTACACTGGTGTAAATGCCTCCACGAGGTGCCAGAGAGCGGAGAACCAGTCCTGAAGGGTTCAGTTTGCATTATGTTGTGTTTGAGTCAGACACAGGATATCCAGAGTGAGGTGTCAGAGATGCCCAGAGGGTAGGGAGATTGATTTTGGGAGTCATTTGGAAGATGGGAACAGATGTTTTGTGAGCACAGGCCACCAGGGAAAATGTGTAGACAGAGGAGAGGAATGTGCCAAAGACAGAACCCTGAGGAACTCCGAACAGGAAAAGGAGCCATTAATCAAAATGTTCCTTGTCTTGGATTAAAAAAGGGGATCAATGACATTGTAAGGACAGCTTTGGTGGTGTCCAAGGGAAGCAGAGGAAACTAGACTTCAGGGGACCTAGGAGACGAGGAGAAGAGGGGATATTAAGGCAGATGGGATAGACTATACGGTCACCTAGTTTGAAGGCAGAGGGTAGAGGGACATGGCCTGATAGTTGCAGCAGAAACTGGGATTAAAGATTTATTTGTGTGGGTGTTTGGGGATATAAGAGTATGTCTGAAGAGTGAGGGAAAGAAGCCAAGTATGAAAGAGAATGAGGCTGAAAATGAGATAGCGAGGGAAGCCAGGAGTCTTACAGAAATCAAAAGGGAAAGCCAAAGGGGTAGAGGCCAGGACCAGGCGACACAGCTCTCAGGCAGCACCACCAAGTGGAAGTAAAATGAGCTTTTCTCTGACAGCTCCAGGTCCTTTTACATCAGCCACGTTCACAGCAGCATATGTGGATTTAATAAGTGTGGCATATTCCTTCCTCTGGCTCACTAGTATACATTAAAGTGAGGGTGAGCTATTTCAGTGGCACCTCGCTGATGTGGAAGACGTGGTAAGTTACGTGTGGGAGGTGGGGGCCAGTCACGGAGAGGGGCCTGCTGTGTCCCAGAGTGACATTCAGAACCAGTGAGACACTCTCCTTGTTTCCATGTTGGATGCAAGACCGGAGCTCTGAAGCATTGAAGTCTCCCGTTCTCAGGAGGATTCTGCAGTCGTTCAGCTAACTCCTGATTGGCGCCTTTGTGGTGGATCTGTTTCTCGCTACGTACTACTGCCTCTGTGCTTGCAAGCTATTCTTTTCCCAAAGGAGCTGGGCTCACTGAATCTCAGTATCTGTACTCAGCACGTTTCTCAGGGAAGCTCTGAAAGGGCAGAGTCGTAGTAATAGAGCTGATTGGAAAAAGTTTTCCACCCACAACAGATTTTGAAGACAATGAAAATTATTTGTTTTCTTAATGTTGGGAGTTTTCATCTCTTTTTTTTTTCAGTTTTATTTTCTTTGCAACTGGTGAAAAGAATTTTTTTAATTCAGTTTTAAGCTGCAAAATGTTGGTTTTTTTCAGGTTTTGTCTTTTTTGATGAACATGTGAGAACGTGTGAGGGAAAATGGATTATTTTGGTGAAAATTCTCACTTGTGTCACAAGAATGTGCCACGGGAGATTTTGAGCAGCCTTCCATAAGCAGATGAGGTTAGTGTGTGGTAGGAGGCCACCTTGGGAGATGCGGCTCAGTGAGGGCAAAGGTGCCTGTAGGTGATGACTGGGACTTGTCTGAGTCCTTCCTAGGGGTTGTGATGTCACTTACTTGTGATGAGCTGCTTATGTCACAAATCTCTGCAGGATTGTTCTGTGGATTTCAGAACAGGCTGCCTGGGAAAGGTCAGGCAGAGCTGGCTGGGCTTTCCTCTAAGAGGGGGTGTTTTCCCAGGCTTGGTTACAGCAGTTTGAGGTGTGATGGCACGTTGGAGCATGTGCAGTTGAATGGGAAGTTGGTAGCAGAAGTATGGCAGGGATTCAACACAGATGCTGAGCCCAAAGGTCACCACTAAGGTAGGGTGGTAGCGTGCAGGGGGGTTATCATGTGATGGGGAGGTGATGTCGAACCTTTGCCAATGGGGAAAGATGGAAGTGCCAGTACTGGTGCACAGTGGTGGATGAAGACTAGACAGAGATAGTGAAGAGGAGCCACCTGATTTAACCTCCTCTGTACCATTGGTTAGTTTGTATATCTCTAGGATATCCCTGCTTTATTTGCCTGCTTTCCAAACTAGCCAAACCTGCTTTTTCAGTCTCTCTTCATATGGAGATTTCCCCCAACCTCAAGTCCTTTTTGTTTCCTATTTCTGAAGCCTTCCTAATTCTGCTGGATCTGTTTGCAGATTGGTTGATCAGAGCTGTACGCAGCATCCCAGGTGAGGGCCTGCCACTGGTTTATATAGTGGAATCATATATTTTCAGTCTTCTCTATCCCATTCCTTATACCAGGGATTGGCAACCTTTGGCATGCAGCCCTTCAGGGAAATCTGCTGGCGGGTCGGGTTGGTTTGTTTACCTGCACCATCCACAGCTTCAGCTGATCGCAGCTCCCGCTGGCCACGGTTCACCGTTCCAGGCCAATGGGGGCTGTGGAAAGCGGCGTGGGCCGAAGGATGTGCTGGCCGCCGCTTCCCGCAGACCCCATTGGCTTAGAATGGTGAACCACAGCCAGTGGGAGCCGCGATCAGCCGAACCTGCGGACGCTGCAAGTAAACAAACCGCCCTGGCTCGCCAGCGGATTTCCCCGATGGGCCACGTGCCAAAGGTTGCCAATCCCTGCCTTATACAATCTAAAACCCTGCTGGATTTTTTTTTCCCCACTACCACTTTTTATCAGAGAAATGTTTCTGCTGAGCTGTCCGCAGCGACAGCCAGGACTTTCCCCTGAATGATTAGTTCAGAACGCAGCACTGAGTATAAGTGATGCCAATTATTCTTCCCCATTATGCACTACCTTGCATTCATCAGCACCGGCTTTTCATTGAGGGTGATTAATTACGTGCCGAGCTGTCACTTGTGCTTGGAGTAGGGTGACCAGACAGCAAGTGTGAAAAATCGGGACGGGGGGTGGAGGGTAATAGGAGCCTATATAAGAAAAAGACCCAACAATTGGGATTGTCCCTATAAAGTCTGGACATCTGGTCACCCTAGTTTGGAGGTACATGCACTTTGCTGAAGTTCAACCCCGGCATCCAAACATAGTCCTGGTGCAGCAGAAAGACCATTTGCTACGGACAAGGGGTGGGGTCAGAACTGGCTTCCTTATTGGAAGCCTTAATAGGCTAAGGTCAAGGCTGAGCAGTGTGGAAAAGCACGTGGTGCTGCTGCCTGTACAGTGGTACTTGCATGGTTAAATAAAAGCCTTTGAGGCCGTAGGTGCATTAACCCAACACCTTTAGAGTGAGGGCTTCTGCGCTAAATGGGAGGGAAATGACCTATTCCCCAATATCTGTGGCATTACTTAACGAGCGGCTGTATTTCATTCATGAAAAGGATACATTCGTCTCAAAATCATGGGCCTGTTTGTAGCTTATACAGCCCTAGGGGACGCTGGATCCCACCCTGCACAGCCTCCCCTTCAAATACAGGGGGGATCCCAGAAGCAGCTGCCTTTCACTGCCGGTACAGAGGGGTAAGCAGAAGCTGCATGCCTAATACTCCCCTCGTGCCAGGCGGGCAGAGCGCTGGGGGAATGGATGGAGCTTTGTCCTCGTCCTCCCAGCACACTGGCCAATGCAGATGAGCTAACAAGATGGACGGCGAGCAATGTGCTGCTGATACGGGACCATGGTGATAGCAGGTCACAGCCCCCTGGGAGCAGGGAAGGAATTACACTAGATGATTTTTGCGGGAGTGGAGTGCAGTTCTGTGCCACTTCTTACACAGCTCTAGTTGTATAGGCACAGTCTAGCCAGTGTGCCCCCAAATATTGTCCTGTGAAAACTAGCTGCTGCTGGACAATTCTAGTACATGTCACGTGTTGCTTTAACTCAGAGGTGGGCAAATTATGGCCCATGGGCCACATCCGGCCCGCGGGACCGTCCTGCCCGGCCCTTGAGCTCCCGGCCGGGGAAGCTAGCCCCCGGCCCCTCCCCTGCTATGCCCCACAGCCATGCTTCTGCGCGGGCAGCACAACTGGCTCCAGCCGAGCAGGGCTGTGAGCTCCTGCTGCTCTGAGCAGCATGGTAAGGGGGCGGGGAGCGGGGGTTGGATATGGGGCAGAGAGACCCAGGGGGGCAGTCAGGGGACAGGGAGCAGGAAGCGGTTGGATGAGGCAGAGGTTCTGGGGGGGCAGTCAGGGAACAGGGGGGTTGGATAGGCGTGGGAGTCCCAGGGGGCCTGTCAGGGGACGGGTGTGTGGATAGGGGTTGGGGGGGCAGTCAGGGGACAGGGAGCAGGGGGGTGGGATCCCAGGGGGGCGTTTTGGGGTGGAGGGGGGTCCCGGGAGGGGGTGGTTAGAGGACAAGGAGCAGGGGAGGTTGGATGGGTTGGGAGTTATGAGAGGGACAGTCAGGGGGCAAGGGCCAGGCTGTGTGGGGAGGCACAGCCTTCCCTACCCGCCCCTCCATACAGTTCCATGCCCCGATGTGGCCCTCGGGCCAAAAAGTTTGCCCACCCCTGCTTTAATGGGTGTCCATTCCAGTGACAGCGGTCATGAACTTGCTCAGTTCTGTAGAATGGGCCCCAAACAGTTACATGGGCTAAAACGCATCGCGCCCCTTGACCCATGGCTTGTTCATTACACCGGGGTTGGAACCTCATGGAAACGCCAGAGAGGTTTTAAAGAGTTTTGTTCAGGTTTAAATGGGTGTCTCAGTTGTAATCTCCCAGCGACAATACTTTCGCCTTTCACTAGCTTTTTAGATGAAGTGTCTGGCACATGGGATCCTGTGGGTAAAATTCAGTCAAAACTAGCCATATGTGCTGTTCTCACCCCTTTTGTTCCTTCTCTCTCTTCTCAGCCTTCCCAACCCCTTTCCACCTAATTGTACCATTTCTTTCAGACTGTGTGTGTGGTTGGTGTGTTTTTTGTTTTGTTTATTTTTGCTACTTTTGTATGTTGATGAAATTCTCTGAGAAGGTGTGGGTCAAGAAAAATGACTGACCATACTAAATGTAACGTATTCAAACTCATTAAAAATAAACCAGGTTGCAGCTGGTACTTAAGTAATGCATCCAAAATTCATTGGAGATCTACAGGGAATTTTCCTTGCTATACTGAATGCCAAAATGTACCCAATAGTAGCAGTGGATTTATGTATTGTTAAAGATGGAAATACAGTGCCTTCCCTTCCTCCCCATCCCCATCTGCTGCCCCCCTCCCCATGTATGTAATAATGGAGAAAATCCCTTAGTAACGAGTGGCTAAGCACAGTGATACTGCGTAGAGGAAAACCTCACAGAGCGCAAACACAGGTTGTTGTTAGTTTCAGCATTCTACCCTTGGCACCGAGCCAACCAACCAGTGTTCCTTTCCCACCTCTCAAACGCCTGATATAATAAACAAAACAACACACCGAACCATCCAGGGACTCTAGGTGTATAATCATGTCATTAAAATAAATATTGCTTTTTCCCCACCCTGTTTCAGCCACGATGGATTTAATAGAATCATAGAATCTCAGGGTTGGAAGGGACCTCAGGAGGTCATCTAGTCCAACCCCCTGCTCAAAGCAGGACCAACCCCAACTAGATCATCCCAGCCAGGGCTTTGTCAAGCCTGACCTTAAAAACCTCTAAGGAAGGAGATTCCACCACCTCCCTAGGTAACCCATTCCAGTGCTTCACCACCCTACTAGTGAAAAAGTTTTTCCTAATATCCAACCTAAACCTCCCCCTCTGCAACTTGAGACCATTACTCCTTGTTCTGTCATCTTCTACCACTGAGAACAGTCTAGATCCATCCTCTTTGGAACCCCCTTTTAGGTAGTTGAAAGCAGCTATCAAATCCCCCCTCACTCTTCTCTTCTGCAGGCTAAACAATCTCAGTTCCCTCAGCCTCTCCTCATAAGTCATGTGCTCCAGCCCCCTAATCATTTTTGTTGCCGTCCGCTGGACTCTTTCCAATTTATCCACAGCCTTCTTGTAGTGTGGGGCCCAAAACTGGACACAGTACTCCAAATGAGGCCTCACCAGTGCTGAATAGAGGGGAATAATCACGTCCCTCGATCTGCTGGAAATGCCCCATCTTATACAGCCCAAAATGCCGTTAGCCTTCTTGGCAACAAGGGCACACTGTTGACTCATATTCAGCTTTTCGTCCACTGTAACCCCTAGGTCCTTTTCTGCAGAACTGCTGCCCAGCCATTCGGTCCCTAGTCTGTAGCAGTGCATGGGATTCTTCCGTCCTAAGTGCAGGACTCTGCACTTGTCCTTGTTGAACCTCATCAGATTTCTTTTGGCCCAATCCTCTAATTTGTCTAGGTCCCTCTGTATCCTGCCCCTACCCTCCAGCGTATCAACCACTCCTCCCAGTTTAGTGTCATCTGCAAACTTGCTAAGGGTGCAGTCCACACCATCCTCCAGATCGTTGATGAAGATATTGAACAAAACTGGCCCCAGCACCGACCCTTGGGGCACTCCACTTGATACCGGCTGCCAACTAGACATGGAGCCATTGATCAATACCCGTTGAGCACGACCATCCAGCCAGTTTTCTATCCACCTTACCGTCCATTCATCCAGCCCATACTTCTTTAACTTGCTGGCAAGAACACTGTGGGAGACTGTATCAAAAGCTTTGCTAAAGTCAAGAAATAGCACATCCACTGCTTTCCCCTCATCCACAGAGCCAGTTATCTCATCATAGAAGGCAATTAGGTTAGTCAGGCATGACTTGCCCTTGGTGAATCCATGCTGACTGTTGCTGATCACTTTCCCCTCCTTTAAGTGGTTCAGAATTGATTCCTTGAGGACCTGTTCCATGATTTTTCCAGGGACTGAGGTGAGAGTGACTGGCCTGTAGTTCCCCGGATCTTCCTTCTTCCCTTTTTTAAAGATGGGCACTACATTAGCTTTTTTCCAGTCATCCGGGACCTCCCCCGATTGCCATGATTTGTCAAAGATAATGGCCAATGGCTCTGCAATCACATCGGCCAACTCCTTTAGCACCCTCGGATGCAGTGCATCCGGCCCCATGGACTTGTGTTCGTCCAGCTTTTCTAAATAGTCCCAAACTACTTCTTTCTCCACAGAGGGCTGGTCACCTCCTCCCCATACCGTGCTGCGGAGTGCAGCCGCCTGGGCGCTGACCTTGTCTGTGAAGACAGAGGCAGCCTCCTTGTGTGTGGGAGGTTGTGTTTGTGTGGGTTAGTGTCTGAGTGTTTAAGGATCTTTAATCAACGATATGTGACCCTGGGCTCTGGAGTCTGCTCAGTTTCAGCAACAGGAAGGACTGTCTCAAGCGCCACTTTACGAACTGTGTATGCGAGATACTGAGCCTCCTCAAGTCCCATAGAAATTGATGGCACCCAGGGCCTTTCAGGATCTGGTCCTTATGAAACATTAACCACTAAAATATCCTGTGGTTATTGGGAGCCAGCCTTCACCCTGCAGTCAGATCTTCTCTTCCACAAACCTGCATGGCTTTCACCTCGCTCCAGTGGGGTTTCTGGCATCATAGCAAGCCCTCGCTGAGCTGTGAAAAGCTTGGCCAGAGGCTCGGAGAGTGGGGATGGTGAGGCTCTGACAGAGTGCTGGAGGGGGTTCATAGAATTACAGAAAATTAGGGAGAGACCTCAGGAGGTCATCTAGTCTGCCCCCCTCCTCAAAGCAGGACCAACCCCAACTAAATCATCCCAGCCAGGGCTTTCTCAAGCTGGGCTTTAAAAACCTCTAAGGCTGGAGATTCCAACACCTCCCTACGTAACCCATTCCAGTGCTTCACCACCCTACTAGTGAAATAGTTTTTCCTAATATCCAACCTAGACCTCCCCCACTGCAACTTGAGACCATTGTTCCTTGTTCTGTCATCTGCCACCACTGAGAGCAGCCTAGCTCCATCCTCTTTGGAACCCCACTTCAGGTAGCTGAAGGCTGCTATCAAATCTGCCCTCACTCTTCTCTTCTGCAGACTAAATAACACCTGTTCTCTCAGCCTCTCCTCATAAGTCATGTGCCCCAGCCCCCTAATCATTTTTGTTGCCCTCCGCTGGACTCTCTCCAATTTGTCCACATCCTTTCTCTACTGGGCAGGCCAAAACTGGATGCAATACTCCAGATGTGGCCTCGCCCGTGCCGAATAGAGGGGAATAATCACTTCCCTCAATCTGCTGGCAATGCTCCTATTAATACAGCCCAATATGTCGTTAGCCTTCTTGGCAACATGGGCGCACTGCTGACTCGTATCCAGCTTCTCGTCCACTGTAATCCCCAGATCCTTTTCTGTAGAACTGCCACTTAGCCAATCGGTCCCCAGCCTGTAACAATGCTTGGGATTCTTCCGTCCTTAGTGCAGGACTCTGCACTTGTCCTTGTTGAACCTCATCAGATTTCTTTTGGCCCAATCCTCCAATTTGTCTAGGTCACTCTGGATGCTATCCCTACCCTCCAGCGTAGCTACCTCTCCCCCCAGCTTAGCGTCATCCGCGAACTTGCTGAGTGTGCAATCCATCCCATCATCCAGATCATTAATGAAGATGTTGAACAAAACCGGCCCTAGGACTGACCCCTGGGGCACTCTGATACCAGCTGCCAACTAGATATTGAGCCGTTGATCACTACCCGTTGAGGCCAACGAACTAGTCAGTTTTCTATCCACCTTATAGTCGATTCGTCCACTTCATACTTCTTTAACTTGCTGGGAAGAATACTGTGGGAGACGGTATCAAAAGCTTTGCTAAAGTCAAGGTATATCACGTCCACCACTTTCTCCATATCCACAGAGCCAGTTATCTCATCATAGAAGGCAATCAGGGGTCTACTCTGTGACTCACCAATGCTTGCTTGGCTGGCCCAGGAATGATGGAGCCAAGTTCAAAGCTCGAATTTGCATCTCCCATGTCAGTCACCAGGCCAGTGCTGCACTTTGTGCTTTAGGTGAAGAATTGATTAGACAGATCCACAATGGGGAGTGAGGGATGGTTCTTGGTGGTGTATTCGGAGACTGTAAATAAAGGCGTCTTCTGTGGGTGAAGAATTGAAAGTGCTGAACCCAATTCTGTCCCTGTTTGACTTACATCATTCCAGAGTGAATGGTAATTAATATTGACTTAAAGTCAACATCAGTCTTGAAGCATTGAGCAATGTTGCAGCTGGAGAGTACAATGTGGAGCAGTGTGTTCTCTAAAGAGATTTCCTTCCAGTGGTCTCTATGGAATTGTTATTTTGGGGACAATCAGAAAGCAAGAGATTCATGTCACTTGTACTAAGTGATGTTGTTTCCATCATCTTCTAAGGTTGCAAAATAACACTAGTTATGTCTTTAGACCAAAGAATAATGGCTGTTGTCAGTCTCCTGTGATCTTCACTGATTTGATTAATTAGAGCCACCTCTGGTGTCTCCTCCAGTCACCACCTGACCTAGAGGAAACTAGACAGGCCACCATTTTCCATGGCCATTCCTCTTCCCACCCCTCAACATGCAACAACAGCCGTTAGGAGAAGTCTTGTGTGGAGCGGACTATGGAAACACCCATGTCCAGTAAAGAGCTGGGATCTTTATTGGCCCACAGATGAGCAGAATTTACAGTATTAGTGCCATTTTTTTTCAGTGCAAAGTTATTTATTTGTAAGAATCACAGACAGGCTGCAAAAGGTTATACAATGCTTCTTCCTAATAAGCCTCAATTCCCCAAGCATAAACCCTGAGTAACTATGTTGGTCCTACACAGTATCCTGATTGGCAAACAAAGCAGGTATAGCTACCAGTCCTAGATGAAGGACTCTGTTTTTTTTTCTTCTTCTCAAGCAGTTGGTCTGTCAAGTAGCCCCTAGGGCAAGGTGTTGGCTACCCTAAAATCGTCTGATTCAAGTGTCCATCAAAAGTCCCTCAAAGCAGGGTGTTGGCTGGATGTGTTTTATAGCACATCTTTACATGTTAATTGGGAGGAACGTATGATATTCCCCAATACTTGTGACTCCTTTGAGAAAGGGGTATAAGTCCCCAAATGTTCAGATAATTTCTTGCATCTTTCTCTAGCTTCTGTTTCTGACACCTATTTATTTTCAGTGAGGCATCTACTACTGGAATTTGTCGTTTGCAAGGATCCCCCGTGGACAGCAATTTTCCTTGCCTTCTCCAGTGTTTGCCTTTTGCTGATGTTTATATTCCTGTTGGGATTCAAGACCCAGACTTCAGCTATTCATCTCTGTTAATTTATTGCTTATAAACCCAGGGCACACTAGTGGTGATACCCCAGGCCCCATTAGCAAGTTACCAGGACCAGCATCTAATTTCCCTGTATTTGCATAAATGTTTAAAACCGTAATACAACAGATGGCCGCAATTTTTGCTTGCACTCTTATCTGCCGATGAGGTAGATGAGCCACTGTTTGAGTTCATCAGCAATAAAATCCTGTGGTTAATGGTTTTGTCCTACCTTTTGCTTTAAAGTTTATGGTGGTGGTGTGCCAGCGTTTAGTCCTCATGCTCTTTCTCTGTGGCATGGACTATTGTGACGTTATTGACAATAAGTGGGACCATATAGATCATTGTTACAACCGAGGTCCTGTATTGGCACCAAATCTTATATAAAGGGGGTCAAATGAGGTGTCTAAGACCAGGTTATGCTTGGCTGGTTATGATCATGTCATTTATACGTATGTATCAGTTTTGTAGTTGAAGTTATGAATATTGGCTTTATACTGTCTGTATTTCAAACTGGGGCTGGGCTTCTGGGACCCCAGATAAGCTATCAGCTCTGCTAGGCCGGCTTGATGGCCCATTAAGAGCCATCAGCGATACAATGGATCCATTGAGAGAAGGCAGACATGCCTGTGACTCAGCAAATTATGCAGGGACTTGCCCATGTGACTCCAGACTCCATTTTGCTGTGATTTTCCACAGTACGAACAAAGAGGTGCCTTTACACCTGGAAGGAACTATAAAAGGCAGCTGCCTCATCTCCATTTGGTCTTCATTCCTGCTTCTTACCTCTGGAGGAACCTTTCTACAAATGGAAGCTTTGAACAAAGGACTGAAGGACCCATCCCAGCTGTGGATGTAATCCAGAGACTTGATTTGAACCCGCAGTATTTCATCTCTACTGCAAGCCTGAACCATGAACTTTGCCATTACTGTATGTAATTGATTCCTTTTAACCAATTCTAGCTCTCACCTATACCTTTTTCCTTTTATGAATAAACCTTTAGATTTTAGATTCTAAAGGATTGGCAACAGCATGATATGTGGGTAAGATCTGAGCTGTATATTGACCTGGATCTGGGGGCTTGGTCCATTGGGATCGGGAGGACCTTTTTCTTTTCCTGGGGCATTGGTTTTCATGACCATTTGTCCCCATAACGAGTGGCACTGGTGGTGAGACTGGGAAACTGGAGTGTCTAAGGGGATTGCTTGTGTGACTTGTGGTTAGCCAGTGGGGTAAAACCAAAGTCTCCTCTGTCTGGCTGGTTTGGTTTGCCTTAGAGGTGGAAAAACCCCAGCCTTGGGCTGTAATTGCCCTGCTTGAAGCAATTTGTCCTGAACTGGCACTCTCAGTTGGGTCCCACCAGAACCAGCATAGGTTACAACTATGCATGGTATGGACACAGTTCTATGAACGGTGGTCTTATACATTTGTCATGTGGATGTCCGAGCCAAAAATTGGGGCGGGCGAAATGGGGTTTTGTCCAAATTCAGAAGAAAATTGTATTTTCTTTTGATGGACTTCTGTCATGAGAAATATATTTCTCAGCAATTAGACTTTTGTGTTATCTAGAAATCGTTCCATACTGGTTGTTTGCTCAGGATGGCATATATCACAGGCTGTCAAAACCTTTTCCTAGGGAAGACAATGTCTTTATAGACTGTCACATGGCCATTCATGATGGCACTGCCCATCCTCTTCCACTGGTGGTAGCTACACTCTTCTGAGCACAGGGCTGAGAGCCAGGAACTTTTCCATTATAATGCCAACCTTGATATGGTGCCCTTTGGCAAATCTGAAAATTCCCACACGCTCCCCTTGGGGTTGAGCTGAACTAGGCAGAGAATGGAACAGACTTGCACAGAAAGGTGTGGTTTTGTTTGTTGAAATTTAATATTTTGAACAATTTTCTGACCAGCTCTGGAGTTCATAGAATCATAGAATCTCAGGGTTGGAAGGGACCTCAGGAAGTCATCTAGTCCAACCCCCTGCTCAAAGCAGGACCAACCCCAACTAGATCACCCCAGCCAGGGCTTTGTCAAGCCTGACTTTAAAAACCTCTAAGGAAGGAGATTCCACCACCTCCCTAGGTAACCCATTCCAGTGCTTCACCACCCTACTAGTGAAAAAGTTTTTCCTAATATCCAACCTAAACCTCCCCCTCTGCAACTTGAGACCATTACTCCTTGTTCTGTCATCTTCTACCACTGAGAACAGTCTAGATCCATCCTCTTTGGAACCCCCTTTTAGGTAATTGAAAGCAGCTATCAAATCCCCCCTCACTCTTCTCTTCTGCAGGCTAAACAATCCCAGTTCCCTCAGCCTCTCCTCATAAGTCATGTGCTCCAGCCCCCTAATCATTTTTGTTGCCCTCTGTTGGACTCTTTCCAATTTATCCACATCCTTTTTGTAGTGTGGGGCCCAAAACTGGACACAGTACTCCAAATGAGGCCTCACCAGTGCCGAATAGAGGGGAATAATCACGTCCCTCGATCTGCTGGCAATGCCCCTACTTATACAGCCCAAAATGCTGTTAGCCTTCTTGGCAACAAGGGCACACTGTTGACTCATATTCAGCTTTTCGTCCACTGTAACCCCTAGGTCCTTTTCTGCAGAACTGCTGCCCAGCCATTCGGTCCCTAGTCTGTAGCAGTGCATGGACAGTTGAGAGTGCTGAGGACTTTAACCTCAGTCACTACACTGCACACCAAGGAGTGCTTGGAGTTTCCTGGTGATGGTGGGGATAGAACTCCAGAGCCTACTGCTGAGAAAGCTAGTGCCTCTCTGTCAGGGTTTTCTCCCCACTCTAAACTTTAGGGTAAAGATGTGGGGACCCGCATTCAGAGCCCCTAAGCTTATTTTTACCAGCTTAGGTTAAATCCCCCAAGGTACAAAATTTTCTGCACCCTGAGAAATGCTTTTCGCCACCACCATCAAGTATTTAACAGGAATTCAGGAAAGGAATCACTTGAACTTCCCTCCCCCCCCCCAAAATACCCCCTCAAGCCATACACCCCCTTTCCTGGGGAAGCTTGAGAACAATTTTCCAACCCACCCCCTGGGTTTTAACACCATAGAAAACAGTCAACTTTTTAAAAGCAGGATTTTATTAAAATAAAGAAGGTAAAATCATCTTTGTAAAATTAGGATGGTAACTATTTCACAGGGCACTATATTCTTAAACTTAGAGAGATTTTCCCCTCTGGACAAAACCTTAACATTACAGAAAACCATGAATAACGCCCCCCGCCCCCTTGCCCCTTCTAACACAGGGAATACACCAAGCCGAAATTAAACAGAAATCTATATGCTATGCTATCTAAACTTACTTCAGAAAAGGGAGGTCTGATTTTCTGCAGGTTCCTTCTGTCTTTCAAGATTACTTTGACACAGACAAAGACACACACAAAAACCTTCCCTCCTCCCAAAGTTTGAAAGTATCTTGTCCCCTTATTGGTCAGATGCCAGCCAGGTCAGGTGTCAGTCTGGCTACCTGCATTTCTTAACCCTTTACTGGAAAGAGGATTTTATAGCACTGCGTCAGACCCTCTCCCCCTTCCCTTCATTTTTATGACACTCTCCCACATGGGTTAAATGAGAATCACTGTTAGCAGTATAGGGCCTATGAAACACCATACGAAACTTTTGAATTGATCTGATAAATGACAGTGGTACCAACACACACACTACCTCTTCATTGCCCTACACGCTCTGATTATACTGTGAACAAGGCATATTTTGATGTTTAACCTTGACTCTTCCCCCCTCAATAATGGAGACTAAAAATACAAATATTTAACCCTTCAGATCACAAAGTAAAGAAGTTTTTTTTTAAAAAAAAATAACCCTCCTTCATTCACACAAGTTACTGCTCTTGCAACAATTTGGTTTTGGGACAAAACACAAACGGACGATCCAGAGAAGATAGGAAGATATCAGTAATAGTTAAACATGTTCAGTCGCAGGTGGCAGGTCTGATTCCTTTGCTCCTTTTCGCTCTCCTCCTGTATGTCTAAGCAGCAGCTCTCACGGTTTCTGACAAGCCTGCCAAGTCTAGTTCGCTCTTCAGGTCGGATGCCCTTTGTTCTTTCATCAGCAGCTATGTCAGGAAGTAGCCAGTGATCACAAGGGTCTTAAATTCGTGCAGTATTTCAGGAGCGCTCGTTAAACAATGTCCTGACTCTAGCTGGGTACCCAATGTTTTAATTGGAGTCAGTGGGTCCTGACTATAAATAGTCCCTCTTAAGGCTCAAAGAGGACACTGTCAAATTAAACATCACACTGTTTTCTAAAATTATCACACCAAAGACAACGGGAGGGTGGGGAGAGGAATCTGTTATTTTTTTTCTCTATGTAAAGTCATAGAACTAGAGGGTTGAAAGGGACCGCAAGTGTCAGCTAGTCTAACCCTCTGCCAAGATGCAGGATTAGTTGTGACTAAACCATGCAAGGCCGATGGTTATCCAGCCTCCTTTTGTGTGCTGTCCATTTCATCAGTTCCCCTCTTGTTTTTGTGGGTCTTTCATAGAGTGGGAGGAAATAATTAAAAACCCGAGACAAAACCCAGGAAAATGTGTTTATAAAAGCATCAACATTGGCAGAGGGCCTAAGGGAAGGTGTAGAAGCTGAAACTACTTCGATTCTTTTAAAACTGACTAAATTCCAAATGAGAGACAAGGTGGTTGAAGGTAATATCTTTTATTGGACCAACTTCTGCTGGTAAAGGAGATAAGCTTTTGAGCTGCATGGAGCTCTACTTCACGTCTGGGAACGCTGCCTGCAATGACTTTGGAGTGTGAGTACCAAGCGCCGGACAGACTGTTAGAAACACAGGCCAACTCCAAATCAGTTGTGAGTTCTGTACTTAGATTTCACCAACCAGTTATCAAGTGTAAACTGCTCAGGCACTGTAACAGCCTCAACCTGGGGTCACAGACAGTCGCCTTGGGTACTCCCAGTGGGGTACCTGTCTCACCCTCCAGGTGAGCGTGCTACCTTTGTGATGCATGGTCCCTTACAGCAAGAATCACACAATATTCAGGTTACTCCCAGTTTAAAAGAACCAGTCACTTACCCCAGGTCAATTAAAGCTTAGATCTCACCCCAAAGACAATGCTTGTAGCCAATCCTATAATAAACTACATACAGATTTACTAATAGGAAAAGAGAACAAGCGAGTTATTTACAAGGTTAAAGCAGGTAAACATATATACACAAATGAGTTATAATCTTAAGTTTCAAACAATAATAGAAGTTTCTATAATAAGCAAGCTCTATGCTATGATGCCTGCAAATAACCTGACAATGGGTATGCTTCTGGTTTCCTGTCTGTCTATCACCAGTTTTGTCTCATTGTTTCCCGGTGCCTCCCCCTCTGTCTTTATCCATCTGTTGTCTCTTGTCTTATACTTGGATTCTAAGGTCTTTGGGGCAGGGACTGGCTTTTTGCTCTGTGTTTGTGAAGCCCCCAGCAGAATGGCATGCTTGTCCATAACTAGGGTCCTCGGGGTTACAATAATACACATTAATAATAATAAAATGGTAAACATTGTAGGTTTTACTCCTTGACTCAGCCGAGCAGGTAGGCGTGTGCTAAAATCCATCCTGATTCAGCAAAGGACTTAATCATGTCAGCGGGACTTAAGTATGTACTTAAAGTTAAGCGCATGCCTAAGTGCTTTGCTAAATAGGAATATTCTTGCAATGAAAAAAAAAATCATATGAATGTTCACCTAAATGGAGTTGTGAGAAGTGCTCATACCTGGCAGTGCAAATGAATGAGGTGAAAGTGAATTTGCAGTTTTTATTCTAGCTAATATTTTTAATAGTTCTCTTGCCAGCCCCCATATTTGTCCGGCTCTAGGAACAACTGGGGATTACTGGAAGTAGTCTTCCCTCGGCTTAGCACAACTTTATTATGGCTGGTAAATACTTTCACCAGAACAGGAGGAAAACAATTCTTTTTGTATCTTGGCTGCATCCTTAACTAATTTTTCCATAAATCACATTGCTCTTTAGCTGCTCCAATACAGAGATAGAATATCAGGGTTGGAAGGGACCTTAGGAGGTCATCTAGTCCAACCCCCTGCTCAAAGCAGGACCAATCCCCAATTTTTGCCCCAGATCCCCAAATGGCCCCCTCAAGGATTGAACTCACAACCCTGGGTTTAGCAGGCCAATGCTCAAACCACTGAGCTATCATGTAAGTCATGTAACTTGTAATATATATTAAATCTACATACCAGACTAAGTATATGTCTGCACTGAAACTCAGGCTTTAATATTGTGCCCTGAAAACATGTGGCTCAATTTCAGGTCTGAATTAAAAGCTCATAGATAAGCAAACCCAATCTGAAGTTGTGCCTGAGTCACTCTGACTAAATTCCCATAGGGGTCAATCTATCTTTTATGTGTTTTTCCTTAGAAAAGCAATAATGACCATTGAAAACTCAAGTCTCCAGTTAGCTTAGTCGGTACCTAAAGCTGGACTTTGGCAAGTGGGATGATGCTCTGATACTGAATAATTTCAACTCAACACTTGGTCAATAAGTATTTATTCAAAAAGAAGGAGGGATAGCTCAGTGGTTTGAGCATTGGCCTGCTAAACCCGGGCTTGTGAGTTCAATCCTTGAGGGGGCCATTTAGGGATCTGGGGCAAAAATCTGTCAGGGGACAGTACTTGGTCCTGCTAGTGAAGGCAGGGACCTGGACTTGATGACCTTTTAATGATTGGCCCTTCCAGTTCTATGAGATAGGTATATTCCATTATTATTTATTGAAGCTGGGACCATCTTTTTTGTTCTGTGTTTGTTCAGCACATAGATCCTGGTCCATGACTAGAGCTCCTAGGTCCTATGGTAATCGAAATAATTAATAATGTATAGCCATCCACTGGAACAGCACAAAGTAGAGGCAAGCCAGGGATATGTTGTACTTACAAAGACCATTTCTGGACTGAAAATGTGTTTTTGAAATCAATCCACATGGCAGCCGTAACTTTATCCATGCCCATTAACTTTTCCCCATTTCCTTGTTCAAGAGCAAAACCAGCCAACAAATAAACAGAGCATGCAACAACACTTTCCCTCTTTGATCGCCAAGAAGATGGCAGAATCATTACAGCAACTGTTTCTAACGTTTAAGTCATGACAAATAATTCAATAAATAGCAACAGTTACCGCGAATGGCAATTAGGCACGGGAGAGCTACTTCCGATGGAACACAAGACTTTGGGGTTTTTTTCCTATTGATTTTGAACAGAACCATTGTCATTCGCTGGTCATGAACATTCCTAAAGTCAAAGATTTGTTTAGTACAAATATTAGCAAATGGTGCATTTCAGGTTTCATAGAGTTTATGGCCAGAAAGGGATCATCTAGTCTGACATCACAGGCCATTAAATTTCATTGAGCCCAATAACTTGGGTTAAACAGAAACATTTCAGTCTCTAGACTAAACTTTTGTATACGGAAAACAGGAGAGACTCAGGCACCACCATTGCTTGAGGTGTCTGTGGTGGCAGGGAATTAATTAGATGGGATATGCCCAGATGATCTTAGCAAGTGATCTGTATTCCGTGCTGCAGAGGAAGTAAAAAAAAATCTCTCCCAATATGAAAATTCCTTCCTGTCCTCAAATCTGGCCATCAGTTGGACCCTGAGCATGTGGGTTCTCTGTACCTCCTCAGAACTGTGGTCCACTCCATACACATTTGGTTGCTGAGATAATTTATAATAGTCAAGAAAAGTTAGGTCATCCAATCAGGGAACAGAAACCATATCATGTGACCAAGGGAAGCAGTTACAGAGCTCAAATATTGAATTCCAAATAATTGACAGTCAGAGTACACACTATGGAAAGTTCACATTAAACCGCTCTGCAGCTCAGATCCTTAACTGGGGTAAATTGGTACCGCTACATTGACTTCAGTGGAGCTATGCCTGTTCATACCAGCACAACATTTTCCCTGTTGCTCTAAGAATCTTGAATAATGAACAAATTTGCCAACATCTTAATGTGCTCTTGGACAACTTGTGCACAGGGGGTGGGGAAAGAGGCTAAAATTGTTGAATAGCTCACTGAATAATTGGACCAGTTCTACTTATGTAAATCAAATGTGCCTCCTCCCTGACAGGGTCCTTTATTACAAAAGGATAACAGTCCAAACAGGGCATTGCTCCAGATTAAGGAGGAGAAACTTTAACACGGGAAAGAGAAACACTGTACTATGTCTAACATTAATGGGCCAGCATGATGGTCCTGCAGTGAACAATATATTACACCTCTGTCTGCTGCAGAAGATACTATTCCATAAGCAGACGCCTATAGGAGTAGCCCTCACGCTAGGGCACTACTTCTGTATCAAGTCAAAGGGAAATGTGCCACTCCTTGAAACCTCCTCATCAAAGCCTCCTCATCAATTCCTGCCACCCCTTGGTGGTCTCCCATCTGACTACTGTCCCTCCTTGCGTACCTTGTCTGAGCTGTTAAGATCACAGCTCATGGTTGTATGCCTGCAAGAAACACAACGGTGTTCCTTGCTATACATTTAATATTTAATACACAACATGCAGCTCTGTGTTCTAAGTTAAATAGTTCAATGGACTATGTATTATTTAATAGGTGGGACTTATTGAATTCACTAAAGACAGAGTTTAACAGCCATTTGTATAAATGGGTTCAATTACATAACTCCCTTGCTTCATTATATATTCATTTGTGTTTTAATGCGTTCCTTATTTGATTAAACTGTAAACGGAGTGTTTTGCCATCTTGGGCACTCCTAGCACTGACCGCTTTTCTTCTAGATAATGTATGAGTGTACAGTCGGTCCTGAGCGGCTGATACATATACAATTCAGAGAGATGCAAGACCCACTCAGATGCTACAGACACAGGCCAATGTAAACTGTTGAACTCCATTCCCAGCATTGCTTCTCAGGAAGATTTTAGAGGTATATGTATTTTCATATAGCCTTTTTATTAAAGGGTGAGAGTATGGTCTCGCAGATCTTGAATTGTTATTCACGTATTCTTATCTCTTGATATTGGTATTTGTATTCTAGTAGCACCTAGGGGCCTGAACCAACACATAGTAATAACACCTAGTTCTAAAATAGCACTTTGCAAAGGAGGTCAGTATCATTTCTCAGATGGGGAAACCGAGGCACAGAGCCATGAAGTGACTTATCCAAGGTCGCCCAGCAGGCCAGAGCTGGGAATAGAACCCACGTCTCCTCAGTTCAGTCAAGTGTTCTGTCTACTAGCAACACTACCACCTTGTAGCCCTCAAGTCAATACTCTCACACTCTCAGTAGACAAGACACAAAAGAGGTATGGGAAACAGGCATTATTATCCCCATTTTATAGACTGGGGCGTTTTAGGCATGGAGAGATTATAAGATTTGCTCAAAATCACCTAAAAAGTCTATGGCAGAGCCAGGAACTCAACCCATATCTCCTGATGCCAGCCCAATGCCTTAATCACAAGACTCATCTTCATTTCAGCTCCACCAGTTGGTTTGTCATGTGACCTTATTTAAATGATATAATCTCTCTACATCTTGCCTTATCCCTGGTAAAAAAGGGATACTATTTGTCTTCTGCACAGGGGTTCATAGAATCATAGTATCTCAGGGTTGGAAGGGACCTCAGGAGGTCATCTAGTCCAACCCCGTGCTCAAAGCAGGACCAACCCCAACTAGATCATCCCAGCCAGGGCTTTATCAAGCCTGACCTTAAAAACCTCTAAGGAAGGAGATTCCACCACCTCCCTAGGTAACCCATTCCAGTGCTTCACCACCCTACTAGTGAAAAAGTTTTTCCTAATATCCAACCTAAACCTCCCCCTCTGCAACTTGAGACCATTACTCCTTGTTCTGTCATCTTCTACCACTGAGAACAGTCTAGATCCAGCCTCTTTGGAACCCCCTTTTAGGTAGTTGAAAGCAGCTATCAAATCTCCCCTCATTCTTCTCTTCTGCAGGCTAAACAATCCCAGTTCCCTCAGCCTCTCCTCATAAGTCATGTGCTCCAGCCCCCTAATCATTTTTGTTGCCCTCTGTTGGACTCTTTCCAATTTATCCACATCCTTTTTGTAGTGTGGGGCCCAAAACTGGACACAGTACTCCAAATGAGGCCTCACCAGTGCCGAATAGAGGGGAATAATCACGTCCCTCGATCTGCTGGCAATGCCCCTACTTATACAGCCCAAAATGCCGTTAGCCTTCTTGGCAACAAGGGCACACTGTTGACTCATATTCAGCTTTTCGTCCACTGTAACCCCTAGGTCCTTTTATGCAGAACTGCTGCCCAGCCATTCGGTCTCTAGTCTGTAGCAGTGCATGGGATTCTTCCGTCCTAAGTGCAGGACTCTGCACTTGTCCTTGTTGAACCGCATCAGATTTCTTTTGGCCCAATCCTCTAATTTGTCTAGGTCCCTCTGTATCCTGCCCCTACCCTCCAGCATATCAACCACTCCTCCCAGTTTAGTGTCATCTGCAAACTTGCTAAGGGTGCAGTCCACACCATCCTCCAGGTCGTTGATGAAGATATTGAACAAAACCGGCCCCAGCACCGACCCTTGGGGCACTCCACTTGATACCGGCTGCCAACTAGACATGGAGCCATTGATCACTACCCGTTGAGCACGACCATCCAGCCAGTTTTCTATCCACCTTACCGTCCATTCATCCAGCCCATACTTCTTTAACTTGCTGGCAAGAACACTGTGGGAGACTGTATCAAAAGCTTTGCTAAAGTCAAGAAATAGCACATCCACTGCTTTCCCCTCATCCACAGAGCCAGTTATCTCATCATAGAAGGCAATTAGGTTAGTCAGGCATGACTTGCCCTTGGTGAATCCATGCTGACTGTTCCTGATCACTTTCCCCTCCTTTAAGTGGTTCAGAATTGATTCCTTGAGGACCTGTTCCATGATTTTTCCAGGGATTGAGGTGAGAGTGACTGGCCTGTAGGTCCCCGGATCTTCCTTCTTCCCTTTTTTTAAAGATGGGCACTACATTAGCTTTTTTCCAGTCATCTGGGACTTCCCCCGATTGCCATGATTTGTCAAAGATAATGGCCAATGGCTCTGCAATCACATCGGCCAACTCCTTTAGCACCCTCGGATGCAGTGCATCCGGCCCCATGGACTTGTGTTCGTCCAGCTTTTCTAAATAGTCCCGAACTACTTCTTTCTCCACAGAGGGCTGGTCACCTCCTCCCCATACCGTGCTGCGGAGTGCAGCCGTCTGGAAGCTACCCTTGTCTGTGAAGACAGAGGCAAAAAAAGCATTGAGTACACTAGCTTTCTCCACATCCTCTGTCACAAGGTTCCCTCCCTCATTCAGTAAGGGGCCCACACTTTCCTTGACTTTCTTCTTGTTGCTAACATACCTGAAGAAACCCTTCTTGTTACTCCTAACATCTCCAGCTAGCTGCAACTCCAAGTGTGATTTGGCCTTCCTAATTTCACTCCTGCATGCCTGAGCAATATTTTTATACTCCTCCCTGGTCATTGTCCAATCTTCCACTTCTTGTAAGCTGCTTTTTTGTGTTTAAGACGAGCAAGGATTTCACTGTTAAGTCAAGCTGGTCGCCTGCCATATTTACTTTTCTTTCTACACATCGGGATGGTTTGTTCCTGCAACCTCAATAAGGTTTCTTTAAAATACAGCCAGCTTTCCTCGACTCCTTTCCCCCTCATGTTATTCTCCCAGGGGACCTTGCCCATCAGTTCCCTGAGGGAGTCAAAGTCTGCTTTTCTGAAGTCCAGGCTCTGTATTCTACTGCTCTCCTTTCTTCCTTGTGTCAGGATCCTGAACTCGACCATCTCATGGTCACTGCCTCCCAGATTCCCATCCACTATTGCTTCCTCTACTATTTCTTCCCTGTTTGTGAGCAGCAGGTCAAGAAGAGCTTTCCCCCTAGTTGGTTCCTCCAGCACTTGCACCAGGAAATTGTCCCCTACACTTTCCAAAAACTTCCTGGATTGTCTGTGGACCGCTGTATTGCTCTCCCAGCAGATGTCGGGGTGATTAAAGTCACCCATGAGAACCAGGGCCTGTGATCTAGTAACTTCTGTTAGTTGCTGGAAGAAAGCCTCGTCCACCTCATCCCCCTGGTCTGGTGGTCTGTAGCAGACTCCCACCACGACATTACCCTTGTTGCTCACACTTCTCAATTTAATCCAGGGATGGTTAAGTAACTTTGATATCCTCCAAAGAAACTGTGCTGTAGAAATGCAAAGTGTTAACCATAAGGAGAAATCGCCTGAAATCAGAGCTTCACATATGAGTAGGCTTGGCACAATCTGATTTTTTTAAATCATTTTGTTAGATAATATCAATGTTTATTGTAAAGATTTTTTTAATATTCATTGATGTGTCCACAGTTGCACGAAATTGTGGATTTTAAGCATTTTTTTATTTTGATTTATTTTACATTTTGACAGTTGAGACAGTTATTTAATGACCGTAGATACTGGGATTAAAAAAAAATTGAAGCTTTAAGAACCATAAGAACAGAAATTGTCAACATCATATGTCAAATTACACAAAATAAATATCCTTAAATCAATGAATCATACCTGTTTTTACTATTCATCCGCTAGCCAATTTGTAACAAGCCTAGTTCAAACATCTAAATCACTGGATTTTGACTCTGAGTTCTCAGAAAAGTAAGAAAAATGCTGTTTATCTGTAAATTTTGATTATTATCAAAGGAAATATTTTTTCATTGGTTTGTGTGCATACAGTGAAATCGATGTTTACCGACATCTGCCAATAAATTCTAATCCTTCCAAGCCTACATATGATCCCCTTCAAAGGTTAATGAAGGCTATACTGTGTTATTTTCTTTTGGAGGGAACAATTAACTTCATTTGGGTGCTAAAGTGACTTGTTCCAAGTGCTTCTTTCTCCCCATCCCTCTCTGTTCTATCTGGGCAGAGAAGACATTCCCATTAGCCAAACGAGCAGTAAGGTACAGCTCTTTTGTGTCTTACTGTCAGTTACCGGGACATGGGTGATCATGCCTAGTCAGTGGATCAGGTGGCAAGCCAAGTGGTTAGAGCTGGATTCAGGCCTCATGGTTAGCACAGGAGTTGATAGCCACGAATCAGAGCCAAGGGTCGGAGCCTAAGTCAGGAATCGATGCCAAGAGGCAGAATCTGGGAATCAGAGCTGAGGAGTCAGAGCCAGATTCAGAAGCTAGATGCCAGAAGTGAGGAATAGAAAGGCGCTGAAGCAGGGGCCAGGCTGGGTTCAAGCACACGCAGGAACTATTGCAGCCAAGGGTAAATGCTTTACGCTCAGAAAAACAAAGGCCCGTCCCTCACAAGCTCACAATCTGATGTTAGATGCGCTATTATTGATATTAGATGTGATATCAAGTGAAGGGGGAGGAAGGACGCAGGTTACACTGATAATACACTAGTACAGAGGACCAGCACAAGGTCTAGACATCAGTAAGTCCCACATAATCCTTCAACATAGGGGGATGCTTGTCTGGCATATTATGATTGTGTACTCCATGTCCAGGCTGGGAATGTGTATAATATATAAGCAGGATTGCTTAATAATCATTTTTTTTCAGAACTTCCTGTGGGGCCTGAGCAGGTTTTCTAATAATATTTATCCCATATGAGCACTTGATTTATCCTGTGTTTCTAGATCTTCAATGTTGCTAGTAGTGGCAGAGAAATGAAACCTCTTGATACTGCAAGTCACTGATGGATGCACCATTACAGTTGCAGACCAGTTGGCTTGGGGAGTAGCATAGGCTACAGAGGCTTTTGCTGTCTGCTCAGACCCAGCCCACTGTAGTAATATTCACAGAAGAGAGCTGTGGTTCAAGGGGATGTTTTGATTTTGTCTGGTTCATTTCTTATTATGTCTATAGCTTCTCTGGTGTATATTATTCCTCTCAAGCTGTGAGAAACATTTAAGAAATAGTTGTCCATGCTGCAATAGGCAGGAGACTAATATTACTATTATTTATATATTGGTATTACCATAACACCTAGTCACAGACCTAGACCCAGTGTGCTAGGCGCTGTACAAACACAGAACAAAAAGTCTCTGCCATGAAGGGCTTACAATCTAAACAGACAAGACAGACACAGGGTGGGGGAAGGGGAATCACAACTAAGATATATCAGTGAAAAGGCAAATCAGTGAAGATCTCTATAAGTCTGAAATGTGAGTTTCATTTCCATGCAGTTTCATGCTTTTGTTTTCAGGGGACCATAAAGAGAAACATAGATTATATTAAGTATCAGAAGGGTAGCCGTGTTAGTCTGGATCTGCAGAAGCGACAAAGGGTCCTGTGGCACCTTATAGACTAACAGAGGTATTGAAGCATAAGCTTTCGTGGGTCAATACCCACTTCTTCGGATGCAAGCAGTGGAAATATCTGCCTCTGGACATTTCCACTGCTTGCATCCGAAGAAGTGGGTATTGACCCACGAAAGCTTATGCTTCAATACCTCTGTTAGTCTATAAGGTGCCACAGGACCCTTTGTCGCTTCTATAGATTATATTAAATTTTTTTATTGTCATAGCTATTTTAGGCAAAACTACTACTGATTTCTGGTACTGCAAAACTGTGGTGAAATAATTAGTGGGAAATGTTTTAGTTAAAAATCTGAATCATGAGCGTTAAAGTCAATGGTTTGTAACAAATCTTCGCTCCGGTGTTCAGGGCATGCAGATTCTGAGACAGGCGCACTGTGATGCCTGAGAGCTAGTCTGGGTGTATGGGGAGGGGGCAAGGCAGGAAAGTGTGGAAAGAAAAGGGGTGAAATTTAGATTGAAATAGCAGGAGAAACTTGCTAAAGTTGATTTCTGCAGTATGAGTCTAGGATAGTCTCCCAAAGGAAGTGATGGAAGACTCATTTCTTGAGATGCTTTAACATGTCCAGTCACTAATATATAGAAATTAGTGGGCAAAATCTCGAGTTGGCAGGCTCATGCACTGAACAACTCAGCAGATCTTTTCCATCTCAGGCTTCTGGGATTCTGTGAAATGAGTAGAACTGATAAAAACATAAATATAGTGAACATTTTGAAATTTTCAACGAGTTTTGTTTGACTAGGTATTAAGCGTGCTGATATCTTTGCTTTTCATGGAAATTGTTGTAAGGTTGCTTTCATTTCTGAAAATCAAATTTTATAAAATGAAATTTTTGTTTTGAAATCTTTAAAATGTTGGTTAAAGAAAAGTTTTGATTTTTGAAAAATCCCTTCATGTAGCTAATCTGACCAATCAAAACTAGCAATGGAAAAGGAAAACATAACAATCCCGAGACCAATCAAAATGGCATACATTTAAATTTATAAAAATGTGCATTTAATGGAAAAAATGTATTGAATTAAAAATGTTGACCAGTTCTAGAAATGAATAATACCGAATATGAAAGAATGCAAAATGTTTGTACTTGACTTCAAATTCATTTTTATCTTCTACCTCTTCATTACAGATTACATTCTTTATGGGTCAAATTCTGAGGTTTTAGTTCAGTTTTTGTTCAATCTGAACTCTCATTGATTTCAGTGGGAGTTTGCCTGAGTGAGAACTAAGTAAGGATATTGGGATTTGGCCGAAAGAGAGCAAGAATTCCATTTGCTTTGCAGTAATTCTTACACTGTTACATGATGACGATGAGTAGGATGCTTCATCTTAGCTGCTTCCAGATACAGCTGACTTTGAAATGATCGTACCAAGACATGAAATCATTATTGATGTCCGCTGAGAATATCCCTTCTGGGGACTATGGTTATTTACTTAACTATCCAGGAGAGTAACTAGAATTGATTTAGACCCTGTGCCAAGACAATCTAGTCTGGGATTTTACTTGAGATGCTCACAGGGAATTAATCACAAAGGAATGAGCGGGTTCATGAAGCCGCCTGTCTGTGTGGTACTAGTTCAGACTTTGCTAGCCATCGCTTCTCAAGTGTGGCAGCTGTGGCCAACTCCTAAAAGTAGCTTTGTTCCAAAAGTCTAAACAGTCTCTAATATCTCCCTTGCAGCTGCCTAAAAAACATTGGTGGACATGATCAGTTTACAATGGGCATTAGTGCCTCTGTTTTAACTGTGTGTACATATGCATGCAAGGGAGGGAGGGTTCTTTAGTAGTTAGACCAGGTGAGGCTAGGCATTGGGATTCCTGTATTGTTACCAGTGGCTTTTGGGAGACTGAGAGCAAGGCCATCAGCTGTTACTATCAATCAGTCTATCTGTGGCACTTGTCTGTCCCCCAGCACCTGAGCATCTCATAGTTTTTAATGCATTTATTCTCACAACATCCCTGTGACGTAGGGAAGTTCTGCTATCCTCCTGTTGCAAATGAGGAACTAGGGCACACAGAGAGATCATTTAACCCTGGTCACACAGGAAGCCTCTGGCAGAGCAGGGAATGCAGCTCTCCTGAGTTCCAGCCTTGCACCCTGACTGCAGGACCACCCTGCCTCTCAATGCCTCGCTGTTACATAGCACTTGCATCTTTAGATCAGCAAATGACTTACTAAGGAGGTCAGTATTCATTATCCCCATTTTACTGATTGGGAAGTGGGGCACAGAATGCTGACATGATTTGTCCAAGGTCACCTACTAGGCTAACAGCAGAGCTGAGACTTGACCCCAGGTCTGCTGAAGACCAGTATACTGCTAGTTGTAGTTATTGGTTTGATGAGATACTTCACCTTTCTGGATACTGGATGCTCTAACTCTTCTCTGAGTCAATGTCGTGCCACGTCAGCAGAAAAATCCAGGAATGAGTCATTAGTCCTATATAAAGCAGTGATGTGACAGATTGCACTGGGTGAGACATATTGCTAGAGCATCTCTAACCTGTAGCCTAAGGGGTTAGTTCTGTGTATCCCAAATCTGCCATCATCTTCTTTTCTTCTCCTTTTTCCCCCCAAGCATGAATTGTGCAATAGATTCCAACTCATGGTTAATAATATCTAATGTAACTAGAGTTGGTTGGGAAAAGAGGATTTTTCCTGCCCAAACTTTCAGATGAAATTTTGAATGGAATTTCTTTTTTTGGAGGAGGGCGGAGGGTTGTCAAAGAAAGAACAAATCAGTGTTAAGTTGAAAAATCTCGGTTTTCTGTTGTAAAAAAAGACAGTGGGTGCGGGGGGAGGATTAACAAAAGCCTGAAAATTTTCAACAAAAATGGAAAATTGTCCATGAAAACTTTCATTGAATCAAAGACTTTTTCCATCAAAAAGTATTTTGATGGCAAATCTTTGAGTTCTAGTTGCAACCCCTGCTTTATGGCCGATGAGCTCACAACAGTGCCTGACACGCAGCAGATAGTTCTTGTATTAAACACTCCGTATGGTGGTGGCACGAGACTATTTCCTATTCCCTCCTGTTCCTCGTTTGTCTATTTTTCTATGGACAGGGTAGAAAATGTGCCACGTCATGGCACACATTGTGATCAGACTTTTGACCATATTGAGTTCTGGGCTTAGGTTTCCTCAAGATAAAATTACCCGAAGTTTACCTGTTTGAAAAGCTTCATCATCCAAGAGGTCATTTTGTCTGTGTTCCTCCAAAAATTCCATTAAGATGTTAAACGCATCCAGGGCTACACACTGTATGTTAACGACAATGCAGCTGTCAGCTAAAGATGTTGTCAACTTCTTTAATAAACGACTTTCCTTTTATTGTGGTAGCACCCTAGGAGCCCCAGTCAAGAACTGCAACCCATTGTGCTAGGCGCTGTACAAGTGTGGAACAAAAAAGACATGCTGTGTAAGGCAGCCAGGATTACCGGCAGGGTGTAAACTTTGCCACCCTGTTAAAGCACAACAGATCCTAAGGGCAGGTCTACACTACAGAATGACTTCGGTGTAACTACATCGCTCCAGGGTGTGAACAACCCACACCTCTGAGCGACGCGGTTCTACCGACCGAAGCGCTGCTGTAGACAGCGCGATGTTGGCGGGAGAGCTTCTCCGCTGACGTAGCTACCGCCTCTCGGGGAGGTGGATTAACTATGCCGGCGGGAGAGCTCTGCTCCCATCGGCATTGATTGTCTTCATTAACATGCTACAGCGGCGCGGCTGCATCAGTGCAGCATTTTGAGTGTAAACCTGCCCTAAGTGCAGTGGAACTGCTGCTATTCCTTTGCAGGCTCTGGAGGATGACTCTCAGGCTAGGTCTACACTACCCCCCCCTATCGAACTAAGGTACGCAACTTCAGCTACGTGAATAACGTAGCTGAAGTCGAAGTACCTTAGTTCGAATGAAAAAGCACTTACCCGGGATCCACACGCGGCGCGCAGGCTCCCCCGTCGACTCCGCCTACTCCGTTCGTCGAGCTGGAGTACCAGCGTCGACGGCGGAGCACTTCCTGGTTCGATTTATCGCGTCTTGACAAGACGCGATAAATCGAACCCAGAACATCGATCGCGCGCCTCCGACCGGACGCGTAAGTATAGACATACCCTCAGTAAGTTCAGTGGTGGGAATTGGCCAGAGGAGCTGCCACTGATCCATTAGCTTGATCCCCAGCTAGCAGGTTGTGGCACTATGCAGCCTCTCCACTCCTGACCATTTATTCTTCATTCCCCTGCTATCCCCAGCCCAAATCTGTGAATTCAGTACAGGGTGGGGGGCAGGCAGGCAGCCTCCATGCTCGAGGGGGAAAGAGTGAGATGATACATATATGCTTTTCCTTTCATCTACAGAGATGAATAGGTTTCAGTGTAGTAGCCGTGTTAGTCTGTGTCAGCAAAACGAAAATAAGAAAGAAAAACTTGTAGCACCTTAGAGACTAACAAATTTATTTCAGCATAAGCTTTCGTGGGTTAATACCCACTTCATCGGATGCATGGAATGAAATATACAGTAGACAGATGATATTTATACAGTCAGAGAAACATGATAAGGTCGAGGTGCATAGACCAACCTTAAGAGGCTAATTAGTTGAGAGGAACCATAACAGCAGGGGAAGAAAAACCTTTGAAGTGATAAACAAGATGGTCACACAGGTGTGAATGAGGATCGTTAACTTAAGGGAAATAGATTCAATTAATGTAATGGCCGAGCCATTCCAAATCTCTATTTAATCCGGAGGCAATGCAACCTAGTTTGCATATCAATTCGAGTTCAATAGTTTCTCTTTGAAGTCTGCTTTTGGAGTTAATCTGTCGCAACACTGCTGTCCTCAAGTCTGTCACTGAGTGATTAGGGAGGTTGAAGTGTTCTCCTACTGGTTTTTGAATGTTATGATTCCTGATGTCAGATTTATGTCCATTTATTCTTTTGCGTAGAGACTGTCCGGTTTGGCCAATGTACATGGCAGAGGGGCATTGCTGGCACATGATGGCATATATCACATTGGTAGATGTGCAGGTGAATGAGCCCCTGATGGCGTGGCGGATGTGATTAGGCCCTGTGATGGTATCACTTGAATCGATATGTTGACAGAGTTGGCATCGGGCTTTGTTGCAAGGATAGGTTCCTGGGTTGGTGTTTTTGTTGTATGGTGTGTGGTTGCTGGTGAGTATTTGCTTCAGGTTGGGGGGCTGTCTGTAAGCAAGGATTGGTCTGTCCTCCAAGATCTGTGAGAGTGAGGGATCATAGAATCATAGAATCTCAGGGTTGGAAGGGACCTCAGGAGGTCATCTAGTCCAACCCCCTGCTCAAAGCATCTTTTAGGATAGGTTGTAGATCTTTGATGATGCGCTGGAGAGGTTTTAGTTGGGAGCTAAAGGTGACGGCTAGTGGTGTTCTGTTATTTTCTTTTTTGGGCCTGTCTTGTAGTAGGTGACTCCTGGGTACTCTTTTGGCCCTGTCAATCTGTTTTTTCACTTCAGCAGGTGGGTATTGTAGTTGTAAGAATGCTTGATAGAGATCTTGTAGGTGTTTGTCTCTGTCTGAGGGATTGGAGCAAATGCGGTTGTATCTTAGAGCTTGGCTGTAAACAATGGATCGTGTGGTGTGTCCAGGATGGAAGCTGGAAGCATGTAGGTAAGTATAGCGGTCAGTAGGTTTCCGGTATAGGGTGGTGTTTATGTGACCATCACTTATTAGCACAGTGGTGTCTAGGAAATGGACCGCTTGTGTGGACTGGTCTAGGCTGAGGTTGATGGTGGGATGGAAATTGTTGAAATCATGGTGGAATTCCTCAAGGGCTTCTTTTCCATGGGTCCAAATGATGAAGATATCATCAATGTAGCGCAAGTAGAGTAGGGGTGTTAGGTGACGAGAGCTGAGGAAGCGTTGTTCTAAGTCGGCCATAAAAATGTTGGCATACTGTGGGGCCATACAGGTACCCATAGCAGTGCCACTGACTTGAAGGTAAATATTGTCCCCAAATGTGAAATAGTTGTGGGTGAGGACAAAATCACAAAGTTCGGCCACCAGGTTAGCCGTGGTAGTATCGGGGATACTGTTCCTGACAGTCCATCGTTGTGTGAAATGTTAGTGTAGAGGGCTTCTACATCCATAGTGGCCAGGATGGTGTTGTCTGGAAGATCACCGATGGATTGTAGTTTCCTCAGGAAGTCAGTGGTGTCGCGAAGATAGCTGGGAGTGCTGGTAGCATAGGGCCTGAGGAGAGAGTCTACATAGCCAGATAATCCTGCTGTTAGGGTGCCAATGCCTGAGATGATGGGGCGTCCAGGATTTCCAGGTTTATGGATCTTGGGTAGCAGATAGAATGTACCTGGTCGGGGTTGATGAATAGGTCTCTCTCATCCCCTATTACATTTCAGAGCTGTGTAATCAAGCTAGAACTATTGCTGTCCTTGTGGCTATAAAAAAACATTTGTTTGTAAAGTTCTGCTATCCTTTGTATCAGTTTGACTTATACACCCCGCGCTGCTTTGGTAGTGAAGGTAATTGCCATTGTTGGGAAGTAACTGCAATGAAAGCAGTGAGTATACACAGATGTAAATGAGGGCAGATTTGGGCCCAGAGTTCCAGGCTTGGAGATGTATATTAAAAAAAACAAACAAGCCGGGGGGTGGGGGTTCGGGTTTGGCTGATCTATGATAGGAGCTTGCACGGTGTGACTGCACGGTGGAGTTGAGTGTGTGTTTGTTATTGAACTGTTTCAAGGGGAATATCATGGGTTGGTTTTTATTAGTGGTATGTTTTTAGCCGTACACTTAGGGCTGATTCTGTCCCCCTTTGCTCACACTGAGTAGTATGAGAGGAAGGATTGTCTTGGGTTTAGAGCATTAGATGGGGACTCAAGATTTAATTCCTGACTCCCTGGGTGACCTAGAGATAGGGTGACCAGATGTCCCGATTTTATAGGGACAGTCCCGATTTTTGGGTCTTTTTCTTATATAGGCTCCTATTACCCTCCACCCCCTGTCCCGATTTTTCACACTTGCTATCTAGTCACCCTACCTAGAGATTGATACATGTGCTACAGCCTTGGCTAAGAGACATATGTCTTTTAGTTCATGCAGTAGAGGCTCATAGGTTAAGCTCCAGAGCTCCCAACTTTGATCCTGGTCACGGCTGAGCAAGATCTGTCGGCGTTCCATGTGTGCATGCAGCGCCTGTTTATCCCATAGGATCCTGAACTGCAGCTCATTGCATACAAGATACGGATTGTCCTTCCCAGGAATGACATGGGGCAACTTCTGTGAGGCGAGCCTCAACATTTGCCTCTTCATTAGAGAGTGCTGTCGGCCAATGTGTGTTGTCAGCAATTACCATCCTCGGTAAGTGTGTTAAAGAGTGGGCAGCAGGTGAAGCTTCCCCTGGGGAGGTTAGCTTCCTGTCCCACCTCTTCCGCCCACGGCCCTGCCCACACTCCACCCCTGCTCCATCCCAGGCTCTGCCCTCGCCCCCACTTGGGCCACTCGCCACGTCCCTCTTTTCCTCCCTCCTCCCTCGCGAGGCCCCCACCTCTTGCCACGTCCCTTTTCTCCTCCCTCCTCCCTCACGAGGTCCCCCCTGCTCATCACGTCCCTCCTCTCCTCCTCTTTCTCGTCCCCTACGAGGCTTCCACTGCCTGCCACATCCCTCCTCTCCTCCATCATCCCCCCCCCTCGGCCCCCGTCGCCTACAGGGAGACGGCGAGCGGCGGGGGTCTCATGGAGGCGGTGAAGGAGGGACACGGCGAATGGCGGGGACCTCTGGAGAGAGGGGGTGGAGTGGAGGAGAGGAGGAACTCAGCCAGGCAGTGGGGGCCCCAGGAAGGGGTGAAGCAGGGACGGGAAGATCCGGCGCGCAGGCGGGGCCACCATGGCCCAGGCATCTGGTAGCAGTGGCTGCATCAGAAGAGGCTTAGCCTCCCCATGCCTTTTATACCTGCAGCCTATGGTTAAAAGTATCGGAGGGGTAGCCGTGTTAGTCTGGATCTGTAGACGCGACAAAGAGTCCTGTGGCACGTTATAGACTAACAGACATATTGGAGCATAAGCTTTCGTGGGTGAATACCCACTTCTTCAGATGCATCTGAAGAACTCTTTGTCGCTTCTATGGTTAAAAGGTTATTGTGCCCTGAATGAAGCTTTAAGAGCTGGGGTCAGTCAGGGAGCTCAGGAGTTGACAGTACACGGTGCTGCTGAAATCCTAGCTTTCTATATGCGTGCGTCAGCCTCTCAAGTTGGATTTTAGTTCCTAGAAAGGGCCAAATCCTGCAGTTCTGATTTCACCAGAATCCCAGGCTCAACAGATGCAAGCTCAACAGCACTGGCTATTAAGGCGTCTCTTCTTGGAAGAGACACATGATGGGTGGCGATCGTGTTGACTTTATCGTACTTTGCCCACAGCCATTGTAGTCCCCCATAGCCTCCCTGCCCATTCAGCCTTTGGCCTATCTGTTGAGAGACTCGATAAAAGTATCAGTTATTGTTACTGACTGATGCTGCTGCACATCCAATAGGAAGTGTGCTGGGGCAAGCGACTCCTTTCACATAGGCTACCAAGGAGATGAAAATAACTTTGGGTCACAGCCAACCTTTGAAGCAGTGACCTATACATTGAAAACCTCATATCTTATTATGAGTCCCCTAAGCCATCCAGTTCCCTTGTGCACCATCACTTGCTTTACATGTGTAGTAATTTCTTTGTTCTCATATTCTGTTCAGTAAATAAGCTATAAAATGAGCCGCAGATACCTGCCTGCATATACAGTCACTGTGTTGTGATTCTATATTGAGGGTGTATCTTTCTTTGAACTGTCACAGACCAAATACAACATAGTAGCTTGCCTGATCCACCGTTGCCTAGTTCCTTAGGGTACAGTCTCACCGCTATAGGTGCAATGCATGCAAGTTCCATAACTGTTCATAGGTCTTGCACATGAAGTGACTCCTCCTTGCATCAGCTCTGCAATGTTTTTTCTGGTGGATCACTTCACATTCTTCTGATGGATTTTTCCACCCACCGAGAAGACAGCCAACAATAGTGGCTTTAACATTGTGCAGAAACATTCTTTGACTCAGCCAGTCTCCGGAGAGTTAGAGGCCAGTCACTAAAACTGGAATCCAATGTGGCCTCTGCCTCTTGCTCGCGGATGTACACAGTCAAGTTCAAAAACGTGGTTACATTTGAAGTGGTTTTGGCTTCATAGAATATCAGGGTTGGAAGGGACCTCAGGAGGTCATCTAGTCCAACCCCCTGCTCAAAGCAGGACCAATCTCTAGACAGTTTTGTGCCCCAGATCCCTAAATGGCCCCCTCAAGGATTGAACTCACAACCCTGGGTTTAGCAGGCCAATGCTCAAACCACTGAGTTTTGTTGCTTTGTATTGCAGTATAATACCAAACCCCACCTCTCCCGCTGAACATTTGAATTTTCTCTACCTCTCCATCCCAATCATCCCAGGGGATTTTATAAATGCTAGATCCTACTCTGAAAATCACAAACAAAGTTAAAGAAGTCATCAAACAAAAGGCTCCCCTGAAATGAACAAGCATCCATTGTGTACTGCCATCATACAAGGCTGTTAGAATCTCATCCCCAAGGGCCAATTCTCCCCCAAGCTGCACAGTGTGCACTTACTAAAACACACAGTAATTATGTCATAATTGCTGCACGACAGCTGTGGCAAGGGAATTGTGGGGCTGGCACTTGTTTCATTCATTGAGAGGGAGGAAGGGCAGAAACAACGTCAGGAAATATTAAGAATTGGGGATACTTATCTCTGAAACCCCATAAAAGTGGATTAATTTAGTTTGCTACAGTTCCAGTAATATCCAGTTAGATTATCTCTTCTGAAGACCTAGTGTGGTTAGAAAGCTCCAACTTGTCTTCAGTTCTTGCCCATCTTAGGTTGTGTCTAACTTGAATTGACCTGCCTGGAAACTGGAGTCCTGCTTTATTGTCTCTTAGCTCCACCCTCTTTTGGTTTCAGCCACTCAGTCCCCTCTAACTTTCCAGGCTGTCTTTTCCTCAGTTTTTTAAAAACTTTTTTTTAAACCATTTATAAACTTGCCCACTTGGCCTTGCCTGACCAGAAGGAAGTGAGGGGCAACCAGCACCAATCACTCAAGGAAAAGAGAAGAGACTACAAAAGAGGAAAGAAACAAAACAGACTCATCGTACAGTGTCCCCATTTGCATCCTTGAGAAGCTGCCATGCCGCATTCCTCTCACCATATGGTGCTATGCAGGTCTATACATCAGTAGCTCCCCATAGCCCACTTAAGCAGGAGATAAAATATGCAGTGTTGCTGTAGCCGTGTTGGTCCCAGGATATTAGAGAGACAAGGTGGGTGAGATAATATCTTTTATTGGGCCAACTTCTGTTGGTGAGAGAGACAAGCTTTCCAGTTTACACAGAAGCTGGAAAGGTAGAACAGCTTGTTTAGCATAAGCAGTTAACACATTTCAAGGGATCATGCAAGGTGAAGTGTCTCGTTAACACTGCTCCAATCACAGGGAGGAAAGGAAGGAGAGGGGGTAAGCAGCTGGGAGGAGTTGTTAGTGGGTTACAGATTGTTGTGATAAACTATAAATCCAGTACCTTTATTCAGTCTGTGATTTTTTTGTTTCTAGCCAAGTTATGAATGTAAGCTCCCAGGCTTCTCTTTTGAAAGTATTGTGTAGGCTTCCTTTGAGGATGAGGACTGAGAGGTCACATGTGGAGTGATCACTTTGTGAAAAGTGTTCACGCACAGGTGATGGAGTGTTTTTGCCTTTAATCATTTTTCTGTGCAAGTTCATTTGAGAGCATAGTGATTGTCTGGTTTCACCCACAAAGTTGTTGTTGGGGGCATTTAGTGCGCTGGATGAGGTACACCGCATGTTGTGATAGGCATGTGTAGGACCCATGGATCTTGAAAGGTGTGTTGTGGGGGATGTTAATCATTATATCAGTGGAGATATGTCTACAGGTTTTGCTTCTGTTGTTCTGGCAGGGTCTGGTGCCACTGTGATTTGGTGTGTCCTGGTCTGTGGGGAGCTTGCTTCTGATGATGAGCTTGGAGAGGCTGTTTGAAGGCCAGAAGAGGGGGGTTCAGGAAAGATTTCTTTCAGGATTGGGTCCCCATTGAGTATGAGTTTTAGTTGTTTGATGATATGGGTTCTAATGTGAGGTGGTAGGTGATAACTATGGGTGTGCAGCTGGAGGGGGTTTTATTTCTGTATCGAAGCAGGTTCTCGCAGGGTATTTGGGTGGCCCATTCCATGATGCCAATGCCATCTACATTTCTGGTGGAGTGTCCTTATGTGGTGAAGGCGGTTTTGAGTGTGTTAAGGTGTGTATCCCTGGACTTTCTCCTTGGAGCATGTTCTGTGGTATCGAAGTGCCTGGCTATAGATAATTGATTTCTTGGTGTGTTTAGGTGGTTACTGGATCTATGAAGGTAGGTATGGTGATCTGCGGGTTTCTTGTATGTAATTGTCTGTAGGGGTCCATTGCTGAAGATCATGGTATCCAGGAAGTTGATACTGGTGTGGGAGTATCCCAGAGAGAGTTTAATGGACAGGTGGTGGTTGTTGGCCTTGTCTCAGAGGATAAAATAGAGTGAGCTTGAAAGCTTGTCTCTTTCACAAACAGAAGTTGGTCCAATAAAAGATATTCCCTCATCCACCTTGTCTCTCTAATATCCCAGTACCAACACAGTTACGATGACACTGCAAATAGCAATGGAAGATAAAATAGTGTCCACTAGCAAGTCCTCCAATTAGAATAACCTGCTGTATTAACTTATTAATGTCCCCCACTTGAATGATTTCTGGACTTACCTATAATGTATGATACGGCTTTTGGCATGTGTATTTTGTTTTACTGGAGAAACTCTCTATATCGCTTTGTAGGTAATTTATTATAATATAAGAGAGAAAGGTATTCTCCAATGGTTAAAGCAGAGGAGTGGGCATCAGGATTCCTAAATGTCACAATATATGGAACTAGTCCTCAAATATGAGATGTGTGTATTTTTTTTTAAAGTTATAACTCCATGTAAAGAGACTTCCACATACTTTGAATGCCAGCTTTGTGGTGATTGTTTACCATCCTATGGTTAACACAACCAGACAACTAGTGGCTGAATAACATATTTCAAGCAGACATATACTTACATTAGATTTACTGGTGATTTGCTGTCATGTTCTTTTTTCTTGCCTTTAACATAATCTCCCCTGGTTACACAGGCAAATCAGTTAACCTCACTTTACCTTTACTTTATCAGTAAACACTCAGTTTACCCAGCTGTAAATTAATATAATCCAAGTTGCCTGCTCTGTAAGGGTGTGTTATGAGGTTTAATGCAGTATTGTTTCCAAAGTATGTTTGAAATCTTTATATACAAACCTCAACTTGAGGGCAAAGAAATATAATTATAACATCCCAACTAGTATTTTGCATTGTCAAACCAAAAAAGCAGTTAAGAACCACTGGGAGAAAACCTTAAATAAACAAGCCCACCATTCTGTTTAGTGAATTAATCTGTATTATAGGTGGAGCTGGTAGTGCCACCTATTAAGGATGCCCAACACTTACCTTTATAAGACCCTGTTTTCAGTTGCTTATAACTCTGCCAAACTGTAATCTTTTGGGCTAACATGTTCTGTGCCAGGTGCCTGCCTTGGGCTGATTTGCGGGAGGGGAAATTTCAGCCAAAATGATTCAGCTGTTTCCAAGAATGCGAATAGGAAAAAATAAGTTTGTGCATCTTAAAAAAGGCTGCTAACCTTTTCTTTGAAAGCTCTAGAGCCTTTGCGCTTTGGAGCAGCGGCTTGAAATTTGGCAGGGGAGTTGCCTTTGTTTCAGGGATGTGCCTTCTGGTTCTGCTCTTCTTCATGACAGTCTGTCCAAACTGGGCCAAGTTATGAGCCACTGAAAAATGAACTTTCACATGCTCAGTAGGGACTTTTTTAGTTTTTAGCTGCTAAATGCCCCAATGATTTCATCCACACTGGCATGCTCCAAACTGGGGTTGAGAAGAACTTTCCCTGCAGTTGCAGTTCTGAGCGATTGATGTCCCAATCTGAGAACCTGAAACGAGAGCAGGGAGCCTGTATCTCCTGTGTTCTCAGTGACCCCATGCGATGCCCAGGCAGTGTGGAGAAGGAAGGTGCCTGATTCAAATGCAGGGGGGGCACAGGAGCTGGACCTGCTGGGACCAGAGGGGTCAGGCGGGGGGAGTAGATTGGGACAAAGAGCCAGAAGAAGTGGAGAGACTGGGACTGGAGGCTAGAGGGGTGGGGAGAATGAAAGTAGGGGTGGGAGCTGGAGGGAGTCTGGAAATGGCTGGGCAAGGAGACTGGGACTGAGAACCATTGAGGTGCAGGGTAGGAGGTAAGTGAAGAGGAGAGACAGATCTGATTTCATTGGAAGTTAGGTGCCAAGGCACTTTTCAGAATCTCACTAAATTGCACCTCTATGTACCTAAATACCTTTAAAGATCTGGCAAAATGTCTATGTCACTTCCAGAAATGCGATTTAGCTCTCCTAGTCACTTAGACCCAGATCTGCAAAGGTATTTAGGTGCCTAACTCCCATTGCTGTCAATGCTGAGTAAAGAAATGCCTGGACACTTTTACAAATCCATGCCTCAGTTTCCCATCTGCAAAATGGGCATTAAACTCCCTCATCTCATAACATGTTGTGACGATAAATTTGTGACGCACTCAGCTACTGTAGGGAAGAGTGATGTCGAAAACCCAGGAGGACATTGAGAATTCTCTCTTCAGAGCAGGGTTTGAGTTGTGTGCATTACATAAGCCATGTGGGCCTCACGCTGAACAATGAGGAGAAAGCAAAATATGAAATGAGCTGCTCATTAAGTGAACACCATCTATCCTGTACACTGAATGAGCCAGGGGTCCCGCGGGGCAAAAAGGTTGCAATCATGTAATTAAAGACTCTCATAGTACGTATACACGGGGACGGGGGGTGAATTAAGGCTCTTAACTTTTAAGGGCTTTCTATCAAGCGCTTAATAAAGTTCTTTTAGCTTATTTTTTGTGGGTAATATTATATGTAGTTTGACAAATTAATAATTTAATTAATAATATATAAAACAATGAATCATTGTTTTTTCTGTCACTCTTCACTTTTGTCTTTACCCTCCAATTGGCAAGGCTGACAAATGCTTTTAAGCAGCCACTTTTGCCACAGTGGCCTAAAAGAAGTGAATCAGCTATATTTTCTTCAGTCATGCTGAACACACATTCACCTTTGCTGAGAAACCGTGTAATCTCATTGCGGTGACCCCTGCCTGTCCTCCCCTACCCACTGTGTAATTGCTCCATGGTTGCATCGTGTGCGAAATTAAATTGGGGGCAGAGACTGTTTCTCTGCATAAAAGTTGCCTACTTGCACTCTATAGGGTGCTGTAATATACTTCCATGGCAATTAATAATCATGCATTCTAAAAAGGGCTTCCACCACTTTAATTTATCTGTGGCCACAGCATAATACTATTAATTAATTATTATTTTTATTATTTGTATTGCAATAGCAACTAGAGAACCCAACTGAAATCGAGGCTCCTTGGTACAAGGGGCTGTACAGACATAGAGGTCCAGATCCTCAAAGGTATATGAGCCGCTAACTTCATTGAAATCAATGGGAATTAGGCACCTAATTACCTTTGAGGATCTGGGCCATAGTCAGAGCCAGTCCCTTCTCTTTGGATCTTAGAATTTACATGAACAAAGGGTGGGTGAAAGGATTATCCCCACTTTACAGATAGGGAACTGAGGCATAGGGAGAGAGGCCCAGATCCTCAAAGATATATGAGCTGCTAACGTCCATTGAAATCAATGGCAGTTAGGTGCCTAAATGCCTGTGAGGATCTGAGCCAACTTGTGCCAAGTCATGCAGGTGCTCTGTGGCAGAACCAGGAACTAAACTCAGATTCCCACTCTTCCACGAGAGAAGCATGTGTTTCTTTGCTTGTTAACTATCCTGAGTCCAGCTGATTTGATCTACAATGTTTACATTTTATCCTGCTCTAAAGTAGTTTCCCAACCCTCTGCAATATTCTGTTTCTTCGATTTTGGGTGCAATCCCTTTCATAGCGTAGTCTTCCTCTTGGAACGGCAATGACTTGCAACACAATGTTAATTCCATCACCGAATGGCAACTGTTTTACCTTCGCGTATATTTAATGCAAAAGAAAAATGCAATGTTAAGGATGCACAAGTAAGCATGCCAAAGTCAGTCAAGGTTGAACATGCAGCCTTAACTCTGGTGTCTTGCAAGTACGTACTGCTGTGACACAGCCTTTACTTACGGGATCAAATACTATTTCTCCAATAATGTTCTATAGTTACACAGGTTTTTGTGCACAAACATAAAGACACTTGTGCCTGATTCTTCACTGTTGCACGTTTATACCTGAGCAGTGTCAACACCACCACCAAGGTGATTGGGCAATTCTGATGTGGTCACAATGTACACACTATGATTCTATGATTCTATGATACACTCCCTCATATTACACAGGGAGCAATGACTGCATGAGGCGCAGGGTGGTGGAGAATCATGGACTTCAGGGGAACTATTCATGTCATTAAAAGAAGTACAATTTGGCTCAGTGTTATAAGCAGGGTCGAGAATTTAAGTGGCCCGATCCTCAGCTGGTTTGAGTGAGCGTAGTGCCATTGTAACCAGTGAAGCAACCCTGATTTAAATCAGCTGGGGATCTGCCCTTGAGTAGTGTATTCAGGAGCAAGCCTGCAGGGGAGGGATAGCTTGGTGGTTTGAGCATTAGCCTGCTAGACTCAGGGTTGTGAGTTCAATCCTTGAGGGGGCCATTTAGGGATCTGGGGCAAAAAAAATAATCTGTCAGGAGACAGTACTTGGTCCTATTAGTAAAGGCAGGGGACTGGACTCAATGACCTTTCAAAGTCCTTCCAGCTCTATGTAATAAGGCATATATTATATTAGCTCTTATTATTCACATGAGCAGTTCATTAGCCTCAAAAGTGCAGTTTAAGAGACAGCAATTAGGTTCTAAGCAGTTTTGAACATTGTGGCTGAATGCTCAAAAGAAAGCAGTCACAGAACATGGAAAGTTAGGAGCCTACATCGAAGTTAGGAGCTAATTCCTTGTATTCACCCAGTGTGCTTCACTAGTTGTCAATTAATCTCTTTTTTGCAGGATGCCTCCTGACTTTATAAAAAAAAAAAATCTACTGCCATGGTGAGTGAAGTTTTGAAAAATCCCCTTTGTTTTGTTGGTGCTTAGCTAGCAAGGTTAGCAAACCACAGAAAATTTTAATTCGATCTATTTTTTCAAAGCAGGGGAAGGCACTGATTGATCACATTCACACTGAATTTCAGCTTCCCAACCATCAGCAGTTGTTAACCTGGCCTGGTTCAAATGTGTGCATACCATTTGTTTAAAAGCGTAAACTATGTAACTTTCCCCCCTTCCCTCTCCCAGAGCTCAGAGAAGGACTTTTTTCCCCTCAAACTTTCCAAAAATTGCACCGTGGGCAGAAATGGAGCTTAGAAAACTTGAGCGTAAAATGGGTATTTCTTAGAAAGTGAAACATTGTGTAAAACTGGGCTGGGGTAGAACTCCAGAGGATTACATCTGTATGCTCTGTACGCTATTCTACTGTATTTGAAGACAAACACTCCCTAACTCCTGATGTGCAGCAGTCTCACCCCTCTTGCCATTTGGGTCCTAGTTCTTGCTAATAAGGTCTCTAGTACGTAGCCCATTCAGCTTAGTTCTCTCCCTCCTTGTCCTTCAGATTCCAGGAGCCAGGCAAACTCCATTCTCTCTAAGGGGATTCTGCATGAATGTTTTCCCCAAATGTCATGCTAGTCTCTGCTCCGGAGAAGGAAGTGACTATTCTTTTTTATTGTGACTTGTGACTATGTGAATTTTCCGTATAAAATCCATTTTCATTCAAAGGGAAAAGAAAAGATCCAACTTCCAACTGTGTTTTGCTTGAAAATCAGCCTGTGTTTACCCGGAAAATAGTCCTGTTTTTGCAGAAAAACAAAAATTTGAAAATTGTCCCTTTTGTGAGTGCGTTACAAAAATGCAGAGACCCCATGAGCGAAACCCTGGCGTCATTTAAGTCAATGGCAAAATTATCATTGACTTCAGTGGGGTCAAGGTTTTACCCCACCAATTCTGAGAGGCTTAGCATTCTATTACAGTATTTCAGGCACTTCTGTGGACCACCTGTTTCCTCTTAGCTGCACCATCACTCTGTAGCGCATCAGCCAGGCTCTATGGAATTGTCTCTGATGAGCTCCTCCCTCACTGCCCCACTAGAAAGGGGTTGGGGATGTGTCTTGGGCCCTTCTTCTAAGTCTCCTTCTCTTCCATCCTCTTTTCCTGCTGCTGCTACTACTGTCCCTTTAACCGGCTTCCAGCATGCTGCTGAGAGGGGATCACCCAGGCATTGCAATCATTAACCTGAGCAGAGAGCTTGCTCCACACTAGTAACAGCGGCAGCATAATAATCAAAAGATCAGGAGAAAGTGAGTGCTGGAGAAGAGTGGGCATTTATTATTGTTGTTGTTCCTAGCTCCGCCACAGCCTGTGTCTGAAAGAACCAGGAGCTGGAGCAGCTGTTGCGCTGAGTGGTGCTGCCGCGGAGTTCAGTAACCATAGCAACAGCATCAGCACCATCACCATCCTCCTCCTCACTCATATCTCCTCCTCCTTAGCATCATCAGTACCAGGAGCAGCAGCAGCAGCAGCCCTGACAGGAGCCAGAGCCCAGCAGCAGGGACTGCAATCAGCCAACTGCCTTTCTGTACCTGCTCCATCGACACCAGCAGCAGTAACCACAACCTTGCTTCTTACTGGGAGAGGGAGGGAGTGTGTTGAGGGAGGACCCCGCAAAGACCCAGGTAAGATCAGCTGTGCTGCTTGCAAACTCTCCCCTTGATCAGTGCAGTTTTGTGTATGTGTGCGTATTGCTAGTTTATTGGCTCTCTTGTTTCAAAGGCATTTTAATGACATTTCAACTAAGCATGTTTTCCAAAGCATGTTTTGCTATCTTTGCCATACAGACCCTCTCTCTCCACCTCCCCCCAACATGTGAAAAAATAATAAATCCCTGTAATATTCCAGTGAGACTGGTTAGAAATGGGGTGATCAGGGGACACAACGTGATCCGAGTATGAACGACTCGAGCTGTGTGCTTCAAAACAAAAGTGAAGGGTTGCAATGAAGCAAAGGTCGACATAGCAATAAATAACCCTCTGAAAAAAATAATTCAGGCAACAATGCATTTCCCTCTCCTCACTGCACAGTATCAATTCCTTGGGTCATATTTAGGAGAGATCTGTAAAATATAGAGGTGTGTGTGTATGGGCTAGAGAGGCCACCTCATTGTAATCTGTAACTGAAAGGTTTGTGTTACGTGCTTTAAAATAAAAGTAAATAGTTGCAATAACACTAAGGGTGTCATAGCTATTAATAATAATTTTAAAAAAGACTTACCAAAATATTCAGTCCTTCCTATCTTTAAAAAAAATGTAGTGAGTAAGAAATAAGGGAAACTCGCTGGATCTGTACATAGAAAAACATGCATTAGGTGCATTTCAATAGGGTAAAGATCAGCAATAATGCAAAGACGGGTGTGGAAATTAATCCTCATTTAGCACACAAATAAATAACAATGCCATGCAATGCCCCTATGCAAACTTGTATCGTTCTGAGAGTGTGTTTGTGTTTGTGGAGAAGGTAAAAGTAAGTTGAAGCCAAGTGTTAACTGTTTGCTATGTAATGACTGCAGAGAGCTCTTTCCACTTACACGTAACTAATATTTTTTGCAGCAGTAAGGAGAGATAGAGACGTCAGCAGCTATCTCCTCCCCTCCGCCCACCCCCGTTATCACTGCCTGCCTGGTTGGAAATGTACTTCGCTGTAATGACAATCAGCATTTCAATAAAAGGGAGCCAGGCATTAGCAAAGTCGTACCCATGAAATGCCAACATTATAACCCCATTTCTTCTTCATAATTATGCTCCGGGGCTGGTCTGAATGTGAGGTAGCCATGGCTAAACTGAACCTGTATTCATGTTGAACAATGATAGAGAATGAGCATATGGGTCCCAATCCTGCAAAGCCCATTGAAATCAACAGGAACTGGAGGTGCTCTGCACCCTGCAGGAGGCACTGAACATGTCACAGAATCATGCCCATTATTTCTCTCTCATATGCAACACACACTACTTACACAAGCTGTTGTGAAGCCCAGAATATACACAGCTCACCCTGATGGAGAAAGTGCTGTAGAAATTGACAGAGAACTACATCCTTGCTGTGGAATTCTCTAAAAACCTGGACGGAGATTAACATTCAGAATCCAATTCTGTAGACTTGCAGAGTAATTTCCTTAGAACCCTCTCAGTATCATCGTTACTAAAATCTATAGGACTTCGCCATAAGAGGATGTTTGGCCTTATTAATAAAAGTATTTTAAAATAGCTAAGTATAATTAGAAGGGCTGATTTTTGGTCCTCGTTCTAATTAAATCTGTGTACTGTGGAACCATAGGTCCCTGGATGACGTCCACTAGGATATCCTGGCCATATCTACGATATATCTTTGGCCAGGTTTGATTTCCTGTTTTAAGGCTAGAGAATATTATGATTTTGGGAACCCTCTTTTGCAAGGATATGTCTTGGAGAGGATGGGTCAGGGAAAACCCCCCTGCGGTAATAGGAACCTGAACCTGATCGTGCTTATGATGATGATAAATCATATGCAGCATTTTAATCAGTTTTATACATGTTACAGGGATATCAAGAGGGAACATTGTAAAGAATGAAGCAGAGTGAATATTTCATCAGTGCAAACAAATGATTAAAGGTCAAGAGGCTTTGAGATTACACATAATGTCCCCAAAATATTATTCTGAATTATTACTTTGCTGCTAGCTGGAGGCGTGTGATTACATAGAAGCCAGCACTATATATACGCTGACTCCTGATTACTATGGGGCTGCAAAACTTCTCTTAAAAAACAGCTCTAGGAAAGGCAGGAAATCAGTGTGTTTTTAGCAAAGCAATGCTCATATAAAATCACAGTGTATTGAGAGATGGAAAGTGCTGTCAGTTTATGGAAAGTCAGTCCAGTGTTTAATGTTTGTATCTGTGTAAATGTAAACAGTCAGGGTGCTAGGCACTTAGGGTGTATCTACACAGTGATAAAAAACCTGCCGCTTGTCCGGCTCAGATAACTCGGGCTTGCAGGGCTCCGGCTCTGGACTGTAAAATTGCTGTGTAGACATTTCAGGGGGAGGGGGTTTATCACTGTGTAGATGTACCCCTAGAATAACTGATTTTTAATATTTTCTCTGGAGACATCCATGCAGCAGCAGTCAAAAAAAGCAAACAGGATGTTAGGAATCATTAAAAAAGGGATAAAGAATAAGATGGAGAATATCTTATTGCCCTTATATAAATCCATGGTACGCCCACATCTTGAATACTGCATACAGATGTGGTCTCATCTCAAAAAAGGTATACTGGCATTAGAAAAGGTTCAGAGAAGGGCAACTAAAATGATTATGGGTTTGGAACGGGTCCCATATGAGGAAAGATTAAAAAGGCTAGGATGTTTCATCTTGGAAAAGAGGAGACTATGGGGGGATATGATAAAGGTATATAACATCATGAGTGGCGTGGAGAAAGTGAATAAGGAAAAGTTATTTACTTGTTCCCATAATATAAGAATTAGGGGCCACAAAATAAAATGAATAGGCAGCAGGTTTAAAACAAATAAAAGGAAGTTGTTCTTCACAGAGCGCACAGTCAACCTGCGGAACTGCTTGCCTGAGGAGTGAAGGCTAGGATTATAACACGGTTTAAAAGAGAACTGGATAAATTCATGGAGGTTAAGTCAATTAATGACTATTAGGGTAAGGAATGGTGTCCCTAGCCTCTGTGTCACAGGGTGGAGATGGATGGCAGGAGAGAGATCACTTGATCATTACCTGTTAGGTTCACTCCCTCTGGAGCACCTGGCATTGCCCACTGTTGGTGGACAGGATACTGGGCTGGATGGACCTTTGGTCTGACCCAGTATGGCCTTTCTTATGTTCTTCTTAATATTCAGGGCCAGCCAACACTTCCAGCTGACAGTCATTACCCCCCACTTACTCAGATTAGAATTTTAGGAGAGGATTTTCCTTGTATCAAATGGCTTGTTGTCTTGTATTACCATTTCATGCTAATGTGGAAGGACACAGTTTCTCCTACTTTGTACTTGGAAGTTAAGGGTTGGACTCTTGATGACCATCTAGCATTGGTATCTGGCACTGTTCTAGGGGGAAAAATGCTATTTTGGTACCGAAAGATATTAACTATCTTTTAAAAATTCAGTTCCTTTTTTCATTAGTCCTCCATTGTGTCTCAGGGGAGCTTAGAACACAATCAGGCTTGCGTGGTAGCTGCCATTAAAGAGTCAGCCTTTGTCAACCAGTTGCAACAGTCATTTCTGAGACACAGCAGCTAATTTCCTCTTATAGTGTAGGGGAAACTGCCATGTTCCACATGCCACTGTGTGGTACTATTTGGCAAGTGATTCTTCTTTGCTGGTGAACACCGTATCTGATATTGTTTGATATTTTTAAAATTCATCTTCATTTTATTTAGAGGCTTTGGAGAAAATGTTGGTTTTACTCAAATTAATTTTCCCCTTTATTTTTTCTTCTCAGTATTTTAAGTGGTATGCCTTTTTAATTGGGTAAAATCAGGTTTTTAATAAAACAAACAAATTAGTTATGGCAAAGGATTGCAAGGTGATCGAGGGTAATATTTTCAGAGATGCTAAGCATCCGTCTACTGTGGTCTCTTTTGAATTAAAGGGAGATATGGGGCCTCAGCATCTGAAGGGATCAACCCCTCTAATCCATCTCCCTGTCAGGGCAAGATTGTTCCCTGCTAGATATGAGACAGAACCACACATCCTAAATACAATGTGAATAGTAGCAGCAATGGCATTAAAGGGAGCAGCATGTGGCTGCTATTTGTAGGGTCCCTGTGTTGGGATCTGGAGTAGTGGGTGAGCTCGGGTCCCCCCACTGGCAAAGTGACCAAAGCCTCCAGAAGGGGACAAGTTTTGTTTAGAAGCCCAAGCACAGGGCTGAAATTTACAGGGCTCAAGGATGGGCTTGAAGAACCTGCAGAGAGCCAACTATTTGCTGAACTTTCCTCCCCTCGTGCCCCCCCCCCCACCAAAGGGGACTGAATTTGAAGGCATGGCCTGGCTGGAGAGCTGGAGTAATAAGAACTAATACAGACTAGGAATCTCCAGAGAGAAAGCCCTGGGGGCACTGCTCTCTACCAGGGCAGGCACAGACTTCAAGCTAGCACAGAGGAGGCTGAGGACGGAGCCCAGAGACAGGGCAGTAGACGGTAACAACGGCGTAGAGACAGGCCCTGTTGGACCTTTTACTCTGGTTTTGTTTGTGCACATTGGCGGTGTGTGACTTGGCTGGAGGGCAGGGCGACTGAAGATCCAACTGAGGAGGTTAACAGCTGACAGGGGGCACCGGGGGCAGAGAGAGAGAGTGCAGGAGGTGCTAGTGAGAAGCAAGAGTCTCCTATGGCGGCCCACTCTAGTGGCTATCTCACTGGAGAGTTTGAGGGTCTGTCAGTGTTCACAACTTTAGCTGTGCAGGTCCCAGGTTTGCCCCCAGTATGTTAACTTAAGGGGGGTTAGCAAAAAAAGCCCTCTTTGCCAGACTCTGGGTGTGTTTCGCTGTGGATCCACACTTCACAGTTGGAGCCCCTCCCTGTTCTCCGCAATGTGTGAGGTTGTATTTTCCTGTATGTGTACAGGCTGCTTGAATCCAAGCACGCCACTAGCCTGCCATTATGGTTGAAGTTTCATGCCTATTTCCTGTTTTACCCTGGACCCAGGTCCCTCCCTTGCACACCGGCAGTGCTCTACATAGTCTCTGGAGGAAGCAGTGCCTGGTCTCCAGCAAGACCTTTGCTAACACTGTTCCGGGAGGTAAGGCGTTGGGACTACCAAAGAGCGGCTCCGGTTGCTATGTTGCTCTGAGCCCTGTCTCAAAAGGTCAATTTCATCGACTTGGTGACATGCCTGATCTCAGCCCGCCTAGGGAATGAGTCACAGGTTGCTTTCTTCCAAACCTAAATCCAAGGGATATAATTTTATTCCCTTTCTAATCCTATCATTAGTGTCTGCAGTGCTAGTGACTCTATTGTTCTGCAGTTTTCCTTCTCTAGTGTCTGATTGCAGATTGAGCTTCCTAAGGAAGTGCAATGTGGAAATTCCTGTTTCTTTCATTCTAACCAATGTGCTTCTGACATTGCTGTGTTGTATCAATTCATGTTAGTGGAGAACTCTTTGGGTTTTTTGCCACAAGGATCTGCCACTAAACTACCCGTAAAACTGTTCTCCTCTGTGCTTCCCCCTCCCCCGAATTCATGCAGGCTGTGAAAGTGGGTTTTCTTTTTTAACCTGGCTGCTGACTTTCTGCCCCAAAAGAGCAGGATACTTCCTTCTTCCAATGCGAACTACAGCCAAACCCTCATTCCCTTGAACTGGAACTGCAAAGAACCAAATAGTATGTAAATCACTTAGGATTCCTTAGAGATGAAGGGCACTATATATACATACCATATCCTGATTTGTTTATAGTTTTCTAGCTGTGACACATGACTTAGTTGTTTAATCACCCCTGCAGAAGGTTAGGGGAATGGGGTTAGGATCAGGTGAGCAGCAGTTTGGTGTTCGGCGAATGCTGACTGTCCATTTTTGAAACAGTCCTCTTTGTTTGTTGTATTCACAAACACGTTTGATATATACACAAGGGTGAAAGTAAGGCTACGTCCACACTACCCGCCTGATTCGGCGGGTAGCGATCAGCTTATCGCGTCTCATGTAGACGTGATAAATCGACCCCAGAAGCGCTCCCCGTCGACGCCGGAACTCCAGCTCGGCGCGAGGAGTAAGCGGAGTTGACGGGGGAGCCAGCCTGCGCCGCGGGGACCCGAGGTAAGTGCTTTGTAATTCGATCTAAGATACTTTGACTTCAGCTACGGTATTCACGTAGCTGAAGTTGCGTATCTTAGATCGACAACCACCCCCCCCCCCACCCCCTAGTGTGGACCAGGCCTAAGTCACATGACTTACCGGTACGGGGCTGGGGGCCACCTCTGGCCCCCGGAAGGGGCAGGGCCTCAGGTGGAAGGACCGGGGCGGAGGGGGTCAGAGCCAGCCTGCCCTCTATGGGTAAGTGCCCCCCTCCTCCTCGCCCCCCAACACTGGGGTAGCAGCGGCAGCCGAGGGCTCCGGCGGCTATTTAAAGGGTCATGGGCTCCCCTGCCTCTACCACCCCGGACGCTTTCAATAGCTGCCGGAGCCCTGGGGTAGCGGCAGCGGGGCTCTGGCGGCTATTTAAAGGGCCGGGGCGGTAGAAGCAGCGGGAGCTCTGGGCCCTTTAAATAGCCACTGGAGCCCAGCCGCTGCTACCTCAGGGCTCCAGCAGCGGGGTTCTGGTGGCAATTTAAAAGGCCTGGGGCTCCAGCCACTGCTGGGAGCCCCAGGCCCTTTAAATTGCCATCTGGGGAAGCCGGGCCGCCCCGGTATGGCGCACTGGCTCTTGCCGGTACACCGTACCGGGACATACCGGCTTACTTTCACCTCTGTATACACATTGAAAATGCATGACTAAATGTTATTAGTTTGTATTATTAATGACATTGTAATGAACTGGCTAGTAGGTGTATATATGCCACTGCTCAGGAATGCATGTATCAGAAATGCCCTTCTGTGTGTCATAGACTGCCAACACGTAGCGGAGATTCTCCTTTAGGTTAAGCGCCAGGAGCCTCTGCTTCTGTTGCATGCAGAACTGAACTCTATCCCCACTGTGACTATGAGGTTTTTAAGGAGTCATTGGCCGTGTTGTTGCACACAAGATGAAGTTCCTCGGTAGCTGCTGTTTGTTACATCATGACCTGGTGCTGAGTGTCTCCTATATTCGCTCAGCACCTCCTAGGATCAGGCCATAACTTTATTCAACTTGTTTAGAAAATGTGTACCTGAGCCAAAGCTCCTATGTGATATTTCCACTGACTCTGTGCACATTCTACTTGAAGGGGGCTAGTTTCTGTTGGATATCTAGCACGCAGCAGCGTGTGTTGAATTTTATGTGTAAGCCAAGGAACAGGTCTCAGACTTTCTACTGCCCCAATGGAGCTGCATATTTATCAGGTGCGATGCATCAACCAAACAATTTTGAGTCCAGGTCAATGAGTTGTTGACATGTACTATCGTAAATTTGTTTTTTCAGTATGTGAAGGATACAGAAATCAAGTATCTTTCTAAGAGCTATTTCTTAAAGAGGAGAGCAAGCGTATCCACACTTCTCCTGCTTGTAGAAGACTCAGAGTTATTCCCTTAGTACCAAAAAGATCAAGATCTCGGAGGCTCTGATTCTGCAAAGAGTATCTGCATGGGCCCACTGAACAATCGGGACCCTGACCACAATCCTGTCCTCCCTTACCTTTATCCTCCCTGTCAGGGTTCCCTCCCCACTCTAAACTCTAGGGTAAAGACGTGGGGACCCGCATGAAGAACTCCTAAGCTTGTTTCTACCAGGTTAGATTAAAACCCTCAAGGTACAAAATTCCTTGCACCCTGAGAAATGCTTCTCTCACTGCCACCATCAAGTGTTTTAAACAGGAATCCAGGAAAGGAACCACTTGAAGTTCCCCTTCCCCCCAAAATACCCTCTCAAGCCCGTACACTCCCTTTCCTGGGAAGCTTGAGAATAATCTCCTAACCAATTGGTTACACAGTGATCTAAAAACCCACCCCCGGGGTTTTAGAACCATAGAAAACAGTCAGCTTCTTAAACGAAGGATTTTTATTAAAACAAAGAAGGTAAAATCATCTCTGTAAAATCAGGATGGTAACTATTTTACAGGGTACTCAATTTCCAAACTCAGAAGGATTCCCCCTCTGGACAAAACCTTAAAGTTACAGAAAAAACAGGAATAACCCTTCCCTCTAACACAGGGAAAGCTCACCAAGCAAAACAAACAGAAACCTATTCGCAATGCTGACTAAACTTACTTTAGAAAAGTGAGGTTTGGTGAGAAGATGACTGGTTGAGGAGATTGATTTTCTGCAGGTACTTCTTGTTTCCCAAGATCACTCTGTCTCAGACAAATAGCCACCCACACCTTCCCCCCTCCCAAGATTTGAAAGTATCTTGTCCCCTTATTGGTCAGATTCCAGCCAGGTCAGGTGTCAGTCTGGCTACCTGCATTTCTTAACCCTTTACTGGTAAGAGGATTTTATAGCACTGCATCTGACCCTCTCCCCCTTCCCTTTATATTTATGACACTCCCTGTGCTTTTTGTTTACATCCACCAGTTCTCTCTCATTGGATGCTAAGATTGTAAACTTTGTGGCAGGGGCTGGCTTTTTCTGGCAGGTGTGTAAAGTGCCTGGCGCCCAATGGGGCCTTACTTCTGATCAAAGGCTTTATTCTCTACCCCAGTACATATCATAATATCACTGAGACCGTACATGAGGAATGATCCTATTGGGTTGACTTGGAGTTTTTCTGGTTTTAATGGTATGGCGTTGGGCCAAGTAAATAATAAGAGTTCACAACGTGGCATTCACTTCATCACAAATGGCTACTGGAAAGTCACAAGATAAATCCCATTCTACATGCTGTGCCTGGATGCCTGAATGCTGGGCTGGGTCCAATGGGTTTGCCTGTTTTCTTCACATAAAGAGGCCTCATTATTGATTTTTGGTGTGTGCGTGTAATTTTTTAAGTAGGGGATTCCATTATGAGACATCTCATTTCAATGACTTATTTCTAGCACACTAGTGAATAGACAAGGGGGAAGATACAAACAGTGGGCCCAAGCTCTCCTGTGTGATCTGCCTTCCCAGGGCCCCATAGATAGCTGTCCTTTGGGGTTGGGATCAGCATGGGAACAGGCAGGGACTGGCAGTTTGGCAGGGAAGCTGTAGGCTGGGTAGGTCAAAAGGGCCTTGTATTGTTCCCCACACTGACCCTGTGGATTTTCCAAAAAAAGGAGATACCACCTGGGTTCAGACTGCTTTCTCCTAGAAGGTGCTCCCATAGTAAGAATCTTAGAACTATAGGGTTAGAAGGGACCGCAAGTGTCTTGCTCTGAAGGAGACTATTGGAGGCCCTGGAGACACAACTGCAGTAGAACTTCAGAGTTACGAACATTTTTGGGAATGGAGGTTGTTCGTAACTCTGAAATGTTCATAACTCTCAACAAAACATTACGGTTGGTCTTTCAAACTGAACATTGACTTAATACAGTTTTGACACTTTACTGTGCAGAAGAAATGTGCTGCTTTCCCTTTATTTTTTCAGTAGTTTGTTTCACACAGTACATAAGAATGGCCCTACTGGGTCAGACCAAAGGTCCATCTAGCCCAGTATCCTGTCTTCCCACAGTGGCCAGTGCCAGGTGCCCCAAAGGGAATGAACAGAATCATCAAGTGATCCACCCTCTGTCACTCATTCCCAGCTTCTGGCAAATAGAGGCTAGGGACCCCATTCCTGCCCATCCTGGCTAATAGCCATTGATGGACCTATCCTCCAAGAATGTATCTAGTTTTTCAGTTCTTTTTTGAACCCTGCTTGTAGAGAGGGTTTGTCGGGGTTTGTCCCTCTCCGGGGCAGCAGGGAACCACACCGCCTCCCTTGGTCCTCTCACGGCCCCCTGGGGAATTGGTCGGGCCGCAGGAGTCCTGGCTCAAGCCGTCCAGCAGGGGGCTGAGCACACACAAGTAACAATTAGGAGTTAATAAGCGCAGGCCCTGGGTCAGGGCGAGGCAGCGATGAGTTCAAGGCTCAGGCCCTCAGGCAGAGGCTGAGCAAACACAGGTGAATAGCACACCCTGGCTTCAGGCTCTGAGCGGCCTGGGAGAGGGGGACGCACGGGGGGGACTCAGGCCCTCCCACTCCACTGCATCCCAGCCCGGGGCCCTTTCAGCGGCAGAAGACCCACTGCTGTGTCAGTGGGGATCCTGGCTGCAACACACTGACATGGGTTCCAGCTGTGTTGCAGTCAGACTTGGGTCGGCTGCCCCCGGGCTACTTCCTGGCTCCCCCTCTGGAGGTACCTGGGTCAAGGTGGTGTCCTCAGGGGGGTCAATCACCATTGGATCCTCAGGATAGCTGGCGAGGGGTAGGCTCAGCGACTCTTTGGGGTAGCTGGCGAGGGGTAGGCTCGGCGACTCTCCCACATGCTGGTCTGCATCGAGTATCGGCCGGTCAGGCCAGTCTCCAGGTCTGCCGCTGGTTGATGGAGTCTCCTCAGCAGGAGCTGGGCCAGAGGTGTCTGGCCTCTCCAGCGACTACCTCCCGAATGAGCTCTGGCGTTGGGCTCTTATACTTCGCGTCTGGCCTCTGACCCTCTGGGGGGCGGGCTTGGAGTGCTCTGGCTCCACCCACTCTGGTGTCCAGCAGAGCCCGTCCTTCTCCAGGGCACCGGGAAGCCACACCCCATCCCTACACTGCTATAGTCTTGGCCTTCACAACATCCTCTGGCAAGGAGTTCCAAAGGTTGACTGTGCATTGTGTGAAGAAATGGTTTTTTGGTTTAAAACTACTGCCTATTAACTTCATTTGGTAACCCCTAGTTCTTGTGTTATGAGAAGTAGTAAACAACACTTATCTACTTTCTCTACTAAACCAGTCATGATTTTATAAACCTCAATCATATCTTCCCTTAGCCGTCTCTTCCAAGCTGAAAAGTCCCAGTCTTATTAATCTCTCCTCATACGGAAGCCGTTCCATACCCCTAATCATTTTTGTTGCAGTACTGTACTGGCTTTTTATTTTGTCGCTGCTGCCACCTAATTGTATATATTTCTGGTTCCAAATGAGGTGTGTGGTTTACTAGTCGGTTTGTAACTCAGAGGTTCTACTGCATTGTGGAGGTTAGGGACACACTCACTCACTCTCTCGCTCTCTCTCTCCGTGGTTTCAGGGTGGACCTGTGTGATGGCTGCCATGATGATCAAACCAGGGACCTCCATTGCTTAAGCGGGGGAGGAGAGGGGAAGCTGCTACAGCTTGAGCTCAAGAGCCAGGCTATGTAGCTGGGGCTGTTGCAGACTCGTATCCTCTGTGGATCAGGCAGAGTGTGATCTGTAACACACACTGACTAGTGGGTTACTTCTGTACCGCTCATTCATTTCCATAGCCCTCTGTTTTACTATGGCATGCGGCCCTCAATTATACCAGGTCATATGGAGTCACATCTGACTTAGTCCCATTCCAGTCAGTTGCATATCAGCTTGAAGTGAGTTGAGCAGGGTTTGGTACACAGAGTTATCTGGGGCTCTGGGGCAGTGGGAAGTCTGAAAGCAGTTTGTGGCCCATATTATACTTTGTAAATCTATTTTACAACAAGAAAAACTACAGTCTCATTTATTTCCTTTGTCTCTCCATCTCAGCTGAAAACATCTCTTTTGTCCGTAGCTCACCATTGTTTCCCTTTTCATTTCTCTCTCCCGCTGCAGCTGTGTTGACCCTAAACTCTGCCAGGGTGCAGTTTGCAGGGTAGATGGTAAAAACAATAGCGTTCCGTTGTGTTACATTTCATAGTTACCTTCATGCATGCTTGGCCTGACCCTGCACAACTGATGTTAATAGGACTCTGGACATTGACTTTAATAGGAATAGGATCGAGCCCAGTATTGCAAAAGGAAGATAATCTTCCTTTGCTCCTAAATTGTAGATTGAGAAGTGACTCAGCGTGTTTCAGAGAGAGCCTAATGCAAAGCCCATCAAGTCAATGAGGCCGTTTCCATAGGCTGCAGTGGGCCTGGGATCCAGCCCAGAAGAAAGTTATGGAGAAAGGTCAAAAACTAAGTGGTGCAGCATGAATGCCAGAGTGATATAAGAACAGCCATACTAGCCCAGACTAATGGTCCATCTCGCCCAGTATCCTGTCTTCTGACAGTGGCCAATGCCCAATGCTTCAGAGGGAATGAACAGAACAGGGAGATTATGTGAGACCCATTCCCTGTTGTCCAGTCCAGCTTCTGGCAGTTGGAGGTTTAGGGACACCCGGAGCATGGGATTGTGTCCCTGACCATCTTGGCTAATAGCCATCGATGGACCTATCCTCCATGAACTTTTCCAATTCTTTTTTTGAACCCAGTTACACTTTTGGCCATCACAGTGTCCCTTGGCAATGAGTTCCACAGGTTGGCCTTTAATGATGTGTGGAGAGAAGAGCAGTGAGGACAGATACTGGATGAGTAGGTAGGGGAGATGTAGGGTGAAGTGACTTCAGAGGGGCTATGTGGGTTAGGGTTTACAGTAATGGGCTCTCAGTAGCTTTTGGTGTGGTAAATTTTACAAGAAAAAGGGGCAATGAACCCTAACTGTCAAACATATTTGTTGTCTTATGGGAAGAATAAGACGCATTCTTTGGAATAAACCACTGGAAAATGATCAGCTAGGCTCCCATGATTTTTCCAGTAGTGCGGTAACGGAACACTGACTTACTTTAGGTGACTCACGGTGGTAGAGAATGACATTAGCTCATTAATAGACGTACAGTGCTGAGTGCATTGTCTCAGCTCCGCTAATAATAACACTCTAAATGAGAGACAGAAAGTGGGATAAATCGCATCATAATTCCGAATGCAGAAATAGTCGCTGCTAGAGGAACTAAAAATATACAACTGTAGAACCCTCACACCTGCAGCGGCATGCTGGCGGAGGCAGGGTGTGGGCTGGCTGGCTAGGAGGGAGATGCTCACTTGTCCTGGATGTGATTCATATAGCTGGTGTCTTCTTTGGTATTCAATAAGTGGCTTCACAGGCGACCTATGTATTGGGGAGCACTGGGTAAAGGGTAGGGCTCCAATAAACCACACAAACGGCAGTCTGAACGGGGAGGAAGCAAGCAGCTCCATCTGTGTGGGTGCAGTGTGGCAGGGGTGTGCCCCTGTGCCAGGCCTGTAACCTACAGTACTGTGCCTAGGGAAGAGGTCTTACTCCTATCTGAGAAAGCACCATAGAACCATAGGGTTAGAAGGGACCACAAGGATCCCCTAGTCTACACCCCTGCCGAGATGGATGGTTTAGACACAACAAATCCTCCAAGGCTGATGGCTATCCAGCCTCCTTTTGAAAACCTCCAGTGGAGGAGCTTCCACAACCTCCCTAGGCGCCTGTTCCATTGTCCTACTGTTCTTCCAGTTAGGAAGTTTTTTTTTTTGAGATTTAATCTGAATCTGCTTTGCTGTAGTTTGAACCCATGGCCTCTTGTCCTGCCCTCTGTGGCAAGAGAACAACTTTTCCCATCTTTTTTTATGGCAGCCTTTCAAGTTTTTAAAGACTGCTATCATGCCTCCCCGCACCCCCTTACTCTCCTCTTTTCCAGACTGACTATACCCAGTTTCTTTAGCCTTTGCTTATATGGCTTGCATTCCATCCCTTTGATCATCTTTGTTGTGCGCCTCTGGTTCCTTTCCAGTTTCTCTACATCCGTTCTATACAGCAGTGATCAGAATTGGGCACAATACTGCTCTACTCTGTGCTGGTTAGGCCTCAGCTGCAGTACCATCAGCATGCTATGCCTCTGTTAACGCAACCCAAAATTGCATTTCCTTTTTTTTTTCAATAGCATTACGTCCCCCCCAAAACCATACTGTATAAAAGATGGTGGCTGCTGGCTGAGCTGTTTATAGCTGAGGATCTGGGGTAAGTCCATTCCGTGACACTACTCCCCCTGCCACATTCTCTTCCAAACATGTCCCCTCTGTATGCTACTCTTAGTCTGTGGAGGTATGACCATATGGGGCCTGATCTTGCACTCACTGAAGTCCCTGGATCAGCATGGGTCCCAGGCTGTGCAAGACACAGGTCCTGATTCTCCTGCCACACATGCCCCTCAATGCAGTTACACTGGGATGAACCTGGTGCAGAAGAGGGAAGAATCAAAGCGAGCACCATGGGCTTGTCTGTCCTCTCAGACAGTATGAGCACCCACAAGGGAAGGCCATTCTGCGTCTTCCCCCTGCCTCATGGAAGTGAGCACAAAGAACTTCCATTGACTTCACTGAGCACAGGACTTGTCCTTTAAGTGCTGCTTACCTGTGTGCAAGTGTCAAGGGGAGTAGTGAGGGCAGAGCACATGGGACGTGTGGGAGACATGAGAGCAGTCATGTAGTCAGAGAGACATCGTTGTGAAAAGCCTTAAAGCCAAGGATAAGGAGCTTTAACACAGGGGGAGCTATGAAGCCAGCAGAAAGATTCTCCGAGGTGGGTGATATGTAGCGCATGGGGGGAGATGAAGTTGAGCATAGCAATGGCATCTTGGCTAGAACCAAGGCAGAGTGGCCTTTTAAGAGCATTCTTTTTACTGAGTGTGGCTTGTTTCCTCTGGGCAGAGATGGTGTGTGTGTGTGTGTGTGTGTACAGGGGAAAGCCTTCTCTTGTGACTTGGTTGTAGCTGTGTAACTAGACTAGATTTGTCGTGCTTATGTCGCAGAGGCAGGTGTACCTTCTAAGAGGAGACGCTTTTGACTTGTTCTTAGTTGTCCATTGCGGCTGGTTAGGGTACAGTTATGGCACCTTGAGGTACGTAGGGTTGCCAACTTTCTAATCACACAAAACCGGACACCCGTGTCCCGCCTCTGCCTCGCCCCACCCCTTCTCTGAGGCCCTGCCCCCACTCACTCCATCCACCCCCTCCCTTCGTCGCTCACTCTCCCCCACCCTCACTCACTTTCACCGGGCTGGGGTGAGGGAGATAGGGTTCGGGTGTGGGAGGGAGGGAGGTGAGGGCTCTGGCTGGGGTTGAGGGCTCTGGGGTGGGGCATGGGATGAGGGGTTTGCGGTGTGGGAGAGGGCTCTGGGCTGGGGCAGGGAGATAGGGTTCAGGAGGGTATGAGCTGTGGGTGCGGGCTCTGGGTGGGGCTAAAAATGAGGGGTTCAGGGTGTGGGAGAGGGCTCTGGGCTGGAGCAGGGGGTTGGGGTGCAGGGGGGGTGAGGACTCTGGCTAAGGCAGGTGCAGCCTCTGGGGTGGGGCTGGGGATGAGGGGTTTGGGGTGAAGGAGGGGGGATACATCGACCAATTAACAGGCAGCATGTTAGTGCACTTTAGAAATCACATCTCTGGAGAGCACATTACTCCAGCATGCAGACAAACCCCTAGTCTTACTTTATACAGTTACTTCAGTCTTGTCCCATCTTTCCTCATGATGGCTGGTCTATAGGCTTGTACTGTAAACGCCTTGGTGCCAGGTCAGTCAGTCATACGTGGTTTATACAATGCCTAGCACAGTGGTGCCTGATCTCTCATTGGGGCCTCCACATCCTACTGCAATACAAATAATTGGTCCCAAGTCTAACTTGCGTGATTCAGATTTTGCCTCCCTAAATACGCTTTGCAGTTTGTGTTTGGATATTTCATATTATGCATTTCTGGGGTGGGGAGCACTGTTAAAACAGCTACCGTGTTACATCCCAGAAGTGGCTGCAGTTCAGGGATGGATGAAGGGGATTCCATTTATCAGTGAGTTCCTGGCCTCATTGAATTCAATGGCAAAATTCCTTTTGACTTCAGGGAGGGCAAGATTTCACCCTATATGTATATCACACATAAAAAACCCCTGAAGATAAATGGACATTGTTAAAATTACAAAGTCAAGCACTCAAATTAGGAAATGCCAGAATTAAGATTGCCATGATGAAGCATGCTCAGTGCACCCTGAATCTTCTTCGATTGAAGCAGCTAGAATCTTTGAAGTCTCTACTGAGCCTGTGCAAACTGAGAATTTTTTTCCCCAAAGACTTATAACTGGTCCAAATTTTGGCAGACTTTCACAGGGTGACATAGGGCATGTCTCTGACACGAAGGCCACCCCTGCTAAATTTCAAGTCCCAGTTCCAAAGAATGGGGGCCCGAGGGTGCCTCAAAGAGAAGGTTGCCTGATTGATTTAATTATTTTAAATATTGCATAGCAGTATAGTTTTCCTAGTCCTGTCCATGGAAACAGTTTCTGCCAGAATGGTTCTGCTATCTATAAAAATTTGACCTGGGCGTACACAAATCATGAAAAATTTTAGCCACATGGGAAGAGTTGAAATTCAGCAAAGTTATAAGCAACTGAGAACAGGATCTTGTACTGCAAAGTGTTGGGCAACATTAATAATAGGTGGCACTACCAGCCCTTCATCTGATCAGTAACTTATTCAGAAACCCTTAATCCATATGAGTATTTAAAATGAACTCAAGGACCAGCCAGGTGACTAAGGAGTAGTCCCTGTGTTCATCTAGCACTTTGGGATCTTTAGGGATAGAAGGTTCCATACCAATGTAATGTTTAATGAATTAGTGGTATGAGCCGTGAGGGGAATGTCTTAGTCTGGGTGAAGTGTAAATAGTTCCAGTAAAGTCAAAGGGAATAACTGTAATTGTGTTCACTCGCTGTTCTCCTCTCCTATTTTGGTATTGATTTTCCTCATGACAAAGGGCTCTTCAGGCATGGCCTATGCCAGATGTACAATGTGTGCAAGGTGACTTCTTCCACAAAGAAAGCCATTTTAGAAGATTGCAGCTTGGCAGTAATAAGAGTTCTCTCTCTCTAACGTAGATGTGCAGTGAGCAGAATTTGAAAATCATTACACATTTTCCAGAAGAGATCAGAGGTGACAAATTTCGACGCGTGGAATGAGCAAATTCAGAAACTCTCATTGCATGGAAAAGCCTTGCGGAGAAAATGGTCTCATTTTTTTGAGACCTTGTGTGAGATTAATTTAGGTTTTATTCTTTTTTCTTATTATTATTCAGATAACTCTCAGTTCTGAATACTAAAAAGATGAATGTAAGTACCATGTGGAACGAAGAGTTGGCATGGCCTAGTTGACTTTTTTCCTGACACGTTAAACATCAAGTTAAATCTGGGACATATGCTTTGAGTGTGTGAGTGTAATGTTGTACAGTCTATTGTATGCTATCACTGGCAATGGAATCCTAGTTCATCCTGACTCCGGGGCTAGAGACAGCAATTTTTCTCAGTCCTAAAACACACACAAGCTAATCTCAATATGCATTCTATCTATAGGTATATAATGATACTCCTGGGGTAATTCTGCTCCACTGTGCATGTGCAGAATTCAGGTCCCCCGCAGATTTCTTTGCTTCTCCACTGAAAAATGACTTTCTGACAGGGAAGCTGCAAAATCAGTCTTGCACCACTCCCTTGCTGCACAGGTACATCATTTCAGGCACCCAGAGCAGCCGGCGGAGAGGTAAATCACTGCAGGGCTGGGGAGATCCCAGCCAGTAGCTCCCACCCCGAGTCAGGATCAGCTGCTAGTCCCACCTCGGCTGGAGGCAGGAGAGGACAGGACTTCCTCTTCCCCTGCAAGGAGTGGCTGGGGCTGTGTCAGACCCACCCCCAGAAACCTCCCCCAGCTGCAGGAAGCTCAGCATCCTCCCCTGCTTCCTGCCCCCAACGCTCCTCAGTTGCGGAGGGAGGGGTCACTGTTTGGGGAGCTGCTCCCCCATTTGCCCAACCCCAGTGCATCTGGAACCTCCCATTCCCAGACATCCCTGCTAAGCCTCACCCCATACGCCCAGAACCCTCCTATCCTTCTGTGCCCAAACCCCACCCCATTAGGGTGACCAGATAGCAAGTGTGAAAAATTGGGACAGAGGATGGGGGGTAATTGGCACCTATATAAGAAAAAGCCCCAAATATCAGGACTGTCCCAATAAAATCGGGACATCTGGTCACCCTACACCCCATTGACCCTCAACCCCTGCATCTGGAGCTCCCTTGCACCCAGATGCCTTGCTTCCGGACCCCCACCCCTGCACCCAGACCACCCCCCACTGACCTCCCTGCACTGAGCTCCCTGCAGTGAACCCCCACCCTTACGAGCCCCACTCCCCCAGCACCCAGACCCCCCTGCTGAGACCCCCACACCCCGACTCCTCCGCTGGACTCCAACCACCTTCACCTGGAAGCCCCTGAAAAGTCCCATTGCCCCTTCACCTGGAACCCCCACCCCCATGAGCCTCTGTGCATCCAGATCCCCGCCACTGAGCTACCTGCACCCAGATTGTCCCATACAGAATCCTCTCACCCCACACCTGGATCCCCCCCACACTGAGACCTTCCATGCTTGGATCCTGCCTTCTCCACACCTGGCGCACCTGGCGCGGAGGGACAGGGCCCGGGCCCCAGGGTGTTTCCGAGGGTGTCTCCTTGCCTTGGTCTTCTTCGACTTGTTTGCTGAATTTTCAATGTCTGTGTTAGCCGTAAAGCTCTTTTACAGAATGTTGTGGTTTTGCTCCTGTCTGTATTGGTTGTATAGGATATGGCCGTTATTCAGTGCTCCCTCTTGTTGCGTAGACTTTGTATGTCTACACAGCAAAAGCTGTGCGTGGGCCAGCCTACACGAGCTAGCTTGAATCCAGCTAAGATGGGCAATAATAACAGTGACGAGAGAGCACTCTGGGCTTCAGAGCAGGCTAGCAAGCCAAATATGTACCCAGAACCCTGCTGAGCTTGTACAGGCAAGTCTCATCTTACGCGGGGGTTCTGTTCCGCGGTTAGCGCGTAAAGCGAAAAACCGCGTATAGTGAAGCGCCATTGAGGGGAATGGTGGACGGAATTGCCCGCAGTACCGATGCTGTTTTAAAATGGTTATTTTTCTTTTCTTTTTTTCCCCCTGTTTTTGCCGACCGCGCAAAGCTGAATTCGCGCATGTTAAATGCGCCTAAGATGCGACTCGCCTGTATTACCACTCTGAAGACCGCACTGTACTGTCTTCTCTGCTGTTGCTACCTGTGCTAGCTGGATGAAAGCTAGCTAAGGCAGGCTAGCCCATGCACAGCTTTTGCTGTATGGACATACCGTTAGATGCTTATGAATGATGAACCATTCTGCTGGAGAAGTGAAGCTTGTATTCAGTGGCACTTTAAGCAATATGCAGGCCTCTTGCATTTGTCTTTCAAATTTAGTTTGGCTATTGGCTTGGCATGACAGCCGGTCCACTGATTCAGTGACACTTACGTGTGAGCTTGCCACTCCGCTTGTGATTCCTGGGTTGACCTTTGGAGCAATTCCATAGGAAGGACAATGGGGAAAAGCTCCTTTGTGTTGCTAAATGTAATGCGTGCAGTATGAGAGGTGCACACTAATCACAAGTGTTGAGGGGAATTCAGGATCCCGTTTTGTGGAGAAGTACTATATCTTGATGTTCGGATCAATGCTTAGATGCCGTGTGCATGGATGTGCTCACGCACTCTTAATAGACTGTCCCGTTTGACTCGAGTGGTTAGTTAATATTCAGGGCCTGGCCAGTGTGTTTCCAGCAGAAGAAATTGATTGTGACGGAGGTATTTCATTATAAATAAAACAGGATTGTATCCAAGTCTTGTTTCCCTGAACACAGTGGAAATGAACAACAGCCAGCAGCTTATGTGCTCAGAAATCCATGCCTGTCTTTCCCATGAGTACTGTTCAGAGCAGAAGCTCTGTCTTTTTGCTTCCTTCCTGGGGCCATGCTCATGACTTTCTGCATCTTATGAATACAGACCTGTCCAGCTGCAGCCAATCCATCCCCTAGTCTGTCTTTTACAGTCAGTCTCCAGGAAAGCCCTTGGCCAACATGACTTAGCTTCTGATTGGCTTTGCCATGCAGCCATTTGCCTAGAATAGTGGCTCCCTATTGTTTCGCGCTATCACTATATAAAGGGGCAATGAATTGTTCCTTCTGCTTAGCCTGATAGAAAGGTGTATATAGGATACCCATCAGCTTTAACAAGGTCTATGACTCTCTGCAGATCAGAGATCTGTCTGATGGCAGTCATTAACACCTTCCAGCATAATACTATCTATATCTGTTGTGTACATTGTGCTCATGTAGCTGCCACTAATACTAGTTAAGAGTTATGCACATACATTAAGAGGAAAATACTGTGTATAGAATAATTCTAGTCTTTGCTAATGTGTGCTCTTAAGATGCGATTAACTCATTTTACTTCTTGATAGCTGTGCTTGTCTTTGAAGACTTTGATTCCCACAGGGATGGGGTATATTTCCAAATGGTATTTCAGCATCATTGTGAAGGGACTTCAGTTTTAAAGCTGCATTCCTACAGTTGTTAGTATGTGGGCACTCTGCTCTGTCCTGAGCCCCATTGACTTCAGTGGAACTTCCAGTTGCAGCATTGGAACCTAGATTTTCAAAGTGGCTGATAATTTTGGGCCCTAAATCCCTGATGTTATTGAATGCCTGTCTTGGGAGACATGTATGCCAAGTGCCTCTGACTCCTGGCAAAACTGATAAGAGTTTTGAGCACTCAGCACCTGTGAAAACCAGGTTTCAGATGTTGTAAATTGATCACCTAAAAACTACAAAGAGTTCTGGTGGCACCTTAGAGACTAACCAGTTTATTTGGGCATAAGCTTTTGTGGTCTAGAACCCACTTCATCAGATACATGGAATGGAAAATTCAATAGGCAGGTATAAATATACAGCACATGAAAAGATGGGAGTTGCCTCGGACAGTCTCTACGCAGAAGAATAAATGGACACCAATCAGACAGACATCAAGAATTGTAACATTCAAAAACCAATAGGAGAACACTTCGATCTCCCCGGACACTCAATAACAGACTTAAAAGTGGCCATTCTTCACCAAAAAACTTCAAAAACAGACTCCAACGAGAAACTGCAGAATTGGAATTAATTTGCAAACTTGACACCGTCAAATTAGGCCTGAATAAAGACTGGGAGTGGCTGGGTCACTACAAAAAATAATTTTCCCTCTGATACTCGCCCCTTTTTGTCAATTGTTGGGAATGGGCCACATCCACCATGACTGAATTGGCCTCGTTAGCACTGACCACCCCCCACACTTGGGTAGGGCAACTCCCATCTTTTCATGTGCTGTGTATTTATACCTCCCTACTGTATTTTCCACTCCATGCATCTGATGAAGTGGGTTTTAGCCCACGAAAGCTTATGCCCAAATAAATGTGTTAGTCTCTAAGGTGCCATAAGGACTCCTCCTTGTTTTTCTGATACAGACTAACATGGCTACCCCTCTGAAACCTGTCACCTAAAAACTGGCACACTGAGTTAATAGAAAATCTGGGCCTACACAACTAGGCCCTAGTCCTGCATTCTTCTCATACCCAATACTGCTACTGATGTAATGAGTTTTGGATACATAAAGAATTCAGTATGCAGGATGCTGGTTTGTTGCATGCATTCCCGCAGGCCATATTTCCAAAGGTCTGCCATTTTTTAAATCCATTGTCCAAAGTTTTTCTTATTTGGAAAAGGACAGGACTTGCTCCTGCAATAGTATGCTGAGAAGGTATAGTAAATTGATTTGCCTCCTTCCCCACCCCCCCATAATGCCAGTTATAGTGGTCGATCCTGCACATCCCATAATCACATGAGTAGTACCCCATGAGCAGTCACATTGACTTTGGCGGATCATCCCCTGTGTTATTGGCCAAAAACAAATATTTCAAAATGCCTAAAACCAACATTGCTGCAACAATTGCTACAAATTGGTGGGAGGAGGGGCAAGGGATTAGAAAATATTCTTCTCCTTTAATCATCTTAAACCGTATTTCAGAATATTTGCTTATCAGTTTTTATCCAATTTCAACAAATCTAGCATGAGACCAAATGCAATGTTTAATCTATTAGTCAATTATGTGGAAAGGGGGAGTGGCAACAGGGAGGTGGCAAGCATGTCAGATGACACACAATTATGTTTAGTCAAGGTTGGAGGGACCTAACAAAAGTGGGTAAAGGACAATGAAATTCATTGTCAACAAATGCAAGATAATGCACATTGGAAGGAGCGATTTGAATGACTCATCCCCATTGCAAGGTTCTAAGTAAACTGTCACCACTCGGAGTGAAGACCTGCTGTTGTCTTATGTGGTCAGCTCAATAAAGCAATAGGTGGCTTGTGCCCATAGCACAAAAGAATTTAAGGCTGTGTAAGGTCTGTGAGGTGGGATAATACTGAAAATCGAAGCTAGTTGAAAATCTTCCAGTGAAACCTTTTTCTGTCTGACCTTGTTGATTTTTTGATTTAGACAATTGTGTGGTAATATGTCAATTTAGATTATTTCATTTTTGGGGGGGGGGAAATGGAGTGTACTGGATAATGAAAGCACTAGTGGTTACCAGGATAGGGGATCAAAATCCTTGAACTTGGGAGCGTAAACCAAATACTAAGGTCCTGATGCAAATCTTGTTCAAATCAATGGAAAAAACTCCCATTTAGGTTCAATAGGCTTTGGATCAAGCCGACACTTGCCTGATGGGTCAGGCTACTCCATAATTGTCCATCGCAGAACTGCTTGCATCTTTCTTTGAGACTTCTGGCTAGATGGACCATTGGTCTGACACAGAATGGCACCTCCTGTGTACTGTGTTATGTCCCTCAAACTTGAAGTAATCTTTGACTTTTCTCTTTTCCTTGGCCCATGCAGCCGTTTTCATGTGTATTTGTTTGTCTGGGGCCATCTGCTTTGTATAACCTGGGGTGTTGTTAGTTTATACTTTAAGTGATGTGTGTGTGAGCACGGTGTGATCCTTGTTTAAAAGGCATCTGAAAAGGCTGTTTTTGGTGTTGCCGTTATGTCTCAGAAAAGAGGTGAATTTTCTTATGATGGGACAGGGACTGGTTCTGTTATGTCCTCTGCATTATGTAGGGTGACCAGACAGCAAGTGTGAAAAATCGGGACGGGGGTGGTGGTGGTGGGGTAATAGGAGCCTATATAAGAAAAAGACCCAAAAATCGGGACTGTCCCTATAAAATCAGGATAACTGGTCAACCTAGAATTATGTGAATGTGATGGGAATTTCATTTGTCTAATGAGTGTAGAAAATAACAGTAGCTCAGCTATGGAACTTTCTATCCCATTGAAAAGGGCAATCTTTAAGGTAGGACAAAACATTGAATCACAGCATACAGACAAAATGATAAACAATCCTGGCTGACCTTAGAATGGAAGTCATTCTGGTTCTGAGGAGGACCATGTTATGACTGAGTTTTCTCCATCCTCTTCTGAAATAAGAAATCTGTGCCATCATACAAAGCCTGTTGGAGACATTTTTCTCCTATATCTGCCTTATGAAAACTTTCCATAAGCAAGTAATTAGGAACCCATTCTTTTCTGGGCTCAAAGATATATCAATCTACTTACTTTAATTGATTGTATATTAGGCTAAAATAATTATTTTGTAGGAAAAATTCCCATCATGGCACAGTGGCGTTGGCACCAGCTGTACCTTCACAAGTGCTTATTCCAGATCCTGAAAGCTAATTTGCTAAGAAAATGCAGCTGGAACCCAGGAGGTGTATTACAACAGAGCCCCTCTGAATTCTTTTCTTTCATCTTGCCTTCAGCTTAGAACTAGTTCTTTGTTATTTATACTCCTCTGCTTCTGTATCCCCTGAACTTGTTAGAAACTGACTAGACCACCTGAAAGATAATCCAGAATTGTGCAAAAGCTTCTCTTGCTAAAATGGACTCTTCATAGCACTTGGGGCCAGTTCTCACCTTCAGACTGAAATATAGCAAAGTATCTCAGAAATCAGTGATCTGTTTCCAGGGAGTTGATAAGCAATTTTCATTCTAAATTTCTGCATCGCCATTATTATTTTTCATGCAAATGTATCTAGACATGATCCTCCAAATAGGGAAGGCCCAGAATACAATGGGAGTTCAGAGTATCTGGTACTTCCCTGGTGGCATTTGGCACTTCATAGGATTGGTCTCTTGATCTCTAGATTCTTGGACACATGCTGCCCTTTACCTGCTGCTGACTTCCCACTCTGCTCTCCTTCTCCCTGTCACTCAGTTGGCGTAGCTCCTCCACTAGAGACTGCGACATTCCGGTTTGCTAAATGCTAATGTTGTGCCTAATTGTGCTTTGTACCATGGGGATCTAGAGTATATGCTCTCACTTGCAAGGGATCCACTTTGCATAACCTGTTCTGTCCCACTCTTGTCATCTATATCCTGTATCTAGCAAGTGCAATGTGAACCAAACACCGCTTATAACCTCATAAGCGTGTCCATTTTTGATGGATGATTGGATCCCAGAAAGTGGGTGGAATTCCCACAGGGACAACATTCTTTGTTCAGTGTGTTACCAGTAAACCTGCTGGATCTTAAATAGAACTGGGCTTCAAGGCTTGCTATACTTTGTGAACCTGGGAAAACGGGTTTAGCCTGATGGGGTGTGGGGGGAACCCATCAATGTGTTCCCTTCAGTGAATTGGCTTTGCTCCCCAAAGCCAGATTGCCCTTCCTTCCAACATACAAAAAGTCACTCCCAATGCCCTGCTGCACCCAGTACCCTAATTGGGGGATGGGTAGTCTTCTCATCTGGCTGTGTCCTGGCTGGCTACTTTTATGGAATCTTTGGCCACGCAACACATCTCGCATTTGGGAGGAGGCCCCCAGGTAGGAGCAAATCCCATTCCATCCAGAAGATGCTTGGGGAGTGGCCTGACTCCTTTCTACCACAGGGAGGTAGGAGAAGGGAAATGATGCCTTTAAATAGTATGCCCTGATCGTCGGAGCCCTGGGCGCCTGGGACCCCTGCAACGAGCCTGTGCTGCGGACCTGTGGGATCGGTCGACGCTACGCACGGCTCATGCGGCGCCTCATGGTCTCGGACACCATCCGATGGTCCAGGGACATCTACATCGAACACATCACCGGCCACTGACAGTACCAGGAGGCGTGAGCCGGAACGACATCGTACAGCATCTATGAGAAAGGGACCGAGAGTCTTTTTCCCACTGGACCATATGAACTGGAACGATAAACTCACTGAACATTAAATCTCACCAAATGAGGATAAATCCATCCTCATCATCGTACCCACTCATTCTACTCCACACCTGAACATAGACATTATATATGAACAACTTACCCTCATATCTCAGTCTCTGTACTTTGACCCGTTAAGCCTTTACCCCCAACTGGGGATGTTATGTATTCCTCATGTCATCCAATCCTAAAACCGAACTTCGCTCTCCTTGATAATCTGTACCTTATCCCCTGATAACCAGAAACTTCTATGCTTAAACTCTGTACCGTTATTTTTATTTTTAACATTATCTTAATACAATTTTTAAATCTGTTAACTAATTATTAAGGCTGCAACTGCCAAGAGAGCAGCTAATAGTCTCTTTGAACTGGTCTCTGAAGTCTGTGTCAGAAGGGAGTGAGTCATAAGTTCCACCAGCTGATTGATTGCAAATGAGTGTGTAGGAGGGGCACAGTCCTTGCACTTTGTATTGGGAAGGTCTGAATACAGAGTTAGCAGCTGGCACTTGCAGTGAACACAGGTAAGTCTGAATTTAGAGCTCAGCAGTAGTGAGACGCGGGCAGCTTAGGTGGTGGTTGGTGCAATAAAAACTCTAAGTCTCTCTTTAAAAACAAACAGCAGTGGATGAATTAGGTTGCAGAGCGATCCAGTTTACTGTACAGAGTCTAGAATGAGTAACTGCTTGCTCTGTGGTAAAGTGTAAACTGCTCCTGAAACACAGATGTTTCAGGTGGAACTGCACTAAGTTTTTGAGCAAATCCAAAAACTGATTCAAGTTGCAGAGTTTGCATCTGGAATCGGAGTTATCCCAAAGAGCCTGTGGATTCATTGTCCATCTTGGCCCTTTATAGAGAGAGACCCAAGCTGTAGAAATTCAGATCTGCACATGGATCTGGGTCTAAAGTTGCTGGGGTTTGATCATGTTTCCCAGTTAGGACCCATCTCTACCAAAAATCATGCAGAATTCATTGTTTTTGTATTGGGTTTGCTCTGAAACTCAGCAGTTTTGACTATTTCCCCTTTTGAGGTTTAAGTTTAATTTGAACACACAAATCAAAGTGAATTGGATGGTGAGACCGGCTGTGAGCCCCAGTGATTGCAACTGAGAAAATGAGTTTATTCACTCCAGTGAAGCAAACCCATTGTTTCCACACAGCTGTAGCTCTGACCTGAACAGGGGGCTGTATGCCATGGAACTAGAGTTGTCAAGGGGGTGAAGATGGGGTGTACACATAGTTGTTTTCAGACCATCTAGGAGAAATGTCATCTGCTTGGCTGACACATTCTGCAAGGGTTTTGATGGATGAGGATGTTGATCAGTATTAAAAAGGTTGCTGGAAATATTTCTCTAATTTCTGTTTTGAAAGATTGAGGAATATCCAGTAAGTGCAGCCAAAAGGATTTACAGGATTTAATATTTCTGAGCACTAATATTAGGCGAGAGAGTATGGCCTGGAGGTTAGAGCTAGGGGCTCGGAAGGTCTTGATCTAGGTCGCTGACTCATTGCATGTGAGCTTAGACAAGTCACTTACCCTCTTTGAGACTCAGTTTCCCCTTTGGTAAAGTGGGGATAATGGTACTTGTTGTCTTCACTGGGGGACTGTGAGACTTCCTTAATTATTGTGAAGCATTTTGGGATGCTCAGATGAAAGGTGCTGTAGAGCTGTTATCGAGTGTCATTAGCATGTTCTGTATTTTATGGGCTGAGCTCTCTCTATGCCCACTCCTTGTCCTTCAGGATCATTTATCAATGACTCTAAACACCATGTCCCACTCCTCTAGTTTCTCCTCCCTATTAGTATGACCATGGTTGATGGACACTGCTTCATTTTTGTGTGTTTGATGTTAATGCTATGTAACTGCTTGGGATTTGTAGTATGTTGTCTTATCCCACAAGGGGCCCATTCTTCACAACCCATGCTTGTTACCTTTCCCTTCTCTAGCATGCATCTTGGATAGTACACATAAGATCCTATATGGGTGAGATTGTGCCTCTGCTCTGGGCTAGTTACAAAGAGGTCAGGGGGAAAGGGATAGCTCAGTGGTTTGAGCATTAGCCTGCTAAACCCAAGGTTGTGAGTTCAATCCTTAAGGGGGCCATTTAGGGATCTGGGGCAAAAATTGGGGATTGGTCCTGCTTTGAACAGGGGGGTGAACTAGATGACCTCCTAAGGTCCCTTCCAACCCTGATATTCTATGACTGCACAATGCTACAGAGGCCCTCTTCCGCCAAAGAATGCAAGGACTGAGAAAAGCATACAAATGAGTGTTCTCCTTCCCCACCCCCCTTTTTTTTTAATGTAAGTGGGACTTGGGCACCCACTTGATCTTTGTTTTTGAAATTCTCCCCCCTAGAGTGCAAGGACTGTCCTTGCCCCTCATAAGTCCCATTGAAAACTCTTCCAGTACAGATCAGATGCAGTGGCTCCCAGAGATCCCCTGGGATAATACTACCCTCCCCTTCCCTGCCCATGAGGACTGGGCTTTGGAGACACCAGTTAACCCTAAGTGCGTATGGTAACTTTGTCTTGCTGTGACATTGCTACAGTATGTACAAAGCATGATGCATGTAGTGGCGATAGTCTGGCAACGCTGTAGTGGCACAGGAAAGACAACCAGGGGCCATGGCTCAGGGATGATTGAACTTTATTGTGGGAAAACATTGGCAAACATATTTTGTTAAAGTTCCATTTCTCACTTGGAGACTGAGAGTATCCTGCGCCAAACCATATTGTGTGTCATGTGCTGATCTCACCCCGGAGATCCAGCTCATTCTCTGGTGCCGACATGTGACTATCCCAGCAGCTTAAAGGCTGTGTAAGGTCTCTGTGCTGCAGACGGAGTCTGAAAACTTGCATGCAGAGCCCAGGATTGGTTTTGTAGAGTGTGTGAGAGAGTGATTTGGGGTGGGGGGGTTATTTCACTGCATGAGCAGGGCTCAGGATTAACTCTTCCATTGCCAAAATCCAAAGGACAGCCAAAACGCCAGCTTCTGCTCCTACTGCTCAGGTTACAAGGTTGTATTTCTTTTAAAAACTTCTATTGCCTGATGAATGGCATATTTTGATAGTGGTTGTAAGTTTGGTCTATGTCTTTGGGTTAGCATTAGGGTTGTGCCATGCCTTGAAATATTATTGTATGCAGATTTTTAAATGGGAGACTGAGTCGTAGTTGTAATGTGCACGGAGGGATAAATACCATGTTGTTCTTTCTGATGCCATTATTGAAAGTCATTTTCAGGAGAGAGCTGTGCATTCAGTGACAACTCTTCTAATAATTTACACTTGTTTTATTTTTTTGTTAATTTCATTTTAAGTAGAAACTCAATTACAGTTTTTGGTTGGAAACTTCCGGTGAGGAAACGCAATTCTTCAACCAAAAATTTATGAACAATTTTTTTTATTTTTAGAAATTTCTCATAAGAAATATATTAATTTTTTCAGCCATGTCAGATCCTAAATTCTCTCCATACATACAGCACACTAATAACCTCTGGAAGCTTGAAACTGAAATATCAGCCTTTTGGGGTGCAAGTCATCACAAGTCACCTCTGTACCACGTAAGCCTGGTGGATGCCAGGAGCCTGGGAAGAGAGATGGGGTGGGTGAACATATGAGGGAGGGGCATTCATACTGGCCTATTGGGAGAAACAAAAGCTGCAGAGAGGGCATTAAAACTTTAGCAATACACTCAGTCAGTAACTGATTGTTTGCAGCCAAGATTAGACCTGGAATCAGCGTTTTGTATCTTAATTAAAACAAAGCTATCTTTATCGATAAACTGGGAAACGCACGTGGAGACGTCTCCTAGCAAACGTAATCCCTTGCTCCTTTTGATTAGTAAATGGGATTACAGCAAAATCAATCCTTCTCCCAAGGTCCATCTGTGCTTGTGCTCTCTCTTGAATTACACTGCTGGCCCAGTGCCAGGCAGCCCTCCCCCATTGGGACAATGAAATTTCATCCAGAGTAGTGCTCATTTATGTCTTACAGTATGTTGCCCATTTATTACAATGGGCTCAGGAGACTTTACGCCGTGGTGAGAAATTATTTTAGGATTCAGATCTCTGTCAAACTAGCTGTCTGCTTTTCACATGAGTGGCTGTTGAAGAGGGGGAGAGGGGAACCAACCTGTGACTGGCAGAAAAGCTATTTGTAGTGAGAGATTTTTCCCCCAACCGGGGGCCTGGTGCCAGGAGGAGAATTCATTTGGGAATTGTGAGCCTGATCCAGGAAGAGAATTTCAGCATGAAAATTCAGAGCAATTGGAGGGGCTCAGCCCCTCCTGGGGTTGGGTCCCCTCTGCTTTGTATTTTTGCTTTGGAGATTTGACTCTTGAATGAGGAAGGTGCTTTTAATCTTGCTGATTTACCCATCATTGCTCACAGAGGGCTCTGTCCGAAGCCCATGGAAGTCAATAGGGGTATGCCCAAGGACTTGGATTGGACCCTAATTGAGCTAAAAATGAGAGTGGAGAAGAAGGATGGAACTCGGTTTTATTTTTGTATTGCAATTTATAAAGTGCAGCTTATTAAAGCTGTGAATAATTGTGCCTATGGAAAGTGAAAGGGCTTCATAAAAATAATCAGTGAAGTGCCGCTGAGGGTCTAGGAAGTGGATGAGCTGGACTGCTCTGTTTAATTTCCTCCCACCTTCTCCATCTGTAGATCTTGCCTTGCTGTCAGCAAGCCAGCCAGCAGTATGGGATGATAGCGAAGTGGTGTGCAGTCCCTTAAGGCTTAAGACTACATTTTTTCTCTTCCTTTTGGTGTCCTTTAATAATGTACTGCTTCACACTGTGCCCCTTGTTCCTTGACTTGTGTGGTTGTGTCTAGGAAGCTATCTTCTAACACTTAACATCTTCGATGGCTTTTGGAGTAATGCAGCTGTCTCATGAGGGTAATCAGATCCCCTAGCTTGCAGCACACCTCTCTGTCTGCCAAGGCCCAAATGTAGAATGCAGAAATACCAGTCAGGCAGGAAATATGAAGTTCTGTGGGATTCCTTCCTTTAGTGTAGAGAACATTCTGTATTGCGTCGGTTCCCTGATTCTGCGTTTCTTGCATAAATAATGTCCAGCCACAGAAGTGAGAGGGTGGCACACTTTCGTGGAATGGGGGTAACGTTGAGACTAAAATGAAAGGTGTCCCTTGAAATGAGGGCCGTGGGAGAGGTGTGACTTGCACAGTGAGTGTGTTAGCCTGTTGCTTTTCTGAGAGGTAACACAGCCACTACAGGTGTTGAAGGAAGGGCGGGAACCTTGCTGTTGGTTTGAACAGACTGTGTTAGTTTTGAGAAGTAGAAGACAAATCACCACTCAATTTTATTTTGTGTCTTGTATTCTTTGAACATCGCAGCAGCTCTAAAGAAAGAGCCGGTTGTGACACCTTAATACCTCCCACAGCTTTAAACTAAAGAGTAACCTCGAGTCTACAAACAAAAAGACTCCTAGTGCTAGCAAGAGCCAGCATCCCAGACAGTCAACTGATCAACTTCACTACTTGATCTAGTGATGGCTTCACATTTTTCTTGCATTGGAGATGCAGAGCCTGATTCATCTTACGCTTGTGATATTACATTGACTGCAGTGGAGTTACTCCTGCTTTATGCAATAATAATAATAATAATAGTTTGAATTACTGTAGCACCTAGGAGCCCCAGTCATGGCCCAGGAACCCATTGTTCTAGGCACTGTCCAAATACACAACAAAATGATGGTCCCTACAATGTAACTGAAAGCAGATTGAGGACCATTAGGTAGAACCGCTCTTGCCTACTGCCCCTCTTTTTGGTAAAACCTTTGAAAGCGACTGATATAGGCCCTTGCCACCTCCCCCCATTTATTGATGTATTTTAGGGGTCTCCATATTGGTCTTGCCCCTGTGATATGAACGGCAAGACGTGGCACAACCTCTTTGGGGAAAAGAATTGACAATCCACAGGCTGCCAAGTGTTCTATGACGACTAATGCCACTAGCTATAAGTTCCGGAGGTTGGAAAGACATTAGGGGACTCGTATGTCTTCCTGTTATAGTTTGATCTAAGAGCTGGCTTCCGTGGAAAGCCATAAGGGTTAGCGTCAGACCCTCCTGCGTTCCCGAGGGCAGGGACAACGGCTGCACTGGGTCATAACTTCAGTATCTTGTGTTTTTTTTAAAGAGGGATTAAATGAGAGCTAGGGAAAAGCAGGAGCTATTCTGGCAGCCGAAGATCAGACTCTGGGAACCCCACCCACTCACTCCTCCTCTTGGGCACAGCCCTGACTTGGATGGTCTCTAACGCCAATCCCTCATGGCTATGGTGGCCCGGAACCACTTGGGGAATACTCCGCTAACCACATCTGCCAGGTATAAGTCTGCTTGGCACTGCAGGGGTCTGGATGCACATTTGGGAATATAAAGATGACTTAATGGTCAGTCCTGCACTGAGCACAGCCCAGCCAGACCAGAGAATCTGTCCCCTGATCTATACAGTTTTCACTTGCAGCAAATTCTGCCTGTAAGTGAAAATATCTAGACATCCCTAACTGAAAATTGAAAGCCCTGAGCATCCCCTTTCTGTTACGGCTGAAGGGAGAGGCGAAATGCAGATGCCAGCTCTCATGAGTTTATCAGGAGTCCCACAATATTTGCTGTATCATAAAGCAGAGCCAGTGCTAGGCATAAGCATCCTAAGCAATTGCTTAGGGCCCCGAGCAGCTCAAAGGGGGACCCCTATTTGCTTTTATTACAAAAATGTCCCTCTTTTAATATTGTGTGTTTAGCGGGGCAGGAGGGGGGGAATATTCCTGTTTAAGGCTCCCAATGGGCTAGCATTGGCTGTCTTAAAGCCCCAGCTGCTGGAGGCTAGCAGCTCTTTAGAATCTCAGCTTCTTCTTTTTTTTCAATGAATGTTTCTAGTTCCCTGCGGCTGTTGAGAAAAGTTTGAGAATGTGACTGGAGTGTGACCTTGCAGACTCAAAAACCAGACAAACCAAACTCCAGATCTAGTATTTCTTTTTTTAAAGTTCGCTATTTTGCATTGTGACAGCGTGTCTACCCCCACACAGGGTCATTGAGAGGCCAAGTCATCCACCTGGCCGCACCTGGAGAATGGGCTAAGCTGAATTAAAGATGGAGCCCCGCTGGGGAGAAACTGGATGGTGCTATGAAAAGAGGAAGTCCTGCAGCAGGAGTGGGCTGCAGAGAGAGGGGCAAACTCTTCCCTCACTCTCTTGGTGGCAAAAAGTGGAGAGACCTGAGGGAAACAGGAAGTCTTGTGGAGGGCAAGGAGGAGGCCAGTGGGGTTGAAGATACCTGTAAGGCACAGCATTGGAGTGAGCTATTGTGGTGGACCCTGACACAAAGGCAGGAACTGGGCTTCTGGGGAAGAAGCCAGGGTGGCACTGACCCTTACAAAGAGCCTGGGAAAAGGCTATTGGAGGAAAGCCTGAGGAAAGGCTAATGATAGGAAGGAATCCAAGAGGCAGCAGCGTGATGTCTGATGGGACAGCCTGCAGCTGCCTGCTCTAGGTTCCCTGGACTGGAGCCCAGTGCAGCAGGAGAGTCTGTATTCCCCTACTAGCTACTGGGAAGGTGATGTGCCACGAGATGTAAAGCTCTTTGAGAAGGGTGTGAGGACCATGGGGCTGAGAACCAGGTGTAAGCCATTGGACTTTGTTATCCTGGAAGGGTTGGAATTAAACATGACCGGCCGGGAGGACCAAGTTGGGAAGACAGAAAGAGACAACACAGGGCGGAAGATCAGTAGGTCCTATCAGTAGGACCAGTAGGATCTGGTCCTAGACAGAGCTGCTACATAGGGTGACCAGATGTCCCGATTCTATAGGGACAGGCCCGATTTTTGTGTCTTTTTCTTATATAGGCTCCTATTACCCCCCACCTCCTGTCCTGATTTTTCACACTTGCTGTCTGGTCACCCTACTGCTACACCACATGCAGCCACAACGGGGGGTGCCAAAAGTGAGTCTACACGGAGGTGTTCCACTGTGATCTACATCCAGCAGCAGCCAAAGTCCACTGTAAAAACCTTGATTGCTCAAATACGTTAACTATTAACAATATGGGGGGGGAGGGTTGAAAATTTTAATTTAACAGCACAGAGGTTTTGGGGTGGTAAATTCTCACCATATTCACAATGTTTTTCCCCTTGTGAAAAAGAAGCATTAATTGGGCTGGGTAAAAATGTTAACTAACTTTTGCGAAGTAAAGCTGATAAAATAACCCTCCCCCTCCCCCCCCCCCAAAAAAACCAAACACCACAGCAAGCACAACACAGAAAACATGCATGCATGCATTGTTGACACAGCCGGTGTTTATACTATAGTGCATGGTAAGTAGAGAGAGGCACTTAAAGCAAGAAACTTAATGTATCAAACTGAGAAAAATAAGATACCTTCAATATTCTGAGACTGATTTAACAAAAATCCATGGCTGGCTTCCATGCTGCAGAAGCCTGCACAAAGATGTGGGGATCCTGACTAATTTGGCATCCTCCACTTTTATTTAGGTGTCTGCAGTGTGGAAGTCAGATATTTTTCTTTTCTTGCCAAATCAGGCCCTTTGTATACTATATAAAAAGTCTCCAAAACTCTGTCATGTAGGCTGACTCCTAGCTCCTCCTTTAGACGCATCCTCATCTGACTGCAGGATATTCCATGTAGTTAGCTAGTGCCTGACAATAGACAACGGCAGGAGACTAAGGAGCCTTCTATCATCTTTTTAAAATGTTCTCTTACATTTCAAAGGAATTCTCAGACTTGCACCTCAGTAGCCTTTTCATTTTAATTTTGAATGACACATTTATGGTCTCCTCCACATTGACACAAGCCCTCTTTGCATTAAGCAAGTAAGTGGAGATGGAGAAATATATTTTTTTTTTGGTGCATTGTCACTTTCAAAAAGTAAAGTGAAAATTTTCAGCAAGTTAAAAAGTCAAAAAAATTGTTTAAGGTCAAATGAAACATTTGTTTTGACAGAATGGTTTGTTTCAATGTCAACCATTTTTACTCCAGTTAAGATCCAGCATATTTTTGCTGCTAGGGAAGTGCTGTGATGGAGGGGTTGCCGGGAGAGGGGAACATACTTGCACGTGTGGTGATTGTGTCCAGGAATTAGACAGTTTAGGGAGAAAATTATTAAAGGGATTCATTTTATAACGAGTATCCGAGGGGTAGCCGTGTTAGTCTGGATCTGCAGAAGCGACAAAGGGTCCTGTGGCACCTTATAGACTAACAGAGGTATTGAAGCATAAGCTTTCATGGGTCAATACCCACTTCTTCGGATGCAAGCAGTGGGTATTGACCCACGAAAGCTTATGCTTCAATACCTCTGTTAGTCTATAAGGTGCCACAGGACCCTTTGTCGATTTTATAACAAAATGCTAGCTTCCCAGAGATCTCTGACCTGCTTACTTAATGCTCCAATAAAAGATGTACATTGTAAACAGAACAACAAATGTATTTATTTATTATTGTTAGCAGCAGACTTTATATTGCACATTATTAGAAAAATGTGACTTCTCCTATGAAAGTGCGGTAGAGTAAAATATAGACTGTCCTGTAATGGAAAAGCTTTCACACCAAGTATGTACACAAGAAAAGTGCCAAACTGTTGGGAATGGGCGAGGTCCACCTTGATTGCATTGGCCTCGTTAGCACTGACCCCGCACTTGGTAAGGCAACTCCCATCTTTTCACGTGCTGTAATACACCGGACCCTCGCTAGAACGTGGGGTTTGGGAGCCATGCGCGGTCGCGGGGACCGTGTTATAGCGGGGGGGGGGGGGGGGGAGGCGTGTTACCATGGATCCCCATGTAAATAATTTATTTTGGGATCCATAGTCGCCCCTGTGCTAATATCAAATTCGCGCTATCTTGACGCACGTTCTAGCGGGGGTCTCCTGTACGTATATTGCTTACTGTATTTTTCACTCCATGCGTCTGATGAAGTGGGTTTTAGCCCATGAAAGCTTATGCCCAAATACATTTGTTAGTCTCTATGATGCCACAAGGACTCCTTGTTTTTGCTGATACAGACTAACACGGCTACCACTCCAAATTTCTAAATGCTCATCCTCTTTTTAGTCACCCTTTTTAGCATAAATCAATAGAGGAGGATGCTTCCTAGGCAGCAAGGGCAAAATTTAAGCTAAATTCTTTGAATAGTAGCTGATACTTAATAAGTAATGTGTGGTGTAATATGTTCATGTTTTATTTAAACTTTTTTAACGCAAAGTTACAACAAAAAAATTAAAGGAAACTTTTGATATAAAAAGTCATTTCAAACCAAAAAAATCAAATAGTTTCATTTCCTAAATGTCAAGATAACAATTTTTCCAGATATTTTTAGTGAAGAATTTGGCAAAAATAAACATGAATTCTTGAAATGTTTTGGTTTTGCTGCGTCTGAATTTTTCACTGGTAAAGGCTTTGGTTGAAAATTTTTGCCCAGCTCTGCAAATCAGTTCCTTTATTTGTGACTTTGCCTCCACTTAACAGCGCACAAGCCAGAACTTGCTCCTAGAGCTCTGTTCTCATGAACCTTGGCACAGCAAAGCAAAGATCTTCAAGAGTAATCCCTCCAGCGCTACAGCTGCAGCCAACGCCCGTAGATTGTGATCTACACAATAACGTTGCAAATGCTTTTTACCAGCCTCCTCATTTCATTTAGGGATGCTCCAGTATTTTAGTTGCCATAAAGTAAAATACAAAAAGTGCTCTCTGAATGTTCATGAAAGCAAACCAAGCTCTTTTCTAATTTTTAATCTAAACTAGGAACATTAATTTTTGAGGCCCAACCTTTGAGGGTCAGTTCACTGTTCAACATGAAACAGAATAACTCCAAGCTTATCTTGAGCTAAGTACAAACTGCATCTGGGAAACAGTCGCAGCTCACTCAGATTATGGTTACATCTAACAAACTGACAGTAGAAGCTTTAGAGTTCTATATGGATGCTTATAAAACTGCTGCTGTTGAGGTATGTGCTGGTTTTGCTTGGTTTGTTGTAGGAATTCACATGGAGCAACTAATGTGTTCAAAGCCACATGGTATTTCTCCTGTGTCCTTTACTAGTTGAGTCTATCCCATGTGATCAAGGATGTCAGACCAGTCAGAGGCCAGTTTCACTTGGTTTCTTGGTTGCAAAGGCAGTATTTTAGCTGAACTGCCTGATCTAACTTCAAATAAACTAATCAAGAAAAATAACTTTTCTTAATTTACCATGGGCTGTGGTGGAATCTCCATCTCTGGCAAAAGAGAGGCTCTAATTCAAACAGGAATTATTCAGGGAAGTCCTATGTTGTGCAGGAGGTCAGTCTAGATGATCACCATAAGCCCTTCTGGCTTTAAACTCTATGAATCCTGGCTCCTTTATAGGAGTGACCCTGACAAATAGTGTCCAGTGTATGTTTCACTCTATCTAATTCCTCCAGTTCTGGGGGACTCTCTCTCATTACTTAATTATTATTTATGGCATATTGTTGGCCTCAATCACATTCTCCTCCATCCTCTCTCTCTCTCTCTCTCTCTCTCTCTGTGACTGGCAAGCACATCGCCATTGTTGCCAGGGTGAAATGCTTGTAATTTGAGTTTAGGGCATTCTTGGTGCCGGATGGTTGGGTAGAAGTCCCAATGAGCCTGAGTCTTGGCACACTTAGGGCACGTTGCAAGAGCTGTCTCTTGCTGCAGGCCATCTGCTCCCCAGTAACACCAGCCCAGAATGAGCTTGTGACCTCTGGCCAATGAACTGCCAGAATGATCCCTCTTGTGGCCAGAGCTAAGATGAGGGAGGGTGGCAATTTGAGGCCCTTTTGAGGGGAGAATTCAGTGTGGTTGGTATTTACATATACAGTTTACTGGGTGCCAAAGTGTTGGGCATGTTAGAAATGCCAGAAGTGTGTACCATTCCCAGGTAACTCAAGGTCTCATGGATGGGGTTTGGATTTTAACTGATAAAGCCCTAGATGGTTTGGGTCCTATATACTTCAGAGATTGCTTGTCCCCTTGGATAGTGCGCAGTCAGCTGAGATGCTCAAAACTAAGTGTAACAAGAGGGGCCTGCGGGAAGGCTGTTTTCCTTTCGACTCTGCTCCCTACCAATGGTTCGCTGGTTCCCAACAGATCACTTTCAGGTCACACTGCAAATATACACTTCCTGGTGAAATCCTGGCTCCACCAATATCTGTGGCACAACTCCCATTGACTTCAATGGGGCCACGATTTCCCCCACACAGAAGCCTGGAGCGAGGTGTGTGTTTTGTGAAGTTTGTCCTCTCGGGTGTATTCTCAATAGTTGCTACAAGCATGTTGTCCAGGGCAGGAGTGCATATTCTCTGTAGCAAATGCGGATGTGAAACTTGGTCTTTCAGGTATCTTTCACTATCTGTAAGCAGGAATTCCTTCCTTAATAGTAATACGCAGCACTTACAGCTCTTCACTTCTTCAAAGCACTGTACAGGTATTGCAGGTATAATTAATTATGATTAGCTGGTGTGTTTCCATGTGAAAGATCCTACTGGCTCTTTTCTCTTCAAGTCCTCCAATAAATGAGAAGAATCATACTCATTATAGATCGGATCATATGTCTCAGGCTTTCTTGGGGTACCCAGAGCTGAGGGTTGCCTTGTTACCCCCCTGCCTCCAGTGTGAGAGAGATACTTGCTGGTGCTTGGCTGGGTGTCACCTCCCTGACAATGCCAGCCAGTGAGCCACCCAAACAATGCTCAGGGCAATGCTAGCACTTGCTTTGCAGTGTCACAATGGGTTCACCCCCATCCCTGAGCCCCTTTGAAGAGTTCCTCCTGATATCCAGGCCCTGTGACTGCTACTCATAGAAATACCAAGTTTTCTATTTTCCAGGGGACAGTGTCACACCAGCTTGTTTGGCTCTACTGAGGATAAACTCATGTGTAACATCACAGTGCTGATATAATTGTGGTGAAAACAATCTTCCTTTCTTAGCAAAGGTTAAGATTTAAGAGATAGGAAGTGAGGATAATGAAAGCATGTATTGATTGTGTTTTATATGCAGCCTGTTTCCTAGAGTCTACATTTAACTTTAACAGGCTAGCCATCTGTCTCAAAGTAGTCTGTTCTCACCGAAAGCCACCTTGCAGTGTTTCCAACCAAGGCTGGTTGGGATCCCATTTTCATGACTGTAATCACACTGCCTAACTACTTCCTCAGGTGCAGGATAAAGGGGTATTTTTTTTGCCTTCCCCTTACATTCCCCAGAGTTATTGTTTGTTTGTCCTCAGAGTTAAGATGACTCTTCCCCCCGCCCCATGACTTATTCCTCGGTTTGCTGACTCCATGTCAAGATCACATCCTCCTGTTGATTTCATATGCAAATAGGGCTTCCTTTGTGTTTGGCTTAAAAAGTTGAGTTTGTGTGAACCAAGGCAGACAGGTGAATATACATTCTTGTGTCATGGGCTCTAGACAATGTGTAGGTTTTATGGCCAGAAGGAGCATTGTGATCATCCATTCTGACTCCGCATAATACAGTGGATGGGATCCCACCCAGTAATTCATGTGTCAAACACAATAGGAAAAGCTCTGGAATGTCATAGTGTTGTAACCAAAGCAGCATTCTCCCATCCAACTCCATGGAAAACTTTTTGTGTGCATATTAGGCTCCGTGGTGATGAGGGTGTGGCTGAACAGGTGAGGGGTGGAATTTGGTAATGACCTCTTGGCAATCTCATCCTAAAGCCTGTGAAGGGGAGAGACCAATAACCTCCAGTGGTGAAAATCCTAGCCCAGATATTGATACTGTTAGGCAGGAGTGGATATGTACCAATTTTCAGGCAATAATTTCTGATAAGATCAGATGCATATAGATCTTTTGGGGAAAAGGAAAATCATATTTCAGGAGTGGGTTTTTAATTTTTATTTCCTTTCCAATAAAATGTGGACTAACTCAAATTAGACTGCTAACCAAATTTCTCCCTTTTACACAAGAGATCACGTCCTCATGAGGGGGTAAAAAGGCATGTTTTTACAACGAGAAATGAAAATACGGCAATTGAGGGAATTAATATGCTGTAGTGGCTGACGCAAATGTTTGTCTATTTATAAGACTAAATATGTTAGACTCTAAGAGCTTAGAGAGCTAAATGCTGTGAATGATGGACCCCTTAGTGCCAAGGCTATGCAAGGAAGCAAGAGGAAGTGTTACTAGCTGAAGGCAAAGAACCGTTAATGACATGGGAATTGTTCAGTACTTAAGAAAACTCCACTTTCTGTATGCCACTTACAAAATCTGCATTTTTAAAATGCAGGCATAGACCGTGTTTAAACAGTTATCATATTTAGGACTCTTTAGAGTTTCCCCAGATCATTTAGCTTTTGGGGGGGGGGGGGGGAAGACAGGGAAGGGTTGTTTGTGTATTCTTTTAAGCTTTGCAGGGAATTGCAGAGGATTTCTGTGCTAGTGGAATGAAAAGGCAATTCTCATATTAATTGCTTTCTATGCACCCATTGGTGCAGGGCCGGCTCTAGGATTTGTGCCGCCCCAAGCAAAAAAATGTTTGGCTGCCCGCCCCCATTTTTTCTTGCCCCACCCCCGGCCCCGCATCAACTCCTCCCCTTCCCCAAATCCCCAGCCCCGCCTCATCCCCCACAGGTGCTACATTTCCCCCACCCCATTGCTTCCTGTGTCCTCCCCTGTAATCCCCCGCCCTAGCTCACCTCTGCTCTGCCGCCACCGCTCGGGTTCTCCCCCTCCCTCTCAGGCTTGCCACGCATGGGTTTCGCATGCCACCGCTCGGGTTCTCCCCCCACGCTTTCAAGCCGAGCGTCCCCTTCCCTCCTAAGCTTGGGGCGCGCCGTTCTCCCCCTCCCTCCCAGGCTCTTTAGCCTGGGAGAGAGGGAGGGGGAGAAGTGGCGCGCGAATCACCTATTTCGCGCGCTGCGGCCGCTCGGGTTCTCCCCCTCCCTCCCAGGTTCTCAAGCCTGGGATGGAGGGGGAGAAGCCGAGCAGCGGCGGTGGAGGTGAGCTGGGGCACATTTCTAGGGGCGGCATGGCCGGCACCAGAATGCCGCCCCTAGAAATGTGCTGCCCCAAGCACAAGCTTGTTTTGCTGGTGCCTAGAGCCGGCCCTGCCTTGGTGTATATGGCTCTGCATTGAAATGAAATGCCAAACGGGCCTGGAGGTCTAGTAAGTAACAGCTACATCCGGAAAGATGTTTCTGAGCACTTCCAAAAAGATGCTGAGTCCCTTAACTTGTATTGACTTTAGTGGCGGTGAAGGGCACCCGGCACCTTGCAGGATTGAGCCATAAGTTATTAGCCAGCCTAGGTAAACTCCGTCGTTTGGACAGAAAGTGCTCATCTGTTAAGTTATTTCCTTTATTCCCTTGCAGACAAATCCTGGTCCCTTGTGCAAATCCCATGAAAGTTTTTACCCCTCTCCACCCATGCAGCAAAGCATAAATGCCTCTTGAGCTAGGAAGTGATACTTGGACTGTGGCTTTCGAGCTGCAAGTGGCTCTTTAATGTGTCGTCTTCAGCTCTTTGCAGCACATGATATTAAAACACGGTGTGATTTAATTAACAACCAATCAAGATGTTAATAACCAATTGTAGTGGATAAAATAATAATACTTGATCAGTCATTTTTGCTGTGAGAATAAGAGATATAGAACTAAATATTTCCCCCGTTGTACTGTTTAAATATCAATCTGTAGTACTATAGTACAGTAAATGAAGCAATGAATTCACATGACTGTGGCTCTTCTGGGTAATGTTGATGGCTAATTTGGCTGCTGAACCCCTGAGCTAGGGAGAGTGCTGCCACGGGGAGAGCAGCGTTCTAGCACGTGCAGGGCCCCTAGGAGCTGATTTTCAGAGAGACCACCCAAAACTGCAGTGGACGTTCATGAGTGACCTGTGGGTGCTCAGCACTTCTGAACGTTAGACTCCCATTGAGTGCCCGCCATCCTTGCACTCCAGTCAATATAAGGTTCATGCATCAAACATGAGAGAAATTAACAAGGCCTGGCCTTCTCATGCACCATGTATTAAGCCATACTAACTGACCCTTCTGTGGCTATCATTCATTAGTTTGTTGTACTGTTGCTGATATGGGGATTGCAGGGTCCCTCCGTTTGCCTTGCCGGGAGCCTGCCTTCCCTGGTCAGTGGAACTGCAGGCAGTGCATTGTATTTAGGATTTTGCACAGCCCTGAAGCAGGGAGACACAGGGCTGCTGGAGAGGAGAGGATGGGACAGGATGTGGTGCTTTGGTTGGATCTTTTGTGATATCCTGTGTAGTGACTGCTGTGTTGGGTCCTTACCGGGAATGGATCAAACCTCTGGATCTCCAGGATAGAAAACATATAACCCGATGCATCTTCAGATAAAGAAGTCAATCCATTTAGGCAGGGCACGTCTACACATACAGCACTGCAGCAGGGCAGCTGCACCGTGTCTGGAGAAGATGCTCTATGCTGACAGGAGAGAACTCTCCTGTTGACATAATAAAACTGCCTCCACAAGTGACGGTGGCTATGTCGATGGGAGAAACTCTCCCACCGACTTAGTGCTGTCCACACCAATGCTTATGTCAGTGTAACTTCTGTCACTCGGGGAGGCGGGGGGGTAGGGTAGCTTATTCACAACCCAGAGTGACATAGGTCATGCTGACATAAGCTGTAGTGTAGACGTAGCCCCAGTAGCAGGCCCCTAGCTTTTGTGGAGCAGACAGCCGAGGGCATGGGTTACATACACCGAACAATGGTTACTTGGTCTTTGTTGAAAGAATACATTTTGTGAGCATAATTAAGGCACCTATATTTGGGGTGGGGGAAAAGCCTCTGAGTTTGCTCTTAGCATGTGTCAATTTATCATTTTAGAAAATTCTTTCAAGACACTTGTGTGGAGCTGTTCATTAAATGGTTCAGAACATCTTCCTTATATAACCCTGCGTCTGGGCTGGGTTCCAGCCTTTCTTGGTTTCATATGTTTTTATATCTCTGAGCGATTAAGCCTGTGTTAATTACCATATTGTGGTCAACTGAGGTAACCGATATGGGGTGTGATTTATGTAACTTTTATAGCACATTACTGACTGCTACTTTAATATGACGTCTGCACAAATCCCGAAAGGCAGTAAAATCAAAATAGTCACACTTATGTTCATAAAGCTCAACACCTAAATAGGTGTCTTGAATATCAGTATCAGAGGGGTAGCCATGTTAGTCTGGATCTGTAGAAGCGACAAAGGGTCCTGTGGCACCTTATAGACTAACAGAGGTATTGAAGCATAAGCTTTCGTGGGTGAATACCCACTTCTTCGGATGCACTTTCCACTGCTTGCATCCGAAGAAGTGGGTATTCACCCACGAAAGCTTATGCTTCAATACCTCTGTTAGTCTATAAGGTGCCACAGGACCCTTTTGTCACTTGAATATCAGTGAGATTTCATAAGCGGGAGGAGATCAACTAACAGGGATGTGGTATTATATCTGTATACAGCATTGTAGGATCAATACTTGAATACTGTGTCCAGACTCAAAAAGGGTGTTGAAAAATGGGAAATGGGTTTAGAAAAAAGCTACAAGCATCACTTAAGATCTGAAAAATATGCCTTTGTGTGAGACGTAAACTCAATCTATTTCAGTTATTGAAGAGAAAGCGAAGAGGTGACCTGATCACCATCTCCAAGTATGTATGTGGGCAAGAAATTTCTGATGGCAGGCAGCTCTGTAAGCAGAGAGGAAGAACACCGAGGTCTTTTGGCTCAAAGCTGAAGGTGGACAAATTCAGATTAGAACTAAGGGGCACATTTTTAACAGTGAGGGTAATTAACCATTGGGACAATTTGCTTCAGGATGTGGTGGATTCTCCATCACTCAAACTCTTCAAATTAAGACTTGATATCTTCCGTGAGCGATGCAGGTGCCTTAGCACCTCTGGAAATCAGTACTTTAATATTGATTTCACTCTTGAGCACAGGAGGATGTCAAAGGGTCCAAGACTATGTTTCCCATGTGTACCTTGTGCACGTCCTGTACTTCGGTGCTTCCCAAGCGTGCGTGCTTTCTACAGTCTGATATCTTGTCCCTCTTGTATAGCTGAGCATGCTCTGTGCAAGCACAGTGCTCTGCTTTGGGAGGACAGGAACCCTGATCTACTGCCCTGAAACTGCTTAAGAATCTTTAACGGCTGCTGCTGGGGTCAGAGAGAACAATGTGCTTTGCCTTCTTCCTGAGACCAAGTGCATTATCTCATAGCACTCCTAGGGCCTAATTCTGCTCTCCATCCAACCTTGCTTTGAAGTCAGTGAGGCTGCATGGATATACCTGAGTGCAGAATTTTTCCTGTTTAGTTTTTTAATCTGCCTTACTTAGCCTCTAAATGTCGTTCACGCTGCTCTTCAATGCTGTGATTGTATTATTTACAATCCGTTTGTAAAACTCTTTTGGCACATGGCTTTACACTCGGAAGGAAGCTATCAAAATAAAATCGCAGCCCTTGTGCGCTGTGGCACGAAGATCTGGTCATAGCTCATCAAAGATCTGTGAGGGCTGGCTTAATTGGCAAACGCTGACCAGGCTCGCGCCCCCTGAATAAACAACCATAGCAACTGGATTGCTGTCAACCTCGGCAAAGTCCCCGCCCAAGTGAAATATTGTGAGTCATGCTTCTTACAGTAGTACCTAAGGACCAGCCAAAAATGGAGACCCGTTCTAGGCGCTGTACAAACAGAGTGGTAGATGGTTTTGGGAACATTTCAGTGAAACTCAAAAGATTTTGGGCAACTCTGTTCAACAACTTTGTGGGGCACCACTAGTGTGGTGAGGAGCTCTACAGCCACTTTGTAAGGCAAGTGTGTGCCCTCTAGCTAGACAAGATATCAATGAGGCTGAAGTGGGGAGGGCTGCAGCGTAATAGCAAAGTAGTTATGCATTTGAGCCCAGCATGCATCTTGCTAATTCAAAGTGCATTTGTTTTAAGGAGTTAACATGGGCTAAATGAAGGTCTAATGGGATGAAGTGAGAGCAGGGGCTGAGGTGAGTACTTGTGGAATAGCAGCCATAAAAAGAGCCATTTGAAGAGGGGTTGGATGGAAGGGAGTGAGGTTGCATGGCATGATGGAGGAGGGAGGCATACAGAATAGCATGGCAAAAAGGCAGAAGTGAAAGGGGGTCTCTCTTTCTCAGGCTCTCATTATCATAGTATCTGAGCACTTCACAATCTTTAATGTGCTAATCCTCACAACATTCCTGTGAGGTAGGAAGCGCTGTTATCCCAATGTTACGTATAGGGAATTGAGAGAGACTAAGGGCAGATCTACACAGGGGCAGGGCGGGGATCGACCTAAGATACGCAACTTCAGCTACGGGAATAGTGTAGCTGAAGTCAATGCATCTTAGGTTGCTGCTGCTCCCCCGTCGACTCTGCTTGCACCTCTCGCGGCGCTGGAGTACCGGTGTCTACAGGAGAGCACTCGGGGATCGATGTATCGCGTCTAGACTAGATGCAATAAATCGACCCACGAGAGATCGATCGCTACCTGCCGATCCAGCGGGTAGTGTAGACCAGGGCAAAATGACTTGCCCAAAGTCACACAAGAACATCTGAGGCGAACCAGGGAATTAAACTCAGGTTTTCTGTGTTGCAAGCTAGTATGCTAGCCACTGGACCATCCTCCCTCTCTGGGATGGAGACAGAGTAAGGCATCCAGAACCATGGATGGGCACATAAATTAAATAGCCCTGACCCCTCCATTGAGATTTTAACATGCAGAGAGAGAACTGAAGGAGATGGAGCAGTGAAGGGGAGATTCAACTTGCTGAGGGACGAGACACAAAATCAGAGGAGGAGGGGGTTGAGAGCTGGGCTAGGTGCTGGACTGGAGAACTGTGACTGGACCAGCGTGGAGAGCTGATAGAAATGGTGGCGGCAGTGACATTCTTTCCCGCGCTGATGTCTCATAAGCCATGTTGAGGCTAGCCATTGGCACCCTCTGGGCCTTTGCCTCCCTCTGCCGCCTCTTCATCACCATGGGGTCTGAGCACCTCCCAAGCTATGTACATTATTGTCCTGATCGCTGCTTTCAGGACCCACTGGAGGGAATGCAAAAAAAAAATGCCCCCAGAGGCAGAAAAGACCAAGTTTAGAAGCATGTTGCTGGGCTTTGTGTGACAGGTGGAGTTGGGCCCTTTTCATGGTCCATAAATATCTGCACTTTCTGGCCTGCCTTGTCTCCCTCCCTCCCCCCGCCCACCCATCACATTGAGAAGGACTGAGCTCCTGTTGCATAAATCTCTGTGTAGCCTGCTTTTCCTCTTACCACACTGGGTTCCACAGTTGTCTCCTCCTCCCCCGTCTCCACAAGGCTGTCCAGCAGCAGTGTCCTACTAACATGGGGAATTAAGATGGATTTTTGGTAATATCCAAAAGAATGGGAGCACCCAGTTATATTGGGATTACAACAAAACTGAGAGTAGAGAGAAACCCCAGGAATCAGGGCTTGAGAGCCATTAATCGACTTTCCCTATGGACAGTTTGCTCCTTAATTGCCCACATCAGGGTTGCTTGCATCTTCCTCTGAAGCATCTTGTACTAGTAGGGAGACAGGATCCTGGCCTAGATGGACGCACAGGTCTGACCTGATGCAGCAATATGTGTTCCAGATCCCCGTCTGGATACACAATCAGGATCTCAGGCTGCATGAGTTTCCTGATTGTTGCCCAAGTCCTGACCACCATGCTACATGTCTTGAGCAACGTGCTGATAGATTTCTCACCACGCTGGTTAGTCAGGTCCTTGGGCATGTCATGGCTCCCTTTGTCTCTCCTATGTGCTGCCAGTCTCTGTACAGCAAGCTCCAGGGCTTCTCCCTGAATTGCAATCGGATGTCAAAGTCTTTGGGTCTCTGCATGGCATTTTAGGTACTGCCCTGTGGTGGCAATGGTGCAAGACCCCCCCATACATCCTATCATTATGTTGCCTTCCCAGAGCTCCCTAGCCTACAGGAAGAATGCTGCTGTATCACTTCTAAGACAGTGCAGGGTGTGGTCCCATCCACAACCAGCCAGCTCTTCTGGTGAGTAACAAGTGGGGCAGGCAGAGCCATTTTCCTCTCACCTCTTTAGGAGCAGTTTGTTCTGGGAGGTTCCCTTGTAGTTAGGGTGAACAGATGTCCCATTTTTAAAGGGACAGTCCTGTTTTGGGACTTTTTCTTATATAGGTGCCTTTTACCCCCCCCACCCCCTGTCCCGTTTTTTCCCACAATTGCTATCTGATAACCCTACTTTTAGCCAGGATAGCATGGGGACTGCACTTGTAGCTGGCCTCTCACCCAGACATGCACAGGAGTGGGGAGGAAGGGTCCTTGTGCTCCAGGGCTAGGCATAATCAAATACTGCTATTTATTACTAGTTGGACCAAATCCAGGAGCTCAGAACCAAACCCTTCCAAATTTCAGCATGGGGAGCTCCTTGGCTGCAAACTCATCCCTACAATTCTGATTCTGAATCCATTCCAGAGCTGGCAGGGGCCTGTGTTGCAGTTCTGGTGTAGGTATGGCCATTCTTGTGAGATCTCTGCCATTTTGAGCTCCAATCTTGGTTGCATCCCATTAGAACCAAATTCTGACCCAGGTGAGGCCTGGTACTAGAACTCCAAACCCAGTCTAAGCTTGATCTGAGTCTGTCAACTGCCTCCTTGGCCCATCCCTTTGGATTCTTTTCCTCTACGCCATTGTCAGGAGCTCATTTCCCTTAAACTCAAGGCTTGTTTTTGTACCAGCTGTTTAAGACTATGCCACCACAGGTGCAAGTAATAAAGTCTGAACTGAGGTGAGGCAACCATAGCAGAAAGAGCGGCTGCAATTTGAAGCATTTCTACAGGAATGACAAACACTTTTAAAATGGCAGGGTCTGCTTTTCACTTTTGACATGCATTTGGCATGCTTATACAAAGTCTTCACTCACCATCTCTCTCTGCTTAGAATAGGCACTCCGGATGTTTTCAGCTGCTCCTCCCTAGAGGATATGCTCCAATATGAAAAGACTGTTTTCAGGCCTGTTGCTGCAGTTGCTAGCCACACACAAAAGAGAGGAGTAGCAGCCGCTAAAGACTTTTGACTCAACTATCAGGTTGCGTTGTCTTGAGGGCAAGTGACTCAGAATGTCAGCGGTGTTTGGCTCTGCCATGCGTCTGTGGTATATAATTGTGTGTGTCTGCTGTCTCCCGGAGATGAGTGTCACTGGATGGAACCTCAGACCTGCAAAGGGAGGGTTGGAGTGTGTGTATTGTCACCTTCTAGTGTCTGGTAGTCTACACCCAATAGAAATCCTTCCATAATGACATAGCTTGTTTGCTGTTCTTTTAAATAATAAACTATAAGCTTACGGTCAGACATGAATGGCCGAATTGCTATTTCTTGTTAAATAGCTGAGTCAGCTGCTTGTAATGACCAGGGATGACTAAGCATTTTCCGCTGATGATAAATATAGTGGAACGAGAACAAGCTCCCTTCACACGTTACTGTATGTAAACCCCTCTCGTGCACACTCCTTGCATCAGTAAAGTACAACAAAAGATTTGATACCCTTGCACTGCTATATTGTAACATTTTTTTATACCTCAAGTGGAGAGAAGGCCTGGTGTCCTGCCTCTGCTAGCTGCCTGGTCATAACCAGATAGAGGTCAGGTCTACACTAAAGACCTATCCCCCGACCAATGTAGTTAGACCAACCTAATCCCCTTGTGTAGCCAGAGCTATGTAGACAGAGCTTCTCTCATTGACATAGCTATCCCCGCTTGAGGAGGTAGATTAACTACACTGATGGGAAGAGCTCTCTTGTTGGGGCAGTAGCATCTACAGCGGTACAGCTGCAGCACCCTATTTGAAGACAAGCCCTGGGAATGAATTTCAATTGTTAAAGTGCCTAAAATAGAATGACCTTTCTTGCCCCAAACCCAAGGCTGTTACCTGATCCCTGGTCTCTAGGGCCTTGTCTATACTGGCCAACGTAGCAATAATTCAACCTGTTAAGGTTCTGCGGCATGGTGATAAGAACTGCAGAACCCAGTCTGTGCTGCAGTTTTCTTCATTGGTACCTTGGTGAAGGTGCGTTGGTGGCTTATTGGCACTGAAGTTTGCTAATGGAGGTGCAGCCGACTACTGAATAATGACTTTTTGGCCTGTTAAGTCCCACATAAAAATTGTAAGGGCAACTTTACCTGGACAATTCTTACCTGATTCAGCAGGCAGCATTTCCAGTACCTTAACTTCACCGCAAGGGACAGTGTTAACTTATGGTGGATTTTAGAATGAAAATTTGTTGTGATTTCATCCTTAGCTGCTCCCCTGAATTCCACTGACCAAACACACACGAGGTCCAGTGATGTAGTGTTCCTGTAGGCTGACTTCATGTGGGCCAGGGATAAAGGGAGATGATTAGAGCTGAGTGGGAAACAGTTTCCCTGTGGATTTTTGAGTTTTCTAATAAAATTTCCATTCTGCATGTGGATGAAACCCAAACCTCTTGAAGTTTTTTGTGAAAAATCAGAGAAAGGGGAAGAGAGAGAGAGAGAGAGAGAGCCACCCTCCACCCCAGAATAGCATTTACCCGAGAGGTGGGAGACCCAGGTTGAAGTCCCTGCTCTGTCTGATTCAGTCTCCCTCATCCCAAGTGAATGCTCTAACCCCTGGGCTATTGGGGGGTGTGGTATTCCAGCCTGTACTTGACAAACCTTTCCGAAGACAGTATTGTTATTTAAAAATAATTCCCAGTCAGCTCAAGATATGAAACCTCATAAACCCTGCTCCTCCTCCTCAGCTTTGGCAGTCAGTTGAATTAGAACTAGAGCAGCGGGACGATATGACTCAATATTTCCCCAGCTGTGGGTTTTTGAAATAGACCATTTAAAAAGAGACTCAACTTAAAAATTGCTTTTTTTTTTAACCTGAAAATGTTTTTGTTTGCAGTGTTGTAGCTGTGTAGGTCCCAGGGATGAGCAGCAATCTAAGATGATCATAACTGAAACAGATTGGAAGAAAAAGTTTATTTTGTGCACTTTGTATATACAGTAGTGCATTTCACTGTTTTCCTTGCATAGTCAGTCACTTGGTCAGTTTCCTGTTGTTTGTTTGGGTCTTTTACTCAGCAACAGGGGGAGAGAAACATTTTTAATGGATTTTTAAAAAATTGTAAATCCACAAAAATTTGGCAGGGGGACTCACATAGGTGTTATACAAACAAATATCTTAATCTCTATCTTTTTTTAAAAAATGCACTTGATTTCAAATTGTCCCTTCAACTAGTTAATTTCCCCTATTAATTCTGCATCTAGTCATTTTCTTCCAATAAACAATCTTAACTTTAAGACTCTGTGGATTCCTAATAATGTAGGTCTAAATTCTGCTCTCCAGTACTGGTACCTCACTCCCATTCACTTAGTGGGTGTTGCATTCAGTATCTGGTGGCAGTGTGGCTCTCAGTTTGGGGGTGAAAGAATGACTAGTGTGTTTAACTGATACGTACTAAATGATCAGTCATTCTCTTGTCCTTCTCTGTCTGCTGAACAAGAAGGGGAAAAAATCCCACCAAAAAGCTTTTTTTAAATGAAAGTTGTCTGACCAGAGTGCTAGGTTAACATTCACCTGAGTAAAAGAAATAACAATTAGATATCTATATCCTAGATCCTGATAAGATGAAAAGAGCAGCTTTCAAATATCAGCAAGTTACACAATGTTTGCTCAGTGTGAGAAGAGGCAGTGTAAGCCCTTTGCTCAGCACTCTGTGTCTGTTAGCACTTTGCAATCCAATAATGATTGTTTGTGGGTAAATGCCAAAATGCTTACAAATCAAGAAGGGATGGCACTCCATCCTGACCCAACTTGATCATGTTCTAGATGAAGGAAAATTGAATAAACGTTTGTTATTAAAAGCTGATTTTTGTGTGGAGCCTCCTGAAATGTGTATCAAAGTAATTTACCAAATGAATAAGACAGTTGGAGAATTATGCAACATCTAATTTTATATAATAGGATTTTTCAAAATTCAGGGTTTATCATTAGCCATGCTTTTTGGACATGCCCAATTTGCACTGCCAACTGGTCCTTTGTACATGCATTTGTCCCATGTGTACAGTCAGAATTCCTGGGACGGCATACGCATCAGGCTGGCAATTGCACACTTATAACGCACATGCTTCTGCGAGCCTCTCTTTGAGAATCAGGCCCTATTTTAGTTTATATGTAGTTATGAATTCAATCCGCATTACATGCTATTATGTGTCTGCACTTCTAAGAGCTTGTTTATGGGACTGGTTGTACTATACTGCATTGACATGGGCTAAATGAGTTTGAAATTGGGATTAAAGTGGGATTTTCACAATGAAAACATTTCCATTGAGTTCAGTTTAGCGAATACATCTAGATAAACGTTCACCGAAATGTTATTCTCTATCTGCTTCATGAATGGAACCAGCTCTAATCATGTCCTCTTAGCAGCAGTGAACAATTTCTGAATTTATTACAATAACGTTCTAATCTCTGTCCGGTACAAAGATGCTTTTTGTGGGGTGGATTTTTTTTGGATGTATTTGTTGTGCAAATATTATTTGTATAATAGTTGTCTGGAGAAGAAACAGATGCACAGATGGAGTATTGAGTTAAACCAGGTGTTGAAAAGGTTAGGCAGTTGCTGCTTGGTTTATGAATAAGTTATTAGTAAGCATTACGTGCAGGTTTTGTACAGGTAGTTTGAAGATTAACGGCCTTTGCACTGAGTCACTGACATTAAAGTGACAGTGTAATTCATTTTAGTCCACTTCATGGCTTGGCAGCTTTGGGCCTGATTTTCAGATCTGCTGAGCATCAACAAGTCTCGAGTCAAGTTAACGGGAGATGCAGGTGCTTAGCATGGGAGGGGAGGGATAGCTCATTGGTTTGAGCATTGGCCTGCTAAACCCAGGGTTGTGAGTTCAATCCTTGAGGGGGCCATTTAGGGATCTGGGGCAAAAATTGGGGATTGGTCCTGCTTTGAGCAGGGGGTTGGACTAGATGACCTCCTAAGGTCCCTTCCAACCCTGATATTCTATGAAAGTCAGGCTCTTTAAAGTCTTCCCCATCTCCCATTTACTTCATCACAGTGCACTTTAGAAGATGCCGTTATGGTGCTTCTGCTATAGTGACGAACCAACTGATGTTAACCATTGGGGCAAATGCAGTGCCTCCAGGTCTGATGTGCTACTCAGTCCTCTCTCAGGCCGTGTCCCATATACAATGCTTGCCCCTCAAAGTTCAAGGGCTAGACCCTGCTGGGGAGAGATTTGACTGCTGTTAGTTAAGATTTCCAGGGTTCATCTCAGGAACATGTTGGATTGGGACAGTGTTTCACAACACCCCCAAAATAAGGGATCAAAAGGTAAGTAACGCAGGACATAGGCAGATGTGATGTGACCACCCTTTTGTAATGGAGTAGTGCCCTGTTGGCCCGACTCTGGGAGCAGTGATGAAGAAGGGCTACAGGCAGCTGACCCTGGGTATTTATTACTTGTTTTTGCATGCATTGTGAAAGCACCTGTCTCTCTAGCGTCTGGACACTGCTCTGATTGGGGGTATAAGCCTGCATTCCCTTACTCAGGTGAGTATTTCTCCTGAAGCCAGTGGGACTACACATGAGCAATTCTTACTCAGAAGAGAGCGAGAGTTTACAGAATCTGGTTTTGGGTGAATTTCAGAAAGTCCCCTCTGTTCAATGCCATCTTTCTTTTCTCCATTCGGGTGACTCATTTAAAAGGAGACTGTCGATGTAAAAAATCACACTTCTACCTGAAAATGTTTCTACTGTTGTGACAAGCAGCAATCTGAGATGACAGTAAGTGAAAGAAATTGGAGAGAAAAATATTTCAGTTTCTTAAAGCCTGTTTACTATCTGCATGGTGTGTTTCATTGTTTTCCCCTGTATAGTCAGTCACCGTTTTCCCCAGCTGATTGGTTGTTTGGGTCGTTTAGATAGCAACAAGAGAATCTTTCTTAAAGGATTTTTGTTTTTAATTGTAAAGCCACCAAATTTGGCAGGGGGGCTTAGGTGTTGTAAATGAAAATGTTTTCATGAGGGTGGTTTTTTTTGTTTTTTTTTTAATGGACTTGATTTCTAATTAGCTTGTAAAACATTTGGTCTGTGTATTGTATTGACCCTTTTAAAATGTACTTTCTTTTTTCTATCCTTGCGCCTCTGTCTGTCCCCATCGCTCCTTACACCATCTGTCTTGGTGATTCTCTTGCTCTCCACCTTCCTTAGTGTTTCAATGTTTTGCAGCAGTTGTTCCCACTCCTGTCTCTTAGGGTCTTCCCTTTTCCCATGTCATGCCTGTTGCCTTCGAGTCTCTCCCTAGTCTGACCCCACATCAGTCTATCTAGATCCTTTCTGTTCCCTTCCTGCTCCCTCTCTCACCCTCCTACTGGAAGGACTGGGTGAGACTTTAGGACTATGGGAGGCAGTGACTGTAGAAGTGTTCTCCCAGACCTGGGGGGACACACATTCTTCCCCCAACCTCAGCAAGGTTCTTGGTAGTACTTCACTCTCCCTGGAGCAGACACTGAGATACCACAGGAATGAGTATGGCTTCGACAGATGTAGAGTCAAGAGGACTTTGTTCTCCAGGGTTGTTCACCTATCACAGCTCACTTGCTGTGAATTAATACACTAGCACAGTGGGGAAAGTCTTTTGTGGTTATCTAGTTTATCCCCTATTGATATGGGATCCATCCCTCATGCAGGATGTCTGGTAGTAAAAAATGATTTTTAGGGTGACTTATAACATCACCATATTCAGAAGTGTAGAGGTTAGCGGTACCACATGGGCAGTGTGTAAAAGGGTGCTAAGAATAGGTTGGGCGCACACTCCACTGTACAGGTACACCACTCTTCTAAATAGGTTCTTCTATTATGCTCAGCACCGGAGCATCTGAGCATCTTCCAGTAGTGCATTAAGCAACATGACTGATACGTGTTGGCTGTTCTCGTATCCTTTCCCTTGGGGGAGAAGTGTGTGCTGTGGAATGGCTTGTCCTGGTAGGCTTTTTTTTCTATTTTAAATAGACATGTTGGTGTGTTAGAGAAGGAAGGTCAAAGAAGTGCACCTCACACTTCGAGTGGAAGGTGATGAGGTTTGTGATAGCCCTTAGTTCCTGAGGGAATTCATTCCATAGTCTGGCACTGGCCCCCAAGAAAGCTCCCTCGCCTGCACAGACAAGCGTTACCTTTATTGTAGAGAGTTCCATTGTGCCGGAGGAATGAAATTGTCAACCACAGTCTTCATCCCAGAACTTTAGGGGATTTTTTTTTTCATTGAAGATAAGGACTGAGACAGTGAACTTGATTCAAAAATCTATGGGAGGGCCTGATCCGGAGCAATCCATATTCAAGTGAGTAGCCCCATTGAAGTTGTCCCAATCAGAATTACTTACCTGAGTAAAATTTTCAGGACCAGGCCTCGAATAATAATTGCTTGTATTACAGTAGTGTAGGCCCCAATGGAGATCAGAGCCCCATTGTGCTAGATTCCAAACAAACACATAATATAAAGTTAAGTTACAATATAAAGCCCTTGGTCCTCCAGTTCCTAGAGAGGACCAGGATATGAACGGGGAACTTTTGGGTCATCTTCGGTAAAGCTGTTATACCTATTATAGATACAAATCTGCCTGTGTCTTGTCCTTGTCTGCATGAGAGACAGTCTCTGCAATGAAGCATTAACAGTCTAAATAAGGCAGACAAGGGAAGTGGCATTACTCTCATTTTGTACATGGGAACTGAGGCCTGAAATGAAGGGACTGATCCAAAGCCCACTGAAGTTTTTTCCATCAGTCTCAGAGAGAACTAGATTAGACCTTATGTGAGTAGCTCGAAGTTGCACAGGAAATCTGTGGGAAAGCCAGAATGAGAACCTTGTCTCGTGAGTCCCAGTTCAGGCCCTTAACCACAAAGCTATTCTTCTATTGGCAGCGAGGATGTCCACGCCAAGTGGGTAATCCAAAACCCCTTCATTTAACTCTTCGACTAGTTCTGGTTCATATTTGGCTTTTGTGTTTTTCCTGCATAAGTATTGGTGCAGCCTGCACCAGGACACTAACTTTGATCCAGGAAAGTAACAAATTGAAGATGTATCAGAGGGGTAGCCGTGTTAGTCTGGATCTGTAGAAGCGACAAAGGGTCCTGTGGCACCTTATAGTCTATAAGGTGCCACAGGACCCTTTGTTAGTCTATAAGGTGCCACCGGACCCTTTGTCGCAAATTGAAGATGCTGTTTCTCAGTCTTTATTGAGCTATTAAATCTGCACACACGAGAGTTCTTCTAAATTGGTGTCCGATACAGTCTTGCTGTGAAAGCTCATCAAAGAGTGCAGAACTGTCACCAGTTTTCTTCTCAAGAGTATATGCTAGCTGGTGTACCATTTCCCTTGTTCTTCTCCCATGGGAGCTCTACTTTCTGGTTGCCCATGATTTTGCAAAGAGATGCGTATATGTGGATGCCTGGGCCCTGGGCAGTCCCCTTGAAGTCCTATGACAGGTTTCAGTCCTATGTTTTTGATGTGACTTGCCACTTTTGATATTTTTAACTGGCACGTTGGTTTTTTTGCTCAAAATGATGAGCTAGACCCTTATTTCCCCCTTACCTCCTCCCACCCCCCACAAATGGTCCTGCTACTGAAAGAATCTACAAAACTTCACAGCCTGTGGGACACCCTTAATTTATGCCAACTGTAAGCAGCTTCAGATAGCTCACAAACATAGATGGGGATCAACACGGAACAGTGGCGTCCTGGCCAGAAGACCTTTCCTTTGGCCATGCCTCCTTTTCTCTCCTATGCTAGCAACGTGGGGGAGTGGCCTAAAAGGCCCAAATTTGTTTGTATGCCTTTGGAGAATCACCCTGATGGTGAAGGGATCCTCTCTGAGCCACATTAAGAAGGGTTCAAGGTTAGATTAAGCTGCCTGTTGGCACAAATTTGCTTCTCTGAACTGGCAAACTTGGTCATCTGAGCCAGAGTGGGTAAATGTTTTTTTTTCTCGCATAATACATGTTGATTGAGGCTGATAAGGTGGTTCTTGAACATTGGCTCAGGCTTCCCAGCAGATTGGGAAACACTTTTACAGAACAGAAGTTTTCAAAAAGGCCAGGACTTTGATGGGAGGATTTAAATTATGTAGTCCCGTTCCTGAGGATGATGACTTACTCTTATGGGATGCTAAGCACCCTCAGCTCCCATTGACTTCAGTGGCAATTGCTGTGGTTCAGTCTCACGAAGTGTGGTCCACATTGATCAGGATAACAAGAAATAGGGAAGATTTTAACTTAGAGGTTGTGTAGGATCACTTCCTTCTATTGCTGAATGCCCTACCCTGTCAAAATCTATTGTGGGTCTAATTCCTAGGCAGGGAGCCAATCAAGTATAATAAATAAGGCTGAGATTGGGGGACACTAGGGAAATAGAGATTTACAGTCTCTGTTGATTTGAAATGCTTAGGTAAAACATAAGGGAAATGACTCAAGTATTTGACTGTGCAGAAGCTGACTCTCAGAGGATAAAAAAATCTCCCTCAAAGGGTTGTGATTGGAGGTTCGTTTTAATAAAATGGAACGGCGTGATTGCAAGATGTCACTGTAAATCTTGCACATCACGTTGTGGGCCAGATCCTCAACTGGGGTAAATCAGCATAGCTCCACTGACTTCAAACAGAGCTCCACTGCTTTATCCAGTGAAAGATGTGGCCCTTTTTATTTACAATTTGATATTGTTTTGGTAGCTCTGTAGATGTCTCAGATGCTGCACGGTTGATAGAACGTGCTGAATAAATATTACAGAGCTGGTGGAAAATACCATTCCATCGAAATCAAAACTTTCCATGGGAACGTGTTGACTTCAGCTAAATCTTGTTTAGGAAAAAATGCAACATTTTAATAAGAACATAAGAACGGCCATACTGGGTCAGATCAATGGTCCATCTAGTCCAGTATCCTGTCTTCCAACAGTGGCCAGCACCAGATCCTTCTGGCACTTGGAGGTTTAGGGACACACAAAGGATGGTTATGCATCCCTGACCATCTTGGCTAATAGTCATTGATGGACCTATCCTTCATGAATTTAGGTCTTTTTTTTAACCCAGTTATACTTTTGGCCTTTGCAACATTGACTGCACGTTGTGTGAAATAGTACTGCCTTATGGTTGTTTTAAAACTGCTGCCTGTTAGATGGGGCAACCAGAACTGCACATAGTATTCAAGGTCTGTGTGTTCCATGGATTTATATTATGGCATTATGATATTTTCTGTCTTATTACCTATCCCTTTCCCAATGGTTCCTGTTATCTTTTTTTCACTACCACTGCACACTGAGCAGATGTTCTCAGGGAGCTATCCACAATGATTTCAAGATCTTTCTTGATTGATAACAGCTAATTTAGACCCATTGTTTTGTATATATGGTTGGGATTATTTTTTTTCAAATTTGCATTATTTTGCACTTATCAACCTTGAATTTCATCTGCCATTTTGTTGCCCAGTCACCCAATTTAGTGAGATCCCTTTGTAACACTGCAATCATCTTTGGCTCTAACTAGCCTGAGTAATTTGGCATCATCTGCAAACGTTGCCACGTCTCTGTTCATCCCTTTTTCCAGATAGTTTATGAATATGTTGAACAGCATAGGTCCCAGTACAGATCCTTGGGGGACTCTATTTACCTCTCTCCATTTATTCTTACCCTTTGTTTCCTATCTTAAGCCATTACTCTTCCACGAGAAGAGCTTTCCTCTCATCCCATGACTGCTTGCTTTGCTGAAGAGCCTTTGGTGCAGAACCTTGTCAAAAACTTTCTGAAAAACCAGATACACTATATCCACTGGATCATGCTTGTCCACGTGCTAGTTGACTCACTCAAACCTTGCCCTCAAGAATCTAAGCAGCATAGAGAGAGTTTCTTCTTCTTAGGGTTTTTTATCCTATTCTCCCCCCCTCCCCCACACACTTGTGTATCTCAGCTGATGGGAGGAATCCACTGGCAAGACTCATCTCCAAGAGGGAAGGGAAAACAATCAACAAAGTCTTTTGTCCTCTCTTAAGGTTCCACAATAGTTCATGTGGTCTTGTTGAGCCTTCGCTGTTGGGCACAATGTAACACCTTCTGCAGGAAGTCAGCATTTCACACTAGCTAATATCTTGCTCCTGTTTGATTTACACAGTTATAGAGAATTTGAATGCAAACACTTACATATTATCTTCTAACATGGGATACACAAGATGTAAGTGAGATTAATGCGTGCAGCAACTTACAAGCATTTCATAGAGTCTGAACACATGCTTGTAATTCTAACACCTGTTTCAACCATACTAACACATAGGTGAGCCAGAGTGGTTCCAGCTACATATTTGTCTGGGTTGAGTTGAGACCCAGGGGCCTTGGCATGAGCTGGCACCTGGGCTGCCAGCATCACAGTCAGTAACACAGCAAAATATAATGTAGAATGAACAGAGTCGACTAGTGTCTGCCTGTCACCAGTAGGAGCTTCGGGGGACAGGTTGGTGTTCATGCCCTTTTAAAAGGAAGGAGAAAGCTTAGTCAACTCATCAAACGAGGTGTTCCAGACATTAGAGGTGGTGTGAAAGAAGGGACAAAGTCAGGAGGGTTCCGGGGCGGGGGTGTGAAGTAGCAATAAAAAACACCAAATATATGGTTTCCATCATCAGCACCCCCACTATAAAAATTGTTCCAGCATCCCTGGGAGTAGATGGGGAGAAGCATTCATGCAGAGCATATGTGTTGATCCTTTAGAAAGAGGATGATGACAATAGTACCAAAGAAACTGTCGTGGGGGGAGATTTTCAAAGGCACAAAGGAGAGTAAGACCCCCAACTTCTATAGGCTTTGAAAGTCTTCCCTGTAAGCAATATCTGATAATATTGTCATTCAGTCCTGTCCACAGACTGACACGACTGACTCAGGCTTGTTTGTGTTTAGCTGGAGCAAGAAGTCTGGAGTCTAGGCACCAAATTTTCCAATTTCACAGTAGCTGGATATATTTGACAGCAGTGACACCCAGGAGCTTTCAGACTCATTCTCTTTTCAGTGCTCCCCCTGGCTCATGGCCTCACCCCTACGGATGTGTTTGATGGATTATTCAAACCTTCAGGTTATTCGGAGAAAATTATTGTCTTGGTTCAACGTATGTGGCCTAGATTTAGAACAGTGAAGACTAAAGCAGTGAAATCAAATGGTGCATTAGGTTCTCCTTTCCAGTATCCCCCCAGTATTAAATAATCACTCTAAAGCATTCCCAATATTTCCAGTGCAGTTATGTTCAATCTTGCATTAATGACCACAAGTAAAATTTTCAAAAGCCCTAAGTCCTATTTTCAAAAGTAACTTTAAGGGCCAGATTTGTAAAGGTATTTAGACAGCTAAAAATGCAGCTAAACATCTAGTGTAATTTTCAGAAACGCCTAGGTATCTAACTCCCATTGCCCTAACACCCTAATGGCCATGTATTTAAAGGTATTTATGTGCCTAATTCCCATGGAAATCAATGGGAGTTATGTGCCTAAACCTTTAAAAATTGGGACCTACATACCTGCATTGCTTTTGAAAGTATAACTTGGGCTCCTAAGTCACGTAGGTGCTCTTGAAAATTCTACCTCCCCCATACCCCTCCCTAGGAGGTCACTGAATATTGCTGGTTCCTTGGTTGGTTGCTTTAATTGGGGTTCAGCGTACAAACAGAGCAGGCAGTAGTGCCCAAAGCCCCAATTCAGCAAGGTACTTAAAGTCAGTGTGACTACTCACGTGTATAAACACCTTGCAGAACTGGGGCCTAAAGGAGGACCAACTATGTTCAAGTCCCTCCTGAAGACTTGCTCTTTACATCCGTAGAGCCCATAAGAAGTGAACATACAAGCAAATCAACAATTTTAACTCCCCTAATCTTCCCTGGGGCTTCCCAGCACATCCCACAACATTCCACCCCAAGTGTTAAAACGTTCATGTCAGATGCCCCAATGCCTTCAAAAATCATGAGATTTTAAAGCAAACAGTATGATTTTGGGCATTCTTTATATTTGACTTCTGGTTTTTGAACATTTACAGTGCACTCAGGCTACCTTTTTCAAGCTTTTCTGTGCAGCCATGAGTGCTAGAATTTTTTAATATGAAAGCTGAGATTTTCAAATTCACTTAGAAGTGACAAAGGGTCCTGTGGCACCTTATAGACTAACAGAGGTATTGGAGCATAAGCTTTCGTGGGCGAATACCCACTTCATCGGATGCAAGCAGTGGAAATGTCCAGGGGCAGATATAAATGACGTGGATGCAAGCAGTGGAAATGTCCAGGGACAGATATAAATGTCATTTATATCTGCCCCTGGACATTTCCACTGCTTGCATCCGATGAAGTGGGTATTCGCCCACGAAAGCTTATGCTCCAATACCTCTGTTAGTCTATAAGGTGCCACAGGACCCTTTGTCACTTCTACAGATCCAGACTAACACGGCTACCCCTCTGATACTTCAAATTCACTTGACTCCCAGAGCTGAGGCTTCAAGAAAACCAGCAAATATTTTTAGACTCAGGACTGAGAGCATTAGCAACACTTTTTTGTTGCCTTTTTCCTACAAACTGATCCATGTGAGCAGCTCCCTTGTGTGTTGGCTTCATAAGGCTCCACTCAGGGATCAGTGTCAGCTTGTACCGATTCTTTTGCAGGATTGTGGCCATACTTTGAAGATCTTTTGAGCAAGGACCTTCTTCCTTTTGTATCTTGTCCAGCAATGCGTACATTATTGATACTTTAGTTAACAAGCAATAACAACAACCTCTAACCTTGATTGGATAGTAATTTGGTTACACGGTTGCTGCTGAAATATGGAATAGTCCTCTGTAACATATCCTTACAGCAAAGGAAATTTGCATTATTATATACCTTTCATCTGTTCTTTGGATCTTGGCAACTAAGTAGCAAGTACTTTGTCAAATACAGCAAGAGGCCTTACGTTTGTACTTTAAATAGATAAAAAGAAAAATCCACCTTAGACATACCTACATAAGAGGGGTTCTCCCAAAGAAACACAAGATGGTTCTCTTTTTAAGTTTTAAAGTCTGACTGAACTTTAAATCAAGTAGGACAGTTATTAAAACCAATTGAATCCTTCTAATTACTTGAATAATGGCATTACTGTCTCATCAGAAATTCCTAACAGCTTAAGTAAATATTTGAGACTTAACTGATTAAAAATTAATATTACATATGTCCCTGGTGAAATGAAATAATTGATCTCCATATCATTGGGATAATGAAAGATGAAAACTGAAGACACTGGGGCTTTGTTTATCACAGCAGCACACTTGTGCCAACTGAGGTTGGAGACTGTTTCCTTTATGAAACTGTTTCCTGAATTTTATAACTTCATCATATGACCTAGAAGAAAATATTTTTTATCAAAACTTCAACGGTTAGTTCAGAATGTATGCAATTGTGAAATCTCATTAAAATTGAATTTATTTTTTTGAAATTAGTTTAAAATTCCAACATATTACAATTGTAAAGTGAAAGTCTATAGATACAATAATAGTCACTGTAATAGTGTTTTGAAAATTGGGTGAATATATTTTTCCTTTCAAATATTTGATATTGTACAGATTTAATTGATGGGGAATATGTTACATAGGATATACACCTGCCCTGTGTAACTAGATAGTCCCACAATCCTTATAAATGTCTAATCTTTTGACTGCTATTAGATTCTTGGCTTCAATTATTACGTGTGGAAATATGTTCCACAGGTTAGTTACATGTTGTTGTTACTATTTATAGGTACAGTGCTTACCAGAAGGGGGACCAAATCTCAGTTTGAACCTCTTGGTGCTATTATATTACAAATAATTATAAACTATCCTTGGAGAAACATAGAACAAAGGGAAAACTTTTTATTTTGGAAAACGTCTTGGAAACAAAATCCCGTCCCTTTTCATAAATCATAGAATTGTAGGACTGGGAGGGACCTCGGGGGGTCATCTAGTCCAGTCTCCGGCACTCATGACAGGACTAAGTATTATCTAGACCATCCCTGACAGGTGTTTGTCTAACCTGCTCTTAAAAATCTCCAGTGATGGAGATTCGACAACTTCCTAGGCAATTTATTCCAGTGCTTAACTCCCCTGACAGTTAGGAAGTTTTTTCTAATGTCCAGCCTAAGCTTCCCTTGCTTCTTGTCCTATCCTCAGAGGTTAAGAACAACATTTTTTCTCCCTCCTCTTTGTAACAACCTTTCATGTACTTGAAAACTGTTATCCTGTCCCCTCTGTCTTCTCTTCTCCAGACTAAACAAATACAATTTTTTCAATCTTCCCTCATATAGGTCATGTTTTCTAGACTTTAATTTTTGTTGCTTTTCTCTGGACTTTCTCCAATTTGTCCACATCTTTCCTGAAATGTGGCACTCAGAACTGGCCACAAAACTCCAGTTGAGGCCTAATCAGCCCAGAGTAGAGCAGAATAATGACTTCTCATGTCTTGCATGCAACACTCCTGCTAATACATCCCAGAATGATTTTTTTTGGGGGGTGACGTTATTGACATAAACTGTGACAGTATATATTGTTATATATTTGCAGCAAATATTGTACAAAGGTTGTTATGTGAGGTGTCTATAAAAAGGTTATTTGCTGGTTATGATTATGCTATCTGTACGTGTGTCATTTTTGTAGTTGAAGTTATGAATATTGGCTATGTACTTGTATCTCAATGTGTTTGATTCTAAATAGCATTAGTGAAGCATTCCGTCAGCTTCTTGAGAAAGGAAGTTGCAAATTAAGTGCCCAATCAAGAAACATTTAACTGACAGTGGACCTTGGGAGACTCCAATCCACATAAGTCTTCCTGGGAACATTCAAGGTAGCATGTAAGCAATGGCTGCCGCCTGCAAACTGAGTCATGCATGGACATGTGACTTGCCCATGTGACTCCAAACTCCATCTTGCTACCGTGATTTTCCATAATAAGAACAAAAGGGTGTCCTTCCACAGAGCAGAGAATATAAAAGGCTCTGAAAACCCCTCCATTTTGTCTTCAATCCTGCTTCTTGCCTCTGGAGGAACTTTGCTACAAACTGAAGCTCTGAACAAAGGACTGAATGACCCATCCCAGCTGTGGATGTACTCCAGAGACTTGATTTGCACCTGCAGTTTATTCCATCACTACTACAAGCCTGAACCAAGAACTTTGCCATTACTATATGTAATTGATTCAATTTAGCCAATTCTAGCTCTCATCTATATCTTTTTCCTTTTATGAGTAAACCTTTTAGATTCTAAAGAATTGGCAACAGCGTGATTTGTCGGTAATATCTGATTTGTATATTGACCTGGGTCTGGGGCTTGGTCCTTTGGGATCGGGAGAACCTTTTTTCTTCTACTGGGGCATTGGTTTTCATAACCATTCCCCCCCCCCCCCCCCATGATAAGTGGCACTGGTGGTGATCCTGGGAAACTGGAGTGTTTGAGGGAATTGTTTGTATGACTTATGGTTAGCCAGTGGGGTAAAACCAAAGTCCTCTCTGTGTGGCTGGTTTGGTGTGCCTTAGTAATAAAGGACACCCAGCTTTGGGCTGTGACTGCCCTGCTTTAAGCAATTTGTCCTGAATTGATACACTCAGTTGTGTCCCGCCAGAGGCAGCATCCTTACAGGGGCGGAGGGGCAACAGTGTTACACTGACTCATATTTAGCTTGTGATCCACTATGACACCAAAATTGGGTTTTTTGATTAAATGAAATTTTCCATAGAGAGTGTTTGGTTTCTGTGGACAGCCTTGACTTTTTCCCAAAAAGAAGAAAAATCTACAGGTTTTGTCAAAAAAGGTCAACATTTGCAGTTTCAGGGAGGAGAGAACCTATTTTCCTCCTAGCTCTAGGGAACTCTGCCTCTGGGTGGTTTGCAGATATTGATCATCCATTGTATTCAGTCTCATTTGAAGATTGTGGGGCCAATCGTCTCATTTACACCTCCACAAATCCAGAATGACTCCATTGACCACAAGTAGAGCAGAAGGTAGCCTTGTGTTAAAGTTATGAAACATTGGTATTGCAGGATCTCACTACTTGGCTCCAGATTTTATTTTTGGCAGCCCTCCTTCATATGAGCGGCACCATTCATTTCCCTACAGCCTTTCTAAATTAATTCCATGGCCATATTATCCATTGTATACTCCCAATTGGGGGATTTGCTTCTGAGCCCTATTTGGAGCTCAAGAATTTTATCTTACTCTGATGTCATATAGTCCCCTAATCACATGCCTCAAAGATTCACCAAAGCTGAGAGATAGCACAAAGGGTCAATTACTTCTGCCTCTCTTAAGGAAGAAGATTTGTAGCAGTCATTTGAATGGATCCATTATACTTGTGGCTACAAAACTCCAGTTTTTGGAAATAGGTGAGCCTTGCAAACTTCCATTTAGCATTTGCCTCTGGGAGGCTGGATAGTTTTTCTTCGTTATCCCTGGTTTGAAGGCCTATCGGCTACTGAAGCCTCACCTGAGCAGATGTTGGGGTGTTGTAAAAATAGTTTCAGCAAGCTGCGTGTCTGTCTCCATGATGATTTCCGCAGGCTGCACTGTGGCATGGTGTTTGTGTAAAGGTGTGTTTCTCCTTATAATTGGCAAGGATAGCGAAGTGACCTAATCAGCGAGGAAGTTCTTAGCTTCCTTTCCTATCCACTCAGCTTTTTTTTGCCGTAGTAACATTCCACTAGACAATCTGTTAAATATAGTCTGGATTGTCAGAGGATAACTGAACATTCATTCTAGTGAATGAGGCAATAAATGTCTGAGGCTTTGGTGAGTGGGAAAGTCAAGGTATTTATCAGATTGCCATGGGAAATATCTTTGCCGAGCGTTCAGTAATAAACTTTCAATGATCACTTTTATACCCTGACTGCAGAACACTTGTCATATCAGGTTTGCTTTTCTTTGTTCACGGAGGGCGGCACAGAAAGTGTTTTCATTTCATGCTAAGAGGTAAGAAATACATGTGGCTGCGTGCATGTGCAGATAATTATGGGATGTGCTTTTTGATTTCTGGTTTGCTTTTCCTGTTCCCCCAATCCAGGATTAACTGACCTGAATGATGATATATTCAGGATTTGAGGAAAATCCCCAAAATAACTCTTAGAAAAGTGATTAATCCTCTTTCGGAATACAAAAGTGAAATTAGTTTTTTCCCACTGTAATATCATGCTTCCCAGGCACGGCTTAGGCAAGAAGAGATGACATGCCTGAACGGTGGGCATATATATACAAGGATGTACCCTCCATGCTCTCTGCTCGCCCAAGCTGTCTCTCCCTGACTACACTGCTGTTTTTAGCAGTGTAGTGTCCTGCTTCCTCCTCGCTAGCGGAGCCTTTTCCTGCTGCCTCCCCTCTGCCAGAGCCTTTCACTGAAATGTGTAGCTACACACCACAGTGAACACAGCCTTCTTTTCACTGTGGTGTGTAGCTATGCGTACACCATGCACTGCCACCACTGGTGTGTAGTGTAGACATAGCCAAAGTGTCTGGTCTGCCTTTTGAGAAGGAAGGAGCATGATCTAGCGTGTGGAGCAAAAGCCAAGGAGTTGGGTTCTGGATTCTTTTCACAGCTGTGCCACTAAATATAAGAACAGCCATCCTGGGTTTGACCAATGGTCCATCTAGCCCAGGATCCTGTCTTCCAGCAGTGGCCAATGCCAGGTGCTTCAGAGGGAATGAACAGAGCAAGGCAATCGTCAAGTGATCCATCCCCTGTCGTTTACTTCTGGCAGTCAGAGGCTAGGGACACTTAGAGCATGGGGTTTCATCCCTGACTGTCTTGGCTAATAGCCATTGATGGACCTATCCTCCTTGAATGTGTCTAATTCATTTTTGAACTGCTATAGTTTTGGCCTTCATGATATCCCCTGGCAATGTGTTCCTCAGGTTGACTGTGCGTTGTGTGAAGAAGTACTTCCTTTTGTTTGTTTTAAACCTGATGCCTATTAATTTCATTGGGTGACCCCTGGTTCTTGTGTTTTGTGAAGGAGTACATAATTTTTCTGTATTCACATTTTCCACACCATTCATGATTGTACAGGCCTCTATCATATCCCCATAGCTGTGTCTTTTCCAAGTTGAAAAGTCCCAGTCTTTTAAATCTCTCCCCATATGGAAGCTGTTCCACACCCCTAATCATGTTTGTTGCCCTTCTAAGTACCTTTTCCAATTTCCATATCTTTTTTGAGTTGGGGTGACCAAAATTCTGTGTGTGTGTGTGTGTACACACACACACACCCCTATATATGTATACATAGGTGTGTATATATAGGCATTATGATATTTTGTTGTATTATCTCTCACTTTCCTAATGATTCCTAACATTTTCTTAACTTTTTTTGACTGCTGCTACATGTTGAGTGGATGTTTTCAGAAAACTATCCACAATAACTCCAAGATCTTTCTTGAGTGGTAACAGCTAATTTAGACCCCATCATTTTCTATGTATAGTTGGGATTGTTTTCCAATGTGCATTACTTTGCCTTTATCAGCATTGAATTTCATCTGCCTTTTGTTGCCTAGTCATCCAGTTTTGTGAGATCCTTTTGTAATTCTTTGCAATTTGCTTTGGACTTAACTATCTTGAGTAATTTTGTATCATCTACAAATTTTGCCACCTCAGTGTTTCTCTTTTCCAAGATCATTTATGAATATGATCAAGAGCACTGGTCCCTGTACAGATCCTTGGGGGACACCGCTATTTACCTCTCTCCATTCAGTAAACTGACCATTCATTCCTGTCATTCGTGTCCTATCTTTTAAGGAGTTACTTGTCCATGAGAGGACCTTAGCTCTTATCCCATTGCTGCTTACTTTGCTTCCGAGCCTTTGGTGAGGGACCTTGTCAAAGGCTTTCTGAAAGTCCAAGTACATTATATCAACTGGATCACCCTTGTCCACATGTGTGGACCCCCTCAAAGAATTCTAATGGATTGGTGAGAAATGATTTCCCTTTACAGAAGACATGTTGACTCTTTCCCAACATATGGTGTCCATCTATGTGTCTGATAAGTCTGTTCTTTACTATAGTTTCAACCAATTTGCCTGGTACTGAAGTTAGGCTTGCCGGCCTGTAATTTCCAAGATCACCTATGGAGTATTTTTTGAAAATTGATGTCCCATTCGGTATCCTCCAGTCATCTGGAACAGCAGCTGATTTGAATGATAGGTTACAAACTACAGTTAGTAGTTCTGCAATTTCACATTTGAGTTCCTTCAGAACTCTTTGGAGAATGCTCTCTGGTCCTGGTGACTTATTACTGTTTAATTTATCAATCTGTTCCTCTACTCGCACCTCAGTTTGGGACGGTTTTTCAGATACATCATCTAAAAAGAATGGCTCGGGTGTAGCAATCTCCCTCACATCCTCCGCAATGAAGACCGATGCAAAGAATTCATTTAGCTTCTCTGCTTCTATGATGTGCTGTTCTCAAACACCTCTGTGCCTAAGGTCATTTGTAAAATGGGGATGATATTTCTTGCTTGCTTCACCTGGGTGTGGTGAGATGAAACACTCTGAATTCACATGACAGACTCTGCAGACATGCCAAGTACTGTTAATGTTGATCTTATCTATTATTGCTGGTATCTTACGCTGTAGTGCACAGGTTGCCAGCCTTCTGCATACAGTATCCAATTCAGTTGCATCTGAATCCTCCTCAGCTGCATCCCACGATCCTTTGCTCTGGTTCCCAAAGCATTTAGAGAGTTGCCTTTTGGAGCACCCTAAATAATTCTTTCCCTTCTTGGTGTTTACACTGCTTATAAGTTTTCTTTTTTTTTTTCTTTTTAAAGCCACTGTGGATTTAACAGCTGTTATACCTGTAATCTGCTCTACTGTCTGGCCCCCTGGTAACAGGCACACAAGTTCACTGAATAGACTTCCACAACATGGCAAGCCAAACCCTTTAAAACCCTGGCAGTTGATTTTCAAGGGTGCTGAGCTCTTACAGAAGTCAAGTGCCCAATGCAGAAGGGCATGATCACACATTCCTTTATGCATCCTCAATGCCCAGAGACCTCAGTGGAAGGTCAGGGGGTGCAGGATTGGGGCCTTAGTAGGGTTGACAGCATGAAATATACTGTTCCTGAACAGGAGCACTTAATAAAAGTGTTTAAGGTTGGAATGTCCAGTGGCATCCAGCAAACAACGTCTCCTCCCCTTGCAGGAAAAAAAGTTTTATTTCCAAAAACTCTACCCCTTGGAAACCAAACAAACACCTAGTATGGGAAGCCTAGAAATAATTAAAGGGCCCAATCAGGGCATTGTACTGGTTTAACTACATCAATTTAAAAAGCCAGTGCAACTTATGTGTAGACAAGGCCTCACTGAGTTGGGTGATGTGATAGCAATGGATGAAGGTTGATTGCACATCAGTCCCCAGACCTCATCCTCATGCCTCATCCTGCCATATACCCTTATGGACTCATGGTCCTCTGCATTTCCTCACGGTCTCCTAGCTCTTTCTTATGTCTAGCTTAGTCTTACAACTTCAGCAGTGCAGTCTGCAGCAACTTTCTTTATAAACCAAAATAAGTCCCTTGTCTATCTATTTCCACACTACCTCTTCCAGAACACTACTACAAAGTTAAGGGTTGAGAGCCAAGTCACTCTGGAGATAGGATGAGCCCCCCAAAAATTTTTAGAACAATTTCCCAGAAATAAATGACACGGGTGTTTGGAAATATTTTACTATGTTTTATTTACACTCAGTATGCACAGCTGTAAAGGACTATCGAAAGGGCTAGGCAGAGGAGTATCTGAACCCAAAGCTCTAAAATGTCCCCGAAAAATTCTCTCCGGAGATGAGATGTAATATGTGGAAAAATCAGGGCAGATTTATTTCTTTGGGTGAAACTGTGCAGAGGGGACAGGGTCTGAAAATTGAGCAAGCTTCTCTGAATTTGAGTTAACTGTGAAGTGGTTACCACTGCTCCAGAATAACAAACTGGACTTGAGAAATGGTAAAACCTCCGAATGCAGGATTTCAGATTGAAAGATTCCTTCCGTTAAGATTAGAAATGGATATAATCTGCAAAATCTTCCTGGCTCCCTGAGGGATTCAGGAGCCTAAATCACTTAGATGCTTTTGAAAATGTTATGCAGTAAGCATTTCCCCAGGCATAATAAAACCCAGTTGAAATTTAGTTTTTGCAAATACTAGAGGATGATTATTATTTATTTGTATTAATTACAGTAACACCTAGGATTCCCCATCATGGATCAAGGTCCCATTGTGCAAGGCATTCTACAAACACAGAAGAAAAAACACAGGCCCTGACCTGAAAGAGTTTACAATGTATACATCGAACCAAATGGTGGTTCTTTTCTTCAGAACAAATACCTTTAGGATTATGGATAAATGTTTGTTGTTATCTACTGATGCTAGTATTATGTAAAATGACTTCTTGCAAGGAAAGTATAGCAACGGTGCCACCACACAATTTAAAAGTTGCATTGAGCTGAAAAGATTAATAATAATTTTCCACTCAAACGGTTCACAGTTTTGTGCTTTGCTAAATGAAATCCTATTTCTAATCCAGCAATCTGTCAGGGGATATTTTTGTCTCTCTCACACAGACATTGTCTTGTACAATACATCACTATTTCTGCAAGCACTGAAAAAGAAGAGATTTTAAAGATACAGTGGGATAAATCCTCAACTGGTGTAAACTGGCATAGCTCTACTGACCTTTCTAGAGCTTCATCAATAGTCATCAGTTAAGTCTCTAGCTTAGATAAATGTCCCAGTTCTTGGGTTGTTCAGCTTTCCTGTGGTTTGGTAATTAATGTTCCTTGCTCAAGGTCAACTCTCAAACACCTTCAATTTGACCGATTCATGAGTGCATGTTTTATAATTTGTGTGGATGAGTTTGCATGTTCTGATCTGACATTGCCATGCATTCGTGTGTAGACCTTCTAAAACAGAGATTCTGCAGGTTTGGATTGAATCAGAGCTTTCTTGGGCAGTTTCATAGAACCTCAGACTTTCTTGCATGTCCCAAAATTATTAACAGGTTTTAACATGTTGGACACGATCTGTTTAACTTAACCTATTTTTCATATATGTCAGTAGATGCTTTCTTGTCTTCTGTGAGCAGAGACCACATTGTCATGTGTACAAAATTACAAGCTTAAAATCAATGAGCACATCTCATTAAGAATAAACCCTGTGGTTTCACATATTGTTTTGACCTTCTGCTTAGGGACATATGTATCTTCTGTGATACTAAAAAGAAACACTTCCCACATCCATTCTTTGAAAACTTGCTATATCTATATTGAATGGAGTAAACTCAAAGCACTCCTTAATTCACTCAGATGTGCGGTAAATGTACATTCTTTTAAGAACAAAGAAAAAATTGAGTGTACAATGCTGAACGCATTTGGCAAATAATTACGAATAACAAGTTTTAGAAACTCATGTTTTCAGAGAACTTGCAAACAGAAAAAGAGGTGACATAGTAAACAAATTGTTACTTACAGTTTGTGCACCTCATTTTAAAAACTGACATGCAAGCCAATTCATCACACGCTTTCAAAGTCTGGCACGAGTGATGATTCTATCAGAGTATTTTTAAGCAATTGTATCAGTTTCATAGACAGTCCTGCAGACACTTATTCATGTGCTGAACTTCAAGCATGTGAGAAGTCCGACTGAAGGCAATGGGACTATTCATAAGCATAAAGCTAAGCATGTATGTCAGTATTGGTAAGATCAGGGCCTTATATTTTGATTGATTGTGGCACCTTCTTCCCATTCAGTTGTGCATGAGCTATTCCTCATTTTACTTTACATTATGCCTTGGCTACTCGATACCTTTGTTTTTTGACTCCAGTCTGAGTTGTGTATTCAGGAATAATCTTGACATTTTCTGTGTCTGCAATCAGAGAAAGCTAAAGAAGCTCAATAGTATTTTTTTTTTATGCCAAGGGTCTAAATAAATCAGGCTCCCTATCTTAGTCTGTTTTGCAGTGATAGCTATTCTAATTCAAAAGAACAAAACGCTTCCCAATTCAATCTTTACTGCCTGATGAAATCATGTGTCTGCCAGGTATTGTTCTGTCCTTCTGTTCTCATGCTGTGTGAGAATTGTATTGCATGGATATCTCACTGGTTAAATGTGGATGAGATCGGAAATTTATCATGGATGTTCACTCATAATCAGAATCCTGAACTTATTTGTATTAAAACCTTTTAAGATTTTGGTACTTCCTTACCCTTTGATTTCTACCTTATTTTAGCTTGTAAACTCTTTGACTGGGACCCTGTGTCTATTGGGCACTGTGAATTGACGATGATAAAACATAATGATGAGTTGGAGAAAATACACTTTTTTTTTTAACATTCACCCCAGAATGACATGCCATTTCTTGCGAGGGGGAAATGGCTCTCCGCTATGCTAGGTTTTTAATACGATGCTATACATTTATATTGTCTCCTTCATCTGGGCAGGTTCCAAAGTGTCTCTCATTTCACCCAACACTGAAATGCAGCCACCTGTGAGTTACAAAAGGGAGCTATCATGCATCAATATTACAAGACAGCAGTTTGTAGGGGAGGACAAAAAATGCCTTCTCTAAATAAAGCAGCAATGGAAATGTAGCTTGGTGGAAAATATTATTGCCTGAGTTGGGACTTAGCCAAGACAATGGGGGTTAACCTGCTGTTGCAAAACGTACTATGGGATCTCTACCCATAGGTGGTCAGGATGTCATTTTTACCTGTACATCTACTTTTAAATAAGACTTTCCTACCCGCTGGAGGTGCTGTGATCATAGAATCATAGAATCTCAGGGTTGGAAGGGACCTCAGGAGGTCATCTAGTCCAACCCCCTGCTCAAAGCAGGACCAACCCCAACTAAATCATCCCAGCCAGGGCTTTGTCAAGCCTGACCTTAAAAACCTCTAAGGAAGGAGATTCCACCACCTCCCTAGGTAACCCATCCCAGTGCTTCACCACCCTCCTAGTGAAAAAGTTTTTCTTAATATCCAACCTAAATCTCCCCCTCTGCAACTTGAGACCATTACTTCTTGTTCTGTCATCTTCTACCACTGAGAACAGTCTAGATCCATCCTCTTTGGAACCCCCTTTCAGGTAGTTGAAAGGAGCTATCAAATCCCCCCTCATTCTTCTCTTCTGCAGGCTAAACAATCCCACTTCACTCAGCCTCTCCTCATAAGTCATGTGCTCCAGCCCCCTAATCATTTTTGTTGCCCTCCGCTGGACTCTTTCCAATTTATCCACATCCTTCTTATATTGTGGGGCCCAAAACTGGACTGGACTAATGGTTTTTTTTGGCTAGGTATCGAAAAGGCAAAATGATATATAAACGCCAAGTATTAACCAGAGGTACTTAAGCATGAACATTGGACCCCGCTGCTAACAATTAAATTTCTAAATCCATGCTTAGGCATCTCTTTTCCTGCTTTTGGGTACATAAAGGCCATATTGTCTCCTAAATACATAATTCGTTGACCAGATATGGATTTAGGTGCCTAACATTAAACACCCTGGCTTGACAATTTGGCGATTCAAATATCCTTTTATTTCTATTTCTTTCCAGTGATGGGTGGGTTGATTTGACTTCTTTGAATTAGTTATGTTTAAGCACTTAGGGCCAATTTTCTAAGGTGTTTAGGTGCCCGAAGATGCAGATAGACACCTAGTGGGATTTTCAGTAGTGCCTAAGCAGGATAGGTGCCTAACTCTATTGATTTCTATATGCATCGTTAGGCACTGTGTGAAAGGGGAGGCTCATCACCAGCGCTGCCTAGTGGTCTGTCTACCCTCTTGTGATCTGTCCTTCCAGTGTCTTCTGGCCAGGTCACCTATTCAGTTCTGTCCCTTTCAAGGTACATATAAAGAGCCCAACAATGGAGGAGCCTTCAGGATTAAGTGGGAGGACTCAAGGCTTTCCCCATTGGGTTGAGATCTTTGTGGCCCAGACCCTTTTATCTTCAGGGTATTCTCCCCCCAACTAGGTTTCCTGCTTCAGGGATAGGCCTCTGTAGTTGTCCCTTTTTAGGGGTTGGTAAGGGAGCCTGGGCCCACCATCTCCAGGCTCTGATCCAGGGCCCAGCAGTAGGCCGCTAAGTCCTGCTCCCTGGGATGTTACGCAACTGTCTCCCTGGATCACTTCCTACCAGGCCTCTCTTGCTACAGGGTGAAGTAAAGAGTCAAATGCAAAGATAAAGTCTCTGACCTTCAGGGAATCTCCCATCCCTTCTTTGTGTGCTTGGTTAGGACATTACAGCCAGGCCTCAGGCAGCAACAGCTTGGGGCGGCAGCCGAGAATGGGGCGGCAGTCCGAGTCCCGTGGCGGCAATTTGGCGGCAGGTTCGCTCTTCCCACCGCCGAATTGCCACTGCGGGACTTGGACTGCCGCCCCATTCTTGCTTGCCGCGGCGGCAATGGGGCGGCAGGTCCGCCGCTCTTCCCTTGCCGCCGCGGACTGGGACAAGCAGACGTAGCAGGTCCCCGCCCCCGAAGCAAGCAGATGTAGCGGGGCCCCGCCCCCGACGCAAGCAGACGTAGCGGGGCAAGGCCCCGCTATGTCTGCCTGCGTCGGGCGCGGGGCCGCCGCCCCTGCTTGGGGCGGCAAAATTGTGAGAGCCGCCCCTGGCTCCTGTGGATCTCCTTCCCAGGAGCTCAAAGCGCAGGTCAGTTCCCCTGCACTGTCTGCCTGGCACTGAGCTACTCTGCTCCCCTTTCTAGGCTCCACCTCTAGCCTGTGCAGGCTTTGCAGTTGTGGTGGGGCAGGATGCACTGTAGCTTTTTAACCTCTTTCTTTCCAGTGTGGGGTTTGTATACTCCATCACAGGCACTTAAATACCTCTGAAAATATGTCCCGTGGATCCCACTGATCAGTTTATCCTGACCTCTAATTTTGCAAGTGAAAATGGTAACAACTGGACATTCTGTGTACCTAACTTGCATCTGCAAGCAGGTAGGTAGGTGGCCAAACGTTACCACTTCCCCCAGCAATTTGGGTGGGTGTGTATTAGGCCTTAAAGCGTGGCTATTTCTGAACAGTGACTTTGCAATGTTGTCATTGTGGAGTTCTATATTCCATTGTAGCTAGCTGATTTTCCTGTTGCACCTGAAACATGCTTGATTGCATTTCCTATCTGCCAGCCTCTCAATCTCTCACTGGGCTCTAAAATTCAAGCTCTTCCCTCCCCCACTTGGGCATCATCATGGGCAATAGAGGTTCTGCTGGATAAATTATGCTGCTGGCTAAACCTCTGCAATCTCATTAGCTTCAGTTAACTCTTGACAATATAGGTTAAAATAGGTCAATACAAGGAGGGGCAATCTCTCACCAGTTTTAGTGGATGTCGTCACAGGGCTTAACATTATGTTTTCATGTAGCATTGCATCATCTCCTGGAGTTTCTCCTGATGTTCCCTGGTGGTGATTGAACTATAAAGCACTGATTAAAAAAATAAAGCTTAAAAGTCTTGCAGAATAATAAGCCTCCAGCTGAGGGATATTGTGAGGTGATTCATCAGTACAGTTCTGTGTTAACAACAGCTAGGTTACTAAAAGCCCCCAGGAACCAAACAATCACTGTGTTAAATATGCCCCCACTGACTCGTGCGATGGAGAATCGTAGAGATGCAGTTATGTATTTATTTTTGGCTTGTAGCAGTGTGATAAACTAAATCCTCTTGAGTTTATCCTCATACCTACCTCAGCTCATTACTTGGAGGATGAAAGAGGTGTCAGTTTAAGATATGGCCGACGGGTTGTATCACCCAATGCTGTTCATCCTGTCAACTCCCACCTGATAAGAGTCCAGTCTTGTGAGAGGCTGAGCACTGTCTGTGAGGGATTTAGTGGCCTCACAGAAGGAGTTCAATGCTTTGTAAAATCAGGCCCCGGGGCAGGGGTACCGCATCAGTATTTTGTAGAAGAATCCTCCACAAAACATCCAATTACCGCAGGAAGTGGTACGGATGATTCATAGAGGTTTTTTTACAGAATCATAGGACTGGAAGGGACGTCGAGAGGTCATCTAGTCCAGTCCCCTGCACTCATGGCAGGACTAAGTATTATCTAGACTATCCCTGACAGGTGTTTGTCTAACCTGCTCTTAAAAACCTCCAATGATGGAAATTCCACAACATCCCTAGGCAATTTATCCCAGTGCTTAACTACCCTGACAGGAAGTTTTTCCTAATGTCCAACCTAAACCTTCTTTGCTGCAATTTAAGCTCATTGCTTCTTGTCCTATCCTCAGAGGTTAAGAAGAACAATTTTTCTCCATCCTCCTTATAACAACCTTTTACGTACTTGAAAAGTTACCATGTCTTCTCCTTTTTTTTGTTCTCTTTTCCAGACTTAAAAAAACCCCATTTTAAAAAAAATCTTCCCTCATAGGTCATGTTTTCTAGACCTTTAATCCTTTTTGTTTCTCTTCTCTGGACTTTCTCCTATTTGTTCACATCATTCTTGAAATGTGTCACTCAGAACTGGACACAATACTCCAGTTGAGGCCTAATCGGCACCTAAGTGTTGCTTCTGACTGAGTCAATTATGAACCCAATGCCTCAGCAAGGTGGGCTGGGCTATTGTGCTACTTAGAGGTACTGTCTTTCAGAACGAATCTAAAACCCAGATCTTGATCATTTGTGGTCATTGTGCACAAATTACTTCTTGCGAGGGTTAGATGTGTTTAACCCCAGAATCCTGCCCTTACAGCAACTTGGGTAATTGTATTCCTCCCCGCTTAGATTTCCTCTGCAGTTCGGATTGGATAGTCTGTTCTTCCTGAATTTGTAGCGTAAATTATTGTTTAGTACAGCTGCTGTGTTGGGTGTAGGGAATCACCATTACAGCTAGGTGAAATATTATTTGCCTGTTCCTGAGGTTGCAAAGCACTACTGAAATTGGATCAATTTTATGAAAACCACATTTTTGAATGCGTTTTGTTTACCTTATTTTAAGCTGCTAGGTTCACGGTGGAACAATGCCAATTTTTCAACATGCCCTTCTCAAATTTTAAGATAGGCTGCTCGCTGTGATTGGTCGTTTAGGTCACATGGCATTGGTTCTGTTCCTTTAATTCACTGAGCTTACCCTAATGTGGTTGGGAAGGTGAGCAGGAGCCATTTTGACTTGCGTGCCGTGCCGCCTCTGTCTGGAAAAGTTTTGGTGGCAGCTGTAGACAAGACCATCCAGGGACTTGAAGCTGGACGGTGGCCTTATCTGATGTACAGTAACTGAATAAGTAGTTCATCCACAAAGATGCCAGAAGTGGTAGCAGACTACCAGTCCTTCTTTGATTTAGCCAGTAGGATTGTGGAGAGAGAACTAGGAGGAAATCCCATTCTGAACCTTTTTATGGTCTGAAACTTTTAAAGTTCCCCCATTTCTAAAATGAGAGAGAGTTTAGCAGTGGTGGGTCTGTTTTCCCATGTCAGTTGGCTATGGTTGTGCTGGTGCTTGGATGTTTCTTTGCTCCCCCATGGTGACAGGGCACATAATCAATAATTCTTTAGGCATGCAGCCTTGTTTTGTAATTAGGGGCGTGTGTGTTTCTGGATAAAATAATGAACCATTAAATAGAGCACAAATGCTACCAGGTGAACTAGAAAAGCTGCCATCAGCTGCGACAATAAATTAAACCACCAGTGGCTCCGAATAGAGTAAAGATGTGGGGACCCGCATGAAGAGCTCCTAAGCTTATTTTTACCAGCTTAGGTTAAAACCCCCAAGGTACAAAATTCCCTGCACCATGAGAAATGCTTCTTCCACTGCCACCATCAAGTGTTCTAAACAGAAATCCAGGAAAGGGGACCACTTGAAGTCCCTTCCCCCCAAAATATCCTCTCAAGCCCATACCTCCCATTCCTGGGAAGCTTGAGAATAATCTCCTAACCAGTTGGTTACACAGTGATCTAAAAAAACCCACCCCCGGGGTTTTTAACACCATAGAAAACAGTCAGCTTCTTAAAAGAAGGATTTTACTAAAACAAAGAAGGTAAAATCATCTCTGTAAAATCAGGATGGTAACTAATTTACAGGATACTCAATTTCCAAACTCAGAGGGATTCCCCCACCCCCTCTGGACAAACCCTTAAGGTTACAGAAAAAGAAAGAAGTAACCCCTCCCTCTCACACAGGGAACGTACCAAGCAAAAATAAACAGAAATCTACTCGCTATGCTATCTAAACTAACTTTAGACAAGTGAGGATTTGATGAAAAGATGACTGATTCCTTTTTACTGCAAGATCACTCCGTGTCTGACAAAAAGCTACACACAAAGCTTTCCCCCTCCCAAGATTTGAAAGTATCTTGTCCCCCCCATTGGTCAGATGCCAGCCAGGTCAGGTGTCAGTCTGGCTACCTGCATTTCTTAACCCTTTACTGGTAAGAGGATTTTATAGCACTGCATCAGATCCTCTCCCCCTTCCCTTTATATTTATTACACGCCCCCCAAATCACTGATAGTGTGAAACACTGGCTGTGATTTCTTCCTGGAGCTCTAAAAGAAAACAAAATTAATAAGACACATGCATCTCCAAATATACTAATAACTGTATAAAGACTACCAATATTGTCCACATTGCAAGAACAATTTTAACCAGTTGGTTCTTCATAATAGATACCTTCAGGCCCCCCAGCGTCATCTCCTCCCTGGGCTGTAAACTGAGAAACCTTCAATTCTCAGGGGAAAAAAGGCTTTAGAGAATTAACATGGTACACTTTAGGCTTGAGAGTTGAGGTGGGGAATGCTATGAGATCGTTAACAGCTCCCATGCGTTCTTGGACCGTAAATGGCCCTTCCCATGACCCTTCCATTTTATGGGCCTGGAGCGCCTTCAAGACCATGACCTGGTCCCCTACTTTAAAGGAACGCTCTCTGGCATGTTTATCATACCAGGCCTTTTGCTCTTCCTAAGCCTCTTTTATGTTTTCTCTAGCAAGGGCTAAAGAGTCTCGGAGGGTGTTTTGTAGGTTGCTTACAAAGTCCAGAATGTTAGTTCCCGAAGAAGGCGTAAACCCCTCCCATTGCTGTTTCACCAACTGTAATGGCCCTTTAACCTCGCGACCATACACAAGTTCAAATGGTGAAAATCCTAAACTGGGATGTGGTACAGCCCTGTAGGCAAAGAGCAACTGCTGTAACACTAGGTCCCAATCGTTGGAGTGCTGGTTTACAAATTTACGTATCATGGCTCCCAAAGTTCCATTAAACTTCTCCACCAGACCATTTGTTTGATGGTGGTAAGGGGTGGCAACCAAGTGGTTCACCCCATGAGCTTCCCACAGGCTTTTCATGCTCCCTGCCAGGAAATTAGTTCCCGAATCAGTAAGGATGTCGGCGGGCCAACCTACCCTGGCAAAAATCTCTGTTAATGCCTGGCATACACTTTTAGCCCGGGTGTTGCTCAGAGCTACTGCTTCTGGCCATCGGGTGGCAAAATCCATGAAAGTCAGTATGTACTGCTTTCCTCTGGGTGTCTTTTTCGGGAAAGGACCCAGAATATCCACAGCTACCCGGTGAAATGGAACTTCAATTATGGGGAGTGGCTGGAGAGGGGCTTTGACCTGGTCTTGGGGCTTTCCCACTCTTTGGCACACCTCACAAGACCGGACATAGGTAGAAACATCCTTGCCCATTCCCTCCCAGTGGAATGACCTCCCCAAACGGTCTTTGGTTCTGTTCACCCCAGCATGACCACTAGGATGATCATGGGCTAAGCTCAAGAGCTTTACCCGGTACTTAGTCGGAACTACCAACTGTCTCTGAGGATGCCAGTCTTCCTGGTGTCCACCAGAAAGAGTCTCCTTATATAGAAGTCCTTTTTCTATAACAAACCGGGATCGATTAGAAGAGCTGAGAGGCAGTGGGTTGCTCCGTCCCACTGTCCAAGCTCTCTGTAGGCTTTCATCTGCTTCCTGCTCGGCTTGGAACTGTTCCCTAGATGCTGGAGACATCAGTTCCTCACTGGGTTGTGGACCTGGCCTGGGTCCCTCTGGAAGCGATGCAGGTGATGGGTTTGTTTCCATTGACTGTGAACCGCTCTCCGCTGGTGCACGATGTGGTAATTCAGACTCTGTCTGAGACTCTTGTATTGAGTTATCGGCTGCTGCTGCCATTGCAGGCTCGGTGGTGCCCTCTGGTGTTGGCACTGTAGATGGGGTTGCAAGCGCTGGACTCAGTGCTGGCAAGGGTTCTGGTGCTGGTTGTTTCGCCAGTTCCGGTTCTGAGACTGGCTTTGGTTGGGGTTCTGCGACTGGATCTATGACGGCTGTTGCAGTCGTTGGCAGGGTATCCGGTTCCACCACCTCTATCTGGGTGTCTGGTAGTACAGATGGGGTTCTGGTGGAAGTCTCAGGAACAGAGCTAGGTGTGACAGCTTGCTTAGCCTGGCTGCGGGTGACCATTCCCACCCTCTTGGCTAGCTTCACACAATTGGTCAAGTCTTCCCCCAGCAACATGGGAATTGGATAATCATCATAGACTGCAAAAGTCCAATTTCCTGACCAGCCCTTGTACTGGACAGGCAACACGGCTGTAGGTAAATCAAAAGAGTTGGACTTGAAGGGTTGAATCGTCACTTGTGCCTCTGGGTTGATTAAGCTGGGGTCCACTAAGGATTGGTGGATAGCCGACACTTGTGCTCCAGTGTCCCTCCACGCTGTAATCTTCTTTCCGCCCACACTCACCGTTTCCCTTCGCTCCAAGGGTGTCTGGGAGGCATCTGGGCCTGAGGACCTTTGGTGTGACCCCGGTGCAATGAACTGTACTCTGTTGGGGTTCTTGGGGCAGTTGGCCTTCACATGCCCCAATTTGTTACATTTAAAACATCGCCCAGCTGACTGGTCAGTGGGGCGAGGTGGGTTGCTGGAGAATGGTGTGGTGGGGCAATAAGGGGTCTGGGTTTTTCCTTGTGGGGCCTTGGGCTGCCCCTGGTGATGTGTTGTGGTCTTGGGTTTTCCTTTCTGGTATCTCTCCAAACTATGACCAGGGTTGTTCCTCTCTGCTTCTTGCACCCCTTGTGTGTCAAATTTCTTTGTCCCTCTGCTAATCTGGGACTGTTCGTATTGATCAGCATAAACAGCAAGACTGTCTGCTGAGTCCATTTTCTTATCCCATAAACACTGTTTTATCTCATCCTTGAACATATTCAGGAATTGTTCCTGAGCCATCAAATCACACACTCCTTCAAAGCTATTAACACCCCTTCCCTTGACCCATTTATTTAACAGCTCCTTTATCCGGTTTACATAAGCTACGTTACTTAATCCAGGCCCTCGGATAAGGGTTCGAAATTTTACTCTGTAAATTTCAGGTGTAACTTGAAATTGTTTTAAAACCAAATCCTTGAATTTCTCATAGTCAGAAGCCTCATCAATAGGCATGTTATTGAATATGTCCAGAGCACTTCCAGTCAACTTTGCTACCAATATGATCATTTTGTGATCATCAGGAATGTTATGGAGATTGCATAGTCTCTCAAAGGTGAGAAAATATTCAGCAATATCACGGGATTCATCATACGGTGGACATAGTTGCTCCCATTTGTGGATTGTTGGGGAAGGATTGTTAGTGTTATCCGGTAGATTCCTCTCCACCCTGGTCTTCTCCATCTCCAGGGCATGCTTTCTCTCTCTCTCCTTCTCCTCCTCAGCATGTTTCCTCTCTCTCTCCTTCTCCGCCTCAGCATGCTTCCTCTCCTCCTCAGCATGCTTCCTCTCTCTCTCCTTCTCCTCCATAGCATACTTCCTCTCCTCCTCAGCATGCTTCCTCTCTCTTTCTTTCTCATCAATCTCCATCTGTTTAAGTTGTAGCAGTCTTGCATGTTTCTTCTCCTCCTCATCGGCTTGTAGCCGAGCTATCTCAAGTTTAATAGCTGCTTCACTGGCAGTCATCTTAGCCTTTCTGTTTTTAATGTGTCTTAACCCGAGAGTTAGAAAAAAAAAAAAACTTGCTTGGGTATTCCCTGTAGGGGTTAACTACCTGCTTTCATATGTAGATACTCTAGCTCCTAGCAGCTCAACCCCTCCCCCCTCCCTGCTTCTAAGCAGCTACAGGGAAGAGCCAGAGAGAAGAAAAAAAATTCTAAACTCCCTGTGTCTGGTTCAAAAAAAAAAAAATCTCTGGTTCAATATATCCCACCGCTCTGCCACCATGTCAGGGTTCCCTCCCCACTCTAAACTCTAGGGTAAAGACATGGGGGCCCGCATGAAGAGCTCCTAAGCTTATTTTTACCAGCTTAGGTTAAAACCCCCAAGGTACAAAATTCCCTGCACCCTGAGAAATGCTTCTTCCACTGCCACCATCAAGTGTTCTAAACAGGAATCCAGGAAAGGGGACCACTTGAAGTCCCTTCCCCCCCCAAATATCCTCTCAAGCCTGTACCCCGCCTTCCTGGGAAGCTTGAGAATAATCTCCTAACCAGTTGGTTACACAGTGATCTAAAAAACCCCACCCCCGGGGTTTTTAACACCATAGAAAACAGTCAGCTTCTTAAAAGAAGGATTTTATTAAAACAAAGAAGGTAAAATCAGCTCTGTAAAATCAGGATGGTAACTAATTTACAGGGTACTCAACCCTTAAGGTTACAGAAAAAGAAAGGAGTAACCCCTCCCTCTCACACAGGGAATGTACCAAGCAAAAATAAACAGAAATCTACTCGCTATGCTATCTAAACTTACTTTAGACAAGTGAGGATTTGATGAAAAGATGACCGATTCCTTTTTACTGCAAGATCACTCCGTGTCTGACAAAACGCTACACACGAAGCTTTCCCCGTCCCAAGATTTGAAAGTATCTTGTCCCCCCCATTGGTCAGATGCCAGCCAGGTCAGGTGTCAGTCTGGCTACCTGCATTTCTTAACCCTTTACTGGTAAGAGGATTTTATAGCACTGCATCAGATCCTCTCCCCCTTCCCTTTATATTTATGACAGTTGTGCTGGTGCTTGGATGTTTCTTTGCTCCCCCATGGTGACAGGGCACATAATCAATAATTCTTTGGGCATGCAGCCTTGTTTTGTAATTAGGGGCGTGTGTGTTTCTGGATAAAATAATGAACCTTTAAATAGAGCACAAATGCTACCAGGTGAACTAGAAAAGCTGCCATCAGCTGCGACAATAAATTAAACCACCAGTGGCTCTGAATAGTAAATGGTTACAGTACCCCAGGAGCACTCAGACACTGGAATGTAGCATATTGCAGAGGCCGAGGATGCTAATGAAATGCGGCCCCTTGGCTTCATAATGACTAGGTTCTCCTCCTTGTAAGAAACAACATGCCATGCTGCTGTGTCTCTCTCTCTTCAGAGAGAAGCTTCTGAAAAAAAGTCTCGCTCATTCTACTTGTCAGGACCTGTGGCTTGGCTTAGCATGCAGGAGGGGGCAGCAGGGTGGGCATAAGGCGGAAGAAAACTCTGCCAAGGCGTTTTGATAATGTTGGGTAAAAGTTACGGGGCCTGATCAGCTTCTGCAGTAGCCAGAGTCATGGGAGGCTCTGCCTGCTAGCTGCTGTTCAAGGAGATTTCTCCCCAGCTGTTCCATCAGGATGTCGACTCTCCCTTGTAATAGGCCATGGAGCACCCCATGAACCCTGCAGATTTCTGTCCTGCCCTACACTCTTTGCCAAGGCTGTGCAGCCAGGCTGCCCCCAGAACCTCCACCCTTAAGGTGGAATCCCTGCAGTGGGGGTGGCGGGAGAGAGCGGAAGGATAATGCAGCCTGTTGTGGTGCCTTTGCCATTGAAGGGCCCAGGGAAGGAGGATGACTATCCCTGCCCCAACTCTCTGCTCTGTCCCTGACCTGACTTCTTTTCCCATAATCCCCTTGCTCATGGCCTCGTGGGATGAAGGGATGCCAGTGCAGAGACAGCTGAGGGTCTGTGCATACACTCATGGATCTGGTGGGAATGATGGGGCCCAAAATTAAGGCTAAGATTTTGTCACTCATATTTTTAATAAAGGTCACTGATGGGTCACGGGCTTCCATCAGTGACTTTTACTAAAAATATGCACAACAATGGGGGAATTGCCGGCTCCTCACACCACTCTGGGGGGCCCAGCTCACAGCTGCAGGGTCCCCTCACCGCCTCTGGCTCCAAGCTCAGGGTACCTCTGCCGTCTGCAGTGGCCAGGAGTATCTGGGGCTCTGCAGTTCCCAGCCACCGTGGGTGGCAGGGGGACCCTGCAGCTCCCAGGTGCTGGGGGCTCAAATCATAGACATCTCTGGAAGTCACAGATTCTGTGACAAAATCGTAGCCCTACCCATAATTAGCAAATGGTCCTGAATACACAAAACCCAGTGATGAGAACTTGGGGTCAGAGTCTAATACCTCTCAAGTGGAATCACACCTCACTCCATTATGGTCAATTGAAGTCAATTGATTATGGTGCTACTCATCGTAAGGGTACCAGGAACCGGCTCTTTAATAACACTTACTGCTGCAGAGTAAAAACAGCTGAGCTCTGAGAGCAGCCATCCTCGAATGTAGCCTAATCCTCCAGAAAATAACTTGGCCTTGAGCCCCCATTGAAAAGGCAACATTTTTTTGCTGTGCGCAAGCTGTCCACACCGATGCATGTGCCTCTCATGTGGGCGCAGAGCTTTTAGCAACAGAATTGTCTCTGGTTTTGGCAAGCAAAGTCGCCTGTGGATATTTCACACTTCAGGCTGCCATCTGCACAGATTTGACAAACGAAACGTGTTGCCGTTTGGTGCTTGGAAGGGAGATCTCCCAGGGAAGCCCGGGGTGGCTTAACAGGAAGTCGTGCTGGTGACTCAGGAGCTGGCTTCTCACCTCTCACTCGAAGCTGCGTGTCTGCGCTCTCCAGAGTCACACAATTGAGTGCCACAGATTGTTTTGGAAAGCGCTATAACTCTCCAGGAATGAGTGACGTCGACACACAGAAGTGAGGGTGTTGGAATGTTTGTCTAGTGACTTGAGAGATGTCATTTGTAGACCCTTCCGGTCTGCGACTTGGCTGGGTAAGTTAGCGCTCTGTGCCTGAGAATTCAGCAGCACGGCCTAAGGGCAAATCCAGATCCTAGCACTCAGCCAGCAAACCGGAACCTTCCCCATTCAGAAGGGTGCACGTTGCCTGTGTAGGTCTGTCCCCTTTTCCGTGGAACCATGGGAGTTCCAGTACTGAGGAACTCACTCTGGGGGAGGGAACGGGATTTTCCCCAAGTGCCAGGACTGTCAGGAAACCTACCCCAGCAAGTGTGGCGGGGCCCAGCTGTACAGATTTAGGGGTCTCCCAACACGCTAGAGACCTGATCCTGCAAGCAGTTACTAACTCACAAAGTGACATTTACTTTGCAGAATGAATAAACAATATTTTCGAGGCTTGTAGGAGCTGACCCAATGAGAGGGCGGTGCACTGAGGTGTATGTGGTAGCTGTCATTAGAAGTCCTGCTCTCCTGTTCAGAAAAGAGGAAGTACTAATGCAAGAAACTGCCTTTTTGCCTGGCACGCAGTCTGCAAGACTGGTGCACAACTTCAACCTTTTTTTTTATATTCATTTAGGTGCTGGATTAGCTCGCAGTTTCAGGTCTGACCATGGGAAATTCTTGTTTTGAACAGACTCCACCATGCCTGGTTAGATCAGTCAGCTTCACTTCAAGACCTTGGTGTGTTGGTCCCATGCCTAGCTGCAGCTGTCTCTTGGTGTGTCACAAAAAGTGGAAGGTCAAGACATACCATGCAAAATAAGCATCAGACTTCCGCTTTGTTTGTGAACCATTTGATATGCCTCTCGCTGCACACCAAAATCTGGTACAGTTATGTGTGTCAATTTAGTCCCCAACACTTTGAACATGTGTAAACAATCTGATTATGGTTCTGCATAGTTATGGCTTGTACTTGCGTCATTCAGAAACCACTGCCTGCCCAAAGAACCCATACCATCATCCCGAAAGCTAGCCTGTTGTAGTCATCTAACCCTTACTTTGGGCTCAGTCGTATCTTTGAATTTCTTGCCCATGGGCCCCCATGGGAGCTCGCAACTCCTGGGCAATTTTCCTAACCCTAGTGATTGTTCAGCTCACTCCCAGGGTCTTTTAAGAGTCCAGTTTATATTCCTCTTGTCTCTAGGGTTACCACACGTCCCGTTTTGGCCAGGATAGTCCTGTTTTTTTAAGCCCTATCCCGGCTGTCCCATTTTTGGTTGTTGGTTTTTTTGTGTGGCAAAAGTGGGCATTTGTCCCGTTTGCTCTTGGCAACTTGATCAGTTCGCAAGAGCAAGTGCAACAAATGCCCACTTTTGTTCAAGAAGTGGGGTGCGGAGGAACATGCAGGGAGATGAGCGGTGATGCCAGCCTCGTTGGGGGGAGGGCAGGCAGGACTCAGGTAAGGGTCATGCAGGGCTCGAGTGAGCAGCGACGCCAGCCCCAGCCTTTGAGAAATATGGTCACCCTATTTAGTATGTGTTTCACTGCTCGCCCAAGCCCTGCCTGCCCTGCGTGTGGGGAGGGGGGTTCAGGCCAGCCCTGTGCGGGAGACCTCGAGCGAGTAGCTTGGGACTCCATGTGGGCCAGGCCCGTTTTCCCTTTGGGAAATATGGTCACCCTACTTATCTCTAGTCCCTGGTGGCACTTCATAGGTCACTAGCTGAAAGCGGCCCTTTAGTGCCTTTGCTCATATCAATCTGGTAGTGCCAGTCTGCACTAAACTGAAGGGTGAATGAAAGGGTTAGCAACTGCCTCAGGCTGAGATCCCCTTGTTCCCGGAGCTAAGGAGCAGACCCTGGCATCCTCCCTCCTCCTGGGAAAAAACTCCCCCACCGCTGTGGCCAATCTTCCTCTTCTGAGGCTTCACTTTCCCATTTGGTAAGTGTCCCTAACTGAGGCTGCCTTAGTGCAGGAATGCTCGTTAGCCTTTTCACTAGTGGGATGGAAGTGTGTCCCATCACGCCTGTGAATTGTTTACAATGCCTGCATCGGGGAACGCCATTTCACACACAGTGGTGTTTCAAATATCACAGGCACTTTGAGTATTTTAAATTCATTTTCATGGATTTTTAGTTTACATTTATTACCTATTTAGGAACCTAACAGTAAAATTCCTTAGCTTGCCTACTTTATTCTCTTTTTGTTCTGCACATACTAATAGTAATATTCCAATAGCACCTAATCAGGTCTCTCCAGGTCTAGCTGCTTTTACAAACAAAATAAATAACAGTCCACCCCCCCAATTAGCCTACCATCAAAAAGACGAGACAAACCAAGTGGATAACAAACGGGCAGATGGGGAAGGAGGATGGGATAACAATAAATAGCAGTAGCACTAATCCTAACAACCATAGTTCACCACTCATCGAGTGAAAGACAGTATAGTATTGCTTGATGTAGTGTGGTCTTTGGGCCCGATTCTGCAAGCAGTGCTGGACACAGTGCTTGCTAGCATGAGAAGTCCCATTGGCGCTAAAGAAATACGGTCAGAAACATCACACCCTGTAGTAAAGAGTTACAGAATTTTTCCCTGTGAGAATGAGATATAGTACACATGCACTCACACACATGAAAAGAACATTATTAAGGTTGCAGAGTCAAGCACTCAAAAGTTAAGAGATGGGAGGAGCTGTGACAGAATTCAGTTCTCTAACACAGTATTCAACTGTATTAACCACGACATGGTTGTTTAACGCCCTGCAGTCCCTTGCCTCAGTTACCACACACCTTCCAGTTTCTGCAACAAATGAAATGGGTCTTCCACACAATCGCCATCACTGTGCAGCCCTGATTCACCCCCGCAGCAGGTTTGTCCTGTGGGGAAAAAATTGTATGTGATAATGTAATTAAAGATTGTCATGCATATGCACGGGGCGGGGCGGGGCGGGGGCGGGGGGGGGGAATTAAGGATGCACTGGCAACCTTGATGTTGGCATTTTCTAACTTGACTTGAGTGCTAGACTTTGCTTCCTTAATGTTCTTTCCACATAGGTTTCTATGTGTAATTCCTTAAGCTTTTAAAAAAGGAAACTGAATAAACAGTCCATGTGGCATCATATGGACACACCCACATGGGTCACCAGCGGGATTGGAACCTTTAGACCTACCACAGAGACCTCTGCCATTTGAGCTAATAATAACTGACACAATAGTATGTTGTCATGCACCATGTGGACCAGTACTCCAGGGGAATGGGACACTTTACCACAGGGTTTCACAGATATTTGCTTACAGCAGAAGAATGGTGAGACTTAGGGATCTTGGGTTCTATTCCAGGCTCTGGATGTGAGTTTTCTCTATTGGGCACAGAATTTTCTGCCTGTGTCCCCAAAATTTGACACTTTCTGCCCCCCTCCTCCCCACCGGTCCTGTCTCTTCCCCACCCATGGCTCCTCATCCTAGCACTAGTCTCCTGGGCCAGCCAGTCGTAGTCTCCCCATCCACACTCTCCTTGCTAGTCTTAGGTCCTTCCTCATCTAATCTTTTCTTCTCCCTTGGATGTCAGTTGTACTCCCTGCCCATGTTCCTTAATCCCATTGGCTTTCCATTCCAGTCTTCCTCTTCAGGCTCTTCATCCCATTTCAATGTCCCACCAGCTCCTCCTCCTAATCCCCATACCCAGGACAGCCCAATTATCCACCCACAGACTGGCTCTTCATACTCCTCTCCTTCACCTCAATCTGCCCAGCTGGTTCCCAGTCTTTCACTCTTGGCTCCTAGTCCTATCTGTTTCCATCCAGTCCATCATTCCCCCACCCCCCATTTCCCTCCTTGTTTCCTAGTTCTAGTCTACTTGCCCAGCCAGCCCTGGTCTCTCACCCCACCCAGCCAGTCTTTAGTTCTAGGTCCTTATGTGCCCTGCCACCCACCCCCGCTGTTTGTCCCAATCTACTTCCTCTTGCCCCCACAGGTCTGTCTCTTGTCCCCTCGGGATTCAAATTAGGGCAGCCTCCTCCGCCCCTGCTGACTGGGCTGCTCAGGGGAGTCAGTAGGAGCACAGGAGATTGGGGAGCAGAGACACTTTCTGGTGCCCAAATGCAGCCCAAAGCCACAATTGCAGGAAAGGTCCTGCTCAGTGCTAGGCTGGAGTGTACCAAGTGCGGATGGAATGCTACCAGCCTGGCCTATAAAGTGAGTGTGTGTGTTTGTGTGTATGTGTGTGTGTGAGAGAGAGAGACACTATATATATAAATGGTAGTGTATGTGTATATATGTACATGAGCATCACTAGCCATGCCAGCACACTTGTCAGAATATGTCTTGATTATTAATTTGCAGTCCCTTGTATTGGCTGGGTGGCTACATCCACAGCAGCAAAGCCAAGGTATTGTAGGCTCATACCTGGATAGAGGTTGAGGGTTCTTTCTTTCATTCGTATACACACAGCAGTGATATTGAACATATACACCACATTCTGCCCTTGCCACCCTATATCACCCCTTTGAAGTTGGCGAAAGTGAGTACAGTATTTGGCGCGAAGGTGTTTAGAATCCAGTGGATACTTCTCAAAATATTTCCATTGAAAGGCTGTTATTGTGATGAGCCTAAATTGACTTTTGTGAACTTCTTTGCTTGGATTATCCATAAGGTACTCAAAGCACAGCAATACGACATTTAACGTCAGCAGTTTCGGAAAGCAAGGAAAACAGAATACCTTGTCCAAGTGAAACTCTAGAGTGAATTTAGCCTGGCGAAATGTGTAATTACTCAACCTGATGTTTGAAAAAGGCATCATGTTTAAAAAACCCTTGTTCTTCAAGTACTGGTCCTTATGGGTACGCATGCGCTCCATATGCCCAGAGATGGAGAATTTTGAAAACGGCATCTGTTGGCCCTCACATGCGCCCTTGCTAACCTCCTGCCTCAGTCCAAGAAGATAAAGGGCAAGGCAGACTGACCACCTCTCCAGTTCCTTCTCACTGCCACGTGAAGCTTTGGCTTTATTCATGTATCTGTAAATAGCTTTAGAAGTTTTTAGTGTTGAAAGTTTTATCTAATAGCTTTTGTCTTATAGTTAGTTAGTTACCTTTCTGACCTGGGAAGCGCCCCCGTATCCTGTTTGGTTACTGGACTATACACAGGACTCAGGGCTTCAAAATTGGTGCCTCCTTCCCATGTTCCTTCTACTTCAGCGATGACCACTAATGCTGCTTGTACTGCCTTGGGTAAATCCACATCGTGACAAGGTGCAGTATCTGCCATTCGTTCCCCCACCGTACCCAGGAAGTGTGGGAACTTTTGCCTTAGGAAGCACCCAACGGAAAAGGCCACGAGATCGCAATGGGACTCAGACTGAGGTATTTCCCCTTCTCCCTGGCTACATGGGCCTAATTCAGCAAGGAGTGCACCCCCTTCCCAACTCAGGAACAAGGGCGTCTATTGCCACAGAGCACGCAGTGGGGTCTTGGTGGGAGAGCCGGGAGCAGTTTCATAAGCATGAGACTAAATTCGCCTCCAAATCCACTTTGAAGAAGTCTGATTCAGCCCTGCCTAAACAGAGTAAGTCTCTAAGCTCAGCCCAAGAGAATTTAGGATGTACTAAGTCTCAGAGACATGACCAGAAAGGCCACAAGTCTGGGGCTCCCCCGGTACTGGATCGCAATCCAGTGGTGTGATATACCAGTGTCTAAGCCACACATCCTCCCACTACTTGAGTACTGCTTATCAGTCACCCACAGTGGACTACACATTGGGACCAGCACTCGAAGAAGAAAAGTACATTACTCACTTTATAGTAACCGGGAGTTCTTTGAGAAGTGTGGTCCCTCCATTTTCCACAACCCACTCTTCTTCCCCTCTGCTTTGGATTGTCTTTCCGTTCGTGTTGAAGAAGGAACTGGAGAGGTCCACCCTCCCCTTTATCTTAGTCCGAGGCACAAGGTAAGCAAGGATGCATGTGTGGACCAACAGACATTGCTTTCAAAATTCTCCAGCGCTGGGTGTGTAGGGGACCACACATTGAAGAGCCTCATTACTATAAGGGAAGTAACTTTCTCTTTAAATATACCATGGGATTTTTCAAGACTGCAAATGGGAATGCAATTAATATAGTGCCAGGAAAGTTGTTTTCCAGCTGTTGTCCATATAGTCACTACAAATAATTTATATGTGATAGCACCTAGGAGCCAAAGTCCTGGACCAGGACCCCACTGTGCTAGGTGCTGTACAAACACAAAATAAAAAGATAGCTCCTGCTTCAGAGATTGCAAGATAAGACAGAAGGTGGAAACAGTCTGGAGTACAAGGAAACATGGAGACAATAAATATCTCCTCATTTGGAGAAAATGCCAATCTCAGATGGCAAGGTGTGAGAAGTGTTGGCAAATTCTGACCATTTAATAGTGTCTAAAATGTGCTGTAAATGAATGCATGACTCTTGTTGATGTACTTTATGGTCCTGAGTAGATTTGGGTGAAATTTTTTGATCAAAACTTTTTTTCAGAAATGAATACAGATTGGACTAAACTGAAACAATTTACAAATTTGTGTTGATTTCGCTGACTTGTTTAGGTTTTAAAAAAAAAGAACCCTAAACAATTTTTTTAAAACAATCAGTTTCATTTAAAAAAATGCTGAAATGACACATTTTTTAATTCAAAATGACTCTTGTGCAAAGAATTTCAATTTTATTTAGAAAAATTAGAAAGCTCAAAATTTAAAACAAAGCCTGTTACGTTGGGTCAAACAAAACATTTTGTGTTTTTTTACTTCTCAGAACTGCTAGCAAATAAAAAAAAATAGGTATTTGAACAGCCCTGATCCTAGGACTGGCCAGGGCAGTGCTAGAAAAGGATACCTTTACAGCAGGGGAACAACAAGGAAGAGACATGACATAACTGAAGACCTGCTATTAATGGGTGCTCAGCAGCAGTGAAAATCAGGCCAACGATTTTTAACTCTCATTGTGCACATAGGTGCTTTGAGACCTGTTGTAAGAGCAATTTCTTTTTTTGGAGAGTCAGAAGGGAGGGATATGTAGCAGGCCAAAAATAAGAGAATCATGTGACAGTCCAGCTGGGTCTGTTACCGCTTTTCTCCATATATTCTACTACCTCCTCACCTTTCTGCATTTTCCTTGCCATTCCATTTTGTGGGCAATAGCAGCAGCAGCTTAATATTATTTACTGTAAGCAGATGCTGAGTTAATTTCAAGACTGCTGCATGAGAAGAGTATGCTGAGTGAGACTAATTGGGGTTGGCATTCATTCTTTGTGTCAAATTATCTGACCTAAATTTATATATGCAGTGTTTGCTGTAGCCATATGGGTCCTAGGATATAAGAGAGACAAGGTGAATGAGGTAATATATTTTAATGGACTAACTTCTGTTGGTGAGAGAGACAAGCTTTTGAGCTTCCACAGAGCTCTTCTTCAAGTCAAAAGCTTGTCTCTTTCCTCACCCACCTTATCTCTCTGACCTAAATCTCCCTTGCTGCAATTTAAGCCCATTATTTCTCAGTGTGTCCTCAGTGCATAAGGAGAACAATGTATCACCCTCCTCTTTATAACAGCCTTTTCCTTACTTGAAAACTTTTATGATGTCCCCCTCCTCGGTCTTCTCTTCTCCAGATTAAACAAAACCTTTTTTTTTTTCCAATTTTTTCCTTGTCGATCTGGTTTTCTACACCTTTAATGATTTTAGTTGCTCTCTGGTTTCTCCTGTTAGTCCACACCTTTCCTGAAGTGTTGTGTCCAGAACTGGACACAGTACTCCAGTTGAGGCCTTATCAGTGCTGAGCAGAGTGGAGAATTACTACTTGTGTTGTGCTTACACCTTTCCTGCTAATGCATCACAGAATGATTGCTTTTATTTTTTGCAACACAGTTACATTGTTGACTTATATTTAGTTTGTGATCCACCATATCTCCCAGATTCTTTTCTGAAATACTCCTTCCTAGGCATTCATTTTCCATTTCGTATTTGTGCAACTGATTATTCCTAAGTGGAGTAATTTGCATTTGCCTGATGGAATTTCATCCCATTTATTTCAAACAACTTCTCCAGTTTGTCAAGATCATTTTTAATTCTAATTCTGTCCTCTAAAATGCTTTCAATGCCTCCCAGCTTCCTATTGTCCACAAACTTTGTAAATGTATTCTCTGTGCCACTATCTAAATCCTTTCTGAATCAATCAACATGGATTCACCAAGGGCAAGTCATGCCTGACCAACCCGATTGCCTTCTATGATGTGATAACTGGCTCTGTGGATATGGGGAAAGCAGTGGACGTGATATATCTTGACTTTAGCAAAGCTTTTGATACGGTCTCCCACAGTATTCTTGCCAGCAAGTTAAAAAAGTGTGGATTGGATGAATGGACTATAAGGTGGATAGAAACCTGGCTAGATTGTTGGGCTCAACGGGTAGTGATCAATGGCTCGATGTCTAGTTGGCAGCCGGTATCAAGCGGAGTATACTAGAGGTCGGTCCTGGGCCTGGTTTTGTTCAACACCTTTATTAATGATCTGGATGATGGGATGGAATGCACCCTCAGCAAGTTCACAGATGACATTACGCTGTGGGGATAGGTACATATGCTGGAGGGTAGGGATAGGGTCCAGAGTGACCTAGACAAATTGGAGGATTGGGCCAAAATAAATCTGCTGAGATTCAACAAGGACAAGTGCAGAGTCCTGCACTTAGGATGGAAGAATCCCTTGCACTGCTACTGACTGGGGACCGACTGGCTAAGCAGCAGTTCTGTAGAAAAGGACCTGGGGATTACAGTGGATGAGAAGCTGGATATGAGTCAGCACTGTGCCCTTGTTGCCAAGAAGGCTAACACATATTGGGCTGTATTAATCGAAGCACTGCCAGAAGATTGAGGGAAGTGATTATTCCCCTCTATTCGGCACTGGTGAGGTCACATCTGGACTATTGAGTCCAGTTTGGGCCCCCCACTACAGAATGAATGTGGACAAATTGGAGAGAGTCCAGTGGAGGGCAACAAAAATGATTAGGGGGCTGGGGCATTTACTTACGAGGAGAGGCTGAGGGAACTGGGATTATTTAGTCTGCAGAAGAGAAGAGTGAGGGGGGATTTGATAGCAGCCTTCAACTACCTGAAGGAGGGTTCCAAAGAGGATGGAGCTTGGCTGTTCTCAGTGGTGGCAGATGACAAAACAAGGAGCAATGGTCTCAAGTTGCAGTGGGGGAGGTCTAGGTTGGATATTAGGAAACACTGTTTCACTAGGAGGGTCTCTGTTAGTCTATAAGGTGCCACAGGACTCTTTGTCGCTTCTACATATCCAGACTAACACGGCTACCCCTCTGATACTAGGAGGGTGGTGAAGAACTGGAATGGGTTACCTAGGGAGGTGGTGGAATGTCCATCCTTAGAGGTTTTTTAGGCCTGGCTTGACAAAGCCCTGGCTGGGATGATTTAGTTGGGGATTGGTCCTGCTTTGAGCAGGGGGTTGGACTAGATGACCTCCTGAGGTCTCTTCCAACCCTAATCTTCCATGATTGTATAAGATATTGAGTAGTCTTGAACCCAGGACAGATCTCTGTGGGATCCCACTCAATACGCCTTTCCAGCTTGACCATGAACCATTGACCATTACTCTGAGTATATTTTTCCAACAAGTTGTGCACCAATTTTATAGTGGGTTTCTCTAGACTATATTTCTCTAGTTTGCTTATAAGGTCATGTGAGACAGTATCAAAAGTCTTACTAAAGTAAAGATACACCACATCTACTACTTTCTCCCAACCCACAATGCTTGTTACCCTGTCAAAGAAGGGTATAAGGTTGGCTTGTGTGATTTGTTCTTGGCATATCCCTGTTGATTATTATTTATCACCTTATTGTCTTTTAGATGCTTACAAATTGATTATTTGTTCCATTATCTTTCTGGATACCAAGTTAGCTGACTGGTCTGTAATTCCCTCGGTTGTCCTTATTCCCTTTATTTTATTATAGATAGGTACTATATTTGCCCTTTTCCAGTCCTCTAGGATCTCTCTCACCTTCCAAGTTCTCAAAAATAATCACTAATGACTCAGATATCTTTATCCATTAAGTATTTTAGGATGTATTTCATCAGGCCCTGCCTACTTGAAGACATTTAACTTCTCGCGCTATTTGAGTCTCAGATCCTTTCCCTATTTACACTGATGTTCATTATGTAAGTCATCTGGTCACTGGATAACTGTAATGGTGAAAACTGAAACAAGAAGGTATTTAACACTTTAGCCATTGCTGTGTTTTCTGTTATTGCCTTCCCCTCCTCATTGAGTAATGGGCCTACTGTGTCCTTGGTCTTCCTTTTGCTTCTGATTTATTTTTTTTAAAAAATCTTGTTACCTTTTGTGTCCTTAACAAGTTTAATCTCATTTTGTGCCATGGCCTTTCTAATTTTGTCCCTACATGGTTTTTATTTATTTATTTATCTTTGTAATTTGACCTGGTTTTCACTTTTCGTATGGCTCATTTTTGAGCTTCAGGTTGTTGATCTCCTGGTTAAGCCAGAGTGGTATCTTCCCATGTTTCCTGTCTTTCCTATGTGTTGGGATAGTTTGCTCATGCACATTTAATCATGTTTCTTTAAAAAAAACTTCCAACTTTCCTGAACTCCTCTTTCCCTTAGATTTTCTTCCCAGGGGATCTAACCTACCAATTCTCTGAGTTTGCTAAAGTCACATTTCTTGAAGTCCATTGTCTTTCTTTTGCCACTTTTCCCTCCTACCATTCTTTAGAATCATGAACTTTGGGTGAAATTGATTATGAAATGATAAACTGCCTTCCACCTTCAAATTCTCAACCATTTCCATTCTGTTTGTTAGAATCAAATCTAGGAGACCCTCTTCCCTATTCGTGTTCTCCATATTCCATAATAAAAATGTCTTCAGTGCATTCCCAGAATATATTGGCTAATGTGTGCCCTACTGTACTGTTTTCCCAACAGATATCTGGGTAACTGAAGGTTCCCATACCGCCAAGTCCCGTGCTTTGGATAATTTTGCTAGTTTATTTTAAAAAGAAATCTCATCCACCTCTTCTTCCTGGTTAGGTGGCCTATAGTAGACCCTTACCCTGACATCACCCTTGTTTTTACCCCTTTTATCCTTACCCAAAGACTTTCAACAGATCTGCCTCCCATTCAATTTCAATTTCAATCTCAGTGCAAGTGTGTACATCTTTGATATACAAAGCAACACCTCCCTTTTTCCCCCTGCTTGTCCTTCCTGAACAAGCTGTACTCTTTTATACCAATATTCCAGTTATGTGAATTATGTGATAATCTGTCCACACAGCCATACATTCATCTCCAGGATGTGTCTGTCTCTGCCTGGGCCCCTACCCTTGACTGGAAGGATTGATGAGAATTCCACTTATGCCCAAACTCTCACCCTCTCTCCTAGAGCCCCCTAGTCACTTCTGATCAGTTCAGGGTCATAACTTGCAGTATCATTAGTGCCCATGGGGATGAGCAGCATGGGGTAGTAGCTAGAGGGCCGGATGATCCTCAGCAATCCTTTTTCAATGTCTCCATAATAGGCCCCACACAGGCATGTCAGGTCAGGCTGGCAGATGGATGCCTCTGTCCCCGTTAGAAAGGAGTCACAAACCACTACTACCACACTTCATTTTCTCTTTGGAGTGGTGTCCATGATCCTTCCAGCCCTGTGAGTATGTGGCTTCTTCTCCTCCACCTTTTGGGGGAGATTCCTCATCCCTCATTGCCAGGGTAGCATACCAGTTTTATCTCTATGGACAGTGGGTTGGGAGCAGGTCGGAGCAGTGCCTGCTTCCAGAAGTCGCCAGCAGCCAGCTTCCTCCTTGTGATGGAGCCATTTCCTCCTCCCCTGGTGGTGCTACTGCAGTTCTCTCCAACGGGCTTGCTTCCTCAAGCTTCAAGGTCTCCATATGCATATTTTCAATGAGTTCCTGAAAATGACAGCTGACATTAGTTCTGGAACTGTTCAGAAACCTCTGGCAGAACCTGGGTTTTCTTGGAGTTTTACCACCCAATTGAATAGCCTTCAAATTGTTAATCTCTGAGGATAATCTAATGTAACCCTTCTGCCAGTCAGAGGCGGCAGCAACAAGGGCCGGGTTCAGTATCTAGGGGTTCCATTCCAATAACACAATGCAAAACCAGCTCGAGCCCCCCCCAGTGACCTGGGACAAATATATATCACCCCCCTGGGCGTCTCTAAGAGGCAGTACTTCCCCTCTCACAAGCACAGAGTCTGAGTGTAGCAAAAACCTTTTAATGACAGAGAAACAATGCGGTATTTCGTTGGGGAAACACCACATCTAGGATTTGTAAACCAAACTGTGAGCAAAGACCCACCCCAGCAAATTGACCATGTCCTTTCCCTTTGGTTCTTGAGTCCAGCAACCCCAAAAATCACCCAAAGTCCCAAAAGTCCAACAACCCAAAAGTCCAGACCCAGAGTTCAAAAGTTCATCTGCAGAGTGCTCCCCGCCCCCAGTCTGGGTAGAAATGGGGAGGGGAGAGGTAAGGAGCACCTTACGTGGCTCGAAGCTGATTGCCCCATCCCTTCATGGGGCTTCGCTCTGCTCTGCTCTGCTCCACTCCACTCCACTTGCCATCCCACGAGTCACTCCGCTCTGCCAGCCGTCCCGCAAGCCGCTCTGGCTGTCCCGCCAACTGCTCCGCTCCACCAGCAGCTCCGCGCCGCCAGCCGTCCCGCAAGCCACCCCGGCTGTCCCGCCAACTGCTCCGCTCCATCAGCAGCTCCGTGCCATCAGCCGTCCCGCCAGCTGCTTAGCCATATATCTTCCGGCTCCCCCACTACTTAACACAGTGCTCAGTGATTTCAGCTTGTAGTAAATTTTCAGCTAATTTGCACCATTAGCCCCAAGTGATTCCAACTCAGCAGCCTGTGACTAAACTCCTAAGGAATTCAAAATTAGCTCTGATATTCCACAGGAGAGAGATGCAAATGACATTTAGGGCCCTCAGAAGAGGCCCATGCTACCAGGTACAAATACCTATCCCCAGCCTCTCTCAATTCAGTGGGTTTTGGAACCCATGTCCCTCGCCTAGCAAATGCTGCTTCGTTGATGGCGAGTCCCTCCATCATAACAAAAGGTCACTGTCCTTGATTCACATAATCAGGGTAACAACAATTTATTCTTCCTGCCCCAATAACAGAGAAACTGGGGATCCCACAGCAGCCAAAGTGACCATTTGGGCAAGCGATCCATCATGCTTTGCAGGGTGGGTGTGTCCATGCAAACAAGATTAGCCCCTGACGTCCCTTTCCACAACCCACCACCAGATGTCAGGGTAGAGCTCATCCTGACTCTGCTTACACTAAGTAATGGGTTCTCAATTTAGAGATCACCAATACGTTTCAGACGGTCATTATCACACTTTATTGCTAGATGCAGGTGTACAGGTCTTATCCCAGCACTTCTTGTAGGGTAATGACATGGAACAAGTTGAGAACCATTGACCTAGATCAGGGGTTGGCAACCTTTCAGAAGTGGTGTGCCGAGTCTTCATTTATTCACTCTAATTTAAAGTTTCACGTGCCAGTAATACATTTTAATGTTTTTAGAAGGTCTCTTTATATAAGTCTTTAATATATAACTAAACCAGGGGTCTCAAACTCAAATTACCATGAGGGCCACATGAGGACTAGTGCATTGGCCTGAGGGCCGCATCACTGACCCCGCCCCCTCGCTGCCCCCGGCCCCGCCCTCACTCCCCCCTTCCATTAGGCCCCGCCCCTTCTCCGCACCTTCTCCGCCTCCTCCCCTGTGCTCATGGCTTCCCGCTCCTCCCCACTCCCGCCCAGAAACCACGAAGCTCTTCCCTGCGGCCCGCCGGGCTCCCCACCCCCGCCCCACCCTTTTTTTTTTTAACCCCCCAGGCAGTTCCCACAGCCAGAACAACTGTCTGGCAGCGGGAACTGCCTGGGGGTAAAAAATAAATAAATAAATAAAAAGGGGGTGGGGGGTGCGCGGGGAGCCCGGCGGGCCGCAGGGAAGAGCTCCACGGGCCGGGCTGCGTGTTTGAGACCCCTGAACTAAACTATTGTTGTATGTAAAGTAAATAAGGTTTTTAAGATGTTTAAGAAGTTTCATTTCAAATTAAACTTCTTAAACATTAAAATGAAGAGCCCCCCGGACCAGTAGCCAAGACCTGGGCAGTGTGAATGCCACTGAAAATCCGCCTGTGTGCCGCCTTCGGCATGCGTGTCATAGGTCACCTACCCCTGACCTAGATCATGAGTTTGGGATTTTGTGGATTCCAAGTGGGTTGAGAAAAGGTAAAATATGGAGGCAAAATTATAACAGTGAAAATGTTGACATCTATAAATGACTTGGATCCTTTCTTGAATACTTTTTTATTCTATATCTTTCTTGGTTTTTGAATCACTATTTCCCTTTATTCGGGGATATTTGTTGTTTTCTATTACAGAAAATAAAGTTGGCGACATAGGAGTAAATTAGCAAGTCTTGGGAAATATTACTCACTTTTTTGTGCTGTATTTTTTTTGAAAATAGGTTTGATATGGCTAATGAAGGAACCAGTGTTGATTTCCCAGCAATGCAGAACAGCAGACATAAAAAGTTTTGGAATAATAGGACTCTTTTCTAAAGTGTGTTGGCTCTTCAGAGAATAAAAACAAACAATGTTTAACAATTAAACTTAAACTGGTATACTTGTGAAAGAAACAAGCATGTTTTGTGGATGATATGGCAGGTTAAGGTCATGTGCCTTGTATTAATTTATAACTACATTATTACTCTATTTCCTGCCCTGCAACTTAAAGAGAGAATTCCAGGACATATTGCAGACTGGAACGTCTACAAAAACAATAGGAACAGTTACCTGCAGCTATCCCATCTTGTGCTGTGATCCCATTACATTTCACAACCTAAGCAGGAAAATATATTGATGGGAGACCTACACGATTAATCCTTGATATTTTTGAGTCAGTACAGAATATTAAAGGCCACAATGGAGCTGCAGATGCTGTGTTTTTCAGAGGACACATCAAAATTAAGTCCTGAATAGTTGTGGCCATTTTAAAAAAAGTGGCTAACTCTTGTGCCCTGGCTAAATTCAAAACTGGGTCAGTACACTGCACTCAGATTTGCTTGCATAGATTATTCTGTCACAGATTCGCTAGGAGGCTGAGTTACTTGGCCCAGGAAACAGAAGGAATTAAGGTCAGGAGTGGTATTAGAAGTCCAGAAAACCCGAATGCTAGAGCTATATGTAGGCCAGGCCTGCACAACATGCAGCCTGGGGGCCGCATGCGGCCTCCGTGGGCTCACTGTGCGGCCCGCAGGAGGATGAGTAGGTGGGCTCACTGTGCAGCCCGTGGGGGGGTGAGTAGATGGGCTCACTGTGCCGCCCGCGGGGGGATGAGTAGGTGGGCTCATTGTGCAGCCAGTGGAGGGGTGAGTAGGTGGGCTCACTGTGCAGCCCGTGGGGGGGTGAGTAGGTGGGCTCACTGTGCAGCCTGTGGGGGGATGAGTAGGTGGGCTCACTGTGCAGCCCGTGGGGGGTGAGTAGGTGGGCTCACTGTGCAGCCTGTGGGGGGATGAGTAGGTGGGCTCACTGTGCCGCCCGCGGGGGGATGAGTAGGTGGGCTCACTGTGTAGCCTTTGGGGGGGTGAGTAGGTGGGCTCACTGTGCAGCCTGTGGGGGGGTGAGTAGGTGGGCTCACTGTGCAGCCCGTGGGGGGGTGAGTAGGTGGGCTCACTGTGCAACCGGTGGGGGGGTGAGTAGGTGGGCTCACTGTGCAGCCTGTGGGGGGGTGAGTAGGTGGGCTCACTGTGCGGCCCACGGGGGTGAGTAGGCAAGGGTTGCAGCTGTCTGGAGGTGCCTGCCTTCCACGCCTTCCTCATTCACACCTCATTCATTCAACAGAGATTTATCTACAACTGCATAGATTGACTGTTGTGTGCAGTAATATAGTGACCCCTGCGGGGGTGAAGAGGGGTGTGATGGTGGGGCCGAACGGGGAGGGGGCGGGTCCTATTTTACTGCTCTGAGCTGGTCACTCTATGCGCGCTGTTTCTTTCCCCCTCTACAGGCTTCCACACCCCAGCGCTGGGGAAGGAGGGGTTGTTTCCGCAGGGCAGGCGGTGCTGGGAGGGGGGGTGGGTGTTTCCGCAGGGCCGGAGGGTTTCTGCCCTCAGCTATTTTCTTTGGAGTAATATGGCCCTCGCCGCTTTACGAGTTGTGCAGGCCTGATGTAGGCCATGCTCCTTTTTCTTTTTTTTAAGAGTATTTCTTAGATTATTCTTCAACTATTCATCTAATAATAATTGCAAGGCCTGGTATTGCTATTCTTTATCATTCAGATAATAAGGGAAGGTATTACCATGCACCCTGAGTATGCTGCCTTTCTTTGTCCTTATTCAAATAATAAAACATGGCTATGTTATACCTTGTTGTATTCAAAATCTTGGAAATAAAACAACATGGCTGACATAATTTAAAAGTGATTAATATATACCATTAATATAATAAAGGCTCCACCTCCCCTGTACTAACAGTGCCCAGGGGTTCATGAACATGAGGATGATGTGCAACAGAAGTGCTGACCGGCTTCTGTGATTGCTCTGAATCAAAATAACTCACCTGCTTTTGGGGCATCTTGATTCAGTAGTGACTTTAGGGTCTCCTGGGACCCATTTCACTTGAGAAAAGGCAAATGATGGAAAAACCAAAAGGATTAAAAAGATAATTTCACTTCACCTTAAATGGTCCCCTGAAATATGTCTTAACTACTTATGCTAAACAATCAGTTCTACCTTGTATTTAGTTGTGATGCTCCGAGTAGCTTGCCCGGACCTGAAGAACATCTCTATGTAAGCTTGAAAGTTTCTCTCTCCCCACAGAAGTTGACTGAGGTAATATCTTTTATTGGACCATCTCACCTTGTCTCTCTAAAAAGAAAAGACAGTTAATCTATTTTCACCTTTTCCCAACGCTTTATTCTGATGGTTTCTGAGTTTGAGTCACGATTGCCCTGTTTTTCAGAGGCTGTTTATTATTTTGCTCCTGTGCCGCTGACTTTATTGATATCTATGCTAGGAGCAGATATGTATGGAGAAGAGAGTAATGCAATTTCAACGTGACTGTTTTTTATAAACACAATTTGTAGCTTTTAGAAAAACTTAAAATTTCCTCCCCCATCTTGCAAATATCAGCTTCCTAGGGAAGCCATAACAAAATACATTGTGTTCTAAATGTAGAAATAGCAGAGAATGTATTATGGAGACTCACTTCTAAGATGGACTGTGCTTCCTGAGGAACACAGCAGGGTTCTCTTCTTTCTTTAAACTTTGCCCTAAACAAATGCTTCTAGGTTTATGAGTCATTGCTTTCTCTCGGTGTTTTTATTTTGCTGTTTTGTCCCCGACTTTCTGATGAATTCTATGATGGAATCAGACAAGTATGGCCAAAGCACTGAGGAAATGTCTGGTTTATTTCTTTTTTGGCCAAGACTACGTGTAGAACGCTGGCCAGATTTATGATCTGCTGTGGGAGGTAAACAAGTTTTATGTTGTAGTATAATAGCTTCAGAAAGTAAATCAAAGTAGGGGCCTGATCCTGCAGCCCTCACTGATGTGATTAGTGCCATCAAGTTAATGGGGTTCTTAAGAGTCCTGGGAGGACGGTGACATCCAGCCTTTAGGATTATTACTCTCTATAATACAGTAGAGATACTGGGCCAAATTCTGTCCCCACTGACACGCAATATATTTCCACTGAAATCAACATCCAAACAACTGCTCTGAATCCTGGTTGTTACATTTATGATTTCTTTAGTTTATCTCTGTGTTTCCATGTGTATGTTCCAAATAACCATTTTATCAATGCATATAGCTTAATCAGTTGGTTGTACTACCAAAATAAATGTCACTAGCCCAAACAGCTGGCTACTAAACATTTCACATAGCAAGGGCCGATGAGCATGAATACAAGCATCGTTTTTGGTCAAATGATTGCAACTTTATCATAACTTAAACAACCACCAGCAGGCCTCAAAGGCAACCTGGTCCAGCAACCTCAAAAGAAAATAACAGCAAGTGTTTTGTTTAAAATGCAAATATGAGATCATGCCTATTCATCAACCGTACAGATTAGGACATACCATCCTTTGCAGAAGATGTCCAGCTTTCTAGTGTGGGAGACCCCACTCACTCCTATCCTCATCCACTCAATTTTAACAGCATGAAGGGGAATCTAACCCCTGCGGGCAGGACAGATTGCCCAGATTTGTGAGCCTGTAGTTAAATAAATCATCAATTAATAAAACCATGACAAGCTGGGCCCCTGTGTTGTGTAGTTTTTTGCCAGCACAACACAACCAGTGCAGTTGCCTGAAATGTCAAGTGGAACTTGCTGAGACCAATGAACCATAGACCCTGAAATGTAACTAATCCAGCTTATCCTCCATACCCATTAATCTCTAAAGCTATGTCTTCACTGACGAGTGAATTCAGCTAATCATTTGAGTGATGCACCAAACTTGAGTCTTGTCCACATACACGAACCCTTAACTCAGGTGTCATGGTGCTTTTAACTTGAGCTTACAGCCCCAAGGGGCGTGGAGTTGTATAGGCTAAAACTCAAGTGAGTACAATGCGCCAGCTGCTAAAAGAGCCACTCTGTAGTCTGAATGCAGACTAGCTCCAGTGCATTCCCACGATTCCTCTGTGTGCCCAGAAAGGACAGAAGTTCTCCTGCAGTTCAATAGGAATGAATTCACAGAGCATCTCCATTTCCTGCAGCACAGAGAAACATGGGATGTGGCCCCAGAGGTCTTAGCACCATACATGAGTGAGTGCAATGCCCGTGTGCGTATAGCCGCTGTAGTGTTATTTCACAGTGTGGCCTCTCTCACTAAAGTGAGACTAACTTGAGAGGAGTAACTCGAGTATAGTTAACTCTGCAGTGAAGACATACCCTCAGGGAGTGAGTGTGGGATACTCACAACCTCTAGAGAGGCCTACTTCTGTCCAGTGCTGTCTTCATGGAGGAAAACAACTCAGCCGCGCGCCTTTTGAAAAATGAGATTGCTCGAGAGGGGCAGGCATGAAGAAAAAAATAGTGTTTAAATCATCCGCGAAAGAAACAGCCAGTCACCTGGAAAACAAACAGCCAGGAATGGGCAACCAAATGTATCAGATAGCTACAGTATAATACTTTCTCCTCCATTCAAAAATATATAATGTCGGAATCTTGCCCTGCCTTGCATGGATGTATTGGAGTGGGTGGGAGGCATTTAGCACACCTTTGGGCATGAGACAAATGAACATAATAGTCTGAAGAGAGAGAGTCTCCCCCATTGCAGAAGCTGGGCAGAATTCCAGACAAGAGCCCCTCTTAGGTGCTGGAACTAGGGGTGCTGGGTGCTGCTGCTCTCCCTGGCTTGAAGTGGTTTCCATCATATACAGGGTTTACAGTTTGGTTCAGTGGCTCTCAGCACCCCCACTATACAGATTGTTCCAGCAGCCCTGCTCCCTTTGGATGCTAAATGGAAAACCTGCCAATGCACCAACTACTACTCCGTGGCATCAGGACATCAGGCACACTTTCCCCCCTCCCCTGTCATGTACAGTAGACAGCTATCTACGCTCAGACTGATGCTCATGAGCCATCCTTCTCTGAACTTACGCAGTGGTCTTAGATAGAGAAGCAGAGTGTATGTGTGAAGTAAACAAATCTGGTATCCATATTTGTGACATTCTATACCTTGGGGGAGCATCCTGGAACCCCCATATACCTCATTTTTATTTAATCGTGAGCTTACATATAAAGCATGCCTCGTAAGGTATCAGGGGAAAGGTTATGATCTTCTGAAAGTAATTTCTCTATCCATATATGTGTATCATTAATGCATATGAAGTTATGAGAATTGTATTGTATGATGGTCACTAAAACATAGAATCATAGAATCATAGAATCTCAGGTTGGAAGGGACCTCAGGAGGTCATCTAGTCCAACCCCCTGCTCAAAGCAGGACCAACCCCAACTAGATCATCCCAGCCAGAGCTTTGTCAAGCCTGACCTTAAAAACCTCTAAGGAAGGAGATTCCACCACCTCCCTAGGTAACCTATTCCAGTGCTTCACCACCCTACTAGTGAAAAAGTTTTTCCTAATATCCAACCTAAACCTCCCCCTCTGCAACTTGAGACCATTACTCCTTGTTCTGTCATCTTCTACCACTGAGAACAGTCTAGATCCATCCTCTTTGGAACCCCCTTTTAGGTAGTTGAAAGCAGCTATCAAATCCCCCCTCACTCTTCTCTTCTGCAGGCTAAACAATCCCAGTTCCCTCAGCCTCTCCTCATAAGTCATGTGCTCCAGCCCCCTAATCATTTTTGTTGCCCTTCGTTGGACTCTTTCCAATTTATCCACATCCTTTTTGTAGTGTGGGGCCCAAAACTGGACACAGTACTCCAAATGAGGCCTCACCAGTGCCAAATAGAGGGGAATAATCACGTCCCTCGATCTGCTGGCAATGCCCCTACTTATACAGCCCAAAATGCCGTTAGCCTTCTTGGCACCAAGGTCACACTGTTGACTCATATTCAGCTTTTCGTCCACTGTAACCCCTAGGTCCTTTTCTGCAGAACTGCTGCCCAGCCATTCGATCCCTAGTCTGTAGCAGTGCATGGGATTCTTCCATCCTAAGTGCAGGACTCTGCACTTGTCCTTGTTGAACCTCATCAGATTTCTTTTGGCCCAATCCTCTAATTTGTCTAGGTCCCTCTGTATCCTGTCCCTACCCTCCAGCGTATCAACCACTCCTCCCAGTTTAGTGTCATCTGCAAACTTGCTAAGGGTGCAGTCCACACCATCCTCCAGATCGTTGATGAAAATATTGAACAAAACCGGCCCCAGCACCGACCCTTGGGGCACTCCACTTGATACCGGCTGCCAACTAGACATGAAGCCATTGATCACTACCCGTTGAGCACGACCATCCAGCCAGTTTTCTATCCACCTTACCGTCCATTCATCCAGCCCATGCTGTAAGTTGGGGAATCAGCCAGATATTAGTGCCCCAGAGGCAACAGCAAGAAAAGTAATCAACACCCGGGCAGGGTATCAATCAGCCCATCAACAAACATTGTCCAGAAAGGGAGCTACAATGCAATGACACACTGCATAAGGCCCCACCAGGGGAATTGCTCAACCTTGCCTGGAGACTTAGCAAAGCTTTTGATACAGTCTCGCACAGCGTTCTTGCCAGCAAGTTAAAGAAGTATGGGCTGGATGAATGGACGGTAAGGTGGATAGAAAACTGGCTGGATGGTCGTGCTCAACGGGTAGTGATCAATGGCTCCATGTCTAGTTGGCAGCCGGTATCAAGTGGAGTGCCCCAAGGGTCGGTGCTGGGGCCGGTTTTGTTCAATATCTTCATCAACGACCTGGAGGATGGTGTGGACTGCACCCTTAGCAAGTTTGCAGATGACACTAAACTGGGAGGAGTGGTTGATACGCTGGAGGGTAGGGATAGGATACAGAGGGACCTAGACAAATTAGAGGATTGGGCCAAAAGAAATCTGATGAGGTTCAACAAGGACAAGTGCAGAGTCCTGCACTTAGGATGGAAGAATCCCATGCACTGCTACAGACTAGGGACCGAATGGCTGGGCAGCAGTTCTGCAGAAAAGGACCTAGGGGTTACAGTGGACGAAAAGCTGAATATGAGTCAACAGTGTGCCCTTGTTGCCAAGAAGGCTAACGGCATTTTGGGCTGTATAAGTAGGGGCATTGCCAGCAGATCGAGGGACGTGATTATTCCCCTCTATTCGGCACTGGTGAGGCCTCATTTGGAGTACTGTGTCCAGTTTTGGGCCCCACACTACAAGAAGGATGTGGATAAATTGGAAAGAGTCCAACGGAGGGCAACAAAAATGATTAGGGGGCTGGAGCACATGACTTATGAGGAGAGGCTGAGGGAACTGAGATTGTTTAGCCTGCAGAAGAGAAGAGTGAGGGGGGATTTGATAGCTGCTTTCAACTACCTAAAAGGGGGTTCCAAAGAGGATGGATCTAGACTGTTCTCAGTGGTAGAAGATGACAGAACAAGGAGTAATGGTCTCAAGTTGCAGAGGGGGAGGTTTAGGTTGGATATTAGGAAAAACTTTTTCACTAGTAGGGTGGTGAAGCACTGGAATGGGTTACCTAGGGAGGTGGTGGAGTCTCCTTCCTTGGAGGTTTTTAAGGTCAGGCTTGACAAAGCCCTGGCTGGGATGATCTAGTTGGGGTTGGTCCTGCTTTGAGCAGGGGGTTGGACTAGATGACCTCCTGAGGTCCCTTCCAACCCTGAGATTCTATGATTCTATGATTCTATGACTCAGCAATACATCCAGACATGCCTGGACTTGTGTTTTCCAAGCACATGGACTGAGGGTATAAAACAGACACAGAGGACACATACTGGGCCCTTCTCCTGCCTCCACCTATGCTGCAAGCAACTAAGACACTGAGAAGAAGACAAGACTCCAACATAGGAGATTGGCCCAGGTTTAAGGAACAAACCTGTATATTAAGGACTGCAATATCTAGTGGAGTGAGAAAAACTGTTTAATCTAGATGTTGCCAGATCTAATAGGGTTGAGAGTTTAGACTGCGTGCTTATATTTTCTTTTATTTTGGTAACTAACTCTGACTTTTTGCCTAACACTTAATATCACTTAAATTTTATCTTTTGTAGTCAATACATTTATTTTACTATTTATCATTACCAGTGAGTTTGCCTGAAGTGTTTGATAATCTACTCAGGTTTTGAGCAGTACACGATGGTATATTCCTGAGGTACAGTGCAGGGAGCTGGGGGGATTTGGTTCTGGTGCCTTTCTCTGGATGATTCATGAGTGATTCTGGGAGCATTCATGCAATCTAGCTTTTATGACTCGCAATCATGACTTGGACAGGGCTCTTACCAATAAAAAGCCTGAGCAGAGTCCATTGAAGTCAGAATAAAGACTCCCATTGAGTTCATGGGTCATGGATGAAGCCCAAAGTGCTGAAGCAAGATGTAGTAACTTAAGTGAATTTGTTACTAGGCAAACTGTTCAGCATGTTTAAAATAGCTGTTTGTGTGTCATTTAGGTGATGACCTGAAAAGATCATGTCTGAGGTACAGGGAACGGTCGAGTTTTCTGTGGAACTACACAAATTCCATAATGTGGATCTCTTCCAGAGAGGGTGAGTTTGAAGTTTCCATTAGTTTTTAGCTGATTGTATAAAGCCCATTTATGGAAAAGACCTAGACTATGAAATAAGTTGCTTCCTGCCAATGCAGTTATACTTCATGTAATCTGGAGGCGGGGGGTATCATTAGTCTGTCCTCGCAGTCAAGGAAGCTAGAAGCATGTTATTTCCACTTATCTGTAAAGTCTGACTGCCTGAATTATTAAAACAATGTGTTTATAAAACTAGATCAAATGGATTTAATCAGCTGCTTAAGCTTAGGCACACTGACTGCTTTATCTCTCCCGAGTTAGCTGTGATCTTCCAAAATGAATGACAGTTGTGCTCCGTGACATTTCCTTCCTGCTCCATGTTAAATAATGCCCACTTTGGGGTCATTAATGTAATTGCTCTATTTTCCTATAATGGGGTTTAATGGAATTCTACTAACTCACATTTAGAATTTGAACACTGAGTATTTCATAGAATCATAGAATCTCAGGATTGGAAGGGACCACAGGAGGTCATCTAGTCCAACCCTCTGCTCAAAGCAGGACCAACCCCAACTAAATCATCCCAGCCAGGGCTTTGTCAAGCCTGACCTTAAAAACCTGTACATCCTGTATCTAATATTTAGAAGCTTTGGTTCTATTAACTCCCATGTATTATAATATAAGCCCACTGTGGTTTTAAAATCAATGCTTCAGAACAAGGGCAACTTCCAGTAAACTTATTTAACTTTCCCCTGGGCCTGGCCTTGGTGGTAGAGGCATGGCAAATATGTGGATAATAAGTTTTGGAACAGCGTTCCAAGGGAAGCAGTGGGGGCAAAAGACCTATCTGGCTTCAAGATTAAGCTAGATAAGGTTATGGAGGGGATGGTTTGATGGGATAACATGATCTTGGCAATTAATCGATCTTTGACTATTAGTGGTAAATAGGTCCAATGAGCGGTGATGGGATGTTAGAAGTTACTACAGAGAACTTTTTCCTGGGTGTCTAGCTGGTGAGTCTTGCCCACATGCTCAGGGTTTAGCTGATCACCATATTTGGGGTTGGGAAGGAATTTTCCTCCAGGACAGATTGGCAGAGGCCCTAGAGGTTTTTCGCCTTCCTCTGCAGCATGGGGCACGGGTCACTTGCTGGAGGATTCTGTGCATCTTGAAGTCTTTAAACCAGGGAACTCAAACTCGAATCACCAGTAGGGTCACATGAGAAGTAGTAAATTGGCTCGAGGGCCGCATCACTGAAACCTTTTCATACAATTAAACAAAAATATAGTCAAAAATAAAAAAAATGAAGAGTAATATAGTATTCTATTAAAAGTCAATGTATTAACTTTTTGAAAACTGTAATGCAAAGAAGGGTTTTAATAAAATAATAAACACTCAGTAATGTTTGGAGCTTGGCTGCCAGTGGAGTCGGCGCCTATGGCGGGTCGCAGGAAATAACTCAGCGGGCCGCATGTGGCCCGTGGGCCGCGTGTTTGAGACCCCTGCTTTAAACCACGATTTGAGGATTTCAATAGGTGAGACATAGAAGAGAGGATTATTGTAAGGGTGGGTGGGTGAGATTCTGTGGCCTGCATTGTGCAGGAGGTCAGACTAGATGATCATGATGGTCCCTTCTGACCTTAAAGTCTATGAGTCTATGATACTAAATGGTGGAAGCCTCTTCTAAAGACTGCATGATGACTGGGCTTCTAGTGGATATTAGATCACAGGTGTATTCTGTGATTTCTTTCATTAGGGCAAGGGACCTACATTGTAGGTCTGCTCAAGGATACCAGTGGAACTGGAGAGGTTCAGACAGCTCTGAGGGTGTGTACTTTGTTGCTAATTGACTATTCTGTTGTGGGTCTGCTGGGATATTTATTTTTTGTCAGTGTGTTTTGATATACTGACTCTGAAATGCCCTCTCCCTAGCTGCACCCTCACCCCCACCCTCCTATGCCAGTGAATGGCAGATGACTTGGCTATGCAGGTAACTGATAGTGTTACCTGAACTGTGAAACTGTTCCAGGTGTGGGATAGTTTAGCTAATCAGAGCTGCCGCCACTGGAAAATGGAATATATTTTTTCTTACTATGATGAAATGTTCAGTGAACCCATGAAATATTGTTCACATGAAGCCCCTGAAATGATCAAGGTAGCATGAAGGCCATATGATCTATAGCAGTAGGTGTTTTAGATTTGAACCAAGAATATACTTTTTCCCCCCCTGCCAAGTTATACACTTTTGAGAAATGAGGACCAGATAGGCACCAGTTGAGTATCAGCATAGCTCCACTGAACTTAAAGCAGTTGCATCTCTTCATCCTATTCATGGCCCAGAGAACAATGTTCAGAGCCCTTATTCTTGAAAACAGCCTTGATTATACCAAATATAACTATTAGGAAGAGAGCACACATGCCTTTTAATCAAGGGACTTGGTTCAACTTAATCACAAAATGGTTTAATCTGCAAGGAGTTTACTGTGTTCTGTACATTTTAGCTCTTTGCAATCTAAATACTGAGATAGGTGAGCTTCAATGCCTGGTATTAAGTGGTGGTGGTGGTAGTGATGATGATATGATAGGCATCACAGAAACCTGGTGGAATGATGATAATCAATGGGACACGGTAATTCTGGGGTACAAAATATATAGGAATGATAGAGTAGGTCGTGCTAGTGGGGGAGTAGCACTATATGGGAAGAAAGCATGCAGTCAAATATAGGAAATATCTTAAATAAATCAAACTGTATCACAGAATCTCTTTGGATAGAAATTCCATGTTTGAGTACTAAGAATATAACAGTAGGAATATACTACCGACTGCCTGATCAGTATGGTGACAGTGATCATAAAATGCTTAAAATTTAGAGAGGCTACAAAGACAGAAAACCCAAGAATGAGGGATTTCAACTATCCCTCTGCTGGCTCGGTACATATCCCCTCAGGATATGATGCAGAGATAAAATTTCTAGACACCGTTAATGACTGCTTCTTAGAGCAGCTAGTGCTGGACCCCCAAGGGGAAAGGTAATTCTTGATTTAGTTCTAAGTGGAGCACAAGATCTGGTCCAGAGGTGAATATAGCTGAACCAGCAGGTAATAGAGACCATTATGTAATTAAATTTAACATAGTTGTAGTGGGGTAAAAACACCAAAGAAACCCACCACAGTAGGATTTATCTTCCAAAAGGGGAACCAAACAAAATGAAGAAGCTAGTTAAATGGAAATTAAAAAGAATAGGCACAAGAAAGAAATGCATGCAAGCTACATGGAAATTATTTAAAAACACCATAATAGAGGCTCAGACTAAATTTATACCCTGAAAGAAAAAAACAGAGGACAAAAAAAAAAAGCCACCATAGCTAAATAGCAGAATAAAAGAAGCAGTTAGAGGCAAAAATACATCATTTGAAACCTGGAAGTCAAACCCAAGTGAGCAAAATCAAAAGGAGCATAAACGCTAGCAAGTCAAGTATAAAAGTATAATTAGGAAGGCCAAAAAAGAACTTCAAGAACAACTATCAGAAGACAGAAAAGCTCACAGCAAAAAAATTAAGTACATCAGTAGCAGGAAGTGAGCCAAACAATCCGTGGGGTTACTGGATGATCAAGGCGCTAAAGGGTTACTCAAGGAACACATAGCTGCAGAGAAACTAAATGAATTCTTTGCATCAGTCTTCACTGCAGAAAATGTAAAGGAGATTCCCAGAGCCATTCTTTTAGGTGAAGCATCTGAGGTGCTATCCCAGATGTCAATAGAGGTGATCTGGGAACAACTTCATAAATTAAAAAGTAATAAGTCACCAGGACCAGATGATATTCACCCAAGAGTTCTGAAGGAACTCAAATATGAAATTGCAGAACTACTAACTGTGGTATATAACCTATCACTTAAATCAGCCTCTATACCAGATGCCTGGAGGATAGATAATGTTATACCTATTTGTTTTTAAAAAAGGATCCAGAGGCAATCCTGGCAATTACAGGCCAGTAATCCTAACTTCAATACCAGGTAAATTGGTTGAAACTATAGCAAAGAACAGATACATAGATGGACACCATATATTATGGAAAAGTCAACACGACTTTTGCATCACCAGTCTATTAAAATTCTTTGAATGGGTCCACAAACGTGGACAAGGGCAATCCCAGCTAATACAGTGTATGTGGACTTTCAGAAAGCCTTTGACAAAGTCCCACACCAAAGGCTTTTAAGCAAAATAAGCAGTCATGGGGTAAGAGAGAGGTCCTCTCATGGATCAGTAACCGGTTAAAAGATAGGAAACAAAGGATAAGAATAAGTGGTCAGTTTTCACAATGGAGAGAGGTAAATAGCAGAGTCCCCCATGGATCTGTACTGGGACCAGTCCCACTGTACATATAGTAAAACCTCAGAGTTATGAACACCAGAGTTACAAACTGACCAGTCAACCACACACCTCATTTAGAACTGGAAGCATCTGAAGAGACCAAAAAAAAAAAAAAAAAAGGGATGGGGGACAAATATAGTACAGGACTGTGTTAAACGTAAACGACTAAAAAAATAAATGGGAAGTTTAAAAATAAAAGATTTGACAAGGTAAGGAAACAGTTTCTGTGATTTTCATTTAAATTAAGATGGTTAAAAGTAGCATTTTTTTCCATTGTAAAATGTCAAAGCTGTATTAAGTCAATGTTCAGTTGTAAACTTTTGAAAGAACAACCATAACGTTTTGTTCATAGTTCTGAACATTTCAGAGTTATGAACATCCTGAGGCATTCATAACTCTGAGATTCGACTGTATTCATAAATAATCTGGACAAGAGGGTGAAGAGGGAGATGGCAAAGTTTGCAGCCAAAACAAAATTGCTCAAGCTAGTTAAGTCCAAAGCTGATTGCAAAGAGTTGCAAACAGATCTCACTAAACTGTACGACTGGGCAACAAAATGGCAGATGAAAGTCAATGTTGATAAGTGCAAACTAATGCACACTGGAAAACATAATCCCAACTATGAATACAAAATAATGGAGTCTAAATTAGCTGTTACCATTCAAGAAAGAGATCTTGGAGTCACTATGGATAGTTTTCTGAAAACATCTGCTCAATATGCAGTGGCAGTGAAGAAAGCTAACAGAATGTTAGGAACTATCAGGCAAGCAATAGGGAATAAGACAGAAAATATAATGCCACTAAATAAATCCATGGTACACCCACACTTTTAATACTGAGTGCAGTTGTGGTCACCACCTCTCAAAAAAGATATATTAGAATTGGAAACGTTACAGAGAAGGGCAAGAAAAATGATTAGGGGTGTGTAACAACTTCCATGTGAGGAGAGATTATAAAGCCTGGGACTTTTCATCTTAGAAAAGAGATGACTAAGGGGAGATATGATAGAGGTCTATTACACCATGAGTGGTGTGGAGAAAGTGAATAAGGAAGTATTGTTTACTCCTTCACATAATGCAAGAACCAGCGGTCACCCCATGATATTAATAGGCATCAGGTTTAAAACAAACATAAAGAAGTACTTCTTAGCACAAGACATAATCAACTTCTGGAACTTGTTGCCAAGAGATCCTGTGAAGGCCAAAAGTATGAGCAGGATCAGAAAAGAAACAGATAAATTCATGGAGATTAGGTCCATCAATGGGCATTAGCCAAGATGTTCAGGGATACAACCCCATGTTCTGGGCGCCCCTAAAATATCGATGTCCAGAAGCTCAGACTGAATGACGAGAGATGGATCACTCCATAATTGCCATGTTCTGTTCATTCCCGCTGAAGCATCTGACACTAGTCACTGTTAGAAGACAGGATACTGGGCTAGATGAACCATTTGTTGAACGGCCCAGGATGGCCGTTCTTATGATTTTCTAAAGGGCTGAGTGTTGACCCAACTCTCCTCTGAAAGTCATTGTCTTCAATGTGAGCAGAGTTAGGCCAACAGTGAGTGCTTTAGAAACAACAGCTTAAATAAATAAAAATAACTTCCAAAGGACAAAACAAGAGAGTTCTGGTTGGCTCTTCCCCACAAAAACCCAAAGGCATCTGTTGTTAATCAAAGTCCATTAAGTAGTCGAAATTGTCTGTTCCCTAAATAAATGGTTAACATTCAAAACTACAATAAGTGGCCTGGATGATCAAGAATGTCTAAATAGAAAATAATCAGGATTCTTTGTGTGTTCCAGGCCTGTGTACTGGGGACCAGTCATTAATAGGTTATATGTTTCAAGTTGTTTTTTCTTGGTGAGATATTTGCAATTAATACTAATGTTCCCTTACTCAAAGGCACAAACATAAGTATCAGTATTTATAGACATGAATGGTCAATTGTTGATTTATAGAAAATATTATTGTGGGGAGAAAAATGCTTTTTGTTGAAACAAAAGATTCATGCTGATGTTTGATGCTGGAGTTCTAAAGGCTGAGTAATAAGTAATGCAATTTCTAGACGGAAAAGCCGTTTTTAGTTTCTCCATCCGAGTTCTCTCCATCATGTGCTGCTTAATGACTGATGACAGATATTTCTCTAGTAAAATTAGCTAGCCAATTCTGATCTTCTTTAATAGACTAGGAAATAAAATTATCCCTGTCTGCTACAGATCAATTAATTGATTTGTCTGGTACTGTCAGAAGCAATCCTTCTGCACCTTTATTCTTGAACTGTTTCAAGACCTATTTGATGTATTTCCATACTTTAAAAAAAAAAACTATACTGGCATACCCACAGTATAAATAACTTTCTGAGTGATTGAGGGGGAAACAAAGTTCACAGGAAAGATGAGCAGGTGCCTTCATAATACTGGAATTCTGTAACGGATTTATTTTTAAAACACAGTGAACATGAAAGGAATGGTCAGGGCAAATGATTGAATTAATTCACAATCAGTCCCTTGACTTCTAGAATTGAAGGCCAATGTCTGAGAAACAAAGAGAAGCTTTATGATGAAGCATTCTTTTTTTTCGGGGGTGGGGGGAGTGGGGAGGATTATCAGGAGCCAGTGCTCAAATGGCTTGGACCCAGATTATCTTCAAAAAGAAAAAAATCAATGAAAGCTCTGGGATGAAGACCATGGTTGACAACGTCGCTCCCTTGGCACAATGCAACTTTCTACCATAAGAGTAAATCTTGTTTTGTGCAGGAGACAGAACCCTCTCAGGTACTGGTTTAAGACTTTGGAATGAACTCCCTCACCACTATATTACAAACCTCACCACCTTCCACTCCAAGTGCCAGGCCTTCTTGACCTGCCTTCTCTACTCTAAACACATTGCTCTGTGTGTGTGTGTATAAAACGAACCAAACCAGAGCACTCCGTGCATGCTTCTCCCCCTGGGGAGTGGATCACAGAACAAACATGTGACCGATGTCAGTTATGTTGCTTAATGCACTACTGGAAGGCGCTCAGATGCTATAGTGACGAACATGGTATAAGAACTCATAGAGAATAGAATAAGAAAGCAGCGCTTAACAATTCTGTTCATCTTAAATAAAAAGTTAGCCATTAGAGTGCCTTATAAAAGTCATGGTATTTAAAAACCCCAAAGTAAAGGGAGTTGGATGCATTAGTGAGCTCACCAAACTTACCTGTGGGTGACGATGCTAGTTGAATAAACTAATATCGGAGAGAGTGCTAGTGTCTTTCCAGTGCTCCTGTAGCCTGATGTTTTTTTCTCCAAAGGTGCTGAGCACTCACTAGGCCAATGGAAACTACATGTGCTTAGCTCCTTTTGGCAATCAGACCACTAGGACCTCATTCAAAACCCATTGACTTCAGTAGGCTTTGGATCAGGCCCTTTGTAATTTGGGTATGTGCATTCAGCATCTCAAAAGCTCAGGCAGGCCCCTAAACAAATGTTTTCAAATGTGGGTACCTAAGTTAAACAGTGAGGCATCTATACTGGAGCTCAACACAAGCCAACTCTTGTGATTTTAATGCAGATTCTGTACGGTGCTTTTCTTAAAGCCCCAGCTCCTGGCGTCAGATAATTGTGTGACTCTCCCCTTTCATTCTTTTTAAAGTAAGTTTTTTAGCACTCAAGGTTGAAAAGAGAACCTTGCAACTGTGAGCCAATAAGGCGGGGGGGGAAAAGGACCCCAGATTTATTACTTTTTAAAATCACATTTTTAAGGCAATCTTGTGATTTTTGCAGGGCCGGCTCTGGCTTTTTTGCTGCCCCAGGCAAAAAAGCCACCGGCCGCCCCTCTCAGGCCGGGCACCGGCGGGGAGGGTGGCATTCCCGTGGCCCCGCTGCCCCGGCCGGGGCGCCGGTGGAGAGGACGGCATTCCCGCTGCCCTGGCCGGGGCGCAGGCAGGGAGCATGGCATGCCTGCCGCCCCGCTCCCCCAGCCGGGGTGATGCCGCGCTCCCCAGCTGCCGGGCGCCGGTCCCCCGGCTGGGGCGATGCCGCTCCCCACTGCCACCCCGGCCGGGGGGCCGGCGGCATCCCCGCTGCTGCCCCGGCCGACGGGGAGGGCGGCTTCCCCGCTGCCCGGGCCGGGGGGCCGGCGGGGAGCGCGTATTCCCCGGCCCTGCTGCCCCAGCCAGGGCGCCGGCGGGAAGGGCGGCTTCCCCACTGCCCCGGCCGGGGCGCCGGATGGAAAGGCGTCTTCCCCACTGCCCCGGCCGGGGCACCGGTGGGGAGGGCGGCTTCCCCACTGCCCCTGCCGGGGCGCCGGCGGGGAGGGCGGCTTCCCTGCTGCCCCGGCCGGGGGGCCGGCGGGGAGGGCGGCTTCCCCAGGGTGCCGCGGCCCCGGTCCCCCGGCCGGGGCGATGCCGCTCCCCACTGCCCCGGCTGGAGCGATGCCGCACTCCCCAGCTGACGGGCGCCGGCGGGGAGCATGGCATCCCCGCTGCCGCCCCGGCCAGGGTGCCGGCTGGGAGGACGGCTTCCCCGTGGCCCCGGTCAGGGCGATGCCGGTCCCCGCTGCCGCCCCGGCCAGGGTGCCGGCGGGAATGGCGGCTGCCCTGCTTCCCCGGCCGGGGGGCCGGCAGGGAGCGTGTCTTCCCTGCAGCCCCAGCCGGGGTGCCGCCTGGGAGCGGGGCTGGCCTGCGGCTCCGCTGCCCCAGCCGGGGCGCTGGGAAGAGTGTTTAAAAAAAAACCACCTCAGCGGCGCCCCCCTCCAGGTGCTGCCCCAAGCACGTGCTTGGTTGGCTGGTGCCTGGAGCCGGCCCTGGATTTTTGCGGGGGCCTGATTTGTGATTTTGAATGCTTGAGATTAGCAGTACTGCTGGCTATTGAGGTCTCATTGATTGTCTGTTAAGTGGTTTGAGATCCTTCCATTTAAGTTGCAAGGTTTAATGGGTTTTTGCTGTTTTATTAAACAAACTCTCTCTCATTGGTAAACCATGTTGGAAAAGCTGAAAGTAGCCACGCTTTCTGAAAGCTTTTGCCGAGGAGCACTGGAAAGCCACTTTTCAGAGTAGCAGCCGTGTTAGTCTGTGTCAGCAAAAAGAACAGGATTACTTGTGGCACCTTAGAGGCTAACACATTTATTTCAGCATAAGCTTTCGTGGGCTACAGCCCACTTCATCAGACACTAGCACTCTCTCCAATATTAGTTTATTCAACCAGCTCTCCTAAGAAAGCCGACTTGACATTGTAATTGGCTTATCAAAGACCAAACTCTGCTGCTCCCTGAGCAACAAGATGATTCCTCCTGTAAGGAAAAAATAAATACCACCACAATCCAAGAAACATATACGCTGATGCTTTAATGGCATTGTGAGTGAATGGAGTCTGAAAGAAGCCTCAGGCTCACCTAACATGATTTACATTTATAAACTGGCCATCAGGAAGTTTAGACTTGAAATTAGACGAAGGTTTCTAACCATCAGAGGAGTGAAGTTCTGGAACAGCCTTCCAAGGGAAGCAGTGGGGGCAAAAGACCTATCTGGCTTCAAGATTAAGCTAGATAAGTTTATGGAGGGGGTGGTTTGATTGGATAACATGATCTTAGTCAAAGGTCAATTAATTGCCATCAGTGGTAAATAGGACCAATGGTCAATGATGGGATGTTAGAAGTTACTACAGAGAACTTTTTCCTGGGTGTCTGGCTGGTGAGTCTTGCCCACATGCTCAGGGTTCAGCTGATCGCCATATTTGGGGTCGGGAAGGAATTTTCCTCCAGGGTAGATTGGCAGAGGCCCTGGAGGTTTTTCGCCTTCCTCTGCAGCATGGGGCACGGGTCACTTACTGGAGGATTCTCTGCATCTTGAAGTCTTTAAACCATGATTTGAGGACTTCAATAGCTGAGACATAGGTGAGAGGATTATTCCAGCAGTGGGTGGGTGAGATTCTGTGGCCTGCATTGTGTAGGATGTCAGACTAGATGATCATAATGGTCCCTTCTGGCCTTATAGTCTATGAGTCTATGAGTCTACATTTGTATAGACTTACACTTTGAACATTAGCTCTAGCTCTTACTTTGTAGAATTACAAAAATATATGTCCCCCCATTTGGGGACCACGGTGTGCGTGGGAGGTGTTGCCAAGCCAGCAGGCTCATAAACTGATCTATGTTTATGTGCTGCAACATATTGTTACTTAAAGTGAAGTGAAACGTTTTTAAACATTAAGCTTAACTGGAACAAGCTGGAGACACAACACCAACACAGGCAGGCAGGGCAATTACTCTAAACGAGAAGAGAAATGGCGCTGACGATTGTAACTAAATGAGCAATGCTGGTAATGAAATAACCCTGAAATGCTTCAGAGAGAACCGGTGCGCCGTGCAAGCAATTTTGTGGTGGAATTTGAGGCGATTCCTGGAGTCGGCATGTGAGGATAATACCGCAGCTTAGCCGTTATTTGGCACTTTTCCTTTCCGAAGCACTTCACAAATCCTAACTAATTGAGGCATGTGAAGTTATCTGTGTTCAGAGTGTGTTGTTACATGCTGCACATATCTCAGGGGAGAGAGCTGCACAATCACCAGCAGCAAATGGAGCATTGCAATGTCGGCTGAGCTGTTAGGAAAAACAGCAGGCCAGATCTGCTTTGAGCAGGGGTTGGACTAGATGACCTCCTGAGGTCCCTTCCAACCCTGAGATTCTATGATTCTATGATCCTAGGCCTGGACCCCTTTGCACCGTTCTGTGGGCACAAATAGGGTAGAGAGTGTTCCTACCATGGCAGACAAAGTCTCTCTGATGGAGGGGGAGTCTGGAGGTGGCGTAAAGCTGTATAGCCACCTCCTACCCCAGTCACTCAAGCCCCTGGCACATTGTTCTTTCCTGGATGGAGGGAATGGAGTCATTATACACTGCGTTCTGGCAATCCACCGCCAATGCAATGATCCTTAGGCGACTGCTCCAGCTAGCATTGTTTAGAGCTGACCATAGGGTGGTTTGGGGTTTAGCACCACCTTTTCCTTCACCACCCTGGCTCCTGCAACAAGTGCAGCTTTGACCTTACTCAGGATAGTTACTGTGCATCTTCTTACACACATCCTGAAAATAAAATATGTCTGTAATGGTGTGTTAAGATATTGCTAGTTTTAAGAAAAAGCATCTCACACTTCTAATGATTTTTATAACTTTCAATAGTATTCCTGAAGCACAGATAATCATAGGCCAACATTTTCAGACTTGGGTCTCCAAAGATAGGAACCTATGAGCGAGCATATAAGAATATAAGAATGGCCATACTGGGTCAGACCAAAGGTCCATCCAGTATCCTGTCTACCGACAGTGACCAATGCCAGGTGCACCAGAGGGAGTGAACCTAACAGGTAATGATCAAGTGATCTCTCTCCTGCCATCCATCTCCACCCTCTGACAAACGGAGGCTAGGGACACCATTCCTTACCCGTCCTGGCTAATCGCCATTAATGGACTTAACCTCCATTAATTTATCTAGTTCTCTTTTAAACCCTGTTGTAGTCCTAGCCTTCACAACCTCCTCAGGCAAGGAGTTCCACAGGTTGACTGTGCGGTGTGTGAAGAACTTCCTTTTATTGTTTTAAACCTGCTGCCCATTAATTTCATTTGTTGGCCCCTAGTTCTTATATTGTGGGAACCAGTAAATAACTTTTCCTTATTCACTTTCTTCATGCCACTCATGATTTTATATACCTCTATCATATCCCCCCTTAGTCTTCTCTTTTCCAAGCTGAAAAGTCCTAGCCTCTTTAATCTCTCTTCATATGGGACCCATTCCAAACCCCTAATCATTTTAGTTGCCCTTCTCTGTACCTTTTCTAATCCCAGTATACCTTTTCTGAGATGAGGAGACCACATCTGTACGCAGTATTCAAGATGTGGGTGTACCATGCATGGATTTATATAAGGGCAATACGATATTCTCCATCTTATTCTCTGTCCCTTTTTTAAAGAATCCTAACATTCTGTTCGCTTTTTTGACTGACGCTGCACACTGCATGGACGTCTTCAGAGAACTATCCACGATGACTCCAAGATCTCCTTCCTACTTAGTTGTAGCTAAATTAGCCCCCATCATATTGTATGTATAGTTGGGATTATTTTTTTCAATGTGCATTACTTTACATTTATTCACATTAAATTTCATTTGCCATTTTGTTGCCCAATCACTTAGTTTTGTGAGATCTTTTTGAAGTTCTTCACAGTCTGCTTTGGTCTTAACTATCTTGAGTAGTTTAATATTCTCTGCAGATGTTGCCACCTCACTGTTTACCCCTTCCTCCAGATCAGTTATGAATAAGTTGAATAGGACTGGTCCTAGGACTGACCCTTGGGGAACACCACTAGTTACCACTCTCCATTCTGAAAATTTACCATTTATTCCTACCCTTTGTTCCCTGTCTTTTAACCAGTTCTCAATCCATGAAAGGATCTTCCCTCTTATCCCATGACAACTTAATTTACGTAAGAGCCTTTGGTGAGGGATCTTGTCACTGGCTTTCTGGAAATCTAAGTACACTATATCCACTGGATCCCCCTTGTCCACATATTTGTTGATCCCTTCAAAGAACTCTAATAGATTAGTAAGGGTACGTCCACACTACCCGCCCGATTCGGCGGGTAGCGATCGATCTTCTGGGATCGATTTATCGCGTCTCATGTAGACGCGATAAATCAATCCCAGAAGCGCTCCCCGTCGACTCTGGAACTCCAGCTCGGTGTGAGGAGTAAGCGGAGTCGACGGGGGAGCCTGCCTGCACCTCGTGGACCCGCAGTAAGTACTTTTAATTCGATGTAAGATACGTCGACTTCAGCGACGCTATTCTCGTAGCTGAAGTTGCCTATCTTAGATCGACCCCCCCGTAATGTGGACCAGCCCTAAGACATGATTTCCCTTTGTAGAGACCTTGTTGACTTTTGCCCAACAACTTTGGCTCCTAAATAAATACACAGATATTCTGGTCATCTAGAAGCACCTATTTATTGTATAGATCAGGGATCGGCAACCTTTGGCATGCGTGGCGATCTGCTGGTGGGCCGGGACGGTTTGTTTACCTGCAGCGTCCACAGGTTCGGCTGATCGCAGCTCCCACAGGCTGCGGTTCCAAGGGATGTGCTGGCCGCCACTTCCTGCACCCCCATTGGCCTGGAACAGCGAACCGCAGCCAGTGGGAGCTGTGATTGGCCGAACCTGCAGATGCTGCAGGTAAACAAAGTGTCCTGGCCTGCCAGCGGATTTCCCTGAGAGGCAGCATGCCAAAGGTTGCTGATCCCTGGTATAGATTCTCTCTATTCATTTAAACTGAAATTCTCCCCAAAGGTGCAGGTCCTCGGTAGATCAGTTATGCTTTGTTGAACTGAAATCTTTATCAGCTTTCTTGACAGTGATCAAAGCCTCTCTCATATTCCTGAGTATAATAAATTTAACTTGAAACCCTCTTCCTGCAATATTATTTAGCAAGCTTTTATTTTATAAATTGTATTAATAAAAAACCGGTAAAACTCCTTCCAGTTAAATGTCAAGTGCTTTGAAGAACATCTTGTAATGATCAGTTGCTAGTGTTATGGGCTGGTACAGTAAGCTGGCTTTTGAATTCATGCCTGGTAAACATTGAAAGTTTGGCTAAACCCCAAAGATATCAGGGTTTTCTTTTTTCAGAATATGTTCAAACATTTTCATCTGACAGTCCTTGACTTTCATTCAGTAAGAATAGTATACACTTGCTCTGAGGTCCAGAAGGAGGTGAGAGGCAGAACAGTTGAAAGTCCCTGGGTAAAGATAAAAGGGGTAAAAAATAGGGGTGACATCATGGTAGGGGTCTACTATGTATGACCAAATCAGGGAGAGGTGGTGGAGGAGGCATTTGTAGAACAAAAACCCAGAAATACGAAATACAAGACCTTGTAGTAATGGGGGGCTTTAAGTACCCAGACATCTGTTGGAAACGTAACAGCAAAACTCAAAATTTCCAGTAAGTTCTGGGAATGTATTGTTGACAGCATTTTGTTTCAGAAAGTGGAGGAAGTAAGTAGGTGGAAAGACATTTTTAGATTTGATTCTGACCAACAGGAAGGAATTGGCAACGAATCTGAAAGTGGAAGGCAATTTGGGTGAAAGTGACCATGGACTGATTTCATGATCCTAAAGAAAGGAAGGAGTAAGAACAGTAGAATAAGGATAATGGACTTCAAAAAAAGCAGACTTTAACAAACTCAGAAAACTGGTAGCTAAGGTCACATGGGAAGAGAATCTAAGTGAAAGAGGAGTTCAGGAGAGCTTGGCAGTTCGTCAAGGACACAATAGTAAAGGAACAACTGCAAACTATCCTGATGCGAAGGAAGATAGCATAAAGGCCCTCCAATCTTGAATGTGGGCCCGCACCCTGGCTGCCACTTGGCAGCCCACCTAGAAGGACTGGAAACGAGGAGCTAGCAGAAACCTGACCCCTCCCAGAGGCATTGTCCTGATTGGGGATGATCAGTGGCCCCACCAACTGGCCCGACCATACTGTTTAACCCAGAAAGAGACATAGGAAGTTGTCTGAGCAATTGAAAGATTTCCTGATTGGCCCCTGCACTGGACCTGGGTTTTGCTTTGTCCCTGGTTTCTGATTCCTGCTCTTACCCCTGGCCTGACTTCTGGTTCCATCTCTGACTCCTGGCTTGGACTCTGGCTCTGACCCCGGGCCAGACCATTTCTGCTTTGACATTAGGTCAGACTGTCATGACAGCTTGCTCCAACCACTAACCCCTTGGAGGATAGGGTCTTCCAGGCATGCATCCCACAGAACCTCTGCCCCAAGGGGTGCTGGCATCACACAAGCAGGTAGCTCACCTTCAGGCAGACAGCTAAGGAATGCAGACACAGGCTATGCAGGTGGTCATTGAAAACCAGATGTTGCGGGAGCTAGTGCTTCAACTTGGCACTGACCACACTCTGCTTCAGACCTGATCTTCCACACCACCCATTGAGCCAGGGCCTGTCCTCGTCCTGCCAGAGCTCTTTTATTACAGATTGCCAAAGATTTCCCAGTTTTATGAATTAGTGCAGCCTCCAGTTCCTGCTTTGCCTGCAGACACACTCCTCCATGTGGCAAAGGGAGGCCTGGTAGTCAGCCTCCAGACTGGAGAAGCATTGGATTGGGTCTCCCCTTTACTTGAGATGGACAGTCTGGTGTTGTCTAGCTGGGGCACCTTCCAGTGAGCAATATCTTCCATCTTTGATGAACCCAATTGTTGCCCGCTCCACAGAGACTATCTCGTGTAAGCTTCGGCAGGGACAAGCTACAGCTGTCTTCTATGCAGCACATTTTCACCAGCTCACATCATATATAATGTGAAATGAGGTGACACAACTATATCAGTTCTGGTGTCGCCTTTAAGAAGAAATCAAGAATGGCTGTATAAGAAAGGTGACCATTTATATCATTGTTACACAATTTCCATAAATCACATACAGAGTGTATCATGTAAGGTGTCTATGGAAAAGTTACAATCTATCAATTATGATGATTCTGGCTAAATCCACGTATCCTGTATCTGAAGTTATGAATATTGGCTATGTATTTGTATCTGAAACCTGTGTTGTATTCCTGGGTGACACCCACCAGATGGATTTACATCAGAGCTAGATAGCTAGGTGTTGAATGGCCCATTAATAGCTCTCTCTGACGATGCCTCAGGCACCCAGGGGCCAATGGCCAAACCCTTTGAGTAAGCAAATCATGGAAGGACATGTGATACGCTTATGTGACCCTGGACTCCATCTTGGGCCAGTAACTTTCCACAAACAGGGGCTGTGGTCTTTGTTTGGGACAGTGAAATTCCATGCACATGGCAGAGGATATAAAAGACCCCTGAAACATCTCCATTTTGTCTTCATTCCCTGCTTCATTTCTTTGGACTACCATTACTAACAAGGAAGCTCTAAAAAAGGACTGATGATTCCCATTTTGATCTGTTGGGATTAGAGGGACCCTATATCTGATGAAATTTGGTTTTCAGTAACCACTCATCATGAAGTCTGGTGTCTGGGTGACAAGCCAAGGGCTGGAATGCCTAAAGAGACTGCATTTTAACTTCATGTTAACCATTCACTTTTGTTACTGGCTTGGTATAATCTTATGATAGAATAACCAACAGTTTGGGATGAGTCTACCCTGTTTCTCAGTAGTCTGTCCTGAATTTGGCATTCTCAGCTGGGACCCAATGAGGCCCGGTGGTAGGGTGTCCAACTTGAGACACCGTTAAATGGGCCTGACTTTCATAGGGTGGATACTCAGCACTTTCTGAAAATCAGGTCCCTTTAAGGGGTCCCAAATTGGACAGCCAAAAGCATGAATCCCCTTTGAAAATGTAGGCCTTTACATTTATCCGAGGCTAATACTTGTACTCGTGTGTAACAGTACAGTCCACTTTGAGAAGGATACAGAGGTGTTAAAATTATTTGGTACATACATTGCAGACAGTCACGGGACACAAATGAAAAAAATGGCCTTTATCCCTGTATTGTGGAGCTTGAACGTACAGTATGTCTAGATCAGAGACTTTTTTTTAGCACTTTAATTACTTAGAGTGCTCGCTGCTTTGGCAGTAGATTAACAAATGCAGATCAATTCTTCCATCAGTCCATGTCCATTTTGTTATTTGAGAACATCCATTCATCTACAGGGATAACATCTGCCAAGAATAGGTATTACAAACAAAAAGCAGAGTAAAACAATGAATTGTTCTTGATGATAATCTTCTGCACTCATTTGGCTATGCATGATAATTCTTTATGGAGATGTCCTGTAACAAATGAGAAGTTAGTTTATAATGGAACAGAAAATATAACTGCTCAGGGTGATGTTTTCAGCTAGTCAATAACAAATGCTGAGGATGTCAGGTATTTTATTTTTGTTGTTCACTAGTTTGAACATTGACTCTGTGGATGAGATATTCTCGGGGCATATGTTTCCTGTTGATAAAATAAACAGCATAAAGCAGCGGAGGGAAATATTTTGATAGAAGACACTTAATAGCTGGGGAGGTGTAAGGAGGTCTGCCACTCACTGTTCAGCAGTGCCTCCTTATGGCTCATCTAGGGAATTAGCTCCCCACCATCAGCACCCCATCTGGTGGTCACTCACTCGGCGGCCCCTCTCTGGACTGGTCGGGAGCTGCAGCGCCTCTCCTTCATGGCTTAGCCCTCCGGCCAAGTCACAGTTGTCCTCCCTTTCTAGGGGTCTCACCAGAATCTGTCTCCACAGTTTCGAGCAGTTTCCATATCCACTGTGCTGACTGCACCATTCCCACAGTGGCTTGTAGGGGAACCTAGGCCCACATCCTACACTGGGTTCCAATTCAGGGCTGCTTGAACCAGCATTCAAGTCTGTTCTCTCAGCCCTTACTGCTCCTTCCCTGGACTGCTTCCTATACTCTCCCCCCTCGTATCAGGGGGTGTGACTGCAGGCTTCCTCACTGCAGCCCTCTTCCCTCCTCAACTCCTAGGCTTTATAGGGTCTGTCTACACAGCAAAGAAAAACCCACAGCTAGCCATGCCAGCCGAGTCAGGTTCGTGGAGCTTGGACTGCGGGGCTGTTTCATTGCTGTGTAGACTTCTGGGCTTGGGCTTGGCCCCGGTACCCTCCCACCCTGCAGGGTCTGAGAGTCCAGGCTCCAGCCCATGACCTGACATCTACACAGCAATGAAACAGCCTCACAGCCCAAGCCCCATGAGCCTGAGTCAGCTGGCATGGGCAAGCCATGGGTTTTTCTTTGCTGTGTAGACATGCTGATAGAAGCCCTACCTGTTCCTCCCCAGGTGAGCTCCATTCTCAATTAGTATAATTGCCTTTTAGCTCCCCCGCTGGTGCAGCCTATGGCTAATTGGCCTCTTCTGCCACCTTAACTCCTTCAGTGCTGGTGTGGGAGGAGCACCCCATCACAGGAGGAAAGTGTGTGTGTGTGTGTGTGTGTGTGTGTGTGTGTGTGTGTGTGTGTGTGAGAGAGAGAGAGAGAGAGAATAGTCAGTGGGTGGATAAGGAAGCATGGGTAAATGATTTAAAGAATGTCAAGGATAAATCAGACTCTCAATAATGGATAAAATAATGAAGCATTTAACATTGGAACATAATTAGGAATTTAATTAATTCAAGTGGAGAATGGTTTTTAAAATGCTATGGCTAACCTCATATAATTAAAAATTAACTTCGTTCTGCTTGAGATTGGACTCCACATCTATACACATTTAACACTTGACAATATGTTTGAGGTAAGTAACATTGGAATAATACTTCCCTATCTTATAGGGTTGTTGCAAGAATAAATACATTAAAAGACAGAGGCATTCAAATACTATGGTAATGGGGGCCATATAGGTACCTATTATCTATAGTAATTTCCCTCAGATAATTTACTTGATTGATTCAGCTTAATTTTCCCCTCATGGAATGTCCATTATCGGATTGAGTTTCCTCCGATTTCGTCATTTGTTTTCATCTTTTAACAGTTTTTATTTTGCTTTCTGAATTGAACACAAACAGTTCACGGTCAGCATTGGATGCTACATGTTAGACATTTGGGCCTTGATGTGTAATTGTGATTGGTCACAAAGTATTGTTTCTGTTCCCTGATTGGAGGAGTGTAAATTACAAGTAGGAAGAGAGCTGGAGGAAGCTGCTAAGGCTATGACCCTCTTTCAAGAAGGGGGATGAATTTAGAGACAGGTAGCAGATAAACAGGACAAAGCAATTTGTTTTCTTTTAAAAAAATGATTAATCTCTTCCCCTCTAGGAAAGACAGGTCTTAGGGCATCAGTCTTAAAAAAAAAAATCAGGCTATTGTCAGATTCATTTGGCCGATGAGGAGTTGCATTGAATTCATCTGTCATTACATTGGCGCACGCAATTTGCAAGTTCATGCACAGTCCTGAGAGAGGTCAGATGTGGGCCAAACGGGTTTGGTCCAAGATACTCATCTGACTTGTATAATTGCCTCTGGGCAAGGGTTCTGGGAGTCTGGATCCCCATTGGGTGTCCCATCCCATATAAAATATATCATGTGTATTCTGTTTACTGCTCTGTCGTCAGCACCATAGATGTGGACACAGAGTAAGTAGGCATGCCTGGTCCTAATTGTGAATGGTGAGATGATATCTATCTTAGGTACTTATATGACCGTGGTTATTGGGCTATCTGATTGCCTCATAACCTGATGGATTAAATGTATTTATCCTCATAAAGCCTCTGTGGGGAAGGGAAGTGCTATTACCCCCATTTTACAGAAAGGAAACTGAGGCACAGAGTAGCTGAGTGACTTGCTCAAGGTCACATGGGATGTCTATGGTAGAGCAGGAGATTGAACCTGGGTCTCCCGAGTCCCAGGCCAATGTGCTAACTATCCTTCCTCTCTGTCCCGGTCTTGCTCATTTACCAGCCTCTTTAAATTTTGCTGTCTGTGAATAGTTGCTCTTCTGAGTCTGAAATTTAGCTTTTCGTCAGCATTTGTGTGGCTGAAACTCAGTAGCGCAGATACTTGCTGCAAGTGAAACAAAACGGGGGGAGGGGTGAGCACCACTGAAGAAGATTAATTTTAAATTGGAGTGAATACCTTTGGGGATATGGATGTGGGATTTGCCCGGTTCTGCTTTACAATAACACTGTTATATTTAATGGTTATATTTAACTCTGGGAGTCCTGTTCATAAAGAGCTATGTTCTTCCACCTTTCCCCAGACTGAGCAGTACCTTACTCTGTGAGCAATCCCGTTGAAGATAGTGGGCCTAGCTGCAAACTAAAGTACTAAATGCGTGCAGTGGTGGTAGAACCTGTCCCTTAGGACCTTGGGTAATTCCGCGGCGTTCCTTAGTGACTGGCCAGTTCCACCACAGCATGCTTTTCCATCAAGAGGGAGGGATTCTAGTCACTGTGAGGTGTAGTTGGATCAGGACTCTTTCCAGTGGTGAGCCCCAGGTGCTAAGACATCCCTGCCCACACCTGTCTGCCTGGTGCACTTAAAATCTCCCTCTGCTTGTGCTTCCCACCCTCTCTTCAAGCCAGAACATAGCAAGGGGAAGATTGTCCCTGCTGGCTGTGGCATGGAACCATGCTTCATGCTGGGTATTTTAGACTGTACGCTCTCGAGGGAAGGGACTGTGTACTCCTCTGTGTGTGTACAGCGCCTAGCACAGTTGGGGCCCCATTTGCGGTTGATCCCTAGACACTTCTGTAAATCAACACCATTAATAATAACCGTATGAAGTTTGGTGGCTGAGCAGAGGGGAAGCTCCGGGCCACTGCAAAGGGGGTAGGTGCACACTGCAGTGCTCAGTGTGAAGGGGGTGGTGAAAGGGGCATGGCTAAGCAGTCTGGGTAGAGGGGTCTCCTATGTTGTGAGAGGAAGGGTCCAGTAGAGAGGCAAGGCTCCTGCTGGAAGGGGAGGGAGTAGAATGGAGAGGATGAGATCTGAGCCCTGTGAATTAGCATGATAAAGGTTTGGTGGGTTAAAATCCATGTGGCTTATGATTCTGCAAAATGTGAGCGGGCTCTTTGTCTTTTCTCTTATACCCTATCTCCCCCTTTGTTAGCAGAGATGGTGCAAAGCTTCACCTCTTGGGGAGCCACGGTTATATGACTGTCCCAGAGCACTCTGTGGGGAATCCTGGGGTTGTACAGCAGGGGAAAGAGGGAAAGAGATGCCAAGGGGTTATATGTAGCTGGCTCCTTCCCATTGCCTAACCTCTGAGTGAGGATTTCACTGGGACTTTTGGGAGCGGCGTGGGATTTGTTGCAGTGAGCTCAATGACCATTAATGCTCACTCAATTAGTTGCCGTGATAGAGGAAATACAGACAGAGGGGCACTCACTTCTCCTTTTGAGTCAATCATTGGGAGTCACTCCTACTGGCTGCCAGGGCCTTTCGCAGCAGCTCACTAGAGATTTAAAATATCTGCCTTGCGGGGTGGGACTGGGTGATTAAGGGGATGGTTTAATGGGATATGGAGTCTTGTTAGTTCTCGGTCAGTGGTTTTGAATCAGTTCCATGTTAGCAAGGCTAAATGCTTGTCATCTGGCATATGTCTAGGATATGTGAAATAACGTGGTCATCTCTGCCTTGTTGCTAACAGGCGGTCACCCATATAGCAGAAATGACAGGTGCTTATGTTGGCCGACACACAGGGGATGAAGGAGAGACCTTGAAAGCAATACACACGGACCTCTACAGCTTGAGCTAATGAGACCAGCCCTGTAGCCGGGCTGTAACAGAACCATATTTTCAGTTTATAGGGCACAGATGGGGGGGGACACGTTACGCACACTAACTAATAAGTTACACAGACATGACAACTGGCTGTGGTGTTGACTATCTTTGCAGAGAGGCCGAGGGAATGGGCAGGGGAGATTGAACTCATCTAGAAAGCGTTCTTGTAAATCCAGATTTATTTATATTGGTGAAGGCAGGGTCAGGGGAACTTACAATACAGCTCCCGGTGCCGCATCCGTTCTGTGGTAAACAGAGGACTTCAGTCTCCAGTACTGAATGCACTTTTAGAACAGAGTGTTTCTAGCCTGCTCGATGGGGATAAAAACCCTCCAGAGCTGCCAACAATCCAATGAGAAAAATAGGTGCATTTGGATGAGACTCGGCAGTTTCCAACTCGATTTGTGTGTGCATCGAAGGGTGGGGATATGCAAGTAGAGATGTTCCTGAGAGTTCTAGACGGAAAGAGGACTTGAGAGAAAATGAGAATGAACATTGGAAGAGCACAGAAGAAAGGCAGGTGGATCTCCTGAGGGCACTGATTTTTCATACATGGTACAGGTGGGGGAGAGGGACATCTGTAGGGATACATGAAATGGCTTTGTGGCTTTGTACTTTTATAGCGACAACAGAGTTTCTTTTTGCCCAAGATCTTGAGAGAGAACAGTGCTGGCTTGGGAACTTTACGTCACAATGATTTTTTGGATGTAACATGCAGCTTTCACAAAATACAAATGGTCTAAATCTTTTGATTTTTCCATTGGGAGGACTGAAATGAAAGATTTTCCTTCAGGCCATTTTGATCCAAATCAAAATATTTTGATTTATTTAACTGACACACAACTTTTTGTTTCAAATCAATTCAACATCAAAGTTTCCATATGGAGATGCATTGCCCCTGGGAGTTCTAGTTTCGGGAATGTCATCCACCCATACTCCCCTATCAGCAAGGCTCCCTGGCTGGATTACCTCTCCCATGATGCAACACAGTCTTTGTGCTGACTGAGCCATGTGGTGCATCATGGGATTCGTATGATTGTGGGTGCATCGTGGGACATGTGGACAGGCCCAAAGGGGCTATCTGCTGCCCAACCTATAGCTGTCATCAGGAAATGTGGCACCATATGAAGCTGCTGTTTAATGTTGAACTGACTCAAAAGAAAATAGTTTGGGTCAGTTTGTGACACACTTCAAATCAGATTCTGTCCTTTGAAGGCACAGAATTCTTTATAAGATACTAAAACCACCTGAAATACAGAGCAGAGGGAGATGCAGGGATCTGTATGAAATAGAGCTCAAAGGCCCCAAACATAGTTTAACATGGCTGAGTAACAGGGTTCAATAGCCTAATAACAGTGAGCCACGTGGTTTAAGCTTTTCTGCTCCTTTTCAGTACACAGTGTCCAAGGACTGGCCTGATACAGAGTAAAACAAAAAGCTGCAGCTGATTTTCTGTAGCCATATATTCCTGGTACTTTGAATAATTTTCTGTTTGGGCAATAAATGTTTTAGAACTTGTTAAAGCATAAATGTATGGCACATGCCTGTAATGCAGAATAGAGACAGACTCTGGGGTCAATAAGGAACAGGGCGCAAACTAACAAGTTTACCCCGATATCCCAGCAATCCCTGCCAGCAATGGTAGGGAGTGTGTAGAAATTACTCCCTCTGTGGAACGCAGTGGTAGTTTGTCCAAAAAGTTCAACCACTATGAAAATGTAAGTTATCAGTGTTGGATCAAAGCATTCCTTTTTATGTACGTCTGTAAAGGTCAACAAACTGAAATGAAATATTTGTATTTGGGAATAATGAAACATTTCATTTTGACTGAAAATTCTGAAACAAAACATTTTGCCTCTTCAGAATTGAAAATATTTTTTGGAACTTTTTGTTCTGAAAAAAAAAATCAGTACTTCATCTTTTTGTCCTTATTTGGAGCAAAAAATGTTGAAATATCAGAATTTTTTGCATGATGGAGGTTCCAGTTTTCACTTAGACAACATTGTTGTGATTAGATCTGAGACTTTCTGAACTGAGGGAGGTGTTATACATTGTGTACAAGCTAAACCAAGATCATGTACCTATCTAAATAGCTTCTTTTTCCTTATACTAAGTTAAGGCCCGATCCTGCAATCAGATCCAGGCATTTGACATTTTAAAAGATCACAAACAATATTATAGAAACACTGTGGAAATCTAATGAGCCTCTATAGTCATTCTGTCTTTAGCTAGATCTATATATCTTTTGAAGAAAACAAAGTGTGATAGCAAGCAAACTGCAGTATAAACATTTGAATAAAGGCAGAAAGAATGACCTACCTCCCACCATCTCTCGATTCCTTACACATATATTAAAGGGTGCTTTGCTTTTATGCTAGTTCGTGCCCAGAGCAATGAGGCAGTTAAGGGTTACTAAGGCTGTCTTGAACTGTGTTTTTGCAGGAGGTCTGACTAACTGATCACAATGGTACCTTCTGGTCTTGACATTTATGAAGGTACAGGTGTCCACTTAATGTAAGACTAGATCTTAAACCTTTCTGCTTGACTGTGACACAAAATTAGCCCATATTGCCAAGGTTCTCATTTCTCCTGAGTCTTTAAGTATCTGTGCCCAGTTCTTAGTGGGTTCCTAAATGCTTCTGCCCTTTTCTTTCCTTTTCCATTGCCTCTTTGCCTAGAGTGGAATAGCTTTTTCCCAGCTTTACTCTGCTGTTCAGCCTCCCCTCCACCTTTTTCACCTCCTACTGTGCTAAGGTCAAATTGCTTTAAAAGTCATCATGCAGACATTGCTACCTTGGTGGGCAGAAAAAGGGAAAAGGCTCCTGAGGTGAGCATAAAAGGAGATGTAAAGAGAACCTGCTGCTGGTGTAACTGTCAGAGAGCTGAAGGAGATTAAAGGGCTGGGGAGATTATGGCATCTAGAATTGCAGGCTCCTGTGGAAAAGAGATGATTTGATCAAAAGGTGTAAGGAAGTGGAGGAATAAAACTGATCCCGACTGAGGTTCACCCACATCTAAATTAAAGCCTAGCCTCCAATATACCAAAGGCTCAATCCTGTGAAGTTGCAAGCACTGGCTGTGATCCAGCAAAGCACTTAAGCACATGACTTTTCACTTGCTTAAAATGATTTAAGGCTTTGCTGCATCAGGTCCAGAATGCTCACCTCCTTACAGGATTGAGCCCTACATCCTGGGCCCAATGCACATCTCTACAAGTCCCTAAGGTACTGAGCACTCCTGGGCAAGGTACTGATCGGAGCTTTGAAATCTGTGGATTTCATTGGGAGTAGAAGGTGCCGAGTACCTCTTTGGGATTGAAGATTGAGGGTTTCTTAGCATTAAAATATAGAAGCCGCGCTGCCAAGAATTATGCAAGAGCCCTAGGAAAAATCTGGTAAGAAAGTCTTGGAAACAGAGTGATTAATGATAGCGAGCAGGGATTCAAGCACAGGTGGTCATGCTTAGCTCAACTGCTATAGTTATTCGGCACTGCAGCTGTGGCGTACAGGGGAAAAGCCATAGGTAGAATAATAGTTGAAGTGGAACCATGTGAAATGTTTTGGGTTTTTTTGTTTTTTAAACAGAGATAAATGGCTAATGCAAATCTATTTCATGCACAGGTGGGGCTTTGCTTATTGCTTTGGCTTGATTTTATGGCTAAGGCACTGTACTAGCAATCTGAAGATTTGGTTTCAGTGTCTGTAACAGACTTCCTGTGTGACCTTGGGCAAGTTGCAAATCTCTCTGTTTCTCATCTGTAAAATGGGGGATATGTCATCCATTGCCCCACCCTTTGTCTGCCTTTTATACTTGGATTTCAGGCTCTCTGGGGCAGAGAATAGCTCTTACCGTGAGTTTATACAGCACCGTACACCTCTGGGGCCTTCGTCTGGGTTGTGGCTTCAAGACAGTTTTGTAATACAAATAACAACACTTGCACAATGTAGTTCTCCGAAGCATGTCTACACCCAACGCAGTCACTGGGATGTGTTTGTTTGACATTGTCCTTATGAACCTCTCAGCTTACTTCAGATTTTACTTCAAATTTCAAGTCTTTAAAAAAACACCCAGAAAACCAGATTCCCTCTAACTTCATTTAGTCGAGCTCTATTAATTATGAGCACATGAATGGTTGATGGGGAAAGTAATAATTTCAGCATCTGTAGTATGAAGGGTTATTTATCCATTCTTCCCTCCTGTGCTTTAAATCAGTGGCTTTCAACCTTTGCAGACTACTGTACCCCTTTCAGGAGTCTGATTTGTCTTGTGTACATCCAAGTTTCACGCCACTTAAAAACTACATGCTTACAAATTCAGACACAAAAATATAAAAGTGTCACAGCACACTGTTAATGAAAAATTGCTGACTTTCTCATTTTTACTCTATAATTATAAAATAAATCAATTGGAATATAAATTTTGTACTTTCATGTCAGTGTATAGTTAGACAGAGCAGTATAAACATTTAATTGTATGAAATTTTAGTTTGTACTGACTTCACTAGTGCTTTTTATGTAGCCTGTTGTAAAACTGGGAAAATATCTAGATGAGTTGATGTATTCCCCGGAAGACCTCAGTGTTAGGGGGCTGGAGCACATGACTTATGAGGAGAGGCTGACAGAACTGGGATTGTTTAGCCTGCAGAAGAGAAGAGTGAGGAGGGATTTGATAGCTGCTTTCAACTACCTAAAAGGGGGTTCCAAAGAGGATGGATCTAGACTGTTCTCAGTGGTAGAAGATGACAGAACAAGGAGTAATGGTCTCAAATTGCAGAGGGGGAGGTTTAGGTTGGATATTAGGAAAAACTTTTTCACTAGTAGGGTGGTGAAGCACTGGAATGGGTTACCTAGGGAGGTGGTAGAATCTCCTTCCTTAGAGGTTTTTAAGGTCAGGCTTGACAAAGCCCTGGCTGGGATGATCTAGTTGGGGTTGGTCCTGCTTTGAGCAGGGGGTTGGACTAGATGACCTCCTGAGGTCCCTTCTAACCTGAGATTCTATGATTCTATGATACCCCCAGGGGTACACATCCCCCTGGCTGAGAACCACTGCTTTAAATAATACGGACGGTGTTGTTTCCTTGATTTTCATTTTGTTTAGCTTGCATTTAAAGTGGTTGGGGCTTTTTTTGTATTGTTTTGTTTTTGAAGTTTCAAACATTGTTGAGCTAGATGCAGAAATCACTGGGTGAAACTCAAAGGTCAGTGTTATGCAGGAGGTCAGTTGATCACAATGGTCCCTTCTGGCTTTAAATATATATCCCTCTGTGAAAAACGTAGTTGGAAGCTATCTGAATGCCATACACTTGTAGTGTGCGTCATGATTCCCCTCTAGGTGCTGGTCCACATGGAATATAATAGCTTACTACCGCTGCCAGCTAATGAGGTTTGCCCTTTAACTCAAGTGATAGAAATCCGTTCTTTGATGCTGAAGATTCTTCTCTCTGATGACACACAAGGGGAGTGGGGTTGTTCTATGGAGTCATTTGAAGCCCCTCTGAGTGTTCTTTTCATGAAGTATTTCTCCTGCTCTTCCTTTGCCTGCAAGTTCAGGCTTTGTTTTCTTATAGAATAATGCATGGCCTAGGTTCAGCACAAGACAATAATTCAATTGAGAAGGTTCTGCTGACATGAGTTGTTGGCAGGCAGCTCCATCAATTGTATAAAGAGCTACGGAAACTCTGGATTGAATTACAGTGTTAGTGTACAGTTGGTTTGTTTGTAGTATGAATTATTCTGATGCTTTATTAAAATTTACAGTCTAACTCAGAACTACATTTTGAACCTTGCTGCTTGTCAGGAGGTCCAAAGCTATAGGCTGCCACCATGCAATTCATGACACAATGATTGATTAGTCTGATCTATGGTATTTTTAGAGCGTTTATCACCATAGTGTCTGGCTACAGAAGGAGCAGGATCTAATTGTACTGGGCATGCACATGTTGATGTTTCATTAGTGTTGTTGCACCAATAGTATCTTTGAAAGAACATCCAATTTTCCATACTACCTAGCCACCATTGGTTCATCAAATCTGGTAACGTGCTTCCGGCATTATTCACTAGCTAATTCTTCAAAAGAAAGAGGAATCCTCCCGTAATGTATGTGACCAATTTAGCAGTACTGTATGTGAGTGGGAGGGAGAGAAACAATTTTAAAAATCAGTATAAGAATACTTATTCTCGCTGTCTAAGATGGAATGAAACAGAAAAGGCAAAGGAGAAGCCAATAAGCCATGAATAATAGACACCAGCTACTTAAAACAGTTTAACTAATTTTAAATCTAGTTTAACTCGATTTAACCCCGCAGCTCCCATTGGTCAGGAACGGCGAACCGTGGCCACTGGGAGCTGCGGGCGGACGTGCAAATGTAAACTAACTGTCTGGTGGCCCGCCAGCGGATTACCCTGACGGGCCACAAGTTGCCCACCACTGTTCTAGACCCTGGTCTGAATCGACAGAGTAGAGATTGAAGTGGGATTTGCCACATCCCAGTGCCCAACCATTGGGCTATTGGCTCTTCTCTACACTCACTTTCTGGTTTTTCATGAAAAATCTCAGAGGGTCTCAGGTTCTTCCTGATGTGGAACAAAAACAAATTCAAAAAATTCAATTTCTTTTTTAAAACAAAATTCTTAGTTTTTGGCAAGCCCTACTTTTAACATCTGGTGTTTATAGTCATAGGAGCTAGAAACAGAGCACACTGTTAGTCTGGCTCCCTGAAAGCGCAGGACTAGTCATAGGGAAGTGGTTTTGGCTGGTAGACAGGACACCAGCTGGGAACTAAGGAAATCTGAGTTCTATTACCAGCTCTGCCTGACCTGGGGCAACTCATGTCACTCCTCTGTTACCGCGCCGACTCTTTATTTAAGTTCTCTGGGGCAGGGACTTTCTTTTGTTATGTGTATGTACTATGCCTGGCACAACGGGGCCCTAATCACTCGTGCCTGAAGGTTCAACGGTAATATAAATAATAATATTCCCTATTGTGGATTTATTGGTGCTTACTAGTCAAAAGACTGGCCCTGCATGGATGTGCAATGGGGTAGAAGGTGCATGAATCCACCCCCTTGCATTTTTTAGTGGGTGCTAGACGCCATCACAGCCCTTGGGTCAGCTGACAATTGCTCTGGCCTATTAAAAGGGTGAGTCAGTGCTGAGTTTGTGGCTAGTGTAGCTGGGCTGGGACAGGATGGATTTCATGCTGAACTCTCTCTATAATTTGGGGTTGACATCTTTCTAATTTCTGGTAACCGGAACCTGATGGCCCCAACCCCTGCCCTGCCTCCTCCCTTCAAGGCCCCGCCTCCTCTCCGCCTCTTCCCCTAAGGCCCCACCCCTATTGCTTGCTCCTCTTCTGCCTCCCCCCGTCGCTCACTGGATCATCTCAAGGAGCCTGGCTGCAGTTAGGAGGTGGCCCCAGCTGAGCAGAGGCTGGTGCGGGTTAATGGCTCGGCACCTCCCCTTGCCCTGCAGTAACAGGGCTTTTGGTTTTGGTGCAATTTAGGGTTGCCAGGCCCCCGAAAACCAGGCACCTGGCAAACCAAAAACTGGCCTGTCCAGGTAAAACCCGAACAGGGGGAAACCCTACTAAGAGTATTGCAGGACCTGCTCTATTCTCAGTGAACATAAGAACATAAGAATGGCCATACTGGGTCAGACCAACGGACCCTCAAGCCCAGTATCCTGTCCTCTGACAGTGGCCAATGGCAGGTGCCCCAAAGGGAATGAACAGACAGGTGATCATCATGTGATCCATGCCCTGTCACCCAATCCCAGGTTCTGGCAAACAGAGGCTAGGGACACCATTCCTGTGCATCCTGGCTAATAGGTCCATCAATGACTATCTTCCATGAATCTACCTAGCTCCCTTTTGAACCCCGTTGTAGTATTGGCCTTCACAACACCCTCTGGCAAGGAGTTCCAGAGGTTGACAGTGCGTTGCGTGAAAAAATACTTTCTTGTGTTTGTTTTAAACCTGCTACCTACTAATTTCATTTGGTGGCCCCTTGTTCTTGTATTATGAGAAGGAGTAAATAACACTTCCTTATTTACTTTCTCTATACTGCTTATGATTTTATAGACCTCTATCATATCCCCCCTTAGTCGCCTCTTTTCCAAGCTGAAAAGTCCCAGTCTTATTAATCTCTCCTCATATGGAAGCCGTTCTATACCCTTAATCATTTTTGTTGCCCTTTTCTGAACCTTTTCCAATTCCAATATATCTTTTTTGAGAGGGGGTGACCACATCTGCATGCAGTATTCAAGCTGTGGGCATACCATGGATTTATATAGAGGCAACATGATATTTTCTGTCTTATTATCTATCCCTTTATTGATGATTCCCAACATTCTGTTCACTTTTTTGACTGCTGCTGCTCATTGAGTGGATGATTTCAGAGAACTATCCACAATGACTCCAAGATCTCTTTCTTGAGTGGTAACAGCTAATTTAGACCCCATCATTGTATATGTATAGTTGGGATTATGCTTTCCAATGTGCATTATTTTGCATTTATCAACATTAAATTTCATCTGCCATTTTGTTGCCTAGTCACCCAGTTTTGTGATATCCTTTGATAGCTCTTCGCAGTCTGTCTGGGACTTAACTATCTTGTGTAGTTTTGCACCTCACTGTTTACCCTTTTTTCCAGATAGTTTATGAATATGTTAAATCGGACTGGTCCCAGTACAGATCCTTGGGGGACACCACTATTTACCTCTCTCCATTCTGAAAACTGACCATTTATTCCTACCCTTTGTTTCATATATTTTAACCAGTTACCAATCCATGAGAGAACCTTCCCTCTTATCCCATTACTGCTTATTTTGCTTAAGAGCCTTTGGTATGGGACCTTGTCGAAGGCTTTCTGAAAATCTAAATACACTATATCCTCCTAGAGCAGTGGTTCCCAAATTCGGTCCGTGGCTTGCTTATGGTAAGCCCCTGGTGCACCAGGCCGGTTTGTTGACCTGCTGCCTCTGCAGGTATGGCTGCTCACGCCTCCCACTGGCTGCGGTTTGCCGTTCCCGGCCAATGGGAGCTGCGGGAAGCAGTGGCCCGGCCCGGCCCGCTCTGCTTCCCACAGCTCCCATTGGCCGTAAACGGCAAACCGCGGCCAGTGGGAGCCGCGAGCAGCCGTACCTGCGGAGGCGGCAGGTAAACAAACTGGCCCGGCGCACCAGGGGATGATCCTGAGTAAGCCACGGACCAAGTTTGGGAACCACTGTCCTAGAGCATTGTGCCAGAGTATGGCAGTGCCTGGAGGTGCTCCGGAAGAGGTGCTGTGGCCATACCGTGAGTTGTGGTTTACACACTACAGTCCTCGCCATAAAGGTTAGAGCAGTTTAAAAAACAAGGGATAAAAGTCTCATCTGAGTCAGTGCAGGCCCTCAGGAAACCATCAGTGCTCAGACTTGGGAACATGAAGTTTAAAAACCAAATTATTTTATTTTATACCATAGTTGAAAAGGCAACTGATGGCTAATGGCTAATGAAGATGTACAAAGCCTGTGGGAAGGCACATTCACGGTGGCTGCATAACCCTCGTGGGATGTTTCAAAGGTGCCACTTGCCTGACTTTCCGTGCTGAGACAGAATTTCTGATGCAGGAGTGACAAATGAAGTAGTAGCCTGTTGTGATACCTTGTTGACAATGAAACCTGGTCAGTGTAGCCTTTACTGAAATGCATTAATTCTTTTTGGTATCACTTGACAACAGGGCAGTTCACCGTATGGGTGTCACCCTGTATTTAAAAGTACACAGTGTGAATCAAGGATGTAGAGCATTATGATCAGGAAAATGCCCCTCAGAAATACAGAAACTCTTAAGGTATCAAATAATAATGCCCGCTCTTATGCCGTGCTTTTCACCAGTAGATCTCAAAGTGCCTTACCAAGGAGGGCAGTATCATTATCCTCTTTTTACAGATGGAGAAACTGAGGCACAGAGAGGTGACGTGACTTACCCAAGGTCACCCAGCAGGCTAATAGCAAAGCCAGGACTAAATCCCTGACTTCCTAAATCCAGGTCCAGTACTCTGTCTATGAGGCCACAGATAGAACAATAGTATGGGAGCTAGAATCATCCTTCTGATCAGCTGCAGAGTCTCTGTCTGAAGTTTTCCTACTGCCCAGGAAACAGCAGCAGAAAACCTGGGAAGGAATGGGAGATCATGCTTAGATTGTGACATAAATATTGGAGCATGGCTTGGAGAATGTTAAGTACAGTTACTAAGATTTTTCAGTTTCCTGTATCTGGAGATTATTTACTTTTCTCCTTTACCTAGACAACAAGAAGGTCTATCAAAGGTGTACCTCAAATGGAAATGTCTTCCTAATTTACCAGTGGTCAGAAGTGAACCAGTTAGGAACACAGGACTGGGAGGGACCGCCTGGGTCATCTAACACAGGCAACTCTGTCAGATAATCCCATTCACAAGTTTATCTATTTCCATTTTATCGCTTGTTAGATTGTTTGTTCCTACAACTCCTACTGAGAGGCTGTTCCAGAAGCCCACTCTTGTTATGGTTAGAAAACTTCTTCTAATTTCCAGTCTAAATGTATTAATGGCCAGTTTATCGCCATTTGTTCTTGTGTCTGTGTTGTCCTTTAGCTTTCATAGCTCCTCTCCCTCCCTGGTACATCCCCCTGATGTGTTTATTGGGAGCAATCATAATCCCTTCTCAGCCTTTGCTAGGCTAAACAAACAAGCTCTTTTAGTTTCCTGTCATGACATAAGGCCCTCACTGATCAGCCTAGTAGCCTTCTCTACACCTGTTCCACCTTGAATTCATATTTTTTGAACACAGGCAATCAGAATTGTACACCAGTGCCTTGTATGAAGGCATTAATGCTTCCCTACTACTGGAAATACCTTTTCTCTGCGCTGAGTTTGTCTCTCCTAGGTGATGTTTATACTTTTTAGAGCCAGTCAAAATGTTTTGACTGAAACTTCTTTAGTTGGAAAATGGTGTTGTGTCAACATCAAGATGTTTCATGGAAACAATTCCGTGTCAGCAACAAGCTTTTTTGTATACACGTTCAAAACAAAATAAATCAACATTTTGTTTCAAATTAAATATGTTTTTGTTTAGTTTGAATTTCGAAAACCCGAAATATTCAGCTCTTGGATTTTTTACATCGCCCTTCCCCCATCACAGGGTGAATTGTCCCTTTAAGAGGCACTGGAGCTCAGCCTCACCTCTGCCAGATTTAGCCCATCTCTTTAAGTGAAGTGAATGAGTTCAGGGGTCATGTGATGACAGGAGCAAATGACCAAGAACAAGGCCTCCTGGGAGATATAAGGGCAGCCTGAGTTCAGTCAGGAAAGAGATTCCAGGAGAGCAGACTTGGGAGTGTCAGGACCAGGGCGTGGGCAGTCTGACCTAGTGGTCAGGCTTAGTGGTCAGAACCAGAGGTCAGAGCAGGAACCAGGCTAGGGGTCAGAGCTGAAATCAGGAACCAGAGACCACGTTAGAGTCAGGTCTAGTGCAGATCTTTCCCCATTGGTCCTTCTGGTCAGGTGCCAACTAGGTTATTTGAGCTTCTTAACCCCTTATAGGTAAATGATTCTGTACCTCTGGCCAGGAGGGATTTTATAGTACTGCATACATAAAGGTTGTTACCTTTCCCTTTATATTTATGACACTGTTACATTCTGTTCTTGTCGTATCTGATCAACTAACATTCAGGCAGAGCAAATCATCTCTAGTGATGGAGTTACACGGACCCCTGTACCAAACTCCTTTTAGGCTGACCCATGGCCCTGCCGCTTCTCATTTAAAATTCGGATTATTTATAAGCCCTCATTATTCATTTTGTTTGTCTGAGGCATTCTCTTGCAGCTTGCTATTCTTCTGCACATTCAGAGAATACCGATGAGTACACTTGAGTAATCTGTCATTGACAAAAGGGCCAGGCTTGCTGTCAGAGCTCTATAGTAGCATAGTGTCAGGGTGATGACAGTGTGATCACAACTGTGTTTCACATGGTGTCCTGCTGGATGATAAAATCTTCTGTGTTGAGAAAAGAAAAAGGCAGCTCCATCCCCTGTTATTTTTGCCCTATTTAAATGTCAGTCCCTTTAATCCTGGTAGTGACAAATATAAAAAAATGTACTTGCTATTAAATAAATGCTTAGTTGTCTAAAATGCACATTAGCTACTCTGAATACCTACCTGCTTAATACATTCAGTACTATTGTTTTTAGTAAGAGAATGCTGCTGATGATGCTCATCGAAGAACTTGGAGAGTTTATAATAGTATTGCTTAGTACTGAATCTAGCTGTGCAGAATGTTCATACTGAGGCCTTGCAAACCTCATGAGCCTTCGTCCTATAGCAGCAGTCCTGAACGTTCCTGAAAGATGTACTGGAAAGTTCAGTAACTTTTGGAGCAGCACCTCCTTCACGCATACCGATCTCCCCGCTCCAACCCTTTAGTCGTCTTTGGAGAGGGAGGCCAATAACCTTTAAGAATTGGTTCTCTTGCTTTCCGGGATGTCTCTTGGCCCCAGATTGTGGTAGAAGCATCAGCAGATCAGGAGATGCCCTGCGGGGTGCCCGAGAGCCCTGTGGAACTTTTGCACAGTTTGGTAAGCTTGGGATCATACTTCCTAATGTGTATAAAAATGGAGTACTGAAGAACCCAATGAGATAAATACAAACCCATATGATTACTCGCTAAATTCTCCAGAACAAGCTGAAGACACTAGTCCTCCCAAAAACCAATAGATCAAACAATAATGAGCTCAAAGTGTGGATTACTTAAAAAAATTAAACGCCCCTCCATGCCTTTTTGACTCTTCCTCGCTCCCGAATGCATTGTTCAATTGGTTCCAAGCACAGGGCCGGTGCAAGGAACTTTTGTGCCCTAGGCGAAACTTCCTTGCACCAACCCTGTGCCCCACCCCCCCAGCTAACACCGTCCCCCCCCACAGCAGTCAGCTCCACCCCCCGGCAGCTACCCCCTCTCCTGCAGTGGCATTTTGGAAACATTCTATCCTCAGATAATATGGATTATTATGTAGTGGTATTGCCATAGTCCATATAAAAGCCCCAATCAGGACTGAGGGTCTGTTGTGCTACACACTGTACAAACACATAGTAAAGGACCGGTCCTGCCCTGAAGAGTTTGTAATCCCCATTATGCCTGTGAAATATCAGCTGAATTAGTTTATTTATGTCAGCATTAGGGGGATAAGAAACGGATGGAATACACTGCTGTATTCACACCCTACACACTATTATAATAATCTTTGTACAACGTATGCCTTGTAGGGTATCATTTGAAAACTCATAATTTGCTGGTCAGTATTATCCTGATAAAATATGTATGGCAACATTTGTATGTGTAGTTATAAGATTTCTCTGTATGGTGTTTTTAACACATATTCCAAACACCACAGCCCTGCCCAACCACAAATTGGCAAACAGGTCTGTCCTATACAAATGAATGTGTGCTTGCCTTAATTTGCATTTAAGCAGTAAACAGGGTCACCAAGGAGGAAGAGAAAACAAAGGAAGTTCAAATAGGTGAAAAAAACAGCAGGGAACATCCTTCTACATAGACTCTTTGTCTCCTGGGTCTCAGCTGGAAATATTTTCCAAGAGGGGTATTAAAACTATAAAAAGGAAGGACCAACACCCGGAGGGACCCTGGCTCTCTCCCTACCCACCTCATTCTCCACACCTCAGAAGAAAAAAGGAAACAGCTATTGGACTCTGGGAGAGAGGTTCTGATCTGAAAATTTGCTCAGTAATCTGCTGGAGCATGCTTTGCAACTAAGTTTTTTAAGTAGATACTAATAAGCGTTTATCTTTATTTTTCTTGTAACCATTTCTGACTTGTATGCCTCATTACCGGTCTCACTTAAAATCTATCTCTTTGTAGTTAATAATCTTGTTTAATTGCTTTATCTAATCCAGTGTGTTTAAGATAAAGTATCTAGGTAACTCTAAGATAATAAACTGGAATATTATTCTCTTAAAGGAATAACAGACTTAATATATCTATACTGTCTAGAAGAGTGCTGGGCAGTACAGGACATACATTTCTGGGAAAATCTGGGACTATGGGCATGTTAGGGTCACCCTGCAGTACAACCAAGGCTGGCGAAAGCCAGGGGGGTAACTAGCAGGCTGCAGTTACTCACACATGATATGGGTGTGGCTTGCATGCTGGAAGGCTGTTTGTGAGCAGCCCAGGTGGGAGCTACTTCAGCAAGGCATTGTAAAGCACCAAAGGTTGCAGGACAGGGGTGACACAGCCCTCCTCTCCCACTAGTCTGGACTGTGTCCTGGTATGTTGCAGGAATGGCAGTTTTGCACCTTGTATTGTCATGTAACACTGTGCAAAGTAAAAGTCACATGGCATTCTAATTCAGTAGTATTGTACTCCTGCGCCGTTCTCGCTTGGCACAGGAATAAATAATTACACAGGGAGCAAGGCAGTGGAGATTTGGGCTTTATAATGGAGTGGTAGTATTAACCTTAACTGTGCAGAGCCAGGATTCTCTTCATACTATGCAAGGCAGTCGTAGGTCCTTCATCTAGAATCTTTAATAAAAGAGCAATGGATGCTGTCTCATAGAGTGATGCAAACTTTAAACTGGTGCAACAATATTGCTTTAGATCAGGGATCTCAAACTCAAATCACCAGGAGGGCCACATGAGAACTAGTAAATTGGCCCGAGGGCCGCATCACTGAAACCTTTTCATACAATGATACCAAAGTATAGTCACAAATGAAAAAAATGAAGAGTAATAGAGTATTCTATTAAAAGTCGATATATTAACTTTTTAAAAACTGTACTGCAAAGAGGGGTTTTAATAAAATATAAACACTCAATAATGTTTGGAGCTTGGCTGCCAGTGGAGTCGGCGCCTATGGCGGGCTGCAGGAAATAACTCGGCGGGCCGCAGGAACCCGCGGGCTGCGTGTTTGAGACCCCTTCTTTAGATCAACATATTCCTTTGAAAACCGGCAAGGGTAAAAGCCAAAAGACCAGCATGCCTCAGGGGAAAGCTGAAGAAAATGGAGTGTGATGCCATTTAGACATGGAGTATGATGTGTGTAAGGAATGATGCAGTGTGCAGAGCTGTGGAAGCAATTCCAGAGTTTGTTTAAAGAGAGCTCAGATGCTATCCTAGGCTAAAACTCTGTGCCGTCTGAACATTTTCTGCTTTCTTGCTGAACAGTTGCTCATCCCTTCCAGTGTTTCCTGAACAGTCAGAATCTTTAGACATAACGGAATAAATCAGGCTGCCAGAAATGATAGGATTTGATTTTTCCCTATGAAAGATGCACATGCGGTCAGGATTATGCACACGAGTCCCTGTCACCCTGGGAATTAGTCCAGTGTGACAGGGATAAAACATGTTCTCAGTTAATGTCTGCATACTAAAGAGTCTTGTTACTTATTCATGGCAACCATCAGCTATGGCTAATAGTGATATTAGTATTTTAATTTAGAAAGGTAGTTTCACTTTTGCTGATAGTGCAAGCAGGCTGTTATCATTTTTTAAAAAATGTATTACTTTATATTTTCACTATGATTAAACACCTTCAGCTCAACTTTCCCCTCACATGTCCTGGGATAAATTAGGAGCACCTCGACTGAAGTCAGTGGTCCTACAGCTGCATAAAACCAGTGTAAGGAAGAGGAAAATCAGGCACTTTGCACTTGCCCTCAGTTCCCAATCATGCATCAGCAAAAGGGGTGTAGGGTGTGAGCGTGGGGGTTTTAGGCAGCTTATGACCAATAAATGAAGTGCGGGCTTCTCGCATGCAGGTCTTGCCTATATCTGGTGCCAGTGAGCTGCCAGGGGGCAGCAACGGTGTGGAGGTGCCATAGGGTCCATTCAGATCCTCAGGGATTTGCCAGGTTTGGGTGGCAGGGCCTGAACCCTTTTCTGCAGCGGGGGGTTGATGAAACCCCACTCTGCATGGAGATCTCTGTGAGGGAACCCCGTGGAGATTTTTCTCCCCACAAAGCCCCCTCCTGCAGGTTTTAACGTATGTGTGGGTCTGATCTGGTCTTAGAATCTTTGCTAAGGGTTTAATAAACAGTATCTAAATGCATTAAAGTACTTCCACCAACCTGTCTTCACTGCAGAATGGAAGAAAGGGGCAGAGTTTAGGTTGGGTGGGTAGTTGTAATTGGGGTGGGGCTGGTGTGTGCAACGACGATTATGTCAAGTTGGGGTTGGCTGGATTCCTGAAATGTTCATTTCCAGATACTCATAAAAAAATAAAAACACCCCCCTCCCACAAGTGTAGTAGTTTTGTAAAGCGTGTAAATATTATCAAGATATGCCTATCTTATAGAGCTGTAAGGACCTTGAAAGGTCATCGAGTCCAGTCCCCTGCCTTCACTAGCAGGACCGAGTACTATCCCCTGACAGATTTTTGCCCCAGATCCCTAAATGTCCCCCTCAAGGATTGAACTCACAACCCTGGGTTTAAGCAGGCCAATGCTCAAACCACTGAGCTATCCCTAGATTGGATTGGATTGGATTGGATTGGATTAAATTAGATTAGATTCCAGTGACAAACCCTTTAAATCTAAAATATCATTATTTACAGCTAGAGGCAGTAACTGAAGCCAGGGCCCCACTGTGCTAGCCATTGTACATACACATTATAACAGACATAAGAACATATGCATGGCCATACTGAGTCAGATCGGTGGTCCAACTAGCCCAGTATCCTGACTTCCAAGAGTAGGTAGTGCTAGATCCTTCACAGGGAATGAACAGACCAGGGCAATTATCAAGTGATCTGTCCTCTGTGGTCCAGTGCCAGCTACTGGCAGTTGGAGATTTAAGGACACCCGGATCATGGGGTTGCATCCCATGCCATCTTGACTAAGAGCCATTGATGGGCCTATCCACTATCTAATTCTTTATCGAACACAGTTATACTTTTGGCCTTCACAAGATCCCATGGCAACGAGTTACACAGATTAACTGTGCATTGTGTGAAGAAGTATTTCTTTGTTTGTTCCAAACCTGGTGTTTATTAATTTCATAGGGTGATGCCCAATTCTTGTCATATGTAAAGGGGTAATAACACATCCCTATTCACTTTCCTCAGACCATTCATGATTTTATAGACCCCTATCATATTTCACTTTAGTTGTGTCTTTTCTAAGTTGAAGAGTCCTACAATACCTGCCCCCAACAAATTCATAATTTAAATAGACCAGGAAAAGAATAGGAGAAGAAACACAGACACACACACACAAGTGAAATGTCTCCAGCAAGACACACAGCAGGTCAGTGACAGTTGTGAACAGAACCCAGATATCCTGAATTACAGGACAGGTCCCTGTTTATTGGACTATGGTGCCTATTACGGTTGGCTAATGAATTTTTTTTTTTGTTGGGGAATATACCTCTATATTTATATATCAAGGCTGTGTGCAGATGTATGCAAATTTTCCACAGAGTCCTGCAATGCACTTAACTCTCACTCAGGCAAAATTTCCATTGATGTTCTCTCATATTCTGTGGCCAGGTACTGTCCCAATAGGTGTAACCAGAAGTGTTGACTCCATGGGTGCTCCGGGGTTCAAGCACCTACTGAAAAAAATAAGGGGTGCTCAGTACCCACAAGCCACCAGTCAGTGCCAGGAGCACATACATGGCGCACAGTGAAACTGGAAGGCGGGAGAGCATCCACTGACAAAAATGAAAGTCAGAGACTGTGGGTGTAGCACATGATTTGTCCCATTGATAGCAAATAACTACAATGCAAGTGGGCCTAGACTTGATAATGGGTAGAGTTTCCTTATTAATAATAATCATAATATGAATAGAAGCATGTTAACTGGGGTGGGGGCGGGGGATAATGTACAAACATTTATTTCGTGTTTTCACTTGTGTTAACTTTTCAGTTCATCCTGTCCGATCGTGTTGCGTTGCATCATGGACATTTACCCACTCTTCTTTCTCGAAGCAAGCTTTTCTTGTCACGGCTCTTCATGTTAATCACATATTGGGTTTAATCCTCCTCTCACGTTGGTGTAAATCAGCAGTAATTCCCTTGAAGTCAATGGAATTAAACTTGTATAAAGCTTATGTGAATGAGAGGAGAATCAGGGCCACAATATTTAACAGTCCAATCCACCTGCTCTCCTTAATATCATAGCTGCATATTTGCTCTCTGAACTAGCGTAAATATCCATTGTGGGTTCCAACTATTTTTCTCGTGTTGAATGGAGTAGTCACCAGTATAACAACATTTCTTTTTTAAATCCTCTCTCTAGATACTACCAGATACGAGCAGGGTTGAAACTTCCATCCAGGATTCCCCATAGACTGGCTGCAACAATCGTAGAGCAAACAGGTGAGACATTCATGGGAAAGCGACCTGACGAGAGCTGGGTTCATTTGTTCAGATTGGGGAAAACAGAGTAAGAGAGAGAGAATACAAGTACAAATCTGGGTTTAGATCCACATCTGAACGTCTCCTGAAGCTCCCAAACCGTGTGTGTGTGTGTGATAGAGAGATGCAGAGCCAGATGCAATAGGGAACCATTTCTAGGGTAAGTGAAAGTGTGAAGAAAACAGCTCTCCTGGCTGCTGCACATGGGAATGAGCAGTTTGTGCTCAAAGACATGAAATGGATAGTAATGGCTGAAAGGAAGTTCAGGTAGCCAACCGGAAATTCAGATGCTTCTCTGAATTTCATCTGGGCTTGCTGAATCGCAAAAGCTTGCAAAATTGGGCTAGGAATGGCAGAATAAAAATGAAATCACCCATGTAAAAGCTTCCCTATGGTTTGCTGGATATGGGAATTATCCATTTGCTGCCCGGAACTATTGGGTAGTGTTCAATGCTTGGCCACATTGCACTACAGTGGTGATGGCATTTTAGCAGCTGCTAATGGGATGGCTATTGTTTATATAAAATATGACCAAATACACTATGAGGTTTTGGCTGGAGGAAGCTGACCTGGACCTGGGTGCAGAGTGCTAAGCCGCAGGACCTGTACTGCACGGAGGTTAGTACGGTTCCTCTACAAGGCATCCTGCAAAGACTCAGCACAGCCCCCCCAAAAAGAGCGGCACTGGCTGGGGAGGGAGCATAGTTTGGGACACGAGGAGTTGATTTAGTGCAACCCCACTGCCGCTTCCACCCGTGCAGCTCATATAAGAACATATGGAGAACTTGTGGAATTAAAGCTGCCCCTTCCCTGGTGGAACCTCTTGGGAGGGAAGCAATGGGAGCACTAAGTCTTGCCCTCTGTCTCTCTCTAGGGTGTTGCCAGCATAGGAAGGTGCAGCTGGCAATCTGACCTGTAAATGGTGTAGTGCTGTGGGCTCCTTCTGGACACAGGACACTAGGTCAGTGTAAACAACTATGGGCCTAATCCAAAATCCACTGAAGTCATTTGGAATCTTTTCGTTAACTCCTGTGGGCTTTAGATTGGGCTCTGTTAGCAGAAGGCCGTGGCAGAGTCTGTCTAGAGCACAGTGAAAAGCTAGCAGCAGAACTACATTTTAAATCTAACTTCACCTTCCTGTTATAAAAAAAGGATATAATGTAATGCAGTTCTGCATTTTAAACCAAGGGAATGAGTTGAAACGGGAAACGGGTAAAACTACTTCCTTCCTCTCCAGTTTCTTCATTTCGTTGACGGAGCTCCTAGCATTTTCTTCCTCCTAACATTTGTACATGCCTGCAAGACAAATGAGGCTGCAGCATTTTCATCGGTCTAAAAAAAAGCAACCCACCCTTATAAACAGAAGGCAAAACGTACAGTGGTTACAGGATTAGCAGCAGACTTGCACGATGCTAATGCAATCCAGGCAGGAGTTTAATAGCTTTACAGGGCTAACACCAAGGCAGGGGGTATTTAAGCCGTTAAGGCTTTAAAAGATTCTTCCTTGGCTAGCTTTGTTAGGGTTTTGTAATTGATTCATACAGCCTGTGAAAGAGAACCATTTAATGGGACTGAAGTTTAAGCCAATTAGTTGGACTGTTAGCCTGCAATTGAGGTTTTCCTACAGGATGGGGAGCAAACAGATACCGGACACAATGTTCGTATACCATACTTTAAATGCTTTTTATTGATTATAAAACAAACCTACCTTACTTTACATTTACACCCCAAACATACTATACTAGAGTTCAAAGGTCAGAATGGTCCCGATGGCCAGTCGAGGTTTCTTTTGTTGGATAAGATCATCGGATGTGGGGATCTGGCAAAACCACATTTATATTCACACGGGACTCTGGATTAATAAACAACAGTGATTTCTAGAAATTATTTATAGTTCATTTTGTTGCGTCATCGGTTCTTTGCCTTTATTTACTAGGCCTTTTACCCGCACAATTTTAAAGAGACAGTTTTCAGCGGGCCGCCATGATTTAAGGTGTGCCATTTTCTTTCATTTTTATACAATTTTACATCAGTCTATTTGGTGTTATTTCCTTTTCTGGTGATTTTTCGTATTTTTCTCGGAACATAAGTTTTGTTTTTGCTCGAAGAGTTCTAATAGTCCTTGACCGTAGGTCCTTGCTTCAGTTGCTAACTTGCAACGCATGCATTCATGTCAAGCACGCATCATTCATACCAGACCTTAATGACCTATAACATATTACATGGATATATGAATCACAATGTGTATATACATATGTATGTATATAGATATACATAGATAGATATCCCAACCGGGCATTCCTTTAGTCTATAATAATAAATGGAGATATGCCAATCTCCTAGAACTGGAATGACTTTGAAAGATCATCGAGTCTAGTCCCCTGCCTTCACTAGCAGGACCAAGTACTGTCCCCTGACAGATTTTTGCCCCAGATCCCTAAATGGCCCCCTCAAGGATTGAGCTCACAACCGTGGGTTTAGCAGGCCAATGCTCAAACCACTAAGCTATCCCTCCCCTCCTAATTCTGTTGTCACTGATCTGCCCAAATGTATATATAGATTTTGTTTGGGTGTGGGAGGGGGGGAGAAATTAAGACATTGCAAGTTTTAATAATATGCACCATGAAAGAGGCAGCCCTGGCAGCCCAAAGTATTATAAAATCATGAGTCAGAGCCTCAGAATTCATGAGATTGACTTTAAAATTTGTGGTTCTTTGTATCTGCATTCTGTTTTAGTGAGGCCTTTGCATTCAGATTTTTCAAGGTTTCTCCACAACCATGAGGGCCAGGAACTTTCTCTTTCAAAAAATTAAAGCTGGCATTTTCATTTCAGCAGCTGGAATGCTAAGACAAATAAAAATAACATGAGACTTGCAATAAAACCATAGGAGGTGACAACACTGAAGGTGGTGAGGAATGAAAGGAATAAGTATTTTCCGTTGCAGAAATAGCATAGCTTTTAGCTCCCAAAACTCTTCATGGGGAAACAAAATCAGGGACCAGCCTAACTTGTGAATTTGAGACCAAACCCTTGGGACTTCCAGGAAGTTAATGTTAATTTACTTATATAATGTAAATGTTAATATAAACGCACATATATAACATAAGGCAGTACATTTACAGTCCTAATGTTAATATGCATGTTTTTTCTTGAAAATGGAGAGAAATTGCTGACTTTACCAGCAATGAATAGGGTGTGGGGAGGGAAAGAAGATGTTAACTGGCCTGTTAAAGAGGAATACTTGATGTGGACTTTGGCCTGTAGGATCATTAGTCTTCGTGGGCTGTACCTCTGTATCTAAGGCCTGGTCTACACTGCTGCTTAAGTCGATGTAAGTTACGTCGCTCAGGGGTAAGAAAAAAATCACCCACCTGAGCGATGTAGCTTACATAGACCTAACACAGTGTCTACACCGCACTATGTCGGCGGGAGACGCTTTCCTGTCAACTTAGCTGCTTCTTTGCGTGCTTGCTCATGTCAATTCCAAGCAGGTGTACGTGTGTGCCGAGTGGATGGTCGTTGGAAGGTTTCCCCCTAGCAGTACCTGTCGAGTCAACTGTGGAGTCGCGCCTTCATGGCAGTGTATATAGGTCCCTGCCGACCCGCCGCCTCTTCAGTTCCTTCTTACCACCTGTGACAGTCGTTGGAGCTGCTTCTCTCTCTTGCTACAGCAAGCGATCCCCTAGTGGACTTTCCTATTTGTATCTGTAAATAGTTTTAATTAGAGTTAGTGTTTTTAGTATAGGATATTTAGTTAGATAAGTTTCTGTTTGGGATTTACTCCCCACCCATGCTCCCCACGCCCGGGGACCTGGGCATGCCTCGGTCTCATGACTTCAAACCGTGTGGATCCTGCCAGAAGCCAATGCCCAGGGGAGACCCTCACGACTGCGGCTTAAAGTGCTTGGGAGAAGCCCACCAGACTGACAAAATCTGTAGAGGCTGCTGCCCAAGAACCAAGAAGGAGAGGGACTTTAGGTTGAAACTTCTCCTTATGGAGTCGGCTCTTCATCCCCAGCCGGCACAGCCCGTGTCGGGCCCGAAGCCCAGCACCTCGGTGTGGAGCGCACCGGCCTCAGTGAGAGAGGCTGCAGCCCGACAAAGGACTCTGGGTCTAGAGCCCCGGGGTACTGCCACTCTCCGGCACCGAAGATGAGCTCTGTGGCTTCCTGGCACTGCTCGCACTCGCTGGTGCTGCACAAAAATCAGAAGAGAGTCAAGAGGGGGCGTTCGCCCACAGTGAGAGCACTAGAGTGCGAGGGTGCCCATAGAGTGTGTCCTGGGCCGGGACACTCAGCCCCTGCTCTAGCGAAACCAGCGATGTTGACTCTGGCATCGGTCCCTTTGGACTCCCCTGCGTGGGAGAGCCAAACGGGGGAGTTGGATCTTCCATCCATTTCGGACATGTTTGAGGCCACAGGGGACCTCATAGTGATGATGGCCCCGCAGTCCCTGGCACTGGCAGCACCAGCACCGGTACCACATAGAGGAGCCGTGCTTGCTAAGGGCAAACTGGCCATGATGCAGCATCGGTCGCCCTCCACTCGCCACCGCTCTCCGGCACCGTCCCACTCGGCACCGTTGTGGTCACTGAGGTCGGCCTTAACTTCTGGATTGGAGCTAGAATCGTACATCTCCAGACGGAGCCAGCACTGCTCGCATCACCGTTCGAGGCAAGAGGATGGGCAGCAAGTTCCCATGATTCACTGGCCACCACAATGGCAGGTGCTGACACAGTAGCCTTTCTGGACCCCGTGGGTGTATCACCAACCCTGGGGACAAGCTCCAGATCTCTATGTATCGCCTCAGACAAGTGCCCCCCCCCCCGTTATCCTCCATGGTGCGGGAACCTCTACAGGGATCAGAGCCCAGCGTCCAAGCCGGCACCGAGGCCGACATCAGAGCTAGGACTAGGGCTGGTACCACCCCTGCCACCGCGCAGGAAATATCATCATCAGAGGACCCCTGCAAGTTGGAGGTTCAATAGGACCCAGTGCCACTAAGGGCATCATCTTCTTCCTCCCTGGATGAGGCAGTAGAGGGCTCATCTGCCACATTTCCATCTATGGACAATAGAGCCCACCAAGAGCTACTCAGAAGGGTAGCACAAAATCTGTGCCTCCAGGCGGAGGTGGTGTCAGAAGAAGCGGATCCCATGGTGGTTCCTTCAAAGGTGGCCTTACCCTTGATCAAGACTATCCAGAATACCACCAGGACCTTATGGCAAACTCCCTCCTCCATTCCCCCCAAGGCCAAGGGGGTGGAAAGGAAATACTTTGTACCCTCCAAGAGGTACAAATACCTATTCACCCACCCTCAGCCGGGCACGCTGGTTGTGGCAGTGGCAAATGCAAAAGAAAGACAAGGGAAGCAGAGTCCTACACCCAAATTTAAGGAGGCAAAAAAGCTGGACCTCTTCGGCCATAAGGTCTTTTCCACTGGGGGGCGGGGCGGGGCGGGCTCCAGTTTTGGATTGCCAAACCACAAGCGGTCCTCAGCCACTATAATTGTAACTCTTTGAACACTTTGTCCAAGTTTAAGGAGTTACTCCCAGCTGACTCTCGCTCTGACTTTGAAGCCATCCTCAAGGAGGGCAAGGCTATTGCAAGGACCCCCTTGAAAGCTGCATTGGACTCAGCGGATGTCCGCATGATGTCCACTGCCATAGCCATGCGAAGGTGTTAGTGGCTGCAAGTTTCGGGTCTCCCACATGAGGTCCAACAAATGATTCAGCCATTGAGTGCCCTTCAATGGCGCGGGTCTGTTCGCAGAGCAAATAGACTCTAGGTTCCATAGTCTTCCCGTTTCGTGAATCGTCTATCCCATTTCTACCAGGCCTGGGCCCAGATCACCTCGGACCAGTGGGTCTTGCATGGTAGAATTGGGATATTCTCTCCAATTCTGTTCCCTTCCTCCCTCCCACCCCCCTTTCCCTCTTCATGGACCCTCTTCATGGACCCTTCTCACGAGCAACTTTTCATACAGGAACTACAAGTGGTCCTAGAAGCTGGAGCAATAGAGGAGGTCTCTCAGGAGTTAGGGGGAAAGAGTTTCTATTCCTGATATTTCCTAATCCCGAAAGCCAAAGGTGGGTTAAGACCCATTTCAGACCTGTGGAACCTCAACAAATTCATGAAAAAGCTGAAGTTCCACATGATCTCTCTGGCTTCCATTATTCCCTCCCTGGATCCGGGGGATTGGTACGCCGCCTTCGACTTCAAAGGCACATACTTCCATGTGTCACTCTTGCTGTCCAACAGGCAGTTTCTCTGATTCGTGGTCAACAACTCCTATTATCAGTTCACGGTTCTCCCATTTGGGCTATCGGCGGTCCCTCGGGTGTTCACCAAATGCATGTCGGTTGTAACCGCATTCCTGAGGAGGCGAAAGGTAAAAAATTTCCTGTATCTAGATGACTGGCTTGTCAAGGGCCATACCAACCCCTAGGTGGAACAGCATGTGAACTTCATACGATCGACTTTCAAAGAGCTCAGGCTAATACTGAATCTGCCTAAATCAACTCTACCTGAAAGGCTGCTTGTGGGTGTTTTCAACCTCACAACATGTTTCAGTAACATATACATAGCCAAACTTCATAACGTCACATACGACGATAGCACATACAATCCAATGAGATATTAATGTATAGCATATCAAGACTTTTAGGATGATACTTCACAAGGCATACTTTGTACAAAACATACCCTAATTACATGACAGTGGTGAATATTGGGGTGCCAGAGTGTCACAGAAGGGACCTCAAGAAGTCATCGATTCCAGCTTCCTGCTCTGAAGCAGGGCCAAGTAAACCTAGATCATCCCTGGCCGGTGTCAGTCCCACCTGTTCTTAAAATTTTCCAATGACGGGGATTTCACAGCCTCCCTTGGAAGCTTATTCAGGAGTTTAATTACCGTTATAGTTACAAAGTTTATCTTAATATCTAACCTGAATCTTCCTTGCTGCAGCTTTAAGACCCTTACTTTTTGTCCTACCTCTAATGGACATGGAGAACAATTGATCACCATCCTCTCTGTAACAGCCCTTAACTTATCTGAAGACGTATCAGCCCTTGACTAACTGAGTCTTTTGATCTTAAGACTAAACATGCCCTCTTTTTTCAACCTGTGAGGATAAATACATTAAAGACTGTGTAGCACTTCCCAAGAAAAGTACTATGTAAGAAATAGGCATTGTTTATTATTAATTATAAGCCCTATTTTTAGACCAGGCCCACTCCCATACACTGTAATGGATTTACTCTGAAGGCTAAGGGGAATTTGTCTGAAGAAAATTGCTCAAACAATATTTGAGTTACACACAATTAAATAAATGACTTAGTACTTCTGATTTGTGGCCAATGTTTCTTTGTTTCTCTAGTTCAAAAATGGCTTGTTACCAGCCCTTAAAACTTTCTTCATAGATAAATCCCCTTGAAAAGTTGGCTCTAATTGCAGAAAATAGGTTTTAATTATTTTAAGTTGTTGGCTACAGTGTCATGTGTATCTAATTATATGCGGGAATGGTACCTGCCAGGAATAAGGTAGGGCAGACTGACATAGCATCTGTATAAACCAGAGGTGAAGTGCAGCCAGGAGAAAACAGTTGCAATGCCCATAGACATGTATTGTCCAAGTTCACTGGTGATGCAGATTGTTATTTAAATTTTGTCATTTGTAAGAGTGTAATAAAACAGGTGCATGTGGCAAAGCAGTGATTTGGCATTAAATGGGGATATAGAATGAGCAGTTTGTCTTCTGGTACTACAAGAAAAGCAAATGCAAGGCACGTTTCTTTGACCTTTCCTTCTCTAATGTAAACACACAGCAACGGGTATATTAAAAACAAAAAAAGGCCCTATCAAAATAAGACACTCCACTGCACATGCTTCTCCCCCTGCGGAAAGGATGAGAGAACAAAGAATTGTGTAGTCACATTGCTTAATGTGCTGCTGGAATGCACTCAGATACTACAGTGGTGAGTGCTATATAAGAGCCCGTATAGAATGGAACTCATAAGAGGGCATTTGTTTATGGCTGCAGCAGTTTCAGGGTTGCAGTTCCTGTTTATTCCAGCGGGAATAGTACCACCTTACAACAATGTTGAAACTGGTCCTCATAGAACACCATTCTAATGTAAATGATGCTTTTTCATGCCCACTGAATATCAAATCTGTTCAAGTTACACTGATGTTTGTGACTGCCTTGTACCTAGGGCTTGATTCAAAGGAGTAACGGGTGAATCAGGCCTCTGATGTGTAACCTTCTTCACTGGCAACTCTTTCCCCATGTTTTTAATGACTATGAGTTAATGTTTCATCAAAACCTCCTTATTACTGTTTAAGAATCTCAAAGCAGTTTTCAGTAAAGGGATTGTACGTTTCTTCCACTTTTGGAGAAAATATTTTTTTGCTAAGCCTCTCATGAACCTCAATACAGTCAACACAAGTAGGTGCACTTCTTTGCTCATTAGAGCAAGAATAGCACCATGAATTGTGGAATTGTGTAAAATCACAGTCATTAGTTTCAATAACAATTTGAAAGGTAATTTCTGCCTCCATTACGTTAAGATAAATTTATTCTTTTTAAGCACAGAATGGGGAGGACATTTAATTTTGAATGAATACATTCTAATTTGGTTTCAGGTCGTCTCAAACCCACCTGAAAAATAAATACATATGTTTACATGGAGAATAGAGTGTTCCAGGTAAATATGCAATCTGAAATACTCTAGGAATGAACTGTACTAGAAGTAATTACTAGCTATGGTGTGTGTTATGGTAGATAATCAGAAATTCCAAATACCTGGAAAAGCAGAGGTTGGGAGTTTAGGATCTGAACAAAAAATGCTGCCAAAATTGTTTGAGATGAGCGAGAAAAAAATAGGACAACATAAAAAGAAGAGACTGTAAGAAGGGGAACATAAGATAAGGCGAAAGCATTCCTTTACTGACTTAAGCACTTTGGAGATATTTGTGTGCCCATTCTGGACCCTTTACACTAGGTAAAAGGGCCAGAGCAACATAAAGAGGCTCTAAAAGCCTTGTATTTTGCTGAGGGAGGATCTCGCTAATCCAGGCATTGTGGAAGACATCCATAAGGCTGTCTTTCGAGGACCCCCTTGGAAGCTGGGTGCAGGAGAGGCATGGGGATGAGAGAGTAGGGTAGGCATGGGAGGGCCACATCACCATGGAGATTCTGAGCAGTGCTGCAGCTCATGGGCAGCTGATGTAATTTGGATGGGTCCCCACGACTATCCATATTGCACAAGAGTCTGTGGAGATGCCCAGAATTGGGAGGACACAGTGGTGGCATAAATCCAGCGTAAAGGTGTGGCAGAAGTGGACCTTCCTGGCATCATGACATGGCTGCAAGACTCACAGAGGGGAGAGGTGGGGAGAGTTTCTGTCCCCTATGTCCACTGGGTGTTCCTACAGTCTTAATCCCATTGAGGGGTGGGTTGGGGCTGAAGGGGCTTAGCCCCAAAATATTTCCAAGCAATGAAGTAAATTTAACCCACTACTGGGTCATCCCCAGTCATGTAAGCAGTTTCTTAGTTGAGTGTTGCTGTCTCCTGGGGCTCAGTGCTTCTCTCCCAGTGGCTGCCCTGGCTGTTAGTCCTGTTTCTCCACCAGCAAAGCTCCCTTCACACAGAGAGAGAGAGAGAGCTTCACCGTGCTTCCTCAGCAGTCAGCCCTGAACTAAGCCAGGTTCTCTCCTTTTATTTTCCCTCCAGGATTAGCATTGGCTGCAGGTATAGTGGGGTGGGGCTAGCCCAGCCCATAGGATCTCTTTAACCCTTCTCCACTGGTGAGGGGCCTCTCTGGTTACACAAAGTGTAGGGCAAAAATCAGTTGGGCCCAGTGAGGCTACTCATTGAGTAGGGCCATGTCTCATGAGTAAGGGTCTATAGGATTAAGTCCTTAGAAAATCTTTAACCTCTAGGAGTTGTGATGTACTATTTTTCACTTGGGGACTTTTTCAAATGCTTAATACATCTGGAATACATGGGTATGTTAGCCACACCATTATTCACCTGTTATACTGCCTGTTTGCACACCTAAGTTATTAAATCCCAGTTATTTTCAGAAGTTACTTGTACAAATACAGAAGGACATCTGGGACCCTCTATTCATTACAAGGCTTAAACCTAATAATTACTTTTTTATTTAAAGCAACCCCTGAATTCTGTTTATTTTAACAAAGTGCCAAGAGTTTAAAAAAGTAAAAAGAACATTTTCAGTTAGTGCTAAGTAGGTCAGCTATTCCATCATCTCACATTTCAGCATGCCTGAAAAATGAACCCTGGTTTATAAAGCAATACAGAGATAAGAGACTACATTTATATTAGGACCTTTCACACAAGGAAATTAGTAGTCTATCTTGCTTTTCATCTTCACATAATCTATGTATGGTTAGAGAGGCAGTTTTATATAATTTGTTCTGCTAGGCTAATTGGAAATGTCAAAAGGCAAAGTTAAGATTAGAAATGTGTGGCTTTAATCAAAAGTCAAACTAGAGGAGTGGAAATTCTAACTTTTTGATCACGCTAATTCAAAAAATCATGGTGTCTCTTTAAATCATTTTCTTTGCATAGAACAGATAATATTTAGCTAGCTTTAGCTGAAATGTGGAAGCACAGGGGTCTTGGTGAATACCTTTTCATTAAGAAAAGTGTATTATCGAGTGGCAGTTGCATTATTTTACAGTCTTTTAGAAGGAGTATATGCAGCTCACTTTGTATCGGTGCAGTATTAGAAGAGAGTTTTTGGCATGATCTGTAACCTATGCTTTTGAATATTACTTGGCTTTGGAGGACTGGGGCAAGTCCTGCTCTCTGCTCTCAATTACAAGATTTTCATAAGTCTCTAGTGATTTTGGGTGCCTAATTTATAGAATAATAGAATCACAGGACTGGAAAGGCCCTCGAGAGGTCATCTAGTCCAGTTCCCTGCACTCTAGGCAGGACTAAATATTATCTAGACCATCCCTGGCAGGTGTTTGTCCAACCTGCTCTTAAAAATCCCTAATGATGGAGATTCCACCACCTCCCTAGGCAATATCTTCCAGTGCTTGACCACTCTGACAGGAAGTTTTTCCTAAACCGCTCTTGCTGCAGTTTAAGCCCATTGCTTTTTGTCCTACCCTCAGAGGTTAAGAAGAACAATTTTTCTCCCTCCTCCTTGTAACAACTTTTTATGTACTTGAAAACTGTTATCATATCCCCTCTGTCTTCTCTTTTTCAGACTAAACAAACCCAATTTTTCAATCTTTCCTCGTAGGTCATGTTTTCTAGACCTTTAATCATTTTTGTTGCTCTTCTCTGGACTGTCTCCAATTTGTCAACATTTTTCCTGAAATGTGGTTCCCAGAACGGGACACAATATTCCAGTTGAGGCCTAATCAGCGCGGAGTAGAGCGGGGTTGTGTCTTGCTTACAATACTCCTGCTAATACATCCCAGAATGATGTTTGCTTTTTTTACAACAGCGTTACACTGTTGACTCATATTTAGCTTGTGATCCATGAACCCCATATCCCTTTCCGCAGTTCTCCTTCCTAAGTAGTCATTTCCCATTTTGTATGTGTGCAACTGATTGTTCCTTCCTAAGTGGAGTACTTTACATTTGTCCTTATTGAATTTCATCCTATTTACTTCAGACCATTTCTCCAGTTTGTCCAGATCATTTTGAATTTGAATCCTATCCTCCAAAGCACTTGCAACCCCTCCCAGCTTGGTATTGTCCACAAACTTTGAGTGTGCTCTCTATGCCATTATCTAAATAATTGATGAAGATATTGAACAGAACCAGACCCAGAACCGATCCTTGCGGGACCCCACTTGATATACCCTTCCAGCATGACTGTGAACCACTGATAACTGCTCACTGGGAATGATTTTCCAACCAGTTATTCACCCACCTTATAGTAGCTCCATATAGTCGTTCCATCTAGGTTGTATTTGAAATATTTTTATGTTTTCAGGGGCTGGGTATAACTGAAATTGGGTATGTAATTGTGCACCCAAAATAACTCATTGCTTTTCAATGTCTGGACTAAAATTTATGCATTTCCTGTGCAATTTGAGCCCAAAATAGTCATGATTCAATCAAAAATGGCTAGCTTATTCCAGACCCTGAAGATCTCTTTATGCCATTGTCTGAAACCAGAGAAGGGCAAGTTAATATCAATAATACTGATGATGACTGACCAGAGCTAGAATCCTATATGACAGGCCACCAGTAAAACTTTATTCACATCTGTCATCTGAACCATATGTAGAACCTGATACTTTGACATGCTGCATAATTGTCCCAAGCAGTAACAGGAATTATTGATTGTGGTGTGATGGGGTATGCCTGCAAGGAAATAGGTGACATTAAGAAGAGGAAACATTTAAGACAAATATCAGGGAAAAGTTCTAGGGTTTGGGTCTGCATTCCACATGTATCCCAAATTCCCATTCGTCTTGGGTGCATGAGACATGCGGAATGGGGAAACCAATGGTGAGATGGAATTGTCTGCTATGAAAAATATTGTAAGCCCTAGGGTGAAATCCTGGTCCTATTGAAGTCAGTGGGAGTTTTGCCATTGATTTCAGTAAGGCCAGAATGTCACTTCGATGCTTTGGACATCTACGTTTAGATTGGACAAAGTGCAAAGACTGTCATCTTGGTCATCAATGGCAGTTAGATCCAGGAACTCTAGAGCTGAGGAGGGCATGGACTTCTACATCTTGAGCTCCCAATGGGCTAGGTTCTCTGGCTGACAGCCGTAGCAAGCACGTATCCTCTGTAGAGCAGGCATAGAGGAGATGGTGTAACACACACTGAGAGGTGGGCTGCAAAAACACACAAAATCATAGCATAGAGGACAATATTATCAAGGTATGTGCATGGATTAGATAACTCATAGGCAGAACTGATAGCAAAATCAACATTATTTACCCCCTCAAAAAAAACCCGCAAACAAAACATTTTCATTAAAAAAATGAACAAAAATTGTTATATCTCAATGAAAATGTCCATATCAAAAACGTCCTTTTAATTTCATTTTGAAACTCTTAATGTTGGTGTTTCAAACACTGAAAGAAGTTTCTGGATTTTCAGGGTTTTTTAAACTCCTCCTTTTCTGCACTCCTCACCTTTTTAAAGAAATATTAAAAAGGCGGGGGGAGAATAAAAGTCCAACTAAAAGTTAAAAACTAAACTGAAACCTGAGATGTGAAATGAAACAAATGTCATGTAGAACTTTTGCAACAAAACGTTCAGACGAAGACGTTTCCTTTTATGGCTTTTTGGTGGGGAAATGGTTTTGATCAGTTTCATTTAGTTTTTTCCAGCTCTGCATATTGGGTATCTCGCACTAGATTAACAAAGACATAAGCAGTTAACGTCTGAGTGAGTGAGTCCAATATTCAGGTACCACTGATATTCTCAAAACCAGCGCTCAGCTGCCTCCTAACTCTAGTGCCTAAATTCCCCTAGGTACATAACGGTTCTCTACACTGTGCTTTAATCTGCACTAGTAGGGTGTACATTTTAGTCCACACCAGCGTGTTGTATGCTAACTGGTCTGTGTGGACCATCCTGGCAGGAACTAAAAGTTCCCCAGTGTGCATTAACATAGTACTGTTTGTGTAGTTACCAAGGGTCATGCTGGAGTCTCCAAGAGTTGCAATTTTAAATCAAGGGATTTTTTCCCCTAAAAGATCTGCTGTAGGAATTCTTTTGGGTTGGTTCTATGGCCTGTGTTATAGAGGAGGTCAGACTAGATCAGGGGTCTCAAACACGCGGCCTGCAGGCCACATGCAGCTCGCGGAGTTATTTCCTGCGGCCCGCCATAGGCGCCGACTCCACTGGCAGCCAAGCTCCAAACATTACTGCGTGTTTATATTTTATTAAAACCCCTCTTTGCATTACAGTTTTTAAAAGTTAATACATTAACTTTTAATAGAATACTATATTACTCTTCATTTTTGACTATACTTTTGTATCATTGTATGAAAATGTTTCAGTGATGTGGCCCTCAGGCCAATTTACTAGTTCTCATGTGGCCCTCGTGGTAATTTGAGTTTGAGATCCCTGGACTAGATGATCACAATGGTCCCTTCTGGTCTTGGATTCTAGGAAAGTCAGCTGACTGCTGATGCCTCCCCACAGCTAATGAGGTGCTCACATGTCTAACCCTCAGTTTGATTCTCAAACTAGGCTCCCCCCACAACTCACCCGCAGGGCCTGATCCGGTAAGAGTGCTCTACTACTGGTTTGAGTCCTGCACAAAAGACAACGAGGGCAAGTAGATCAGGAAGGTGTCTGTGCGTATGTTCCCAGAATAACTGATAGCTAGGGTGTTGACCTGGGAGGCAAACCTAAGAGTTAGGTTTGAATCCCTAACTCTGCTGAATGAGGGGAGGGATTTGAACTGATCTCCTACATCTCAAGTGAGCGCCCTAACCACCAGGTAGGGTGACCAGATGTCCCGATTTTATAGGGACAGTCCCGATTTTTGGGTCTTTTTCTTATATAGGCTCCTATTACCCCCCATCCCCCGTCCCGATTTTTCACATTCTGTCTGGTCACCCTACCACCAGGTTACTGTGTATGTCTCAATCTCTCCTATTGGAGCTTCTCTACTCTGTATAAATAATTATTCACAGGATCAGGAACCTGAAACTGACTCTCCTGTATCCCAGCTGAGTGCCCTAATCAGTGGTCTATAGAGTCAGTCTATCTCTCTGGCACAATGACTATTTAAGCATTTTATACAAAGTGGAGCAACTTCATAGGAGAGCGAGAGAAACACACACATCCCTACACTATGTGGTAGGGTGCCTAGGAGTTGGGCATTGCAATGCCCAAGTCTCGTTTCTGAATGCAGCCCCTAGTCCTCTTGCAAATCAACATTTTCATTTTGTTTCTAACTTTTTCCTCGAAAAAACAAAAAACGTCAAAAGGGAATTGTTTAATTTAAACATTTAAGATTGGACTCAGGGCCGGCTCTAACTTTTTTGCCGCTGCAAGCGAAAAAAAAAAAAAAAAACCCAAGCACCGCCCCGCCGAAACAACCCCCCCCTCCAGTGCCTGCCGAAACACCCCCCCCCAGTGTTGCACTGCAAACCCCCCCTCCTCCCCGAGCACCTCTCCCAGCCGGAGCGCCGAGGGGAGGGCATCATGCCTGTGGTCCCGCTCACCCGGACGGAGCGCTGCGGGGAGCGTGGCATGCCTGCGCCACCCCGCCGCAACAACCCCCCCCAGCGCCCCGCCGTGCCGCCCCGCTGCAACACCCCTCCCCAGAGCGCTGCCCCGCCAAAGTATGTTTAAAAAAAACCCCAAAAAACCCTGAGCACCGTCCCAAGATTGGCCGCCCCAAAGGTGCCGCCCCAAGCATGTGCTTGGTCGGCTGGTGCCTGGAGCCGGCCCTGATTGGACCACTCTCCTAATGTCTTGTCCCTCTGTAATTAGCAATATTCATATTGTCATAGACTTTCCCCAAAGGGTTTGTGGTCCATAAAGCAAAGAGTGGATAATAGGCATCCAGGAAGGGCTATGCAGTTATTTTAAAAAAATGATATACTGTATCCAAAATTGAAAATATTCTTAATTTTGGTATATTCATATGTTGCTCACCATTGGCCACCCTCACGTCTCTCCAGGGTTCTTGTCTGGGTGCGTCCTTCTGTGTGTTCAGCTACCCCTCTGGTGGTGGTGTTTTTTGTAAATTTGGTCACAGTTGAACTTACAGCAAAGAAACACTTGACTGAAAACACATGCAGCAGCCATGCAAAGTTTTCTTACTTATTAAGCAAATTATTAAATATAGTAGAAATTACCCACACAAGTTTAAGAAGCCCTGCACTCAGCCTTCCTTTCCTTCTTTCCAAGAAGCAAACCCTGGTTACAAAAAAGGCCTGGTTATAAAAAGCCCAGATCTGCAAACATGTATCAGCCTCATGGCACTTCAGCAGAAGCTTCAGGGGCTCAAGCTCCTTACTTAGGTACCAAATCTGGATTCACATGCCCAAAGATATAATCATATTTACACTTAAAATTAGAGCTGATCAGAAATTTTCCAACAGGATGTTTTTCGGCTGTAAAATGTGGATTTGTCAGAACATCATAATTTCATCAAATTTCCTGATGGAAACGAGGCAGGTTTCATACCAGTTCACCTGTCTCGTGGGCTGCTCTGGAGCCCTGGCTAGAGGGAAATTCTGGATTCCCACAAGCCCTACTTAAAATACACTTTAATGAGCACTTTCTTAAAATAATATTGCTATTATTGAGCAGTGCATCATCCAGATGCTGCTTGGCAGATTATGTTGTGGTTGAGTGATTAGTGGGAATAATTATGAGTATTCAAGGGTGTTGGTGTTAGTTGTTTTATCCTAATGCTTAGGTATTTAACACACAGCATTATTGTATATTGATCCTGTGCTATAACCAGATACCCTCTCTGATAAAGACCAGTCTTCCATATATATGAAAGGACATAAAAGCTATTCTGAGCATCAAGCATTTTCAGTACCTCGCAAACTGTTTAATCACTTATACATTTGTAAGAGACTAGTTTTGGATTTGAGCCCACTTCACCTTTAGAAAAATTAATGGAATTAAACACTAATGATTTTGGAGCCCAGGGTATTTCCTAGGGATTAGTGACCGGTGGGGGATAATGATTTGATCATGTAGTCAGGGGTAATTATCCCAAGCTAGTCATTAATCCCCAAGAAATTCCTTGTTTCAAGGTCATTATACTGATTATAGGCTGAAAATGACTAAAATTCCATAGGCCATTATATTTTGTATGAATGATGTGGCTACAAAATATATATAGATATAGATATATATACACACAAGGCCTTTTAATTGATATCCATGATTGGTTGGAATGCAGATCGATGATTCATTACACACATGCAGTTAGAACACAATGGCTTATTGAGAAAATGGGTCAATACCATCATATTATTCTTCACTTGATTATGGATTGTATTCTAAAATGGCTTGGACAGATTGTAGGTTTTTTGGAGCAGGGACCATCTTTTTGTAATGTGTGTACAGGTACACACTGCACATGGTGATTATGGATAATGGTATACCACTATAATTTAGACTAGAGAATAGATGAGAGTATCTTGGATGGCTTTTACATTTCAATTTTATATATATAAAAAAACACCTGAGCAGTGCTTGTCACATGAAAATACCTGGGGTGAATCTGTAACTTGTTGTCTCACTACATTCTGTATAGTCATCTTGGATCACCCACAGCCATGGGTGCTAGTGATTCAAATCCTGTCCCTTCCAAAGACTTTCAGTGCGACTCCCAGCAAGCCACATGATGTCTCTGTCTCAGATCTGTGAAATGGGAATGATAATACTTCTTTTCTCTGACGCTTTGGCTATCTTTACCATCTAGGGCAAGAAACTATGTTGGTAGAGGGCCTGGTACAATAGCTCCCAGTCTCAGTTGAGGTTCTATACACGAATGTACAATAAGTAAGAAATAAAGACTGGGTGAAAGTCAACAGGGATCATAAATCATAGAACACAGAAATATAGGAATGGAAGGGACCTCAAGGGGTCATCTGGTCCATCCCACCCCCTCCCCCTGCTGAAGCAGGACCAAGTATACCTAGACCATCTCTGACAGGTCTTTGTCTAACCTGCTCTTAAAAACCTCCTGTGACCGGGGTTCCACAACCTCCTTAGGAAACCTATTCCAGTGCTTCAGTACAAGTCTGTACGTCATTCCTGCAGATAATCCATGGCTCTTGTTAGATTGTGTAGTTTGCTTAACGCTTTGCTCAGAGTAAAAAGAAGACTCTGATGTGAAAACGATTTTTTTTACCTTGTTCTAGCACTAACGGGAAAAGCTTGTTTAACTGCTGTACATAACCGGCCCCAGTGATTTCAGTGAGAATGATCCCCTGTTGATACTTGAACAGCTGCCCAGAAAAGCACTTGAGTGAAAGTGTAGTGATGTAAAAAATTAATTCATTTTTCAGAATTATGATGTGATTTAGTCATTGAAAATGAAATTGTGTAAGTGTGGCTCAGTTTATTCATTCATTTATTTAAGTCTAAAACTGTCGTAACCGTAAAGATCTGCACTACTACTGTAAACTCCTTAGATGAATAAAGAACAGTTCAAGAAATACGGATGTTCTTAAGCTCTGATCTACCAGTAATTAGCAGACTCGTCCTTCTATATTATCAGCAGTTCTCTGGTCCATTTGGCAGTGATGAGAGTCTTACAACTCTATATATTAAATATGCCCTAACTTAGAAAGATGAGAGAACTTGCATGTGTTCAAGGCTACATATGGGGATTCAAAGACTTCAAGAAGCACCTGCTTATGCTACAGTTCCAGTGCTGTGACTCCACATGGATAACACTAGTGGGGCTTTATGAAAGTGAATCTTTTGGCTTAAGTGGAGAACGAGGCATCGGGATAGCTATATCCTGGACTTGCTGTGTGACCTTGGGCAAGTCATGTAACCTCGTTCTCATCTGTAAAATAATACTACTTCTCCAAAGGCGTCTTTTTAAATAATGCATCTCTTATTTTATGAACTTTGGAATCTATAAATAATATCTAAAACAAGATAAATAAAGCACGACTTGACAGAAAGGTCATCATATTGCAAGTGACACAAAATCTTAAGTCAGTAGAAAATAACATGTCCCCAACTAAGGAAATGATGCCAAGATGGAAGAAAGTATCAGAGGAGTAGCCGTGTTAGTCTGGATCTATAGATAGGCTGACCATACGTACCGTTTTAAACGGGACAGTACCGTTTTGTTCATATTTCCCGACCGTCCCGTCGTTTTAATATAAATGTCAATTTTGTCCCGTTTTTAATAAACTATATATAGTTTTTATTTTTTTGTAAAAAACTGAATGCTGGCTTGTTGCGGCTGCCCCTCGTCTCCCCGCCGAGCTGCTGAGCGGGGAGACGAGGGGCGGCTTGTTGCGGCTGCCTCTCGTCTCCCCGCCGAGCTGCTGAGTGGGGAGACAAGGGGCAGCTTGTTGCGGCTGCCCCTTGTCTCCCCGTCCCATTTTTGCCATTCCAATGTCCCGTTTTTGTCTCAAGGAAATATGGTCAACCTATCTATAGAAGCGACAAAGAGTCCTGTGGCACCTTATAGACTAACAGACGTATTGGAGCATAAGCTTTCATAGGTGAATACCCACTTCGTCGGATGCCCAACATGATGGAAGAAGAATGTCTTGGTAGATTTGTTTGTATGATTATTGTTTTAAAGGGCAGCAGAGGCCATTATCATCATCTTGTCTGACAGCCTCCACAATACAAGCTATAGAATTTCACCCAGTTATTCCTGCATGAAGCCCAGTAACTTGTGTTTGAACTTACTAGAGCATATCTTTTTAGAAGGATATCCAGTAGTAATTGTTAAACCAACTAGGAGAGAGATGTTTGCATTGCCCTTTCGAAAATGCGGGTGGCCCACTTCCTAGGAATACCTCTTTGCCACTAGAGAGAAATGGAAGATCCCCTGCCTTTATATTAGGTGTAATGAGAGGGACAAGACTTAAGTAGCTGATGTCTTGCCCATTCTCTAGTGACTTATCTTCCATCTGTTCTCCCTTATGTTCAAAGATGCCAAGAAAATCAGAAAGGACAAGGCTTGACTCACCATGACCACACTAAAAAAGAAGTGAAGAGCCTAGAATGTGGCCTTGATCCAGCTACCAAGACACTTTTTAATATCTCTTCTTCTGCTTCCTTATTTAGGCCCTGATCCAGCAAAGCTCTTACGTACCTTCTTAATACTAAGCACAGGAATAGTTCCTTTGGGTTTAATAGGCTTATTCATGCTAGAGTTTAACTACTGCTTAAATGCTTTGCTGAATTGGGACTTCACTTTCAGACCTTTATTTCACCCTGGTTTCAAAGCTCTCATCTGATATGCTGGACCAAATTCAGAAATGATGTGCACAGTGGTGTCAGTTTGACCTTGCACCAGAATAGACTCTTGCGGTTACACTTGTTCTGATGTGTAAATCTATGGGTCTAATCCTGTTCTCTCGCTGGCAGAAACCAGGAGTAGCTGCAGTGAAATCAGCAGAATTAAAACAGTGGGAAATTGGTGTAAGTATGAGCAGCATCAGGACCTAGGTTAGTGTAACATGCTGAGGAGCTGGAACAAGGTGTGAGTCTAAGTAGGTTGGGAGCTATTTTAATTTACACCCTTTTAAAAACTCTTCTGACTCCTGACTCTGGCACCAAGTTACACCAGCAGAGAACTGGGGCTTCAGTTGTAAATTACACCTGCTTTCCAGTAAACTCCTCTACACAGTGGTAAATTGGGTGCAAGTAGGTCTAATTTATCACAAAGTGGCCTGATGCTTCATTCCCTTGCAGCTTGTGTCACAACCTGTGCACAGTGGCTGTGAAGTCCTGTCCATTCAGCGTTTTGCACACTCTTTGCACAGGTGTGATTAATTGTATGAGGTACATTGCAATGAAGAACCAGGCCCAAGGGGTCTAGACTCTAAGATCTTTGGTGCAGGTGCTGTCGTTCTGTTACATATTTGTACAATACCTAGAACACTGGGGCCCTGGTCCATGACTTAGGTTCATAGACGCTACTGCAGTACAAATAATTCCCATCACTTTACACATTGCTTCTAAATTTGGCCTGATAAATTAAGGAGCGATGGATGAGGTTGTCAACTAGGGTGACCAGATGTCCCAATTTTATAGAGACAGTCCTGATGTTTGGTCTTTTTCTTATATAGGCTCCTATTACTCCCCCACCCTCTGTCCTGATTTTTCACACTTGCTGTCTGGTCACCCTATTTGTCAACACCTCTGACTGTTACTATCAAAGAGGACAAAAGCACATGCTTAGTACAGACAAGTGAAGTTCAAAGTCATGGAAGTCAACATTTACAGGTAAGGGGAAAACCAGCCACTTTCTAGTGTGGGAATTCCATTGTTTAGATTCCCAGGAAGTGCAAACAAATTGAGCTGAAACCTTGTGTTAAAAATATGCTACCACTGCACCCTCCACTGGTGAGATATTAAACTTTGTGAAGCCACAGACTGCCTATAATTAAGTAAATTCAGATAGTGAGTGGCTCGGTTAACTAACTCATTATGGCGTTCTGTGTCAAAAGCGAAAGTGCCAAGGTCATTCTCCAAGCTATGACTTTTTACAGTAGCATTATACTCTCTAACTGTGAGAGATCCAGTTCTCAATGGCTTCTTTATATAATGCTGTGAAAACAGTACCAGGAACAAAGAAACAAAAGCAATACACATTACAAAAGAGAGCAGAGAACTGAAAAATGGTATAGAGATTTTTAAAAAAAATCTAGTGAGAATTAGTACCTGAAAGGGATCAGACACTAGTAAAATTATGAGCTAGCCTAAAAACAGAAGCAAAAGTATTTGTGCAGTAAAAATATTATCACTTGACCATAAGATGAAAGAAACTTCTCTTTCTCCAGTGGGAGAAATAGCTGCAGGATTTCATTGATTTTTATATGCATATATTCAAGTTAGTGAAACGTATAACTCTGTTTATGAGTGTAAAGTAACTTCACTGAACTTTGTGTTTGTTATGCAGAAAGGTCCTTCTAATCTTCTATAGACATTGACATCATGCTGTAGAAAAGGCCCAGAAGTGACTGGCATTTCATTTATTTTGGCTAGAACATCTAGTTTGCTCATGTAATGGCCACCATCTTGGCCAACACACAGGGGGTTGAATTGGGGATTTCAAGAGATGAAAGCACAAGCTATTATGGCTTGAGCTAAAGAAAGGGTCTTTCCAGCTGGTGCTGTGTCGGACTCTTACCCTCTGTGGACGAGACACAGAGGATTACTAGACCATACATCGGTTTAACACTTTGCAAATGTGGTGCAGGTATGAAATAGTTAATCCAACCATTTTTGTCAGGTTTACCACATTAGCAAAACTATACTTGCTATATTATTAATATTTATTAATTTATTTGTGTTGTGGTAGCACATGGAGACCCTCATCAGGGATCAAGGGTCTCATTTTGCGACGTACTGCATGTGCACATCTGGAAAATATGATCCCTGCCCCCACAGATCTTAGAATCCAAGTGTATGAAGTGCATGAAAATGTTTGGGGTTTTTTTTTATGGGGAGCAACATTATCTAAAGATAAAGCACAGGAGAAAATGTCAGGAAAGGTATGTGGATATGGAATCTTGGGTTCTCTGCTACAGACTCGCTGTATGACTTTGGGCAAATCGGACTCTCTGCCCCAGTGTCCCCAGGTGTGTAATGGAGTTAATTATACCTGTGTTATAAGGGTATTGTGGTGCCTAATTCCAGTATGCAAAGTGTTTGCGAACCTTAGCGTAGTAGTGCAGAGAATTTGCAAACTCAAATGCTTTGCGATTGGCTCACATTTAAGAGATAACTCATACAGTGGATCTGCTGGGAACAAAATGCTTGACTTAAGCAGCTCTGCTAGGTGCTACGTAATGCGTTCCAGTAATAATTTTAATCTGTGAGAGTGATATTGTGATAATGTAATTAAAGCCACAGACTACGTTCACTGAGGGAGATTTGGGGATATGTCTAATATCATCAAGGAAACTGTTTAAAGATCATCTTAGCTCCTGTACAGAGTCCAAACGTGGGAGGCTAACACTGTGCATAGGTGAGAGGATTATTCCAGCAGTGGGTGGGTGAGATTCTGTGCACTGCATTGTGCAGGAGGTCAGACTAGATGATCATAATGGTCCCTTCTGACCTTATAGTCTATGAGTCTATGTGCAGAAAAAAAAATGTATCCTCTCCAGCAACCAGCCAGTAATGACGAACATGCTGTTGAAAAGTCTGAGGCACCGGCTCTCAAACCTGTTCCATCTTGGACCTGCAAACCAGCCCCAGTTTCTGTCACAACTTCAGTCCCACAATCCTTTGTGGCCAGAAACCTTTGTGGGATTTGGGTCACTGCAAGAAACCATGGCTGGTTTGGGGTGACGTGTGCTGCACGAGGCTATGAATACGTTGGCACCACAGATTAAGGTGTGATTGCTGGGCAGGGAGACTACCATCTAGTTAGTGTGGCAACGACGCGGCACAGGCTTGAATGTGGGCTGGCTGCCCAGGTTCAAACGCACCAGGAACGCTGGGTATGTACTTGGGTTGCAAGCCTGTGTGAAGTCCATGCCGCCACTTCTTCACTAATGCTGTTAGCTGTGCCAGCTAGATGAAAGATACCGTGGATATGCCTATCCATGCTACAGTCACACCTTAATTTGCGGTGTAGATATATCTCAGCAGCACTTAGGGTATGTGAGGTGCTGGAGGTCTGTGATGGTGGTGGTGGTTGTAGGCCGGGAGTGGGGATGAAGTTGGGGAGGAGGATGCTTTGGAATGTACCAAGCAGAGAATTAATTTCTGCCTGCAGCTGAAAGTATCTAGTGACTTCCTATCTGCCCATGAAATACAGTTCCATGTCTGGGTTTAGCTGGCTATGAACAGTGCAAGCTGCATCAGAGGCCCCCCTTTTCTGCCTCACCGGTTTGGTCCTTTCCCATCCTGTGTGGGAAGTTGGGTGTTTTCAGCCTGCTACTGCCTCAGGAGGAATTTTATCATCCATGTTTTCAGCTTGTTTATAGCTCACAGATAGAATTTTTCCCTCTTGTAGTGCAATGGTATATCAATGTGCCAATGTCCAAAAACTGAAACTAATCTTCTGGTATGTATGTGGGAGAGGGAGAGAGACATATTTCTAGGTGCAGAAGAAGTAGAGAGGGATAGAAATGAATACATCTGTGAAAACGGCTAAAAGTGCAGAGTGATACAAAAACAAGCCTACTGCATGATGAGTGCTTCGCGGTACACACAACGAAGTCCAGAACATAGAGTTTCCATGCACCACCATGCACTGCAGATCTCAGTGTGATTTGCAAATGTTAATTAGCTAAGCCTCATAACAACATCCTTGTGAGATGTGAATATCATCATCCCCATTTCACAGAGGAACGAACTGAGGCGCAGAGAAATTAAGCCACAAAATGAGTCCAAGACAGAACCAAATACAAGAACCAGGACTAGAGCAATGTGAAATGTTCAGCTCATGCCGGTAAAGCCTCTTTCAGCCTGGTTTTGAGTTTAGCTCATGTTCACGTACTAGTAGTGGTCAAAAGACTTTTGTTTGGTCTGTGTACTTCAAATCTGTATGGGAATTCTTTTCTTCTTGTGTTGAAGCTGGATATTTGGAGGTCAATGCTTGGTTCATGGAGACAGATTTGCTGCTTTGGGCAACATTAACTTAACATTAATATGAACTTAGGTGGAAGATTCTTGTAGGGTCAGTAGGGAGGATGGGAGGAAGTGAATTTTGCTGGCACCTGTTCCTGAAGCCAAAGATCCAAATCTCCATGGCAGAATTTTCATGGGGTCCAGGGAAGGAGGGAGCAGTGCCCCAGTGGTGGTAGCCCCCCATTTCCAGGTACTGCCCCTCACCTCCAGTTCTTCAGGATTTGAGTTCCCTCTGTCACTTATAAAGGAGGAAAAGATAACCCAGACTCATGTTTTGATGTGGGACTCAAACCCCCAACCGCCTGACAGCATTACTGGGCAGTGGAGCTGAGCTCCATTTTATTGAATGGTTATTTTGATCTCAGAAGAATTTGCGGGTGATCTGCCCTGGCTGCCACGATGTCCTTTCCATTTTGAAATGTTTCTTCATTTGATGTTTTAGCATAAATCCTTCGGCTTTTCTTGCAAACTGGCTAATAGTCTCATCCTACTGTATGTCTGACGTCCCCTTTGCAGGAAGCTCTGGTTTTCTGTCCAGCTGACAGGAAGGATGTGGATGGAATTCTCACATGCTTTAAAAAAAGAATAGGAAGGGACAAAAGGGTTGTTCCCAGGTCTGGTCCCAGAACTTGAACCTAAGTCCAGTGAAGTGGGGAAGAAGAGGAGACATTGCATAGGAGAAGTGTTGGTGGGAAACGAGGCATAGGCAGAGAAGAAACAGGAGATGGGGAAGCAAGTGGCCTGGAGGGATAGGACGTAAACAGTGACAGTAAAGCAGGTGGGGATGATCTTGGGGCTGATACACAGCACTGGGAATCGGGGTATGTGTGCTTTTTCCCTAGCTTCACCATTTCTTAACTCTTAATTCCCATTGGCAGTTCCATGAAAGGCCTAATGCTAGTAGTCCTGAGTCGAGATGTGCATTTGAAATGATAGTTCCACCCTTTTCTGGGCATGGATATTTCACCATTTAGAATCTTTTGAATTATAGGTGATAAGTTAGTTAATATATAGAGCTACACTGTGTCTTGAGTTTCCATTTTGATCAACCTCTACTGGGATTCTTCGCCAGAATATTCATTTTACTTTGGTAGGACTTTCTTGCAAACACCAACATTCCCCTTTAGGGATAACCATGGTGTTTTGTAGTTCCAGCAGGCTTCTTTGGTTCTCCCGGGGCCTGATCCAAAATCCATTGAAGTCCATGGGAGTCTTTCCACTGATTTCATTGGATTTGAGATCATGGCCTCAGTGCTGTTACTTGCGATATTTCAAGTCTCAATACCTTCAAAATTCCAGAATGTGAATGTCAGCAAGACCTGAAGTTACAATACAAATGCAAGTCTCTATTGCTGTTCCATTATGTGCATGGGTAAATTGAGGCACAGAGAGGTTAAGTGACTTGCCTGAGACCAATAAACAAATTAGTTGCAGTGCCACTGAGCTTTGAATCCAGGAATCCTAATGGGCAGTCCCATACCTTAACAACTATACACCCCTATAAAATATGGGTCACCATTACATGACCTCTAAAATGTTTTTTTTCTTAATTAAAGTTGAAGGGGGAACCTACCAATTGCATTTCACCATTAATAAATAACTGTACAGAGTTTAAGCTCTTTTTGTGGACAAGAACTCTTGTTCTTATATATACAGCATATAAAATGTGTTTATGTGTGTGTGTATATATATATACAGCGCCTAGCACAGTGAGGCCCTGACCCTCAGAATAGACATATTAATATTTGATTTAAAACACAAAAGCTAGAACACAGACTCCCAAGTACTAGCTAAATATTACAGGGAGCTTCAAAGAGCACCACAGTAATTGTGCCTGTGATAGCAGGAGGGCTGCACAACATAGAGACAAAGGGGTGGCAAACAGTTTTGTCCTCAACTCTGAATCCCTTTTTTTGGTGAGCTGGAGAACAGATTGTTGTTGGAATGTTGGGTTTTATTGTTTAATAAAGCAAGTTTGACACGGAGTTTGTAGAGTCATCTGATTTTCACAGGGGTGAGTTATCAGGAAGGAGAGGCGGGAAGGTACTGTTATTAGGCCACTAGCCTCAGATTTGAGGCAACTTGGATTCGATTCTCAGCTGTGCCACAGACCTTGTGTGTGACCATTGACAAGCCACTTTGCCTCGCTGTACATCCATTCCTCATCTGTGACATAGGATAATAGCACTGCCTTACCCCCCAAGGGTGTTGTAATCTATTAAATACATGCAATACAGGGCTAAATACATTAAAGATTCTGAGGCACCCAGATGCTAGTGACTGTGTCAGTGAGGTTGCGCGAAGTGGTTGCCCTTGTTTAAGACAAGGCCAGCTAATCTTACAAGGAAGCCCACCTCAGTAAAGCATGGAGGAGAACAATACTGAGTTTTATGTGGTGTTCTGAACATAAGAACATAAGAATGGCCATACAGGGCAGACCAAAGGTCCATCCAGCCCAGTATCCTGTTTGCTGACAGTGTCCAATGCCAGGTGCCCCAGAGGGAGTGAACCTAACAGGTAATGATCAAGTGATCTCTCTCCTGCCATCCATCTCCACCCTCTGCCAAACAGAGGCTAGGGACACCATTCCTTACCCATCCTGGCTAATAGCCATTAATGGACTTAACCTCCATGAATTTATCCAGTTCTCTTTTAAACCCTGTTAGAGTTCTAGCCTTCACAACCTCCTCAGGCAAGGAGTTCCACAGGTTGACTGTGCGCTGTGTGAAGAAGAACTTAGTTCTGCAAACACTGAGGGCTGAATGCCGACTTGGGAGTATGGGAATAAGAATCCCATTCATTATACCCCCTAAGCAGGTTACCTGGACTTTGGGCAGGCAGGAATAATCAGGGCTACTGGCCTATTGACTCCCTCCTTTCCTGGTTCCCAGCCCTTTGCTCAAATGGTTAGACCGGGATTCTTCTGTGTTCTCTGATTAGTGAAAAAAAAATGTCTGGTGTACTTTTTGGAGGGGGTGGGCAGCTTTTACTCTTTTTGTTTCTTCCACTCAGAGACTTTACAGCTGCTCCCACCACAGCACTGCAGGGACTATGTTATTTGAGTTCTGCATAATTTTCACAGAGCTTGCAAACACTTGGATCATGAGTCAATTAGAGTGAGGCAACATGACGTAAATGTTTGAACAGCTACCGGGGAAAAGTTTTGATTGACCTACTAGGCAGCTTTGCCTCTGTTTACTTATTGAGGGCTGGCTGTCCAGAGAGATAATATAGGATTTGAAACAGAAAGTATCTATCTATAGTGGAAATTGTGGAGGAAAGTACAAGGCTTAAACATCCTGAAGAAAACGAGAGAAGCAACAGAGAAAGAGAAATGTGACAACGAAAGTGTTGAAAATGAATCAGTACTTCCTGAAATATTTGGGAAAAAGCCTGATAGTGGAAACCTGATTTTGTATGGGAACAACAGCCATCTGAGAGGTAAATAGCTAGTCTGTGTAAGGTCTGATCCTTCAAACTGCTGAGTACACCCTAATAGATCCTGAGTACCCGCATCTCCTGACTGATTTTCCAAATCTGATCTTCAAACAACAAAAGTGCAGTGGAACAAATTCAGAGGTAACACCAGGCCCTGTTCACCGGTATTCGTAACAGGAGAAAAGAGGGTATCTGAGAAAATTAAAAGGCAGAAAACTTATTGCTGATAAAAGGAAATCCTTTTTCACACAATAAGCTGTGAACTTTTTGCCTTCAGTATCATTGGGGCCAAGAGTTGAAAGAGTGAGGAAAACTTAGAAACATCAGGACGTCCCAAATTTTTATAGTAAATATTTTTAAAAAGAAAGACACTTGGATGGGATATAAACACTCATGCTTCGGGTCAAGCCAACCTCTAAAGGAGGGGTTAGGAAGAAACTTCCTTTGTGGACAAGCTACTCCAAAGCTGCCTCCTCGTACAGAGGGTCTTGCACCTTCCTCTAAAGCCGCAGGAGGGCTCCATTGTTAGAGATAAAGGTGCTAGATCAGTGGTGGGCAACCTGCGGCCCATCGGGGTAATCTGATTGTGGGCTGCAAGACATTTTGCTGATGATGACCATTTGCAGGCATGGCCCCCTGCAGCTCCCATTGGCTGGGAGTGACGAACCGTGGCCACTGGGAACTGTGGGGGGCCGTGCCTGCGGACAGTCAACGTCAGCAAAATGTCTCGCGGCCTGCAATCAGATTACCCTAATGGGCCGCATGTGGTCTGCGGGCCACAGTTTGCCCACCACTGTGCTAGATCTTGACAGCCACTGGCCTGAAACTGTATGGGAATTCCACCAACAAGAATGAATTACTCCTATTAAGTCCCAGTGTCCTTGCTTCTTTCATTCCCTCATCTTCTTTGCCATATTATATTTTATGAAGGTTTATTATCCTTTCTGTTACAGACTCTTGTCAGTGCTCTTTTGGATGCTTTCCAATTTCCCTCATTCTTTTCATTCTTTTGCCTCTTTGAAAAGTTCCCGTCAAGGCTACAAATTCCCTCTATTAATTTTGAATAAGAACAAGGTAAATGTTTGCTCTCCCCCCCACCCCAGAACTCAAATCTACAAGCTCCGATATGATTTCCATTGCTCTAGTTTCAAGGACAACGGTTCTTTCAAGGACCCTGGTTGTGTATGAAGGATCCTTATCCCAAATGAACAGTGATTTGTATGGCAGTAGAATAGCCATATCTGGGTAATGGAATAATCTAATTCGTTTTCATCTTTTATAAAAACACAAAAGAGGCTGCTTTTTTTCTGACATTTGATTTCCCCAATCCCCCTTGTATAGTTGATAGCTTTTCAGGTTAGAATGGTCAGTATGTCTTGTTCTCCTTGAAGGCTTTGCTGCCTTTAAATAAAAAATGAAAAGGAATATCTGTGATCCTAACAGCATCCCAATGCAGGAGGACAAGGGGCTCATTGGTATCTGGTAGTGAGTTTCACCTGGCCTGACCAATTGAATGTATCCCAACTCACTAATGCCATAACCTCCATCTAGAAGGTGTCATATAAGATATATCAATAGAAAGCTAATAACATACTGATCGCTAATATTATTGTATGGTCTTTGTACAGAGTACAAGTTCAAACTTACAAACATTGGAAATTGTTATCAAAGTGTGTCTGCCAGACAGGTTTAAAGTTACCCCATCCTAAACAAAGAAATGTGGTTCTGCCACCTGGAAGTTATTTCCAAGGTACATTACGGGACAATGGGAATGCAATTTACATAGAAAGTAAACAGGCCCATCAAGCCAATAAGGGGAGGCAATAACCACTCAGCATCATAGCATGAGGAGGACACTGCAGGAAACAGATCAATTTGCATTTCACCAAACACACAAGCAGGGGAAGAAACCAGCATGGAACTTCCTTCCCCACTAGACTCCATGTCACCTTCCTCTCAGCTCAAAAGGACTTTACTTTGGTGGTTAGTCTTCTGAAGAATCCATGTCAAAGGTGCACTGGACTATGAAAAGAGAACCCTGAGTTATCTTTCACCTACGAAGACAAAAGAACCAAGTTCTTTGGACTTTGTGGGTGATCCTGACCAAAGAGGTTGGTCAGCCATCTTGCTGGAAGGTAGATCAGTAAGGAAATTACCTAGAACAAGGGCAGTAGCTTGTTTTAAGTTTCAACCTCTAGAATCACTTTTTATTTGCTTGTAACCATTTCTGCCTTTATCCTTTATACTTGAACTCACCTAAAATCCAGTCTCCTTTTGTTAATAAAATTATTTTACATTACATGTAAACCGATCCAGTGCTGTGTTTGATTTAAAGTGAGTATTAACTGCAGTTAATGTGGCAAGCTGCTGGGTATTGTATCTTTAAAGGACAAATGGACCTTATTATCTCTGTGAATGGCCCAGGAGAGGGCTGGACAAGGCCGAGCACATGTTTTGGGGAAAATTCAGGACTGTGGGGTGTTGGAGGCCAGTTTTAACCAAGGCTGGTGGAAGCTAGAGTCTGGCAATGGCATAACGAGCAGACTCCTGAACCAGGGTGCTGAACCAGGGCTGCTTGCTTAACACAGGCACTCAGTCCTGGCTGGAAGCATCCAGTCAAGATTGCTACAGCAGTAGAGCATTTTGAAGCACTCATCCTTGGTTGTTCCTTTCCTTTATTCAAGTGGAGTTTCTGTAAAACAGGGTAGGTACCTTGGGGATGGGGTCCCAAATAACAGCACCTAAATACATGGCCATCCCTCAGTCCCCTGCTCTGCTCAGTGGAAGAAGCTGGAGTTTGCTGCTGCCTCCAAGCTAACGAAGGCTCTTCAGATTCATACGTTCGAGGTTCAGTCATGCAGATGACGCATCCAGTGGTGCTGAGGAACCCAAGATCAGTGATTCATTTGTGATGGCCCACTGGATGGGTTGTCTGCATGGGTTGAACCCAGGCCTCTGGATCTAAAAGCACATGAGCTGCTATTAGTTGAAATCAAGGACCAGAGTTGAAATTCTGGCTTTATTGAAATCAGTGGTCTTCAGTGGGGCCAGGATTTCATCCCAGGTCTGTTTTAGCTTGATGGCAATGGCATCCTCAAACCTTGTCCATAGTCTCTAGTGGGGGAGAATATCGAATATCTGTAGGAATATGCTGACCCAGGCCAGCAATGACCATTACACATCATGCCCTCCCTAGATTTCTCCAGTGCTTGGTAGGAATATTTGCTATGGCTGTTATCACTGATTGTCACACAGGAAGTTTGTGTGTTGGGAACTGATCTCCTGAATCTCACTCCAATACTTCCATGACAAGATTCAAAAGGACCTTGATGAATTGAAGAGTTGGTCTGAACTCAACAAGGTGAAATTCAAAATAGACAAGTACAAAGTGCTACACTTAGGAAGGAAGACTCAAATGCACCACTACAAAACTGGGGAGCAACTGGGTAGGCAGTAATACTGCAGAAAAGGATCTGGGGGTTATAGTGGATCACAAATTGAATATGAGTCAACAATGTGATGCAGTGGCAAAAAAAGGTTAATATTCTTGGGTGTATTAACAGGAGTGTTAGGACTAAGACAGGGAAGTAAAATTGTCCTGCTCTTCTTCACACTGGCAAGGCCTCAGCTGGAGTACTGTGGCTGGTTTGGGGAACCACACTTTAGGAAAGATGTGGACAAATTGGAGAGAGCCCAGAGGAGAGCATCAAAAATGATAAAAGGTTTAGAAAACCTGACCTTGCTCTGAGGAAAGATTTTTTTTTAAATGGGCATATTTAGTCTTGAGAAAATAAGATGGAGAGGTGACCTGATAAGTCTTCAAATGTTTTAAGGACTGTTATAAAGAGGACTGTGATAAATGGTTCTCTATATCCACTGAAGGTAGGACAAGAAGTAATGGGCTTAATCTGCAGGAAAGGCGATTTAGGTTAGATACAACTTGCTAACTATAAGGGTCGTTAAGCACTGGAACAGGTTTTCAAGGGAGGCTGTGGAGCCCCCATCATTGGAAGTTTTTAAGAACAGGTTAGACAAACACTTGTCAGGGATGATCTTGGTTTACTTGGTCCTACCTCAGTGTCAGGGGATGGACTAGATGACCTCTTGATGTCCCTTCCAGCCCTACATTTCTATGATTGCCTTGATTAGTGTGTTTGTGTCAGAGCTGTGCACGGGCCTGCTCCTAACTAGAACATGCCTGTTTAGGCCCGCTGCTTTGGCAGCATATACATGCTAGTTTTGGTGGGTGCTTATATCACTTTCTTCACGCCAGACCTGAGTTCGATTCCCAGTTCTGCTACAGACGTCTTGTGTGACCTTCGCCAAAGTCACTTAGTGTCTCTGGGCCTCAATTCCCCATCTGTGAAATGGGGATAATAGCACAGTTCTACATCACAAAGGTGTTGTGAAGATGAACACATTAAAGAGTGTGAGGAACTCAGACACTGTGATGATGGGGGCCGTATGAGTACTTTGGTTGCATAGGTAGGTAGACACTTGCCAGAATGTATCTTATAGTGCCCGTTTCTGTGGTGGTTCAGTCTTTTTTCAGTTTTGCCTGAGTAAGGCAGGTGGGAGTGGAGCAGTAGCCCCCAGTCAGCCTGCACAGAGCTTACTGCAAGATCATAATTTTTATGGAAGCATTATGCCAAATGAAAGCAGGGGTTTTCAGAAAGGGATAACAAGCACTCTACTTGAGTGACATTTTATGCACAGCTATAGGGACAAATATTCTTACCGGAAACCAGTCCAAAGTGAGAATGGCTAATGACACTGCTGGCACACCATGGACAGAGAAACTTTAATGCAGATAATGAAATCCCAGAGAGAAAGCCAAATGACTTGTGCCTGATGTGCATTAGCAAATTATGATCCGCCTCTTACAGATTTATGTGCATGTGGGATCCAGATGAAGCTGCAGGGTTTCAATGGAGATAACGTGCATAATTAAAAAGCAAAAAAAAAATTACTGACTCTGTGGCAGAGGTCGATAGAATCTAATTGGAGAAGCAAATGAATAAGAAACATTTTTATTGCATTTGTGTGCTGAGTTGTATAGACAGTTCAGCAATTAAATAACTAATCATACATAAGAGCCCTGCTGATGATGAGATGAGCGACTGCACATCTCAGTCGGCTGGGAAGATTTAAAGTTTCTGTTCAAGGCCAACAAAAGATGCAAATTCTCAAAATGTACATTTTGTGCTTCCATTAAGTTGTGTTCTGTGTGCAATAATTCTGTTCAAGATAAATAGCATTGCTGCAGTGGAATCTTCTTTATAGAGGCCCCATTTTTATTTGAAACAGAACAGTTTTGCAGTAAATGGAATGCAATTTGTTTAATTCACTTTGTGTTTATCCACCTTTTTGTGATGTGCCTGTTAACTCAGCTTCTTTTTGTTCTGTTTGTACAGCGCCTAGCACAATGGGGTTCTGGTCCAGGCCTAGGGCTCCTAGATGCTACGTCTACCTTGAAGCTGGAAGCGAGTTATATAGATGTTGTAGTTCAGGTGGCACCTTGGGCTCTCAAGACCACCAGACCCTCTGGCTCTGAGCTCGGTGGCTAGCTGGAGTCTCTAGCAGAGCCTCAAAGCCCCATTGCTATTTTCAGTGCACTAACTCGAGTGAAGCTGGCACAAGTCTGTCTACCCGGGTTGGGAGGCTTGCTTCCCGCTGCAGTGTAGACAAGTTCCTAGGTCGGTGGTCCCCAAACTGTGGAATGCGCCCCTCCGGGACGGGGGGCAGAGGAACATTGGGGGGGTGGGGGGGCACACATGGTGAGGCCTGAGCCAGCTCCCACGGTGAGCAGGGAGAGAGCGCCACCCAGTCCTGCTCTGCCCCCTGCCCAGCTCTGGCCACAGCTCCACTCCATCCACAGCTCTGCCCTCATTCCCTCTCCACCCCCAGACCTGCTCCACCTCTAGCCCCAGCTCCTAGCCCATATCCAGTCCTGCCCTCTGCTCCGCCTTCAGCCCAAGCTCCCCTGTTGAGCCATCAGGGCAGTAATGGAGGAGGGCACGGACAGGTTCCATTACTGGTAACGAGAGGGCGTGACAGGAAAAGTTTGGGCCCCACTGTCCTAGGCACTACATTAGTCTAGATAACAACAAGCAGACACGGTCACCTTTTTATTGTATTGTTGCTATCACCATAGTACCCAAGCACTGTGTGTTGTATCTAAGGGCTGCAATGACACTTACAATAACAATTCAGCAGTGAAAACTCACCCAGGGCCCGACTCGTCTCCTTCTGGGGGCTAGGTTGTGCCTTGACAGCTGGTTCTGCATAAGGGGTGCTGCGCATGGAGCACAGCAGAGAACAGATGGTGGCTCCGGGAGTAACAGGCCCTCACCTTACTCGGGGGAGATAGTAAGTCAGGTCATTCCTTTTGGTGGGGCCGCTTACTCTCCTCTCTGCAACTATTTGGGTGAGGAGGGCAGCAATCCTCCCACTCTGCCACCGTCCTGCCCACTCACACACTGGTGGAAACAGCAGGTGAGCTGACCCTGCATCCGGAGTCACAATATGATCAGGACAGTGGGTGCTGGGGAAGGGGCAGCTAATTCCCCCGAGTGGCCACGTAGGCAAAAAGGAAAAAACAACAACCAACCCTGTGGCATCAAGTCTCGGAGCCCGAGTCTATGGACACAGGCTTCCTGGGCTCATGCTGCAGTGCTAAAAATAGCCCTGTAGCTATTCCAGCGTGGGCGCTGAATGCCACGGAGAGGGATGGGCTTCGGAGCCCAGACTCCAGCCTGAGCCAGAATATCTACACAGCTCTTTTTAGTGCTGTAGCGTGAACCCTGTGAGCCCAAGTCTGTAGACCTGGGCTCTGAGACTGGCTGGCATGGGGGTATTTTTGCAGTGTAGACATACCCGGTGAGGGCTGATGTGTGACGAGTAAAACAGGACCCTTGGGATTGTGTGTACAGTAAAGTGATACTTAGGCTAGGTCTACACTAACCCCCCCTGTCGAACTAAGATACGCAACTTCAGCTAAGTTAATAACGTAGCTGAAGTCGAAGTACCTTAGTTCGAACTTACCTGTGGTCCAGACGCGGCGCGCAGGCTCCCCCGTCTAGACAAGACGCGATAAATCGAACCCAGAACATCGATCCCGCGCCTCCGACGCAACGGGTGAGTATAGACATACCCTTAGTGTGAGCAAGGGCAGCAGAATTAGGCCCTCAGACCAAGGTGTTCAAACATGGGGGACTAAAGTTAGTCTCCGAAGCCCCTATTTAGGCGCCTAAATAAGTAGCCTGGATTTTGAAAGTGCTGAGCAGCCAGAAACCCCCTTTGATTTCAGTGGGAGCTGTTGAGTGCCCTGCTCTCCTGCAAACTGGGCTGTTTGCTTAGGCACCTAATAAGGATTTAGGAGCCTAACTTTTAGACCTCAATTACTGGAAAATTTGGCTGCAATTTTCAACCACTGCAACCAGAATAAAAGTGCAAAACCTTCTTCACCCAAACCCCTTCCGGAGAAGCTGGGGTGCACATCTGCAAACAAGGGGCTTTTATTCTGCTGCTCCCTAGACAAAGTTTCACCATCTCAGAGTTCACTTTGACGGCGAGCCTGGCCCCTGTGTGCAGACTGATCAGCTAGGCAGTGTCCTATGGTGGAGTTTCCCTCCCCATGCCGCCTTCTCCTGGTGTAGCAACGGAGCCAAGAAGTTGGTAGCTACATCGGTATCAGGACTAGAGCAGCCTCCAGGCTGCTTGTGTAACCCACTGGTGAGTCGACCTGACACAAAATGCAGATTTGGTGATGCTGAAACCTTTCACGGACTGGCATTGGTTTGGCCTACTTGTTTCGCTGTGGGGAGGGAGAAAACCACCACCATCAAAATTCAGAACAAATGTTTCCAGTAGCGGCGCCAGGGTTTTTGCAGCCCTAGGCAGCAGCGCTCCTCCACAGTAATCGGTGGCATTTCGGCGGCAGCTCCTCCTCTGAAGCTGCGTTCTCAACGCCAAAATGCTGCCCCCTAAATCCTGCCGCCCTAGGCGACTGCCTAGTGGAAGTGCCAGCCCTGAATGTTTCATCTGGCATTTTCTCTCTAAAAATGGTACAGTTTGACACAACACCTTGGAAAGATAAAAATGTTTCAAATGGTCGAAATGAAATTAGATGTTTCACTTGAGCCTTTTATTTTTCTGTTGGCCAAAAAATTAAAAGAAAAATATTTGGTTTGACCCGAAATTATTATTTTTTATTTCAATTTTTCAGGATTGCCAGTGAACTGAAAAAATATTATTCTTATGGCTCTATTGGCCAATGCATGTTACAGGATCCCTTCCCCTGCCCACCATCTAGAGAGGATATGGGTCTATTGCAGCCACAGCTAACCGTAGCTATTCATGCTTTTAACTCTGGAGGTCCCCAGTTCAATCCCTGGTATGTCAGCCAAAGAGGTGGTAGTCACACTTGTGTCCCAACTGTTGGAAAGTCGCCGGTACGACAGTAGAAGAGCGGCTTCACCTGCCCAGCTCTCATTTTCTTCCAAATAGCTGGCCCGCAAGTAGCACAGTTCCATGGCAGATGGTGGGTGTCCACCCACTGCTTCTTCCATCAGCCCACGCCTCACAGTGCAGGGCCAGGATATGCCCCTCTCAGCAGGTTTGTGTTGCATTCTTCAGATGATGTGGCCATATCCAGCTACTCGCTTCCCTCACTGCTGAGCATTTTGATGGGATTTCAGTGCCTACTTTATCTATCCAATAAGGCTTTTATTCAGTCAAGGTCGTCTCAATGCTTCCATTTCATATGAGATCATGGGATGAGCTACAGAGTAATTTGAATGGTTTTATCATTGTGACCTTTTCAAAAGCTTTCATAGCATGGAATGTATTTTGAAGGAAATGGGCAGTATTAAAAGAAAAAAAAATCTGTATAGTCACGGAGTAGGTTTAGAACTAGAATAGAAGCATCTCTGTCCGCAGAGTAGCGATGTGGTTTTTACATTATTTGTATTGCAGAATAATGGTTGCTCTTTATAGTCCTCGCTGAGTTTCTTTGGTCTCTCTCTCTCTCTCTCTGTCTCTCTCTCTCTCTCTCTTTAATCTATTTATCTTAGTTAAAAGAAGGTTAAAGGTCTCTGAATACATGGATGGGGAGAAGATTTCTGACAGTTGACAGCTCTTTAGTCTAGCCGACAAAGGCATAACAAAATCCAATGGCTGGAAGCTGAAACTATACAATTCACTAGAGATAAGGAGCAATTTTTAAGTGAGGATCATTAACCACTGGAAGAATTGACCTAAGAATGCGGGGGATTCGTTGTTACGCAATGTCTTTAAATCAGATTAGTTCTTCTTTGTAAACTCATGCTCTAGCTCAATCAGACGTTAAAGGCTGGGTGCAGGAATCACCTGCTGAAATTCTATAGCCTGTGTTACATGAAAGGTCAGACTTGGTGCTCAGAATTGGCCCTTATGGCCTTAAAATTGATGCAAAGTACCCTAAAAATATATGAACACCAGCAGTGCAAGTGGACAGTACCTCTATTATACTAAGCCACCACCACAGTTCCTTCCATTCCTAATACCGCTTGTTTAACAAACTGAAGTCAATACAGTCTCTTTGTTGGGTGACTGAACATAAGAACATAAGAAAGGCCATACTGGGTCAGACCAAAGGTCCTTCCAGCCCAGTATCCTGTCCACCGACGGTGGCCAATGCCAGGTGCCCCGGAATGAGTAGACCTAACAGGTAATGATCGAGTGATCTCTCTCCTGCCATCCATCACCCCCCTCTGACAAACAGAGGCTAAGGACACCCAGAGTTTTAGGACAGGTTGCCTAGATACTTGCTCTGCGTCAGTGTTCTACCAGATACAGTACAGCGTTCCCCCATTGCAGATCAGGGAGCTAGCACTGAAGTGATGCTGCTTTCACATTTTCAGTCATTCCTCATAATTATTCCGTGCCCTTGGCATCTCTCTCCCCAAGCTACAGCTGAAGAAAGAGCGAGAGAGTGGTTAAGTAACCTGTCCCCAGCAACACAGCTGCTCCGTGGCAGAAGTGTGACTAGAATGCAGCTGTCCCTGAGTTCACTCTACAAGACCATACCGCCTCTCTTCTTGCCAGAGAAACAGTGGCAGAATCGTTAGCCTAGAGGGGGTGGAGTAGCATACTGGCTAGTAGACACACGTCATACGAGCCTCACACATACACTGATTACACAGAGTGGACTGTGTCATTCTAGCAAACAGCATTATAATAGTTTGTTTGGATCCATCATAACATAGACCCATCACTTGCAGAAAATCAAGGCCAAACTCTGCACCTCAATGGCAGTCTGCTTCCATTTCTCAGAGAGAAGGGCAAATTCTGGTATTGCCAGCCTCTAGAGATCGAAAATCATGAGACTGGCCCCCAAAATCATTAGATTTTTTAATGATATAGTGTATATTTGCTCCGTCTTTTGATTTTTGAACTCCCCCGTACCCATCTCCAGTGTGTGTGAGCGTGTTACAATCAGTGTTCCCCATTTACCTACACTTATTGGCTAAGGTGATTTTGGCCCTTGCTACAGGAACTCTTATCTGCTTGTCCCTGCCCAGCAATTAATCCTGCCCCCTCCCAACCTCCCATCAGTTCTTTCCCCACCCACTCCCCTCAGTTCAAGCCCCCGCTCCACACCAGTCTACACCTCCTAAGGTTCTCCATCCTCCAATCCCATGCCTGGGGTGGCTACAGTGGAGTCCCCTCTCCCCCATCCCAAACTGGGGGGTGGGGATGATTCCAGAGGCTCTTCACCCTCCCCTGTCCCTTCCCAGGCGGTGTCCTTCATCAGGAAGAGGGAGGAGCAGAAGTGTTGTCCTGTCCATGTTTCTCACAGGAGGGGAAGTGGAGGAGGGAGTAGAGCTGAGTTCCTGGGCCTTTGCTCCCTCCTCTCCTCATCCCTCCTGTGAGACTGGAGAGCAACTCCTGGCAGGGCTGACCATCATTGCCAGATGAGCTCCAGCCCCCTCGGAAATCCCGCCACTCATGAAATAGTCAGGAGTGAGGATATGATTTAGTCACGGAACGTCACAGATTCTGTGACTTTACTGGACCCAGCTTCAGCTGTCAGCGGTGAGGGTGGAGCTGGGGCTGTGTGCCCCCCTTGCAGCTGCAGTAAGAGCCGGGATTGTGTGCCCCCCACCTCCACGGCTTCAGCTGGGAACAGAACCAGGACTGTGCACCGCCCTCCCTCCACCACCAACTTCAGCCAGGCCTGGAGTCAGGGTTGTGCATCCCCCTGGCAGTTGCGGCAGGAGCCGCGGCTGTGCCCCGCGGGGCGGGAGCCGGGGCTGTCCCCCCCATGGCGGTGGGGCATGGGCTGTCAGTCCCCTTCCCCCCGAGCTGTCATTTCTTCCCCTCGCAGCCCTCTCTCCCCCCATCATTTTTAGTAAAAGTCACGGACAGGCCACTGCTCCCGTGAATTTTTGTTTATTGCCTGTGACATATCCGTGACTTTTACTAAAAATAACCATGACAAAATCTTAACCTTAATCATGAGAGTTGACAATGCTGAAATCCCCTCCTGATCTTATTTAAATAAATACTCTCTGTTTGAATGATCTTTGGAGGTTGGAAATGTTAGACACGGCCTTGGGGATGGGTTGGCACAGAAAGGCACGGCATAAGGGCAGTCCATCTTATGGTTGCAGAAATAAAGGTACATGCCCTGTGGATATATAGACATATGGACATCATTTTTTTCTTATGGTGTATATGCAGTTATATGCACTCCATATCAAAATACGCTAAAAGATCTTTCTGTTTGCAAAGTGAAGGCAGGAAATGACAGAGTTTGGGTAGCCTTGGAGGTTTTTCTCTGCCCCCTTTTTGCACATGCATCACAATAAGTCTTCACTGACATGATCCCAAATTGTTAAGTCCATAGAGCCCCTTGCCTTCTTCTGGGTGTAGGTGTATTCTCGAAGGTAGTCATATGTTTCAGGTTTAATGTTAGTTAGCAGCCTTAGCTTACCATCACAAAGTGGATTCTGGTAAGGCTGAGAAACACTGTACAAATGCATTGTAAGAGTAAACCCCAGCCTTGAAGAACTTACAATACATACAGACAAAGGATGGGAGAAAGGAAGTAGCCATATCCCCTGAGTCCCAATTCAATGCATTAACCCAAGTAGAATTGGTAGGGGATTTTTTGGCAATCCCTGTGCTCTAATACAAACTTTTTTTGGGGGGGGGGGAGAGGGGTCCAAAAATGCCAGTTTCTTAAAACCAAAACTTTTTGCAGGATAGGGTCAGTTTCAGTGTATTTCTGTACTTGGAGTTTTTTGAACAATAAAAAGTTTCAAAATGTTTGAAACAAGACATTTCAACATTTTTGAAATAACTTTTTGTTTAGAAATTGAAGGAGATTAAAATAAAAACAACATTTTTAAACAAATGGTCAAGGTTAAAACAAAACATTTCCAAGTTTTGGAAATGAAATGTTACAATGGACCTGAATTGAAAATTTTTGAATTTTCATTTGATGACAGTTCAGGAGGTTTTTGACTGATTTCAGACCAGTTTGGGATAGGAAAATATTCTAAATCTAAAAAATTCTTACAGGCCAGGAAAGCTATTTCCTGCTCAGCTCTAATGACAAGTCTCTATTTCCTTGAGAAGCCATCAAGTACAGCCTCCTGCTCTGAGGCAGGACCAAGTAAATCTTCCATCCCTGACAGGTATTTGTACAACCTGTTCTTAAAAACCTTGAATAATAAGGATTCCACAACCTCCCTTGAAAACCCATTCCAAAATTTAACTAATTTTATAGTTAAAAAGTTGTTCCTAATCTCCAGTCTAAATCTCCTTTGCTGCAGATTAAGCCCATTACTTCTTGCCCTACCTTCCGTGGAGAGGGAGAACAATTGAGGACAGTCCTCTTTATAACATCCCTGAACATATTTGAAGACTGTTACTTGGTTTCCTCGCAATCTTCTTTTCTCAAGACTAAATATGCCCAGTTTTTCTTCATAGGCCAGGTTTTCTATATCTTTTATCATTTTTGTTGCACTCCTGTGAACTCTTTCCTGTTTGTCCTTATCTTTCCTAAAGTGTGGTGCCCAGAATTGGGCACAATAATCTATCGGAGGCCTCACCTAGAGTATGTAGAGTGAGACAATCACCTCCCATGTCACAACTGCATCACATTGTTGACTCATATTCACTTTGTGACGCACTATAACCCCCATATTATTTTCAGCAGCACTACTGCCTAGCCAATTATTCCCCATTTTGTAGTCCTGCACTTGATTTTTCCTTCCTAAGTGGTGTACTTTGCACTTATCTTTATGGAATTTCATCTTGTTGATTTCAGACCAATTCTCCAATTTGTCAAGATCTTTCTGAATTCTAATCCTGTCCTCCAAAAATGCTGGCAGCCCTTCCCAGCTTGGCATCATCTGAAATTTTGTAAGCATACTCTCCACTCCATTAGCCAAGTTGTTAATCAAAATATGTAATAGTACTGAACCCAGGACTGAGCCCTGTTGGATCCCACTAGATATGCTTCCCCAGTTTGACAGCAAACCATTCATAACCACCCTTTGAGTACAGACTTTAAACCAGTGTTGCACTCACCTTATAGGGATTTCATTTAGACCACATTTCCCTAGTTTGCCCTAGGCGACTGTGACAAAAGCCTTCCTAAAACTGAGGCATAAGAACAGCCATACTTGGTCAGACCAATGGTCAATCTAGCCCAGTATCCTGTCTTCTGACAGTGGCCAGCACCAGCTCCTACAGAGGGAAATGAACAGAACAAAGCAATTATTGAGTGATCCATACCCTGTCATCCAATCCCAGCCTCTAGCAGTCAGAGGGACACCTAGGGCATGGGGTTGCATCCTGACCATCTTGGCTAATAGCCATTGACAGACCTATCCTCCATGAATGTATGTAATTCTTTTTTGAATCCAGCTATACTTTGGGCATGTCAACAAGTTTTATAAGTTGACTGTACATTGCATGAAGAAGTATTTCCTTATGTTAGTTTTAAATCTGCTGCCTATTAATTTAATTGGGTGACCTCTTGTTCCTGTGTTGCATGAAGGGGTAAATAACTCTTCCCTATTCACTTTCTCTGCACCGCACATGATTTTGTAGACTTCTGTCATATCCCCCCTTAGTGGTCACTTTTCAAAGCTGAACAAATACCAGTCTTTTTAATCACTCATATGGAAGCTGTTCCATGCCCCAAATCATTTTTGTTGCCCTTCCCTGTACCTTTTCCAGTACTAATATATCTCTTTTCAGATGGCTTGACTGGAACTGCACACCATGGATTTGTATAGTGGCAATATGATATTTTCTGTCTTATTATCTATCCCTTTTATAATGGTTCCTAATGTTTCCTAATGTTTCTGGACTGTCAGTGCATATGGATCAGATGTTTTCAGAGAATTATCCACAGTGACTCCAAGATCTCGTTTCTGAGTGGGAACAGCTAGTTTAGACCCCATAATTTTGTATGTATACATGGGATTATTCTTTCAATATATATTACTTTACACTTATCAATATTGAATTTCATGTACCGTTTTGTTGCCCAGCCCACCAATTTTGCAAGATCCCTTTGTAACTCTTCACAGTAAGCCTTGGACTGAATTATCTTGAGTAATTTAGTATCATCTGCAAACTTTGCCACCTCACTGCTTACCCCCTTTTCCAGATAATTTATGAATATGTTGCACAGCACTGGTCCCAGTTCAGATTCTTGTGGGACCCCACTATATATCACTCTCCATTGTGAAAACTGACAGTTGATTCCTACCCTTTTTGTTTCCTATCTTTTCACAAATTACTGATCGATAAGAGGACTGTCTCTCTTATCCTAGGACTGCTTACTTTGCTTAAGAGCCTTGGGTGTGGGACCTTGCCAAAGGTTTTCTGAAAGTCCAAGTACACTATATAAACTGGATCACCCTTGTCCACATGTGTGTTGTCAACCTCAAATAATTCTAATACTTTGGTGAGGCATGATCCCCCTTTACCAAAGGCAATACGACTCTTCCCCAACATAAAATGTCCGTCTGTGTGTGTCTCATAATTAGTTTAATCCATTTTGCCTGGTACTGAAGTTAGTCTTACTGGCCTGTACTTGCCAGGATTGCCTTCGGAGCCTGTTTTTAAAAAATAGGTGTTACATTAGCTGTCCTTAGGGTGACCAGATGTCCTGATTTTATAGGGACAGTCCCAATTTTGGGGTCTTTTTCTTATATAGTCTCCTATTACACCCCAACTCCCTGTCCCGATTTTTCACATTTGCTATCTGGTCACCCTAGCTGTCCTCAGTCATCTGGTAGAGAGGCTGATTTAAGTAATAGGTTACGTACCATCGTTGGTAGCTTTGCAATTTCATATTTGAGTTCCTTCCAAATTCTTGGGCAAATACCATTTGGTCCTGGTGACTTATTACTGTTTAGTTTATCAATTTGTTCCAAAACTGCCTCTACTGACAACCTGAATCTGAGACAATTTCTCTGATTTGTCACCTAAAAAGAATGGCTCAGGTATGGGAATCTACATCATATCCTCTGTAGTGAAGACCAATGCAAAGAATGTATTTAGCTTTTCTACAACAAATTTGTCTTCCTTGAGTGCTTCATTAGCACCTCAATTGTCCAGTGGCCCCACTGATTCTTTGGCAGGCTTCATGCTTTTGATGTACTTTAAAAAATGCTGTTAGTTTTTGTCTTTTGCTAGTTTTTCTTAAAATTATTTTTTGGCCTGCCTAATTATACTTTAACCATTGACTTGCCAGAGTTTATGCTCCTTTCTATTTTCCTCAGTAGCCTTTGGCTTCCAATTTTTAGGGAATGTCTTTTTATCTCTGACTCTTTTACTCTGTTGTTTAGCCCTGATGGCATTTTTTGGTCCTTTTACTGTTTGCTATTGTCATTGTTATTATTTATTATTAAATGTTATTATTTTATTTAGGGTAAACATTTAGTTTGAGTCTCTATTATAGTGTTTTACATGGTTTTCGTGTAGTTTGCAGGCATTTCACTGTTGGGACTGTTCCTTTTTATTTCCATTTAACTAGCTTTAACTAGCATTTGTGTGTAGTTCCCATTTTTAAAGTGAAATGCTCCCGTGGTGGGTTTCTTTGTTTTTTCCCCCCCTACAGGGATGTTAACTTTAATTAGATTATGGTTGCTATTATCAGGCGGTTCACCTATATTCACCACTTGGGCCATATTCTGTGCTCCACTTAGGACTAGATCAAGAATTGCCTCTACTCTTATGGGTTCCAGGACTAGCTACCCAAAGAAGCAGTCACATCTACTGCTTCCCCCCATCCACTAAGTCAGTAACCCTGTCAAAGAAGAATTTAGGTTGGTTCGGTATGATTTGTTCTTGACAAATCCATGCTGGCTATTACTTATAACCCTATTATCCTCTAAGTGCTTACAAATTAATTATGTAATTGTGTGTGTGTAAAATAGATACAGGCATATGTGTTTATCACTTATTTCATCACTGATTTATCTTTGTATTGTTAAGTATTCATAGAGTTCCTTCCATGAAATGGTTTATTAGCAGGGATGGGAAAGGCAGGACAGAAGCTGCTAGTCACCCACAGTGATCATGGCTAGCTTTCGGTTCTGACAGGCCGTGACAGAATCAATTATTTGTACCTTCTGCACATTTCTCTGTAACTTCTCCATTCCAACAAGATGAGATTTCTGCTGTCACCTTGCTTTCAGTGTGGCCCTCATTCGCTGTCACCCATAGACTTGCGCACAAACATTTTGTGGCAGTAACAATGGGAAACAGCTGGCGGGTTGATGGCTAAGAGGAATTAGATAGGAACAATCTATTTCTGTTTACCTCTAATTGAGGAGAAGACAGTAGTCTAGACTGAACACTACTGAGCTGACTGAGTGGACAGCGTGGAAGACTGAAAATGAGATCTTGTGTTCCCAGCTTCACAGCTGCACTGGGGCTGGGTGAAATGTCTTGTGATTGGTTTGAGCTTTTCGCAGGGGCTTCAAGTATTCATTTCATAACATTTTTAGGACTGGATTTTCACTTACTCTAAGGCTCTTGTACACCCCTCAGACAATATACAGTGGCTTTACAGTGAGTGTGGATTAAATTTGTGTAAAACTGCCTGAATGGTGTAAAGGGGCCTTAGTGTATATGCGAATCAGACCCCTGGGGTAAAATGTTGACCCCATTGAAGTCAATGGCAGTTTTGTTACTGATGTCAACAGAGCCAGAATTTCACCCTTTGTGTTAAGTACAGTATCCTGCTCAGGTTTTTATACTCCCATCACCATCATAGCTAAGCACTTTCCAGAGTTAAAATCCATACAGTGTGCTTTGTGTCAGGAACATTTCTTCTCAATCCCACTCCAGTGGGAAGCACAGGGTAAGTGAGGGGGATTTTTTGTTCCCAGAAATGACAGCAGGTTAGGAGTTTCTGCACGGAAGAGCAAAGCTGCAGAGGTGAGGTTTGTGTTTGGTTCTGTGTGTGCTGATGTTCTCGTCATCCTTATTTCCTGCTGGAGTGAACTCCACTGCCATGAAAGCCCTCCATCCCATGTCCCAGCTGGTGCATTCATCCTCATCCTCAGTGCCTTGCTGCCTTCATTAACTCCTGGGGAATCCTTCTGCATGATGTATAGAAGGTGGAGAAGGGACGATGTGGACAGGGAGCATCTATTTTTCAGGGTGGAGGGAGGGCCCAGGAAGTGGCTAGAAATCCTTGAAATCGTCACAATTTCCCCTCAGTCTATGGAACACTGAAGCTGTGACAAGGCCCTACTTCTGTGGGAGTAGAGCTGTGGAGTGCCAGGCGTATTGCCTTGGCATTTACCAAGTCACTTTTCTTCTGTGCTTGGCTGTTTGGTGTTTGTTTCATAGAAAGAGGTGATCTAGCCCAAAACATGTTTCCATTTAATTTGAGGAAAATAAAAAAATCAGCTCAGTTTTTATGTGCAATTCCCTGATTTTTAATGTCAGTCACTGAATTTGGTAGCCCACCACTACCGATTTGGAATGACAGTGGTAGTGTCACAAAAGCATAGTTAACCAAGCAATCTGTTAATGTACAGAGCAGTGGATCGTTATTATACACTGTCGCATTCTGTCCCAAAGTCACCTCTTTGACTGTACTTGGCATCTGTATTTTGGCTCTCATCTCTGTTGCAGCAATCCATAAATCCTCATCCCACCTATGTTAATTCAGACACACATTGTCTACAACTACCGTGCACTCCAGAGCCACCAGAGTGTAGAAAGTGCTTCATTTATAAAGGGGAAATGAAAGCTCCAGTAGAGGGTTGCAACAATTACAGCTATTTGATTAGTTGCAATAGGGCTATAATTAGCTCTTATTTAAGAAGGCATATGGCTCCAACAGATGGGAAAGGAAGAAGCAAGTCAGATAAACAGTTCTATTTGCAGGAGACTTTCTGGTCTTTTGTTGTGGGCTTTTTGCATTACAGTGCTTGGTTTTTAATGTTCATTCAAGGAATGTCTACAGGTTCTACTTTTCTGTAGCAAAATTAGCAGGACTGCGAGTGTCTATAAACTGTGGCAACAGCAAGGGAAGCTAAAAGTAAATAGAGGACACACCGAGCTGTAGCAATTAAACATACTAGGCCTGACTTTTCAAGGTATCAGTTCATTGAATTCAGAGGGAGCTTCAGAGACTGGACATAAGGAGCAAAGACGGCCCAGTGGTTAAAGTGCTAATCAGACACTCAGGAAGTCTGGGTCCAGTTACTGGCTCTGCCACAGACTTCCTGTGTAATCTTAGGCAAGTCACTTAAGGCCAGATTTTTAAAGGTATTTAGACATCTAACCTCTATTGGTGCCTTAGTTCCCAGTCTGTAACATGGAGGTAATAGTTCTAGCCTACCTTTAATGGATTGTGATGTACTTTGGATGCTATGGTAATAGGGGACATATAATTACTCAAATTAGGATTTGTTTCTTGCAGCTGTATATTATTAACTGGAAATACAAGTGCTAAAGGGTAAATTGCTCTTCACATGAAAGCATCTTTACAGTGTGTACCATGCTTTATTAATACAGCAGCTCGGTTCATATACACTCTTTCACGGTAGCTCTTTCTTTAAAGTAAGGCTTAGTAGAGTCTAGTATTCTGACTCTAAGGGCTTGTCTTCACTACCCGCCGGATCGGCGGGTAGCAATCGATCTATCGGGGATCGATTTTTCGCGTCTCGTTAAGACGCGATTAATCGATCCCCGATCGCGCTCCCCGTCGGCTCCGGAAATCCACGTCATCGAGCGGTGCAAGCGGAGTCGACGGGGGAGCTGCAGCGATCGACTCGCCGCCGTCCTCATGGCCAGGTAAGCCGATTACGATACGCCGACTTCAGCTACGTTATTCACGTAGCTGAAGCTGCGTATCGTAGATCGACCCCCCTTCCCTAGTGTAGCCCTGGGCTAAGAGCACCCCAGTGCCAGGTCTGGTCTACACTACGGGAGGAAAGGGGGGAGGGGTCGATGTAAGGTACACGACTTCAGCTACATGAATAACGTAGCTGAAGTCAACGTACCTCGCTCGACTTACCTTGCCATGTGGACCCTGCAAAGTCGAAGGCTGCCACTCCCCCGTCGACTTCGCTTCCTCCTCGAGTCGGGGTGGATTACCGGAGTCGACGGGAGCGCGTTCTGGGATCGATTTATCGTGTCTAGATTAGACGCGATAAATCGATCCCCAAAAGTTCGAGTTGCTACCCGCCGAATCGGGCAGGTAGTATAGACAAGCCCCCAGATGGCAAGGATCTCCCTGGTATAGAACAGTAAAACTCAGCTGGCCTGAACAGCTCAATACACCTCACACATTGTTGTCATGACGTCCATTGAAATGTGTCTTGTAATATAGTCTTTGAAAATGAATAAGACATTGCTCATTAATATGTATGTAATATATGTAATGACTCTGTATGTGAAATTATGGAGGCTTTCTGATACTAGGGTTTGGAGTCTGTAAACAGACCAAGGAGGCAAAACCGGGTTTTTCCAGATAAAGGAGAATGACCAAGACCTTTTTGGTTTCTGGTATCAGGGCCCTGAGCTAAAGCTGCACAGAAGCATCCAGAGTTAGAGGATAGGTGGTGACACGAGCCCTTACTTGTCTGGGTGAACCCCAAAGCATTACAAGTGTCTTTGTTTAGTTGCACGCTGGTGTAATTTTATTGTTTTCCGTAAAAACGCCCCTGGTACACACACAAAGAAATTGGTGTTTATCCAATAAACACAGGAACTGGTTATTCAGTTGGTTATTCGCCCCTTTCCCACAGCTGTTTGTTTATGTAGGTGATGGCACTGCTCCCTAGCATGTATCTAAGGGCTTGTCTACATGGAGCAGTAATGCAGATTACGGGGAAGTGGGGGTGGTTTTAAAATAATGTTGCACATGAATTGGTCCGTGTAGGCCTTGCTGGTGTGCAATAAAGGTTCCCTAGTGAGTTTTAACGTTGTGCTGTTTGGAGCAGTACATCATGCGTGTATAGGATGACCAGATGTCCCATTTTTAAAGGGACAGTCCCGTTTTTGGGGACTTTTTCTTATATAGGCACCTATTACTCCCCACCCGCTGTCCCGTTTTTTCACGGTTGCTATCTGGTCACCCTACGCATGTACTAAGAGACAGCCCTGAAAAAAACAAAAGTATGGATATCTACATAGAACCCAAAAATTGTTAAAAATGAGCCCTGAAAAGTGAAATTAATATTCCCTGAAAAACACAAGCCCTGGTTATTGCCTATTATAAACATCTAGAATTACAGGGCAGTGGGATATGTGATGTGTTGTTGTTGGTTATATTATATAGGGGAAAGGAGATCTTATGTAGTTCAAGCACTGGCCGGGGACATGGGAGAAGAGTAGAATTTACTTCCTAGCTCTGCAGCAGACTTCCTGTGTGATCTTAGACCAGTCATTCAATCTCTCTGTGTGCAGTCTAGACTGACATTACAAACCCTTCCCAACCTTACAGAAGTGTGGTGAGAATTAATTCATTAGTGTCGGTGAGGTGAGACACTGTGACAATGGAGACCACGTAAGCACTTTCACAGACCAGGGCCTCGACCGTACAAACACTCATGCCCAACTTTAAGCCTGTGAGCAGTCCCATTGACTTGGATACACGTACTGAAAATTGGACATGTGTGGAACCATTCGCAGGATCGGGGCACAAACTAGCTATCCCCACAGGGGAAAGAGAGAGAGAGCCATGCTTTCCAGGCAGAAAAGTGTAACATCTGATGGAGCTTTATGTCGTTTATTTCCTAATTTGCCCCCCCCCCCCTCGCGCATGATGGGAAACATGTGGCTTTTCTTTGCAGGCAGTAATTAAATGGCTGCTCACTGTATTCAAAACCATAGGAATTAAAAAACAAATCCTTCTTTAGGGGGAAAAGAAAGGGTTCAGGACATTTTAATCTACAGATGAGTTCTTTTGTGTAAGGACATGAAGCTTTTCAGCCCCAGGATTTTTAGTAATTGCCTTGGTACAGTGTTGCCAATCACACAAGTTGCATGAAACTGAACCCCCCAAAAGTTAAATGAGGTTATTTTAAATACCAGGGGGTTTGCATCAAATCAACCCCACCTTTAAAAAAAACGAACAAAAATGTCTTGGTCTCTGTCCAGATTGTTTTAATTAATTTTCATTTATTTATTTTTATTTTATGTATTAACTCTGAGGAGGGTGAGGTGAGTGTGTGTTTCTCTGGGCACATGCACATGTATGTGTGCATTACACACACAGCATGAAATTCAAGCTGAAGTGTACCAAAAATTCACACCCAAGTTGGGAGCAGTTATGACCCTAGAATGAATTAGGTGATGAAAATCCTCCTATTTGCGCAGATACATTGGCAAATGAAACCTAGTGGGAGTTAAGGCTAGGGTTGCCAGGTGTCCGGTTTTCAACTGGAATGCCCGGTCGAAAAGGGACCTTGGCGGCTCTAAGGTTCAGCGGCGCAACGGGGACCCGGGGCTAAGGCAGGCTCACTACCTGCCCTACCTCCTTGTGGCTCCCGGAAGTGGCTGCCAGGTCTCTGCAGCCCCCAGACACATGGGCAGCCAGGGAGGCTCCATGCGCTGTTCATGCCCCTAGTGCCGGCTCCGCAGCTCCCATTGGCTGGGCACCGCGACGAGCCTCCCTGGCTGCCCTGCACCCCAACCCCCTGCCCCAACCTGGAATCCCTTCCTTCACCCCACAACCCTCATCTCCAGCCCCATCCCATAGCTCACACCCCCAGCCAGAGACCTCACCCCCCACACCAAGCCCCTGCCCCAGCCCAGAGCCCCTTTCTGCACCCTGAACCCCTCATTTCTGGCCCCATCCCAGAGCATGCATCCCCAGCTGGAGCCCTCACCCCCTCTTGCATCCCAAGCCCCTGCCCCAGCCCAGTGAAAGTGAGTGAGAGTGGGGGAGAGCGAGCAACAGAGGGAGGGGGTGAAGCAAGTGGGGGTGGGGCCTCGGAGAAGGGGCGGGGCAGAGCAGGGGTGTTTGGTTTTGTGCAATTAGAAAGTTGGCAACCCTAGTTAAGGCCCCTTGATTTTCTGTGTTCGGCGCTAACGATAGCATTGCCAACATCTCAACAGAACAGGAGCCGTGTTCGTTCTAATGCTTGAGCTGTTCGCAATGTCATCTACACGAGCAGGGGAAATAAGGGACCCCAAGGGGCTGGACGGGCTTTCAGTTCACCTTTAAAACAGCATGCATGTCTTCTGCCTAAACTCTTGAGTTCTATAGCATCAACGTGGAGGGCCCTTGATACAGCAGTGATGCTGCCATTCTGCTGCATCTGGGTGGGACAGGATGCCAGCATTCCATACAGCACGGCTGAGCTTTCTGCACACCACCTCACACTGCTCCACGGGGACTCCTACCACAGGCTAAGACAGTGCCTTTTTGGAGTGGGGCTGGATGCAGAGCTGAAGGCTCCAGCCGCTGAAGTCGGTTGAGAGTGGATGGTGCTCAGCATCTGGTGGGACTAGTCTGCCAGTGCATTGTAGTTCCCCTCTCTGATACTCTGCAGCCCTCTAGGGATGCTGATCTCTGTGAACCTAGGGCATGTTGAATTTCAACGCTGAATGGAACATTGCCCTGAGGCACTGTATCCATTCACCTTATTGTATGGAATCCTACGCATTGTTGGCTGTCTTTGATTATGACCTTGACCTTCTCAATAAAAACAGTAGCTCTAATGCCGCCATGCAAATCTAACTTCTAAACCAATTATCCACTAGCAGTGCTCTGGGCAGGAATGTGTTTGAAATGAAAAGTGCATTAAACTTTCCATCTCCGATGAGAACCAGTATATCAATATCCAAATCAAATAACAGCAAAGCCCCTTTGTCTGTCAGATAGGAATGAGAATACATTATGTCTGTAATATAATTTTCCAGGTGTCTCTAAAATGATGAGGTTTAAATTAAAATAAATATGACTGCATGCCTTTGAAGAGTTCATCTGGCTCAAGCATTCATTTGGAACAGCTGAAGCTCAACAAAGTAAATATGCTCTTTTTTTGGATTATCCACACTTCTGAGCAGCAGCTGTCCAGGGTACCTGATGGGAAGACATTGGGTTAGAGGAAATAATTTGTATATTCCCAAGTATGCTCGATAAAAATCAGAAGTAGGAAAACTGACTTGAATGTAGTTTGGAGTTTCAGCCGGATGGACCCGGTAAATAATGAACTCAAGTCCGATCTGTATATAACTCATATTCCTCTATAAACCCTATTCGATAGTAAACTTTTTGGCAGAGGGGCTGTCTTTATTTGTGTATGCGGTACAGGCCAAAAAGACTGGTGCTAAATAAATAATCAGTGATGATTATTATGCTATAGTACCATTTTCCTATCTGCCTGGCAATATGCTTGGCTTTTAGGGAGTTTCCATACCACTCTCCACTTTTTATTTTAATTTTTGCAAATAAAATTAACAATAGGAAATACTCCATGCTGCTCCCCTATAACAGTAGCCAGAGATGCGGACTGCACATTGTATACACATTTTCCACCAACTGGAGAGAAGTAAAACAACAGTGTTCCATTCAGCAGAATTCACTCAGTGCCACGTCCTCTTGATCAGAGTTTCGCAAACCAGTGCTCCCTCAGACCTCCTGGCTTGCATGGGCGCAGTTGTAGCCTTGGGTTTGCAAACGACATAGTGTTGCCTGCTCTGTTCATTTGGCAGCTGTGATGAGTACAAAACATCTGCACAAAGGTCCCAGTTCAGGAAAGCACTTAAAACTCTTGCTTAACCCCTTTCCTGTTCATAGAAGCACACACTTGAGTGCTTTCCAGAATAGGGATAAGAGATTTAGGTTTTTCAATTCTGCCTTTCTTTACAGGAGCAAAACTTCTGCACCTTTTAAGTAGACTTGCTTGAAAGCCAAGAGAGTTGTTGAATTAGATTGTAAACTCTTTGGAGCACTGAGGATCATTTTGTTCTGGGTTTGTACAGTGCCTAGCACAATGGGGTCCTGGCCCGTGACTGGGCCTTCTAGATGTGCTGCTAATAAAAATAAATAATAATAATATTCCAGAAAACCATCAGTCAGAACTTATGTGAGCTGGGGTGACCTTATGGGTGAGCAATCAGGATGGCTACCCTGGTTACCAGTGTTCAGGGGTGCCAAATCCTTGGGGGTTTTTTGGTGTCCATTTGTTTTTCTTGACAGGTGTTTTTATTGCTTTTACTTGTGCATTTTGGGTGGGGTTGGGGATGGGGCATTGAAAATGTTTTCTACCCTCGGTGACAAAACCTATAGGGCCGGTCCTATGCTCAAGAATCACGTTTTTAAAATCCACGTGGTCACAGAATGGCTCTGGGAAGGGCTGGATGAGAGGAAGCTTCGCACGGATGTTGTTGCACCTAGGCAATAGAAGTGTAATGACTAGAGGATACAGATAAACAATTATGGTACAACCTTGAAAGTCTCTGAACACCAGCGACCCTTAGATCAGTGAGGGGGCACGCTGGCACTGTAGACTGCTAAGTCAGCCTCTTACTTGGATGTGAGTCTGTTATTGCCCTAGCTAGAAAGCATCTTTACCTCAAACTGTAGCAACTCATGCTTTTCACTCTGGAGGTTCCCGGTGCATCACCCAAGAGGGCATCTGTCATATGTTCAGGGTTCCAATGATTCCACAGAATTTTTGGAGTTTAGGAAACGTTTTGACATCTTTTTCTTTCATTGTGTTCTTATTTTGTGGTGCCTTTGCACTTCTATGTTTTAGCCTAGAGCAGAAAGGGGGCAGCTGACCTGGCATTTCTGCCCCAGCCATGGTATTCCATGGAAGTACCTGCTTTCTCAGAAGATACCCAGCCAAAGTTTACAGATTTCAAGTCACTTGGATAGGGTTCTGATGAGCTGCTTAAGAATCCTAAACCTCTCGGGAGAACCTTACAGGGCGTATCCATCATTAGAAACAATGGCAGGGTCCTCCTTTAAAAAGCAGCCTGCCTGCTTCAGCTTTTGTTTTCTTTAAATGCCTCAGCAGGGGACCATTAGCCTGCAACAACATTATGCTCCATTAACATCAATTATTAGGAATGCGAGTGTGTAATTACAAGTATAAATACAATGGGCCTAATGAACCCCGGAAGCCGAAATGTAAGCTAGAAAATGATCTCTTTGCAAAAATCCAAAGCCATGCTCTGTCTGTGTTTTGTGCAGGTGACTCTAGCCTCTCTTCACCCTGCGTTCATGAGAACAACGTGCACAGTAGAATATTTCAGATCTTATACAGGAACGAAGAGATTGTTATCAACGAATCGATGAACTTCCGGGTCCACTTACTCCTAGACGGCGAGAGGGTGAGTTTTCATTGGATGTGACTAAAACAGATACTTTTCTGTTACAATGCACAGGCGGTATCCAGATGTCAGGCTTTCAACTGAATTCTAGAACAGTGGGTAGTGTCTTATCTTGTAAGTTCCCACTCTTCTGTAACTCTTGCTGATTTCAATGGGAGTAGCAGGTGCTCAATAGCTCTTAAGACAAGATGCCAAATTTCATCCACACTTGGTGGATGAGACTTGATCTGGCATAGCCCATGGATTGAATCCCTAGTTTAGATGCAGACTGCAATTCCAAGAGCTTTGCTATATAATAATTATTTGTATCCAGCAGTGACTGTGATTTGAGTTTTAGCAACAATACACTTTTTTTCAAAAAGTATTGTTTTGATAAACATGCTTGCAGGTATTTCAAGACAAATATTCAATAGGTAGAGGTTGGATTTCCTCATCATGAGCTATCATATACTGCACTGCAAAATAACAGATTACTTTGGGAGGGTTTAAGTACCTTTACATTGATTATTATGACAAAGCTAACCCCTTCTTGAATTCTAAATTCTCTTCCCCCCCACCAGCCCCTCCCACACACACACACATAAAAAGATGCCGTTTCACCTTTGCAAGATGTAGTTAAAGCAAATGTTATATCAGATATCATATGATTCATGCATATCTGTGTAGGTCTGGTGCCTTTGAAATGTCTTTAGTGGGTTACTGATATAAGGCCTTTTGCTGCAAGGAGCCGCGTACATGCTACAGTGTGCTGGGGTATGTCTACACTGCACAGTTGTTGCCAAAACAACTGTTTCCACGGAAGACAAAAGTTTTGCCGATGCAAGTGGCAGTGTAAACGCGGCTTTGTCGGCAGGAGCACTCTCCTGCCGACAAAGCTTATGCCGCTCGCGGGGCTGGAAGTATTTGTCAGCAAAAGTGCCGACAAAATACCGCAAAAGAGCGTTCGCCCTCATTGACTTTTAGTGACAAGGCTGTGTCGACACAGCCTTGTCGCTAAAAGCTGTGTAGTGTAGACAAGCCCTTGGTGTACAGCAATGTCACTGTAGAGGAGGGGTCTCAAACTCAATTTACCTTAGGGCCAGTGCCAGTCCTCAAATCCTCCCAGCGGGCCAATAATGTCACTGAAGATGGTGTTCAGAAATGAAAACATTTATATTGTATTTTTTATTTTGAATTTCTTAGAAATAATAAAACCGTCATACAACTTTATGCAATTCTTTGCCTGCCAGAGAGTTTTAGTGTTTGCCAGACACCTGGCAGTGCTTCAGTTCGGTCAGTTTGTTGATGTTTGGCCTCAGTGACTGAGGGTACGTCTATACTTACGCGTCCGGTCGGAGGTGCGCGATCGATGTTCTGGGTTCGATTTATCGCGTCTTGTCTAGACGTGATAAATCGAACCAGGAAGTGCTCCGCCGTCGACGCTGGTAATCCAGCTCGACGAACGGAGTAGGTGGAGTCGACGGGGGAGCCTGCGCGCCGCGTGTGGACCCCGGGTAAGTGCTTTTTCATTCGAACTAAGATAGTTCGACTTCAGCTACGTTATTCTCGTAGCTGAAGTCGCGTATCTTAGTTCGAATTTCGGGGCTAGTGTAGACCTGCCCTGAGCAATTGAAACCTTCAGGATTCCAGCAACCTTCAGGATTGCAGATAGTTGTGTTTGGTATTTTGACTTGTTTATATTCATTGTGGAAAAAAATGATGCTGCTTCTGTGGCTGACTCTGCCCAGCAACTAATGATGCTGCCTCCATGGCGGACTCTGCCCGGCAACTAGTGATGGTTTTCTGTCCCTCTTCCCCAACCAATGGGAGCTGCGGGGGCAGTGCCTGCAGCAGACGTTGTCGGCAGCTTGGCTGCATTGGTCTCTCCTCCGTGGGCCGCAGTGGGTAGGTTCTCGGGCCGCAGATGGCCCGCGGGCTGGATCTTTGAGACCCCTGCTGTAGAGAGTCTGTTATACACAGAGGAGTAGTTCCTTTTCTATCAAGTAGAGGACAGGGTACACTAACCAGTAACAACACCTTCAGTTTCTGCCCTGCATTGCTATGGTCTGTTAAACAGCCTTTGTGTTGTACATGAGAAGTAGCTGCATTTTAGTAATAGAAAAACTGACTTCTGCTTGTATTTCAGTTAACTAAAACTAAATGCAAGACATTGTTATAAACTCTACTAACGTTGCATTGCTGCTTGAGAAAAGTGAAACAGACAATTGTTCGAGGATTGGATTCTGCTTCCATTCTTTAGCATGCATTTCTATTGGCTTTAATTGTGTCAAACTATATAGTGCACAGCCAGATCCATTCTTTCCAAGGTTAATTTAAATTAATTTGAGCTCTATTAGATGAGGGTGTCAAACACTCAATTTGTAGGCCAGATCTGGCTCATATGATGTATTTATTTGGCCTGTTGGGTACATCCAGTTTCTGTAGAATCTAAGCTTTCCTTAAAATTCTTTACCCCTCATGTTTTGGAACTAAAGTCTTCCTAATTTGAGCCAATTGCAAACCAATAAATTGCTTTCTTCCTGAGTCTGCAGAGAGCCTGTAACAAAGGCTGAGAGGAATGAACTCCACTTTAATCTAATTGGGGTGTTAACTATAAAGACTAAGGATATCTTAAATGGTGGGGTTAACTGTTTGCAGTGTTGTTGTAGCCAAGTTGGTCCCAAGATACTAGAGACACAAGGTGGGTGAGGAAATATCATTTATTGGACCAACTTCTGTTTGTGAAAGAAACTGCACTCTTGAATGATCCCTTGCAACATGTGTAAACTCCTTATGCTAAACAATCTGTTCCACTTTGTATTTAGCTGTGACACTCTGAGTATCTTTCCCAGACCTAAAGAGCTCTGTGTAAACTCAAAAGCTTGTCTCTTCCACCAATAGAAGGTCTTCCAATAAAAGATACTACCGCAGAATTAACTATTTAATTTATGATTGTTTTATCAATAATTGGACTCTGCAGTAGTTATTGATTGAGAACCACCACGGTTCATGGTTCTGTATTTATGCAGAAGGAAAACTTGTCCTTGCTCTCAATAAACTCACAATATAATTCAGACTAATAATCTCCTAAAGAGCAAGCTGAGCTCTCCATTTCTTGGAACATCTAAACTTGGAGGAGATAAAGAATTACAAATGTCCTGTGTAAGTGTGACATTCCTCAATCTGGACTGTTGAACAGCTGTGTTCCCTCAATTTTCCAACCTGGGCTGCCTTTTACACTGCTTTGCTGTGAGAACAACAGCCTGTAGCATGCAAAATCACTCCCAGCTGAATGATATGAGTGCTCTAGCTAGTTACTCCTGAATTACAGCGCAGAGTGACACCAGCAAATGCTCAGTCCCAGACTTGTCCCCAGAAATGTGCATCTTGTACTGCCCAGCTCCCTCTTGGACAATACAAGCTCAAAGAAAGTCTGTCATTTCATTAATAGAAAATACTATGCACAAACCCTATTATCTCAAATGGAGGTTCCCAAACATTTCAGTCCAAACATACTGGCTTAGTTAAAAGAATAAAACAAGTTTAATAACTACAGAAAGATCCATTTTAAGTGATTACAAGTAATGAGGCACAAAAATCAGAATTGGTTACAAAGAAATACAAGATAAAAGACAAACCAATACCTGATTTAACAAGCTAAGTGAACTTAAAGCAATAGGATTTCTCTCGCTGTATGTTCACAGCAGTCTGGCTGGATTTTTCAGCGAGGACCCCTTCCCCAGTTCAATTCCCTCCTTTGTCTTTCAAACATTGTTGATGCCATGAGTAGAGAGGAGAGAGGTGATTTGTGTCCTCTGTTCTCCCTTCTTCTAGCATTTATTTTCTTTGAGAATCATCTCTAGCTGGGGTTCAGTGGACAGCAAGTCTGTCTGCCACGATGTAAATTTTTCATTCACACCCTTCTTCCTGCCAAAGAATGGCTGCTTAACCTGATGACAGTCTCTTTGATTATGCTGATACCTGGCTGAGGTGCTGGCTATCTTTGTCTCTGAGGAACTGGTCTGGGCTACTTCCTTAGATTTAGAATATACTTTAACTGACATCATGCAACAGAATTTTATAACTTTACATACAATGTTGACACACACACATTTCACCAGGACAGTAATGTTCAGCGAATTATGAGTTTTCAAATTATACCTCACAAAGCATATTTTGTAAAAAATCTATCATAGTCTTGTAAAAAGGATGAACACGAGGGTACAGTCTGTCACATTGGGACAATCTTTCACTGGCAGGATTTGGACTAGATGAGCTAATAGGACTTTTCCATCTCTAATTTCTGTGGTTTATTTAGACTGTCAGCTCTTTGGGTGAGGGACTGCCTTTTTGTTCTCTGTTTGGTACAGCACAAGGAGGGGTCCTGGTTCATGACTATGGCTCCTGGGCATTACTACAATACAAATAATCAATTTTATATACTAATGACAATCATTCACCAAACTTCTTAAATTTCTGACTGTAAAGTAATAGGGAATTAACATGTCTGAACCAGTATGTTTTACGTACTCTTTTGAATAGAGATGAGCCAAAACCTTATGACTGATCAGCCCTAATCTGAACACCTCTGAAGCTGTTTGAAAGCTGAATGCAAAGTTTATAATGTGGGTTCTTTCTGCATTCTGAAGCACATTCCATTCAGCAAAAGTTTGCTTGCTGCTAACACCATCAAATCTTATTCTCATTTCAGCGCAATGTTATATTTGTATGTCTAAAGCCGGACAGTAGCTCTCAATCCTGCTGTAGCTGACCAGTTATATTGCCCAGATGTTCTATGTATGGACTTCAGCAGCTTTCTCACACCGCCCCTGCATTTCTTTGCACTCTCTTTGTCAGACAAAAATATTGCTTTGCGCTTGGGTTTTATGTGAGCTGGCTTACACAGGTAACTCAGCCCTTCTGTTCTTTGCAGGTGGAAGATGCATTAAGCGAAGCAGATTTTCAGCTCAAGTTGGACCTGCACTTTACTGATAGTGAACAACAGTGAGTGCCGTTTTAAAGCCCCATTGATATTGTAGGGAGTCTCCGTCTTCGGGTAACATGAATTCAGTGAAAGTTAAAAGGTCTTTTGGAAACTGGAGAGCTCTGATTTGGCTTCCCTCTCCCTTGCAGAAGTGCCTGCCCATTCCTCTTCCTCCCCTCCCACATCCCTCTCCCCCATCAAGGGCATTTTTGTCATCCCTCCCCCTGCAGTAAGAGATTTTCTATTTTAAGGGTGGAATTTTCAGAGGTGCTTGGCACTCCTCTATCTCTGCTACTATGGAAGTCAACAGGAGTTTTCCCATTGACTCATTGGGACCAGGGGCTGCGATTTGGGAAAGCATTGCTTTTCCGGACATGCTTCAACATTGTCCTGCAGAAGGGTGGACTTAAGCAGATGTCTAGTGCTTTTCTGAATCAGGGTCAGAGTTAGGTCGAGGCTGAGCATGGTTGGAAAATCTCACCTTCTGTGTGTATGGGCGAAAAGCCTGATCCTATTGTCACTAAAATCAATGAGAGTTTTGCCATTAACTTCAACGGGAAGAGGATCAGCCCTGGATACAGGAGCTTTGCATTACTCCTAGTTCACCAGTCTTGCCAAACCACCCTTGTAGCTGTGCTTGAAGGAGCCCCTCGGGCCCTACTGAGATCATTGAAAAGTCTTCCAGTGACTTCAGCAGGAGTTAGATGAGGTGAGCTTCTTGGAGCTGGGCATCACACCTAATTTGGCCCCAAGTCACCTTATACACTGCCCCACAAGGCACCTTACAGTGGAGCTCAATGTGCCATTTCCATTTAGCTTCTGTATGGTGTAGATGAAATGAGAGCTGCGTTATCACAGGCTGGTGGGGGGCAGGAGGGCAGTGCTTTAACATGTCAGGGGTGCAGTGAGGGCCTGGAGGAGAAATGAACTGTGATTTATCAGAAATAATCTAGTGCATTTATTTCATTTTACAGCTGTTATTGTTATCTGAACAATTATTCACCAGTCCTTTTTTAAAGAAAAGTTTCTATAGTGGAATTTTGGTAGGGACAGTTACACAAGTTGCAGTGAACAACTCCATTCATCCAAGGATGCTCTGAGTGGTCTTTAAACCCCCCAGTAACAGGTCTGCTCTTTCACTCTTGCCGTTCCCCTGAGACAAAGCAGGCTGTCTGGTGCTACACATCCAGATTAGTGCCAAATATTGAGTGCTGAAATTTGAATTAGCCGGGCAACCTGCTACCTGCACTTCTTCCCTGCTACCCCAAAGCTTTCCCCTAGTGTGAGTGCAGTGTACAGGAAAGAGATTGCTGCTTGTCTGGCAGCCCCAGGATGGGGTTCTTGGATTCTGTCATATCTGTTTTTTACTGTAGAATAATAATATTTACATCCCTGCTGCTTGCAAGTGCAATTAAGAGATAAGCATCAGCTGAGTAAATGCTCTCGTAGCTGAGACTGTCACCATGAAGTGATAAAAATTCAGCTCATGCGGTCTCCCAGTCTGCTGCCTTTAATGCCATTGTCGACTGTGACAACTTTTAAGATTTCACTAACCCTTGTAAACCTCTCCTTTCAGGCTGAGAGACATTCCAGCGATCCCTGTGATAAGCAGCCGTACTCTGGGTCTTCACTTCCATCCGAGAAGAGGCTTGCACCACCGTGTTCCTGTCATGTTTGACTACTTCCACCTGTCAGTGATATCTGTTACCGTGCATGCCTCACTGGTAGCGTTACACCAGCCACTGATCAGGTAAAGAGCAGAGAAAAGGCGATTGCGGTACAGTTCTTATGACAATGTTCACCGATCTGATAGCAGCAGCCCTGCTTTAGGGAGGAAGGATGGACTTGTGCTTCTGGTCCTGGACTGGGATTCTGGAAGTGTGGGTTCAAATCTTGGCTCTGCCATAGACTTCCTGAGTGTCCTTGGGCAAATCGCTTCATCTCTCTGTGCCTAGGTCCCCTCCCTAAAATAGGGATAATAGCACAACCCCATTTGACAGGGACGTTATGAGGATAAACACATGAAAGATTGTGAGGCGCTTAGATACGGTGGTGCGGGGGGCTGTATAAGTCCCTTAGGTGGACAGATGTGAGTTATTGTCATTTCTCCCTAGACTGAGATACTGCTGTGAGGTATGTAACTATTGGTGTATGTTGACTTTATAATGTGCACTATACATTCTCAGTTCTCCCACCTGATAGTTTTGCCAGCATCTCCCCGTGCCCCATTATGCTCCTCTATAAATGGGCAGAATGCTAATAGCTATGGGCTGTGGGAGGAGGGGGGAAATGGCTTTCTTCTCCTGAGAGAATTTTCAAGGTTTCGAGACATTTTCTCATCCTGAGTCAGGATGAAACTATGAAATCTCACATTTTCATGAGCTGACAAACCTATTGGTTTGGGTCAACTGAAATGTTTTGTTTTAATTTTGACCTTTTTTACTATGCGTTAAATTTCAGTTTAAAAGGTTAATTGATCAAATGGAAACCCATTACTTTTCAGTTCAGAAAATATCGTAATGTGACATTTCAACAATTTCAAAACATTTTTTTTTTGGTTTGCTGGGGTATTCTTGGGAGCTGACCCTTCCCCCCAGACAGTTTGAGTTTCGATGAATTGGCATTATGAGCAACTCCCACCCCCACCCTCGTTTTGTCAAAAAATTGCCAACCAACTCCAGTTGTTAGGCTTAATTATTGTTTATAAAGTGTTTTGTTATCCTCTAAGGAAAGGGGTTAGAGAAGTGTAAAGTATTATTACTATACATAGTAATACACATTACTATACACATAATTACTAGACATAAACAGTATGATAGGCAACTGATCTATAGCTGGGTTACTATTACAGCTTCAAAATGTGATTTTGTGGATGTTTATGAAGAAAAGAGTGTCTTGATTTCATGCAGTGGAATGGAAATACATTTTTGACAACACAATATATGGTCTCATTTGGTTAAGTCAATAATAATGATAATCTGAAATTGCAATATTGTGGATTTATCTGCCTCTTGATAAACATCCAGAAACCTAAATATTAATATATCATAAATTCACTAACCATAAAACAGGATAAAATAAATAGCATACAAGCAACTTCTGTGCCATGCATTCTCAACAAAACCAGCCTATTAAAACCAGTATGCTTTTCTCCAAGTACAGAGCCTTTGTGTGTAGGCAGACTTATTGTTGCAGTGTTTGCTGGGATCACAAAGAAAAAGGCTTAATTGTAAGAGTTTTGATCTAACAATAAGACCTTATTTTTGCAAAGCCTCAGTTACTTTCTGATAATAAATTCTCTATCTTGTCACAGTATTTTAAGCTAAAAGCAAAGCTATTAATTTGCAGAATACAAAAATAAAAAAATTAATGTGTGGTAGCCTTTGGTGTTTCATCATATTTTGGTTTCCTAGGAATCTTAAATTGTTTTAATGTAGGCCAGAAGGGACCATTGTTATCACCTAGTCCAGGGGTCGGCAACCTTTCAGAAGTGGTGTGCCGAATCTTCATTTATTCACTCTAATTTAAGGTTTCGCGTGCCAGTAATACATTTTAACGTTTTTAGAAGGTCTCTTTCTATACGTCTTTAATATATAACTAAATTATTGTTGTATGGAAAGTAAATAAGATTTTTAAAATGTTTAAGAAGCTTCACTTAAAATTAAATTAAAATGGAAAGCCCCCCAGACTGGTGGCTGGGACCCAGGTACTGTGAGTACCACTGAAAATCAGCTCGAAAATTGCTCTGAATCAGTGACCTATCCTCTTCAGTGTCTGTGTATTCATTACACATTGTTTATCTGTAGAGCAATGGAAATTCTCATTCTTCCAATCTTGCTTTGTCCAGTCCAAGCTCATCCCCATCCTGGAGACTGGCTACATTCATGAAGGAAACAACAATATATTTGTATAAATACTTTCTTCCCATACGTGGCTGTTACCATGGTTCCTCCCTCGGGACTGTTCTGCCCACACTCTAGATCTTCTCCCCAAAGAGCTATTCCAATCTCACTTGCATTTAAATAGGGAAATGTGACCTGTATCAGTGAGTCAACAGAGCCTACTTAATCCTTTCTAACAAGGATCACTGTTTGCCTAACAGATAGGATATTTAAGGTAAACACTGCCTTATTACCATATTACCTCTTCCATTATCTCTCATCACTATGGTTGGTGAAGGCAAAGATTGCACACTCTGAATCTCAGCTACATCACCAGCCCAGATGGTTTTAAGCCTAACTGTGGAGTACAATACAATTAGAAGCTCAGTTTTGACACAGTGAACAGCTGATTTATTAGTTACTGCAGCAGACCTGATGCTCTGAAATTCCAGCTGTGTTACCAAAAGCATGCAGGATTGAATTTGTTGGCATTCCGAGTATGGTTTCTAGCCTCAAGATTTATGATTCAGCATTTTGGATGTAAATAAACGTCAGTAATGAAGATGCAGTAACCCCAGGTTTACGAGCAAGGGAAGCAAATTTAGGTCTGGAATCTGGGACAGTGGAGAGGCACAGTATGATCCTGTGTGGACTTAAACCCACTCCCCACTTGGCTCTCTAAAGCTAAGCAGCAGTTTCCCTTTTAAGTGTCACTGCAGAAAGAGGGCTGGAGGGCGCTTTAAAGACCAGCTAGCACTTCTAACTAGCGTCCGCACTCAGCAGTGCTAGAGACAGAGGAGCTGCTTTTAATTCTTCTTTTGTCTTTAGGGAGCTGAGCCAGTAGCTGGCTAAAATTTCCCAATTCAACATTTAAACTAACATGGCTAGTTAAAACCCGCCCGAGGAAATAGGAGAGAGGGGAACAGCAGAGGGCCTGGGCCTAGTACTTCTGATTTAGATGCAAGAAGAAACACAGTATGATGGGAATATTGTGCTAATGGGGGTTTTGTGTCCATTGCCCCAGCCAGCAGCACATCTCTGCTCCTACTCCTGCTTCCTCCAGCAGCCAAACACTTCCCATCAATGACAAGGCCTGCCACACCACTACTCTCAAACGGTAGGGGCTTCAAACACCTTTCCCACCGCTCCGAAACCCTTTGGCTCCCCCTAGTAATTGGTGTATTGCAGTTGTATGCTGGCAGTGCTGAATTCTTTCGCCAACTGCTATTCCGGGAGCAGCGTGAACAAAGCAAAAGGTCTGTGAGGAATGTAAAGCAGGACTTGAGTGATATGCTCCAGGATGCTGCAGAAATCACCATTCATTACAGAAAGCAAGGGGCTGTGCTTCTTGGGATCGGATTCCTCAGCAGTCCCACAATGGAAAGAAGATAATTCCATCTGGGAAGGGAAACGGGGATCTTTGCTGAAAGGGATAAAACGTGTTGGGACAACAGCACAGAACTTTTAAAATATGCACAGTTGTGTAGGGAAACTAAGAGCAGGAAACTAACCCTGCTTTACTGGATGACAGCATCCTTTGTGCTGCTCTCTCTAAACAGAAGAAAGCACATGCCGCTGCTCATAAGACAAAACTACAATGTGCAAATAGCCTCTGACATGAGTGTCTGAGCTGTTGATTGTCAAATCCTTCCGAGTGCACTAGGAGGCCAGACCCGCTATGTTCAACTTAGGTTGACTTGCCTTCTAATGGAAGTGCATCCAGGGACTTCAAGTGATTTCTATTTTAAAACTTCCAGGAGCTCTCTAGGCATTTGAGAGTCATGATTCCTTGTCGAATTGCCATTGTCCATAAAAACAGGACTGATAAAAGCTGTACAGCTTTTGGCACTGTGCGGAATCCAGTTCAATGGCTGGCAGCACGAACTTCAGTCTTATATTCAGCAGTTCCAGGAATCCATTTGTAACCCAATTAAAACAAACAAGCAACCCTTTAAATGAATCTAAATAAACACGGAATGCAGCTGGCAATCATGTTCTCTCTTGTTTATATTATAATGGAGACTTTTTTCCTCAGTCAACAGCATCACCGCCCGCACACCCACCCACACATGCCTCTTAAAATCATAGTCAGAGGAGAAATCTCATAGCCGGCACTCAGGGAAAACTCCCAGTGCCTTCAATGGGAGATTTGTCTATGTCAAAACAAACAGGCTGTTAGGGTTTGACCCACTTTACATCCTTTATATCTCCAGAGCACTGTATTGTAACTAACACCTTTCCCCAGTGCCACCTGAGACAGGTAAAGCGCATACATCACCTTTTACATGGGGGATAACTCACAGGCAGACAGGGGGAGTGACTTATCCAAGGCTGTTCTCTGCCAGGGGCAGAAGAGGAAAAAGAACGGAAGAGGCGATATCTTCAAAAGTGTTCAGCATTGACCTAACTCTGCACCTGCTAAAGCAACACTAAAACTCCCCATTTCTTCAGAAGGAGCATTTTTAAAAAGTCCTGCCCTGAATTCCCTATTCTCAGTCCTCCTCCTATTCGTCCAAAGCACTTTAACTTCTTTGTTACCTTATGCATTGTGAATCTTGGCAGAGAAATGACTGGCTAATTTTCTACAATCCCATGAGTACTAGTGTGTACTCACTCAATTGAAGTTGCCACAAATATAAGCGTGGGTAACAAAGTCAGTCAGCTGGTGATTTATTTCTCTCTCTCTCTCTCTCTTTATAATTCATTTATATTTGTAAAGAGAATTGTATTTAAAGAGAACATAGGATATATACAGTGAAGAGCCACTGATACCTCAGAAAATACTGGAAAACATTCATTTTAGACAAAATGTTGTAAATATGATATTTCTTCCCTCCAGGGATATTTGCATGAAGACAGGATTTTTCTTGTTTTAGAATTATTTTCTTCCTAGTGGTTGTTCCCTACCTGAAATCTTAATCTTTTGGGATAGTAGCCTCCAGGGCTATCAGTTGGGGTGTCAAATAAGTAAAGATTCTGACTAGTTGTGTGCCAACCTTTCATTCAGAAAAACAACACTGAACTTGCCTGGCTTTCCGTTTTTATTGTAGATCCAAAACTTAGTCCAACCTGGGCAAAAAGTTCTCCAAGGTTAAGAGTAACTTTGGAGAATGCAGGCCAAATTACAACTTCTGCCTCTCCTCAAGTTCCAGGGAAGGATATATGGTGTCATTAAAATATATATAAAGATTTGTCATTCTGATTGAAGGATCTCAAATCACTTTACAACCATTAATTGTAATTAATGGCAGCTCGGTGAGTATTTACAGGTGTGGCGTGAATTGGATTTATGCCCTGACACTTCCCCCACAAATACATATCAGGTCGAATACTTAACCTATGCCTGTATGTTCAACATTCACATTGCTGGGGGTTGGAATTAAAGTTGCGTGTTCTACTGTGAGGGAGATTAATGTGGTGTATATAGAGTGTGTTTCCTCATCTGCTGGAAGCAGAAGGAAGTTCTGATGAAGATGCAAAGTCAGTCTGTCTGTGGAAATGTGCTGTATGGGAGTTAAGGTTTGATTGAGAGGCGTCTCACAACTTAGTATTTCCTTATCTTTAAGGGTTTGCATGGGGGGAATGTCACAATTAACCAACCGTATTCCTTTTTTAAAAGTAGATTTTGTTTATTGAATGTATTATTATTCACTTGTCACAGATAAGGAAACTGAGGCACAGTGTTACGTGGCTTGTCCACAGATCTAGCTGTCTAGGTTTACTCACCTCCCATTCAGGGGAGTCCTTAACCACTAGGCAGTCCTGTCAGTGTCATGTCAATTGTAATGGCTTGGGCCAAAATTCACATATATTATCTGCATGTGTTCAGATCTGATTTTCAAAGCAAATGGCAGAAGGTGCAAACTGGAGCTGGTTTGGGATTTCCCCCTGGAGTGACTTTCTGATAACTGCAGTTTCCTCAAAATCAAAACATTGTGCAGGAAAAATCTCATCAAAATATTTTCTTTTTGGTTGGATCAATTGGACATTGATCAGTATCTGCTTGATAGGGCCTCAGGGGAGTTGTAATGTGGATGCCTCAAGCCTTTGTTCTTTGCTAAGGGCTGGGCTCCCTCCTTGGATTAAATCTCTCCTGACTGACTATGGTCTCTCCTCTGCATGCACTGCTGTGATGCATCATGGGAGTTGTAGTCTGGCTGGGATGCTGAGTCCATAGCAAATGGGGGCATATGGCACCCGAACTACAATTCCCAGGAGTCACCGCGACTACTCAGGCAGACATAGGTTAAAATAGAACTGAGAAGAAATTAAATGTTCAGTTCAATGGAATGACATGAATTTTCAAACGTAATTTTTTTGTAACTTTTTGTTCTGTTTAACAAACAAGATATTTCAACTTTCTGTCCTGATTTGGGGCAAAATCTAGTGTTGAATTATAAGAATTTGCTGAGGATGGAAATTCTGCTTTTCAATCAGCGCTAATAAACAGGGTGAAAGTTAAACCTGTAAACAACAAAGGTTCTACTTTAATTCAAGCGACTTTTGTAGTAATATTAACATGTAAAAAATAGAAGAAATACAAAAAATGAACCTGAATAATAGCTAACAGGAATTGTCTCCAAATAAGATGTTCTTCATGAGGCGTCAGTGGGACGTCAATACTTTTCAAGCTTTTTAGTTAAAGTTTCCCTTAGAAAACAAGCTACATTTTGGCTGGTTTCCCGAAAAAGGTTTTTTGGTTTTACAGTACCATCCCAAATCAATTTCCAGAAGACCCGCACAATCAAATCCCTTCTCTGCTGTAAAAGCAAAAGATAAATAAATAAAAGTGGCATTTAAAAGTGCTTTTCTCTCCATCAAAGCCTTTGCAAGTTTTGATAATATTCAAATGAAGGGGTTTTGTAGTCAGGTATCATTTGTTTATGCTTCTGAATGATACAGAGTCTGTCCTTTTACATTTTTGTGTGATTCAGTCTTTTCAGCAGACCAAACCAGACTGTTGTCCATTGCCGTGTGCTTCTGAGAAATGTTTGTCCCTTTGTTCTTTGGAGTTCCTTTCTTTAGCTCACATTTTAGGTGGGATAAATACATTGAAGTGTTGCCTGCCGCTTAGAAGCAGCCTCCAGAAAACTGATTGAATCACATTCATTAAAACATATAAACACAAGGCCAGCCATGCAGTTTCCTCCTCCTTATGGAGTGTCCTTATGGCAGTATATCAAAGCCTGAGGAGATGTAATAAACATCATTGCATGAGAGAAAGAGAGAGAGAGGGCTCCTCGTTAAAAGGCTGAACTCTGGGTTCAGTTCCTGGGTCTGCCACAGACTTGCTGTCTGACCTTGGGCTAGTCACTTGAGTCTCTCTGTGCCTGAGATTCTCATCTCTCTAAGGCTTGGTCTACACTACAGAGTTAGATCGATGTAAGCCACATCCCATCGACCTCGTCGTTCTTGTGTCTACACTTAAATTTGTCTCCCACCAATGTATGTGCCCCATTACAGCGACGCAGTAACACTACCTCTCCAAGCATCCTTGAGACATAGTTCGACTGAGGTCGACGCAGCATGTGTGTAGACACTGCATTACTTATGTTGACTCTAGCAGTCCTGCAGCAGCTGTCCCACAATGCCCAATACTGACCCCTCTGGTCACAATTGTGAACTCCGCTGCGCAAGGGTCACGGAGACCAGCAGGCCCCATCCCTGTTAAAGCCCCACAAATTTTTGAAAAGCCGGTTCCTGATTGCCCAATTTGATGAGCACACCTAGCGGCTCTCTATTGTTGTGTGCAATTGTCCGGCTCACCATGCCGGCTACATGCTCCAGACACACTCCAGCTCGGAGTAAACAGAAGATATTGGATCTCCTGGGCTTGTAGGGAGTAAACGCTGTGCAGGCACAGCTATGGACCAGCTGTAGAAATGTGAACATCAGTGAGCACATCGCATGAGGGATGAAGGAGAATGGGCATGACAGGGACCAGCCGCAGTGCTGCTTGAAAGCGAAGGAATTGCATCAGGCATATCAGAAGGCCAGGAAGGCCAACAGTCGATCCGGACCACATGTCTGTTGTATGAAGAGCTGCATGCCACACTTGGCGAAGACCCCACCATCACTCCGTGGACCACCATGAATACCTCTGAGGAGAGATGTCCCTTGAATCCTCCTGAAAGATCTCAATGAAACCTTTGTGGAAGTACTCTGCGACCCTCTCCCAAAAGTGTATAGCGTTGGCAGCCTTATTTCTTCCTCCACAGTAAGACACTTTCCCACACCAGTCGATGCTTCCCATTTCTTAAACTCCAGGCCCTAGTACCTTCATTTTCACCATTTGAGATGCCAGATATTGGATATTCTCTGTGTCCCATGGAATTCTTCCCCTTTGTGAGATGTGTGGTGTTGACTTGTTATATCAATTTAAAAACAAAGCCCAAGACTTTTTTTTTATTTGGCTTAATGCTCTTCTTATTTCATGCTATTATACGATGTGCTGTTCGTTTAGTGCTTGTGAAAAATACTTTCTTAAATCTGCAATAAATTCTGCCTGGTGGATAGCGGGGACAGAAACTGACTCTTCAGTGACTCTGATTTTTAGTAAGTTGTCTTTTCTTGTTGTTTCTCCTTTTAGCTTTGCTCGTCCAGGGAAAGGGTCGTGGCTGGGTAAAGGCAGCCTGGAGACAGGACCAGACCAGTCCAGTATGTCATTAGAGAATCTCGTATTTGGAGCTGGCTACTGCAAACCGACTTCATCTGAGGTAAGGGCAGGCAGGCAACAACGGAACGGTTATGTTTTGACTTGCAATCTTTGCCCTCGCCTGTGACTTGGATGATCTATGCTGATACAGGGGAGTGTGAAGGAGTAAGAACCCTTCTAACAGCCCTATGTGGGATACCCAGGCTTTGGGTCCGAGTGTTCAGTCCACACCCTGGAGCAAAAGGGCAGGGGGTGTTAGAGAATGAATGGAGTCTTTCCTTCATGCCCTATGCACATTTTCCAGTGTAGGTGAGCCACTGAGAAGGGTATTGTGAGTTGCTGTCGGTAAAAGCCAAGAAGCAAATTACAATCCCCTCTTGGAGGACAGAGGAAACCGGGGAGTAATTATGCTTCCGAGCACTGTCCAAGTCACCAGCCTCCTGGGTTAGTACAGCTTAGGCACATCCCTTTGCTCAAAGAAGCACCTAGAGTAACAGTGTATGCCAAGACTTGTTGCTTTATTAGTGACCTATAAAAAGCATCGGAATAGCAGGATTGTAACATTGTCGACCACTGCTGTAGACTACATCTAGCTTGATGCAGCTGGTTGAGGTCCACCCTAAGGCAACTAACCTCAATGTAGTTCCCTAGCGTAGACAAATCCTTGCAGGGCAGCACCGCATGGGATTGGGGAGGGAGAGAAGATTTTGGCCAATTCTTTGCTACTTGCAAAAAATGCTATGAAATATTTAAACCCCATGCCAAGCCGATGGGAACTCAGTCACAACTGAAAGCCCCCCAAGCACTAGCACTACCTGGAACTCAGGCAGGAGAATGAGGCGCTCAGTCAGCCCTAATGGGATTTGAACCTATAGTTCCAGGAATATTACTGGTCAGATTTTCAGAGGTGCTAAGCACCCACTGATGCCAAAAGTTTTCTGAAAGCTGATGCTGATACAACTCAGCTATCCCTTCCAGGAGGCTATTGAGTGCTGGGTAGATCGCTCTTAAATCGACACATCAGCCCCAGATTGTGTGGCATTTCATTATTATACAGTCACATACATTGTTTAATTATTTTCTGAAAAAATGTGGATGTACCAATATCTATAGAAAAGACTGATGTCTAACTCTCTGGCAAGGCCCAAGAATATCACTATAAAAGTTCTCAGTGACTATATTGGCTTGATTTTTTTCTTTGTCTTATTAAAATAAACATTGCTGCTTTAATTTGAAAAGAAGGCTGGTTTCAGTCATCACTCCCTCTCGCTGCTTTTTCTGCTAATGTTCCACCCGTGCGAAGCCTACGCGCTGCTGCTAGTGACAGACACCTAACGTTCTGCATTCTGAGCTTCTGATTTCTCAACGTGGAGAGTAATTAAATGTCAGTGGCAGCAGACTGTACCTGTCCAATTTCCCCGGCTCCCTCCAAGTGACCTCAGGACACCACTGACAGTTCCCTCATCTTCCAGCCTCCTATAACAATACTAATTCACACTGTGATTAAAACCAAGGCAGTGTCCTATTATTCCCTTCACTCTCTTCCAAATCATATGCCCAAGCTATCAGGGTTTTTTAGTATTTTCTCAGGAGTTAGGTGGAAGCATCCAATTATACCATATTTTGATGCAGGAAAAGGTGCTATCAGGGGCGGCTCCAGGCACCAGCGCAGCAAGCGCGTGCCTGGGGCAGCAAGCCGCTGGGGGCGGCGTTCCTCCCCGCCCAGCTGGGGGAGCAGGGCCATGGGCATACCGCCCTCCCCGTGGAGCTCCTCCAGCCGGAGGAGAGCAGGGACATGCCACCGCCCTCCCCACAGCGCTCCTCCGGCCGGCCGGGGGAGAGCGGGGCATGCCACCGCCCTCCCTGAGTGCTCCTCCGGCCGGCCAGGGGAGAGCGGGGACATGCCGCCGCCCTCCCCGCAGTGCTCCTCCGGCCGGCCAGGGGAGAGCGGAGACATGCCGCCGCCCTCCCCGCAGCGCTCCTCCAGCCGGCTGGGGGAGAGCGGGGACATGATGCCGCCCTCCCTGCGGCGCTCCTCTGGCCGGCTGGGGGAGAGCAGGGACATGCCGCCGCCCTCCCCGCGGTGCTCCTCCGGCTGGCCGGGGGAGAGCGAGGACATGCCGCCGCCCTCCCCGCGGTGCTCCTCCGGCTGGCCGGGGGAGAGTGGGGACATGCCGCCGCCCTCCCCGCGGTGCTCCTCTGCCTGGCCGGGGGAGAGTGGGGACATGCCGCCCGCCCTCCCCGCGGTGCTCCTCCGGCCGCCCGGGGGAGAGCAGGGACATGCCGCCGCCCTCCCTGCGGCGCTCCTCCGGCCAGCTAGGGGAGAGCTGGACATGCCGCCCGCCCTCCCCGCGGTGCTCCTCCGGCCGCCCGGGGGAGAGCGGGGACATGCCGCCGCCCTCCCTGCGGCGCTCCTCCGGCCAGCTAGGGGAGAGCTGGGCATGCCGCCGCCCTCCCCGCGGTGCTCCTCCGGCCAGCCGGGGGAGCGGGGACATGCCACCGCCCTCCCCGCGGAACTCCTCCGGCCGGCCGGGGGAGAGCGGGGCATGCTGCCGCCCTCCCCGCCGGCACCCGGAGCTGGGTTGTGGGCATGCCGCGTTCCCCACCCTGGCCCCAGCGGGGCCATGGGCATGCCGTGCTCCCCGCCGGCGCCTCATCCGGGCAGCGGGGCCGCGGGCATGCCGCCCTCCCCGCCGGCGCCCCGGACGGGGCAGCTGGGCGGCGGGCATGCTGCGCTCCCGGCTGGGGGAGTGGGGCGGCCGGTGGCTTTTTTGCCGCCCCAGGCAAAAAAGCCAGAGCCGGCCCTGGGTGTCATTACCTTTCTTCTCTGCAACTCTTTTATTGGGGGTCTCAGATGCCTAATTGGACATCTGCTAGATGGCAAATATGATTGGGGATTTCAGAGAAGTGGCAATACTCTCCCAAGCCCACTCAAAGGTATTGGTTCAGATTCTGCACACACAGGCTGGCGTCACGGCATATACGCTTGGTTCATATTTTCGAGGACACCTCAACAGCCAGGTTAGGTCCTGGGGAATAAGGCAGCTTTCTGAAAGATGTGCCAGTATATCATATTAGTGTGTGCCAGCTGAACCTGAGCCCTGGACTGGGATTAGGAATCATGAGTTTAGGGTTCTGTTCCTGGCTTTGCCGCATACACACTGTATCCATTGGCTAATAGCCATTTGGACCCAAATTTTCAAAAATGGCCTCTAATTTTGTGTGCCTTACATGTGCTTACTGTGCTTTGTAATCAAGGTGCGATATACAGGGTGACTAGTAACAGACTATACTCACTCTAATCTTATCAATTATACTACAGATAACAGATGGACTAATTAGTAGTTAAATTAACTATTTAAATGTGCATGACTTGGAGTTACCAAGGGCTGTAATGTAACTTCAATGGTCTCATCTGGTAGTTGGTTTCTTGTAAAGAAAACATACTTTTCCCAAGTGGTATTTTTCTATGGATCAAAGTCAGCGTGAAATTTCTGAATTACTTTATATATGAGTGGGTAGTATCCTTTATGTAGAGCTGGTAAAAAATAAGGAGGTGTTTTCAATGGAATATTTTGGCTTCTTGCCAACATATCAAAAGCCAAAATATTTTAGTCTAAAACTGAAATATTTCAATTCAAAATGGTTCCACCACGCCACATGGCAGTTGTAGTTTTGGTGCCTTATGCTCCTGTTGTCTATTGTGGGCTGGGCTTTCTGGTCAGACTATATCTCCCATGATGCATCACTTTCTCTCTTCTTCTTGAGGGGAGGGCTGTGTGTCATAGAAGTCCTTGACTGTGATCCATCATTGGAGATGCAGTCCAACCAGAGAGCTCATCCTATAGAAGAGAACAGGACCATAAGGCACCCCAAACTACAACTCCCATGAGGCATGGTGGCACAGTTTCAAATAAAAATATTTCAGGTTTTTGTGGGGAGGTGGGGAAATGGTTTTCAGGTGTTTGGTTTTTTGATGAAATATTGTTTGTTTTTTGGTGTGGAAAGCTGATATTTTTCATGAAAAAATTCATTTTCATCCCAAAGTTCCAATTTTCCATCCAAAAACAGTTTCAAATGCAGAAATGTCATGTTCCCAGTGGAATGTACTTTAACTCTCCAGTGCCGCCACACCTGCCATATAAATCACCAAGGAGTGTTTCACCCTTTCTGATTTCTCTTCAAGAAATCTGGCTCCCAGGAAAATCTGGCAGTTCTGCAGCTGGGGTGAGCTGGTGTTACTGATCACCCTCTGTGTCCAATCCGAGAAGGATGAGAGTCTCTTACAGCCCCAGCTAGAGGCCCTGGGCTCTTTAGCTTACACTGTAGCAGCTCATACTTTTAACTCTGGAATCCCTGGTGTGTCAGTCAAGATGGTGGCAGCTGTACCACCTCCTTCAGTTCCTTGCTAGGTCCCCTACCAGACTGAGGGATTCTGACACCACCCCAGCAGAATGGGACTGCGTGTACCCCTGCACGCAGAGTCTGGAGGTAGTGTTGGGGTCAGGTTTCAGAGTCAATGCCCCATGGAGATAAGTGGGGCAGCTGTACCCTTTGAGCTATCATGTCGAACAGTCTGCAGAGTCAGACACTGCTGAAGTTATGCTCCAGCTTCATTTGATCCATTCTGTGCCGAAAATTCTGTTTTCTACTGCCATTATGCACCTGTTAAACTTGGTGTTTCCTCCTTCTTCTTTTGATTTCTAGCCAGTCAGCAAACGTCTTTCCTGCTACTTTTCATCATTTCTTTTTCTGGGCATTTCTTCTTTGCTGGCTGTGGCCTCTGGTACCTGCTGACCTAGAAAGAAAATATATCACAAAGAAAGAAAGCAGGCATTAGCTTTGCAATAGGAGGACTAAAGCCCAGCTGTTTCCTTTTAAAGGGCAGATACTTTGCATGTTTTCCCTCTGTCCCTTTGAAACTAGTTAAAGGCTTGAGGGCTCCTATATTTCCTGCTTCATAAAGAAAACTTAATGCTACCAAAGAGGAAACTGAGTTTTCTCTGCAGAGACCTGAAGTGCCTGCAGAATCTGGTAGATTTCATAGCATTTTTCCTTTTTGCAATAGGTCCTGTTGTGTATTATAAGAAAAATGTCTGTTTACAAGCTCGGCACATGAGTTTGATCTTGTCTATGCTGGTGCAATTCTGCAGTATATCTGTTGGCTTCTGTGGCACCTGTCTGGAATTACACTTGTATAATTGTGATCAGAAGCTGACTCATTTGTGGAAAGGAGTTTCATGGGTGTAATTTAGAGCAGAGTTTTAGCCCTGAATGTAAATTTTAGATTCGAATTGTTCTGTATTTTTGGGCCCCTAGCTCTCTTCCTAATGTCAGTCCAACACTTCAGATACATTTTTAATATGCAAAGGGAGGAATTTAAAATATCTTCACAATGGTTGGTGTTAAAGGAACAGGCACCTTTTGATGTTGCTAATTTGAATTTTAATTAGCAGTGACAGGGAATCTAACAAATGTCCATTTCATTTGTGCTTCTGCAACTGTAAGAGAGAATACACTATTCTAATGCTCTCCTTTGTTAGGTATTGGAAAGTATGTTTAATCATAAGAGTTTGGAGACCGTTTGGGATAATTGCTGTTCATTGTCTGCTATTTACAGTGGAACAAAGACTATTAGTTAATATGTACACAGAACTATAAATGGTTTCCTACAAGTATTACGATCCGGCTAATCTAACAGCCATGGAATAGGGGCAATATTTTTTAGTGGTTACTTCAATGCCTTTCATTAGTTGTTTAATTTAGACATGGTGTGGGCAGAGGGAAGCAGTGTTATGATCTGGATTAGGTTCAGAGTTTGAGATTGAGGCCAGTTGGGGACTATGGTTCAAAGATGATGGCAAAAAAAAAATTTGTGAAAACTTGTCCCCTTTTCTTTTATTCCAGATGATGGGAATATCTTGAAATTAGCTATTCCTATGAGATTTCAAATATGTGAAAATCAGAACCAGAAAAGAGGCCACTTCTGGTTTTGGTTCTTAACCAAATCCTTAGGGTTATTTTTTTGAGATTTGGGGATTGATAATTGACCCCTCCCTCCTACTCCGAGTATGGCTGTCCATCGTGTCTGACAATGACATCACAGCATCTTGTATGTTCTCTTGTGGCTACACAGTAGGATCTGCAAAGAGCAAGATCACAAACAGGAATGTATAGGCACCCACTGAAGACTTGGCATGATGCTTGGCCCTGTTTTCAAAGTGTTTACAACCTTTATAGTTGCTCTCTATTCAGGTCAGTCCTTGACTGTGTCTTTGAAATCAATATTTATGTCACATGATTAGAAATTCTGCTTAAGAGAGTCTTTGATGTATTTCTGTTGACTGCCTTTCCTTCATTTTCCAGTTTCAGTTCACCATAGAGGACTTTTGTGGGGGAGTCTGCCATCATCTATTCTGATAACATGAGCTGTCCATCTAAGATGAGCTTTGATAATCAGTGCTTCCATGCTGGTTGTTTTTGCTCTTTCAGTGATGTTTATGTTTGACACTTTGTCTTACTGGTGGACCTTCAGAATAGAGTGAAGATAGCTCATGTGAATTTTTTCAAGTTGCTTGATGTGTCTGCGATAAACTGTCCATGTTTGCCCATATAAAAGGGATGCTCTCATCGCTGCATTGTATGTCATCAGTTTTGTTGACAGTTTGATGATATGCTGGTTGAGTAGCCTATGGTTTGCCTTTCATATCTGTTTGATAGTACTTGATCCAGGGAACCATCACTTGAGATAGCACTTGCAAGATATGTAAAGAGATGAATGTTCTTTAGTTTTGTACCATCGATGCTGATGTTTGGCTTAGTGATAGTAGTTGATGGAGCTGTTTGGAAGACGGCTTCGGTTTTTTCCAGGCAGATGGTGAGTCCAAACTGTTTAGTTGCCTCTGAGAATCTGTCAAAGATAATCTGTAGGTCACTTTCACTATGACTAAGTGCAGCAAAATCAGCCATAGAAAGGGCTTCACATATGAGTTCCTCAAGGACTTTTGTCTTTGCAGTAAGCCTTGGGAGACTGAAATGTTTTCCATCAGTTCTGTACTTTATGGAGATTTGAAGATTGTCAGTTCCATGATTCAGAATGGCTGCAAAGAAGAGATCAAAGAGGACTGGTGCCAGCACTCTGCCTTGTTTCACCCCATTAGACATGGGGGATGTTTTAGAGTGGCCACCCTCTGAGAATACTTGTGAAGTCATGGCTTTGTGGAATTGATGTGTCATGCTACCACATTTGGGAGGAGGGTTGTATGGGGTGCAAAAGGAGAAACAGTACCTCTAGCCCTGAAATTTGAAAGGGTTTGCACATAAAGTCTCACTTTGTCCATATCCGTGTTTTGTTGTTGTTGTTGTTTGTTGTTTTTTAACAGAAGCTTCGTTGCTTTTTTAAACAGAAGCTGACTATGTAACGAAGGAGTCAGGATTCCCTAGTTGTGTTGCCAGCTTTCGATCTAACTTGCTGTGTGACCATGGCTAAGTCACTCAGGGCCAGATATGCACAAGGGGTCTCTAGGGCTAGGCTACACTTACCCGCTGCGTCGGAGGCATCGGATCGATCTTCTGGGTTCGATTTATCACGTCTTGTCTAGACGCGATAAATCGAACCAGGAAGTGCTCCCCCGTCGACGCTGGTAATCCTGCTCGTCGCAAGGAGTAAGCGCTGTCGACGGGGGAGCCTGCGCGCCGCGTCTGGACCCTAGGTAAGATCGAACTGAGATACTTCGACTTCAGCTATGTTATTAACGTAGCTGAAGTTGCGTATCTAAGTTCGACAGGGGGGGTTTGGTTGCCAAAATTTAGATACCTAATGTAGGCTCATTGAATTGACAGGGTCAATAGGGACACCAAAGACTTAATCAACATGGAGAATGAATTACCCTTCCACAGATACCTAGATAGCTCTCGTCACTCTAGTATCTGAACTTCAAGCTGAAGACCATTGATGAGGTTTGTACTACAGCAGCCCGTTGTTCCTGCTCAGTGAATAAAAAATCCCAAATGCTGTCAATTTTGCTCATTTAAAAAATGCAATGATTCACATTTTGGGGATTCTGGTTGTGGGGCTGATTAGATCTATTACATTAATTAAAAAAAACCGACTCCCTGTTAACGTCTCTGTATCAAGTCAATGGTGCTTGTAACCTGTGGCCTGATAAAACAAGCTCAGGGGCAACTATAAGACTGGCTGAAAGAGAAATAAAGGGGTGTTTAGTTGTTGATCAATTTTCTATGTGGCTTGGTTGTGAGCTACATAATAGTTCCACCCTATAACTGAGCACTTCATCGAATGTATTTTTGCATATACTTAAATCTTTACCTATCTTCAAAATTCAGTGTTGGTTCCTCAGGCATCTTAAAGGAGGTGGGTAGGGACAAGTGTTTCTGCTTTCTACCCTTAGGTGGAATGAGCTATGGGAGGCAGAAACTTTTTTAGTCTCAGCCAGTGCCAATGGAAATGGCTAATCACTGCCTGTAGATGCAGTGCACCACGGTATAATTTTTCTTTCTCCTACGTATTTTCTCCAGTGGTACTTTGTTGAAAACTATTCCCATATCCCTAAAGAACACCACAATAATTCCCAGAGACTGACAGTAACAGAATTCTTGAACAGAGACCTAATCAGTTCTTACAGCTTGTGAGCCGACTGCCTTTCCAACAGCAGCACAGATGCCAACACCCGAATGGATGAGATCCATCACCTAGATGCAAACTCTTTGCCATTGGCCGGTGTCCCAGACAGTAGCACTGAGGCGGAGAAATGAGCGGAGAGAATCCTTGTTTTTCTTACCACTTGCTCTTGTTTTGTGGAAACAGATCTTCACATGCCATCAAGTGCTGCATCCTAGCTAGAAGCCACCGTGCCAATAACAGTTATGCAGAATGTATAGGAATTAGTTGTTCTGTTCTTGCTAATTATAATAATACAGTAGTGCCTTGAGGCGCCAAGCAGGGGCTCGTTGTTCTAGGTGCTGTACAAGGGAGCTCCGAGATGCTCATAATCTATGACAAGAGACAATAGGTGACACAAAATAATGGGCTGAGAGATAACAGTGAAGTTGGGGGCAGCAGCATGCGTTAATAGTCTCTCATTGGTCATAATTGCCCCAGGGGGATGCCAGCTTAGCCAGTAGAAGATGACCGTGATCTGTAGGTCTATTGACTGACGCTGGAGGTATTTAAAGTCAGCAAAGCACTTCAGCACAAGATTAAATGCCATTTAAGTCAGTAGCACCCATTGAAATCAATGGAAATTAGGTGCCTAAGTACTTTTTCAGGATCAGGGCCAATGGGAATTAGGCACCTGCTTTAAGTTAAGGGCGTGTGCTGATATACTTTGCTGAGTTGGAATCTAAAAGAGAACAAGGTGTTGGTTTTAGGTTTTTGCTGTTTGGAGCTGGCCAAATATTGCAAAATAGTATTGGGAAATTTTGGGGAAAAAAATCTTGAAATCAGTTCAGCTGTATTTGCTCTCCTTTTCATCCATTTCCCCCAAACTTTTTGTTGTTGTTTTCAGGGTGTTAGAAGCCATGTGAACACTTATGGGCAGATGTGTTTGCAGAAGAGTAAGTCATATAGCCGTCTTGACATCCCTTTGATTTCCCTCCTCTTAATAAAAGTCCAAGTCATTCAATCAGGGAACAGAAACAAAATCACAATCAGTGCAATGGAGCTGTAATCCTAGTCAGAGCCTCTAGGGCAGGGATTGGCAACCTTTGGCACGCGGCCCGTCAGGGAAATGCGCTGGGATGGTTTGGTTACCTGCAGCGTCTGCAGATTCAGCTGATCGCAGCTCTCACTAGCTGCGGTTCGCCGCTTCAGGCCAATGGGGGCTGCAGAAAGCGGCGACCAACACATCCCTCAGCCCAGGCCGCTTCCCGCAGCCCCCATTGGCCTGGAACGGCGAACTGCAGCCAGTGGGAGCTGCGATCAGCCGAACCTGCGGATGCAGCAGGTAAACAAACTGTCCCAGCCCGTCAGCGGATTTCCCTGACAGGCCACATGCCAACTGTCTAATCGCACAAACCAAATACCGTTGTCCTGCCCCTTCTCCAAGACCCCTCACCCCACTCATTCCAGCCCTCCTCCCTCCGTCGCTCGCTCTCCCCCACCCTCACTCACTTTCTCCGGGCTGGGGCAGGGGGTTGGGGTTCAGGAGAGGGCTGAGGCAATGGGTTGTGGTGTGGGATGGGTTTCAGGGTGCAGGCTCCAGCCGGGTGGTGTTTACCTTGGGTGGCTCCCAGACATGGCGGCATGTCCAGCAGGGCCCCTAGGCCCAGGGGCGGCCAGGTGGCTCTGTACGCTGCCCTTGCCTGCAGGCACTGCCCTCGCAGCTCCCATTGGCCATGGTTCCAATGGTTTCAATGGGAGCTGTGGAGATGGCGCTTGGGGCAGGGGCAGCGCACGGAGACCCCCCTGGCCGCTCCTGTGCCTCGGAGCCGCTGCCAGACATACCGTAGCCCAGCTGCGCTACCAGACTTTTAGCGGCCTCAAATCTCCCAGATTGGATTCAGTAGCCTCCGGGAGATTGAGCCTCATTCCGGGAGCCTCCCTGCCAAACCGGGAGGATTGGCAATCCTAGGGTCCAGCCCTGGGGCATGGAGTCTCGGGGCTTCCCCCCACAGACAGGCGAGCCGGTGCTTGTAGCTCCATCCCCATGGTGTGTGTGTGTGTGTGTATGTGTGTGTGTGTCGTAGGTTCCTCACCCCTGCTAAAGGGATTAGTGGTGAAAAGATGGCAGAATAGAACTTGTTTAGGAAGCTGCCAGCCTTGCCTAGGAGGCCGCTAGGCTCTGCAGACAGCCCCACAACAGCCCACACTGTAGACTTCAATCAAGCAGGCACCAGACAAGCAAACAAACTCACCCCAAGGGTCATGTACTTGCTCCTCCTTCACCAGGAGAATTCCCTCACAAAACTCCTGTTTGCTAATCTCAACAGAGTCTAAATGTTACGTAGAATAAAGCAGCCTTGCCTAGTAGGCATATATACGTGGGCTGGGTAATGGAGTCCTGCCAACAGTTTGGAGCCTAGCTGTGGACCTGGAGGAGTTGCGATCACCACTCCACAGCTATGACTACAACATCCAGGTTGTTGCAGATGGGCTCCTTATGAAGGTGTTTTGGCCATTAGGTCCACTGACTGTCCCTCCTTGGAGGCTCCTCAACTCCCTCTCTGTGAGAGGAAAGAGCAGTCTTGAGGCTCAGGCACTAGCTCACTCATTCAAATGTTTCCCAGAGGGACCCTGAGTAAAAGTCATTACATCTGCCAGCTCTTTGGTGGGCATCAGAGCAGTTCACAGGGTGCAAGGCTCCCTGTCACCAGAACCATCTTCTCAGTTGGCATTGATTGGCACCTGTCTTGGCTTTCTCAGCGGAGAGGCCAAAGAACTGAGTGGGACATGGAATTATTTTCTCACCACCCAAAGGCAGTTGCTCCAGAATAAATCCGAGTCACGTTCATGGGGGTAAGGACGTACTGCATCTGTTGTACAGGCTGTACTTTTCCTATGGATAAATAGTGCTTGAGTGTCCAGAGCTGTCAGTCCAGCACCTTCACCCAGTGCTAAACTCACTCAGAATATTTTTTATTAAAAACATAAAATAATGACCTGCAGAATAAATGCCGAACTACTCTGTGGCTCATGAAATTGTATTGTCTCTGCCTCTAACTTACTTGAAGGCGGGCATATGAGCTATGCATAATATAGTAGGTGACTGCTGAGATAAGAAACGAATAAGTGAAAATGGAATATTTATGCAAATTTGTATAGCTCCCGCTATTCAAAAGTTCCCTGTTAGTTGCAGTGAATTGTAGCTAATGACTGTAATTTGCCTTAAAGTAACATACCTAGGGAAGTTTCTGATTAATCGCTATTGTTGATCCATTTTTTTTTTTTGAAATTCTGGATGTTTTAAGCAGCAAAAATGCTGCTTCTTTGTTTATAATTAGCTTTCTCCTTTGTAATCTGGTGGGTGGTTGCATGCATCAAATAATGGTACCGTGGTGACAAGTTAGCGGTGGATGCAGTAGAGTGACAACTGTCGACGATGAGAAGTTCCCTAGCACCAGCAGGGGTAGAACCCAGATCCTCCGGCATCAAAAGCATAGGCCTCTATCACCTGGGCTAACAGAGAAAATCTCTGTAGGAGGTTAGCACTAATAAGGCCTGTACCATATTTGAGCAGTTCTGATTTTATCCGGCAAAGGACAGCCGTGCACAGAGTATTCATTCACAAGAAGGCAAGTTGCTGCTACCAGACCTGTAAATCGTTCCCTGTGGAAATTACAGTGTGCACTAAGTACTGTGACACTTTAGGAGATTGAGAGAAGATGGTTATCTGTGCATAACTATGGGGCAAATCCAAATGATGTCTGCTGCAGGAATACCTACAGGAGAGGCCACTGGGCCTGGAAGTCTCTGTGAGAATATTCTTGAGAGTGTTCCTGGAATCATTCCATTGCCAGGGTAGAGTTTTCTCTCCCTACAGAATGAGTGGCTCAGACCTCACACCCTGGAGACCTTCACAGTGTTACCAATTTTATCATTTATATTACCCAGTAGGCCTAGATCCAGCATCTTCACTGCATTTTTAACCTGGGTCTGTGGGACCCAAGCCTGTAGACTCAGTATTTCCAAGCCCACGCTTGAGCATCCGCACTGCATTGTAAACCTGGGCTTAAAATGGCTAGACCTGGGTCTCACAGCCAGGCTAATGTCTCCATACTGCATTACGCAGACCTTCTGACTTGAGTCTGCGGTTTGACTTGCGTCCACACTGCAAAATTCCAGGGCTTGGGCTGAGTTACAGTAGGACTCAGACTCTGACCCACTACCCTAGCACGGTCCTAGGACCTGGGTCCCGAGTGCTTGCTGCCCTGAGTCAGACTTATTTGTGTGGCAGGGTGGGGTGGGGACTCAAACCTGAATCAGAACCTGGGCTTAGTGGACAGTGTAAACATACGCTAGAAGCTCCAGTTACGGCCCAGGACCCCATTGTGCTAGGTGCTGTACAAACAGAACAAAAAGCTGGCTGCTGCCCCAAGGAGCTTGCACTCTAAGTATAAAACAAGAGACAGCAGATGGAGCAGTACAGGGAAACAATGAGACAGTATTGACCAGCATGATAGGCTGTGGTCTCTGCACACCAGCAGCCTAACTGTTGTCAGGTTTGTGTAGGGATCACAGCAAAGGAGAATTCTGAGGAGGGATTTGAAGATGGATAATTAGGTTGCTTTGTGGAAGGTTATGGGGAGCACCTCCCAAGTGTGTGGGGCAGCAGTGGAGAAAGCATGAAGGTGGGCAGTGGGAGCTGGCATCATAGACCGATCAGAGGCAAGCATCGACTGCTCAATAGAGCATGAGATGGTAGGAAAGGTTTGGATTGGCCATGAAGTGACTAAAAGGAGTTTATGTGTGATACAATTTTATCATTAGTCTCATACATCACTATATCCAGAAAGAAAATTTCTAAAGCACCTAAATTCCACCGACTTTCAGTGAGTCTGTACTTACCGGGGGATCGACGCTGCGGATGATTTGGAACCCATGGGTGAACCAGCCATTTCAGGGAGGTGAGAGCATCCTCTGTTCTCCCTTGGAATGGGGTTCAGGCCCCGGTGCCGAGATTGGTACCAAGATGCAGGATACACCTCCATGGGACCCACCTGCAACAGAGGAGGTACAGTGTTCGGTACCAGTGTAAGCCTCATCGTCGTCCTCCCCAGATGAGGCAATGCTGGGGATGGTCATGGCACCCGCACAGGATGACTACAGGTTGTGTCAAGAGCTTCTGCATACAGGATTGGGCATACAGGTGGAAGAAATTTCTGAGTCAGTCCATGCCCTGGTAGACATATTAACACCCTTGGGATCGTCGAGGGTGGCCTTGCCCTTAAATGACACCATCTTAGAACCCAATAATGCTCAGTGGCAGACTTCTGCATCTCTCCAGCCCACGGCCAAGGTGATGGAGAGAAAATATTTTGTGCCTCCTAAGGGCTATGAATATCTATACACTCATTGTCCACTAGGTTTGCTGGTTGTTGCAGTGGCTAATGAGAGGGAGAGACAGGAGCAATGGGAGCCCATCGCCTAAGGTGAAGGAGGACAAAAACATTTATTGATTGGTTAGGAAGGTCCAACCATCAGACCCTCTTGGGCCGTTATGATTTTAACTTTTGGTCGGCCATGACAAAGTTTAAGGAACTATCTTTGGAGTCCAGAAGTGAATTCTCTGCCTCGGTAGATGAGGGTAAGGTGGTAGCCAAGGCATTCCTCCAGGTGGCCATGGATGCGGCAGACACGGCAGCCTGAGCCATGGCCTCAGCAGTGGTCATGAGGTGGAGCTCCTGGCTTCAGTCTTCAAGACTACTCTATGAGGTCTAACAAACTATTCTGGATTTGACATATGATGGCAAATCTCTGCATTTCACCCTTGGGTGAATGGGTGGTCAGTATTTTCAAACTCAATTTGTGGCCACTTCCTGAAGGGGTTGGAGCATCCGAATCCACATGTATAACAACCTCTGCCTCCTTGGGACCATAATTTGGTATTGATGAAGCTGACAGGACCCCCATTCGATCCACTGGCAACATGGTCCTTGCTTTATCTGTTCTGGAAGGTGGCTTTTCTTGTGGACATCACCTCAGCTAGAAAGGTCTCCAAGATATAGGCCCTTATCTCTGAACCACTGTATACAGTGTTCTTCAAGGACAATGAATGGCTGCGGTCACACCCATCCTTTCTTCTTAAGGTCTCACTATTTCATAGTAAACAGGACCTTTTTCTCCCGGTCTTCTATCCTAACTCACATGCTAGCAGGGACAAACAGAGGCTCCACTCGCTGGATGTGAGACATGCACTTGCTTTCTAATGGGGGGAGGCATAGCTCAGTGGTTTGAGCATTGGCCTGCTAAACCCAGGGTTGTGAGTTCAATCCTTGAGGGGGCCATTTAGGGATCTGGGGCAAAAATTGGGGATTGGTCCTGCTTTGAGCACGGGGTTGGACTAGATGACCTCCTAAGGTCCCTTCCAACCCTGATATTCTATGTAGAGAGAGCCAAACTGTTTAGAAAGACCACCCAACATTGCAGACAGTATGAGAGGCAGTTCAGTCTCAGTCCAGAGAATTTCCTCTTGGATCACATCCTGCATCCGCACTTGTTATGACCCGGCGAAGGTCCCACCTCCTCGCTTGATGGTTCACTTTATGAGATCACAAGCATTGTTGGCAGTATTTGTGCCTCAGGTTCCAATCCAGGACATCTGCAGAACAGCGACCTGGTCTTCAGTCCACACGTTCTCCGCACACTAGGCCATCATCCAGCAGGCTAGAGATGATGCAGGTTTCGGCTGAGTGCTGGTGCAGTCTGCTTGTCAGTGAAACTCCAAACCCACCGCCTGACCAATTGCATAGCAGGCGCCTACATTGGAATGGACATGAGCAAGCACTTGAAGAAAAAAACAGTTAACATTTCTGTAACGGTTATTTTTCTAGATGTGTTGCTCATGTCTGTTCCCAAACCCGCTGTCCTACCACTCTGTCGGAGTTGCTGGCAAGAAGGAACTGAGGGGGCGGCGGGGCAGCAGGTTCCTATGTACCGCACCATAAAAGCGCCACTCCGGGCAGCACCAGAGCCGATCTGACAGATACCAGATAGGGAAAAACTTTCCAGCCGTGGGGCACATGGCGAGTGCACCCCTACATTGGAATGGACATAAGCAACACAGTGAACAACAGTTACGGAAAGGTTAGTAATCGTTTTTTTATAAACACATAGAGGAACATCGTATGATAAGGGTGGACTAGCCTGGGTTCTGTAAAGGAAATTATGCCACATTAATTCATTAGAATCATCTGGGCATGTCAACAAAATAGAGGATAAAGGAGAACCAAATCACATAATTAATTTGGATTTTCAACAAATCTTTGACCAAGTCCCTCGCAAGAATCTCCTATTCTCAAGAGCAAGGGGATTCAATGAAATTGAAAGGCAACAAATTGAAAACTGAAAAAGAAAGTACTTTATTCATATACAAGATAGAATTACCCTGTGAAACTCATTGCCGCAAGATATTATTGGGTCCAAGAACATAGGGTTCAAAAAGGATTTGATATTATTGTGAATAATTAGAACACCCACAATCACATTAGATAGGATTAGGCTGCTGATGTGCAGAGATCATATTGCCCAATATTGACTCGTTGTTTACTTGTATTCCTCCATCTGTCTGTCTGCATCGATGTTTTGTCTCGTTTTCTACTTATATTATAAGCTTCTTAGAACAGGAACCATATTTTCTGTGTGTGTTTGTACAGTACCTAACACAATGGGGCCCTGACCCAGGACTTGGGCTCCTAGGCACTATAATAATACAAATAATAAATAATAACTGATTAAAAGAGACAAACTCTCATGGTTTATTCCATGCGTCAACCACTGATGGGGGTTTAGGAAGAGACTTTGCCTGTGGACAGGTTATTTCATAACTTATCCATAAGGGGATATCTTACATCTTTCTCTGAAGCATTGGATACTGACCATGATTGGAAGCAGAATACCAAGCTCAATGGACTTCTGGTCTGATCTGGCATCACGAGTGCTATGCAGTCTAATTTATCTTTCCCGTCCCCGAAACCACTGGGAAATTTTAGAAGCTGAGCCTGAGGCAGGTAGAAAGAAAGAGAGACATGTGATAACATTATCCATAGAGACATGATTGCCTCCCACCTGCTCGTGACTCATCAGAGCCTGGTTGGTAGCATGCTATAGACTGAAAGAAACAATCAACACAAAATCGGCCTTAGTAATAAAATGTCAGACTGATTCTTTAAATAAAAAAAGCCCATAAAAGTTGAAGTCACTTATCAATGCCAAATCACGACTAAATATTTTCTGTTTAGCAATTGCTTGACACTGCTGCTAATGTTTAAATTTGCCAGGATGAGGAACAGTTTGAAGGTAATGTTATGATCCGTCTCATTATTTTCTTCTCCTTTGGAGGACACAACACTAATTAGCTGGCATGCTGCAACTGGCCCCGTTACAAAGTATCTCTCCTCTGGCTGTTGTGGAAGGCTCTTGAGTAAATAGAATGGGTGTGTGTGATTGGACACTTCAGCTTGTTCTCGCCTTTGAGACTCTGTGCCATTGCAGAGCAAAATGAGCAACTGAGGAAACTCTCCGGCTGATGGTGGTTGTAAAGGTTGTGTCTGAGTCACGTCAGTGTGATATCTACAGTGTTCACAAAAAGCCCCTTTTTAAAGTTCAAAAATTAGTGCATGAAGTTAATACCAATAGGTAAAAGAGGCAGCATTTTTCAGTGAATAATGCACTGGACTAGGAGACTTGGGTTCGATACTTAGTTCTGCCACCGATCTGTTATGTGACCTTGGACAAGTTGGTTTGCTGCTCTGTGCATGTTTCCTCTTCAACACTCCCTCTGTCTTGCCTATATAGATTGTAGACTCCTCGGGGCAGAGGGCTGTCCCTTATTATGTGTTGTATGCTGCCTGCTGCAGTGGGCTTCCAAATTTGATTGGGGGGCCCTAGGCACTAGCGTAATAAAGATACAGGTTTGATGCTGCAAAGTGTTGAGTGGGAAATCTGAAGGGAGTTGAGGCCATTGGGCACCTGGAATGAATAGGTCCTAAGAAGCTAAATTATATTTTCCTTAATGCACTTTTTATGTCCTCCTATTCTCCTCCTCATATATCCCCATTTTTGCACATCAAAGGACCACATATTTTGCCTTCAAATCCTTATATCTCTCTGTTTGGAACACATCCATCACATTATCTGAATGCCACAAAGTCTATCAACCTTAATCCAGCGACAACAGGAGAGTGATGTTGAACAAATTGCAAACTCAGATTAAACTTCAGGGGCAGAGCTGAATTTAGCTGAGCTAAGCAGGGAAGACGTGGTATAAAAAGTCACTTGCGAGGCAAACTTGAGAGCTGCAGACAGAGGCAGCTAATCAGCATTTCAGAGCGAGTTGAGAGAGACTTTCATTCCAGTTTCAGCACTGTGTGTGATATCAAGATGGACAGTGATGGAACAGTGGTGGTGACCTGCAATGAATGTGCCAATGTTCTCTTTCCTGCCTGAAGACAGTAGGGATTTCATGTGCATAAAGTGCAAACTGGTGGCTGTTTTGGAGGAGAAGATTCTTGCAGTCCAGGGGCAAGTAGAGACACTACAGAAAAGCAGAGTAGTTCCTAAACAGCCAGGTTCAGGAAACACCAAATACCTTAGGTTCAAGGTAGAATGGAGCTGGTCACCAAGAACTATCAGAGAGGAAGTCAGAGACCTGGCAGTTCATAGTCACCAGAAGCAGGAGGTGATGGCAGCATTCTATATGGCTGGAGAAAGATGAGAATGGGCAGACTGTTGCCACCAGAGAGAACAGAAACTCCATGCAGCTAGACGTTTTGCATAGATACCAGGTCCTCAACCTGGAAAATATGGAAGATACCACTCGAGATCCAGCAGATCCAAGGGAATGGAGAGAGGTACTGGACACACATCTCAGCCCAGCTTATAAGAAAATCAAGCTTGCCCACAATGAGTTCTACAATCGTCCAAAGATGACAAACAATCCTTGTTGGAGATTCAATTATCAGAAAAATAGAAAGAACACTCTGCAAGGGATGGGGAACAACAGGACAGCATGCAGCCAGGACATGAGATGTCACTCTAAGACTAGATAGGCTTTTTCATAGATTCATAGATTCATAGATTCTAGGGCTGGAAGGGACCTCGAGAGGTCATCGAGTCCAGCCCCCTGCCCTCATGACAGGACTAATTACTGTCTAGACCATCCCTGATAGACATTTATCTAACCTACTCTTAAATATCTCCAGAGATGGAGATTCCACAACCGCCCTGGGCAGTTTATTCCAGTGTTTAACCACCCTGACAGTTAGGAACTTTTTCCTAATGTCCAACCTAAACCTCCCTTGCTGAAGTTTAAGCTTCTTGTTCTATCCTCAGATGCTAAGATGAACAAGTTTCTCCCTCCTCCTTATGACACCCTTTTAGATACCTGAAGACCGCTATCATGTCCCCTCTCAGTCTTCTCTTTTCCAAACTAAACAAACCCAATTCCTTCAGCCTTCCTTCATAGGTCATGTTCTCTAGATCCTTAATCATTCTTGTTGCTCTTCTCTGGACCCTCTCCAATTTCTCCACATCTTTCTTGAAATGCAGTGCCCAGAACTGGACACAATACTCCAGTTGAGGCCTAACCAGCGCAGAGTAGAGCGGAAGAATGACTTCTCGTGTCTTGCTCACCACACACCTGTTAATGCAGCCCAGAATCATGTTTGCTTTTTTTGCTACAGCATCACACTGTTGACTCATATTTAGCATGTGGTCCACTATAACCCCTAGATCCCTTTCTGCCGTACTCCTTCCTAGACAGTCTCCTCCCATTCTGTATGTGTGAAACTGATTGTTCCTACCTAGGTGGAGCACTTTGCATTTGTCCTTATTAAACTTCATCCTGTTTACCTCTGACCATTTCTCCAATTTGTCCAGATCATTTTGAATTATGACCCTATCCACCAAAGCAGTTGCAATCCCTCCCAGTTTGGTATCATCTGCAAACTTAATAAGCATACTTTCTATGCCAATATCCAAGTCGTTGATGAAGATATTGAACAGAGCCGGTCCCAAAACAGACCCTTGCGGAACCCCACTCGTTATACCTTTCCAGCAGGATTGGGAACCATTTATAACTACTCTCTGAGTACGGTTATCCAGCCAGTTGCGCACCCACCTTATAGTAGCCCCATCTAAGTTGTATTTCCCTAGTTAATTGATAAGAATATCATGCGAGACCGTATCAAATGCCTTACTAAAGTCTAGGTATACCACATCCACCGCTTCTCCCTTATCCACAAGACTTGTTATCCTATCAAAGAAAGCTATCAGATTGGTTTGACATGATTTGTTCTTTACAAATCCATGCTGGTTATTCCCTATCACCTTACCACCTTCCAAGTGTTTGCAGATGATTTCCTTAATTACTTGCTCCATTATTTTCCCTGGCACAGAAGTTAAACTAACTGGTCTGTAGTTTCCTAGGTTGTTTTTATTTCCCTTTTTATAGATGAGCACTATATTTGCCCTTTTCCAGTCTTCTGGAATCTCTCCTGTCTCCTATGATTTACCAAAGATAATAGCTAGAGGCTCAGATACCTCCTCTATTAGCTCCTTGAGTATTCTAGGATGCATTTCATCAGGTCCTGGTGACTTGCAGGCATCTAACTTATCTAAGTGATTTTTAACTTGTTCTTTTTTTATTTTATCTTCTAAACCTTCCCCCTTCCCATTTGCATTTATTATGTTAGGCATTCCCTCAGACTTCTCGGTGAAGACCGAAACAAAGAAGTCATTAAGCATCTCTGCCATTTCCAAGTTTCCTGTTACTGTTTCTCCCTCCTCACTGAGTAGTGGGCCTACTTGGTCTTCCTCTTGCTTCTAATGTATTGATAAAAAGTTTTCTTGTTTCCCTTTATTCCTGCAGCTAGTTTGAGCTCATTTTGTGCCTTTGCCTTTCTAATCTTGCCCCTGCATTCCCGTGTTGTTTGCCTATATTCATCCTTTGTAATTTGTCCTAGTTTCCATTTTTTATACGACTCCTTTTTATTTTTTAGATCTTGCAAGATCTCGTGGTTAAGCCAAGGTGGTCTTTTACCACATTTTCTATCTTTCCTACCCAGCGGAATAGTTTGCTTTTGGGTCCTTAATAGTGTCCCTTTGAAATACTGCCAGCTCTCCTCAGTTGTTTTTCCCCTCAGTCTTGATTCCCATGGGACCTTACCTATCAGCTCTCTGAGCTTACCAAAATCCGCTTTCCTGAAATCCATTGTCTCTATTTTGCTGTACTCCCTTCTACCCTTCCTTAGAATTGTGAACTCTAGGATTTCATGATCACTTTTGCCCAAGCTGCCTTCTACTTTCAAGTTCTCAACGAGTTCCTCCCTATTTGTTAAAATCAAATCTAGAACAGCTTCCCCCCTAGTAGCTTTCTCAACCTTCTGAAATAAAAAGTTGTCTGCAATGCAGTCCAAGAACTTATTGGATAGTCTGTGCCCTGCCGTGTTATTTTCCCAACATATATCTGGATAGTTGAAGTCCCCCATCACCACCAAATCTTGGGCTTTGGATGGAAGGATCCATTGGTGATCATTTTATATCAGCATTAATGACTTAAGCTAAGATTTAAACATGGGTATTTTTAGTAAAAGTCATGGGCAATAAACAAAAATTAATGGCCTGTGACCTGTCCATGACTTTCACTATAAATGCCCATTACTAAATCTCTGCTCATGGGCCCCGCTGCTCTGGGGGGAGGGACTCCTCCAATGGTGGGGGCTAACTGCTCTCAGTAGCCCTGCTCCCAGGCCCTGGGGACCACTCTCACGAGGTCTCCAGAGCTGCCCCCGGGACCACTGCTGCTTGGGCCACTCCTGGGACTGCTGTTCAGGAGCTCCCCAGGGCCGCTGCTCTGGCCACCCCTGGGACTGTAGCTGCATGGGGGTCCCCGGGGCTGCCCCTGGGAGCACTGCCTGGGCAGTCCCCGGGGCCAGCAGTACCAGCCACTGCTCAGGCGCTCCCCGGGGCCAGCTGCCAGGCACTGCCCGAGCAGCAGCCAGTGTGACTTGCCCCAGGGCCACTCCAGCAGCGGCCAGTGTGGATAGGCAGCCCTGAAGTCAGCCACACCGGCCGCTTCAGCTATGGAAGTCATGGAGGTCTCAGAAAGTCATGAAATCTGCGACCTCCATGACAGAATCGCAGCCTTACTATAATCACACTGCGATGTGGGATATCTCACAGATAGTAGATGATTTCAAGGAACTTGGAAGCATGCTGAAGAAGAATGTCCAAGCAATCGTCTTTGAGATCCTTCCTGTCCCACAAGCAAAGGATTACAAAAGGAAGATGATTTTGGAAGTGAACTGCTGATTAAGTGGTGTAGAGTGGAGGGTTTGGATTTTGTGGAACATTGTTTCACCTTCTAGGGGAAGAGGGGGCTGGATAGTTTGGATGGCCTCCACCTCGGTAGAAGGGGGACCAAGCTTCTCGGGACAGTTTGAGTAGAGTAGTCAGGAGAGGGTTAAACTAATAGCAAAAAAGGAGGGTGAAAAGAAGGAAAATATGAGTATGCAACAGAAATTTGAGATTTGAGAACAAGATTAATCAAGGAACCAAAGGACGTGAAGAGAAGAAATTTTTGAATTGCCTCTTCACCAATGCTAGGAGCCTGGGTAACAAACAAGAGGAACTGGAATTGCTCATTTATGAACATAAATTTAATCTTTGATGGTGGGATGAGCCTCACAATTGGAATGGTCAAATCAATGGTTATAACATCTTTAGGAAGGTTTGAGTGGGCAGAAGGGAAAGGATAGTGGCAAACTTTGTCAAATATGGCATTACCTGTTTCCAAGTCACTGATAGCTTGGAAGAAAATTATCTTGAACGCTTAGGAAGTTGTCATATAAACTTGATCCATATCTTAAAGTGTTTTGGCCAACATGAGAGAATTCTTTATTTGACCTTGTCTAACAGATACTAAAGAACTAAAAATTAATGGTAGCTTAGATACAAAGGATCAGTTGCACATTTGTAATGTGCCAGCAGAATAAAGTCCAGACTATTGATATATATTTATAAACGGAGATATGCCAATCTCCTAGAACTGAAAGGTCATCAAGTCCAGTCCCCTGCCTTTACTAGCAGGACCAAGTACTGTTCCCCGACAGATTTTTGCCCCAGATCCCTAAATGGCCCTCTCAAGGATTGAGCTCACAATGCTGGGTTTAGTAGACCAATGCTCAAACCACTGACCTATCCCTCCCCCCCAATATATACTTTAATAGGACCTGTTTCACAAAGCTGAAACATTATGAGCCATATCAGCTGGGAGGAAGAATTTATTGAAAAAATGTGAATGATAATTGGAAATCATTTAAGAACACCTTAGCAGATGTCCAAAAACCTACAATCCCACAATTGAGGAAGAAGGCTTTTCTGAGTAAAAAACTAACCTGGTTTAGATTATGTAAAGGCAGCTATATATTTTTTAAAGCATATAACAAATTGAAGAAAGGGAAAGTTCATAGTAATGAATATAAATCAGAAGTTAGGAATTCTCAAAAATTGATAAGGGAAGCAAAGGAACACAAAGAGAAATCTGTGGTCAGCAGAGTTAAGGACAATAAGGACTTTTAAAATATATTAGGAACAAAAAGAATCCTGACAATAGTATTGGTCCATTACTAGGTAGAAATGATAGAATTATCAATAATGAAAGGCAGAAATGTTCAATATTTCTACTCTATTTCTATTCTGTATTTGAGGAAATCAGATGACATAATCTCATCATATAGTGATGATAACACTCTTTCCATTCCACTAGTATTTCAGGAGAATGTTAAACAGCAGCTGCTAAAGTTAGACATTTTTAAATCAGCAGTTCCAAGTAATGTGCACCTGAGAGTTTTAAAAGAGTTGGCTGAGGGGATTGCTTGACCATTAATGCTGAAGCCTTGAGCACTGCGGAAGTTCCAGAAGACTGGCAGAAAGCTAATATTGTGCCAGTTTTTAAAAGGGGTAAATGGGATGACCTGTGTAATTATAGGCCTGTCAGCCTGACATCGGTCCCGGATAAGATAATGGAGTGGCTGATACAGGACTTGATTAATAGAGAATTTAAGGAAGGTAATGTAAGTAAAGAACAGCAACATGGGTTTAAGGAAAATAGATCCTGTCAAGCTAATTTGATTTATTTTTTGATGAGATTACACATTTTGTTGTTAAAGGTACTAGTTTTGATGTAATATACTCAGCCTTCTTAGTGGATTAAACACTGGCTAACTGATAGATCTCTTATCCAGGGAAGCAGTGCCTCTGTGCTGCCCCAAGCAAAAAAAACTTTGGCCGCCCTCCCTTTTTTTCGCGCCCCCTGCCCCAACTCCGCCCGTTCCCCGCCCCATTCCAACCCCTTCCCCAAATCCCCGGCCCCGCCTCCTCCCCTGGGCGCACTGCATTTCCCCTCGTCTGCTTCAGAGATAAAATGTGCTATTTAGTATGTATTGTGATGTGCTGAATTCAAATATGACAATTAAAACAACTGATTGTCTACTGTTTCTAAGATATTTAAGTTTTTACATTTTATGTCTATGTATATTGTGTAGATAGTGGAGTTTTAATCATAAATTGTAAACCTAGGTCTTTTCATGTGTTTATGGTTGCTTTACATGATACTATTTCACCTGTCCTGTTTATGTAACACTTTAAAAATCAGCAAAGGGGTTATATAAATAAAATGTATTATGAAACAAAAGGCAAAAAACTATTATGTACATAGTTTAGTCCTATTCAGTGTCTACTCGGCACTTCTTGGCTTGTCTCTTGTATTCATTAAATGGAGCATCTCTTGTCACTGTCCAGCAATAGTCTGCAAGCATTGATGGGCTCCATTTGCCCTGATAGCGTTTCTCCATTGTTGCAATGTCCTGGTGAAGTCGCTCGCCGTGCTCGTCGCTCACTTCTCCGCAGTTCGGTAGGAAAAAATCTAGATGAGAGTGCAAAAAATGTATCTTTAGTGACATGTTGCAACCAAGGCTTTGGTATGCCTTTAGGAGGTTTTCCACCAACAACCTGTAGCTGTCTGCCTTGTTGTTTCCGAGAAAATTTATTGCCACTAACTGGAAGGCTTTCCATGCCTTTTTTTCCTTGCCACGCAGTGCATGGTCAAATGCATCATCTCGAAGAAGTTCACGAATCTCAGGACCAACAAAGACACCTTCCTTTATCTTAGCTTCACTTAACCTTGGAAATTTTCCACGGAGGTACTTTAAAGCTGCTTGTGTTTTGTCAATGGCCTTGACAAAGTTCTTCATCAGACCCAGCTTGATGTGTAAGGGTGGTAACAAAATCTTCCTTGATTCAACAAGTGGTGGATGCTGAACACTTTTCCTCCCAGGCTCCAATGACTGTCGGAGTGGCCAATCTTTCTTGATGTAGTGGGAATCTCTTGCACGACAATCCCATTCGCAGAGAAAACAGCAGTACTTTGTGTATCCAGTCTGCAGACCAAGCAAGAGAGCAACAACCTTCAAATCGCCACAAAGCTGCCACTGATGTTGGTCATAGTTTATGCACCTCAAAAGTTGTTTCATGTTGTCATAGGTTTCCTTCATATGGACTGCATGACCAACTGGAATTGATGGCAAAACATTGCCATTATGCAGTAAAACAGCTTTAAGACTCGTCTTCGATGAATCAATGAACAGTCTCCACTCATCTGGATCGTGAACGATGTTGAGGGCTGCCATCACACCATCGATGTTGTTGCAGGCTACAAGATCACCTTCCAGGAAGAAGAATGGGACAAGATCCTTTTGACGGTCACGGAACATGGAAACCCTAACATCACCTGCCAGGAGATTCCACTGCTGTAGTCTGGAGCCCAAAAGCTCTGCCTTACTCTCAGGTAGTTCCAAATCCCTGACAAGGTCATTCAGTTCACCTTGTGTTATGAGGTGTGGTTCAGAGGAGGAGGATGGGAGAAAATGTGGGTCCTGTGACATTGATGGTTCAGGACCAGAAGTTTCATCCTCTTCCTCTTCCTCGTCTGACTCAAGTGAGAATGATTCTGGTGCATCAGGAACCGGCAGGCCTTCTCTGTGGGGTACTGGGCGTATAGCTGATGGAATGTTTGGATAATGCACAGTCCACTTTTTCTTCTTTGACACACCTTTCCCGACTGGAGGCACCATGCAGAAGTAACAATTGCTGGTATGATCTGTTGGCTCTCTCCAAATCATTGGCACTGCAAAAGGCATAGATTTCCTTTTCCTGTTCAACCACTGGCAAAGATTTGTTGCACAAGTGTTGCAGCATATGTGTGGGGCCCACCTCTTGTCTTGATCTCCAATTTTGCAGCCAAAAGAAAGGTGATAGGCTTTCTTAACCATAGTGGTTATACTGTGCTTTTGTGACGCAAAAGTCACTTCACCACAAACATAGCAGAAGTTATCTGCACTGTTCGCACAAGTACGAGGCATCTCTGCTCACTTTGGCTAAACAGAAATGTGTCCCTTTGCAAAATCAAACACTGACAAATAAGAGAGCACGACACTGTATGAGTTCTAGAGCTGATATAGGGCAATTTGTTCAGCAGAGTGATGTAAGCTTTGTTATGATTGCATCATCTATGACTTCTAGGAATAACATGATGCAATTCATATCATGTATGATGCAATACCAGCTTCAGATTGCATCATTCATTGTTTTGCCTAAAAAGCAAATACTGTCCAAACCCAGTCATAGATTTATTCATAGATCCAGTCAAAGATGTATTTTAGTCATTTCTGGTTGAAATTGAGATCCCTTCCCTTTATAACTCACTTATCCTCCGCCATTCCCAGTCAAGGGTCGTATATACTGACCCAATAGCATGTCTTGAAAACTAGAGCCAATCAACAATTTTAAGCATCATTTTCGTTCTCAGTGACCCAGAATTAGTAAAGTTTGACCACATTTATTTCAGAAGCATTTTGGCTGTAGAGCAGTGGAATCATTGGGACATGGAACCAGGATACTTTATTGTATAATGCACTGGTTTTGTTTCTAACTGGGGAGAGTCTTAATCCACTTTCTTGTCCTGATGTTAGTACTGGACATGGAGAAATGTCAGAGGTGGAATTTATAATTTATGTTTATGTGATTGTGATAAATGAGGGAATGATAAGGTTTAGTTAATTGGTCTGTAACTAACATTTGTACCTCTACTGTTCCCATTTCTCAGAGTTCTTTTACTGTACCCCTGTAAATTTCCATTATTAATGGACTTAACATCTTGAATCATCATGGAAACATCTCCCTGTGTTATAGCCTCATTTACAAATTGCACTCAGCTATGTTCATATCTTTTCCATATACACAGTATCTCTTTTCATTAGAACATGGTCCATAATTTCCCCCTCCTGAATACATGAATATTAATATTCCCTCATTTGCACCATTTGGTATAAATTTCCATGTTATGAGAAGAGGAATCAAATGTTGTTGATTTCTTGAAAAAATACACTGCAGAGTTACATTACTTCCTTTAGATCCTAAAATTGTTTGAATAGTTAGGACTGTCGTAGGCACAGTCATACGTATTTGTTTAATCTTTTCCACATTTTCTCTTAATAGCCTGTTGTCATGTATATGTTCCCCAATTTATCTTCTTACTTTTTTAATGCTTGTATTCTTATTGGTATTACACTCTTTTAGTGTGTGGTCCTCTTCATCGGTTAAGATGTGGAATTGCTTCGCAGTAGATCTTATAACTGGCCTGAACGTCGTTATTCTATAACACTCAGGGAGTATACTGTTTTCCTTCATACCGAATCGATAAACATTTACAACCCCATTTTCATATTTGGAGGAGAGTACCCTCAACTCCAATCTTCCAGTACTTCGATCATAGCTATGTTGAAGCGCTATTGTACAATCTTTAGAGCACATCCGGCCTCCAATTACCCAGTTCATAAATGGCAGACACTGGAATTCCTGTTGTGCTCTGCCATGTCCCACCAACCAATCATACACAAGTCGAAGCATACACAGTTCATAAGGAGATATTTGTGGGCCATGCATTTGAATCGGTTCTTTCTCTGTATACACAGGGTAAGTCCAGGTCCAGTTCATTAAATAGCATGTATCCAAGTAGCAGACAGTTCTGCCTAGATGACAAAATGAAGCAGCATCAGACTTATCCTTTGAACATTTTCATTTGATTAAGATGAAACCATTTGTCCCATGTTTTCTGCCTTTATCAATTCACACCAAACACACACTGAGACTAGTATTTTTTGTAACATGGTCGTGCCTGTCCCAACTAGGTTTTAAAGGATTTCCTTTTTCATTATGGATTTTTATCATTGCTTCATCTCCTGTTTGCCACTCTTGCAACTTTATTGTGGTACCAAAGTATCGAGCAGTCTGTCTTTGTCTCACATCCATGTTTTTGGCTGCCCATAGATTAACTTCTCTCAGGTGTTCTTTTAGCTGTAACAGCCATTGATCAGTTACAACAACGTGTTGTACCAAGCCTGGCACAGCACAAAGAAGGTGTTCAGGCAACACCATTTTATGTCCTGTAATGATTACTAAAGGAGCTACCCACATTGTTCTGTTTGGAGAAGCTCAAAGAGCCATCACTATTAAGGGCAATTTTGTATCCCAATCTTTTTTGTTGTCATTATGATATTTAGTAGGCATAACCTTTTAAGTTCAATTACATCTTTCTACCAGTCATGATGACTGTGGAGGATAGGTGAGATGATATTTCTGCTATATTCCCACATTTTCATGGGATTGTGTGTTGTCTCATCAGTAATATGTGTTCTCTGAATCAATTACCAGTGGGAGTCCTCATCTGGTAAAGATTTGCTCAAGCAGAACCTTAGCAGTAGCAGCTGCCTTGTTGTTTTTCATAGGGATTACTTCTACCCATTTGGAGAAAGCTTTCACAATGACCAACTGTCATTGGCTGATTCCCCTCTCTGGCACTTCGAGTGCAGAAGGTGGGGGCCCACAAGGACTCTAAAAATGAATACTGGCCACTCCAGGCTTGTATTAAACTTCCAAGGTTACCGATTTTCTCTGACCTTGGATTGGTACATGCTGCCACCACCCAAGTGCAGAACCCCTTTGAGAGCTTGGGAAGGCCCACTTAGGGTACCTTCCTGTGGGGTACCCTCAAGCTCTTTCACCCCCCCCACCTCCTCGGGAAGAGCTGAGAAAAGAAAAAAAAAAGAAATCAGCTGTTGTCACTAGCCAATTAAAAACAAAACAAAACATGTTCACAAAACTCTTTAGACACAGAACTCCAATCCTGTTCTTAAAAAAGGTAAATTTTATTTTAAAAAGAAAAAGAAAATACATCTGGAAACTCAGGCTATTGCTAGATTTTAAAAGAGTAACTACAAGTTTTAAGCACCAAGAATAGCTTTCTTGAGGTCCCGCTTAAAGGTTACAAGCAAAACAAAAGCACCTGGGATTAGCACAGAGGAATCCACAAGCCATAAAGAAATAAAAAGAGATAAACCTAATTGCGTCTTCCTAGACATTTCCTGATCTACTTACATATCTGGGGTTTCAAATGAGTAGTTTCTAGGTATGATACTGAAGTTTTTTCATACCTGGCCCAAGCTTCTTACAACATAACTGCTGCCCTGTTCCCTTCTCCCCGGGAGAACAAACAGACAAAGAGGAAGTATTTTTCTCAATTCTAAAAAGTTCTAGCCTTCCCATTGGCTCTTTTGGTCAGGTGCCCACTCACGTCCTTTTACCTAGGCAGAGCAGTGAGACTTTTTAACCCTTTACAGGTAAAGCAAGTAGAGAACAACTACTAAGAGGGATTTTATAACTAACTGGATAGATGGGTGTCCAAAAAAGGGAGCTTCCCCCACCCGCTTCATTTATCACACCAACACAGATAGATTTTCTTGGGCGGTTTTAGGCAATGGTCCATATAATCAATGCAGACTCAAATCTGTGAGCTTTCAATTTGGTTGTGTCTCAATTTTGCTTTCTTCTTGACAGGTTCAGAATTTACCTGTGCAGACACTAGACAATTTTCTGTATATCACCTAACATCGTGATTCATCCGTGCCCACCAAACAATCTGCTGTATTCTTGTTAGTGTATTTTTAACACCTCGGAGCTCTCCAGTGGGTAAATCATGACATACATAAATACAATTGGTTTTATATTGCTGTGGTACAGTGCAAGCCCATTGACCACTGGGTTTGGCTACGCTGATGGATTCTCCATCGGGGGTTGTATAAACTTTAAAGGAACTCCTTTATATTCTCTTGAATCTCTCTCTGGGCTCAGCTTAGCTCCTGTGAGGTCTTGTTGTTGCAAGCGCCCCAAATCAATATTTTCCCATTTAGGAGTAATAGTTGCAATGGGAGTGCCAGATTGTGACTGTTTCCTCAGTGGAGCACCGATAGCTGCTGCCTTGGCTGCTAAATCAGCCTCTCAGGCCTTGGCTACACTTGCAGATGTACAGCGCTGTTAGTTAAACCCGTGTTCATACAGCTGAGTAGGGAAAGCGCTGCAGCCTGTCCACACTGGCAGCTGCCAGCGCAGTAACTACCACTGACGTGGCTACATTTGCGGCACTTGCAGCTGTATTGGGAGCGGTGCATTATGGGCATTCAGGTAGCTGCAACGTGCTTTTCAAATGGGGGGGTGAGGGGGACTTTGACAGGGAGCGTTTTGAGAGAGAGAGAGGGTTTTTGAAATCTCCATAGAGTGTCAGCTCATTATTTCCACACCTCCACATCCCCTGCCTCTCTCTCAATCACTGAAAGCAAACAGCAGGGGCTTTGTTTGTTTTTAAAGAGCAGATAAAAGAGAGGAAACGGAGCCTCCTCCCCTCCCCCCCCCCCGCCGTCTCTGTCCAAGGCATTCCTAACGGAGCCCCTCCCCTCTTTCCCACCCTCTGCCTGCAAAAAGTAGCTGTGGTTGTAGCAGCTCCAGGGAGCTCTGAACTCCAACCCGGAAGTGCCGTTTCAAAACAAAGCAGCTTCCGGAGATCAGTAACTGCGTTGTTCCTCGGCTACACTGAAAGACCAACGTTCCACCCACTTCGCAACAGTTGCTATTTCTCTCGGGGAGGTGGAGTACATGCAGCGCTGTATCTGAGGAGATACAGCGGTGCACGTGCCTTGCAAGTGTAGCCAGTTAATGAGTTACAGCGCTGCCGGCAGTTTTATTACGCTGTAACTTGTAAGTGTAGCCAAGGCCTCAGTTCCAGCCTGCTCCAGGGGAGTTACTCCCATGTGCTTTTACCATTACCGTGGCCAGCAGGTTGTCCTTGACTTTTGTAATGTCCAGATCATAAATATACTGTCGTAGGTGAACGTATGCTAAAGGTTTACCCTCCCCAGAGCAAAATCTGTGGTAAATCTGGTACGGGAATAACTCAGGTAATGTGTCGTGCACCCATCGTGAATCCAAATAAATGATTAATAGGAAATCAGGAAAAACTTCTAGCACTTGGGCTACTGCTGCCAGTTCAGCAAATTGGGCTGACTTGGTTCTCACACTGTGTTGTACTCAGAGGTGGATTAAGAAATATTGGGGCCCTGGGCACATAGAACATTTGGGCCCCTGCCATTGGGTCCCGCCCCCTGCTCCTCCCCTTCCCCGAAGGCCCCACTCCCTGGCCTGGCCAGAAGCCACTATGGGGAGCTCTGCACCTGCCCTGGACGGTGTGCCCTGGGGGTCAGGGACATGGGCCGGTGGCTGCTTTTGAGCACCCCCGCCCAAGGCAGGTGTAGGATCCCGGGCTCCCCACAGGTGCCCGGGCTCCCTGGGCAGCTCTTCCCACAGCCTAGGGCAGTGGTCCCCAAACTGTTTGGTACACCCCCCTAGGGGGACACAGAGGAATGTTTGGATGGGGGGGGCGGCCCAGCCCTGCCCCCATCTCCGCTTCAGCCCCAGCTGTGGCTCTGCTCCCGGGCGCACTCCCCACTCACAGCCCCTGACTATGGGTCCCAGCCCTGCTCCTGGCCCTGGCTCCCAGGGTGGTGCGGACCGGGTAAGGGTGGGGGATGCACAACCCTAAAAGTTTGGGGACCTCTGGCCTCGGGTGACCATACATCCTATTGTGACCCCAGACGTCCCGACCTTTTTGGCAAAACTGGGCTTTTGTCCTGTTGGCTCTTGCCAACTGATGATCAGTTGAAAGCCCAGTTTTGCCAAAAAGGGGCTGGGGCAGCTGAGCGGCAGGGCATGGGGTCGGGGGGGCTTCGGCAATTGGCTTGGGCCAGCCCCGCACAGGGGAGGGGAGATGGCCGGCTGGGTGCAGGAGGAGGAAAGTGAGAGGGGCTCTTGAGTGAGCTCTGTGCCCTGTGTGGGAGAGAAGGAGGGGGCTCAGTCCAGCACTGAGCTGGGTGGGGGGGACCTCAGTTCAGTCCTGCGCAGCCCGGGGCGGGGGGGGGGGGACGGGACCTCGGTCGGGCAAGGCGTGGGCGGGGGGAGCTCGGGCCAGCTCAGCGTGGGGCTTGGGCGAGCCAGCAGCTCAGCCAGCTGTGCCTGGGGGAATATTACTCACCCAGTACTTCGACAGGCTTCCGACTGGGCTGGAGGTGGGCCTCAGGGAGAAGAGGTGGAGCAGGAGGCGGGACCAGAGTTCCTGCCACCCCTGCGGCGCCCCCCAAATTGGCCAGGGCCCCTGATTGGCCCGTGCAGTACTGCGCCACTGGTTGTACTTCCTGTTCCAAGTCGGGAATCACAATAACAAGCCCTGCGTTAGGACTGCCCTCCTGATAATATGCTGGTCCATCTGTGAATACTCTGGTGCCTGGCTTTGTTTCTGTCTGTCGCCAGGGCACAGCTCGAATCAGAGATGTGTCGTATGGCGTGTCAGCCAAAACACATTCATGTGGGTCTCCCGCAACCAATAGGCTATGTGCCAATAGCAACGGTCTAGAGATCTGGTTTACTGTAATCTCTCTATCCCGTGACACCAGTTCCCACTGGGTTAATCTTGCATTTGATACACTTCCCCTCTTTACTTGTCCTGATAACAGGAATTGTATCGAGGTGTGTGGAGGACTGACAATCAAAGGTGACAATCCCGCAATATCAGTAAAGTGCCTAACAATCCAAAATGTGGCCAGCATACGTTTCTCACACCAAGAATATTTCTCTTTTTAGGAGTCAGTACCTGAGACACATAAGCGCTGGGTCTGAGGTGTGAGGTCCTGTGTTGACCCAAAGCAGCTGCTACTGCTGGGTCGGTAGCAGCTAGCGCCAAAACAAACGGTTGTGAATAGTCGGGTTGAACCAACACAGGGGCTGGGGGTAATGCCTGTTTCAATGTAGTGACTGTGTCAGTCAATTGTGGATTCCATTCCCAACTGCTACCTTTTTTGAGTAAAGCATGTCAAGAAGTAGCTATTTTCGCATAGACGGGTATAAACACCTGGAAGAAAATCCTGTCACTCCTAAAATTTGTCTCAAGGAAGCTTCAGAAGTAGGCAAGGGTAAAGAGTGAATCATTTCTACCTTTGGCTGATCTGGGGATTTTCCTCCTGGCTGAAGTGTCAATCCAAGAAAATGCATTGTCTGTCTGACTACCTGCTTTTGGGGGATTGACCTTTAGGCCTGCTGCAGATCGTGTGTGCAGCAGAGCTTCCAAAATAATCAGATTTTCCTCCTGAGTTAGGGTAAAAAATAATGGGCCATCCAGATACATGAACCACATTTTGCCAGTATTGGAACTCAGCCAACATGGCTTTCATGTGTGCATGGAAAATCACAGGGGAGTCACAGTGCCCTTGGGGAAGACAGGTGAAAGTATAATGAATTCCTTCATATTGAAAAGCAAATGTGTACTGTGAGTCAGGGTGGATAAGAATTGAAAAGAAACCATTGGCCATTACTATCTACTGCATTTGCTACCTCTGGTAAATAAACCACTACTGATGCATGGGACTTGATTTAGTTTTCTATGGTCAGTATTCAGAGACAAGCTGCTGTCTGGTTTCTGCATTGGACGGATTGGACTGCTCGTTACTGAGGCACATTTTCTAATTACTCCTTATCTCAAAAACGATTGGATTACTTTTCCAATATCCTCCACTGCTTCTCTGGGATACGGATACTTTTGGGGGGACAGAGGGTCCCTTCCTTCACTGCTCATGCATTCATTAGACCACAAGCATGCAAATACTTGCTGTTGCCTTGAACACATTTGCTTTACATCCTTCTGTTCCTCTCCTAAAGCCAGGTCTTGTATGCACAAAGGAACACACCCCTTCACAGTTAACATGGCACGTGTGTCTGGTATAGCCCATTGCTGATGCTTTGCAGCAGGGATTATTCAGAGGCCCATATTAGCCAGATCCATCACAATCCTGTGTTGGACTATTACGTCCGATCCCATAACAGCAGGCATGCCTTCCAGGACCCAATCTGAATAGAAACTGGTACCAACATGTACGCAGTGAAATTGCTGCTTTCACATGCTTGCAGCATCATTTTTTAGAGCTCCTCAAAGAGAAACACTGTGGCTGTTTCTCATAACAGATACAAAGAGACACCCTTGTATCTGCTAGAACTGTTTGTCGATTACCTCCGATCCAAGCCTCTGTTGGGGGTTCCCGTCTTCATTAAGCTGAAGAGAAACAATCTGCCCTGAGAAACTGAAGGCTTGGTTTTCCTAACATGAATATCCTCTGGTAGCACTATCTGGGGTTATAGCTGTCACAGAATTATTCTGTGGTAAGGAGAGCTGACCTTTTCTCTCCTTTTCTTTATATTCTTCCAATTGTTATAACGGTTCCCTATAACTCGGTCCTGTCCACTGATATCTTCAGCCTCCTCTCCAATATCCTCTTCCCCTATCACTCCGGGAGCATCCATCTCTTTCATCTGACTGCCAGCCACCCTCTGTCTTAAAAGTATATTCTTTCTTTGGAATCACTTGTCTCTGACAGACTGCCACTCTTAGCCAGCAGCTGTTCCTGAGCCTTGGCTCGATTTTCTTCCCAGATGCTGGTCATGAATATTAAAAGTTGTGGTAGAGTGCTGGTCTCAGTGGAATGCTGAGGTTTATTTGGTGTTTCATACGATCTATTGGCTATTATCAAGCCTTTATATGCCCTGCCACTACATGCAGGATTGGCTTGTACCATGCACTGATCTACACACCACAACCTTGCTTCAAATACTTGAGTGTTCATTGGGGCATGGCTTAGTTTGGGCTAAAGTCTCAAATGCTCCTTCTGTACTTCCCCCTTGAATTAATTCCTGCATGTCCTATAGGATGCACTGCTCCCATCTTGATCCCTTAAAGCAAATGTCTGACCCCATTGATCTAGCTTCACAGTATGGTCTGCAACAGAACCATCCCCCATTCTGTGCCACATGTCTCACCATTTTATCAATCATCTCAGGAGGGGCTGAGATATTTGTAACTATATTTTCAGTTGTCTGCCATGGCTGGTTTCCATCCTGTGCTTCACCACATTTTTTTGTAACAATTGAAGCCTTGGCTATCTTGGGGAATCCTAAATTAGAGCAGTTGGGCATGTGTCCTCCAAATAATTTGGAGGGACTAAGTCATTCTCATAATCATAATGTCAGGGTATAGCAGGTTTCACTTGGAAGTCAGCAGGCCTACTGGGTAAGCTGTGGGCTTTGCAGTTCTTCCCACCCCCAAAGTCCTGGGATGGGCTTGCCTGATGGTCAGCAGGCCCACTGGTAAAATTGTGGATCAGATGGATGGGGAGAGCTGGGGTGGGGGGAGAGGAGGTAGGGGGACCCAGGCCCTCTGTCTCCACTGAGTCCCAGCCCAGCGCCCAAGGGAGAGAGGTATGCAGTGTCTCAGTCGCCTCTTCGTGGTTCACCTGACCAGCCTTGCCCAGACCTCTTGCTACCTCCCAGCTCTCTGTTGCATGATTGCAAGTTCCATCTACCATCAGAGAGAGATCCCAGGCAGTCTCAGTGGCTCCAGTGGTCCAATAAGCATTCCCCAGCTCACTTCCCAGTGTTCAGTTATTCCCCTTCATCAGGGAGTGGGGCAGGAGAAAGGTTTGTAAACCCCATCACTCTCCCTTCCATGTAGGTCTGGTGTTGGTCTGTGTTGAAAAGTTTCCTCCATCCCGTGAGAAGAAGTCCTCATTCTTGTGATTTTTTTTCCTACTCAGGGCAGCACCTCATACCGATATGGCTGTAGTGAGAGGTACCACTGCATGATCTGGGGATTGTGGTCTTTCATGGCATGTAAACACTGGAGGGGTGCATGGGCTGTCATCAGATGGAATGGTTGGCCCATAAATAATAGTGGGGGGCCTTGATCGTCCACTTCACTGCCAGGACCACCTCGATTCCCGAGTATGAAACTTCTCAGGGGAACAACTTTTGGCTGAGGTAAAGGATGGGGTGTTCCTCTCCTTCCACCTCCTGTGATAACAGCCCCCAGGCCAATGTTACAGGCATCAGCTGTTTGTAAGACAAAAGGCTTTGAAAAATCAGGGTGGAACAAGATGATCTCTTGCATCAGTTGACCTGCAGAGTTCTGAAACCTTATAGTGCAATCTTGAGACCATCAGAATTTCTCTTTATGGGGGCGCTGTATCTCTCACCAAGTCCACAATTGGGGGCAGCAATTGTGATGAAGTTCAGGACAAAACATCTGTAATACCCTGTTAACCCCAGGAAATGTCATACCTGCCTTTTTAAGGTGGGCTTGGGGCATTCGGCCAAGGCTTGTACCTTCCCCACCAGTAGGTATAGACACTCTCTCTCCACGGTGTACCCCTGGTACAGCACCTTTCTTTTCTATATTGTCCTCAGTTAGCCCACTTCCAGGGTCCATTCAAGCTCTGATCCTTCCTTCCATCTGGAGCCACCCTGGGGTCTTAGAACCACGTTTAAGTCCATGCTATTACACACGGCCATGTCCCCCTATGTCACAGACGTTTAGAATGTTGATGTGGCACTTTTGCAGCCCCACAGCTGTTATGCTTATAAGAAGCACGTGGAATCTTTTTAAAGGGGATAAGGCAATACCCCGTGTTTATTGAGAGTACAATTTAAGTATTGAAATTAGCAGATGCACACACACACACACACACACACACACACACATTCCAGTGGCCAGCTGAAACTGCACACGAGGAAGGGGAGCTGGGCCTCTGTCGAACGCGTTCGAAGCTCCGCTGTTGATGCAGAACGAACCCAAAATCTCATGGCGATACACCCTTCTTTTATAGTGATATGTTCCCATACAAGTCCATGGACCTTGCTATGTCACACCAGAGCTGTCAATCACGACGTATTCAAGGTTGCTCTTAATTAGCATTATTTTGAGTTGTTATCGAGAGGATCCACAGCTGTTTCTTATCTTTTCCCTTTGGCTCAACTCCTTATCTGGTCCTTGGGGTGTATGCTTTTGCTTTTAGGGTCTTCATTCTGCCATTCAGTGATTGATAATAAAGTTGGTGCCTCTTGACTCCACTCCCTTCTTGACCATCCAGCCCAGTTGTCCTTTCTTAGCTAATTACCATACATTCTTCACTCACCCCAAACAGTAAATAAGGCAAATAAAGCCATAAAACTTCTATCCTTCTAAGAACAAATGTTAACACAATCACCAAAAAATAAAATCAGAACGATTTCTTCTTACTAATTCAAAGCTAGCAAAATGGAGTATAAGGCAAAATAAGCAAAGTGGAGAACAATTTTACTTGAGACAATTTCTTCCTGTTAGGCTTTTGGCCTACACAGCAACATGAAAATACACAAAGCATCTTTAGAATGTGCCTCACTCTGAAGCAATGGAAATGATTGGGCAAACACTCAAAGGCTATTTCAGGGCTGCAGCTGGAGGATGTAAAGTGGGTGGATGGGAGAGAAGTAGGGGGCGAGTCGGTCTGAGACGGGGGCAGCTGAAATGGTGCACCATCCCGGTCCCCCAATTCTACCTCAATGTAAATTCCTAAGCATGGCCGTGTCTAGATGGGTGTAATGTACCAGTGGAAAGGTGGGTTGGTAGCTGCTAAAGCAGCTAACAGAAGGGTGCTAGGTAGAGATAAATTAAATAATAGGAGCCTGTTTCACTCTACATCTTCCTGTGAGTTGCTTTTCTGGCTACAACCCTGCCTCCACCAGCATATAAATCACACCAGTTTACACTGAGTTACTGATGTGTAGCATATACCATTTACTCCACCTCTAGATTTGGCCCATAGGCTTTCTCTAAAATGGTCCGAAATCCATCAGGCTTTGCATGCTGTAACTACATATAAAAAGGGAGAAAAAAGCCCTTGTTACTTACATTATTTACATTAACATTCCCTGCAATGAATGTTTCCTGCACGTGAACCTGTTTGCAGTGGATTCTGCTTCCAAAGGCTGGATGGCTTCTCTTCTTAGCCTTGGCCACATTTGACTTTAATTTAAGAGCTGACTATGAGCAGAAGACTGTGTATCCAGCAGTATATGAGGACACTGTGTTCTCTAGGTCTAAAAACACAGCCTTGCGCATAGTTTATATTCTAGGCTTTATCATGACTGTACTGTAGTTCATGCAAAGTTTCACTGGGCCTGAGTTCACATTGTCATTATGGTGATGCATTGTACTCAATATAGCTAACCACGGAATTCAGAGGTAGCAATTGTTGAAGAATTGCTGGTCCAGAGGGAGCTGTCCATGGGCCTCATTCATCCTGAATGTAACTCCAGTGGAGTCAAAGCAGTTACACAAGGCAGGCAGATTTGCCCTTGCAGCTCTAAACTAGTGATCACTGTCTGCTCTCTCGGTAGATTATTCTGCAGGGATTATAAAAAGCTGAAACCGTCCTGGACACGTTTCCCACAGCTTCTGCCAGATGCAAACCTGCTAAATCCCATAGGGTCACCATGTCATACGCAGGTTCTGTATCAATCAGACAATGAGATGACGTGCCTGTTTTTTCTCTTGGCTTCATCAGCCGAATTGGCCAGTCCCTGTGAAAGCTGCAGGATGCTAAGTAGCTTTGTTCTGATCCTCAGAGTGTCTGTTTCTTCTGCTTCTAACCGTATATGTCAAAGCCACAAGGTGGCTTGAGAACAACAGAGAAGCACAGTCCTGATGCCCCTTCAGGGGTCACGTTCAGGAAAATAAGTCAGTGGATGAGACTACTTCAAGGAAATGAACCTTCCACCCCAGGGGAAATTCTTTAGGCTCACAGCATTGTAGGTGATCCTTCAGATTCAGGTCACCCCTTCATATGCAACATCCATTATTATTACCTTGCACAGTTTCCTGGGCAATGTCCCCTCTAGCTGGAGAAACTGGGAGCAGAGTAAGCAAGGGAAAGGACTCCACACGCTGTACGTCCAAGAGCTCTGGAGTGCAGGCCCTGCTCAGATCCTGTGAAGCCTGGAGCCAAGCCGAGTCCCCGGCTGGTGATTCCACAGGACTCAGTGCTACTTTTAGACACAAAGGGCCTGACCCTCCCCTTAGCTTCCTCAGTGTAAACTGGGATTTACTCCACTGAGGTCAATGGAGTTACCTCTGCCAGAAGCGTGAGTCAGTGCCTGAAGTTGGTTCCTCTCTGGCACCGTTTGGCAGTGTGTAACGCAAGCCTGTGTTCCTAGGCAGGCAGCCTCGCCTTGCCCAATTCCTCTCCTGTAACAGATGGCACTTCCTGTGTTCCTGCTTAGGTTTCCTGTGTTCCTGCTTAGGTGTAATGCAGAGACACACTGTTCTGTCCAGTGTCTCCTGGACATGGTGTGGGGAGAGGGATGGGGAGAGAAGGAGCTGGCTGCAACTCCCCTAATAATTTGGTCGGGTCTATACGGACCCTGGCCTTAGTGTGGTTTAGAACAGCTTCAGGACTGCTGTAGTCTCTGTCTGACGGCTATGGCCTCCACGGGGCTGCCGGTCACCTGGGGCTTGCTGGAGGGCGGCGTGATCTGACCACTCCCCTGCCGGGCATGACCCCCGTGTCAGGGACTGCAGGGGGGTGGGGCATCCCAACACTCACCAGAAATGCCCCCAAGCTGAGAGAGCCTTTCGGCCCCTTTGCATTACCAGCGTGGTGCAAAGGGGCCAGAGCAGGACAGAGAATCTGGCCCATGTTCTTCGTGGCTTGCATACAACTTGGTTAGAATACAGCATATGTCCATGCCGGTAGTTCTCTTCCCCAGGGGGCTGCTTGTTGGCCTGCCCCTAAGCTTTACACAGAATGTCGCAACTTTTTTAGTCATGTAAATGTAAAAGTTCCAATTAGCCAGATACTATTATGTCCCCAGCCCCTTTTTGCTGTTCAGACAATGTAAAGGGATAGATTATGGCTGCAAATCTCCCGCAGAGAAATCCTCCGGCAGAGGGAAACTTACTCCGCCAGCTCTTATGCCAGCCACTCCACACCCTGGCATAGAGGACACACTGCAGGCAGCGGGGACATGGCAGAGCTTCACTCCGGTTTGCTGACCCTTCACTGTGATATAAGGACTCTTCCGGCCCCTCCTCCAGTGCGGTAAGTTAGGGCAGCTCTTAGGCTGGTCTAACTCACACTTTGCTAAGGCTGGCTTACGATCAGGGAGCTGTAACCAGTTTCCTGATGCCCATCCCTACTCCATCCTGTGATGGAGGGCAGGATTAACTCAATATCGCTTTAAAAATACGGCTGTGTTTTTGTGCTCTGTCGATGAGAAACCAGTAGCTGTGAAATGAAAGAGTAACTCAGGGGCTCTGGCTTCTTTTCCTGGCTCTGCCGCTGGTCTGCTGGGTTACCTGGACTAAATCAATCACTGCCCTGTGCCTCAGTTTCCCCATCTGTAAAATGGGACAGTGATACTGCCCTGTTTTGCTTGAGCTTATATAGCCCCAAGACTCATTGTTTTGACCCCAGAGACACGACAACTCCCTGCAGTTTTAGACTCTGGTGTCTTCCCCTGCGACATCCCCCACCCCCATCAACCTGGCTTTTCCTGTTGACTTACATGCAAATACAGTTTCCATTGTGTTTTGCCATTTACAGTGCTTGACTTACATTGGAAACACAGGCAGATCAACATTCATTTGTCTAGGACAAACTTGTTGATCAACCCCACCTGGTTACATGGCTTACACATATTTATAGTACAGACATACAACTTCATAAGTATCACCCGTACGGACATCACACAATGCTTATAATGACAGTATAATATAAACTTCAATTTGATACCTCACACAACCTTCTTTACAGACAAATACTATGACAGCTGTGTGTTAGGTGTAGTGAGTTAGTCACGCCTGTAGGAGTTGCTGTTACAAGACAGTGACCCTTTTACTAATTGGCACTGAAGGGATCTAGGGGTCACACTTGCACACTAAACATTAGATCATTTGGACGCTGTTTAGAAGTTTGCAAAAGAAGCCTTGTTAATTCTAAGCTTTAAAATATAACGTGTCTTATGGAAAGGGACAGCTAGGAACTGGTGTGTTTCTTTTTTGTGTTTTTACTCTGTAACAAGTACTTGCTTTGTGATGAAACTGATACCAGTTTGATATCACCACCTAAATAACTGAACACACTCTTTTAACAAAAGTATTAAGATAACATAACTTATGTAGTGATTTTTTTGCGTCAATCAGCTAATGGCAAAGATACGAAGAGTGGAAATCCACCACCAGCTGGTAGACTTCAGCACACCAGAGCACAAGTTTGAAACATCTTTCCCTGTTGATGTATTTAAAAGTGTAACATAACATTTTAGTTGCGTCCAATTGCCCTTACAGCGATGTAGAGCTCATTATTCTGCAACGCAAACACTTTCTCTTTTTACCAAGACAGTGGTGCTAGCAACTATAATGAGAGTTTCTTGTCTGGTTATGTCTGGTGCCTGGGGTGATGTCTAATAACATGGCAGCTCTTCTGCTCAGGGGTCCTTGTTTGATCACAGTATTGGGTGTGAGTTTGCCTTTTCTTACCAGTGGGTGAACATTTTGGACTATAATTAAGCCGGAAATATTATGTTCTTGTGCAATGTCCTGACAACATTGGTTAGATGTCTTGTTTGTTTTGTGGTTTTAATTCCCTTTTACATTAACTGGAGTTTTTGCATGTTTACCCCAATCCTTTTTAAAACCCTCAACCTCCTTGCTTGTTTTATAAGATAAATATTTGGCACATCTACATCACCTTTCGTCCAGAGGATCTCAACGCACTTTACAAACGTTACTTAAAGCAGTCTTGCAATACCCATAAGATGCGGTAGGGGATCAATATGGTCTGTTGTTATAAATAAAGCAATGGAAACTTGTGATGTGCCTTTGGAGAAATGATCCGTGTGTGTAGACCTAACTTCTCTCCAGTCCACTGTACTAACTCACAATAGATCTGTTCCACTGCTTACTGAGTGCCACAGATAAGTTCTGACTGATTTAATTCTAGCAGTGACAGTTCTGCTATAGTGAAGGATAAGACCAGCTTTTTGTTTAAAGCTCAGCTGTTCTAAGTGCTCTAATGTCTGGTTAATTGGACTGTCTTGAAATTTGATGTACCCCATGGCTCACATGGTAAGCTTAGCGATCCAAATCTGGGGCCATTTGACTGAGGGGGCCCTGAGATATGGCCCCCATGGCAAAAAAACACAACCAGCTTCTCATAACGTTGACACATTGTGGCAATGCTTTTAAGCTCACAGACAGAGATCAAACTGAGGCTCAGATCATCACACCAGCATCTCAGACACTGGAGGGTTACCCCAACAGAGTGTACAGCACCCACCAGGGAGAGCAAATTAAAACATTATTTGAAAAAGGGATTGCATCTCCAGTTAGGCTTGATAAGGATTACGCTGGACATGAGCAGAGAGAAAGTCTAACTATCTAAAAATCTACCATAGGGCTGGATGGCTCTGAGGTATGTGACCATCATTGAAGCAGAGCGCCCACATTGGACACCGTGAGTTCAAATCCAATCCACGTTAAAAGTCTGAAGTTAAAAAAGCAGGGATATTGCTCCAGTCCTCCTCTATGAAGCGAGGACTACCACGAGGCAACCCTAGACTCTTAAAAAGGGGAACAAAAAGAACTTCACTAATTACAGAGATGTCAGCTGAACTTCTGTACCTGGACAAATACTGACACAAATTATTAAACAGTCACTTTGTAAGCATCTTGAGTTATAAGGAATAGGCAGCATGGATTTGTCAAGAACAAATCATGCCAAGCCAAACTAAATTCCTACTTTGACAGGGTCACTGGCCTAGTGGATAGGGAGAAACCATATATGTATTTTGAATTTAATAACGCTTGTGATACAGTCCCACAATAGTTTATAATAAGCAAACTTGAGAAATGTGCTCTTGATGAAAATAGTACAAGTTAGGTTCACAACTAGTTGAAAGACCGTACTCAAAGACTAGCTATCAATGACTTGCTGTTAAAATGGGTGGGTGCGTCTAGTGAGATCCTGCAGGGATCAGTCCTAGGTTTGGTACTATTCAATGTTTTTATTAACAGCTTGGATAATGGAGTGGAGAGTATGTTTATAACATTTGTGGATGACACCAATCTGGGAGCACTTTGGAGGACAGGATTAGAATTCAAAACAACCTTGACAAATTGGAGAATTGGTCTGAATTCAACAAGATGAAATTCAGTAAAGATCAGGGCATTTAGGAAGCAAAACTCATAGACTCATAGACTTTAAGGTCAGAATGGACCATTATGATCATCTAGTCTGACCTCCTACACAATGCAGGCCACAGAATATCACCCACGCACTCCTGCAATAATCCTCTCACCGATGTCTCAGCTATTGAAGTCCTCAAATCATGGTTTAAAGACCTCAAGATGCAGAGAATCCTCCAGCAAGTGACCCGTGCCCCATGCTGCAGAGGAAGGCAAAAAATGCACCACTACAAAATGGGCAATAACTGGCTGGGTGGGAGTACTGCTGAAAAGGATCGGGGGGCTTATAGTGGATCACAAACTGAATATGAGCCAATAATTTGATGCAGGTGTGAAAAAGGCTAATAAGATTCTGGGGTGTATTAATAGGAGTGTTGTATGTAAGACACAGAAGATAATTCTCCTGTTCTACTCATCACTGGTGAGGCCTCTGCTGGAGTACTGTGTCCAGTTGTGGGCGCCACACTTTGAGAAAGATATGAACAAATTGGAAAGAGTCCAGAGGACAACAATAAAAATGACAAACTTTTTAGTAACCCTGATCTATGGCGGGAGATTTAAACAAATTAGCCACATTTTGACTTGAGAAAAGAAGACCGAGGAGGCACCTGGTAACCGTCTTCAAATATTGAGGGCTGCTATAAAGGGGACTGTGATCAATTGTTCTCCATGTCCACTGAAAGTAGGACAAGAAGTAATGAGTTTAACTCGCAGCAGAGGAGATTTAGGTTAGATATTAGGAAAAACTTTCTAATGATAAGAGTAGTTAAGCTCTGGAACAGACTTGCAAGGGAGGTTGTGGAAAATCCATCATTGGGTGTTTTTTAAGAACAGGTTGGACAAATACCTTTCCAGAATGGTCTGGGTTTAGTTGGTTCTGCCTCAATGCTGGGGGCTGGACTTGCTGACTTCCTGAGGTGCCTACATTTCTGTGATTTGAGGGGGACTGTAATGTGTATGCAGCAGAATATTGCGAAGATGTTGAAACTATGTTTTGCAAAGAAAATAAACCACACAAGCAAATACTCACTGGTAGGTGGGAATAGGGGAGAGGGTTAGGGGAACAGGTGTTGGGGAGGAGATAGGGACTGTGGGGTAGGAATGGAGGAGTGGGAAGGGCGAAATGGGAGAGAGTGATAGGGTGACTGGGGAAGAATAGGGGCGGGGTACCTGTCAACCCCACATTCCCCTCCTATGTGTGTGCCATGATTTTTCAGTGTTTAGAAAAGTTATGAATATAAGCACCCAGAATTGTCTTTTGAAGGCGTTCCGCAGGTTTCCTTTGAGGACCAGCACGTCAGATATGGAGTGATTGCATTGTGAAAAGTATTCACACGGGTGACATGGTGTTTTTGTCTTTTATAATTTTTCTGTGTGAGTTTATTCCAGATTGTAGTGAGCTTGCTGGGCTGGTAGTTCGGAAAACCACATTGTAAGTCATAAACAGAGCACTTTTGATATAAAATAATTCAAACACAAAAATGGAAGTCCACCAGGCCATTTCTACTGGTATTTTTCAGTGTGCAGCTGCACTTTTAGGTAGAGGGATTCTGTATCCTCAGCCTTTCATTCAAAGGATGATAATGTAATTGATTACCATAGCTAAACTGTTCCAAATAGTCTTGTACAAATTGTTAAGCAATATGAAGCCTACTTTGGATTGCAAATCACTTTTATATTGTTGTTACTCCTTTGATCAGTAGAAATACAGTCATAATCAGGCCCTGTGTTTTGTAAATACATACGTAAGTTTTCTCACAGATCAGATTTTGCAGAAGAGCAAGAGTGGACAAAAAATACATTGTTAACGATCTCATCCTAATTATTTTCTTTATTGAAGCCTTTGGATTTGCTTCTGTCAAGAGCAAATAACTCAGTCATATAAACACAGTATAACAATTTTATTTCTGTCACCAATTTTACAGTTTTAGATAACAAAGCACCTTATATTTTATAGAAGATTAGTAAATCAGTACAAGCAAGGTAATTTGCTAATTACATTGATATAATATGCACATTAAAAGGCAGTTTCTGGTCCCATAAAGCTGTTTATCTAAAGTGTTTGGCTTTATGTTTTATAGTACAGGATAAAAAACCCTTTACCATCCATGTTTTGTAAAGACAACATGGGTGAGGTCATATCTTTTATCAGACCAGTTTCTGTGGGTGAGAGAGAGGAGCTTCCGAGCGTCTGTGGAGCTCTTAGCTCTGTGTAAGCTCGAAAGCGTGTCTCTTGCACCAGCAGAAGCTGGTCCAATAAAAAGATGTTACCTCACTCAGCTTGTCTGTCTTATATCCTGGAACCAATTCAGCTACACCACACTGTTGTCGGAGAAAAACAGAGTTCTCACTCTTATTTTGGGTGCAGCAAGGCAAGATACACTTTATTAACCTAAGCAATTGCAAAGAGGAGAGAGTGCACTAGGACACAGGGTTTCCCCCTCCTAGGCAGGTCTCTCAAAGATAAACAATTAAGGCAAGCATTTATACTTTTTGTTACATATAGTAATGATCAACAACTGCAATTTGTTTATACATATTCTTTCTTGTTATCTTGTTTTCCTCATTAATTTTGTTATGGTCTACATTCTATTCTTATCTAATACAAGGTTACAATAACCTCTCTCATAGTTATTTTCCCCTCGCCTCACAGAGTCCCCGCTTCTACAAATCTCGCGTTATCACAGCTAGAGTTAGCCTGACTCTTGCTCATATAGAGGCCTGCATCCAAATTCCCTTTACCGACTTCCACACTCCCCCCTTTTGTGATTCTAGCACAACTATCAATCTCAAATTTCAATTTTCATTAGATCTCGTATTACAGAGTCTCCATCAAATACTTCAACGTGAGGGGTTTTGCTTGGAGACAATGACAAAGCATGGTTAGTATGCAAATGGAAAATATTCTTACTATCACATTGTTTACAACAACAATAACATAATCCTAAACTAAACAACAAGAATACAAGCAGTAGCATTCCCACAGTAATAATATGATGGGGTTGTTATACAGTTTTAGTCACAAAGCACAATATATCATATTTAGTAAATAAAGTAGACACTCCATAAGCTATATGAAACATACTTTTCAACTTTATATCTATATATTGAAGCATATGGATTTGCCCTTGTAAATCAGAAATTTTCTGAATCTCTGGTAGGAGTGAAAGTAAATTTTGGAATTGATCAGGTACTAGGGTTGTCCAATTAAAGGGTATCTGAAAACTAAGGGCTAATAGAATTTTACAATCTGCAGGCTAATAAATAATATGATTGCCTGCGGCAATGGTGAAATCAAAATGTATATCTTGTAAAGTGGTGGCCTCAACATGTACACAGCTGTTATTAGCTTGAAAAAGTAGGTGTCCTGTCAAGGTAGTTCCTTGTTTCATATCCTTTCAACAAAGTGTCCATTGACTCCCTATTCCTATCTAAATGTTGGGTGTTATTCTAGGGGCATTGACTAAAAATCAATTAGGCATACCAGGTAGTCTAAGTTCCCAAACGTCTCAGTGAATTACCCGGTCCCACATGCATCCTCCCCACGGACCCAGCAGTATTCGGTATGTGGGAGCCCACACCCTTCCAACCGGTCCGTATGCTTGGAAGGAACACTGAGAACATCCGTACTTCCACCCAGAAAATCTCCAAGTGTGTCTCCATGGCCACAGATGAGATGATACTCCTGAAGTGTCTGTAAGGGCAGTAGGCCAGGCTTGATGCTCTAGATTACTCCGAATGGCCATCAGCTGGTCATTCAGGAAATCCTGAATTCCTGAGCAAGCCAGATCCCACTGCAATGCCTTCCCAGCCTCAGTGATATTCAGTACCATCTCTGTGTACAGCTTCTGGGTCATAATTTCTCATCATGTTCTTGGTTTTTTAAAAAATATTCCAAATGGCTGCTGCACTATTGGCCCCATCCCATAGGGATCCAGCTAAGTCCCTCTTCTTTCTAGAGGAAACCCTGGCCCTTTGTTGTGTTAACCTAATGGCAACCCCTCTTGAGCAATTTGGATATGTAGAGGTGATCTGGAAACTGGATAAGTGTGAATTTTACAATTCCTAATGTAGCATTAACATTAATGGCATAAGGGGTATATTGTAATATGGTACAGGTTAAATTATTAGTTATTGGAATAATTTCAGTACAGGTAAACTTTTCAGTGGCAGAGCAAACTCTTTGGGTATGTTTAATTATTCACTAACTGGGTAATCAAATAACAATAAGGGCCTCTTTCATCTAACAATTTACAAACTCCAGGAACAACAATAATCTCTACCTTGCTATAGAACCCACTAATCTCAATTTCTGTTTCTTGGGGTTCATCTGTAGTGATATCATATATTTCTATTTCCACTGATCTATTTGTTTTCCATTCAATTGTTCTGTCATATGAACTATTCTGAACCTTAAAAAATAGGTTTTTTGAACAAAATTCCAATAAATCACTTAGATGTGAAGGTCTTGTCCAATAAATTTCATTAGAATATACACTATCATTTGTATTTGGGTAACTTACAGGGGTGGTGGCAAAGAAAGATATGTTGGGAGTAATATTTGTGGCAGCAAGGTGTCTTTGGTATTCATCATCAGGAAGCCAATTAGGGAGGGCAGTACATTTTGATGGTACTTATTTGTAAGCACAAAGCCCAGTCCCCGGAATAAACCCAAACCACCACTCAATACCGCAGTCCCAAGCACGGTCCCCACAAGTTCCTCCCTGCCAGGTTACGATACTCCGTCTCTTCCACCAGGGCCAATTCTTAATGTCCTTTGTAGTCACAAGTCCTGGGCTTTGGAAATTTCAGCGGAGCAAATGTACTGTTTTCTTCTCTCCTGGAACAATTGTGGTTCAGCATCATACAGGGGAGAGGTTACCAGCACGTCTCCCTGTACTAGCTGGGTTCCTCCAGCAGATGGTGAATGTATGGTGGTTCTGTCAATGGACAAGGGAGAGGTTACTAGCACTTCACCTTGTTCTTTTCTCCTGTTATCCAAAAGGAGGAAAAGTAGTGCCAGAAGGAGAGACAGGCTGATCAGTAGTCAGAGGATCATCTCGAGGTGAAGGGGTCTTTTTTTGCAGAGAGAAGCATGGGTCCAGGCAGGCAGTTCTTGGCACCTCACAGCGGTGTTAGTGGTCAACAGGACTTGGTAAGGGCCTTTCCATCATGGGGTCAGGGTGGTCTTTTGCTGATGGACCTTTATGAAGACCCAGTCTCCTGGTTCCAGCGTGTGGCAGGGTTGCTCAGGATCCTTTGGTAGTGCTTCTTTCACCTGTGTATAAAGAGACCTAACACATTTCATTAGTGCCTGGCAATAATTAAGCATTGTATTATCCATCAAATGAATGTCCATCTGGGGAAGGATCACTGGGGACGCAGCTGGTAGTCGCATCAGGCGCCCTGTCAGGATCTGATATGGGCTAAGTCCAGTCTTTAGGTTGGGAGTGGCCCTCATGCTTATCAATGCTAATGGCAGGACATCTGGCCATTTTAAGTTTGTTTCAGCACAGATCTTGGCCAGTTTATTTTTCAAAATCCCATTTTGACATTTCACTGTCCCAGCAGACTGCAGGTGGTGGGGACAGAAGAGGTTGTGTTGGATCTGCAAGGTTGCACATAACTCCTTTACAATCTGTCCAGTAAAATAAGTTCCACGATCACTGTTGATACTCACAGGGATGCCAAGTTGTGGTACAAAGTCCTTAAGCCGAAGCTTCACAATGGTCTTGGCATCTGCCTTTCTATAGGGAAAGGCCTCAACCCAGTTTGAAAATACATCAACTAAAACTAACACACATTCATAATTACAACATTTAAACATTTGAATAAAATCAATCTGAATATTTACAAAAGGTCCCCAGAGGGTATGTTGCTTTTCTAACTTCAACTACTTTTCAAATATTATATTGCTGGCAATATTATTCCAATATTATATTGCTGACCCTCCTCCCTCAGTGAATCTCCAGGAAAGGAAGATCAGCACTGTATATGACCAATACTACTCCAAACATCACAAAGCATTTTGAAGAAAGGCAAAGGTGTGTAAGTGGAAAATTCCTTTACAGGTTCAAGAGGTCGAGGGAGAAAATAAAAAGACGAAAGGAGCAGAGAACGAATAAATTCAGCTCTGCAGTGAAAAAGTTCAATTCGAAGATAACAAAACTTGGCTTCTGCCCAAGGACACTGCCCACAGCCAAAACCTGGCTGACAGACAAGAAAGAGGGGGGCTTGAATATGCCCCAAAACTGTACAAGCCTGCATAAATAGCAAAGCCAGCAGGAAGGAACACAACAGATCTAAGACTACAAAGATGGAGAAAAACCCATTATTTCATTAACTGCAGCAGTCATTCCCCTTTTGCTCACATATATTAAAACCTTAATATTTCCTAATAGTATCCAAAACACTTTGTATTCCAAATTGGATAAAACAAGTATCTGCAATTAATGCATTTTGATTTAACCCTTCTATTTGATTTTGAGTTAGACTATCCTATAAAAATATTAAACACAACAGTTCGGGCCACAAGACAAACACCACAAGACAGGACATAAAACACAGAACATAATTCCTATTGTGCCAGTAAATGCATGGTATGTTGATTGCTTTTCAGCTGGCATCAGTTTTCTCTGATTTTCTGAAAGACAAAAAGAACATAGGTCTACCCCTACTGGGCAGTCAGTCATTATTTAAACATTTATTTCTTATACAAATACCCTTGCTAATTTCAGGCAAAACAGAAGAATTACCCCCATATCTTTTCTGTGTTTTTCATAGGCAGATCAAATTTCAATGGCTTCTGTCTCTTAGGTGATTTGCATTAACACAGATGTTCTCGGCTTGCTTTTGAATTCAAAGTTATTAGCCGCTTAGAGACTATCTCAAAAGGACACAATTAACTTTTAACTCCTGTTATTGCCCAGTCTTGCTATGACCAGCTCTGGAGGAAACTCTGATCTTACTCTCACAAGTCGCTTCTTGATATATAACAACTGGGTAGTACATGTGTGATTTTTTCTAAGCAGGGTAAGACCTCATGTATCATGCTAGTTACATAGTCCTAGGAGAAAGAGCTGGGTGATAGAATTGATACACAAGGAATGTTGGCATGCTACTAAATAGGTATAAGAACTGTTCAGTGTAGACTTCTCAGATCTGTGAACTCTGTCAAGCTTTTATTCTTGCCAACAACTCTTCATTGTCTGTTATATAATGTTTCCTGTTTTCTAAATATAGAATAATTTTTGGCTGGAGGACTGGTCACAGTTGAGGCTCATTAATTATTGCTCCAGTATGGGAACAAGTAGACCACCCTATATGTTTACTTTGCATTCCCAGTACATTATAGCTATCTGTTTGGAGAGGTGGTAAGGATGGATAAAGATTTCAAAGTAACATAGGAGCCTAAATACCATGGATTTTTATCACGTTAGTGCCTAAGAGACTTTTGAAAATGGGACTTAGGTGCTTTTGTAAGTCGTACCCACATATATATGACATATGTTTTATAGATAGATAGATAGATATAGATATATATAGATTAAACTTATGTCCCAATATTTCCATCCTTATTTACATTGACTTCATGAGCTGTCCTATTGATTTCAGTGGGACTACCTGCAGATTTGAAGTCCAAACCAGTGAAGCATTTAAGCATGCACTTAACTGTAAGGATCTGAGTGGTCCTATTGATCCTTTGCATGATCCAGTGGAGTAGGCCACTGGAATGACACTCAGGAAGCCTGGGCCTAGTTGGTGTAAATCATCCTGGATCCCACCTTTTACCCCTACCTTTTGTTCCATTTCTGCCACTAATCTGCTCTGTGACCTTGGGCATGTCACTTCACCTCTCTGTATCTGTGTTTTCCCCTCCCACCGCTGTCAGTTTTGTTTGTTTAGATTGTAAGCTCTTCAGGACAAGGACTGTCTCTTACTGAGTGTTTGTACAACATCTAGCATAATGGACCCCTAATCTTGGTTGGGGTCTCTGGGTACTACTGTAATAAAATAATATTAATGTCCTTAAATTTAAGTTTTGTTAAAGTTTATGCTTTGTTAGGTCAGGGCCTCTCCCAACAGTGAGATCTTAGACTGTGAAATAGGCTCCCAAGAGGAGTCATTGACTCTCATTGGTTGGAGTATTAGAAACTAGACTAGTAACTGTCCAATAGGCATTGGCATGGAGATGGACTCAATGACCTAAGAGGTTTCTTACATCTCTGGATGATGTGCTTTTTGTTCCTCTGTTCCATGCATATGCGGCTGGATGTGGAATGAGCAATGCCAATTAGTTCTGGCTGTCCTAACCTAATTTAATTAGCAAGGCCGCCAAGATGGTGATTTCAATCTAAAATGGCTTTTAAAGTATGTTAAAACTCTTGACAACTAATTTGTTAGCAGTTGAATATGAGTTGTGTAATGCTGTCCTCAATTAGATTAAATATTAAGGGTCCAGTTTACCACCTATTCATTTAGTCGTTGAACATTGCATACAGTTAACATGGTTTGGGAAATTGCTTTAATACAAAACAAATAAAAGCACAGTACAGTATATTGCAAAACATCAAATCCATTCGGTATGTTGATATTAGATGCATTTGGTACACTGGAAGTATACATTGGTATATTGTTCTATGTTAGAATAGTGAATTGGCACAAACCTTATTTAATCAGTGGGTTTTTAAAATTATTTTACTTTCCCTTTTTATGAAAGAAAAGCACATTTATAAAGTAATAGAGTCAATTATAGGAGAAATTGGTTGGCTGAAAACAGCAGCACACAGAAGGTCTGTTCATTTAAATGGGTCATTTATTTAAATGTATTCAGCGGGGCTTTGTAGAGTTTGTTTTTTTATGCTGCCTAGTTTGGTCTTCTGGGTGAAGTCAAGAAGCAGAACGTTTTGTATGTTTCTTTGATGGGTCAATTTAAATTTCCTCTCTCATCCATAGCAACTAATGTAATTACAGTGCTAAAAAGAAATCTGCCTGTATTAATAAAGGCAGACTGTGGATTATTTGTAATGTATCTGATGTTGGTATTCAGTATTCCTGTTCCTAACTTGGCCACTCTAAATCACTGGTGAATTGCATATACATATTAGACACGGGGTGAAATCCTACCCAATTAATGTCAGTGGCAAAGGTCCCAGTGGTTTCAGTAGAGTCACCCTGCATGCAGCAATTTGACCAAGTCATACTAACCAGTTTTGTTTCTCCATGAATTTGTGAACACCATAGAGCTCAGATATTATCCCCGTTTTACAGATTGGGGATTGAGTCACAAATGCTCAGGTTCTGGAAGCAGTCAGATGTCACAGTGATGAGCCAATATAAGAGTCTGCATTGACAGACTGCGGTAAAATTGTTCCAAAGCCACAGTACTTGTGAAATATTCATGAATTGTTTTTTGCATAGTATTTGACCAGGTCTATTTATGTCAGTAAACTGAGGAACAGAGAGATTAAATGACTTTCCTATTAAATACATTGTGTAAACAGAGGGGCTGGACTGACCTTTCTGGAAAATGAAATTCTCTCCTTAGCCACTGAACATCTAGGAAATAGGAAGAATCCTCCACTTGCTCCTAATCCAGCACATCTCATTTCTAATCTGGAGCGCACATGACAAATGGCCAGTATTATACAGGATTTCAGACAAGACGATTTTATGGTCCCTTCTGACCTTAAAATCTATTAATCTAGTACTGACAGTTCAGTGTCCAAATCCATTCACATTTTGTCCTTACCTAAGGATGCTAATTAGCACCAGTTCTGGTAGTAGGTTTTGGTGATGTGCCCATCCAATCTGCTGGTAACTTGTCTGACAATCAGCATCTCATTCCATGTAGCCCACCAAACAACCATTAAAAAGTAACATTTGGTAACTAATAGGATGGGCTGGATTCATTCCTCTAGAAGAAATTTAATTCCCCCAAATAGCGTAGAAAATGAAAGTTAATTAAAAAATAATTGCAGAGTCTGCATTTTCTCTCATATCTCCCAAATAATTTCCCCCCCTTTACTTCCCATCAACTTTCCCATTTATTTGGTCTGAAATCAACAAGATGGAATTCAATAAAGACAAGTGTAAAGTACCACGCTTAGGAAGATCAAATCAAGTACACAACTACAACATGGGGACTAACTGGGTAGGCAGTAGTACTGCTGAAAAGATCTGGGGGTTATAGTGGATCAAAAATTGAATATGAGGAAATAATGTGATGCAGTTGCAAAAAAACCTACAATTATTCTGGGTATATTAACAGGAGTGTTGTATGTAAGACGCGGATGGTAATTGTCCCTTTCTATTCCACACTGCTGAGGCCTCAGCTGGAGTATTGTGTCCAGTTCTGGGCACCACATTTTGGAAAAGATGTGAACAAATTGGAGAGTCCAGAGGAGAACAACAAACACGATAAAAGATTTAGAAAACCTGACCTCTGTGGAGAGGTTAACAAAATTGGGCTTGTTAAGTCTTGGGAAAAGAAGACTGAGTGGGGACTTGATAAGTGTTCAAATATGTTTGCTATAAAGGGGTCTGTGATCAACTGTTCTCCATGTCCACTGAAGGTAGGGCAAGAAATAATGTGCTTAATCTGCAACAAGCAAGATTTAAGATAGACCCTCAGGGATATGACAGGAAGCTCATACTGAGACAGATATAGCCTTAAAGGCTTTTTATGAAAATCAATAATAGTAAGTAAATGTTAAATAATCAGAGTTACAAAGTTACAATTGCATTACTGCTATTCAAAAGATACATATGGTAATATAGTATTATATGCTACAAAGCTTTGGTTAATATACTCACACCTTTCCTTGATAACCTGGTAGTAAGAGACGCAGGACCAGCCTTGCAGTTCAGGTTTCTCAATTCTTGAGTGAGGGATGCAGTGCTTAGAAAAAGCTAATGCTAAGAGCTATTAAAGTGAACTTAGAGTTTACTTGACCAATTTAAAATCAAACTTAAAATCAAAACCTAATAAACTAAGAATAAAAACTTAGGGAAACCAAGCTTAGCCTAGTTCCCATGAAACTTAAAGTTTAAGAACATGTATAGCCTACTAATAGTAGTAGTCATGGTAGATGGATAGAATAGAACAGAAGGGGAAGAGGAATAGAGTAGAAATAGAATGTAAGTGAGAATACTCTAGCGAGGTGGGTCACCTTTTTTATAGGGCACAAGTGCCAGAAATCCTTCTTCCTATGCCCAAATTTCATTCCTCACCCACAAAATGTTAGGGTACGCTTACTCCATGGGCTAGTATGTTTGTGCGTATTGATGACATGTACATACACGCATAAGTTTCCTTGTGGTGTACCTGTTAGGTCTGTGGGTACAAAGTGAAAAACCCCCTATGCAGTAGCGGTGCTAGCTTCTTTGCCGCCCTAGGCAGCGCCTCCGGGAGAAGCTGCTACCGAAATGCTGCCGAGGACCCCGGTGGCCGAAGAAGCTGCCGCCGAGGACCCCGGCGGCATTTCGGCGGCAGCTTCTTCGGCCGCCGGGGTTCTTGGCGGCATTTTGAGGACCCCGGTGGCTGAAGAAGGTAAGAAATGCCGCCCCCCGAATCCTGGCGCCCTAGGCGACCGCTTAGGGTCACCTAGTGGTAGCGCCGGCCCTGCCCCTATGCATTTCTTCCATTGTCTATTGGTCTAGATAAAAGGTCATAGACATATGCGTGAATACTTATTTATTTAGGTAACAAGATGAAGGTCAACTTCTGGGTAAAAAGTCTTAATATAGATATGCTAACTTTGCCTTAGCTTAACATACAGGATATGGCCTGTAGATCTCTTGCATTACAGCCAAACTTACTTTAATATCAATCTATAAACCTATTACAATAAATCAAATACCTAAACTATACGAAAAGATATCTATATGCAAGCAAGCAGGTTAGTCCTATAGGCTACACACTGGAGGTTTTGTAAGAACAGGTTAGACAAAGAACTGTCAGGGATGGTCTAAGTTTACTTGGTCCTGCCTCAGCACAGGGGGCTGGACATGATGACCTCTCATGGTCTCTTCCAGCCCTACGTTTCCATGATTCCAAAAGGGCTGAGATTGCAGCTTGTGATAGCTTTAGAAACAGGAGTCAATACAGGTGCATTTGGAACAGGTACTGCAAAAGCTTCTTCTGCCTACAAAACAAGGGGATTAAAACAACTAGTAAAGCAAAGCAATTAATTGAAAAGGTTGAGCGGTTCTTTTCCCAGAAGACTAAGGTATAATTTTACATTGGACGTATTTGTAACTCTAGAGCAGCCATTACACTTTGGGCAAATGGGGACAGCCGGAGTCTCTGTGAGCATTTCATGTGCACAGGAGCTGCATCTTAAACAGCAATAAGCCCTTTGGAATATAAAACATTTAGCTCCTTGATCCAAGCTATCCAAAGAACCTCACGCTTTGCAACAGCTAGACTGCTCCAGACACTCTGGCTATTGATTGCTAGATGCTCCCTTAGCCCCATTCATACTGTGTTTGCTCTGGGACATTATCATTAACATCTTCACCTGGTCCCCCCTTAAGGGCCATAGCCTGGAAAACAGCACATGTTCCAGAGGAGAATGCATTCAAACCAGGGGCTGCTGAAGGGCTGCAATCCTCAGCCAATTGCACACAGAGGGGCCATGTCCTCTACTGCCCCGTGTGCAGAGGATGCTTCCCAACATACTGTGGTGTGAGCTTTGAGGATCTCTCTGGCCACATCTCCAACATGCCCGTTCCTCGTGTTCCTCAGTGGCAAGCAGAGAGCTACAGGGCTCCCGGGGTTACAGAGGAGCTTTGATATCCCTGTCTGCAGCTGCTTCAGTAGCATGGTAGAACCACATCCCTTCCATTGCTGTAGGGCTTGTATCTACACAGACGTTGTGCCGGTTTAAGTGATTTGAGCTTAAGAACCAATCCAGTCCAACTAGGGCAAGCCCCTCTGTGGCGACACCATATGCATTTGCGCTTGGCTTGTAGCAGGTTCAGGGCCAGCGCGCCCACTAGGCGACCCTAGGCGGTCGCCTAGGGCGCCAGGATGTGGGGGGGGGGGCGGCTTGCCGTGGCTGGCTCCTGCCTTCCGGCTCCGCGGCTGAGCTGGGAGGGCGGCTCACCACTGCTGCCTCTTGGCTCCGCGGCTGAGCCGAGAGCTGGGGGGGCGACTCGCCATGTCTGCCTCCTGCCTCCTGGCTCCATGGCTGGGGAGAGGCTGCTGGCTGCAGGGGGGTGGGGAGCCGCCGTGGGGGCAGGGGGGGCTGGCTGCCGTGGGAGGGGGGGGCGGCATTAGCTGAGGGGGGGGGGCGCAGGGCTGGTGCAAGGAAGTTTCGCCTAGGACGCGAAACTTCCTTGCACTGGCCCTGAGCAGGTTAGGTTGCACCTGAAGTTTCCTGAAAGTCTCCACGCACAGATGTGCACCGGTATCACTGAATCAGTTTAAAATCACACCTTGCGTTAAACCGATGTCACTTTCTATGTGCGCCAGGCAGAGCAATTTGGGATTTGGGCCTCCGTGGTCAGAACTTGCCCATACACATGCTAGCACCACTGCCATTGATTTCTGGTGTGTTTAGTTTGAAGGGCCAGCTGCAGTACGGGCTTTGATAGGAGACATACCTGGGGATCCTTTGGCCTGGCTGGTTAATAGGGTGGCTTTTCTGTCTGTGGTTTTTCAGCTTTTACTTAGAGCAGGAGGGTTGTTCACACGGACTTAAATGGTTCCAAAGACAATGGGCCACTCAATGGAGCAGCACTGACTCACTCCAGCTGAGGGTACGGCCCAGGGGTGAAAATAAGGTGGTACGGGCTGGTACGGCGTACCGGTAAAAAGTAGCCGCCAGTACTGACCCGTAGCGCTGACTTGAAAGTGCTGCCACAGCAGCGCTTTAAGGACTCTGCTTAAAATGCTGCCGCGGCCTTTAATGTTGCCAAAAGTCCTTTAATGTTGTTGCCCCTTTTGCTCCTCCCACCCCCGGCCACAAAAGGGCCTGGGGGCAAAAGAAGTAGCTGCCCCAGGCCCTTTAAATCGCCGCTGGAGCGCTGGGGGGCAGTGCAGATGGGCTGGCTGGGGGACGCTGATCCCAGCCCCGCCCCTTCTGCCCGAGGCCCCTTACGGGGGAAGGGAGGGGAAGGGAAGGAGGGCAGAGCTTGTCCCATACTGGTAAGAGCTCCATTTTACTTTCACCCCTGGTATGGCCTAATAGCCATAGACAGTCAAGGCTGGATTGTACCTCTGAGGTACTGCGCGGAGTAGAGGTAGTGCCGTATTGCCATCCTCAAGAGATCAAATTCACAAGTCAGCCCCCCAAATCATGGGATTGGCCAAAAAAGAAGATTTTTTTTTTAATTATGTTGTTAGGTTTTTAAATCTGCCTTTCGAGTTTTGGAACTCCCCCTCTGCATGTGTGACAATCAGTGGTGCCCCCCCCCCCCAAATGTATTGGATAAGGTGACTTTGGTACCTGCTGCGGGAGCTCTCACCCCCACATCTGCTTGACCTCTGCCCAGCACTCAGTCCTGTCCGCCAGCTCCCCGTCAGTTTAGCACCCCTCCCCTTTGAACCTCACCCCCCTCAGTTCGGTCCCCTCTCCACTCAGCACAGCCCCTTCAGCCTCCATCAGTTCAGTCCTCAAGCCCCCAGCCTCATCTCTGCTCTTCCTAGGCATGGGCGGCGCATGAACACCCGCTTCCTGGAGGCTAGCCCTTGGGCCCACCCCTTCCGCCCAAGGCACCACCCCTTCTGCTCCCCTCACCTGCTTGAGTCCCCCCACACACCGCAGGAAGAGGAGCCCTGGCCAAACCGCCCCGATCACCAGCCCACCCACCCCAGCTGCCCTGAGCCGCCAGCTGGTCCGAGCACCGGCCTGACTCCCTGGGCTGCTGACCGGCCTGAGCACCTGTCTGACCCTTGGGCCGCCAGCCAGCTGAGCCCCGAGCTCCAGCCCGAGCTGAGCCCTGCTGGATTTGGGGGAGAGGGGTGTGACAGTGCTGCCTGTGGGAGCCCGCTGAGGTCACCCAATCAGGGTGAACTGCAAACCGAACGGGGCAAACAAGCCCCAAATGCTGGTGGATATTCCAATACTTTGATTTACCAAGCCAGCACAAAACAGCTTCTATAGTACCTCACTGGTTACTCAGAAGTCCAAATGATGCAGTTCCCTTAAAGTACCCAGCCTCAGGCCTCCATCCAGACACACGTGTCAAACATATGATGATAAATTCTGAAAATCTTATTTCATCATATAAAATAAAAGGTTCTCCTGACCCCAAAGGACCAAGCCCCAGACCCAGGTCAAATAATAGCTTAGATCTTACCCAAAGTACACACTTCTAGCCAACTCTTATTAACTAAACTAAAATTTATTAAAAAAAGAAAAGAGAGAGTGTTGGTTGAAAGATCCATATGCATACAGACTTGAATTCAGGTCTTGAGGTTCAGATACATAGCAGAGATGAGCTTGTAGTTGCCAACAGTCCTCTTAGAAATAGTCCATAGGTTATAGTCCAATGTCCATATTCAGGGTGATTCCAGTCAGTGACTGGGGATCTCAATCCTTATGGCTCAGGGTTTCCCCTTCTTGAAACCCAAAGCAGATCTGAGATGAAGAAGGATCGTGTACCAGGGTTTTTTATACATTTCCAGCAGCCATTTGGCCTGAGAAAACAATAGGCTTATCTTTCCTTCTTCCAAACATCATGGCAATTAGCCCAGGATAATTTATCCATTAAACAGTTCAGACACAGGTTATCACAACCTTCAAAGAGACATAGACAATAATACTATTTCACTCAAATGTCTTCCTAAAGGTTAATATTCCTTTTTTGATCTTTGTATCAAAGCTATAGCCATAGACAAGACTTGTTTGCTTACATCACAAGAGCTGAACAAACATCTACCCTTCTATCTCTAACAATGCAGGCTGCATTTCAAAGCTCTGTTCATTTACACATCTTCCTAACCAGTCTTTAAAGTTCCGCCATGGGCCAGGTCAGTCTGAGTTAATTAACTCTTTCTGGTCCTGTCACTTTTCAATGAGATATTATATTACACGCATCACGTCACAAGGGGGAGCGAGGGCAGGGCCTCGGGGCGGAGCATAGGCGAGGCCAGAGCCTGAGTTAGAACAGGCTTAGCCTCCCTTAGCCAATTATATCCCCTGCCAGTGCTCCTAGGATTTGTTAATCCTCTCTCCAGGCTTGGCGGGGTAGCTACAGGTGTTCTTCATCGGGTGCTGTGGGGCGGGGGGGGGAGGGGTTGCAAAGGCTCCATCCTCTGTGTGTTTCTCTCAGGACCGGAGGGAGTGGTTGGGAGTAACTCTGCCGGCTTCTGACAGGCCTGAACTGCATGAGAGGGATGGAGCTTCCCACGTCACCACCAGATAAATGCCTCGGCAATCCCGTCACTGGGCATAAAATCATGAGAGTCGGCAGTGCCAGGAGTGTCCACATAGTGTTGTTCTTTACAGTGATGCCCGTCAACTTCGTATGGATAAAGGACAGGGCTTCACTTCTTACCCAGGGGCGTTGGAACAGAGAGGGGCCGGGGCCATGCTCTCCCACTTTTAGGGTGCTTCTGCTGCTCCTGCTCTTTCCCTCCCCCTCCTCCACACTTTGGGGCAATACACAGCTTTGAGGCACCCAGACTGCAGAAACTGGGATTTCCCCCACCGGGTGCAAGGGGCATAGGGAAGGCTCCTTGCATGCTGCCCCAGGCATTAATGCAAAGGAAAAGCTGAACTGGCTCTTATTATCTGGCAATTTTTTGTGCTTTTGTGGCTCTTATTTCACAGTCTGGTGTTTGATGAGGAGCTCTCTCTCTCCCAGCTCAGTTTTCTCTTCTGCTGACTGCTGTGAAGTTGTAGCCCTGCAGCCCGGGGGGAAGTCAATTATTTGTTGTCAAGGTCCAGACTCCACAGAAAATAATAAAAATAAAGAACAATAATGATAATAAGTGAATAAAAAGATTTTGGGGTTCGTTCAAAAGCATCTGGGGGTCCAGATTTGGCCCACAGTCCCCCTTATTGATTACCCCTGCCTGCAGCCTTTTACAATAGTTAATGGCTAGTGGGGGAGGGATAGCTCAGTGTTTTGAGCATTGGCCTGCTAAACCCAGGGTTGTGAGTTCAGTCCTTGAGGGGGCCATTTAGGGATTTGGGGCAAAAAAAAAAACTCTCAGGGACAGTACTTGTTCCTGCTAGTGAAGGCAGGGGACTGGATTCAATGACCTTTCAAGGTCCTTCAAGTTCTATGAGATAGGTATATCTCCATATATTTTATTATTAGCAGAGCACTATTACTACAGCACCTACTAGTAGCAGAAAATGTTGTGACCCATTAAGGAAGGGGCATGAGGGAGCAAGTCAAATCTGAGGCCCACGCCAGATGCTTGTGCACAAATTGGGGGTTTGCTCACATGTGCACTATTGTGTGAGCTCAACTTTGACTGGCAAGTAAACTTTTGGGCACTCCATGTGCACACAAGCATGCTGACTGTGTGTGTGTGTCTGTGTTTGAAGTTTGGGTCCTTACATTTATCAACATACAAACAGCTCTTTTCTTAATGACCAATCAGATTTTTAACTCAATGGCCTTACAATCTGGGTCAGATCCAGAGCTGTGCTTGTCACAGCACCCAAAGTGGGGACAATGATGACTGGAAGCTATTTCCACCCTATCCTAATCCTGGGGACAGGGAGGGCCAGTTTTACCCCTGGTGCAAGTTAGAGCAGTCTCAGGGCTGCTCTAATTTACACCTGACATACGAGCTCCCGGTGTGGTGGGTGGGATTATGCCAGCATTGGGTCACAGAGGATTACCACACGCTAGCCACACCCGCTTCATTCCAACATATTCCCTTTTCTGAGGGGAGAGTCAAGAGTGAGGGAGCAGGTTTGGTGATGCCAAGGGGATGTAATAGGGCCATGGTTCCTCAGCCATTTAGACTCCTCATACATGTAGTGACTATACCGTGTAAATGTTCCCAGAGCCTGAAATCACAGGGAATTCTTTTTAAAATGACCAAAAGCGGCATGTCAGTAGTTTCTTCTTTTATCAGGATCACATTTAAACTCTTCTCACGATGCAGTTCAGTAAGGCTCTGACTCCAGCTGTCTGCTGCCTTTGCAGGCCAACCACACTATCCAATTGGTGCAGAATCAACTTGGATTAAATGTCAGAGAGTGGCTTGTTGAGCCTGTGACATTTTTAATTGGATTTTTGAATTCTTACCCGTCCGAAATATTCTGTCAGATCAGCAAACCCTCCTTAATGCTGTTCACCTGAAGAACTTAAAGCAACCTCCACACTAGGGGGTGTTATTTTCATCCCCATTTTTCAGAGGGGGAGGTGACCTGAAGACCCATGTTTTCAAAAGCAGCCACAAGCCAGCGGGAACTCTGGGTGATCAGCACTGCAGAATATTGGAGTTGGCTCAGGGTCAGCAAATCTGAAAACCTGGCCGCTATGAGCGACTCAAGTCGGGCACACAAGAATGGAAGGATCAAAAATTAGCATCACTGTTGAAAATTTGAATCAAGTGACTTACCCAGTGTCACACAACTAGTCTAATGCGGAGTTGGGATTAAAATCTGCCTGTTGCTGAGGGAGAAGGGGGTTACACTGAGATTGCTCAATCAGGACAAACTGCAAAGAACGGGGCAGATGATCCCCCAAACTGGTGGGTATTCTAATAATTAGATTCATCAACCCAGCCACCAAACAGCTTCTACAATACTTACTGGTTACCAAAACATAAGCTCCATCAAAGCAATCCAGCCTTGGGCTCCCAGCCAGACAGCCTAGTGAAATATGATGAGGATTACTGAAAATCTTGTTCATCATATATTAAGTTCTACCAATCCCCAAGGCATCAGACACATTATCCACCAGGTCAATGAATATTTCAGATCTTACCCAAGTTTACCCCATTCTTATTAACTAAACTAACATCTATTTAAAAAGAAAAGAGAGAGAGATTGTGATTAAAGATGATTATACATACATATAAGAATAAAATTCTTTGGTCTGTTCATAGTAGATATGGTGAGCCACTGAGTTGCAAAAAGTTCTTTCAGAATCAATTCCATAGGTTATAATCCAAATACTCACTTCATGTGCAGAGTTTGTATACATTCTTTCATGAGAAATACCAGGGTAATCCAGACTTGGAGCTGGAGACCTCGGTCTTGCGTCTCAGGTTTCCCCTGACCAAGCTTAAGCAGATCTGAGATACAGGATTGGGGCCCTAGAGTTCTTTTATAAATCTCTGGCAGGCTGCATTAGCCTCTTGACAGTAGTTAATGCAGCAGGCATTAATTGGATGAAGAATAGGTAATATACATTATGACTTAGAAGTCAATTCTATTTCCTGTGTATACATAGGTAATTAGTTGCATTGATCAGCATAAGGCAATTAACCATTTCAGCAGTTCATAGATAGTTTACTACAAACTTCAAAGAGAAGTATAGACAATGATATTATTACACCCAAGTTTCATCTAAATGTTAGTATTCCCTGTTGATCTCTAAATCAATAGCATATAATAACATTGTTACATTGTTAACCTCTGACAAGAGATCGGTAAACACAGACAAATACAGTCACCATCTTCTTCTAATTCTCTAACAATACAAGTCTACATTTCAAAGCCCTAGTATATCTTACATGGCTTTGTTAGCTATTTATAAGGAATGGCCCTAATTACAATTTATGTACTTTTCTAATATGTTTTTAAAGGTTGAATTTGTGTCATTTAGCCTGCTAATTGCTTAATCCTTTCTGGTTTGGTGTCACACTAGGTCTCCTGGCTCTTGCGCTGTACTGTGACCTCTAGATTCTGCCCAATATATTGTGCAGCAAGCAACGTTTTTATAAATAGCTTCTCCTTCCCCATTGTTTGCACTACACAGGTCTCTGCAAGAACCATTCTCACAAAACCTGTGCTTAGCTAAGGTGAATTAACTGATATCTGAAATAGGGGCTCTAATCATTCATATGAAATCAGTTTGAAAAATATGTTAGGTTTTTAAAAGAAAGCAACATCTAAGAACTATGCAAACATGAATGTAATTAAAACAGAGTTAATTGATAACTCGCACATTTGTGATCCCACCTGCTGTTCCATTTTCCTGGTTCTTATTATTTTTGCATTATAAGGATGTTTTACGTCAAGAGAGGCTGCAAACAGACCCATTAAAACATCATTTTGTTGTGCAACTAAGAACTAATATATCACGAATATAAAATGCGAAATTACAGTGCACCACAAATAGATGCTCCTGTTATTTAATATACCATTTATTTGTCGGAATGGTTTTGCCTAAATAACAGGGCAGTGGTATATTTTTGACTCTAAAAAGTTTAGCAATCCACTTCCACATTTTTATCCTCCCCTAGCAACTTTTCTCTATTTGTTCCCCCTTTCCACCTCCCCAAGGTCCCCAGATACTGGGTGGTGAATGTGGGGTGTTCAGATCTTCCAAACCTTCAGGATTTAAAGCTAATATTTAAAACACAACTCAGCGACAACCTGGAGGGATTTCTAATGGAGACTAAAATTTGCCAACAAGAAATACAAGTGTTGGACAAAAACCCTGGCCCTGACTGACTTCACATGGGCAAGCCCCTCTGCTCGTACAAAGCCACATTGAAATCAGTGGGGGTCTGTGCAAATGCAGGTGTCCACCTACCAGTGGAGGGCTGGGATCCATATCATGACTGCCCCTGTGTGGGTGCACTTAGGAGGAGAGGTTGCAGAAAGACCATTTTCCCGCTCTATACTCTTGTAATTCACTGCTCGGTGTATGTTGTACATTCTCCTTTGTGTCTGATCCCCACAAGGTGTGAGACTGTTGCAGCCCCCAGCGACGAGGCCTGTCCCTTTAGCTCAAGCTGGGGAGACTCATGGGTGTAGATTTGGAGGTCCTAGGTTCAGTTTGTGGTGTGTCAGCCAAGCGAGAAGCCCCATGTTAGTGTCTTCCCGCCCATCAACAAACTGCTTCCCTTGCGTCCATTACAAAATCCCAGCTAACTCCTGGGAAAATACACCACCAAATGCAAGCTCTTGTAGGCCATGCGTGGGAAGATGAGTCCTGAGATCCCCTCCCCTATTCTAAGCACAGAGAACTGCTGTCCTTTTACAGATACCGCTAGGTGGTCCCTTAGGGTGACCAGACAGCAAGTGTGAAAAATCAGGACAGAGGGTGGGGAGTAATAGGAGCCTATATAAGAAAAAGACCCCAAAATCGGGACTGTCCCTATAACATTGGGACATCTGATCACCCTATGGTCCCAGCAGGGAAATGTTGACTGTTCAGTGGTGTCCACTGCCTTCTGCAGTCAGCAGGGAACATAGCAAGTGGATAGTAATCTGCACAGTGTGGAAATTCAGTGTGTGGCGTGCAAACAGAGCCAGGACTGGCATGCTTCTTGACACCTGACTCCCTCACTGTGTCAGTATCAAGCACTGGAGTTGAAAAGGTACCACTGGGCCATTCTACTTACCCATATTGAGTGCAGGAGAGTTCTGATGCCGTGTGTAGTTCAGCCACTTTCCTGTCGGAGGAAGGCCCGGCTGCACTGTGCAAATCAGTATCTGAATGTCGCTCGTGTTCAAGAAAGTTTCGGTACCGGGGTTTGGTTTGGGGCTCTCTCTCCTTATAACTTAAAGGGACAATGTCAGTCTGAATAATGGGCACCTGCTCCTGAATTCCCTCTTTAAAGTGGTGTTTCTCTCCTGTGGTTCTGGATTAAAAAAAAAACCCACACAAACAACAGGGGAAAGTTCTTCAGGCCTCAATTCTGGAATGAAATCCAGAGCTAAGGGCAGGGTCAGGGCTTAGCTCACTACACAGGGCAAACAGTGAAACGGACTGTCTACAACAGGGGTGGACAAACTTTTTGGCCCGAGGGCCACATCGGGGTTGCGAAACTCTATGGAGGGCTGGGTAGGGAAGGCTCTGCCTCCCCAAACAGCCTGGCCCCCTGCCCCCTGTCCGTCCCCTCCCACTTCCCACCCCCTGACTGCTCCCCTCAGAACTCCCGACACATCCAACCCCCGCTGCTCCTTGTCCCCTGACCACCCCCTCCTGGGACCCCCACCCCTAACCACCCCCTGGGACCCCACCACCTATCCAACCCCCCCTGCTCCCTGTCCCCTGACTGCCCCGACCCCATCCACCCTCCCACCCCCCGACAGGCCCCTCAGGACTCCCATACCTATCCAACCCCCCCCCCCCTGCTCCCTGTCCCCTGACTACCACAACCCCTATCCACACCCCCTCCCCCTGACAAGCCCCTCGGGACTCCCACACCTATCCAACCCTTGCCCCGTTTCCTGTCCCCTGACCGCCTCCCGCAGAACCTCTGCCCCATCCAACCGCCCCCTGCTCCCTGCCCCCTGAGTGCCCCCCGGGACCCAGGGCAGCGTGGCTGCGGGGGAGGAGGAGCAGCAGGGGAGGGGCCGGGGGCTAGCCTCCCCAGCCGGGAGCTTAAAGGCCGGGCAGGACGGTCCCGCGGGCCAGATGTGGCCCACGAACCATAGTTTGCCCACCTCTGATCTACCAAGTTCTGTCAAATGCGCAAAGTAAACAAACTGAAAAAACCAGGGAACCATTTTTATCTTCTTTCTTTCAGTTCTAATAATCTTAGGCTGTGCTCAGAACAATTGCAGGCAGCACATTTGTAGTCAGGTTCTGATTTTAAATGGAGGGTGTCCCTTTGACTTTGTTACAATATTGCAAACGCCTGCTCAAGCTCTACTACCTATATCTATAGGTAGGTGTCAAATACTATCCCTTTTTCACACTAGTTTTTGGAGACTTCTGTGTTTAAACATACTTTCATTTGCTCGATTGCTTCCTCATATGACAGACCCAAGCTCGGGCTTCCTGCTTCTGATGTAGAAAAGGAGCTAATGCCTGAGGAAAGGACCAATAGGAATCATGCTCTGAACATCCTCTTATGTGACACCAAGTGCGTGGTTCTTTGTACACTGACGATGAGTGGAAATAAAGATCTACATGTGATCTAAGGATGCACGATTATGGGGCATCTCACACTCACATTTTTAAAACCTCTAGCACAAAAGAAGAGCGTACATTTTAATTTGCATTTATTTTCTTCTGTTTCCTTATCCAGGGTAGCTTTTATGTCCCTTCTGAAAACTGCATGCAGCATGCATACAAATGGCATAAGGACCTGTGTCTGCTGCTCTTGAATGCATACAGAGGGCTTCATGTGTACTACACAGTCATAATGAAAGAGATTCCAGATTTGCCACAGCTGAAGTTAGGTAAGAGAACAGACATTTTGCATCTCTTAGTGTTGACTGGTCTCATTTTAAACAGACCTTTTGGTAACTAAGTTGTCCAGTTTGTTGTGGGATTTTAGGGGATTTTTCCCCCTGATTTTATTGTTGGTGTTTATTTTAGGGCAATCATGAGCCAGGGCCAGATCATGAGCCAAGGCTGATGTAAATCAGCATCGCTCTACTGCAAACATTACTGTTTAGAAAGAATAAGTTATTATAAGTGTCCACAAATTGTTTCCTTGAATGATATCTGAATGATTGTTTCCTTGAATGATTGCCTTTCAAAGCTTTGAGCTCCTAATTCTTAGTTCCTATCAGGCATGGGAGAACTTTAGGAACCAACAGCCCCATGAGCAAATGTTTTTCAAATTAGGGGGAAAACTCAATTTAGGGTACATTTTATTAGAACGTAGTCTCCAGTTTTTGATTTACAATGTATTGCTTTTTACTGCAGACACCTTGATAACAGCATAATTACTACATGCTCTTTAAAGTGTATTCTGCTTTTCTCCCTAATTAGGCTGTTTAATAGATTCTCCCCCTGAAGTAGAAGGCGCTACGGCTTTGTGGACCTTTTAAGGCACTAGTAAGGATTTTGGTTCCAAACCTTCAAGCCCAAGCACTGTTGAAGGGTTGCAGGGCTGCATTCATTAATTTGGGCTCTCTCATGCTTGCAGTGGTACTGAGTAGTTAATTAGAAATGAAGAACTCCCCAAGCCAGCCTCTGTTTTCCAACCTGTTTCTTTGGATTTAGGAAGCACGACTGGTGCTTTCATGTGTATATATTGTAACCCCCAAGGAGCCTGGGACCCTGTCTGCTGGCAGCTCAGGGAGAGGCACACTGTCCCCGGTGCTCAGGGAGAGGCACAATGTAGCGCCCCCTCTCCCTACCAGGGACAGTGCGCCTCTCCCTGTGTGCCTCTCCCTGAGCTGTCAGCAGACAGAGTCCCAAGCTCCTTGGGGGTTACATATTTTAAAAAGGCATTAGCTGGCAATATTAGGATTGCAGAGCCAATGGGAGAGACATTCCCCATTCCATTGACCAAAAAAAAGAGAGAGAGAGAGAATGTCTTCCATATCGATTTTGTAGGTACTATCAGAGCAGTCAGCTGTAAAGCAGGGCTTTGGAGCAGAGCCCGCGGAGCAGCTCCGGAGCAGTGGAGCTGCAGGTTTTTGCCTGGAGCTGGAGCAGAGCCGGAGCACAGCTCCAAAGCCCTGTTATAAAGCATTGTGCTGCACATCCCATATTGGGGCTGTTCCACCTCCCTGTCCCGCTGCATTCACTGTTATGGGCCGCATGTTCCCCTCCCTCAAATAACCTGCATCCAATTAAGAAAACTGGTTTATTTCGTTCACACAGTGAGAAAACATCCTTAAAAACAGATCTGGTGCTTAAAAGTTGTTATAACCTGTCAATTGCAGCATGACAACAAAACACAGGTGTCATGCATTTTGGTTAGTGGTCACATGTAGAGATTATTTCTATCACATGTTGGCAGGTTTGGAAGTTGAGAGGTGCAAGGTGGTATTGCTTCTTGTGTGTTTCATCTGTCACAAATATAAAAAGACCCAAAACACATAGAGGTTACATTTCTGCATCCCATGGGCCAGATTTTCAGACAGTTTATGATGCATAAATATGCATTTCAATTGCACACACACCTGCTATACATGCAGATTCAGTAAATGCAAATATAACTGTTTAGCCACTTATGAATGAAATTCTCCAGTCTCATTTACAAATCTAAAATGTCTGATTGCAGGTTCGGGACTTTGGGGCCTGATCAAAAGCCTGTTACAGTCACTAAGAGTCTTTTCATTGACTTCGGCGGGCGTTGATTAGGCCCATGGTGTGTACATAAAAAAAATAATGATCCAGTTTCCGCATTAAGGCTATGTCTATATTACAGGGACTATACCAGCTACATTGTCATAGCTATGCCAGCACAGCCCCCTAGTGTAGACACAGCTTCCACTGAGGGAAGGGGTTTTTCCATTTGTGTAGGAACAACACCTCTCCTGCTGATGGTAGCTATGTCAACAGAAGCTTTCTTCCATTGATTTGGCTGCGTCTACACTGGGGGTTAGGTCAGCATAGCAACATTGGTCAAGGGGGTGGATTTTTCACACCCCAGACCAGCGTAGCTATGTCAGCCTACATTTTAGGTCGGGAGTAAGCCTGAGAAACCAAGAGTGCAAATGCATGACTCCAGACTGAAGCATGAACCAGAACATTAAAAGATGGGGTGTGGGTATGTGTGTTCATGCCCCCAGTGGTTGCGCCTATGAATACGCAAAATTGCAGTTAGACACCCTGATGTCAATTTGTCTCTTCATGGTTACTCTGCACATTTAAATAGGAGGCATTTTTGTATAGTCTTCCCTTGTGGCCATGTGCTATATACTTATTCTTATTAATGATGGCTCCTTCCTGCAAATTCCACAAGCCAAAGTTCCTGAGGTTTTGTTTCAGATCTCCCGTTTTTATGAAGTTTTGCAGAATGTCTCTATGATCCACACTTGGTGGGGCATAACTGCAGCATGGGATTTCCCTGGGGCCATCTCACTTGCCAGTGGCAAGCTCTAAAAGCTCGGTCTACAGTAAGGCCCGAAGCAAACACTTCGGTTGAGACCACTGAGCATAGATGCAGAAAAGGAAACGAATGCACATGTTCCAAACATCGGATTTATTACTGCCACTGTGGCAGGGCCCAACAGGTGCCAGGGGCTTTCCAAACACAAAGGAAGGTACAGTCCCTGCCCCAAAGAACTGACAGACTTCAGACCCAGAGCTGCATAAAGACTTACAAGCCTGGCTTGCCTCATGGCTCAGATATTGGGGAAGAAACAAAGTATAGGGCAATTGGCTGAAGGTTTTTGCCAGGGCACTAAGCAGCTTGCACTTTGTTACTGTGTTACTTTGAATTATAAAGTAAGTAAAGGGCATGATCCTGCAAGGTGCTGGTTGCCTCTGGTGCGGCGCTGAGCACTGCCAATAATACTGACCACAATGGAAGCTCTGGATGCTCCAGCACTAGCCCTAACCCAGTTGCTTGCTGGGAAAGGGGTAGGGCATTTTGTAGTGTGCATGCTCCCTTTCAGGGTCAAGCAGCTGCTTACACCACTGGGAGTCCCAGCTAGGAAGAGCCAAATCCTGCACGCTTTTTTGAGGCAAGTGTCCCATTGAACTTCACTGAGGGTAGCTGCTGGAGTAAAGTGAGCAGGATTTGGTCATTAAGGAACGAGGGGTTTTTGAGCAGAGATCTTGGGTGCAGAGCCAAGGAGACTCTTGCCAGTGGAGGGTGGAGCGCAGAGTGTTGAATGAGTTCTGAGTTAATGTGTCACTTCTGCTCTTCTCAAACTTGGTTTTTCTTTTTGTGCCTCCAGCGGAGCTAGCTGTGGAAGATACGCTATCTCAACTTTGTACAGAGCTGCAGGTATTTTCTTTAGCAGAATCAATACGTTCACACAGTTTCCGAACTCACGGAGACAACTCACTTGGGGGAAGCGAGTTCAGTGTCGGCAACCAGTCAAACAAACGTTTCTTGCACTATGACTGCTTCATTGCCATCGGATCACTGGCTGGACTGTTTTAACAATGGCTGACACCTCCATCCCTAGGATCAGCCCCAAAGATCAGCTTAGTTAAATGGACTAACTAAGGGAGGGATAGCTTAGTGTTCGAGCACTGGCCTGCTAAACCCAGGGTTGTGAGTTCAATCCTTGAGGGGGCCATTTGGGGATCTGGGGCAAAAATTGGGGATTGGTCCTGCTTTGAGCAGGGGGTTGGACTAGATGACCTACTAAGGTCCTTTCCAACCCTGATATTCTATGATTCTATGACTGAGCATGGGCTGGGACCTACCGACTCCTGGGTTATAATATATGGTCTACTCTGATTGAGTGCAAGGTATGTAGGACCAAATGGTCAAACATGGGTGCCTAAAGTTAAACAGGTGTATAAATAGGGAAGTAGTGAGTTGGTGTAAGGAGGTGATTTCACCTCTCTGAATACAGCATTGGTGAGTCCAATACTGGACTACTGCATGCAGTTCTGGTGCGCACATTTTGGAAAGGATGTTGAAAAACTAGAGACAGTGCAGGAAAGAGCCACAAACATTATTCAAGAACTGGAAAAAATGCCTAATAGTGAGAGACATAACACTCAGTCTGGTTAGTTTATCAACAAGAAGATTGAGAGCTGACTTTGATTATAGTGTATAAATTCCTTCCTGGGGAGAAAATGTTGGGTACTAAAGGGCTCTTTAGTGTTGTGGAGAAAGGCATAACAGGAGCCAATGGGTGGAAGCCAAAACCAGACAAATTCCAATTAGCAATAAGGCATACTATTTTATTTTTTTACAGTGAGGGTAACTAACCTTTGGAACAAACTATCAAGGGAAGTAGTAGATTCTCCATCTCTTGATGTCAGATCAAGACCAGATGCATTTCTGGAAGCTCTGCTTTAGCCAAACTCAATTTATTGGGCTCAAGGAAGGGGTAACTGAGTGAGATGTAACGGTCTGTGATGTGAGTTTAACCCTCTTGGTTGCAGAGAAAAGTCTGAAAATATGACCCAAGTGCACCCTGAAGGTTCAGAAATTAGAAGGCAAATAAAAGAACCCCAACATTTATTTTTAAAAAATCTGATTTTTAAGGCAATGGTATGATTTTGGCAATGACTCACGATGTTGTGAATGTCGGGCAATAATACAGTGGATTCCAGACTTCCCTGGGCTCCTCTGGGAGTCCCAAATGAACGAATGAATATTGCAGAATTCAGATGAATTCGGAGGGACTTGGAATTCGAGGGTCCTTCTCAGCCCTACTCATGGACCAAATCCTGAGAAGTGCTGAGTACCTAAAACAAACTGGAATAGGGTGACCAGACAGCAAATGTGAAAAAATGGGACAGGGGTGGGAGGGTAATAGGAGCCTATATAAGAAAAAGACCCCAAAATCGGGACTGTCCCTATAAAATCGGGACATCTGGTCACCCTAAACTGGAATTGCTACTTCTCATTATTTATCTGACACCTGCCTAGCTCTCAGTTTGTATGACCCACTGTTATTATACAGCAAGAATTAGAGCTTAACACTGACCTTTGCAGTTATCTCAAGCCTGCTGAAAAGGTCAAGAGCCAATGAGCTGGAAAAATAACCATCATTCTAGTTAATAACCCTGGGTGTTAATGCAGCTTCTCCTTTGAAGCTTGCTCTCCAGGCCTTCATTTACAATGTATGCAGTAACTTAGTTGTTAATGTTTAAAATTAAAAGTAAACAGCGTTGCTGACAGTGCAAGTTATTTCTTCTTCTAAGCAAGGGGGACCAGTTATACAAAATAAGGCCCTGATCCTGCAAACAGTAGCATAGCCAGGGAGGGAGCAGGGGGAGCGGCCGCTCCCCCTGTGAGGAAAAGCAGCGCTAAGGTGCCTCCCGAGCCTCGCTGGGGCGGCGCTTTAAAAGGCCTGCGGCTCCTGCCGCTGCGGGGAGCCGCGGGCCTTTTAAAGCGCCGCCGGAGCCCCGCTGCCGGAGCTCCGGCGGCGGCGCTTTAAAGGGCCCGGGGCTCCGCAGCGGCTGGAGCCCCGGGCCCTTTAAAGCGCTGCAGGGTGAGTACAGGGGGAGCGGGAGGCGCCTTTTTATAGCGCCGCTCCCCCTGTGCGCAAGACCTGGCTACGCTACTGCCTGCAAAGAGCAGCAAGCGGGCAGACGCCTCCACCCCATAGGCTCCTTTGATTTCACTATTTGAATTGGTACAGGAGGTTGCCCACACTGAACAGATGGCATAATCAGGAATACAGCAGTGAGGGCAATGTAAGTACATCAGGATACCCACCGTTACACACACAAGGATTTACTTTTAATCATGATTTAGATTTCAGTGCCACTAGCCTTGGGAGTTTGCCTGCATAAGGACTGGGTAAAAATCTAGCAGGAACTCAGGATTCATTGTGGCGCCGTGGTGAAAAGGGACTGTGGCTGGCAAAGAGACTTTTTGTTGGCTTGTTTTGTTAATTTTTTTAAGGGATAACTTGTATTATTAGTAGTATTGTTATTAAATTGTATTACCTAGCGACCCGAGGCATGGATCAGGGCCGCATTGTAGTAGGGCTGTGCTAACACATTTACCATAAAACATAATTACTGTCTGTGGATTATACTGCTACTATATGCTATAAAGGTTGGAGCGCATAAATACCAGTAGAATTATAAAAGAGAACTCTACAGCCTTGTATCTGTTTCTCATTCTTGTTCAAGTGCAGTAGAGAAAGGAGAAAATGCACTTAAGAACATAAGAATGGCCATATTGGCTGAGATCAAGGTCCATCTAGCTCAGTATCCTGTTTCTGATGGTGTCCGGTGCCAGATGCTTCTGGCAGCTGGGGATTTGGGGACATCTCGAGCATGGGGCTCCATCCCTGACCATCTTGGCTAATAGCCATTGATGGACCTATCCTCCATCAACTTATCTAATGCTTTTTTGAACCTAGTTATACTTTTGTCTTTCACAACATCCCCTGGCAATGAGTTCCACAGGTTGACTGTGCGTTGTGTGAAGAAGTACCTTCTTTTGTTTGCAAAATGAAAATAAGAAAGAAAAACTTGTAGCACCTTAGAGACTAACAAATTTATTTCAGCATAAGCTTTCGTGGGTTAGTACCCACTTCATCGGATGCATGGAATGAAATTATATTTCAGATATATTTATACAGTCAGAGAAACATGATGGTCCAGGTGTATAGACCAATCTTAAGAGGCTAATTAGTTGAGAGGAAACATGACAGCAGGGGAAGAAAAAGCTTTTGAAGTGATAAACAAGATGGTCACACAGGTGTGAATGAGGATCGTTAACTTAAGGGAAATAGATTCAATTAACATAATGGCCGAGCCATTCCAAATCACGATTTAATCCGGAGGCAACGCAATCTAGTTTGCATATCAATTCGAGTTCAATAGTTTCTCTTTGAAGTCTGCTTTTGGAGTTAATCTGTCGCAACACTGCTATCCTCAAATCTGTCATTGAGTGATCAGGGAGGTTGAAGTGTTCACCTACTGGTTTTTGAATGTTATGATTCCTGATGTCAGATTTATGTCCATTTATTCTTTTGCGTAGAGACTGTCCGGTTTGGCCAATGTACATGGCAGAGGGGCATTGCTGGCACATGATGGCATATATCACATTGGTAGATGTGCAGGTGAATGAGCCCCTGATGGCATGGCGGATGTGATTAGGCCCTGTGATGGTATCACTTGAATCGATATGTTGACAGAGTTGGCATCGGGCTTTGTTGCAAGGATAGGTTCCTGGGTTGGTGTTTTTGTTGTATGGTGTGTGGTTGCTGGTGAGTAATTGCTTCAGGTTGGGGGGCTGTCTGTAAGCAAGGATTGGTCTGTCGCCCAAGATCTGTGAGAGTGAGGGATCATCTTTTAGGATAGGTTGTAGATCTTTGATGATGCGCTGGAGAGGTTTTAGTTGGGGGCTAAAGGTGACGGCTAGTGGTGTTCTGTTATTTTCTTTTTTGGGCCTGTCTTGTAGAAGGTGACTCCTGGGTACCCTTTTGGCCCTGTCGATCTGTTTTTTCACTTCAGCAGGTGGGTATTGTAGTTGTAAGAATGCTTGATAGAGATCTTGTAGGTGTTTGTCTCTGTCTGAGGGATTGGAGCAAATGCGGTTGTATCTTAGAGCTTGGCTGTAAACAATGGATCGTGTGGTGTGTCCAGGATGGAAGCTTGAAGCATGTAGGTAAGTATAGCGGTCAGTAGGTTTCCGGTATAGGGTGGTGTTAATGTGACCATCACTTATTAGCACAGTGGTGTCTAGGAAATGGACCGCTTGTGTGGACTGGTCTAGGCTGAGGTTGATGGTGGGATGGAAATTGTTGAAATCATGGTGGAATTCCTCAAGGGCTTCTTTTCCATGGGTCCAAATGATGAAGATATCATCAATGTAGCGCAAGTAGAGTAGGGGTGTTAGGTGACGAGAGCTGAGGAAGCGTTGTTCTAAGTCAGCCATAAAAATGTTGGCATACTGTGGGGCCATACGGGTACCCATAGCAGTGCCACTGACTTGAAGGTAAATATTGTCCCCAAATGTGAAATAGTTGTGGGTGAGGACAAAATCACAAAGTTCGGCTACCAGGTTAGCCGTGGTAGTATCGGGGATACTGTTCCTGACAGCTTGTAGTCCATCATTGTGTGGAATGTTAGTGTAGAGGGCTTCTACATCCATAGTGGCCAGGATGGTGTTATCTGGAAGATCACCGATGGATTGTAGTTTCCTCAGGAAGTCAGTGGTGTCGCGAAGATAGCTGGGAGTGCTGGTAGCATAGGGCCTGAGGAGAGAGTCTACATAGCCAGACAATCCTGCTGTTAGGGTGCCAATGCCTGAGATGATGGGGCGTCCAGGATTACCAGGTTTATGGATCTTGGGTAGCAGATAGAATGTCCCTGGTCGGGGTTCCAGGCACGTGTCTGTACAAATTTGTTCTTGTGCTTTTCCAGGGAGTTTCTGGAGCAGATGGTGCAGTTTCTTTTGGTACTCCTCAGTAGGGTCAGAGGATAAAGGCCTGTAGAATGTGGAGTTACAGAGCTGCCTGGCAGCTTCTTGTTCATATTCCAACTTATTCATGATGACGACAGCTCCTCCTTTGTCAGCCTTTTTGATTATGATGTTAGGGTTGTCCCTGAGGCTGTTGATGGCATTGTGTTCTGCACGGCTGAGGTTATGGGGCAAGTGATTTTGCTTTTCTACAATTTCAGCTCGAGCACGGTGACGGAAGCAGTCTATGTAGAAGTCCAATTTGTTGTTTCGACCTTCAGGAGGAGTCCACGCAGAATCCTTCTTTTTGTAGTTTTGGTAGGAAGGATTCTGTGGCTTAGTATGTTGTATAGAGGTCTGTTGGAAAAATTCTTTGAGTCGGAGACGACGAAAGTAGGATTCTAGGTCACCGCAGAACTGTATCATGTTCGTGGGTCTGGAGGGACAAAAGGAGAGGCCCCGAGAAAGGACAGATTCTTCTGCTGGGCTGAGAGTATAGCTGGAAAGATTAACAATATTGTTGGGTGGGGTAAGGGAACTGCTGTTGTGGTTCCTTGTAGCATGCAGCAGTTTAGATAGCTTAGCTAGCAGCTATCTAAACTGCTGCATGCTACAAGGAACCACAACAGCAGTTCCCTTACCCCACCCAACAATATTGTTAATCTTTCCAGCTATACTCTCAGCCCAGCAGAAGAATCTGTCCTTTCTCGGGGCCTCTCCTTTTGTCCCTCCAGACCCACGAACATGATACAGTTCTGCGGTGACCTAGAATCCTACTTTCGTCGTCTCCGACTCAAAGAATTTTTCCAACAGACCTCTATACAACATACTAAGCCACAGAATCCTTCCTACCAAAACTACAAAAAGAAGGATTCTGCGTGGACTCCTCCTGAAGGTCGAAACAACAAATTGGACTTCTACATAGACTGCTTCCGTCACCGTGCTCGAGCTGAAATTGTAGAAAAGCAAAATCACTTGCCCCATAACCTCAGCCGTGCAGAACACAATGCCATCAACAGCCTCAGGGACAACCCTAACATCATAATCAAAAAGGCTGACAAAGGAGGAGCTGTCGTCATCATGAATAAGTTGGAATATGAACAAGAAGCTGCCAGGCAGCTCTGTAACTCCACATTCTACAGGCCTTTATCCTCTGACCCTACTGAGGAGTACCAAAAGAAACTGCACCATCTGCTCCAGAAACTCCCTGGAAAAGCACAAGAACAAATTTGTACAGACACGTGCCTGGAACCCCGACCAGGGACATTCTATCTGCTACCCAAGATCCATAAACCTGGTAATCCTGGACGCCCCATCATCTCAGGCATTGGCACCCTAACAGCAGGATTGTCTGGCTATGTAGACTCTCTCCTCAGGCCCTATGCTACCAGCACTCCCAGCTATCTTCGCGACACCACTGACTTCCTGAGGAAACTACAATCCATCGGTGATCTTCCAGATAACACCATCCTGGCCACTATGGATGTAGAAGCCCTCTACACTAACATTCCACACAATGATGGACTACAAGCTGTCAGGAACAGTATCCCCGATACTACCACGGCTAACCTGGTAGCCGAACTTTGTGATTTTGTCCTCACCCACAACTATTTCACATTTGGGGACAATATTTACCTTCAAGTCAGTGGCACTGCTATGGGTACCCGTATGGCCCCACAGTATGCCAACATTTTTATGGCTGACTTAGAACAACGCTTCCTCAGCTCTCGTCACCTAACACCCCTACTCTACTTGCGCTACATTGATGATATCTTCATCATTTGGACCCATGGAAAAGAAGCCCTTGAGGAATTCCACCATGATTTCAACAATTTCCATCCCACCATCAACCTCAGCCTAGACCAGTCCACACAAGCGGTCCATTTCCTAGACACCACTGTGCTAATAAGTGATGGTCACATTAACACCACCCTATACCGGAAACCTACTGACTGCTATACTTACCTACATGCTTCAAGCTTCCATCCTGGACACACCACACGATCCATTGTTTACAGCCAAGCTCTAAGATACAACCGCATTTGCTCCAATCCCTCAGACAGAGACAAACACCTACAAGATCTCTATCAAGCATTCTTACAACTACAATACCCACCTGCTGAAGTGAAAAAACAGATCGACAGGGCCAAAAGGGTACCCAGGAGTCACCTTCTACAAGACAGGCCCAAAAAAGAAAATAACAGAACACCACTAGCCGTCACCTTTAGCCCCCAACTAAAACCTCTCCAGCGCATCATCAAAGATCTACAACCTATCCTAAAAGATGATCCCTCACTCTCACAGATCTTGGGCGACAGACCAATCCTTGCTTACAGACAGCCCCCCAACCTGAAGCAATTACTCACCAGCAACCACACACCATACAACAAAAACACCAACCCAGGAACCTATCCTTGCAACAAAGCCCGATGCCAACTCTGTCAACATATCGATTCAAGTGATACCATCACAGGGCCTAATCACATCCGCCATGCCATCAGGGGCTCATTCACCTGCACATCTACCAATGTGATATATGCCATCATGTGCCAGCAATGCCCCTCTGCCATGTACATTGGCCAAACCGGACAGTCTCTACGCAAAAGAATAAATGGACATAAATCTGACATCAGGAATCATAACATTCAAAAACCAGTAGGTGAACACTTCAACCTCCCTGATCACTCAATGACAGATTTGAGGATAGCAGTGTTGCGACAGATTAACTCCAAAAGCAGACTTCAAAGAGAAACTATTGAACTCGAATTGATATGCAAACTAGATTGCGTTGCCTCCGGATTAAATCGTGATTTGGAATGGCTCGGCCATTATGTTAATTGAATCTATTTCCCTTAAGTTAACGATCCTCATTCACACCTGTGTGACCATCTTGTTTATCACTTCAAAAGCTTTTTCTTCCCCTGCTGTCATGTTTCCTCTCAACTAATTAGCCTCTTAAGATTGGTCTATACACCTGGACCATCATGTTTCTCTGACTGTATAAATATATCTGAAATATAATTTCATTCCATGCATCCGATGAAGTGGGTACTAACCCACGAAAGCTTATGCTGAAATAAATTTGTTAGTCTCTAAGGTGCTACAAGTTTTTCTTTCTTATTTTCATTTTGCTGACACAGACTAACACGGCTACTACACTGAAACCTTCTTTTGTTTGTTTTTAACCTGCTGCCTATGAATTTCATCAGGGGACCCCTAGTTTTTGTTGTTGTTGTTGTATGAAGGAATTTTGGGGAAAAAAATTCATACTGTACTGGGAATTAGACTTTAAAAAAAGGAAAGTCACCCAGCTAGTTCTGTGGTGTGACCTGTGTGAAAGAGATGTTGCTCTAATGAAAAGGCATCACCAAGTCTACAGAAGAGGGAGCATCATTTTGTATTCCAGAGTAAGCAGCACCATCTAGTGGATATTTTGGAACCAACAACCAATTGGCTGAATTCATTTACTTTTTACCTGCAATTAAAAATATTGGCTAAGGCTGGATTGTGCCCACTCCCCACACTTCCCTTATGTCTCCATCTTAATTTGGGCTAAAATACATGTGCTGAAATAATTCTATAGTAACTGCCTGATCTGGGATAAAAGAATTTATAGGAAAACAGCGGCCAGCTCAGTTCTGAGTCAAGGATCATTCTTTTTTCTTTTTTTTAAGGGGATTTAATCTAATGTCCAAATTAATGCCACTGACCTAACCTCCAAACAACCTTTCCCCCCTCCAGATGTTGAACAATCCAGAGAAGATAGCAGAGCAGATAAGCAAGGACCTTGCCTGGCTTTGCTCCCACCTCTTGGCACTATGGACTCAGTTCCTGGAGACAGTGACACTCCATCCAGAAGTCACAGCCCATCTTACTCAGGAGCATCACACGCTAAGGGTAATGCTAAACAATTCATTCAGCAATAGCAATAACAACCTGACAGGAAGAGATGAAAGATGCATCCAGAGTGTGCCTGCATTAGAATCACTGTGTGAAATTCACCCCCACGGAGAGAACCAGCCCAAAGCCTACCTGCCACTTAAGTCAGTGTGCTGGCTCACTGCACGGGGAGGGAGGGGATTTTATGCCTAGCAAATAGCGGTTTTGAAATAATTCCTTCAACTATCAAATCCTAGATGTCAGTTCAACAAATAGGAGCAAGTAGTGATCTAGTAACCTGTCTTGTCCTCACCTTGCAGTGGTAGCCAGGTTTCCAACTGGATAGCATCATGCCAAGAGGAAGGCACGTTGGAGCCTGAAATGCATAGCCCTGAGAGATCCAGGAAGATCTCCACCATCTGCAAGAGATGACAAAACAGGGAAACCAGGGTCTGCTTTTATAATTTTGTTTCAACAACCTCATAGACTCTCGGTACAAACTACATTCCTTGGTGGGGCCTGCTAACAATCATCATTAATAAGTTGTTGTTACAATAGCACCAGAATTGTGCTAGGCACTTCTCAGACTAGTAAAAAGGCAAGGTCCTTTCTTTGAGCAGTTTGCAAACTGAATTAGCTACATATTTTAGCTCCAATACTATAAGTTGTTCTGCCTGGGCAGATCCATGTCTCTTAGACTTCAGCAGGGCTCTGTGTGAGCACAGAAGTCCTCCCATTTAGTTTGCTGGATCAGTTCCTTGGTGTGGACTTGAATTTGAGGTCTTAGTGACATGGATTACAAACAGGCTACTGTCCTATACAAGAGCTGCATTTCAGGACTGTACCTCTGACCATCCTTTGCCACCTTATCAGTGGCCTGGCTTTTGGGTAGATCCCAGATATTGTGGGCCTGAAATTTGGAAAACCCTCACACACAATGGAAAAGAAGACCTGGCCTTTATAGAACATTGGCACTATACAGAAACAGGAGTGCATTTTAAATATCAGAATACCTAATTAGTCAGGGACAGGGAGCGCTTCTGGGATCGATTTATCATGTCTAGATGAGACACAATAAATCAATCCCCAGAAGATCGATCGCTACCCGCCGAATCGGGCGGGTAGTGTAGACCAGCCCTAAGGTGCCACAAGTACTCCTCCTTGTTTTTACAAAAACTAATTTCCCCTTGCTAAATACTCACACCTTCCTGTCAACTGTTTGAAATGGGCTACCTTGTTTACATTAGTCTCATTAACACTACAAAAGTGACTTCCACTCCTTCTTGTCAACTGTTGAGAATTGCCTACTTCCAACTTAAATTGAATTGGCTCGTTAGCACTGACCCCCACCTGGTAAGGCAACTCCCATCTTTTCATATGCTGTGTATTTATACCTCCATACTGTATGTTCCACTCCATGCATCTGCTGAAGTGGGTTTTAGCCCATAAATTTGTTAGTCTCTAAAGTGCCACAAGGACTCCCCATTGTCATTGCTGAATTGTTCTCTCTAATGTCCATGCAAAAATTTGGAAAACTTTAATTTGCCGATATGGCAAGCATGTATGTCTTTCTGATAATGTAGGGTTTCTTCCCCTCTGTGGTCATGTGTAAGAATGGGAGTTACTGTATATCTTTGTGCAGAAGATAGCATTGATTGTTGACTTTCCTCATGTAGTAACTGCACTACTGCCATGTCAGCTGCCAGGGAAGGGAATTAGTGACCCTAGTTTTAAAGCCGCAGAGAGAACTGTTAAATTCAACAGATGTGCTGCTTCTAAACAAAGGGCTTGTCTTCACTACCCGCCGGATCGGCGGGTAGCAATCGATCTATCGGGGATCGATTTTTCGCGTCTCGTTAAGACGCGATTAATCGATCCCCGATCGCGCTCCCCGTCGGCTCCAGAAATCCACGTCATCGAGCGGCGCAAGCGGAGTCGACGGGGGAGCTGCAGCAATCGACTCGCCGCCGTCCTCATGGCCAGGTAAGCCGATTACGATACGCCGACTTCAGCTACATTATTCACATAGCTGAAGCTGCGTATCGTAGATCGACCCCCCTCCCTAGTGTAGCCCTGGGCAAAGACACAGCAGGTACATTGGAACAGATTCTGAAATATTTCCAAGGGCCCTCTCTTCAATCCTAAGAGGCTTCGAACATCTCAGGCCATAGTCACCCAGGCACACTGGCTGCTTCCAGCAAAACAAAGCAGAAACCCAGCTGAATTGGCGGAGCAACCTGGGTTCCTAGCTTCCTTGTGTCACCAGAGTGGTGCAAAGCAGCTGGAGCAGGCTTGCATGCACTTGGTGTCTTTAAAAGGCTTTAACATGTAACCTTTGTGTTTCATTCCCAGGTAAGAAGATTCTCAGAAGCATTCTTTTATGCTGAGCACCAAAAGCTAGCTGTGCTGACCTTCCAGGAAAGCCTGTAAGTAATTCCTTTCATCGCCCATCCCTGGCACTAGGGCCCCGCAAGCATGTGGTCTCTTAAAACTCCTTGTGTGCCAGACCCCATGCCGCCACATTATCCTTTCCGGTGCAAATCCATGCCTTTCCTCCTTGCTCTTCAGTGGGCATTTGTACTCCATACAGAAGACATTGGGTCCGCTGTGCGCGTGTGCGCGCACAAACAGATCCTAAACCCCGCACACATGGCGAAACATTGCGTGCACAAAAATTTGCACAAAAGCACAACTTGCAGAGAAGAATTTTTTTGTGCACATGGCCTGTCAAAAATTAGAGGGAACATTGATTGGGTCTATTTTAATCTCACTGCAGTGTAAATCCACTGAAGTGAAGGTAAAAAATTATCCAATGCAAGATCCAGATCTTTAAGGCTCATGGTCTAAAGCAAGATGGAGACTATGGCTGAAATCCATCACTGAGGCGGCACCGAATGCCAAATGGTCATAAAAACTCTTTTCTCCTCCCCGCTCTCCCCAAGTGCATGAAACTCTCTTGGGTGCAGCCATGGTAGTGCTGGGAGGATCTGAGAAGGCAGACGGGACAGAGCCATGAAGCATTCATCAGTGGTTAACACAAAGCCTTGAACATGAGTGCTGGAACGGGGTGACACAGTTCAGAAGCTGACAGCTCCAAATGGGCAAAATGCCGGATTGGTTGTTGGTAATATTGGGGCTCAGAGTGGATGATAAATTACACTACAATTAGCAATGGGAGGCTGTCAGAGAAAATAAATCTGGTACTGGACAGTATTCAAAGAATTGCGTTATGAATAACAAGCAAGGTAATTATTTCCCTCTGCTTGATGCTTCTGCTTAGGCCCCAACTGGGGAACAGAATCAGGATCCCCCATGATTTTAAAAAATACGTAGAGCCAAATTCTGCCCTCGGTTACACCTGAACAACCCTGATGCCTTCAGCTGGGTTACATGGAGTTGGCTGCAGGTGGGATTCCACTCCTTAGCTCATTTAGAGGCGAGTTCAGAGGAAAGCAACAAAAATAATAAAAGATGAGGAAACTAGGCACTGTCTGGGGAAATGTTAAGGGAGGGCCAGGCTCATTCTGCAGAAAACCAGGCTGAGAGGAGGAAATACCTGCTCACAAACATGATCAGGGCTGTTAGCGATAGAACAGGGGACAGTTATTTTCATTAATCAAGTCAATCGAAAAGCAGGCGCTCTGGGCTGATGCTATTGTACAGCAGGAGATACTTAGATTAAAGATTAGTGAAAATGTTGTGGTCTTAGAAGAGTTCTGCAGTGAGACAGATTGCCCAGGGGTACTGTGACGCCCCCATTTCTGGAATTTATCAGACTGGAGACATGTCCTTCAGAAATGGTCTAGGGATAGTGCCACAGATTGTGCCAGCATGCAGGGGCATAGACGAGGATTCCAGATAAAGTCCTCTTCAAAGCTGTCGCTGGAGACATGGGGACAGATGTAGTGCACAGTCTACCACATTGTAAAGAGGAACAGCGCAAGGCAGCCACAACCTCAGTAGTGCTTGGGTGGATGGTTGTATAAGGCCCGCTCAGCCTACGAAAGTGGGTAGTGCTCATCTGTGAAGGAGACATGGCCAGAGGGGCCCCAGATGTGACTGTTCAGCTCATTCTCTCATATAGAGCCCAAAATATAGACTATAGCTTCCTGCTATATCAGCACCCCGAGGGAGAACATAAGAACGGCCATACTGGGTCAGACCAAAGGTCCATCTAGTCTTCCAACAGTGGCCAATGTAGCCAGATGCTTCAGAGGGAACGATCCAAACAGGTAATCATCAAGTGATCCATCTCCTGTCGCCAATTCCCAGCTTCTGGAAAACAGAGGCTAAGGACTCCATCCCTGCCCATCTGGCTAATAGCCATTGATGGACCTATTATCCATGAATTTATCTAGTTCTTTTTTGAACCCTATTATAGTCTTGGCCTTCACAACATCCTTTGGCAAGGAGTTCCACAGGTTGACTGTGCATTGTGGGGAAAAACACTTCCTTTTGTTTCTTTTAAACCTGCTACCTATTAATTTCATTTGTTGAAATTAATTGTACATGATGTTGAATAAGGCTTGATTGTCACAGGCTTATTAGTGGCAGTGTTATTATGGTAGCACCTAGATGCCACAATTGAGATCAGGTCCCCCTTGCGCTAGATGCCCTACAGACATATAAGAAGAGACTGCCTCTACCCCAAAGAGCTTATGCTGTAAATAGACAGACAAAGGGTGGATGGGGAAACTGAGGCCCAGACAGGCAAAGTGACTTCCTCAAGGTCACACAGCAGAGCTGGGGAAAGAACCCTGGTCTCCTGATTCCCAGCAACTAGACTGTGCTTTGTTTGTCAGGATTTAAGTGTTAAGTATACTATTTCTCAGATTGGCATGGACGTGATGATTCCTAAGTTAAATACAGACTGTTCCTTGGAATTCTGCTACCGACTTCATTGTTTCTCTCACTGCTGCATGTGGCACAGACTTCAGTGTCGAAAAGGAACGCATACAGATGTTACTTTTAGTTCTTCACCTTTACATGTTGCTTTCAGACACTAAGGGCAAAATCCTGGCCCCATTGAAGTCAATGGGAGTTTTGTCACTAAGGGCTGGTCTACACTATGGGGGGGATCGATCTAGGATATGCAACTTCAGCTACGAGAATAGCGTAGCTGAAGTCGACGTTTCCTAGATCAAAAGTAAAAGTACTTACATCGGGTCATAGAATCATAGAATCATAGAATCTCAGGGTTGGAAGGGACCTCAGGAGGTCATCTAGTCCAACCCCCTGCTCAAAGCAGGACCAACCCCAACTAGATCATCCCAGCCAGGGCTTTGTCAAGCCTGACCTTAAAAACCTCTAAGGAAGGAGATTCCACCACCTCCCTAGGTAACCCATTCCAGTGCTTCACCACCCTACTAGTGAAAAAGTTTTTCCTAATATCCAACCTAAACCTCCCCCTCTGCAACTTGAGACCATTACTCCTTGTTCTGTCATCTTCTACCACTGAGAACAGTCTAGATCCATCCTCTTTGGAACCCCCTTTTAGGTAGTTGAAAGCAGCTATCAAATCCCCCCTCACTCTTCTCTTCTGCAGGCTAAACAATCCCAGTTCCCTCAGCCTCTCCTCATAAGTCGTGTGCTCCAGCCCCCTAATCATTTTTGTTGCCCTCCGTTGGACTCTTTCCAATTTATCCACATCCTTTTTGTAGTGTGGGGCCCAAAACTGGACACAGTACTCCAAATGAGGCCTCACCAGTGCCGAATAGAGGGGAATAATCACGTCCCTCGATCTGCTGGAAATGCCCCTACTTATACAGCCCAAAATGCCGTTAGCCTTCTTGGCAACAAGGGCACACTGTTGACTCATATTCAGCTTTTCGTCCACTGTAACCCCTAGGTCCTTTTCTGCAGAACTGCTGCCCAGCCATTCGGTCCCTAGTCTGTAGCAGTGCATGGGATTCTTCCGTCCTAAGTGCAGGACTCTGCACTTGTCCTTGTTGAACCTCATCAGATTTCTTTTGGCCCAATCCTCTAATTTGTCTAGGTCCCTCTGTAACCTATCCCTACCCTCCAGCGTATCAACCACTTCTCCCAGTTTAGTGTCATCTGCAAACTTGCTAAGGGTGCAGTCCACACCATCCTCCAGGTCGTTGATGAAGATATTGAACAAAACCGGCCCCAGCACCGACCCTTGGGGCACTCCACTTGATACCGGCTGCCAACTAGACATGGAGCCATTGATCACTACCCGTTGAGCACGACCATCCAGCCAGTTTTCTATCCACCTTACCGTCCATTCATCCAGCCCATACTTCTTTAATTTGCTGGCAAGAACACTGTGCGAGACTGTATCAAAAGCTTTGCTAAAGTCAAGAAATAGCACATCCACTGCTTTCCCCTCATCCACAGAGCCAGTTATCTCATCATAGAAGGCAATTAGGTTAGTCAGGCATGACTTGCCCTTGGTGAATCCATGCTGACTGTTCCTGATCACTTTCCCCTCCTTTAAGTGGTTCAGAATTGATTCCTTGAGGACCTGTTCCATGATTTTTCCAGGGATTGAGGTGAGACTGACTGGCCTGTAGTTCCCCGGATCTTCCTTCTTCCCTTTTTTAAAGATGGGCACTACATTAGCTTTTTTCCAGTCATCCGGGACCTCCCCCGATTGCCATGATTTGTCAAAGATAATGGCCAATGGCTCTGCAATCACATCGGCCAACTCCTTTAGCACCCTCGGATGCAGTGCATCCGGCCCCATGGACTTGTGTTCGTCCAGCTTTTCTAAATAGTCCCGAACTACTTCTTTCTCCACAGAGGGCTGGTCACCTCCTCCCCATACCGTGCTGTGGAGCGCAGCCGTCTGGGAGCTGCCCTTGTCTGTGAAGACAGAGGCAAAAAAAGCATTGAGTACACTAGCTTTCTCCACATCCTCTGTCACAAGGTTCCCTCCCTCATTCAGCAAGGGGCTCACACGTTCCTTGACTTTCTTCTTGTTGCTAACATACCTGAAGAAACCCTTCTTGTTACTCCTAACATCTCCGGCTAGCTGCAACTCCAAGTGTGATTTGGCCTTCCTAATTTCACTCCTGCATGCCTGAACAATATTTTTATACTCCTCCCTGGTCATTTGTCCAATCTTCCACTTCTTGTAAGCTGCTTTTTTGTGTTTAAGACGAGCAAGGATTTCACTGTTAAGCCAAGCTGGTCGCCTGCCATATTTACTTTTCTTTCTACACATCGGGATGGTTTGTTCCTGCAACCTCAATAAGGTTTCTTTAAAATACAGCCAGCTTTCCTCGACTCCTTTCCCCCTCATGTTATTCTCCCAGGGGACCTTGCCCATCAGTTCCCTGAGGGAGTCAAAGTCTGCTTTTCTGAAGTCCAGGCTCTGTATTCTACTGCTCTCCTTTCTTCCTTGTGTCAGGATCCTGAACTCGACCATCTCATGGTCACTGCCTCCCAGGTTCCCATCCACTATTGCTTCCTCTACTATTTCTTCCCTGTTTGTGAGCAGCAGGTCAAGAAGAGCTTTTCCCCTAGTTGGTTCCTCCAGCACTTGCACCAGGAAATTGTCCCCTACACTTTCCAAAAACTTCCTGGATTGTCTGTGGACTGCTGTATTGCTCTCCCAGCAGATGTCGGGGTGATTAAAGTCACCCATGAGAACCAGGGCCTGTGATCTAGTAACTTCTGTTAGTTGCTGGAAGAAAGCCTCGTCCACCTCATCCCCCTGGTCTGGTGGTCTGTAGCAGACTCCCACCACAACATTACCCTTGTTGCTCACACTTCTCAATTTAATCCAGAGACTCTCAGGTTTTTCTGCAGTTTCATACTGGAGCTCTGAGCAGTCATACTGCTCTCTTACATACAACGCAACTCCCCCACCTTTTCTGCCCTGCCTATCCTTCCTGAACAGTTTATATCCATCCATGACAGTACTCCGATCGTGTGAGTTATCCCACCAAGTCTCTGTTATTTCAATTACATCATAATTCCTTGACTGTGCCAGGACTTCCAGTTCTCCCTGCTTGTTCCCCAGGCTTCTTGCATTTGTGTATAGGCATTTAAGATAGCTCACCGATCGTCCTGCTGTCCCAGTATGGGGCAGGAGCCCTCCCCTCTTGCACTTACCTACTTGTGCTTCCTCCCGGTATCCCACTTCCCCACTTACCTCGGGGCTTTGGTCTCCTTCCCCCGGTGAACCTAGTTTAAAGCCCTCCTCACTAGGTTGGCCAGCCTGCTTCCAAAGATGCTCTTCCCTCTCTTCGTCAGGTGGAGCCCGTCTCTGCCTAGCACTCCTTCTTCTTGGAACACCATCCCATGGTCAAAGAATCCAAACCCTTCTCTCCGACACCATCTGCGTAGCCATTCGTTGACTTCCACGATTCGACGGTCTCTACCCCGGCCTTTTCCTGCCACAGGGAGAATGGACGAGAACACCACTTGCGCCTCAAACGCCTTTATCCTTCTTCCCAGAGCCACGTAGTCTGCAGTAATATGCTCAAGGTCATTCTTGGCAGTATCATTGGTGCCCACGTGGAGAAGCAGGAAGGGGTAGCGATCTGAGGGCTTGATGAGTCTCGGCAGTCTCTCCGTCACATCACGAATCCTAGCCCCTGGCAAGCAGCACACCTCTCGGTTTTCCCGGTCAGGGCGGCAGATAGATGACTCAGTCCCCCTGAGGAGAGAGTCCCCGACCACCACCACCCTCCTCCTCCTCTTGGGAGTGGTGGTCGTGGGACCCCCATCCCTAGGACTGTGCATCTCATGCCTTCCAATCAGTGGAGTCTCCTTCTGCTCTTTTCCCTCAGATGCATCATTCACTCCACTCTCTGCACTAGTGCCTGTGGAGAGAACATGAAAACGGTTGCTCATCTGAATATGCGTTTCTGGTACATGGACTTGTCTCATACTCTTTCCTCTTCTGGAGGTCACATGCCGCCAATTATCCTCGCTGGTCTTCTGTCCCCGCTGCGCAGCCTGCTCTGAATCCTCACAACACTGCGCTCGCTGAAGCCTATCCTGACGTCTATCCAGGAACTCCTCATTTTCTTTTATGGAATGCAGGGTTGATACTCGTTTCTCCAGACCTTGAATCTTCTCCTCCAATATGGAGATCAGCTTGCACTTTGTACAGACAAAGTCGCTTCTATCCTGTGGAAGAAAGACAAACATGGCACATCCTGTGCAGGTCACGACAGCGGATCGCTCAGCCTCCATAGTCCCTTCCTTCGAAGAGTTTCCTCACTTGTGGCAGAAGCTACTCAGGGAAACCTGCAAGGGGGATGCCTCAGTAGGCTCTCTCCAGGCAAACTCCCAGGCTAACTCCACCTGTTTGCTTCTCTGCTATGCGCTGCTCCGCTGGTGCGCAGCTGATTGACAGTCTTTTTAGAAGAGTCTGCAATGAAGCACTCCCAAATCACACTATTCAAACAGGAAATCAAACACTCAAGCACACGGTCAAAGTGCCAAACTGCCCCCTCAACAGGTACTCACTCCCCCGTCTGCAGCCACCTGGTTGCTCTGCCTCTCCCTTTAGTTTGGGTACAAAGAATTAGGAATGGCAAGGATAGCTTGCCCCCTTCGCACTCCCCTTCCAAACTCCCTCTCAAACTCCCCTGTTTGCAGCCCCTGTTCACAAAGCTCCCTGGTCGCTTGTGCACTGCTTTATAAAGCCCTGGCCTCCCTGATTGATTAGCCCCGCCCCCTGGTGTAGAAGCTCACGGCTTCCAACTGCCAGCCACAGCACACGGTCCTGCAAACCCAAGGGTCCTGTATTTGCTCCTGCTTTACCTGGAGCAATTCCTCTCAAACTCCCCTGTTTGCAGCCCCTGTTCGCAAAGCTCCCTGGTCGCTTGTGCACTGCTTTATAAAGCCCTGGCCTCCCTGATTGATTAGCCCCGCCCCCTGGTGTAGAAGCTCACAGCTTCCAACTGCCAGCCACAGCACACGGTCCTGCAAACAAACAAATGAACAAACAGACAGACACAAGCTCAGCACACAGCAAGTACCCCCAAACACACACTACAGACAGCCACTTACCCCAAGGGTCCTGTATTTGCTCCTGCTTTACCTGGAGCAATTCCTCTCAAACTCCCCTGTTTGCAGCCCCTGTTCACAAAGCTCAGGCTCAGGGTCCACGCGGCGCAGGCTCGCTCCCCCGTCGACTGCGCTTCCTCCTCTCGCCGAGCAGGACTTCTGGAGTCGACGGGGAGCGCTTCTGGGATCGATTTATCGCGTCTTGATTAGATGCGATAAATCGATCCCCAATAGATCGATTACTACCCGCTGATTTTGCAGGTAGTATAACGTACCCTAAGTTCAGTGGGACCAGGAATTCACTCTAAAAATCAAGGACATGGCTGTGTGTGCTAGCAAGGGAAACCAGGTAGCTACTATGCATGCCCTGCTTGAGTCTGGATGGCCGTCAAGTTTATGGGCCCTTTTATTTAATTATTCTACCAGAACATAAGAACAGACATACTGGGTCAGACCAAAGGTCCATCTAGCCCAGTATCCTGTCTTCTGACAGTGGCCAATGCCAGGTGCTTCAGAGGGAATGAACAGAACAGGTAACCATTAAGTGATCCATCGCCTGTCGCCCATTCCCAGCTTCTGGCAAACCAGGATTTATGATCGAACAGTTGGACCCAAATAATTGTGAAACAGCCAAAGTGAAGTTGAGGGTGAAATGTCAGGCATGAGAGGGTACTTGTCTGGGATACAGAGATCTCCTGCATTAGCATGAGAATTGAGTAATATGTTTACAAGCCTGTTTGAGTTAGTGTGATCCATTTTTTCCCTGTGCCATGTACAAAGTTTGTCATTTCCAGTTATTACATGGTGATTAACTGTGTTTCCCTGAAGGAAATCTGAAATATGTGCACTTCTGTAACAGCTCTGTTCTGTGGAACCTGTCCCATATTGCTGCTAGCTAATACCATCTCTTAAAAGCTTGTGTTGTCTTCATCTCTATTTGTTAGAATACATAGACTAACTAAAGAAAGATCCACATAAAATAATCTTGCATTTGAAACTTGCTTTCCCACTTGACTGGCAAGAATGTTGGCAAGGGGACATTCAGTAAAACTGAAACGCCACCAAATTTATAACTGACAAAATGAAAAACTTTTGTTCACAATGCATCACTAATATGTGGAACTCACTGCCACAAGATCTAAGCGAGGCTCAACATTTTATATGATTCCAACAAGAATTAGGTATTTATGTGGATAATGAGAACACCCACACTTATATTAGAGAGGATAGTAAGGAGATCAATTTCCAGGATTCTGGGCATGAAACAATCATTAAGTTATGTGGGGAAGGAAGAGACTGTGCTGTACAGCAGGGTCTTCCTAGTGCCACTCAGTGTGTGGCGGGTTAGTGTGCTTTAGATTAACACTCTGGTTTGCCACGCGCCAAATCTTTATACAGAAAACCTCTGAGACATTTTGTCTCAGTGGCTTCTGATCCTCCACCCCAGCTCTCTGGTAGTTGCCATATGAGACAAGCCAGGAATAAAACCAGTACATGGACAATACATTGATTGTATTTTGCCTGTGATGGGGAAAAATTCCTCTGACATAAGAGCAGTAGAGGGCCTTACACTGCCCCCTGGTGGAAGAGTTGTGCCAGGGTGCTGCTTAGAGCAGGAGGGGGGAGATCTGGGGTTGGAAGGGGGTGTGCACATAGCACTCTGCACTATGGTGGATTCTGGGCCGCAGAGCAGGCACTAGGCAGGTGAGTAAGGTTGCCACAAACTAGAATAGCCCTTGGAGCTTTGCAGACTGACTCCATGGGCCACACCAGTCTCAGCTGCAGGCAGAATCCTGCAGTGTCCCCATGTACTTAAGTATGTTTGTACTTAAGTACATATTTTGAAGTATTCCACATACTTGTAGGTAAGCACTTTAAATATTCCGTACTTAGCATTTATATTTAAATACAGTTTAAAGGTTCTTAAAGCATAAGTCACTTTTTTTTAAATCTGCAAATACTTTTTCAAACTAATTTTTTGAAACAATCACATTCGTCCCAACTGTCCCAGATTCTGGCTGCCCCCCAGAACCCACAGTCCTGGCTTTGGAGCTTTAGATCTGAGTTCCGGCTGCCAGAGCTTCTTTACCTTGGCCCCGCTGTTGCACTGGCCAGGGACAGTGGCAGCCCCACCCCCTTCTCTTCTGACTGGTCACTGCGAAATGGACAGCTGGGAGCCTCGGGGGGACTTGGAGGGAATATGGAAGTTGAGAGTACTTGCACTTGTACTTATAAATGCATCGGTGCCGTTTGCACAATTTTCATGTGTATAAGTACGTCCGTAATGGAGTGGTTGGCCCTTATAGTTATGTCCAGAGGTGAAAGTAAGCCGGCACGCCCCAGCAGCGGCTGGAGTCCCGGGCCCTTTAAATAGACACCGGAGTCCCGCCGCCGCTACCCCAAGGCTCCGGGGGCTATTTAAAGAGTCCGGGGCTCCGGCCGCCGCTACTGCCCCGAGCCCTTTAAATTGCCACCTCCAGGGCTCTTTAAAGGATCCGGGCCTCCTGCTGCCTCTACCACCCTAGGCCCCTTAAATAGCCGCTGGAGCCCCGCCACCCCAGGGCTCCATCAGCAGGGCTCCGGGGACAATTTAAAGGGCCCCAGAGGGTAGCAGCAGCCAGAGCCCCGGGGCCCTTTAAATTGTCACCAGAGCCCTGCTGCTGGAGCCCCAGGGATCACGGCGGCAGCTAGGACCCCCGGGGCTCCGGCGGCAATTTAAAGGGCCCGGGGTTCTGCTGCAGTAGTGGCACCTAGAGCCCCAGGCCCTTTAAATTGCCCCCTTTAAATCACTCCTGAACCCCAGGGCCCCCAGCCGCCTCTGCAGCTGGGAGCTCGGGGTGATTTAAAGGGCCCGGGGCTCCCAGCTGCTGCTACCGCAGACCTAGTCCCGGGCCCTTTAAATCCTGATGTAAAGGGTCCAGGGATTTAAAGGCCTCACCTCTTCCTGTTGAGGCCCCGCCCCCTCATCAGGACTCCGGAGTCCCAGTAACTCCTCTAAGTTACTTTCACCCCTGGTTATGTCCCTTTTATCAGTACTTACGGCAATGCTGGAACCCAGGCAGTGCAAAAATGGCATAAAGCCTTCTTCCCCCTCTGCTGCATCTCTCAGGAGATGCTGCGTGGAATCTGTCCTTTTCATTGCATCCCCCACCACAATGCAATGCAATCCATGGGCCTGGGCCTGCAGCCCTTAGAGGCAAAACTCCCATGTGGAGCAGGGCCCCAGAAAGCGTATGGAAGCCTTTGCCATTGTTTGCCTACACCTGCAGTTTAAAATTTCACTACACTTTGTAATAAGTCTTTTTTCTCTCGTGTGTTTTTCACTGAGAGTTTTTTAAAGTTAAATGTTAAGAAAAGGTTAAATTCATATTAAAACAATTATATGGACAGGAGCAAGGGCGTTTGGTTACAGCTTTCAAAACACCTGTATCCTGAATATCACAATTATTGGAAGGGAATGCCTGGCATCGCATCCCGCACAGCCCAGTAGGTGACATAATACATAGGAAGGCAGACTGCACACCTTGAAAAGATGCCAGCCTTCTAGCGGCTGGGTGGTGAGCTCTGAGGAGACAGAGTGCCTTTCTTGAGGCCATCGTTTCTAGGAGAAGCTGAGTAGGTGCCAAGTTCTGAATGAATGGAGTCAGGTCGATTTCTCTAGTGATTCCTGTGAGAAGCTACGCGGGGACTCTGATTCCATCGCATGGAGATAATTGGACCTGATTTTCAGGAGCGTTGAGTGTCCACAATTCCATCTGAGGTCAACGAGAGTTATGGGTAAGAAACACCTCAGGAAACCAGGCCCATAATGGGTTCAATTGCATCACTTAGCTACACCCCTGCCAGGGATCTGGTACAGGGCCACACCTAGAAGGCATACATACACCTGGAGGCATAATCCTCTCTGCTGTTATAGGGCATACACGGGAAGCATCCCTTGTGCTGTCACAGTGTGCACCCCTCTCTCTGTATATCCAAGAGGGAGCATAACCCTGCCTTTTCCCCAGTCACCTCCATCCCTTTTGGGGTGGCTTGCTCCCCAGGGATTGCTGGAAGGGAGGAGACACTGCCACAGTAAGAAGAGCACAGAGGGCTGCAAAGGTGTGGAGGCACCACAAGAAAAGGCTCCTTGCAAATCCACTCAGCTCAGAAAACTGGCTCAGTATAAATACTGCAGTGTACAATACTGATGTGTTATTGTGTTCAGCATGTCTGGGTCCCGGCCTGCCAGGTGCCGAACACCTCCCTCCTGTTTTCTCCACAGCACTCTTCCCCTCCCGTGGATGTGGTTGCTCAGCACTTCTGGATACCAGCCCATTTGCTTAGTGCCTAAATATGGACTCAGGCACCTAATTTTAGGCACCTGTATTTCAAAGCATTGGCTGGCGCTTTGGTCATAGTCTGTTTTGCTGACTAGATGAGGTGAACGGTGGCGAGGCTGCCAGTGCACAGTAACTCACCCCACACTTGCTTCCCTCCGTGTCTTGCTCGCAGGATCCAAAGTCACAGCCAGATTTCTACGGACGTTCGGAATTCCGAGTACCTCACCAGCATGCCCCCTCTGCCGGCCGAATGCCTGGACATTGACGGGGATGGGAACACAATACCTGTGATTTTTGAAGACCGATATGTGGACTTCCCCTACAAAAGTGAGTGATGCCCCTCGGGCTGTGCCATCAGTGCATCTCACAGGCAATGCCGGGGCAGGGCTGCTCCCAGGAGATTGCCAGAGGTCGTGTGGGTGGTTGGGTAGGTTCACATACCCTTAGACAGTCCTGAACCAGTCCTCCAGCATGATGTTAGAGGGCTCTATGGCTGCTCCACGTTCCATCTTTAAAATGAGGCCTAAAACCAAGGTTTTTCCCTACTACTTTTGGTCAATAAAGATCCTATGGAACTTCTCACCCGAGTTAGGGATGTGTTTTCTGGTCAGGTTTCAACCTGGTGTGAATGATTCTGCTCATGGTACCTAATGTCCCCTGTTGTTTCAGTAGATTACAGTATATACACTTCCTGTTACTTAGACATTTTCTTTCTATGAGGTGTTTTTTTTTTTTTTTTTTTTTAAGATTAACAGTTTAATTCCAAGAACTGGAGGTAAAATCTGAAACAAATGCCCCTGGATTTTTCATTTCAGCCATTAAGGGAAAATGAGGTGGTGATTTTCATTATGAGAGTGACATCTAGTGGTGGGAAAATCCTCTGTAAAATTTTTCATCTGCGGCTTACCAGAACATGAAATCTAGAGAAGTTATAAAGGAAGCTATATATTGGCACTAATCTTTTTTTTTTTTTTTTTTTGGGGGGGGGGGGGGGGGTGTACGGTACTAAGATCTGTGGTTTTATTTTACAAAAAGATCTGTAATTCTCAATTTTCCTTGACTTTTTACCAAGTACTTAACAGGAATATATTTTAAACAAACTATTGTGTTGCAAATGGTCCCACTATAATAAGAATATAGGGCTGAATTTCCAATGGCTGGTCCACACTAGGGGGGATGGGGGATCGATCTAAGATGCGCAACTTCAGCTACATGAATAACGTAGCTGAAGTCGAATATCTTAGATCGATTTCAAAAGGTACTTACCCCGGTCCACACCGCAGCAGGCAGGCTCCCCCGTCGACAGCGCTTCCTCCGCTCGCGGAGCTGGAGTTCCGGTGTCGACGGGGAGCGGCTCTGGGATCGATTTATCGCGTCTAGACGAGACGCGATAAATCGATCCCAGAACATCGATAGCTACCCGGCGAATAGGGCAGGTAGTGTAGACACAGCCCAAGAGCATCTACTAGTGCCTGATTTTTGGAGGTACTTAGCACTCACCGTTCTAAGTGATTTTAATTTAACCATGTAGTGAGCATAACAGTTAAAAGTGAATGCAACTTAAAGAATGTTGATCAGGCATGGATATGTATGGTGTGTGCGGGGGAGCAGGGTCAGCTCTAGGCACCAGCAAAGCAAGCAGGTGCTTGGGGCGGCAGATTTCTAGGGGCGGCATTCCGGTGCCGGCCATGCTGCCCCTAGAAATGTGCCCCCGCCGCCTCAGCTCGCCTCCGCTCCACCTCCGCCTGCTCCCCTGAGCGCGCCGCCGCCGCTTCGCTTCTCCCCCCTCCCTTCCAGGCTTGCCGCACGCGAAACAAAACAGCTGTTTCACACGCGGCAAGCCTGGGAGGGATTGGAGAGAAGCCGAGCAGTGGTGCACTCGGGGAAGGCAGCGGTGGTGGAGCGGAGGTGAACTGGGGCGGGGAGTGGTTCCTGTTCCTCTAGCCCCCATTACTTCCTGCACCCCCCCATCCTAGCTCACCTCCACTCCGCCTGCTCCCCTGAACGCGCCGCCACTCCGCTTCTCCCCCCCTATGGGGGGGCCGCAGGAAGCAATGGGGTGGGGGAAATGCAGCAAGCCCGGGGGAGGAGGCGGGGCCAGAGATTTGGGAAAGGGGTTGGGAAGGGGTGGAGTTGGGGTGGGGGGGGCAGCCAAACATGTTTTTGCTTGGGGCGGCAAAAATCCTAGAGACAGCCCTGTTGGGGAGGGTGTGCGTGTGTGTGTGCATAATCACCTACAACTATTTTGATTCCTTGTATAGGCCATTCACTTTTTTTTTCTTTCAGGTCAAAGTGTGGATGTTTTCCCAGCTTTTGAGGTTCTTGAAATGAACGGTACACAAATGGACGTAATAAACAACAAGGAGGCTCTTGCATCAAATGATGACATTACATTAGCAAAGGGAGATTTCGGTAAAGATACTCTGTTAATACATACAGATAAAATAAATGGGAATGCCTCCTGTATCTGCGGCGATATTGCAGCTGATGCTTATATGGCTAAAGCTTTGACCCAGCACTCCACATCTCAGCCTTATACGGTCAACAAGGATGTCCAAAGGAAAACGGATGTATCCCATGAAAATACATCAGTGTCAAGTAAGGACATTGTTTCTGGCTTGGGACCAGGCCTTTTAAAACACAAAGCCGAAGACTTCCAAACATCAGTGGATGTTTCATTAAAAAATGATAGACTTGCTATAGGTGTTACATGCGTGGATATGAAACCTAGCAATAAGAATTCCCACAAAAGTGAACCCATATTAATCATTAGTGCTCTGGGTGACAGTGGAACTAGTGGCCTCTTGGACGGCACTGAGTTAAGAAAAGCAACTGAAACTGCTAATTATGAAAATAGTCTCACTAAAGATGAACTTGCATTAAATGAACTAAACAGTCTTGAAAAACCAGTGGATCAAGACAACAAGGCTCTGTTACCAGCTTTGAAAGCATTACCAATTGGTACTTTTGATTTATTAACCCAGACAACAAAAGATGCCTTGGAGGTGAAGTCATTTGTGAAGGAGCAAAGGGCCGAGGAATGCGAAGAGTTTACCCTGACGTCAGGGGTCATAAAGAGATCTTCATCAATAATATCCGACTCGGGCATTGAAAGTGAACCCAGTTCAGTGGCTTGGTCCGATGCGCGTAGCCGGGCTTTGGAGCTGCCCAGTGACCGTGAGATGCTGCAGCAGCTGGTACGGAGGCACACCATACACAGAAACTCCCTAGAAGGTGGGCAAACAGAAAGCAATACAAGCTTGCCCAGTGGGATCCAAGCATCACTGACATCAATTAGCTCATTGCCGTTTGAGGAAGAAGAGCGGGAAGTAGAACTTACAAAGCTGACCAAATCCGTTTCTGCGCCACAGATCAGCAGCCCGGAGGAGCCCACAGACACAGTAGATCTTTCCAAATGCGATAAAGCAATCTTGGAAGTTGCAGAAGGGCCCTTGAAAAACTACATGGAAGTGACGTGCAGGAGCATAGAAATAGCAGGGAACTTTTCTGACGATCAGACTGCCAGGGAAAGTGAGCGATCAGAACCAGACATCGCCACTGGAGAGCATCCTAGCACTGCTGTCGAACAAGGCAACAGCAGCGCTGAGCTACCAGAAGAAGTGGAAGATAAGGAAGGTTTTGCAGAAAGGGATTGTAGTTTGGAATATGCAGGACAACCTGTAAATCTAAAGCAGCACAGATGTGATACCTCTGAATGCCAGGCAGTGCAGAGAAACGAAGAGTGCAGCTTGGAGACACTGAGTGTCGCCACATACTCGGACCCCAGTAGCGTGCAGTGCGGTGCATGTAGTGAGGATCTGAAAGATGCACTTAAACCTGTACTTGAGGGGTTGAAAATAGGTCAAGACTTTTATTCCAGTGTTAGCATACTAGACGTCAAGAATTTCTCACGTGGCCTGAGCCAGGTACCGGATTTTTGCTACACCGTTCCAGCCTCATCGGAGACGTCAACTGAATTTGGTTCAACGAGAGGAGAGTGCGGTAGCCCCGTCGCCAGTGACACCCTGATGTCATGTGAAGAAATGCAGGGCTTACAAGAAATTGAACTCGACGACGCATCTGCACTGGTGGATTCTGCTGCAGGATCTTATTGTGCCGAATCTCCTCAGGAACAGGACAGCGTGGAGCGTCGGCTCGTGGCTAACGGCAGCACTGGGTTTCACTCTGTGGCCACAGAGGGGCTGGCACTGGAGAGCCGAAAGGCCGTTGAGGTGGTGAACCTGTCTGTTTCTTGCACCGCCACCTGTCTTCCTTTTTCTTCGGTGCTCAAAGAGACTCCTGCCGTGGTTGGCTTCTCTTCAAAGCAGGCTGCTTTCCCTATTACACGCCAGCCTCTAGGCTCCTTCGGCGTTGTTCTCTGCGGTTCACATGACGTGGAGGAAGAGGCCAATGAAAGGATGCTTAGGTAAGACTGTCTACTGGCCTTCTTTATGAATGTTGCAGTCACACCTAGAGCCCCCAGCTGTGGTCAGGTCCCCGCTGTGCTAGGCGCTGTGCCAACACACATTAAGAGCCAATCCCGCCCCTGAGGAGTTTACAGTTTAAATAATCCAGACAGACAAAGGACGGGAAATGGGCTGTAACATAACCCTCATTGTACAGATGGGAAACTGAGGCACACAGAGACTAAGTGACTTGCCCAGGGTTTTGCAGGGAGTCTGTAGCATTGCTGGGAACTCAGATCCCTGAATCGCAGTCTCCTGCCTGAGCCCATCTTTCCTTTCCCCTTACTTCGGGGTCTTTTGCGTTGATTGCCTCGCTGACGGGACAATATGCAAACCTACACGTCACAGAGGTTTCCGTTACGTTTTGTGTCCTGTGCCGTGCTGGGAGAATATGGGCACACAAGCAGTTATCTTAAAACACTGCGGCAGGTAAGGGCAAGACACTTAAAGGGGATGTGTTCTGATTCCCAGCTTTGTTTAGGTCGTTCATCAAGCTCCTCTAACCCTCTGTTTAATTTTGGAGCTACACAGTGGCTGGGTTTACTGTTCTGTATTGTACTGTATTCTCTGGCTTTATAGCTGTCTCTTCTGTCTTCTCCTTCTCCAGGTGAACCATGGTTGTCAGGCTTTTAGGCCCAGATTCAACAAAGCACTTAAGTTTGCACTTAAAGTTAAGCACATGCTTAATTCCTTCTCAGTTCAGCCAAGCAGTGCTTCAGTGCTTTGCTGAATCCAGGGCCTTACATCCCACAGCGTAAGACTTAGATTGTGACCCCCCCCACTTCCTAACTTTTTGGCAAGCAAAAGTTAATGAAAAGCCCCACTGAATTCAATAGGATTACTTGTGTGAGTAAGTGCTCCCCGGTGAATAGGATGGTCACAGTTTTGCCCCAAGACTGACGCTGATGTTTCCCAGCTTGGCTGTGGGAAATCACCTTAGGTGCTTCCATGCATGGCCTGATTCTCAGAGATGCTGAGCTTCTCCCGCTGAGTCCAGCGGCTGTTCAGGGTGCTCAGCACCTCTCAATATCAGGCTGCTTCCACAGGTGCATGAAGTGTGGACTTAGGAGCCACACTGTAGGCCCCAGAGCTGGGAAATGTTAGTCTAGATGGAGGGGCACTGAACTGCTCTCATCTGGTACGTGTCTGAGTCAAAGCTACTGTTCCCTTTCATCAGATACACATTTGCATCTATTTGTGCAACTGTCTGAGCAGGGTAGGAGGAGGAGTTCGACTCCTCATCTGTTTAGCTCAGATTTGTTTGTTAATGTCTGTCTAATTAGCCCTGCTGGGTAGATCTGGACACCACGTTTTCTGTGATACAGCTATGTAGCCTTGCCAGTCCTGATTCTCCCTCTTAGGGTGACCAGAAGATTCTTAGCAGCAAACCCGCTTTGGACTCTAGCAGGTGAGGTACCACTGGGAGGATCTCTCCCACGAGAGGTAGCTCACTCCCTTTTGGATCACAGACTATCTAGCTGCCCACCCCGACCTCCCTTGGTCACCCTAACCTGTAGGACAGAGTATACAGGCCTTCACCTTCAAAGCTGCAAAGGGAATTTATCACAAGTGCTCATTCCTAGTTTGAAGGTTTTATTGTTGAACACCCAGTTCTCCATGTGATTAATTAGTGTATTCTCCAGTTTTTATCAGGCCAAAGAAAAGTTTAAAAAAGAACTGAAGATTGAAGGATTTCTGTACAGTGACTTATCTGTACTAGCTTCTGATATCCCATATTTTCCACCAGAGGAAGAGGAAGAAAATTTGGAAGATGGAATTCACTTGGTTGTCTGTGTCCATGGACTGGATGGTAAGGCCTGAGAGAAATGCTGTGCAGAATTGCCTCATGAAGTTTATTCATATTAAAAATACAGAAGTTGAGATCCTCAGCTGGTGTAACTCAGCATAGTCCATGGGTGTCGCTTACACCAGTCAAGGATCTGGCCCATAGTATGTTGGTCTGTCTAACGTTGCTGGAAAATCTGAGCAGAAATTCTAACATTTACTCCACAAACGCTTTTGTTGCAAAATGGAGAATTTTGACAGCTTTGTGCCCCCTAAACCCAACCTTTTTTGCCTAGTAAAATTGTCAGCCCCTCCCTTGGCATTTCACAACCATCCGATCATTTAGCAAAATATCATCCAGCAAAAAGAAAACTCGGTTTAAATGCTGTCACTGAAGGACAGAAGGTGGCTGGCTCTGGGGAAGGGGAGTATTGTTCACTGTTTAGCATATGCAGCAAGCAACGACACAGGAGGGCTGGATTGTGTGCAGGTCACGGTGTACAGGCACAGCGCCCCAGGGGATACACTGGCAGACACTGTACCTCAGATTCACCCCATGGGGTCGCAATGTGTCCTAGGTCTCCCCTGTTCTGCTTGGGAATGAAAGGGAGTTATTTGCTGTCGCTCTTAAAAGGGCAGCTTATTCCACCATCTCTGCTGGCCAGCCAATAGGGGGTGAAGTGGCAGAGGTATCGAGATTCCTACTCCCTGCCAGTTCCCATCCCTTCACTTACCTGTAGCACCTGCAGCTAAGATCTAGGGAGCCCTCAGGCAGCTACAAAGTTTGTGGGGATTCCTGTCCAACTGCTGCTCCCCTGCATGGCTGTGTCAGGGCTCACCATAACGTAGTGAGTCGTCACTCACAGCCGCACTCACCGCCACAACTCCAGGGACAGTGTGGAGAAATCAAAAGAACACAGTGAACAGAATCTGTAGTGCTTACCCTATTGCGAAATGAAATCTCTTATCAAATGCTGTTTCTTTTTAGGGAACAGCGCAGACCTGCGACTGGTGAAGACTTTTATAGAACTGGGACTCCCTGGTGGAAAGCTGGACTTCCTAATGTCTGAAAGAAACCAGGTAACATGGGTCCAGGGTCTGGCCTCCTTTACATCCCCTGCAGTCCCTTTGAAGTTACTGAAACTTAGCCCTGGCAGAGCAGGTATCAGGAATTGTACATTTTAAAGGTTTAGGGCCAAAACCTACACATCTTCGGGAAAAGGCCCATTGGGAGTTTGTGAGGAGTGAAGGGTGCAGTATTTAGCATGGCTATCCTGCACCAGCTCCCACTCAAATCAATGGTACTTTTCCCCATTGGAAGACAGCTGTTGCTGGCCTGATCCTATTGCCACTGAAGTTAGTAGCGAACTGTCCATTGGCATCAGTGGTCCAAGGATCAGACCTTCGGAAAGGAGATAATTAAAAACATCATGTTAAATGGCAAGAACAACAGTCTGATACATCCATCTATTGTGTGATGTGCAAAATTACGCAGAACAAAAAGAAAACAGCCAGCCTGATTATGTTAATTCTAAATGCTCAAGAGGATGCTATGGTCTGCTTGGGGGAATTGGTACTGCTGGTTTCAGCTAAAGCATCAAACAGTTGTTTCCTTTGTGTAATATATTGTGATTTATTTGCTCGTATGATAAAGAAATGCCCTCCAGGAAAGATAATCCATTGCCTGTGCAATGCAGAGAAGCAGAAATGAACTCTGTGCTCTGCCCTACATGCATGTGGGCAGCATATTTAGTACATAAAGGGCCGCATTCATAAAGAGAGCAAGGATTTCAGTGGCCAGTCAAAAGCATTCATCTGTTTTATTAACCGTACCGGGAAACTTTAGGGCAAAATGTTCTAATGTGGTTTGCCGTGCAGATCCCTTATCCAAAGGCAGGCTGCAACTGAACAACCTGTGTTCTCACCCTGTTCAAGCCCCTGCTGATGTCAGTAGCCATTCTCGGAATGCAGAATCCTTGCAAAGTAACATTCATGATGATCATATTTTGTACGTGCGCCAAAGGCTCTCAGTGCACTTCACAAACATGAAAGAGTTAAGCCTTACAGCACCTCCGTCTACTGTTGTTCAGCGTGCGTGGTGAGGCAGTATCACCCTTATTTTATAGCGTGGGAGTCCAGAGCACAACAGAGCGAGCAGCTTGCCGCTGGTCACAGAGCACGGCCGCACTAGGAACTAAGCCCAGGGCTCCTGGCTCCTCTTGCTGTGCTTTTAGCCGCCCTATCCTCTTTCCTCCCTGCCACAGAGAGCCATATGGAGACTGTAACAGATCCGCAGTGCGAGCTGTCTAGCCACATTTTGCCTTACAGGGAAAAATGTGAATCTATGTCATTTGGAAAGGCACTGAAGTGATATTGAGGGATGGAAATAGGAGGACGAGTGGAATAGGAGGACTCTGTGTGTATTGTGTCTAGGACGTACACTTGGGATGGTGTTTTTCCACTTCTAAATAACCTACAAGATTCAAGATAATGAGCTTAGGAGGAAATCATTAATTATCGATGCAGACAAAACAAACAGGCAGGAGGTTAGTAGACTGTATTTAGTTTATGAGGACATTTATTTTAAGGCAGCACTGGAAATTGGATATGCTCATGTTCTCCTTTGCAAGAGCTGCAATTAGTGAGATGAATTTTGTCACAGAAGCATTAATTACAGGATATGTTTTCCCTAAATATCTGTTCCAACACTTGATGATTGTTTCCCTGGCATCTCATTAGTTTTGAATTTGATTTAGAGTCCTGACACAGTTCTAAACAAGAATACTCTCCTGCAGTTCTGTAGACTAGACAATTTATAGTTTGTTTTGTTGTATCGCAAATGGCAGTATTGCCACAGGCAATAAATAACTTAAATACCCTGCAGATACTCATCATGCTACTGATTAACTGTCAAACACCACTTTGTATTTTGTTATAGCAGCATACATTTTTTTTGATAACTTTGTTAGGGTCAGTTTATAATACGATAGACTAGTCTAGCCTGATAATCCACTAAATCCTAAATGCTAAAGTTGTGGGTGGTCTACACTAGGAACTTACATCAATATAGCTGCGTCTCTCAGGGCTGTGAAAAATCCACACCCCTGAGAGACATAGTTACACCGACCTAACCTTACCGACCTAACCTTAGTGTAGACACTACCTACACCAACTGGAGGGGTTCTCCAGTTGGCGCAGGTAATTCCCAAGAGGCGGTAGCTAGGAAGAGTTCTTCCGTCTCCCTAGCACCATCTACACCAGGTGCTAGGGAGACGGAAGAACTCTTCCTAGCTACCGCCTCTTGGGAATTACCTGCGCCGACTGGAGAACCCCTCCAGTTGGTGTAGGTAGCGTCTACACTAAGGTTTTGTCTACACCTTTGACTGACATAACTTTCACCGACAAAAGCGCTGGTGTGGACAGCGCTGTCACCAGGAGATGCTCTCCTGCCCACATAGGTTGAGCATCTGCAGTCCCCTCTGATAGCATCTCAGGTCACTTTATGAACCCTTGTCTAATAATATTGGCCTAAGCAACTTGTGTGTCATTAGTGGGATCTTACAGTGTGATTCTACTACATAAAATGACTATGTAAAATGGGGGTTGTCTTATTCAACAAATCTGCTAACTTTGTGTGTTCAGAGTCACGTCCGTTTTAGAGACTAAAATGAGTTTGTATGCCTTTTACTCCTGTTAGCCCTGCCGAGCCAATGCAGCTAAGAGAGCATGAGCTGGAATATATTCCTCCTTCTGCGTCATCAACAGACTTGCTCACTATGTTCCAACTAGTTACACCCATGCAAGCCCCCTGAGGGCAGTGGGCTTCCACAAATGTCACTGGGGGCAGAATTTGGCCTCTAGATCCTTCTAGAATTTGGCCTCTAGATCCTGTTAACGTTGTATGAGAAGGAAGGAACCAGCCTAAGTGAGTTTGCAGCATTAGCCCTGAGGGGGGAAAATATCAAATCTGTTTGCTTACAAACTGAACATATTTAATATGGAATCATTAAGAGACAATAAACATGGAACTCCTTGAAGCTGCTTTTACACCGTCACTTTCTGGAGGAGAAATGCAGGTTCCAGGAGACCTAACGAATGAGAAAAATTGGTTCTGTGCCTTTTTTTCCCCCTTGCCTCTTTATGATGCATAAAGAAGTCTTGAAATGTTCTTATTTTATTGCTTGTATTTTTCCTCAGAAATATCATTTGTCTAGTTTGTTTTGTACAGCAATGCAATACATTGACAGTTATGTCATCAGCTGACACCGTTCTCTCTTCACCAGACTGATACTTTTGCTGATTTTGATTCGATGACCGACCGATTACTGGATGAAATTATTCAACATATCCAGTTGTACAATCTCTCCATCTCCCGGATAAGGTAAAACACACTGACGGTTAATTGGATGTGTCGGAGGACAGTGATGTTCGATAGAATCATCTCCCCATTATATGGGGCCTGATCCAAAGCCTACCCATGTCAATGGGCATTTTTTCAGAGACTTAATGGTCTTCACAATGTGTATTAAGATGTTGGTTTTGTCCATACTTGGCAGAGCAGCTGCTGAGCTGGAAATGTCATGGAGGATAAAGGAGATGGGAAAACATGACTAAAGGACACTAATGAACAATCTGTTTAGAGGCAGAGCTAATCCACATAGAGCAAAAGAGAGCAGTGCATGCCCCACACATTTTGAAGTTAAGGAATATATAGACTGTTCTTTGTTTGTGTTTCATTTTGTCTCTCCCGACAGTTTCATTGGTCATTCCCTCGGTAACGTCATCATCCGATCAGTACTAACTCGGCCTAGGTTTCGCTATTACCTCAACAAGTTACACACCTTCCTGTCCCTCTCTGGGCCTCACCTAGGGACCCTTTACAACAACAGTACTTTGGTTAGTACAGGTAAGAGTTAAAGAAAAAGGCTACGATTTGCTTTTGTGTGTAGCAGTACCTGTAAGAGACCATTGTGTGAATGGAGCAGTGGTACTGACTCGTGTTTGTGTGTGTCACTAACCAGAGCTGTGGGAAATCTTCACACCAGACCTCCAACCACTTGACTTTAGCTTTGGGTTTGGGTTTAGCTGCATTCAGGAATCCCAGTCCATTTCCCGGATCAGGAAAGCCTGCACATATGGGCTGAAGCTGGGTGTTTCCACCTGTGCCCTGAATATCAGCTCCCAACCCCCCATCTGCTGCCTGAATAACATTATTACTGCATGAGCCCCAAGGTCAGGGAATCCCCTGACCAGCAGCTGCCTCTGAAATCAGCAGTATAGTACCTGCAAAAATAAGGGGGTAAAATAATGTCATGGGACAATAATGTCATTGCTCTTCTGGGTCCTTCTGTTCTCTGCTCATGGAAGCGGAGAATACAATATGGCCCTGAGGTTTTCTTGCCACTGACCACTAGCACAAGAAGAAATGTAGAGTACTGATGGCCAATGGCACTTCTAGCCTGAGAATGTTCAGTCACAATTTTTTTACGGTGGAAGGGATTCTTTAACTTTGGAGCGTTTGGTCTGCTGATTACAAATACAGTATACCCACACGTCGATTGTTATTCTAGGCCTATGGCTCATGCAGAAGCTGAAAAAATCAGGGTCACTTTTGCAGCTCACCTTCCGGGACAACGCAGATCTGCGCAAATGTTTCCTGTACCAGCTCAGCCAAAAAACAGGCGAGTAAATGTCGGGGTGGAGAGCAAATTCTCCAAAGTGTTGTCCCATGCTGAGATGCTCTTCGGGAAATAAAAGACATCATCGTGTTTGATCAGTGATTTTTGCTAATCATTGTTGTCCTCAAGAGGACATGGGCTTGAATCAAAACTATTTAATCAACTCCTCTTTCTGATCTAATCAATTTTACCTATCCATGTCTATTGTGGCCATCACCATGGAATGGAGTTGCCAAATCCTCCCCACCAAACTTTGGTCAATTTGCATCTGAATACAAATGTTGTAGTTCAGACCCATCTCCGTGTGTACCCCCTGTAAGCAAGGACTAGCAGCATCCTTAGATTGCTAATTTATATTGCTAAAGGGCAAAAACTTTATTGTTTCATTTGACTTAGTTTGGAGCCATTCACTAGAGCTGGGTGAGAGTTGACACATAGACCTTTTGGTGAAAAATGCAGAGTTGATGATACTGAAGCAGTTTGAGAATTTGTGTTGGTTTTGCTGAATCGTTTCATCCAAAAAAAATCCCTAAAAAATTCCAAAAAGGTCTAAACATTTTCTCTAGACATTTTTTTGCTTTAAAAATTCCCTTAATTTTATTTTTAAAAAAACCAAAAATGTTAAAAAGGCTCCACATCTGAATGATTTTTTTTTTTGGTTTGCCAAAAATTAAAAAAAAAATGTTTTTACGTTCAACCCAAAACGTTTGTTCTTTTTTTTAAAAGAACAAATGTTTTGGGTTGAACCAAAAACTTTTTTTTAAAAAAATTTGGCAAACCAAAAAAAAATTGCCAATGAACAAAAAAAATCCATTATTCACACAGCCCTAATTCTCATCTCTAGGACCCAGGTTGTTTGAGTCTACGTCACCAGGGGTGTTTTTATTTACGCCCATCGCTGACACCACAGTTCAATGCCAGAGGGAGAGTTATCATTCTTCCACTGTAATGCTAAAGAGAGGTCCCATTAGCCACGTCTCAGACTGTCCATGATCAGCTGAACTAACTGAAGCTTTTCAGAAAAGAATTGGACCAAACCTAGCGTCCCAGCCAGAATTCCCTCTTTGTGTAGAATATTCCTACTAATGCAGACATTTATATATGAGTGGTCAAATGCTGTGCATATTTACCTACACTGTCACTCCTGATATTTAATTCATCACCCATGAAATACTGGGATAGGCTGCCAGAAGGAAAAGGGCTATGTAAAATCAAATGCTATTATTTAATAATACTTCGTATGACAGATGTGGAGCTATGTCATAATATTATGAATATTGTTATGTAATAGTTTTATGAGGGGAAGTTGTATTTTGGGATTATTCAAATTTCCTGTATAACTGTATGGATTTAATTTATATTGGTAGCAGTGGTAAATTTATCATACACCTAGAATGCTTAAATTCAACAGGATCTGGACAGGTAGACAACACAGTAGATCCCAGATAAGAACACCCAAGCATACAGTTGAAAGACAATGGCATCCTTCCAGGCTGTAGGCCAAAGAGACACAGCCGTTTTGCCTGACTGGGAGGCTAGAGATTAAAAGGGCTATAAACAGTTATAAAAAGTCTTGATCCCTGCGAAGAAAATGAGTTGCTATGGGGCTGTCCACAGAGTGTCATTGGACAGGGAGACAAGCTGACAAAGGAGTCTAGAGGGAGTTAGAAGATGGATAGACACCTGGTAAGCAGACATGTATCATAGAATCTCAGGGTTGGAAGGGACCTTAGGAGGTCTTCTAGTCCAACCTCCTGCTCAAAGCAGAACCAATCCCCAATTTTTGCCCTAGATTCCTAAGTGGCCCCCTCAAGGATTGAACTCACAACCCTGGGCTTAATAGGCTAATGCGCAAACCACTGAGCTATCCTCAGAGCTATAACAGGCTGCTTTGTTATTTATAAGACATGCTTTTTCATAGATGCTGTTCTGCTAGATAAGTGATACTTTTGCTTTAAGGAGGCTGTTGGGTCACTAGTTACCACTATCATTGCCCTGCAGGGAACAGAACGGCAAGGTCTGAGCCCAAGTCAGACCTGCTAAAGCAATCACTGCTAGCGCCTGGGTCACTGCCACCAGAACTCCATATTAGGGGAAGAATTGCATGATTCAGCCCTGAGTTCAGGTGGCAGCTGGAGGCCTGAGACCTCAGAGAGGGGTGCAATCGATCAGGGCCGGCTCCAGGCACCAGCTTTCCAAGCCCCTGGGTGACAGCAAGACATTTCTTTCCAAGCCCCTGGGCGATGCTTGGGGCGGCATCGAGAATGGGGCGGCAATTCGGTAGCAGGTCTGCTCTTCCCGCCGCCAAACTGCCACCGCGGGACTCGGACTGCCGCCCCATTTTCGCCTGCCGCGGCAGCAATAGGGTGGCAGGTCTGCCGCTCTTACCTTGCCGCTGCGGGACTCGGAGAGTTTGAGTCGCGGACGGGGCCTTGCCACGTCGCCCAGTGTCAGGGGTGGGGCCCTGCAACATCGCCCTGCATCGGGGACGGGGCCCCGCAATGTCGCCCAGGGGCCACGTCGCCCGGCTTCGGGGGCGGGGCCCCGCAATGTCGCCTGGCTTTGAGGGCGGGGCCCCGCAACGTCTCCCGGCATCGGGGGGCGGGGCCCTGCAACGTCTCACACCATCAGGGAGCGGAGCCCCGCAACGTCGCCCGGCGTCAGGGCGGGGCCCCGCAACGTTGCCTGGGGGCGGGGGCAGGGCCGCGGCGACTGCTTGGGGCGGCAGACTTGCCAGAGCTGCCCCTGAAATCGATGAACCCAGGAGGAGTCAGAGGTGCAGTTTCCCAGTAACTGTGTCACTTAGTACTTGCCACCCTCAAATACTGTACAGACTCTAGCTGACCCTCAGAACACTCCTAAGAGGTAGGTAGTTACGTGGTGGTATTCTCATTTTACACATAAAGACAGAGAAGCCAAGTGACTTGCCAAAATCACAGAGCGAGTCAGAGCTGGGAATAGAGCCCAGGAGTTCCTGAGTCTCTGGCCAGTGATCATTCCTCTAGACTGTGAAGCCCTACTAATATTCAGGGAGATGCCCAATATCTCACAACAAAGTCTGGTCAGTGGTAGTAAGTGAATGCAGGTCTCATCACTCTCGGTCTTTTAAAACACATTTTAAAACACATGCAATCATGCCATACTCCAGAAGAAGAGTCTGTGTAAGCTCGAAAGCTTGTCTCTGTTACCAGCAGAAGTTGGTCCAATAAAAGATATTACCTCACCCACTTTGTCTCTGCAATGCTCCTGTTAACATTTGTGTAGATTTGTTGGTTTGATAGATTGCTGAGAGATACAAAAATTGATGTATTTCTTTGTTACAGGTCTTCAGTACTTTAAAAATGTTGTGTTGGTGGCATCTCCCCAGGATCGATATGTCCCATTCCATTCAGCGAGGATAGAAATGTGCAAAACCGCACTTAAAGACCGGCACACAGGTACGGTAAGACCTGTCATAAATAATGGCAAAAGCACAGCAGTATGATTCTTCTGCCACCAGTTTCATGTGAATGATTGATTTGAATTGGGTTATTCCTGATTTACACTGATGTACATGAGAAGAGACATCCATGACCAACAGGTCAAATTGATGCCTGGTATTATCAATCTCTCAGCTGTAGTTATTTCCCTCTGCTTCCCCCCTGTTTTCCCCCAGCCCGGTCATAAGTTGAGGAGGGAAGGACATCTTCCCACCCATTCCTCAGGCATTCCTCTCACAGGAAAACACAAGGCCTAATAGGACCCAGATCCACATTTAATATAAATCATTCAAATCCCTAGAGAGCATTACCTGGTTTCCTCACCAACCTCCGAAAACACCTCAATTTAGTGTTCTGGAATAGACAGGCAGGGTGTTCTGGCCTTAGCTGGTCCCCCCGTCGAGTCTCAAAGGAGCTGTATGCCCCATGCCCCATTGCTAGCCCATCTGAACTCTACCTTACAGAGAAGGAAGGGTCTGAATATAATGGGAGTTTTGCTCTTCATTTCAATGGGATCAGGCCTGAGTCCTGAGGTACTTTATACAGCGTAGAAGACCCATCACCAAGTCACTAACACTTTAACTGCCTCTTAAAATCTCTTTCAGGTCCCATTTACGCAGAGATGATAAACAACCTCCTCCAGCCTTTGGTCGGGGCAAAGGACTGCACTTTAATCCGACACAATGTGTTCCATGCGCTCCCCAACACTGCCAACACTCTGATCGGACGGGCTGCTCACATAGCCGTGCTGGACTCTGAACTTTTCCTGGAGAAGTTTTTCCTCGTGGCAGGACTCAACTACTTCAAATAGCGCCTGGAGCACTGGGTAACAAAGGAAAAGCCGAGTGTTCAATGGCGTAGAAGCCCTTAGCCAAAAGAGCGCAGTATTAGAAATGAGTAACATGCACGTGATGAGGTGGGACCCTAACACTCCTCCCATTTTCATTTATGTTTCAGAGAATAAAGTGCTGTGGCTTTAAGGTATTCCGACTTCCAAATATTGGTGCTTTTGGAAGACACAAATATTCATGCTCAGTTTCCATGTTCTCTTTTGATTGTTCACCTAAGACAAAAGCCACTTCCGAAATAGAGAACAAAAATAAGAAGGCCAACTCTATAGATATGACTGAACCAACATGATTCCGACCTCTGTTAAATATCAACCGAGGGACACAGTCTTCTTTGATTTCATGCTCACGTACTTAATAAGAAAGCTATACATCTGTAGCACTTTTGTGGGGGTAGTTAATACAAGAGAAAACAAGCATATATGAACTCAGGTTAAAAACCTCCTTTTTGATGAACTGGACAATATGAAAAATATTTATGTGGTCAGAATCCTTGATAGCTTCAGGTGTTCCATTTGTCTAAAGAAAATGCACTGATGGTTCCATTATCCTTACTCATTTGTAACATTCATACGCTCAAGGCATGGAAAAGGGGAAAAGAAACATTTAAATAAAAAGGAGTCTTTATAAAGCCTTTAAAAAACTCCACTTCGTGTGAAATAAATGAACTCAAGATAGAAGCAATCAAAGCGAGAGGAGTATATTGGAATAATCATGGGATACAGTCATCTTCTGTTAGCATCTCTCCTGTTTACATTTATGGACTAACATTGTTTTTGCTTGTCTTTATAACCAAGGTACATTTTTTATTTTTTAAATCCGTACCTATGTACATTGGCCCCAATGTTAAAAAATGTTGGTATTCTGAGCTGGTATTCAAAGTCATGCCAATTAATAGTGCTACCAAACCAATCAAAGGCAGTAGGCTGTAGCTTTTCAACAGAAGGTTGTGAAATGCTTCAAAATACAGGGCTGTTCTATTATGCCCTTGCTGAAATATGTTAGTCCCATCTGGAACACGGTACGCAGTCCTGACTACCACAGCATGAAAGCTGGTAGAAAATCTTTAGAGAAAAATCATTTAAAAATATCCAAGTTGTTTCCCAAGGTTCAAAATTGACCCACTTTCCACTTTTTCAATTTTTGTGTGTGTTTTTTATTGAAATTTTTATCAAAGATATCAAAATTCTCAATGTTAAATTTTGATAACTATTTCAGTAAGTTTTCCTAACGTATTTGATCAATTTTCAATAAAAATAAATCACATCCATTTTTTGCAAAAAAATAAATAAATTGAAAAATGTTGGGAAAAAATCAACAGCCCTTCATGAAATATTTTATTTTTGAAAGAAGGCAACTTTGTAATGAAAACCATTGTATTCAGAAAAATGAGGAGCAGCTCTTCATATGGTAGACCTTGCAAGGTGTGCAGTGAAGAACTACAAGATGGTAGCAGATGTCAAGAATCTAAATTTTGAGTGAAGGTGAAGGAAATTATGTTCCCTGAAAGAGGAGATTTCAAAAAGCTCTAAGGGAAACTTTGAAATATTGTAAAAGGTTTCAGAGTGGTAGCCGTGTTAGTCTGTATCAGCAAAAACAACGAGGAGTCCTTGTGGCACCTTAGGGTAGGTCTATACTTACGCGTCCCGTCGGAGGCGCGCGATCGATGTTCTGGGTTCGATTTATCGCGTCTTGTCAAGACGCGATAAATCGAACCAGGAAGTGCTCCGTCGTCGACGCTAGTACTCCAGCTCGACGAACAGAGTAGGCGGAGTCGACGGGGGAGCCTGCGCGCCGCGTGTGGATCCCGGGTAAGTGCTTTTTCATTCGAACTAAGGTACTTCGACTTCAGCTACGTTATTCACGTAGCTGAAGTTGCGTACCTTAGTTCGATAGGGGGGGGTAGTGTAGACCTAGCCTTAGAGACTAACAAATGTATTTATGCCCAAATAAATGTGTTAGTCTCTAAGGTGCCACAAGGACTCCTCGTTGTTGTTGTTGTTTTTTTTAAATATTGTGAAAAACAAGGCGATTCACTGGAGTGGTGGAATTTAGGCAGAATATTTACTGAACAGGGTCATTAGCAAATGGAACTTCTGTGGCAAGCAACTGATGCAAAAATATGAATAGGCTTAACACCAGGGTTTGATTCTAGATACGAAGGAAAGGGCTAATGGTGCTAATAACGAGAAGGCGGGATTAAGATCAGCAGAAAATGGGCAGGTATGCTGGGCCTGGACACCATTTCTGTCCCTTAAAGGTCATGTTGAAATGGAAGAGTAATAGAAAGCACTTATATAGCATGTTTGGAAACATTTAATATTAATCAACACTCCAGTGAGACAGGTGGGTAAGTATTATCATCCTCACTTCACAGATGGATAGCTTAAAGCCGTGAGGCTATATGACTTGCCCAAGGCTATAAAGGAAGTCCGTGTCAGAGCCAGGACTGGAACTGAGGAATCGTGGCTCCCAATTCTGTACTCAGACCACCAGATCATACCTCTGCCTCTGCAATTTTAGTGCCAGCTAAACTTATTTACCACACAATTTATCTCCTTCTGCGTAAATATGTATATGAAAGTTCTAATAATAATTATAACGGTGTATATAGGATTGGGTTTCATATAGATAGAAGGTAGTCTTTTTTGCATTTATTTAATTTTTATGCCAGAAAATAATTTATACAGAAAAGGTGTTGTTTAGTTCCATCTCTTATAGTTGAATATTTATAACATTCAATTTGCTAGTACTCAGTGAGTCAGACAGAACCGTGGAGAGTAATGATTCCTACATTCAGACCAATGGTTTCTGACCTTGGAACAGTTTTGCCTTGCATTTGTCCATTAGGCACAACATGCTGCCTTTATTGTATGTGTGCGTGTGTATGTGTGTGTGTCTGCGCGTGCGCGGGTGTGTGACACTTCTAAACCAATGAGAGTTTTACATAAAATGAGTGGCAACATTGTCCCTATGTAATATTTGTTAAGGTCCTCATCCAAAGCTCGTGGAAGTCAATGGGAATCTTGCCATTGATTTCAATGGGAGTTGGATTAGGCCCATACAACCTGGTCCCTTGAAGAACATTACAGACCGCTGCCGTGGTTCTAAGATAAAGCCTAGAAATGTCATTCTTTTAAAATGACTGGTTGTAGATTTTATCTTCCCCGTGCTGCCAGAATGTTGTGAGAAATATTGGCAATAACAGTCCAGTTTGATGTTGATTTGAAGCTATCAGGTGTCTTGGGGTTTTGTTTGTTTCTTTGTTTGTTTTAATTGGGATGGTGTCTTTGTAAAGACTCTGAGTAGTGTAAAGCCTATCTTACCTACAAGTATATACTACAGATGTGCAGAAACTACATGCAGCCATTATAATGTATTTAACATCTTAAATGTTTGAACATCATTAAACTAATCAATTTGGACTCATTTGGAAAGGCTTTTTTATGTCAATTTCTATATATATATATAAATATTAATCACCGTATTAATAACGATCCTTGTAGTAACCAAAATATCTGCCGAGCTGATTGTCTAGCATCTTGGTTACAGTGTAGACTTTGGGGGTTGTGTTTTGTCATGAAGACCCTCTTTAATATCTAGTCGGCAAAATTAGACCCCAGTATTACCAGTAGCAATTGTTTTGACTTTCAACCCAGACAAATAGCGTGTAGTACATTTAAACTGATAGAACTGTGGAGCCACACTTATGACCCCAGCAGTGGTACAGTTCACTACAGATAGGTGGGGGTTTCAAGAACTGGGGGAGAGGTGGAGATGAAGGGCCAGATCCTCCACTGGTGGAAATAACCACAGCACCACTGAAGCCAAATGAAACCATGCTATATATGAGCTAAGGATGTGGGCCAAATTCTTACTTTTGATACGTCGTTTAGGGCCTAATCTAAACCCCTCTGAAGTCAATAGCTAACTTTCCACTGTGTTCAATGGGCACTGGATCACCTCCCATGTCATGTCTGATTCATCACATCGACCAAGACCGTTATTTCATTCTGCTTTTCTTCCTCCCTTCCCCAGTGCTCTGATTGGAAGCACTCAGTGAAGGTTCAAGATCTAATCCTGAAATCATAGTCCGCCCTGACTTCAAGGCGAGTTGTCTTGAGTGAGTAGAGAAGAACTGCAATATTTGGCCCTAGATATTAATTATTACCAGACCCTCATAGAGTCATGTGGCCAGCTGAACAATTACCTTGAGATTTTCAGTCACTTCTTAAGAAGCAATCCACATGGTCACAGGCAACATTTTAGACACATCACATTCATAAAATATATATCCCAAATGCATGACGTATCCTGGGGATTTTTATTATCTTGAGGCAGTTTCTGAACCATTTCAGCCATCTCCTCTTCAATGACAGGATTTTCTAGTTCGGTGTGATGCCATATTATTCTGAAAGCCAAACAAAACAAACTCATAAAATTGTATGGACAGATTCATAAGAACAGCTTAATAAAGAGGAACTGAAATGCCTTGCAACTGTACTGGTGGGTTTTCCAGCTGGAACTGTCTTTTTAACAAAAAATAATAATGTATAAGCAGCCTGTGGTATGAAAGCTTTGATATTAAGCATGTGGAGGCATTTTAAAACAACTATAGCATTTTGGTAGATATTATGCCTCATTAATAGCTGGGCTAAATTCCCTTTTTAGCTTCTAATATAGTGCAGAGTCTTGCCAATTCTCTGTTTTCGATGAATTCTATCTCACTTGTAATTGCTGGCTACAGATATCATGTTTTGCATTTCTCAGTTTTAATGCCAAGACAGCTAGGACACACATGGACTATATTTCAGCATTGCAACTTGTCATGGGGAAATGTTTGAATTCAAACTGCCCCATTGGTTCATAGAAAGAAACTTAACTTCAGCTGTATGTGAGTGAACATCAGCTATATGTCCATGGAATAACAGCAGCTTCTAGGGCTTGGCTAGATTAATTTCAGAGGGTCATGTTTTCTGTCATCTTCTTAACTCACATTGAAAACATTCTGTATGCATGGAAAAATCTTTGCATGAGCACACTGTGTGTTTGTGCACCTGACTACTGACTATTCAGTTTGCACATACAGTGGGGTGCACCAGCAAATATTAAAGGGATGACTAGAGAGGTCCTTTAAAGATCTGGCTGCAAGTATTCATTCTTCAGGCTTGTCATATGTGTCCTTTTTCTCTTTTATAAAGTGATTTATCTGCAGTCAAAATTGTGCCAAACTGTTGACTTTAATGGAAGCTGAAGGTGCTCAGCACCTCAAAGGATCACGAGTTTGAGTCTGAAGAGTTTGAAATCTTAACATGTACAGATGCCACACAGCCTTGGAGAATTATAAGAGTAATAACAATACTCAGTGCTTTTAATCTCCAAAGCACTTACAAACCTTTGCTAACCAATCCTCACAGCATGTTTTATGGTGGGGAGTCAGCATTATCCGCTTTAACAAACCGTGATTCGCAGGCAGAGGGTTTAAATGGCAAGCCCATGCTCACAGCAGAAGTTTGCGTCAAAGGTGGAATTAGAATTCATGAGCTTCTTGCTCCCAGTCCAGTATGCAGAGCAGGGAGGCTCCGCTCTCTTACAACACGACATCTGAAACAGCTGGTCTGCTCTGATATTAATGCAGTAGGAAACGGCAACTGTAATACAACCAGGGCATCCAACAGCATTGTTAGCCTCTTACCTTTCAAGGGCCAGCTGAAGTCTCTAAGCCTAACTAATGCAAATATCCTGTAATCATCTGTGATGTTCAAGATAGCGTGGGTCCAGATCCAGAAGTGGTATCAACAGAGCTGATATATGCCAATTAGGCACCCGGCCCACTGTTTGTATATTTTATCTATAAACTGACTTTTCCATCAGAAGAACAGTTTCCAAGCACCATATTTCATGAAAGATGTTCTCACCCCAGGGCTTCTGATACCAAGCGTCATGTTCCACACACAGCTTTTTAGTGTGTGTTTTATACTGTTCCAGTCCTTACATTCAGTAGTTTGGATATTAAATATTTAGTCCTAGGAAATGAGATGAATAAACAGCATTTCTTAGCTAGGTCGCTGATATTTACCAGATCCTCAGCTGGAATAAATTAGCATAGCTCCGTTGACGTCAGAGGTCAGCGTATTAATTCAGTGGAGCTATGCCCGTTTACTCCAGCTGAGGACCTGGCCACAATAGTTAAGTGCTTTATAAATATATGGCAGTTATCTGATTTTGAACCAGATGGTCTTTTTTGCTTCCAGCTTCTTAAGACAACCAAACAGAAGCCTTTTGACAAGGTCCCCTGGTGCTACTGCCCCTGGCTCGCATATCCTTAAACCCCTATCAGCATCAGCAACTATGTATAAGCTGCCGACGTAGGATGTTTTGGAAGATCAGATGCTTCTTGCTAGATTACCCTTTTGGTATTTTTGTTTGCAAGCAAAAGTTGGTGGTAACAGTGAATCGAGTCTATATTTCCAGGTACAGAGTTACTGTAGCTGAGCTTTTACAAATGGACGTGTGCATTTTTTATACCAGGGGTGGCCAAACTGTGGTTCGTGAGCCACATGCGGCTGTTTTACGGTTAAAGTGAGACTCTCAGAGCCCTCCGCGTCCTCCCCATTCTTCACCTACCAAACGTGGGAGGGAGGGGAGCTCAGGATCTCTGCCTTGCAGTAGGGTGGTGAAGTAGGGGCTTCTATCCAGCGAGGAGGGGGTCTTAGGACTTCAGACCCACAGGGTGTGCCTGCTGAAGCCCCAACTCCCGGCAGATGTGCCCTGACTCTCAAACTTCTGAAGATTGTCATATCCAGTTTGGTGGGTCAGTAAGTTTGGCCACCCCTGTTACATATTTTAAGGTATACCTAATTCTGCCTGGGAGGAGGGGAGGGTGGTAAATGACCTCCTGAGGTCCCTTGCAGCCTTATATTTCTAGGGCTATGTCTACACTACCGCGGGAAGTTGATCTACGCTACGCAACTCCAGCTACGTGAATAACATAGCTGGAGTCAACGTACCTTAAGTCGAGTTACCACGGGGTCTACACCGCGGGGGGTCAATGGGAGAAACTCTCCTGTCAACTTACCTTACTCTCCTCATCAGGGATAGAGTACAGGGGTCAACTAGAGCGCGATCTGCTGTTGATTTGGTGAGACCCGCTAAATCGACCGCCAGTGGATCTATCTCAGAGCGTCAAGCCCGGCTGTAGTGTAGACATAGCCTAGGATTCTAGCTTGTTTATAACAAAACAGACTCATCAGGACATAGGCTAACAATTACAAACCACAGTACCTCATTTTAGGAGAAGTGGAACACCCACAGCTTCCATTCACTACAGCAGAGGTGTGAGTGTTGAGCGTTGCTGAAATTCCCATCAGGCTATTTTTATTTAGGTGCCTAAATATGGATTCTGGTGCCTAAGATAAGACGCACAGGCTTAAAGAGGTTGCACACGGGGCATTTTCCTCTGTTCATGTCATCACCTTTTGGAGTCGAGCATTTTGAGGTTTATGTACAAGTGGCATGGAAAGGCAAAGAATTATAAAGGAGCCAGATCTTCAGCTGGTGTTAATTGGCAGCATCACGGGGAAGTCAATGGAACTATGCTGATTTACACCATTTGAGACTCTAACCCATTAGCATTTAGAGCAGAATATCTGGAGCCAAGGTGCAAAAGTTCCACAACAAGGAGGAGTATCAGACCCCACTGCTCCCATTCTGGAGCTCTATCTTCCATTCTTAAGTTGATATCAACTGATTGGTCTGGTCTGCAGATTGAGCCCCATCCAGGCATTTAATCCACTCCCATCAGTAACTTGTTCTGCTTGCAGCTCTCGGCGGCATGGTTTCCAAGTGCAGATCCTGATGTCTGTTCACCAGGGCTTCCCTGAATTGTTCTTTGCCCCAGCACTCATGCAGGCAGATATTTCTCGGTCTCTGTCTATAGCCAAGGTCACCAAAATGTGTTACTGCCCCTCAAGATAGTTCCCTTCCTCAAATCTGTGATCCCCATTGGGGCAGCAGTCATATGTTTAGGTGAAGATGAACCTCGTTCTTCCAACTGGACTTTCCTGTGGATGCTGTGCTCCAGCAGAATGTTTACCATGACTAAACTTAACCCTCACTGAGCTCTTGACTAGAAACTGGAAAGAAGATTCTCTAGTTCATTTTGCCTTTGTGACAGCTAAATACTTTGTCCATTTAATGCCCCACTGCTAGGCATCAGGTTGTCTTGGACTCTGCGGCATCATGCATCCCAACATCAATTCTCTACATCACCACACTCGGCCACCAGTCATGACTTACCTCCCATGACTGTGCACTGTACAAACATCATGAGATTAGCTAGATCACTGCAATGCGGGTTTTTAGGATCACTTTAACTCCAGAGACCTGAGAATTAACACACACTTCTAAAGAAAAGAACTTGACCAGTTACTTAACAAAATACAGAATGAGCCTGCTCCTGCTTACCCTGGAAGCAATGGCAGCCCTGCCATTCAACCTGATGAACCTCTCACTTATACTTATTTGCTCATATATAATGCTACTACAGTATTAGGCATAATCATGCAGTTGGCCGTGTTTCCTCAAGGGAAATCCATTAGCACACTGCTACACTGCTGAGGTCAGGATAGAGCAATTATATATCTGGGAAAGGAGGATATGGTTGATCCTGTACACTCGGAAAAGGCTCCTCAGACTTCCAGCTGTTGAAAGTCATGGTAACCTAAATGAAACCCTGGAACCTGAAACCAGTAGTGCACAAGGTCACTTATATGTCTGCGCAGCACCATATAAGTTCTTTCTATAAGTAAGTTCTTTCTACAGCAACCATTACCCACCCATGTTACACTCCCACTCCAAGGATGGCATTAAATGTTGTTTAATGTTCCCTTTTACCTCTTCAGCAGTGCTCTGAACCTTTAAAGGGACAAGGCACAGGTAAATTAACTTTGACATACTCTTCTGAGTGCAACACTTCCCCTTGTAAATGTAATGTTGTCCCAACATTTCTATAAACAAAATATTTAACATTCAGTCCATCATTTTTGACTTATCAACAGTCATCTATGAGTTCCACATGCTCATAAACAATTGTTTTCAGATGAGTCTGTCTTTCTGCTCCTTCACCAGTCCTGATACCGATGATGTGTGACAAGTGTAGTTCCATTATCCAACAAATCAGCCAGTTCTGAACAATTTAAATTCCCAGAGATACTCCTGTTGTAGGAAATACCCATTCCCGTTCAATGGCTTAGCCATGTAACTCAAAGTCATTGGGTATAACAAAACAACAAATTACCCAGAACTATAAAACACTTGATGTAGATCAACATCCATGCCGTAATTCAATGTCACTTATATCAGTCTTAGCTAGAATGCAGGATAAGTTACAGAAATAGGTACTGGGTTCGTCATGTGACAAACATGAGAATAATAACCCCCGGTGCATTCACCCCGGTCGAATAGCTGTAGTTAGATACTGATATGTAGATGTCCCTAAAGGTTCATATGTCAGTGTCTATGGGGCTCTTCTCTCTCTAGTCAGATGACTTCCCAGTCAGTGGGTTGTTCTGATGACCTTGTGCACTACTGGTTTCAGGTTCCATGATTTCATTTAGGTTTCCATGACTTTCAACAGCTGGTGTGAATGTTGCATACATCTGAGGAGCCTTTTCCGAGTGTACAGGATCAACCAAATCCTCATTTCCCAGTTGTGGATGAACTATTTCTATCTCTGAATTCAGAGTCTCTATGTCATGGACAGTATCTGGTACCATCACATAATGTAGTTCGTCTTCCCTCTCACTATCAGAATCACTGGAGTCTGAATTCCTGTCCTCATTTTGAGCTCTTATTGCACTAGTTTTCCTTGTTCTCTTTGGCTATGTCTACACTACAAGTTAGGGGTGTGGATCCCATGATCATGTACACATACGTATCCAATGGGTATGTACTCAACACAGTTCAGCCATGCCTACCCATGCTACTGCAGCTACACTGCCATTTATACTTCCACTAGCTCAATAGAGCTAGCATAAGTATTTGAGCACGAGCAGGGGAATCACAGCCCTAGCTGGTAGTGTACATGTAGCATGTGTCTTCTGCTGTGGTGGTTTGGAGATCAGTAGTGTATATCCAAGGGTAAGAAGTTATAGTAAAGTAGAAGACTAAGGTGAAGAACTCTAAGGCCTCTTTTCTATCTTCTGCTTCATAGACTGGCCTATCCCCTTTCCTTTCAAGTGCAACATGAATTTTGTCTTCCCAGCAAGACCTGAATTTGCCTGGTCCCCCTTTCTCTGAAAGATCCCAGACAAGACCTGGCAAGGGAGCAGCACCATGCACTTTTTGATCATAGTGATTCCCACAACGAGTAGCAGATTTCACAGAACATTTTCATGCCAGTTCATAAGCTTCTTTGCTCTGCTGTTTCCATTTCTTAGTGTCATCTTTATGGTACCAACGTGCAGATTAAGAGTTTATAGGTTGACTAAATGCGGTGATCAGCCATATAATAAATAGGAGGGTGAGAACCCTGCAGCTAAATTTCATGTACAGTTGTAGGTATAAATTACCTTATAAAGGGGTCCTTCCAGTTTTATTTCTAGTCTTCTGGCAAGGCTCTCAGCGTAGCCAGCAGAGTTCGGTTCAGCCTTTCTGCTTGCCCATTGCCCTGTGCCCAGTATGGGGTTGTGCAAGATGTTTCATTTCTACAGTAGTGCTGCAACCTTTAGAGTAAATTACTTTCAATCTCTGCCCCTGGGTCATGATGATCCTTTTGGGGAAACCAAATTTTAAAACAAAGGCACTGATAATCTGGTTTGTGACAGATTTCATGACTTGGTGGTGGTAGGGTAGGCTGGGACAAACCTAGTGAAGTGACCCACTATAACTAAGGTATATTCACATCCTCCTTTGCTTTTTGACTGGTAATAGCACCTTAAGATGCCCCTTAGTTTTGGAAGGCTCAGATCTGTCTTTCTCTCTGAACTGCTCCTGAGGCTGTCATGAGCAAACTGCTCTGCTTACAGCTTCAAGGATCTCTTCCTCAGTGGATCCCTTTTGAATCCCACTTTCAAGCTGATAAGCCAAACTAAGAAAATTTAACCAGTCCTTTTGATGGTTGTTGCCAATGTGGCCTGTTATTTTAAAATCCTTTATTGAAACTAGTTCTGTTTTCCGGAGTGGGGATGACCACATTTTCCCAGGGGTCTGGGTTTTCATTTCCGACATGCTTGCCAGGAAGTGGTCTTCGAGCCACTTTCGTTTTTCCACATACTGTTTCTGAATTGTCTTTACTGTAGTGGCTTCAGTCAGCTCTTTTATCTTTTCTTAATTTCGTTCTTTTTTTTTCTTTTTGGTTTGCTGTAGCAATGAGCTGTCAAATCTTATCTCTTAATGTCAGCAATGTAACAGACAATCCCCGATCTTCCAACTCTTCTTTATGTAAGTGGCTTGTTATATGTTTGATTAGAGACAAATGGCTTTTTGTGCAATTGTACTGTGATCTGTCCCAGAAATGCCCAGACAGTCACAGACTTCTCTTAAATACTCATGTTCTAGAAAAGAGTCATAAGGCATAAGAGTCCTCCTATCGCCATAAGAATGTCCTCTAGCTCTCTCCCAGCCATAGTGCTTGCAAACAATTAAATCTTCCCCTCTGCTTTCAGAGAAAACCGTCTTTCTTCAAAACCACTTTTCTGTTTTCTGACAGCTCTCCACAGAACAGTCTGCAGCAGCTTCATCGCTCAGAGATCAGATCACTGCAGTTCAGTCTTGCCTGCCTGGGCTGGCCAAATGTTACACTCCCAGTCCAGGGATGGGTTTAAAACGGAGGTTTTATTAAACTTAATATAAAAAACAAACCAACAAAGGCAGCCTGCATGAGCCCCACACCAGCTCAGTGTCACCACAACACAACATCACCACCCTCCTGGGTCCACACCTTTCTTCCCCTCCATGTTCCTTTTTTACATTTTAGCGGTGCTCCAAATCCTTAAAGAGACAGGACGCAGGTAAATTAACCCCGACATTCCCTCATGAGCGTTACACCTAATATAGTGAAATCAGATTCGGGAGCTGTTATTCATTTGTTTCTTGGAGTGCCCAAGATGCACATAGGTGCTTTCCAAAGAGAAATATGGCCTGATCCCTGCCCTGAAGAGAAAAGCCTGTGCGAACAAAGTCCCTCCGGTGTAAAATTGATTTAAGTGAGAGGAGAATCAGGTCCATTGACTTAATGGTGAAGATTCAGGCCCTATACACAGTACTGATTTAATACGTTCCTGAAGAACAGATGTGCCGCAGGCTTCATTAAAAGAAAAGTCAAGGGAGAAAATGTAAATTAACTTTCTCTAACCAAACTGTGTCAGATCAATGAGAATATACTGAGGGCTTGCTTGTCAACGAGGCTTCATTAACAGTTCTAACAGCTGCATGCACAGGAGATAAGTTTGCACCCACAAAGGCTCTGTCCATCCATATGGGCTTTGCAAGCTAAAATTCTGTCACTTGTGCCCTGGGGCGGGGGTAGTGCACCTCAAAAGCACATGTAAAGGTGCACGCTCAGAGGAAGGGTCTGGATCGGAAAGTAAGACCTTATCTCTTTAACCCAGCAAGAGATAGAGAGTAGATTTAGTAACACTGCTCACCAACAGGCGTTTCAGACTCACAGACCTTTCAGGCTCTTAACACAACCAGCCCATAAAACAAAACAAACCTCGTTTGAGTCCAAACCAAACTTAAACAACCCCCTTTCCTTGTCTAACTACCATGGCATTGTCACTCGATTCCATGCACTCTGTCACCGCTCTGCTTGGGGTTGTTACAGTACATGGTGCAGCCTCCAGTGGTAAAGGCCTCAATGTCAGTAGACATAGCTTGGTCTTTATTAACTTTGATGTAGGAAGCTTTTTATCCTTGCTTCAAAATCAGAGTATTGGCCAATATCTTGATGTCAGGGGGGAAAAGTGCTTTATTCTTTCCTCATTTTTTATGAGTGACAAGATTTATTGCAGCGAAGTTCCCGGTGGCAGGATGAAAAGGAATCGCCAAGTTACTGTGTCAAGTATCTAAATGGGAATGAAGGAAGGATGAAGAAAAAAGAATGGTAAAAATTTTCCCCATTGACTTAGGCTAGGTCTACACTACCCCCCCCCCCGTCGAACTAAGGTACGCAACTTCAGCTACGTGAATAACGTAGCTGAAGTCGAAGTACCTTAGTTCGAATGAAAAAGCACATACCCGGGATCCACACGCGGCGCGCAGGCTCCCCCGTCGACTCCGCCTACTCCATTCGTCGAGCTGGATTACCAGCGTCGACGACGGAGCACTTCCTGGTTCGATTTATCGCGTCTTGACAAGACACGATAAATCGAACCCAGAACATCGATCCCGCGCCTCCGACGCGACGGGTAAGTATAGACATACCCTTAGATGGGAACAGCAGGGGAAGTAAATCAGTGCAATGTGTGGCTCCCCTGTCCTTAATGCCATTACTGAATTCAGTGGTTCGTAGTGAGTCCAATCATTTCCTGAGCCACGTTTATATTTTTTCCACTGGGTATCCATCCGAGCCAGGCAGTTTGCCTCCAGGAGGCATTTCACTGGCTTCCTTTGCCTCCTCTGAGCTCAGAGATTGGTTTGCACAATGAATTCTGAGCCCCTTGGTGGATTAATCTTATCGAAGCGATCTTGAATTTGATGTGTTATCTACAGCTTCTGTAGGCTGTAATGGTTGATTAAAAGTATCAAATTGTGCAGTCGTGTCTGGCGGCAGGGAGCTCATCACCGTGTTTGTTTTTCTTTACATCCATCCCCTTCAACTGAACTCTCATTTTTAAACCAGTAGGCCAAAATTGTATTGGCTTTGCCACATTTCTCATAGTAGTTTAATTTGGCCCATATCAACATGCATCCAGTTTTGGAAATAAACTATGTCCCTTTTTATGTTATTACATTTCCTTATACAGTAGGGCAGTCGAGTTCTTATTTTCAATTTCACTGGGCTCCTGTGGTGTTTCGTTTTATATATTTTGCTTCAGTTTCTTTTCTATGAAGTTACAGAAGAAAATAGATGATCTTGTCCTACGACTTTTAGAGCTTCCAGTTGAATATTGTAGGATGTTTTGGTAAGGGCATTAGATAAAGATGGACCAAAACAGAACCATATACTCATGGACTTGGAGCAAAGTCAGATCCAAATTTGGATCAAGATCTGAAATTTGTGGCGAGGGGTCATTACTAACGATGAGTTTTGCCTAGACCCTCATAGCAGTTTGAGAGTCCAGTTCATCCAAGGTGTTAGCTCCATTGGCTTGAGCAATGAATCGTTTCAGTAATGAACCATCCAAGATGAAATTGGCTCTCTTAGGTTTGTGCATAAAGCTTGCCTTTAAGTAGGTCACAATTGTTAGCTCCTTTCACCTAGCATTTTCTGATCAATGGAGGTCACAGATTGTAATATTGATGTAGATTGTGACACAGTCTGACCCAGTGACTCTATGTGGCTTCAACCATTTGCGGAAGAGGAAACCAGAAACCAGTGAATTCATGTTTGTAGTTTGTGAGGGCTAAACTAAAAAGTTTAATCTCTGGGTCATGGACAGAGTTTCTACCAGACATCCTACACCTGCCTCAAGATCTTTTAGGGTTTTGAGGCTATGCTTTCCATGATTAGAGATGATATCTACCAAGGTAACCATTTAAAGGAGCACCTAAAGTCTGCACGGACACTCCCCAAGAACTTTGTGATCCTCTCTAAAAGTATTGGACATAATTCTTCTTAATCAGCACTGGGATTGAAATCCTGATATACACCCTCCTTCCAAGTAAGATTTGGTAGGCAGAATCATTAGTATTATGTACTGAATATGTATTTATTATATATGTAGCGCCTTGGAGCCCTAATTACAGACCAGCATCCCATAGTGCTTGGCACTGTACAAACACAGAACAAAAAGACAGTCTCTGCCCCAAAGAGCTTAAAGTAACAAGACAAAAGACAACAGATGGATAGAGACAGACAGATTGGAGAGTACAATAAACAATGAGTCAGTACGATAGGCAGTGGTCTCTGCATGCCAGCAGCCTAGCTGTTGTCAAATATCTTGTAGGCGTTGGGGCAGATAAGAATTTTGAGGAAGGATTTGGAGGTGGATAATGAGTTAGCTGTGTGGATGCTAACAGGGAGCGCCTCCCAAGCATGTGGGTCAGCATGGAAGAAAGCAGTAAAGTGCTCATTTGAAAATTTAACAAATAGGCAGTGGAGGCTGAGATCATGAGCCGGTGGGAGGTGAGACTGACATCGGGAGAAAGGCCAAGTGCTTGAAATGGAGGTAGACACAGTACCTGCCCTAAAGAGCTCTACCTAATTGGGACCTTAAGTTAGGCACCCGATTCCATACGTCAGCTAAATAAATGGCCTGATTTTCAAAGGCCCCAAGCACCCACATGTCCCACCAAAGTTGATGGAACCATTAGTACCTCTGAAAATCAGGCACCTACCATATGTAGGTGCCTAAATATGTATGCAAGTGTCTAACTGTAGGCACCCAAGTTAGAAATTTTGGCTACTCTTCACAGCAACACTTTGCTGTAGGGCAGGTCTTGTCTTGCTATCAGCTGTGGTCCAGTATGTATTTCACACAGGGAATTAATATGCTTTCATCCCTGGAACCTGTCTCTAATGGCGAAATCCTGAGAATTGTTGAATCCATGAAACACCCATTAAAGTTGGCCTGAGTTGCTACCCCTCATTAAAAAAAGACTCTGACTTTTAGGTGGCTTGGATAGTGTGAGATGACTCTCTTCTTTCATACTTTGTTTACACAGGCAGAGCACTTTATGGCAATGAGATATCCTGAGTTAATTCTCAATTCTTTGAAATATTGATCCCTAAATCATTACCTTCAATGCTCCTGTACTGATATATGTAATTAGGCTACAGGGAACATGGGTTTGTGGGCAAATTCTTACCTTGGTAGCCAGGGATTTATGTACATACTGGTTCCACAATCTGGTTAGAAAATGCTCCCCAGATTTGAAAACCAGGTACTTTGACACTCTAGGTAGTCTGGTTTAAACACTCTTCCCATTTAGACATCAAGGGCAGAACCATGAGCCCAAAATCTAAGTTTAAAATGGAGATTGAAAAGGCTATCAAGGAAGAGGCTGAACTGTAATCAGAATAAGGCTTGTAAAGAATATTGTGCTTGAGTTTCTGATGATGGCATGGCTGTTAACTTGGATAATTCACTCCCTTTCTAGAAATCTTAGACATGGAGGACCTGATTCTCCACTCCCTTGCACCTTGTGGCATCACATCTTACGTGCAAAATGGGGGTAAAACGCAGCCATTGGCATGAGTGGAGAATTCTGATTTGGTAGCATTTTGCATTCACTCTGCACAGGCAGGAATGACAAAACTGGGGGCAAGACGATGGATCCGCCCCTAGATTTACATTATTTTTCCACATTCTCTCTTTAAGGTTAATTGTGCTAGGCACATAATGTGCATGAGATATGTGTAAGAATAAGAGTCTTTATATAGGCTTTCAAGACATTAAGAGTCACAGCCCAGCAATAATCTTATATGGAGGTTCATGTGCATACAAGCCATTTTGAGTTATTTTTAAACACAGCTGTTTTTGTACTCTCTGGTCCGAATATAGGTGCATTAAGATATCGGTATGCGGCAATTGAAGTTGTACTTCTAAATGACGTAGCTTTAAATTTAGTCAGAAAACCTGTGATTGTTTCATATTAGAAAGAAGAGGCAATAATTAGATGGTCAGAGCTTGGATAAACTGTACGGGCTTTTAAAGAAGACATCAAGATTTGCTTCATACATTGTGTTCCATCTCTCTGTTGCTCAGCTCCCCCAAATGAACATTTTGTCATCTGCCACGCACTTCAGCTGTGTTTATTTCTGTCTAACGTGTGAGGTTCTTTTACACTAAATTCATGCAGACAAGGAAAAACGATCTTACAAAATGGAAAAACGCATTTGGGTTGACTCCACTGCATTTTAGGGTAAAACCCAGATGTAAGTCAATTGTCTAGAATTTCAGTGTTGACTTGGTGGTATTCACGAGGTTTGGAATAAGGGCTTGATCCTGAGAAGAGTCAGTTACCCACAACTTGCCCTTAAATACAATGAGCCAGATCCTGAAGTGGTGTAAATTGGTGTGCCAATTTACACCAGCTGAGGATCTGGACAAATCGAAGATGGAAGTGTTCATTCCACCTCAGGATCACACCCTCACTGATAATAAACTCTTTGGGTTCTTTTTAAGATCCATTTTCATATCGGTCAGTTGTGTTTGTAAAAGTAATGTCTTTGAAGACAAATGCAGACCTCTCTAAGGGATCAAGTCAATGGATTAGAGTGGGAAAATCACATTAGATGAGGGGAAAGGGCTTTTAAATTTTAAATGTACCACTTTTGAATTGTGATCAGACGTAAGGGTTGAAGACATTTGACATGGTCCCTTATCTAAACAAGATCATGAATGTAAAGCTTATAATGCCACTGTGAAATTTTAATGCTCATTTATTATGGTTATGATGAAAATCTGTATAATAAGATAATAATAATTAATAATGAATATTCATCAGTGTCAATATGATTCTACTATTTTTCTACATATGCTGTATCGTGGCATTTTGCGTGGCTTCTGTTCTATGTAAAGAAAAGTCAATAAAAGTCTTTGCTTCCTTTCGCCTGGTGGAAGCACAGGGTCCATGTCTTCTGGTGATTTCTGGTGGAAGCACAGGGTCCATGTCTTCATTTGTGCCTGTACAGTGGTGAGCGTATTGTCAAATAACTAATATATATCATCAAACAACTAATGATAATTTCGAAGGTCAGTGGGACACGTTTTAAGAGGTGCTGAGCATCTTCAAGCCCCACTACTAGCAATGGGAGTTGCGGGTGCACAGGACTTCTCAGACTTGAACCTAGGGAAGTGGAGAGAGCAGCTGGCCAAGAGGTGGGTTGGATGTGAATGAAGCAGTAGGTAGGAGAATGTCTGAAGAGGAAGAGAGAGAGGAGGGGTTCCTGAGGTGGAAGGGAAGGTGGCAGCAAAAGAAGAGGGAAACTTTTAGTTCCACCACAAAGGTTTGGCCACTGTGCATGTTTCTACCATACCAGACAACTTTGTGGGCTTCAAAATGTTTTTTAATGTAAACTGATCAGCCCGCAGATTAGAGTTCCTATTTCTCCATCCGTAGAGGTTTGCTTTGTTAATGAGTCAATCACATCGAACAGCAAATGCGTTAGCAGCAGAGAGGGGGTAATTAGGGCTTTAGTTAAATGCGTTTGTTTTTCACCTCTGGAGATAATCGCAGTCAGCTCTCACTTAGGTCACACACTGGAAATGAGTCGACCTCGCTTTAATCCCTACAGGTCGTGTGTCCCTATTCAGAGCCACGACAGTGTCCAGCACAAGTTTTCATGCATTTGGTGGTATCTGCTCCAAAAGACTCCAGAAAAGCAGGGGTGCGCTGTACTGTACTATCAGGACAGCGGTGCTTTGGTGGGAGGGCTTTTGAAAGCCTGACGGCCCCAGCGTTCAGTGTCCCTGGCCTTGGGTGGTACAATCAGACCCTTTCATAAGCATTACATGCACCTGACTATTTTATTAAATCTAAATGTGCTCCCATAGGGTAAGTTCCCTACACATCAGCCGTTATACTGCAGGGAAATCATACTAAGGAGTTGTTGTTTTTTGTTTCTAGTGGTGCCCAAGAGGGACTAGGTGCGTTACAAAAAATATAAGGTACATCCCTGCCCTGCCTAGATTATTGCCTGCTTTTCAGAGAGGCTGAGCACCACTGATGTCACTACCGTCAATGGGAGCTTCAGAAAATCAGGCCATTACAATCAAAAGGCAGGGAGACAGGTGCCTGTCCTCATGGCAACCTTTAGAGCCGCCACACCTTTTTAATGGGAATGTGACACTATTAGTTAAAATCATGTAACTCATTTGGAAACTTAAAGGTGAGTCACTAAGAGACAGATTCTCAAAGTTGTTTAGGCACCTAACGTCCCATGAGGATCTGGGCCTAATATCACTTTCTTGCTCAGGGGAGAGAGGGAAATGAAACAGATGACCGGCCCCATCAAAATCTTCTTGCATTCCCAAGAATGGCGCCTGCTGAAACTTTTTCTTCAAGATTTGTATTAGAAACAAATGAGCAGGTCATGGACCAGCTACTACGTCTATACAGGGGGAGGGATAGTTCAGTGGTTTGAGCATTGGCCTGCTAAACCCAGGGTTGTGAGTTCAATCCTTGAGGGGGCCATTTAGAGATCCGGGGCCAAAATCTGTCAGGGGACAGTACTTGGTCCTGCTAGTGAAGGCAGGGGACTGGACTGGACTGGATGACCTTTCAAGGTTGTTCCAGTTCTATGAGATAGGCATATCTCCATATATTAATCCTCAGGGGCCAGAACCTTGGATGTTCCGTGAGCATAATAGGCCTGCTCACAACATGGCACAACTCTGCCAGATCCAGTCTACGTTTGGATTCCAAACACCCCACTCAGGGGCTCGGTAGAGTGCCAGGGTCTAGCCATCTTTTCTTGGCACTCACATGCATGCTCGGCTGGTTTTGCTTGGCTTGGTGCTTTTCCACAGGCTCTCAGTGCAAGACAGCCTCCAGCTTGAAATGCTACTTTCCCACTATTAATCCAATGGCTTCCCAACAAAACGAAGACAATTCCTGAGATTTAGTTTGGTAGGGCCAGTTTGTACTCGACCCGTGTGCCTGTACCACCCCCGCAGTGTACCTGCACTGCTTCTGGCCACCACGTAGCCTTATGTAACAAATCAGTGAATTACCATGGGTACTGGAGGTACACTGTAAATACGTCTGTGACCTGAGGACTGTGTTTTCATTGTACTGCTGCTTCACCTTTCATGGAAAGAGGCTGGTCCTTCATGTGCAAAGGTGATGAGTGACCTAAGGGTGAGAAATAGACACAACTATTTTCCACTCAATAGGACCGCTGATGCCTTTTCTCTTTTGAAACCCTCACTATGCTCTTTCTTACATGGGGCTGCAGTCATTTCCTAGTCATATAGCTGGCTGGCACAAACGGGGCAACACAAGAGTGCGTTCACTTAAAACTAAACTTTACTGAGTCTCAAGCACGTACACACGTCCGCAACGGGTGAGTAAAACACCCCCAACCCTTGATAATTACCAAAGCTGAGTGTGGCTCTCGAGTTGCAGGCTTCTGGTGGCCAAATCTTCCATTTGCCGGTGGGGACTGCAAGATGTATCCAGAGGGAGAGTCCAGAAGAGTCCAACTACCTCAAACTTTTCCCCCTTATTTATACATTAGTAATAGCATGACACGTCCCTTCCTGAAAAAAAAAAGTACCATTATACAAGGCACTGGTGAGACCTCATCTGGAATACCATGTGCAATTCTGGTCTCCCATGTTTAAGAAAGATGAATTCGAACTGGAACAGGTGCAGAGAAGGGGTACGAGGATGATCCAAGGAATGGAAAAACCTACCTTATGAGAGGAGACTCAAAGTGCTTGGCTTGTTTAGCCTAACTAAAAGAAGGCTGAGGGGGAGATATGATCATTCTCTATAAATACATCAGAGGGATAAATACCAGGGAGGGAGAGGCGTTATTTAAGTTAATCACCAATGTGGACACAAGAGCAAATGGCTATACACTGGCCATCATCAAATTTAGGCTTAAATTTAGGCAAATGTTTCTAACCATCAGAGGAGTGAAGTTCTGGAATAACTTTCAGAGGGGGGCATAAAACCTAACTGGCTTCAAGACTGACCTTGAAAAGCTTATAGAGGAGATGCTATGATGGGATGGCGTACAATGGCATATGACCCATTGGCAATTACCAGTAGCAAAAATCCCCAACAGCCGGAGAAGGGACACAGCATGGGGCAGGTTTAATATGTGTAAATGGTGAATTCTCTGTAACTTGAAGTCTTTAAACCATGATTTGAGGACTTCAGTAACTCAGACAGAGGTTAGGATCTATTTCATGAGTGGGTGAGGATCTGTGGTCTGCGATGTGCCAGAGGTCAGACTAGATGATGACGATGGTCCCTTTTGACCTTAAAGTCTATGCGTCAATGAGTCTCAGGCATGCCTCTATCCCAGATGTGACGTGTGGATCTGGCTCATAATATCAGCTTTTAAATATGCTGGAAATACTGCTCAGTGACGCACACACCCCATCATCATCATCATCATCATCCTCCCCGGTAGTAGGGGATAACCTCCTGTGGCACATCCTCCTTGTGAGCTGGCCAATCCTGGAGTATGAACTATCTTACTGCCCATCACACACACCCCCGCCCAGGCTCACTGGTGGTTTTTTGGCTTGCCTGAAGCCACCCATCAGAGCTGGGAAGGTATTGTCGCATGTTGAGAGACTCTGTCTTCTCTTCCATCGAGCCATCTGCCTTGTGCTCTGTAAGGTAGGCCATGCTCAATGTATCTGCCATCAGCAGAGCCGTCCTTGGACCCTAGCCCATCCACACAGCATAGCGCTGCAGTCGCAGTAACATGCATTGTAGTTGTTTGGGTGCGCTTCACGTTAGATGTGGATGCAAGAATTCTCAGCTCTGTAATGTATCTAGCTAGGCCCTCTTCTGCTTCTTGGTTTCTGGTAAAAATCAGTCTCTCTCATTCTGTCTGTGGTCACACTGCTCACCCAACACCTTTATCAGTGGTTATTATTCCTGGCAACAGTGTCCCATTCACTTCTCATCCTTTTCTCCAAATAACCGTGTCAAAAAAGCTTCATCTTAATTTTCTGATCTTCAGCCACCCCAGTCTCTGCTCTCTGTACAGACTCAGTTCTTGTTTGCACTGCTTCCAGGCTTGTGCATGTTTTTTTGGACTGGAAATCCAGCATTTCGGGTGGTCTGGGTCTCTCTATGCTGCCTGTTTGGTCTGTTTGTAGGTGCTGCTTTGTAGTGGTGCTGGTTAGGGAGGGGGGAAATGCCCCTCCAAGGTTTTGGCATTGCTCAAAGTGCTGTAGAGCCGGGGGAAGGGGCGGGAGGGTATAGCCTGACTACTTTTAAGCAGTGGCCCTGTATTAAATAGAGCATTGCTCCCGCAAATGAAAGGGTGGCGGGCTCAGATTTCAGGGACTGGTGTTGTGACCTGCATATAGGATCACAACATTATTGAAATTTGGGTGGCACCTTGGGCCGAGGGGAGGGAGGGTCTGGGACAAACGGTGTTGCAACTTGGTGCACATGGAGCCCGTTCCTGTACGGCAGAGCACTGGGGAGACGGCCAAAAACCTCAACCCCTGGCAACAGCAGTTGATGCTCTGTGTCGGTAAGAGAGAGGGGAGACTCCCTGGATGAGAGACACTTGGTTTCCCTATAGGGTGGAGTGGGGGAAAGAGTGGGGACTGGAATGGGGGCCCTGCTGAGGAGAGTGGAGGTGTATGTGGAGGGGTAAAGACTGGAATTCCTCCTACCCCAAGAAATACCTGAATTGGTGCACCTGTTGCTTTGTTTGCCTGTGAATCTCACACTCGTCCTTGCTGTGGCTCCCACTAGCCTGTTGTCCTGTACCGTGTGCTGAGTAGACGGACTCCATGCTTATAAACCTAAACTGGCGCTTTATGAAGAGACTTGTTTACAGAAGTGCTGCAAGGGCAGCTAGCATCCCAGCCATATGCACACAGACAGATTTTCTGGTACTTCTGGTACTTCCGCCAAACTGTCCCCTCCTGCAACTTGTACTCCTCCAAGTTCCAGGCCGGTTGTTGCTGGGCTGGGAGTTGGGGCTACTTTCTACTCTGGCACCACAGGCGCTGGCTTCCTCCGGGGCCCAGGGGTGCTAAACCCCTTGCTCTGCTCCCCATCCCCACCCATCTTTTCCTCCATGTCCCACCCCACCTCTTTACTCCTCTTCCCGCCCCATTCTTCTCCCAGCCCCGCCCCCACCCCACCCCTTTCCCCAAGCCACCACCCCCACCTGCTTCTTCCTGCCCCTTCTCCACCACCTCTTCTTACCCCTTCCCCTCAGCATGCTGCATCCCCACTCCTTCCCCTCCCCCACAGCACCTCCTGCATGTTGGGGAACAGCTTATCATGGCGGGCAGGAGGTGCTGGGAGGGAGGAGTTGATTGTGGGGAAAGTGCGAGGGGAAAGGGGTAGGCTGGCTGCTGGCGGGTGCTAAGTACCTCTACTTTGTTTCCATGGGTGCTCGAGCCCTGGAGCACCCAAGGAATCGGTGCCTATGTCTGGCACCAACTCAGCCTCTACTCCTGAGGGAATTCTGCATCACGGCACACATGCATAATTAATGAGCCGTGCAGATTTTTGATTTTTTTTTTTGGTGCAGAAAAAAGCTTCTGCTGAAAAGTTGCTGCAGTTCTGCCTTTTGCCCACCAGAGGGCGCTGTGGCAATAGACCGCAGCAGCCCCTGCCAGCAGAAAATAACTTCTGCAGTGCTGCCTTTTTCCCCACCAGAGGACGCTGTGGTGATACAACACAGCAACCGCTCCCAGCCAGCTAGGGAAGAGAGTGACCTGCCTTCTTCCCACTGGCCCAGGACAGGAGCTATGGGGAAACAGCCAGTATGGGGTATTGGGAGGGTCAGACAGGGCTCATTAGCACTAGTGGGGGAGGACAGATTGGGGCAGGGGCTGAATGGGAGTGGAGGTGCATGGCCACAGGTGGGAGGGAGACGCAGGGTTACTTGGTGACGGGGGAGGGAGTCCAGGGCCACATAAGGATGGGGGAGTGGCTGAGTGGGGGCACAGAGACACATGGGGACAGGGGAGAGGGTGCAGGGCCACATGGCGATGGGGGTGTGTGTCTGAGGGGAGGTGGAGGTGCAGGTGTGCCTGACTGACTCAGAGATGCTAAGGGTCAGCCAGGGTCTGCATGGGGGAAGCTCCCTAACAATCCCTCCCCATCTCCCCAAAAAACCTGTTCCATACTTTTCCCACCCATACCCAACAACCCTCCAAGTTCACACCCAGGATCCTGCCCAGCAATTATTTCCCTCTCCCTCAGCTCCTCCACTATCCCTGACTCCCCCCAGCCTTTGCACTGCTTTTGGGCGGTGCAGGAAATGTGATTCTGTATTGTAGTTTAAATGAATTATTACTCCGAATTCTGTATTAATATGCCTAGTAAGGAATCTATTTCTCAAAAAACACTTTCTGAAACTTTTTCGTTGTCTGTATCATTACAGACATACTCGCTGACAGGTATTTTGAAATAAATTATAGAATATCAGGGTTGGAAGGGACCTTAGGAGGTCATTTAGTCCAACCCCCTGCTCAAAGCAGGACCAATCCCCAATTTTTGCCCCAGATCCCTAAATGGCCCCCTCAAGGATTGAACTCACAACCCTAGGTTTAGCAGGCCAATGCTCAAACCACTGAGCTATCCCTCCCCCACAAATAACTGAAATTGGTGTGATTGTATTGTGGTATCTTGACAAATAATATATGCAGAATTTAAAAATATTGTTCAAAAAATTATTTTTTGTTGCAGAATTTTTAATTTTTTTCACCCAGAATTCCCCCAGGAGTTCAGCCTCTGGCCTAGACAGAGCTGGGGCATGTTCAGTTTTTTGCTTTGCTAGTCTTCCTCTGTGACCTTGGCCAAGTCACTTAGCCTCTCTGTGCCTCAGTTCCCTATCTGTACAATGGGGATAATAACATTTTTCTACCTACAGGGGTGATAAAACAATTATGAGGTGATCAGGTGCTATGGTGATGGGGGCCAGATGAGTATTTAAGACAGACAGATAGTAGGGAGAAAGAGAGGCTGCAACTTCAGCTGCCTCCTCCCTGGGCAGCTAATCAGGTGTGTTTGTGAAATGAGTGCTGGGCACTGTACTAAGCAGCCTTTAGCTGCTCCCTGCTCCCCCTGCAGGTGGGGTCTGGATCTGAGGCAGGAGCAGCGCACCGATCTCTCCATGTCCTCCAGATAACTGCACCCACAGCATTGGGATATGAGAAAGGAGGTCGGAGCAGGGGTTTGGGAAGGGAGGTGGACACTGCATGATAAGACCCGAGTGGAAGAATGCTGCATGGGGCAGAGCAGCTCAAAGACACTCTAGGGAGGAAATGTGGCAGGTCAGGAGGCCAGATAGGAAAAGGCTGCGGTAATAAAGGCAAGGGATGGGGAGGCGGTGGGCACTGGGGACAATGAAGAAAGGAAGCCCATTGGCTGTACTAAGCAGTACTTTGCAGGGGCAGGGAGTAGCATGCCACAGAGCTGGTATTTTCCCCCTCACTCACTGCCTGGCCTGGAGTCCATAGATTTTGCCATCTCTCTGTTTGCATATGCAAAAGGTACATGTGGCCCAGAGACATTTTTTCATGATAACTTAATGCCTTTTTAGAATTCAGAATGCATGCTAAATATGTCACGTGAGCTAGTGAAAGTAGTTGTGTGTTTATCTGGTCTCAAAGCAGAGTTATTGCATCTTAGAGGAGGATGCATTGTCTAGTGGTTAGAACACATGACTAGGGAAGCAATCCTGAACCAAGAGGCAGTGTGGGTCAGTGGTTAGAGCGCAGGCCTGGGGCCTAGGTGACCTGGGTTCTGTATCTGTCTCTTCTACTGACGTGCTATGTGGTCCCTGGTAAGTCATGAACTCCTGTCTGTGCCTCTGTTTCCCCTCCCACCCTTTGTTTATTTAGATTGTAAGTTCTCTGGGGTTTGGGGTGTCTCCTACTATGTATTTGTACTGTGCCAAGGAAAAGGAGGCCACAGTACTGCTTCTGTGCCGTGAAGGAGACTAATAATCCAGAGGTCGCTGAAGTCTTTCCATGGAACAGGTTGAGAGCACATGCTGTCTGTGACTTGCACTGTAGCCTCAAATAAGTAACAAAACCTTTCTGCACTGGTGTTTTCCCCTCTGTAAAATGGGTATAATGATCCTTATCTACGGTCCTGTGCCTCCTAGAGGAGCTGAAGTGTGACTGATAGTTGCAAAACACCTTGGGAGTTTTGGGCGAGTAGAGCTATAGAAGTGCAAACTAGTATTATGCGAGTTAGAGCTAGAACTGGAGTAAACCTGTTACTGTTTGGGTATGTCTATACTACCCGCCAAATCGGCGGATAGTAATCGATCTATTGAGGATCGATTTATCGCGTCTCATCTAGACACGATAAATTGATCCCAGAAGCACTCCCCGTCGACTCCGGAACTCCAGCACGGCGAGAGGCGGAAGCGGAGTTGACGGGGGAGTGAGCCTGCACCACGTGGACCCGATGTAAGTAAAATTACTTCGATCTAGGATACGTCGACTTCAGCTATGCTATTCTCGTAGCTGAAGTTGCGTATCCTAGATCGACCCCTCCCTGCAGTGTACACCAGCCCTTAGTTGACCACTCCATGCTCAGTCAATGAAGGAGAAACCCATCAGCGATCCACTTTTTGAGAAACTGCATTGACCAGCCTATTTCTAAAACCTGAATTCATTCCACCGGTAGCACGCCACAGCTCAATTGAAACCATATGCTGGATACATTCTGTTAAACCGGCTTAGGTTTATGGGTTCTACATTTGCTTGTTTACAAGATGATTAACGCAGAGACCAAGATTAGCACTGCATTAAAACAACTGCCTTGTAATGTTTTCTCTCCACCTCTCCCCGCGCCCGTATTTTTCCATGCTATACACTGCTAACAAACAAACAGAAAATGCCAAATCGTATTGAAATACCAAAATCCTTGCAAAGCCCCTCCGTAAGAGGCCAGCTGTCGAGTTGTTATAGTTAAGTAGTGAGTCCGTAGTGTACATTAATATTAGACTTTTGGCCGGATATCTGTTTGGAAACATTCCAGTGCCATCCTCCCAGGGAGCGGGAGAGCAACGTTAGATAGCAGCTCGCTTTGCTCGCCGACCATCACGCCCTGCCTCTGGCTGCTCTCCAAGAGTAGCAAAGCAGCTGCCTCTGTGGTCAATGCCAGGGCTCTTTTCTGCAGCTCCTTTTTTGTGTGTGGGGTGTGTGTGTGTGTGAGCGATGCTAATTAGAGATGGTTTGAAACACGAGAGCCCTGCCAAGCTGCAGAGGGGTAGAAGCTGTTTCCAAAAAAATCCAGATGCCGCCACCTCTTAATTTGCGATGGACCAAACCCGGTCGTTAAAGCTTGAGGCTGGAATGTCTAGCGCCGCTGTGATTAAAGGGTGGCACGCAGCTGCTCTGTGCCAGGAACAGCCCCAAGGAGGAACTGCGAGTAAAAGGGTACATCTATCGTGGACTCATGGGGCATGATGGCAGGTTGGGTAGACATAGCTGAGCGAGCTTTAATCTAGCTCGCACAGATACTGGAGCAGTGACGCCATGGCAACACGGGACAGAAGCCCAAGTAATTACTCAGGCCCTGGGCAGATTTGTACAGCCCATGCCGAAGCCCGTACTGCAGCAGCAGCATCACTGCTCCAACCCCGGAGCTAGCTGGATTAAAGCTAACTCAGGTATGTCTCCATGAGCTGCAGCGTAGCAATACTCAAAGAGAAAGAAGTGAGTTTCTGCACCCTTCAACGGGTGCAATTTACTTCCCCTTTGGCCAGCCAGTGGTGGGGTAAAGCCAGATCGCTGCCCCTCTCCTTCCTTTCCTCCTCTACTTGCCCATCAGAGGAATATCTAGAGTGCTGAAATGACATTCCTCACAAGACCTGGGCCTGAGATCCAAGTAGGAATTACTCAACTGAGCAGGAAGTGAAAGGGGCCTCACCCCTCTGCTTGGTCAAGTAAGACAATTCCCCTCCCCCAACATTTCCTGAGGTAAAAAGATTGGTATTTTTTGACCAGCTCTAGTTAATGCAAATGTAGATGATCAGATAGCTCATAACTGGGAGAGGGGTTTAAGGGAGGATTTTAAAGCTGGTGCATGGTTTATACATGCATGGTAGGGTGACCAGAGAGCAAAAGTTAAAAATCGGGATGGGGATGAGGGTAATAGGAGCCTATATAAGAAAAAGACCCAAAAATCGGGACTGTCCCTATAAAATTGGGACATCTGGTCACCCTAATGCATGATAACATCCAGATTCTTTCTTTCTTTTTTAATGGAGATATTCCAATCTCCTAGAACCGGAAGGAACTTGAAAGGTCATTGAGTCCAGTCCCCTGCCTTCACTAGCAGGACCAAGTACTGTTCCCTGACTGATTTTTTGCCCCAGATCCCTAAATGGCCCCCTTAAGGATTGAACTCACAACCCTGGGTTTAGCAGGCCAATGCTCAGATCACTGAGCTATCCCTTCCCCCACCCCCATCTTTCCTCCTTGTACAGTAATGGAAAAACAAAGTACGATGCAAGAGTAAAGGTATCGGATCTGGTAACTTGGAAAAAGACTGGAATTGAAACGTATTTTATGTAAATGCTTCCTGTGGCTTTGAGAAGCTGGGGTTTGCTGTGACTTGTCTGGCATCACTGAGAGAAATTGCAGTTTATCTCTGAAAGTGAGACAGGCAGCTTCCCACCCCAGACATCCTTCTTTCCAGAGAAAGAAACCCCTCTAAAACAACCTTGAAAAGATTTGTCTTTCTTTAAGCTTTTGGTGAAGTTATGCCTCATCCACATAACCTGTCTGACAATTTTTAGATTCCTTTGATTGGTTTGTTAGGAAAGACTGAGATACTTTGTACTTTGATTCGAGGACTCCAAAGTGCTCACCGCCACGAAGGGACCGATCCTACAATACACAGTTGACCTTGACTGCTGCACATCAGACGCAAAACAAAATCAAGAATCCCATCTGCTGAGGGTTGAGCTGGTGGCCTTCTTGAAGTGAAAGAAGAGTTGACACCACATGTCGCCTTGCATCTGGAGTGGAATCAATTGAGTGGGGAAGGTGGAAATTGATAAGCAACAGTTTAAGTTTAGGCGGGGGAAACTGTTACACACAAAACCATCAATCTTTAGCGAGAGAGAGAGAGAGAGCGAACACTCCATCAAGGCTCTGTGGAAGGGTTTTAAAGCCTCAGGCACATTAGTCAACGCTATTTCAGATACTGCTGCTGTGCTCCCACTTCTCAGAGGAATGAAATATAGCCTCAAAGTGAGGTACTGAAAGCCATGAGCGTGGGGGGTGCAGCGGGAGGGGGACTGAAAACATACAGCTTTCACATTGCTCTCCATCAGCCCTATTTTGAATTATTTGTTCTTATTAGTTGGCAGAAGATGTCTTCCTTGTTTAATTGCTCTTAACAGTTTCTCTGGGATGGTCCCCAGTCAATGCAATTCTTGCCCTCCCGAAACCCTTGAACACTACCAGAGGGGAAGCCGGAATGAATTGGGCAGATCCTCTTTGTGGCCAGGGACAAGGTTTTATTGCAATCAGTGCTAGTGTATTAGCAAGAGCACCAAGCGTGGTGGTAAAAGCAATAAACACTCCTCTGGCTGCCTTGGTCTGCAGGCAAATGCTCCAGATTCCACTCATCTGTTTGGGGTCTTAAGATGATGATGATCACCATGGCATCTAAACTGTGCACGGTACCCAGGAACTCATGGGTTAAACCAAGTGCAGTTTGGAAGGGGACTTACATCTCCTCCAAAAATTTGAGTGTATCATGTATCCATACACCCCTGTCGTTCACCAAATATCTTCCCTAACCCGCTCTACCCATCTAACCTATCAGATTAGCTACAGCAGCTAGATTATTTTTTTGCTTGTTCGTTTACCAGATCGTCTGTGGTGTTCACCAAGGAGCAACTCACAAATCGCGCTTACTCTAGCGATACCATGCTCAGCACGGTGGGATCAGACTGCCATGTAATCTGTGATTGCCTAAAGCCATTGTTTAGGCAGGTCACTAGGGAGCCTTTTGGGCAAAGTATAAACCATTGGTTAGCAGGAACTACAGTGCATTCGGTTGCTCAGCCTCACATTCTTGCCCTGAGTCTCTGTGCATCTCACCTGGTCTCAGAAGTGACTGGATCCCACTCTCGAAAACAAAGCACTGAAGTCCTCCACATTGTGGCCTTGTTTGCACTCTAATTGGGGAGTATTTTACACCCCTTTTGCAGAGGTGTGAATGACTATGCCAAATGCAAGGCTGCAGAGAATGCCAGAGTATTTAGCTATATTTAGAGTGTTATAGTACTCTCTGCTGGTCTCCGCCAGCTTAGGGCTCTGTACAAACAGGGCTTACAGTCTTAAAATGTGATCATGGGGCAAAACCAAACCCTAAAACAATGAGTGAGCGGTGTAGAAAAACTCTCACCCTTCACGTGCAACGGAAGGCAGGGTCTCGGAGAAGGGGCGGGGCAGGGGCGGAGCCTCGGGGCAGGGGTGACGTACCTGCGTGGCACTAATTCCACTGCCTCTGGACCCAAACAAGATGTGATCTGTAGACTTCGAGAAAAGCCTCATCAGCTTGGCTAAAAAGAAAAAAAAAACACCTAAAAATACTGCCGAGGTAAAAGCCCTTCCACTCATGCTTGTCTTTCCAGTGCCTGGGAGTGAGGAGGAACATGCTGCTAACTGTCTAATGAGGCACAGAGTGGAAACGGCTTAAAAGCCAGTGCACAGTAATGAGGGAGATTTTACCCAGTGGAGCTCTGAGAAAATTATTGTAATTGCACTTTTTAGTTATTATCAACTTGGTCTCCAGAACCTCAGAAAGGGCCATTAGACAACTGCTCTGGGACCATTCTCAGCTGACAAAGCAGCCGCTGAATCCTTTCGTAAAACATCAGGAGCATGCAATGTGGCGTTGACTATGGCCATGCCTAGCACAATAGGACATTATGGAGACTTTGCTTTTTATGTATGTAAATATTACTCGTGGAGTAGATTGGCATATGCCTTGTGACCCTAATGCACCTTTTCCCGGTGAGAGAGTTGGCATTACTTCTATTCATCTACAACCACTCCATCACCTTAGCACCTCACAGGTACTTCGGGTGGGTTTTAAAACAATTTAAGGGGGCTACGTTAGAAAGTAATAGGCATTAGGCATCCATACCCTGAGCTTTCAAAATCCCACTCTTAAGGTATTGATCTTCACAACACCCCATTGTATAGATAGGGAAGTGAGGCACAAAGGCCCAGTTCCTCAGCAGTATTTAGGCCCCTAATTCCCATTGAGGGGAGCCTGATCCAAAGCACGTTGAAGAGACAGGGGAGTTTTTCGAATGACTTCAGTGGGCTTTAGATCAGGCCCATGGCAACTAGCAATATTTTGGGCTCTTCCTCTGCCCTTTTAGTAATAAAGAGCACAATCACAAAGGCCTTACTCATCAAAACTCCCAATTGAACACAATGGGCCTAATTCTCCTCTGATGCAGGTTTTGACGCTGATATGCCTATGCTGACTTCAGTGAAGTTACTCCTGATGTATCCCCAATGAGGCAGACTAGCAAATCCATGCCTTCATTCTGACCTAGCAGGCCAACAAGGTGCAGCTGAACCAAGGAGAGCAACAGCTCTCCTGCTTGTGAACAAACTGGCCAGGACCCTATCCCAGGTGATCTGCATTGCAAATACAGATCTGGAGCAAACCCTTTTGCTAGCTGGAGTAGGGGTACTTAAACTCTGGTGCAGGTTCACCAGAGTTACCCTGAAGTAGTGACTGAGAGTCCAGTGGAGGGCAACAAAAATGATTAGGGGGCTGGAGCACATGACTTATGAGGAGAGGCTGAGGGAACTGGGATTGTTTAGCCTGCAGAAGAGAAGCATGAGGGGGGATTTGATAGCTGCTTTCAACTACCTGAATGGGGGTTCCAAAGAGGATGGATCTAGACTGTTCTCAGTGGTAGAAGATGACAGAACAAGGAGTAATGGTCTCAAGTTGCAGAGGGGGAGGTTTAGGTTGGACATTAGGAAAAACTTTTTCACTAGTAGGGTGGTGAAGAACTGGAATGGGTTACCTAGGGAGATGGTGGAATCTTCTTCCTTAGAGGTTTTTAAGGTCAGGCTTGACAAAGCCCTGGCTGGGATGACTTAGTTGGGTTTGGTCCTGCTTTGAGCAGGGGGTTGGACTAGATGACCTCCTGAGGTCCCTTCCAACCCTGAGATTCTATGATTCTATGATTCTATGAGAGAGGGCCTCTGGCCTAAACGAGAGCTGCTAAAAATGACCGTTCAGCTGCACCCATGATGTTCGCATAGTGGACTGTCTACCCTGGAAGATCATAAATATGCAGCCAGTAGGGGAGAAGGGGGCAGACAGTGCAGTTGATCAAAAGTGGGGAGAGCTGTGATTTTTGCTTTTGACAGTGATATTTATGGTGGGGTTTATTTTTTAACCTGTACCCTGGTATATGAAATGCCATGAACACTTTCTTGCGCATCCATCCAAAAGGCCAGCAGATGTTGGTTACCTAGTAAGATGGTCATCAGCTAACAAGACAGCGTGGGTATCCTGGAAGAGATTTGAAAGTGATTACCTAGGAGACAGAGCATTGCCTGTTAGAACTGGTCCTTAGGTCTGGTTCCACGGTTCATATTTTAAAAAGTGACTAATGGAAAACACAGTGAAACAACAGAACACTGAAGGTCAAGTTGGTGAGTTCTCAATACTTTAATGTGAACGAGCATATGCTCATTCTGTTACAAATTCTAGCCACTGGGACAAAGCCAGCCCAGGGGTAATCCCGGTGTCTTCATCCGAGATATGCCAGGGATGAATTTGGCCCATTGTTTTTTTTTAAAAAAGCATGTGAAAAGTCACTTTAGGATCCAGCTCTCAAGCTGTAGCGAAAGAGCCCTTGGTGCAGCTGAATGGAGGAGCATGTATCGAGGTAGCTTCAAGCGTGCCACCCAAGCCTGGGGGTGCTCTATGTTGGGCTGGTCCCCCCCAGCACAATGTAGAGTAGTCTTGTAGCTGCTGTAACTTGCATTGCCTGCCAATGGCCCGAGAGGCCACTATGGTGCTAGGGCTGATCAAAGCCCAGGGATACCCCAGCCATGCCCTCTGTCCCCTGGCCATGCCTCCTACAGCTATTACAAGGTGTGTCTACACAGGGATAAACAACCCATGGTTGGCCCAGGTCATCTGATTTGGGCTTTCAGGGCTCAGGCTCCAAGGATGAAAAATGACTGTGTAGATCTCTGGGCTTGGGCTGGATTCTCAGCCCCGGGGTGGAGGGTCCCACAGCTTGGGTCCAGCAAGAGCCTGAATGTCTATAGAGCAGCTTTTAACACCTCCCACCCCCGGCCCGAGGCCCTGCAAGCCCGAATCAGCTGACGTGAGTAGGTGAACCCGCTGTGGCTCTGTGGGTCCCCAACACTGAGGCCGGTTCAAGTGACTTCAGGGCAGCTTTGTGCCGGCCAAAAGAGAGGGTGATGATGGGGGCTGCAGGATTGCGGATACGCTGCTCCCTGCACTCCAGTTTGCAGAGGTTTCTTTGAGGAAGGAGCAGAACTGTGAGTTCCTCAGCTACCTTGGTGCACCAGCCACTCTCCTGCTGGGAGGGAAGGACCTCAGTCTTGGGGGGGGGGTGTCAAATGCCCCCCGGAAGCTCCCGCAGCACTTGTGGGGTGGCTCTGCTGCTGCTCCATGGCTGGAGGGGTTAAGAGGCTTCTCCCTGTAGGAAATCTGCAGCTCAGCCAGTCCAGTTGTGCCTTCAGTTCCAGAGTCAGGGCCGAGGTACTTTTGATCTCAGGTGGGAAATGGTGGTTCCGGGAGGTAAAGTGACTTGCCGCAGACTGAGGGCAGGTCGGCGTGTAGCGTACAGACGCCGTCTGCCCATCGAGCAGAGCGTAAATAGCAGTGTAAAGGGAGAGGCGTGGCTTAGGGACGCAACGACATGCCTGACCCTCCCGGGTCTGTACCCTACCTGGCTCTCCGCAGGCCCAAGCAGTTCCTCCCATGCCCACACGGCTATTTGGAGCAGTGCAACGTCCTACTGCCGGAGACTTTCCGCGCTGCTTCCCCCCTTGCCGGAGCTGTTCCTACCACGTGTAGCTACACACCGCAGCGAGTGTGGATGCCGCCCGCCTCTCGCTGTGGCATGTAGCTATACACCTACATGCCACCGGAAGTGTAGCCTGGTCAGTGTCAGGATTGGAGTCGGGACAGGCGTTGAGAAAGCCAGATCCCCAGCTGAAGCAATTGGCTTAGCTTGACATGAATGGAGCCGCACCCATTCTCACCAGCTGAAGGCCTCGCCTTAGATGTTCCCAGAGTCCTGTGCTCAGACCAAGCCACTCTCCCATGGAGAACCAGCTTGGCTGCAAGGAAGGAATGAAACGCAGGATCCGAGAGAGAGAGTAGCTAATCCAAGTGCCCCACCCTGGCCCCCGCCTCTCGGCATTATGCATTCGCTGTGCGGGGGTGGAATCCATCTCAGCTGCCAACCCTGCCCTTGGGAGACTCATGGACGAGTCGGTCTGAACACACCACCTCAGCGCCTTAGTCTGATTCCACAGCGTCGATTGTCAGGGCTCCCTGGAGCACACGTGCATTGCTGACCAATGGAGTGGGAAGGTGGAGGAAGGGAGGAATTCTTCCTTCTTCCCCCTCCTCTCATGCTGAACTGAACCATTCGCTCTTTCAATGAATATACCCACTGGGATGCGGCCATAATAATAGCTGCTTCGCTGCCGGTGCGTCCAGATAGCAGCGATTTCCCGTCGTGAGGCACGGCAAGGCGCTTATGAAAGGAAACCTTTCCCCTTGTTGTCTTCCTCTCTACCATGGGACCGTTTCCTCCTGTCTCCTTTAAAGCCAGTAGCACGCTAACTAGTGTAATATAAAAGACCGCGAGCAGGCCCTTGGCCTGTTGATTTCGCCGCTCTCTTCCTTTCCAGGAGGCTGGGAATCAAACACAAAGATACTCTTCTTTATACTTTCAAACTTGATGGGCAGAGAGGGAATGCTGAAAGGAAAGGGACCTGCTGAGCAGTTGGCAGCTGTTCAGCTGTAAAGCAAAGCTTCCCGGGTTCTTTCTTGTGCTTTTCTCTTCACCCTCCACTTGATCAAAGAACAATCGCCACCTCCTGCATAATTTATCAAGCCAAGGTAACTCGCCGTCCGCTCTGTAAGATGGTGCGTGCGTGTGTGTGGAGGCGGAGAGGCGGGGGACTTTGATGTCTACATGCAGCAGTGGCCTAATGACTGCTCTTCCATTGTTTACTGCTACACACAACACACCGCTGCTATATCATTTCACTCGCCTGCTTTTTGTTCCCTTGTTCAAAGAGTCCTGTATTCTGCAGGATTCCCTGGCTTCATTCACCAAGCGCATCCATTTTTTAAAGGTAACCATTGCTCTGATTGGAGCCATTTGAAACCAAGCAAAAGAAAGGGACAAAGCTTCCCATAAATATTCCAACAAAGGGCTGCATCAGATGGACAGGGGGAAAAATGTTTAGTGACTCCGGCATGGACAGGATAATATCTCAGAGGGGATGGAAACATCCTCTGCCATGCTGTGAAGAAAAGGGATTAACCCTCGGTATTAAAGCCACTGCTCATGTCAAGCTCCCCTCCTGCTTTGAAGCACAAGTGCTGAGAGATTGAAAAGGAAACAATCGCTAATCCTGCTTTTACGATTTAGCGATTACGTCAAATCCACTTTGGTTTAAGTAGTTTGACTGATTTTTAGGTGCTGTTTCCTGAGATATGAGGCTTTGCTTATATAAAAAGATTCATTTGGTTTGTTGGGGAGGGGGAAATGCAGCAGGGCAAGGATGGGTTTTGATGATCACTGAACAGGGCTGCTTGTTGGGCTTTTTTTTGTTAGTTTTTTTTTAAATTTATGGTTCTTGGGGCAAGGTGCAGGGGGCTCAATTGAGTTACCAACCACAATCAAACCTGCTTTGTTCTGCTGCTAACTGCCAGAAAACAGCAGGCTTTATGCATTCATCCCCAAGAATTCCCCAGAAGAGAGGTGTGATTCCTTTCTTCCTGTTTATTGGCTACATTTATTTCTGAGAAGGCTCAGTCTGCACTCCCAATCTTCCGCTCCCACTCTTTACAGAGCACCTTAATCTTCTTCAAAAAGAAACATCTTATTTAAAAAACATCTTATTTACTCGATGGCACTGCATTGTAATGTGGAATATATTCCAAAAAGTGCAGCTAGTTGTAAAGGAGTAGATTGCTGTAAAAACATTGCTCTTAATACAAATAATAACAATTGAACATTAAAACAGGACGTTGTCACTATGCCACGCTTACGATTTTGTTCAAGATACAGGGAATGCAGCTCATGATTAATGTGAATGGGAACCGTATTGGACCAAATGCACCTCCTATTTTCAGAAGTCAATTCCACTGAAGTAAATCAGGAATAATTCTACTGAAGTCAATAGAGTTCCACCATGGGTGTGAATGAAAGGAGGTTAGCGACTGTTGCCTTTAAAGGAAATTTGGATGGTTAAGGAATCTAGGCTTGGGTCCAGACCTTGGACCCTATTTTGAAATCTGAAAACATAGGAAATTCAGGTTTTTCATTCAACATGCTCAAGAATGGTCCATATTTTTGTGGGGGGAGGAAAAATAAAACCTCCCTACTGGGAGTTAAAACCTTCAGCTCAAGAACCTCTGGAGTGGACCCAGGGTGCTTTCACTTGAATGGTAGAAGCTCATGCTTTAACTCTGGAGATTCCCCGGTTCGGTACCTGGTGAAGACAAGGGGACAGTTGTTATATCTCTGTGTTGGAACAGTTTCTCATGCCCCAGACACACTTCTCCACTTCAGGCTCACTGCTGTTGTGTAGCCTGGCCATCTCCACTGTTGTGCATTCTGTTGTATTGTGGGTGCCTCAGAGTGAGGGCCTTGCATTTCTGTGTGTCTGCAAAGTGCCAGGTAACATTACAGCACGACAAAAATAAAATAATAATGTTAAGAGATTGGTGGTACCCTTGCTATGGGTTGAGTTATTGTTCAAACTGATGTGTGAACAAGGCCTCAATTTTTAAGCTAAGAGACAGTTGCAAGAGAGAGTTAAAGGGCCTCAATGAAAGCAAAGTTCAATAGAGTCTGCCCAGAAACTAGCACCATGTGGATGGAGGGTTCGACTGGGTATTTGTAACCAGGTGTGTGTAAGAGAGAGAACACATAGGGCCTGAGGCCAGACAAGAACAGAGAGAGAGAGAGAGAGAGGGAGGGAATAAATCCAAGCAGGAACCAGCAGCCCTGGAAGAAGCTAGAGAGAGGGAGAGGTTTTGGGTCTGCTGTTTGCTGAAAAGGCTTGGGGCTGCAAGCTAAGACACTGGCCTTGGTTTTACCTGCGTTGAGATACACAGGACTTTGCACATTCCTTGTAAATGAACAAGACTGCACCAAAGACAATGACAGACACCCTCAATTTCTGCTTCCAGCTGGAACATCCCCATGGCCCTGAACTTTGACGAGGTGCTCGGGTCAAAAAGGGGCAAGATAAAAACCATACCATGGGGAGGGGTGTAGGGGAACAGAGCCATCTATGAGCAAAGAGAAGAGATTTGTGCTGATTATCTAAAGAGTGGCCCAGTAGATGTGCCGAGCATGGTCACCTAACTCCAAAACCAGAGAAGCTAAGTGGACAAGGATTTGTGAGCCAGCCAGTTACTTGTGGAATGGAATTTAGAGGCTGCTGCTAGGAGAAAATAAATAATACATAGTTCTTATCTAGAGCTTTTCATCTGTAGACCTCAAAGCACTTTACGAAGGAAGGTCAGTATTACTATCCCAACTGTACAGATTCGGAACTGAGGCACGGGCAGGTAATGTGACTTGCCCAAGTTCACCCAGGAGCAGGGTCAGGAATACACCCCAGTTCTCCTGAGCCCCTAGCAACAGATGAAATGCCTTTCTTCCAAATGAAAGAGCTAATTGTTATGCTAAGTCAAAAGTTGATGCTCACCATAAAATGTTTCACCTTCAGTGAGGCCTCAGCCCTGGGAAATGTCAATGTCTTTAATTGTTCTTAAGTTTACTAGTCTTTTAAATATAACCGCAGCAAACTTGCTGTTTAATTGACATTGTTATTACCGTCGCTCAGCCAAAGGGAAGGATTAAAACATCCATTGACTGGTGATTCTGACATGGTGCTATTTTGCAGAATCTGAAATTAAATGTTTAATAATAAAGGTAGTTGGAGGGAAGTCAATGCGGAAGTGTGTTTCAGATTTAACACCTGACATGCTTATTATTAAAATAGGTTTATATCAGTTTTAATGTAAAAGATGATGACTCATTCCCGTCTTTAACAAAAGCCTTGTGAAAGTTCCCTGGTGTATTTCTCCAGAGTGTGCTGGGTGTGCTTTTAAAATATAGCCTGGGAAATGAACTAGAGCCCAACCCAGTGAAAGGTAGGTGTCCCTCACAGCTAGCTGGGCCGTCCTGCTGCTACTACCTGCAGATACAGTATGGAGGGGCACATCCTGGATCCTCATTTTACCAGTCCAAACAGCATCATGAAGTGAAAAATCTGAGGGCTGAGCAAAGCACTTGGGGTAAAATAAGGCTGAGATTTCTGAAGCAGCCTGAAGGAGTTAGATGCCCAGCTCTTATTGGTGTTTAATTGGGAGCTAGGTGGCCATTTTCTTTAGGCTGCTTTGGAAATTCCAGTGCAAATTTATTATTATTATTATTATTATTTTGCACTTCCAGGTTCTGGCAGTGACTGGAAGCAGTAGTGTCAACTAGGGTTGCCAACTTGGTAATTGCAGAAAACTGAACACCCTTTCCCCAGCTCCCTGCTCCTTCCTCGAGGCCCCGCTCCTGCCCCACCCCTTCTCCAAGGCCCCGCCCCCACTCACTCAACCCCCCTTCCTCCATCGCTCGCTCTCCGCCACGCTCACTCACTCGCTCATTTTTACTGGGCTGGGGCAGGGTGTTGGGGTACGGGAGGGGGTGAGGGCTCCAGCTCGGCGTACAGGCTCCGGGGTGGAGCCAGAAATGAGGGCTTCAGGATGCAGGAGGAGGCTCCGGGCTGGGGCAGGGGATTGTGATGCGGTGGGGTGAGGACTCTGGCTGGGGGGTGCGGGCTCTGGGGTGGGGCTAGGGATGAGGGTTTGTGGGTGCAGGAGGGGGCTCCAGGCTGGGGAAGAGGGGTTCAGAGTGCGGGAGGGAGCTCCAGGCTGGGGCAGGATGGTGGGTGCAGGAGGGGATGAGGTGTGTGGGCTCCGGGAGGGAGTTTGAGTGTGGGAGGGGTCTCAGGGCTGGGATAGGGGTTGAGGTTGGGGCGCGGGAGAGGGTGAGAGGTGTAGGCTCCAGGAGGCACTTACCTCAGGTGGCTCCTGGGAAGTGGCAACATGTCCTTCGGACCCCGTGCGCTGCCCCCACCCACAGGCATCACCCCCGCAGCTCCCATTGGCCACTGTTCCCAGCCAATGGGAGCTGCGGAGCCAGTGTTCGGGGCGGGGGCAGCGTGCAGAGCTTCCGTGGCCGCCCCTGAGCCGGAGGAACATGCCGGCTGCTTCCCAGTAGCTGCACGGAGCCGGGTAGGGAGTCTGCCAGCCCCACTGTGCTTCCATCCGGACTTTTAATGCCCCGGTCAGCGGTGTTGACGGAGCCGCCAGGGTCCCTCTTTGATCTGGTGTTCTGGTCGAAAACCAGACATCTGGCAACCCTAGTATCAGGACATACAAGAAAAACTGTTCTCTATGAATGTTGGGGCCCAGTTGGTAACAATCAGCCTTTGCCATCTCATTCGAGTCTGTTCCAGGAAGATTTCTAGCCCATTTGCAGACCAGACATCTAAACATGAAGGCTTTGATGTTCACGTCACTTATAGGAGCCAATAAAATAGTTGGCAAGAGTCACCACCTCAGTGCCCTCTCTAAATCCTGATGTCAGTAGGCCTTGCACTGAAAAGTGCTAATTGAAGAGGGCAGTGATGACTGGCCCCCTTTCCCTCAAATACACCAGTGAAATCTCTTTTGGTGTGAGATCAGAAGTTGGTTCTGAGAAGGTTTGAGGGAATGGTGGCTCGATCTGAGAACTACGCTTGGCACAGCATGGGTTTGACTATCCCCTCACTGCTACGATGGGAGCCCTGTCTGATTCAGTGTTATCTTTATTACATGCTCCTGAGCCCTTGTGTGGGCCACTCAATGGTTGCGAGGTCATGGGTCTTGAAGCTTGCTTGTTCCTAGGTAGCAATGCAATGCATTGACAGAACTCAGGGCCTGAGCCATGAAATTACTGACATATTCATTGGAGCAGGGACTGGAACCTGGATTTCCCAGGGGAGGGTGCTAACCACTAGGCAGCAGAGTCTCTCTCTCCGTCCTTGGCCCAATGGTTATGTAATTACTCTATACAAAGTGAAACAGCTTGAACAGGAGAGATCCATGCCAGAACACCCTATATATAACGGAGTGGTTATAGCACTGAGGTGGGAGACCTGAGTTCAAGTCCTGCCCCTACATGAGGTACAGTACGAACTTGAATGCAGTTCTTCCACATCCTGGGTGAGTGCGCTAATCACTGGGATATTGGGGATCAGGGACAAGCACCTCCTCATTCATTTGTGAGAAAGGGCTGAGCTGCCTCAGGGGTCTAACTTTCAAGTGGAGATAGGTGTGTGCGTCCTGCCAAAAGTCAGGTGCCCAACTCCTTTTGAGGGACAGGGCTTAGGCCTCACCCCTCGCCCCAGCATTTCCCATTGGTAGCTTAGGCAGCTCCCTGCTCAGCTTTCTGGCTTTTGTGAATCCCATTCTTAGCTGCCTCACTCCCCCATGTATTGTACAGGGAGCCAGGACATCTAACTTGGGGCTGTGGATTCTACTAGGCAGCAGAATGCCTGCACTAAACATTGTAACACCGAGTCTACATCCCCTTTGTGGATAAAACCCTCAGAGTCTCTCTCTTTCTCTTGCAAATGTAAACCTTTCCAGTCAATGGACAAAGCATCAGCTCCGTTTTCGGAGAACTGTCACCCAGGTGCCATGATCTTTACATCTACACTTTCCTCATTTTAATAATCTCCAGTTTGAAGAGACACTATTCAGCTGGATTCCACCTTCCCCAGGTGTCGAGACAGCCTTATTTGTTCAGCAGAAAAGCTTAAAAGGTGCACGCACCGTGCACTTTCGCTCCATTCATTCCCAACAGAGAGCTCCAACGCTGACTTCCTTTTCTTATCAAGGCTGCTGTTTGATCAGCTTCACCAGGAACCTCACAGGGGGAAAATGAAAACTTTCGTTCATCTGGGGAACCCCAAGGGTGATAGTAGCTACACAGAAAATACAAACTCGACATGGAACTTGAATCACTTGTGCTGTGGACTCAGTTTTATGCTTCTGCTGCAAGACAAGATTTCCAGCTGCAGACAGCCACCAGCCCATTAACGGGGCTGAAGAAATGGGCTGGAGAGAAAGTGCCACATACTATATGTCTAAGGCCACTAAAGCAACTGAGGCTACTTGACTTATTAGAGTTGATCAAGCAGCCAATTGTACCTTGAAAAGAAAATTGGGGATCTCTGCGTTCCAGAGTGCATGACATCATCTAGGGTAAGTCTGTCATATCTGCATGTGCTTTGAGGTCTGTTGGGGTTGGGCACCACCTACATGACAGTTGTTCAGTTGTAATTGTCTGTTGTCTTTTTGTGTCGGCGGGGGGTAAGCAGCGGGTGAGAGGGGAGGGAAGCTTTTTTATTAGCAGGTTTCATTCATGACAGCGGCAGCCACCTGTGAAGTCTAACTGGTGGCTGAACTGTTTGATTAGCTTAGTGAGCTCTGCAGTCTCTGAGAGTTGGCCCCTACTGCACTGTGCGCTGAAGCTATCTAGGAAATAGACAAAACGGATGCATGTGGGTTTTGCTAGGAGACTGCTTCTTGCCCTGCACACAGTGAAAGTCCTGCTCCCAATTATGAGCCATGATTGGAGACTGAGTGAATAGGGTCCGAAATATCTTTACTACTTTGCTCCCAATCCGAGCCTCACTTCAGAAACCACATCTGAGAAAGCCTAAACCAATGGAGACAAACCAGCATGGGAACGGGGTGGCAAATCATGTAGACAAACTTATTTGAATATCAGACAAAGATTCTGAGAGGGGTCAAGTTTATGGCACAGGATCAGGTCAGGTAAAAACCTCAGGAAGTTACGATGGCACATAAGGAGGCTCCCTCTTACCTGTAAGTGGGCAGGTTGGGGAGGGAGCCTTTCCCAGCAGGAGAGGAGAGTGTCACAGCTTTTCAAGGGCTGGAGGGACTTACTGCTCTCTCCCCTGCAGAGTGGGAATGGAAGAATTGTCACTCCCTCCCAGGCTCTTCTTGGGGCAGCGCAGTGAAAACAACCCTTTCCTCAGGATGGATCGTAATGGCTCCATCTCTCCCTTAACATCTTCATTGAGAGAGGTTGTATTAAACGACATGCAACAGGTTCATGAGCGTGGCTTGGTCAGAGGGGCTATAAGGGTGGGCGTGACTGTGTGTGCACATGGGTAGGAACAACCTCCAAGCAACAAAGAACTACATCTGCCAAAGGGACCAATGATTTAGGGTGTCTCCTTTCGTAGCGGCTCAGCTTCCCAGGCTTCCCAGGGCCTGCATTTCGGAAAGCGCTCAGCACCTGGCCCTTTTCAGTTGGGTATTTAAAAATTGAGACATTCAAAATGATGCATCACTTGAAAATTTAGGCCATGGTCTTTAGAGCTAAAAAATCTGGCAAGGTTTTAGCCATCCAAATCCCTTTAAATTGAATCCAAGTTATGTCTAAGGGTACGTCTATACTTACGCGTCCGGTCGGAGGCACGGGATCGATGTTCTGGGTTCGATTTATCACGTCTTGTCTAGACGCGATAAATCGAACCAGGAAGTGCTCCCCCGTCGACGCCGGTAATCCTGCTCCCCCGTCGACGCCGGTAATCCGAACGGAGCAGGCGGAGTCGACGGGGGAGCCTGCGCGCTGCGTGTGGACCACAGGTAAGTTCGAACTAAGATACTTCGACTTCAGCTACGTTAATAACGTAGCTGAAGTTGCGTATCTTAGTTCGACAGGGGGGGTTAGTGTAGACCTAGCCTTAGTCTTCACTATCCACCGGATCGGCGGGTAGCGATCGATCGATCGGGGGACAATTTACCATGTCTAGTCTAGACATGCTAAATCGATCCCCGAGCACTTTCCCGTCGACTCCTGTACTCCACCACCGTGAGAGGTGCAGGCGGAGTCGGTGGGGGAGCAGCAGCAGTCGACTCACCGCTGTGAAGACGCCATGGTGAGTCGATCTAAGTACATCGACTTCAGCTATGCTATTCCCGTAGCTGAAGTTGTGTATTTTAGATCGATGCCTAACTGTACAAATACTGGGCTAGTTATTTGCAGGGGGAAACTAGTTGGGGCTGGGAATTATTCAGCCACATGCCATCAAGAGTAGCCTATTTCCTGGTTATTAAACCAAATGACCATAAAGTTCCAGAAAGCAAAGGCACGCCAGCATTTCAAGTCCTTCCTTTTATCAGGGCACATCTAATAAGGCTGTGATTTCCCAAGCGCTTGATATGAACTGTAATGAGGGAGCCTCGGTTCTTGACCTCGGTTAATGCCCGTTTCCTACAGTACGTAGCAGTTCGTTCTATTAACATGCGAGTCACTCTCCCCTTCTGCAAGGATATTACTACAACGATCAAAGTCTTTGTAAATTAGGACAAAGCTCTTTTCCCTCCCCCATTATAAATCTACTTGATTGTTTGGTCTCTAGATGCTTGGCTTTATTTCAGCTAACAGACTGCTTATTACATAGAGGCCCACTGGTGATTTCTTTAATTTTGTGTTGGCTTGTGTCATTCACGCTTCCCCTCCGCATACACACCCCTCCCTCTCTGATTGGCTGGTTGTGTCAGCAGGGACCTGGTAGCCTGCATGCTTCAAAACTGTTTCATTGTTTCCTTGTACTCCCACCTCTGTCTGTCTGTATCCACCTATTGTCACTTGTCTTAGCCCTGGGCTACACTAGGGGAGGGGGGGGTGTCGATCTACGATACGCAACTTCAGCTACGTGAATAGCGTTGCTGAAGTCGGCGTATCGTAGATCGACTTACCTGGCCGTGAGGATGGTGGCGAGTCAATCGCTGCCACTCCCCCGTCGACTCCGCTTCTGCCTTTCACCGAGGTGGATTTCCGGAGTCAACGGGGAGCGCGTTTGGGGATCGATTAATCGCGTCTAAACGAGACGCGATAAATCGATCCCCGATAGATCGATTGCTACCCGCCAATCCGGTGGGTAGTGAAGACAAGCGCTTAGACTGTAAGCTCTTAAGGGCAAGGACCATTTTTCTTTTGCTCTGTGTTTGTACCTGGCGCAATTGAAGCTCACTGCTGGCACAATAAAAGTAAATAACACTAAATGCTAACCCTGGATTTTGCCCTGACTCTATGTGTGATCATCAACAAGTCACTGTTCCTCTTAGGTGACATTTACTCAGTGAGCAGCAGCGAGTCTCCGAGACGGGGCAACAGACTTAGGCTTGTGCTAGGGAGCAAAAAAATTCTGCGTGGACTTTGCAGCTCGGGCTCTAAAAAGGGGGCACATTTTTAGCATCATAGCATGAGCCCGAGTCTGTTAATCCAGGCTCTGAGATTTGCTGTCCGCAGGCTGCTGTGTAGACGTACCCTGAGTGCCTCAGTTATCCAGCAAAGGAGGTAGTAATACGTGCCTTTCACCAGAGTGAAGTAGGAATTAGTTTTGTTTCTAAAGCGCCGTGAAAGCATGATGTGTTGTTACTGTAGGTCTGATTGTTTTGAAGAAGTGCTTCAGTATCGTCCCTTCATTAATGCAGCTGTAGTTTTCTGGATGCCACCTTTACATTCTGTTGTCTGTACTGCTTCAGCACTAGACAAAAGACAAGTAACGCAATGCTTGCCCAGAATTTTGCACCAGTTCTGTGGTGATGTAATAAACTCCCTCCATACTAAATTCCATTCATTACACATGCTGCGCGAATGGCTAGGGTGACTTGGTTCCTGCACCACCGGCAGAAAGCAGTCACATGTTCTGAAACGTTGAGGTGGACCCGAAGGGCAGGGGTTCTGGTGCTTTGTCTATCACGCACCATTGGGCGCGATAGACATGGAAAAACACATCTGTCCTTTGGCAAGACCCTGGCATAGTCAACAAAAGAAGAGAGCACGGCAGCAGCCCCTGTTAGACTTCCCTGTAAAATAACTCAAGGGCTTACATTGCAATGGGTGATGTCTGCAAAGCAAACACTAAGGAGACATATTTCAACTCTCAGCACCAGGGACCCTAATAGTGAGGAAGGTCAAAACTCATGTGAGGGGTGGAGGGGAGAATGCCCAGGAGGAGCAGATGAAGGCTGTGATGCCATTCTGGGATTTTGATGACATGAACAAACCACTCACACCTCACTCTGGTGGTTCCTTCATATCAGCAGAATCTTTCAAGGTTGTTACAACCCCTTAGGAATTTTCGAGGGATGCAATTTTTTTTCCACACGTTGATTTCCCGGCTGGTTAGCAGGTTTCCATAGCAACACCCTCTTATCGCACAGGAGGACATGCTAAGGGAGGCTGAGTGGTGGGACACCAACATTCTGCTGACCTGAAGTGTAACTGCAGTGGTCTGCCCAACATCCATGACACTAATCATGGGGAGGGAGGGAGAGACAACATCTCTGGCAGGTCTGCTTTCATTGTCAGATGGGAAAGCAACAGGGGAGTGTGGGCCTCAGCAACGTTAAGCTTTGAAAGAGTCCTTTCAGATGAGAGAGTCGGCTGCATGTAAGTGAGACATGGCCTTGCATTCAGAGTAATTACCGCAGGTAATCCTCAGCAGTACCATGGAGAGGAGAGGGGAGCCAAGACCCAGCCACCGTTACTACTGTAAGCCTTCTGCCAGGTGGAGTGGGCAGCAACAAGGGCCGGGTTCAATATCCAGGGGTCCCTCTTAACAATATAACGCAGATCTGGCTCTGTTCAATATCTTCATCAACGACTTGGATATTGGCATAGAAAGTACGCTTATTAAGTTTGCAGATGATACCAAACTGGGAGGGATTGCAACTGCTTTGGAGGATAGGGTCATAATTCAAAATGATCTGGACAAATTGGAGAAATGGTCAGAGGTAAACAGGATGAAGTTTAATAAGGACAAATGCAAAGTGCTCCACTTAGGTAGGAACAATCAGTTTCACACATACAGAATGGGAGGAGACTGTCTAGGAAGGAGTACGGCAGAAAGGGATCTAGGGGTTATAGTGGACCACAAGCTAAATATGAGTCAACAGTGTGATGCTGTTGCAAAAAAAGCAAACTTGATTCTGGGCTGCATTAACAGGTGTGTTGTGAGCAAGACACGAGAAGTCATTCTTCCGCTCTACTCTGCGCTGGTTAGGCCTCAACTGGAGTATTGTGTCCAGTTCTGGGCACCGCATTTCAAGAAAGATGTGGAGAAATTGGAGAGGGTCCAGAGAAGAGCAACAAGAATGATTAAGGGTCTAGAGAACATGACCTATGAAGGAAGACTGAAGGAATTGGGTTTGTTTAGTTTGGAAAAGAGAAGACTGAGAGGGGACATGATAGCGGTCTTCAGGTATCTAAAAGGGTGTCATAAGGAGGAGGGAGAAAACTTGTTCATCTTAGCCTCTGAGGATAGAACAAGAAGCAATGGGCTTAAACTGCAGCAAGGGAGGTTTAGGTTGGACATTAGGAAAAAGTTCCTAACTGTCAGGGTGGTTAAACACTGGAATAAACTGCCCAGGGCGGATGTGGAATCTCCATCTCTGGAGATATTTAAGAGTAGGTTAGATAAATGTCTATCAGGGATGGTCTAGACAGCAATTGGTCCTGCCATGAGGGCAGGGGGCTGGACTCGATGACCTCTCGAGGTCCCTTCCAGCCCTAGAATCTGTGAATCTATGAACTGTTGGTTTGACAATTCCCTGAGCAGCCAGCTCTGATATTATCTTTTGGTCAATATTTTGCTTGGGTAAATCTGAAGGCGAAAGGAGATATTAATAGAGCCGGGTGAGTGTTAATCGGCAAACAATTGATTTGCTGAATTTTGCTGCTGTTTGTTTAAAAAATATTATTTGGTGATTCATTTTTTGCATTATCCAAACAATCCATATAATATAGCCCTTATTTATGCCTGGTACAACTCCACAGTGTCAGACCAGGCATGAATGTGGCTGCCTGCAACTATAACCCATCTGCCAAGTGCCATTGGCAGGATCAAGAGCTGAGTTTGATCAGTTTAGTGGTCCTTTTCTAAAATAAATACAGTGATAGCTCGAGCCCCCACCCAGAAGCAGATGCCTATTTCTGGCTCTGGGAAATTAACAGAAAACCTCTCCGGTCATCTTTGCAGGTGTTCCCTCCCCCTCATGCCAAGCGCTCAGAGTCCTTAGGAACATGGAACACAATTATAGTTTTTATGTAGGGGAAAAATGAGAAAACAATCAAGAGACACATAGAAACCCAGTATAGCCATTTGGATATAAGAAAGTGAGCAACACAAATCAGTGCATTAGGAATTTTGTCAAGCCCCTCGCCCCAAATACTAAATGGACAGTTCTTTGTCTTGCCACCAGCCCTGCCCACCAAGAACTCCCCTTGTCAGTCAATTAGTGGCAGTCAAGGGAATTCTGGGTGGCTCCCCTCTGCTGGTTTGCTCCAGTCCTCAGAGAATCGCTCTGCTAGGTTCTGCTCCAATGCACAGCCACCTGGCCAGTTCTGTGTCTCAGCTTGGTTCCTATCAGCCCGGTGAGCAGATAGGAGCTCAGTACTGTGAAGCTCAATACTGCAGCTCCAGATAGGCCCTTGCTCCAGCTTTGCTCTGCTGCCTCTAGTCCTGTCAGTCCTCACTGTCAATTCACCTCCACGATTGCTCCAGTCCCACGACTTCTTCCACGCAGGACACAATGCCAAACAGGGTCACTGGAAAGAATTTCTAGGACATTGCCCCCATGTCCCGAACAGAGCCCTTTCTCCTTCTCTTTGCTGAGCCTTGTTACCTTTTTTCATAAAGTCAGGGAGCATGTCCACACAGCAAAGAAAAACCTGCGGCCGGCCCTGGCTCAGGCTCACGGGGCTTAGGCTTGTGGGTCTGTTTCATTGCTGTGCAGACTTCCAGGCTCGGGCTGGTGCCTGAGATCTGGGACCCTCCCACCTCGCGCGGTCCTAGAGCTTGTGCTCCAGACTGCGCCCAGACAGCTACACAACAGTGAAACAACCCCACAGCCCAAGCCCCCCAAGCCTGAGTTGCCTGGCATGGGCCAGCCACGGGAGTCTTCTTGCTGTGTAGACGTACCTAGGATGGCCCCTCATCGAGGCCATAGTCACAGAATTCCTCTGCCCTCTCATGAGTATGCACTCATAATAATCTATCATCACATTTACTCGTTAAAACCTAAACAAATTCCAACCAAAACAACGAAAATCAGTAGCTGCAATTATGGGTAAACAATATTGCAATCGATGCAAATGAATCTGGCCATAGCTGGCTTTTTCCCTTCTCCCCACTAGAGGGAGCAGACTGCTCCATCATTCTGGATCTTCCAGCCCTCGGGCTTTCATAATTAACCTGTTATATTACCGTTTATTGACCAATTCTATTCGCATTGAACTCTCTTGAGATTCTGCCATCCACTTCAATGGGAGCAAATCCAGGGCTAAAAACCCAGTCCCATTGAAGTCAACTATATCGAAGTGCATTAGGAATTGTTAGTACTCATCAGCAGGGTCCACACAGACAGTTAGTCCACAGAAGGTTAGTTCAGGGTAAATTTGCAGCCCAGCTTGCTGCAAACTAAATGCTAGCATACACAAGCCCTAGGACTCAGACAATGTGGGTTCTGTTCCCATCTGTGGCTGGGGGCAAGTCACTTATTCTCTCTGTCAGTAAAACACGGCTAATAATATTTCCTTTCTCCCTCTCTGTCTTTTCTATTCAGAATCTAAACTCTCCCCAGGGCAAGGACTGTGCACCTACAGTGTTTAGCACAACGGGGCTACAGTTTTAGTGGGGAGTCTCTACAGACTGATTTTTAAAGGCATGTAGCTGCCTAACTCTGATAGATTTCAATGGGAATTAGGTACCTAAATACCTTTAAAAATCTGGGTCTAGGCGCCACTGTCCAAAAAAGGTGTAAGTGAAAAATAGAGAAGAAAAGTTACAAAAGAAAACAGGTGATATGAGGTTATTTGAACTTTTGCTGATATTTCAGCTAAAAAAGATAAAAAACTGCTAAGCTTAGGTATGGAGAAAATGATACTTGTCATTACTGAGAGACAGCTCAACTGCTTATCTCTATCAATTTATGCTGCTGCTTTCCTTTATGTTCTTGTGTAACTGCCTATGAGCCATCAGAAAATGAGTTGAATTAAGGAACGTTTGTACCACTTTGACTGTAATTCAATTTGGCCACACAGCTGAAAATGTGTATAGGGATTTTATTAAAGATGGCAAGATTTATACTGATAAATGTACATCTATTTTATGAACAGGTTAAATGTAAAGTAACTGTAGTATTAAAATTATTGAGTTGGCTCTGGTGTTCCAAGCTGAATGGCATACCGTGTTTCCTCTAAAAAGCAACATTTTAGTAGAACAAATTGGATACGTTATTGATGGCACGAACACACAAATGAATGTATTTAGCTGAACGAGATGTGAGTGCATTGGAGGTTCTTTTAAGTCAAGCTCCGTGTTTTTTTTTTCCAAAGAGTGAGTAAAATTACAGGTATCATATTTATAATGGCACATACAATCTTAATGAGCTCGAAATGAAGGCAGCAACATTTCAAAATGTATTCTCTTCTGAATAAGCCAGGAATGTGACAAACACGTTGCTAATTAAGGTTCCAAAGAGGTTTCTTTTGAAAATTCTCTTTCAGTGATAAAAACGTACTGCATTATTAATACGGCCTTTCTTGTTAAAATCATGGGCATAAATCCTTGTTTTAGTTATTGCTGTATTATTCGTGGTCCAATCAAAGTCAGTGGGAACTGGTCAGAGTGCATGCAACCCACTGCTCAGCGTGTGCTATGGGTTCCCAGCTGTGTGCCATCCGCAAAGGATAAAAGGCAGCTATAGATGTGGCTACATATAAAACCAATTCATAACATGCTTTCTAGGGACTAACCTTAACTCACAAGGCATTCCCCTATTTCTGACAAGATAGCTCGCCACAAGTTCTTTCCCCAGCATTTTCAACAAGTTTGACTGAGACCTCTGGTCAGAAGATCAAGCCCACTGGCAGCTTGTCCTCACAGATTGACGGTTACCTGGGAGTTCATCTATACTACAGATATAGTTTTAAAAGTTCATTATCTTACCTCAAAACCAGGGCCGGCTCCAGCTTTTTGGCCGCCCCAAGCAAAAAAAAATAATAATAATAAAAAAATCCCCTGACTGCCGCCCCCTACAGGGTGCCACCCCAGGCACGCACTTGTCCGTCTGGTGCCTGGAGCCGGCCCTGCTCAAAACAGGATAACCCTTGCTGTTGTGTTTTCCTCCAGCCTCCATAATCTATTGATTAGCATTTTGCTCAGACTAGAAATGGGCATTCGTTGCGAATGATATAACACTCAATATGCATATGACCGGCCAGAGTGAGACAAGTGTCTCTTCCCCCTAAGCGTCTCTTCCCCCTAAGCGTCTCTTCCCCCCTGTCTGCCAGGAGTATGTGGATTGCCACTGAGTGAGCTGTCTTAACTCACAGACTTAGAGAACATATTTTTTAGTATATATACCTAAGTTTTCACATATTTTCTATACACACATCTTACAATGATTATGATAACTAGTGTGACACATGCGTTCATTAGAGACCTTGCACAACATTCTTTGGTGAACCCAGGGGATCCCTGTACCCCCATGCCCTTTGCCAGTTGGCACTGAGGTCCTGGAGTCACAGATGAACCCCAATGGCCGAAATAGGCCGTCTGTGAGAAGGCAGTGGCATTTTCTTCCCAGTCGTTTTATGGATCCAGAATGGTCTGTTCCTTATGCAGAGCAAATTGTAGGAGCAGGCAGAAAATCCTGTGGGATCAGGAGCCCTGGGCCATCCATGTGTAGACTCTGTGCCCCTACAGCCACTTGGATCTACTGGAACTACACGGCCAATGGTTTCAATGGACCTGAAACTGCATTTTGTGGCAAATGAACTACTGTCCAGAGATCTCAGCCAGCTCACGTAATATAGCCGCTGACTGCATTTCACTCCCTCAGGATCTTTGCCAGGATGAGATCCACCGGCCCAACAACCTGCACAGAGGTCAAGAAGGGCCAGTGGAGCCCAGGTATTAGAATAGCTGCAGCAGTAGGAAGGGTTGCTGGATTCCATCCCATGACAAAGGCTAGTTACTCAGCCTGAGTGCGATTTCCTGTCACACTCCTGGCCAGGAGTCAGCAGAATAATACCAGATTCACAAAAGTATGTCGGGAGATCAGAATCCTGCCCAGGAGCTTAAGCTCTGTATTCCTTACCTAGCTCATTTACCCACGTTGTCAGTGTGCTCTCTCAATGGTGGGAGCAGAATTTCATTTGATGAGTTAATCCGGAGATGAGGAATAGGGGCAGAAAGATAAAGTTCTGAATTCACTGCAGAAATAGGTGAATGGAGAAAGTCAGTGGACATAAAGACACCTACGAAACCCCAAAGCCCTTGTTCAGCATGTGAAATAAGCAAAATCACACGCAGGCAAGAAACAAGCACTCTGCAATTTATTTATAGAGCAGTATCTGACTTTTAATGATAGAGGTAAGTTTCTGACCCACTGTGCAAAATGCAAATGCAATGCTCATTCAGGTACAGGACAGGTGGACATTCTTCTTCAAAAAACCTGACAGTTGCATTCAGAAAGACAATATACACTGGCTACTGTAGCCACACATTATACCGTAGTACCAGAACTGTACTATAGTCAGCACAGACACATAGCTGACAAACTCACAGGCATCTCTCGCTCTCTCTCTTTTTGGGGATATGTCTGACGAGTCAACAGGATGTGACATCCATTCAGAAAACATATATACATTAGACAGATAATGGATCTATTATGGATCTTGATGCAGTTGATAGGAATCTGGAGATGAAGGAAACAGGAGGGAGGATTCTGTTTCTGAATACACACTTACGAATAGACAGCCAACGCATAGAGACTGGATTGTAAAATCTTTAGGAAATGGAGTCACACACGCACACATCCTATAATAAGGACTGAGTTGAGCAACATATATCCAAATGATCACAACTGTCCAGATCCATAAACCCATGAACTTGCCAAATCAGACGCATGCACAGAAGCAAAATCTCCATTTTACAAAAGCAGAGCAAATTCCACCTGACATTTTAATGTCAAGGCAGGTCAGTCAGCTTGTAATTGGCTCTAATTGGTACTGTGACATTTTTTACCTGCAGGCAAATGGTACTTAGAAAGGTGTGAAATTCTTTCCTGTCTTTGAAAAAACATCAGAGAAATGGTTTCAAATCTGATCTTTGCAATTGACAGCCCCAGCGATTGGCATAATCAAAAGGCAATTTTTTGATCCAGGGAGCCACTAAAACCAAATTCCACTGCGTAATAAATCATACGCACATGTGTAACTGTTGGATCTTCTGTAGGATCTTTGGCGTCTGCAGGATTGTGTTTAGCCTGTGTGAGTCCTGTATATATATATATATATAGTTTCCCAGCTTGACTCATGCAAATAACTCTTACCACTCTAGCTCCCTTCTCACTTTAGGCAGATGCTATTTCTGAGATGAGTCTTTCAGGCAGAGTCTCCCATGAGTGCATCTACTCTTAGACAACAAGTGAAGAGGGGAGATGCAGGAACCTAGTCCCTGGATGTATTTCTCTATGCTTTCTTTGATCATATCCTACTTTTGCAACATGATTTCAAGCTAGACACTGTAGCTATTTATAAGATTTCAAGAATAAATGTCATGCAAATAATATGGATGCAGTTAGAGTGACCAGACAGCAAGTGTGAAAAATCGGGACAGGGGTAGGGGGCGATAGGAACCTATATAAGAAAAAGACCCCAAAATCGGGACTGTCCCTATAAAATCGGGACATCTGGTCACCCTAGATGCAGTGTAGCTGTAGCTGTGAAAATAATACGAATTATGAAAACAATAGACAGAGCAAACTAGACTCCTGGGAAGGTCCCTGGAGCCCCTGTTTTAACAGTTTTTATTCAGGAAAGAGAGATTGTCTTTGCACCCCACATAATTTCCTTTATAATAAGATGGCACATGAATTTGCAACCTGCTGCACCATTCCGATGAATAGAATGGACGATTAGCATGCAAGTTGGTATCATAAGAGTCTGCCTCCTTGTCTCTGTTCACTCTGTTAAAACAGAAACAGACTGTGTTGCTATGAATGTGCGCTGGACTTTAAGGTTAAGTCGCAGAAACCTACCACCACAAATGGCACTAAGTAGCCGCTCCCTTGTTGGGCACTCAGATGGGAATTATAAAGATACCCAAAGAAACACACAGAAGGGACAATGTTTGAATGAGCCCTGGAGAGAGCCTCACCTCACAGTCAGGCTCGAGTCACATTGAGTGGGAGGTAGTGGGGAAAGATTTCACTGCTCCCACTAGTTTGCTGCTATATCCATTCTGTGGATAAACAGTGGACTTTGGTCTTTACGGCGGTCAACCCTGCACCCTTCACTATGACTACACACATACACGCACCGTATAGTAGGCCTGAGAAATAAAGGAAGGAATCATATCTTCTTCAAGTGTGCTGGAAAAATCCCTTGATCGGGGATTCATAGATATAGCTCTTTATACCACGACAGTGCAAGTACTTTTGAATGAACATATATGTAACCCTTCTGCCAGTTAGAGTCGGCAGCAACAAGGGCCGGGAAAGTACTGCCTGTTAGAGGCGCCCAGCGGGGGTGATATATATTTGTCCCAGGTGACTGGGTGGGGGCTTGAGCCGGTTTTGCATTGTGTTATTGAAATGGAACCCCTAGATACGGAACCCGGCCCTTGTTGCTGCCGACTCTAACTGGCAGAAGGGTTACCTTTTTGCAAGCACAAAGTCTAAGTGTAAAAAAACCTTTTAATAACAAAAAAAAAATGCGGCATTTTGTTAGGGAAACACCACATCTAGGATTTGTAAAGCAAACTGTGAGCAACAACCCACCCCAGCAAATTGGCCATGTCCTTTCCCTTTGGTTCTTAAGTCCAGCAACCCCAAAAATCACCCAAAGTCCCAAAAGTCCAACAACCCAAAAGTCCAGACCCAAAGTTCAAAAGTTCATCTGCAGAGTGTTACCCCCCCCCCCCCCAGTCTGGGTAAAAATGGGGAGGGGAAAGGTAAGGGACACCTTACGTGGCTTGAAGCTGACTGCCCCATTCCTTCGTGGGGCTTCGCTCGGCTCTGCTCCGCTCCACCAGCCATTCCACAAGTCACTCCGCTCAGACATCCTGCAAGCCACTCTGGCTGTCCCGCCAACTGCTCTGCTCCGCCAGCAGCTCCGCTCCGTCAGCTATCCTGCAAGCCGCTGCAGCTGCCCCGCCAACTGCTCTGCTCCATCAGCAGCTCCACTCCACCAGCCGCTCAGCAATATATTTTTCGGCTTCCCCACTACTTAACACAGTGCTCACTAATTTCAGCTCATAACAATTTTAGCTTTTTAGTAATTTTAGCTTGTAGTTAGGGAAGCCTTCGTGCTGATTTGCACACTTAGCCCAAAGTAATTTCAACTTAGCAGCCTGTGATTAGACTGCTAAGGAACTTAAAATTAGCTCTAATATTTTACAGTAAAGAAAAAAAAAGAAGGTGCAATTGACATTTAGGGCCCTCAAAAGAGGTCCATACCACTAAATACAGATACCTGTTCCCAGCCTCTCTTTTTTTATGTCCCTCGCCTAGCAAGTGCTGCTTAGCTAATGGCGAGTCCCTTCATCATAACAAAAGCCCACTGTCCTTAATTTACATAATCAGGGTAACAACACTTTATTCTTCCTGCCCCAATAACAAAGAAACTGGGGCTCCCACAGCAGCCAAAGTGACCATTTGGGCAAGCGGCCCATCATGCTTTGCAGGGTGGGTGTCTCCATGCAAACAAGATTAGCCCCTAAAAAAAAAAAAATCCCTTTCCACAACTCACCACCAGATGTCAGGGTAGAGCTCATCCTGACTCTGCTTACATATATAAATGTCATTTGGGGGGCTTCTTTTCCCTTTTAAAAGGAAAAATATATAAGTGGAATGCAGCAGCCTCAGGGCGCTGATGCAGAATTTTGAAGTTCTCTTTAAACAGACTTATACATTCCAGGGACAGAAGTACAGAATAAATACACAGGCCGGGATTTTCAAAAGTAGGAACTTAAAGCTAGACTCCTAAATCCGTACATAGACTCCCTATATGAGACCTGATTTTCAAAAATGCTGAGCATCCATTGATGACTTACTTTTCCCACCCCCACTGTGACAACTGTGAATCTGTGCTTATCATTCTTTCTATCTGCCTGTCCCTGAGAGCTGTAACCATATCGCACCTACAGGATAGTAAGATGCATTTAATTCTTTAATTCCAGTCTAACAACTGACTCAGAGAAGTATGTTCTATTATGACCAGTAGATGGCGCTGTTAATTTACACTCATCTCCGGCACTTCTACCAGCAAGATCAATTCAGAATGTCAAAACACATCCATCCACATCTCAAATAGATGACTAAAAGGAAGGGCTAATCTTCAACAACTATAGACAAGATACAGTAGCGGAGCTAGCTGGGGGGACAAAAGTTGAGGGCATTGTCAAAACGATCTGCATTTTTAACGTCGCCACTGGTTTCTAAACAGGTACACATTTTTAAAAAGGCCCAGAAACCACAACAAAAAAGCCCCCGGCTCATTTGGGTTTTGATCACAGGAAAGGTCTGAGTCAAAGTTTGGATCCTAGGCGGGAGGGCTTGAGTCTCAAATCATGCCCAAAGAGTCGGCAGCGTGTTTGTGCCTGCGGAGGGAGGATAAATAGAACATAAATCGTCTCGTTAAATCATTATTGCCCTTGCAGCCCAGGAGACCAGCCTCTGGGGCCACTTCTTCAAAATAATGAAAAAGTGAACGTCAGGGACATCAGAGTTACTCAAATTACGGTCTGAATGAAGCGGCCTTTTCTCTTCTTTGGCTGGTTGACGGTAGAGTAGATGGAGGAAGGAGGTGCTAGCCATCTAAGGATCTTTTTACAATGTAGGGGTGTGAATGCGTAGATGAAACTGCATTCCCCAGCCCTTTCCTCCTTCCTGGTTGCATCCCTTCTGCACCAGGCCTACAGATTTACGTACTCGCTTCTGGCTCCCTCCTCCCCAGGTTTCTTTAGGCTGCATTGTGCCTAACCCCAATGCAGGGGAGGAGCAGGGCATACAGTATCCCCCATTAACACGCATCCTGTCAGGGCTACCTGGGTCATAGCTCTGTGCGCTCAGGGGATACCCAGCCAGTGCTCTGTACCAGGAGCCAGTGGGCAGGGAAAAGGCAGCGGAATATGGCACATTCAATAAAAAGGTGCTGCAAATTATGCGTCCCAGCACAACAGGTGAGCCCCCATGGGTGTACTTGTGCACCACCTCGTGCTGGGGCAGTGTGTCACTAGCATGATCTAGCTTTCTTTGTGGCTGCATCACTGTATTCATCCGAGTGTGTTGACAAAAATCCAGTGGGGGCAATTGAATCCTGCATGCTCAGGACTCCTTGTGAAGTTGAGGGGCTCATTAACTTGGGGTGTCGTCTGGGTGAGAACTGAGCAAAAACCAAGTAAAGATGCCAGGATTCAGCACAGTGCCGGGTCAGTATCTCTCAGGAGTTGACCCTAGAAGTCTTAGCCACATGTTACCCTGCAACTAAATCTGTATTGCTTGAGAGTCAATGTAGTCCAGCACACTGGGGCGCAGGAAACCTGCGTTTTTATTCCTGGATTTACCATTGCACTACTGTATGACCTTGAACAACCACTTCACCTCCTTTCCCCTCCCCGCTCCCATCTTTCATCTGTCTGCTCTGTACACAGTAAGCGGTCTGGGGCCAGGACGGTTCCTCCCTAGCAGCACCTCTAGCACAATGGGGCCCTGATCTGAGCTGGGTCATATAGGTGCTCCTGTCATCTAAATGATAACAGTACTGAGAAGTGGGATGAATCCAGCGGACAAATTTTGAGGTCTACAGATTAGTGTGGTAGGAATTAATTAAGCCAGTGGATTCCCCCATACCTAAACATACAAGGAACTATATTATTCGCTTTAAGGATCCTTGATCTTCCTTCTACCAAAATGTATAATGCTGGAGTGAAGAGCATTTCACGATAGCTCATATTGCCCAGGAGCAAAAAAACCCCAAGTTTCTTATAACCAGGGGGAAAAAAGCTCTTTGATTGTGAAATGCTGTAAAAGTTTTTGTGCTATTTCTGGTACAGGCTGCAAACCAATCCTGGAACAAACGATAGGAAAGTGTGTGTGTGTGTGTGAGAAAGAGAGCGAGAGAGAAGGGGAATAATAAGCTATCAAGTGGCTTTAGTAAGATGTGAAAATATTGGCATGGTAAAGGCATTAACAAAATAGAAGATGGCTAATGCGTGATGGATGATGAATGCTGTGTTGGTAATAACTCATTCTGAAATCTTACTGTGAGGGAAAAATGCTTTTCTTTAAAAAGACGGGGGTTGAGGGGCGAAACCCTCTTTCTGTACAAGCGACATGGTTAAAAAAAATGCTTTAAGCAGTGGGAGGAAAGTGGCACTCACACAAAGCCATGCCACTGTGTGAAAAAATACCAAATGTCTGTATTTTTCAGTCTTCTAATTCCCTGACACATTTTCCCACTTCTTCTTGCACGGTTGTTGCAGAAGAGGCCCCATGACACTCCTGTATTGCCGTGACATCTGCCAGAAGAGGGGAAGTGGAACAAGCCTTGATCTCCCCCTACATGTGTCAAATGCCTGCTGTTCATTCAGGAGTGTGCACTTGACTCCGGTATGGGAAGACAAATCATCCTGTTTTACTTTCCTCTCCTCAGAGCGATTGCCCTCATCCGAGTTGCAGTGGCTGGCTGCAAAATTAGGCTGACTTTTGGGTCCATTTTTCGTTGAATCGGGTCAGGTCAGGATTGAAACTTTCAAGAGCAGAAAGTAGTGTGCGGAAGGTGAATACATGACAGTGGAATGCATTAACGCTCTGGGTTGGCACACAGCCCCTGAATACTTTATTGACCAATCATTTCTACTGCGAGAGGCAGAATTACATTTCACTTTTGTGGGTTGATTGAAGATTGATTTAATAAAGCAGCTACATCGTTGAAGGGACCAGATTATTTTCTTGCAGTCTTCAGAGAAAGACTTCACTGAAATGCCAAAGAATGAGTGGGGAAAAAAAGACATTTGCATGTTAAGATTTGCATATGATCTTCCCCTCTATCAGCACCTTTTAGCATGGCATAGTTAGTAATCTTTTCTTCTTGGGCTATTTAATTACTCAGCAATAAACATGATATAACTATCTATCTGCGGTCACACACAAAACCACAGTTGGCAGCTACCAATGTACAGTGAATGCCGAATTGAGAAGACAGTTCATGACCTTTAACGCCACAAGAAAAAGTCTCAACCCAGTGAATTAACTGAGAAGTTGGGCAGGAAAGAGGCAACCCTTTTGTGATCAATTTGAAACCAGAACGGAGGGTGCAGGAGAGTTTAGTGGGTACGGCACTGAGTGGCTTAGGAGTCAGAAGAGATGGTTTGGATGCCAGCACTAGTGCAAATTTCTTGTTTTCTTTCGAGGAATCTCTCAGGTGCTCATCTGTAAAATGGGGATAATAGCACTGCCCGGCCTCACAGGGGTGTTGGGAGAATAAATCCATTAATGGTAGCGTGGTGCTTAGATACTATGGTAACAGGGTCCATAGATGTGCAGAGAGGGATATTTTAGTGTTGTCACTACATCATGCTATGGTCACAGTGGACGAGAAGTTGGATATGAGTCAGCAGTGTGTCCTTGTTGCCAAGAAGGCTAACGGTATATTGGGCTGCATTAGTAGGAGCATTGCCAACAGGTTGGGGGAAGTGATTATTCCCCTCTATTTGGCACTGGTGAGGCCACATCTGGAGTATTGCATCCAGTTTTGGGGCCCCCACTACAGAAAGGATGTGGACAAATTGGAGAGAGTCCAGCGGAGTGCAATGAAAATTCTTAGGGGCTGGGGCACATGACTTCTGAGGAGAGGCTGAGGGAACTGGGCTTATTTAGTCTGCAGAAGAGAAAAGTGAGGGGGGATTTGATAGCAGCCTTCAAATGCTGTGGGTTCAACTGAAGGGGGATTCCAAAGGGGATGGAGCTAGGCTGTTCTCAGTGGTGGCAGATGACAGAACAAGGAGCAATGGTCTCAAGTTGCAGTGGAGGTGGTCTAGGTTGGATATTTGGAAACACTATTTCACTAGGATGGTGGTGAAGCACTGGAATGGGTTACCTAGGGAGGTGGTGGAATCTCCATCCTTTGAGGTTTTTAAGGCCTGGCTTGACAAAGCCCTGTCTGGAATGATTTAGTTGAGGTTGGTCCTGCTTTGAGCATCTTTGAGACCTCCTGAGGTCTCTTCCAACCCTAATCTTCTATGATTCTATGATTCACTTAGAACATCACATCAACAGCAAAGACGAGATTCAGATACTCCTGCTCCAAAAGCACATGCTTCTAACATGTGAGGAGAAGAAGAATTTCCTGTTCTTAGTACAGGGCTTATGAGAAACATAGCTAAATATTTTGAATTTCTTCAATTGGGGGCAGTAAGCACAGGCACTGGCTTATTATACTCTGTGCCCACAAGAACATGTAACAATACTCCATTCACTAGAGTGAAGTTTCATATATATATATATATATAAACACACATTTCATCTTTCTCTTCTGCAAGGACAGTGAGTATCTACATGGGGAATGAATATTTAATAATGGGCTTGTCAATCTAGCAGAGAAAGGTCTAACATGATCCTGTGGCTGGAAGTTGAAGTAGACAAATTCAGCCTGGAAATAAATGGTACATTTTTAATGGTGAGAATAATTAACCATTGAAACAATATATCAAGGGTCAGGGTGGATTCTCCAGCTCTGACAATTTTTAAATCAAGATTGGATGTTTTTCTAAAAGATCTGCTCTAGGATTGTGGGGACATTCTCTGGCCTGTGTTATACAGGAGGTCACGCTACAGGATCACAATGGCCCCTTCTGGCGTTGGAATCTACGACTCCATTAATTTTCTCCTGGAGAGAATGTTTTAGAATTCTCGTATCTGTGCAAGGTGCAGCCCCGCTCACCCCCCGGGGAGAGGACAAGAGAGAGAATGAGCCACACAGGACAGATAACATCACTACATGCAGATACTGTGGTGATGAGGATGGTATAAGGACCTGTGTACAATAAAATAGACCTTGAGACACCGTACCCTCAGAATAGAAAGAAGCAACAGTTCACTAGCCCAATATACCTCAACTACTTAAATAATATTTTGGTTTCCACCTATTAAAATCCACCAGGGCAGGGTAACATTGTTTGTATGCTTTGCTTTTGGCACAGCTCTTGGTCCATTATATAGGTGGTTATAATTAAACCATTATATGGATTTAGGGCCTCTGGGGGTTATAATTAAATAGCGGATAGACACCATTGTGCTTGGCCAGTAGCCAATCGATGCAGAGTAATTACCAGTAATATCAATATGAATTTCAGCAATACTTTTTTATCCAAGGATCTCAAAGCACATTGTATCTACTCCATTAGCTAACTAAGCCTCACTCTCCATAGCGCTGTGAAATAGGAATTGCTTTATGCAATAGTGAATTATAGCCAGCTCTGGGCTGGATGAAGCAGCTAAATGACAGTGTGCAGTAACACTGCAAAGCCCCCTGAAGGGAAGAAGAGTCTCTGTCCAGCTGCAACTGCAGAGGGGATTTAGATAAGCAGAATGTAATTAGCAGAGCTGGAATTGGCCAGCACACACCCTTACTCTGCATACACTGCCATGAGAGATACAACAAACACAAGACTTGCATTTGATGTCTCATTATGAAGGCATAACCCTCCAACAGCACAAAAACACCAGAGTGAAGCATTGAGTCTGCCTGAACTCTGAGAGATGAATGTTACATGCTGAACAATCCACACCACATCTAGGTTTTCCTCGAATGTCTCCCAGTTGAGTGCTGGGCCAGTCCAGCTCGAGTTTGCTTGAAAGAGAGAAGACCAGGCCAGATACAAGTTGGTACAGGTGTAGTGATATATTGCTACAGCCCTAATGCATACCTTTGTTAACAAGCACTAAAGCAAGCCCCATTTTTGTGTGCATGCATCCTATCCTCTGTTGATACAGTGACTGATGGTCTCTTTTCAAAGTTATGTGCAGGGTTTTAGATTCCTGTTGCCTATAATGGGGTGGGAGGCCAAATGAAGCCTAGGACTCAGTAGCATGTTAAAGATGCAATTTCTATCTGTGGGGTAAGTGAAGGGCAGTGTTTCGGCATTAACACTGAAAGCCCTTGATGCTTAAGTGGTTTAAATATTCTCAGCTGATTCTACTTTAGAACCAAATGATTTAATGGATTTCTTTATATTTCTAAATGATTGTTCATATTTTGGGATGATTTTTTGAGCATGGAACATCTAATGTAGGATTAAGTGATTATGAGTGCAGGAACAGATGTAATGGCTTTGTTCACCAGTCAGGAATGGCCCAGATTTCCTAGACTGTCCGGGCAATGACCTCAATCCTGGAGTGGAGCAATCCCTGTCTGCAGGGGGAGTTTGATGCTATCTAGATGTTTGCTGACAGTAAGAATCTTTATGATTTCTTCTCCTTTCTAATATTCTGGATGCTACCAAACTCTGGCCCTGATTCAGACACACACTTAAGCATGTGCTTAACTTGAAGCACGCAAATAGTCCCATTGATCCTCTCTCCTTCTCCCCTGTATTGGAGCTGTTCCCAAACCCTGCCATTTCTGCCTCTACACCATCTCTCAAGTCCCAGCCTTTCTTCTCCATCCCTATGGCCAAAATCCGTCTCTAAATCCTGGTCACCTCTCACTTTGACTATTACAACCACCTCCTCACTGGCCTCCTGGCATTTTGCCTTGATAATCGAGAAACAGAGTTGGGAAGCCCAGGTGATTGTTATCTATATATTTGTCTCTTATGCGTGCTGTAACCAATTGGGACTATGTCTGGGTCAAACCGTGAACTCCATTTGGATGAGAACTTTCCTTGTAACTCACACTTTGCATTGTAACTTCCGTGTTGGATTAAGACATCCAGAGCAGGTTGCAAACCAGCCTCATCTTGATTATGTCCGTCTGCCCCATCTACTGTTCTGTTCTTGCTACGGGTGTGGGACACCTCAGAGAAGACTTTCAATGAGATAGCCATCAAGGGCCACCGACTGTGATCATCTCTGAATTGCTGGCCCATCCACAAGAACAATGAACTCTCTGCAGAGAAAGCTTTCTGGGGGAAAAGGCTGCAGTTCCTCAGCTTGGGCAGAGGGCAAATATGGGAAGACACTCTTTTAAAAAGGGTGTTGCTTCTCGAAGCAGGAGACCAGATCAATGCCACATGCAGAAGACCAGGCTAAGAGGGCAGGTTGGGCGGCCTCGCGGGAGGATGCTGACCAAATCTCAGACTCACAGGAGGGGTGAGATGAGACCAGGGTGGGAAGGCAGAGAGGATGTGTTCAGAATTTAGTTTTTCAAATAGACATTCCAGAGCTAGCAATAGTGATCAGTTAGTACACGAACCCATGGGGCTTAGACGATCCAGAAGTTGGGTCCACTCATAAACTGGTGTCCATCCAGACAGGGGGACTGTATCAGGTCGTGACACATCTAGTTTGCAGTCATTTATTCAATTTGCAGGGTGCACCACTTGCAAAAACAATAGGTCCTGAGCCAGCAAAGCACTTAAAATAAACGTTTAACAATGAACATGTGAGTAGTCCCACTGACTTCAGTGCTTCTTCTGACAGCAACATAGGTGTTCTGGGCCTCAGGGCATTGTCCCTGTGTATCCTAGAGGAACATTCAGGGCTCTTACCTATCAGAGGAAAGCTAATAGCCTTATACTTGGGCAAGGATGAAAGAAAATGAGCATCTGCAGCTAACAGAATGAAAGTGTGGCCACTTTAATAAGAGAAACTGGTTTTCTACTCTCCCATGATCCCATTGCAGTGTCCCTTGGCAACAACACGTTGGAACCATGTCTTCCAATTAGCCATCTCATTAACACTGTGAAAAGCGCAGCAGCGTCTCAGGGCAAACCAGAACACGTCGAATAACCAGTCCCAAGGTGTGAGCAGGGTAGCGGTGAGCTCTAAGAGAGTATCCCCACATGGAAATGGGGCACACCGGTCCTATTCAGCACAGCACATACTGATGGCTCATGGATGGCTTAAAGTTCAGCAGGGGCTTTTCTGGACCGAGGCCTCAGTATCGACACTGGGCCAGGCTTACAAAGGTATATAGGCACCTAAGGATGCCGTTAGGTGCTAAGGGGGGGTTACCACATTGCCAAAGGAGATTATGTTGTTAATTACAGTGGAATATTGTAGGGCACCAGCAAGGCCTACAGATGAGGCACCTAACTCCCACTGAAAGTCAGTGGGAATTGGGGGGCGGGGCTGTCCCTCAGGCACTCCCGAAAGTCCCACAAGACCCCCAAACTGCCTCTTTAGGCACACAAATCCCTTTGTAAACCCGGCCCAGATCCCTGCAGGATCCACTCAGAGGGGCCCCGATTGATTCCCTGTCATTCTGCAGTCCCTCTGCACAGGCCGAAGCTCAGCGGGGTTAAAAGGGATACAGAGGGAAAGGCAGGTGCGGCGCTGGCAAGCATCCATGTGACTCAGGTGTCTGGAGCAGGCCTGCTGATGCTAGACTGTTTTGCAGCCTGCACGAAACCCCAGTGTTGCATTTCCAGTATCCCCAGAAATCTGACACATGGAAGGAAAACTCCTGGACCAGAGCGCTAGGAACAGAACATGTTTCACTGGGTGTTGAAGAAAAGGTTTGTTTTTGCTGTCTCTGATCCACTGGAGGCTGTCACTGCAAGTGTCGTGAAATGGTCCTCGAGGGGTTAACTGGATTATTCAGAATATTATGGGTTGAAGCCAGGCTCCACCCCTTCCTCACTTCCTGTTTAATTAATGGGAGTTCCCGCCACCCCACATGCGCACTCTGTTTGTTCTGTAGTTGAATAAAGCAGCAAGGAGGGCTAGCTCACAGGGGAGGGGTAGCTCAGTGGTTTGAGCATTGGCCTGCTAAACCCAGGGTTGTGAGTTCAATCCTTGAGGGGGTCATTTAGGGATCTAGGGCAAAAATTGGGGATTGGTCCTGCTTTGAGCAGGGGGTTGGACTAGATGATCTCCTAAGGTCCCTTTCAACCCTGATATTCTATCATAGCAGGTTCTCACTGAGAACTTCGCAGCCTGCAGTCCACTAAGCAGCACATGTTTCTTGTGCAGTGAGCAGTCTCCCTCCAAAAGAAAACTCCTTCCCAGTGTTTGGGGCCAGACCTCAATGGATGCAAATATTGTAGCTCCATTGACTTCAGTGGAGGCACAGTGGTTTACACCAGCCCCACATATCCAGTCAATCAATTTTTTAACACCACATTTGGTTGGCTAAGTTACTGTCGAAACTGGCAGCCGCAGTGACTATTTTCCATCCCAATATTATTCCCAGTCTTGTACTATGTGAAATGATTGGGCCTCATGGAACATCTTGGGCTGGCAGAGGATAGCCTAATACATCTTTTCCAACATTAACTTCCTAGCAGCCTATGAAAGGAGCTGGATAATGAATCTGGGAGAAAGGCTAAAGATGCAAGAATCTTTCCTTCTGTTTTGGCCCGTCCCCCATTCCCTGTCCTCCAGCTCCCCTCCCCACGGGTGGTTAGACGCCCTTGGAAATGTTTATCATGTAAGGAGCATTGCGTAAAGTGACAGCAGCAAAAAGAACAGGCAGCAGCTGTGCTGAACGCTGATGCAATTTCCTGCTTTTTGAATTCCTCGAAGACATCAGCTTCATGAAGGAGGAAGGCCAGTTTGCTATGCAAAGTGAGGATGGCTTCCCTGAAAAAATAAAAAAGCAAATCTGATTCCTTGGCTCCTGCTACAGCAATGATCAATTCTTCTGAGACGACATTAGCTTCCTGGGGCATTGGCCTGACAGTCCGGAAGTCTGCATAATGCGTTCATGGCTGTACCCATAGTGGGCTGCTCCTTTGCATGCATGCAGTATTGAGGATGCCACTCGGGATCTTTGGCCCCCCAAAATACAGGCTTCCAGTATCAGGACAATTATCAAGTTACTACCTGGGGGGTGAGTAAAGAAATGGGATCCTTACTCAAACAGTCGGCTCTTTGGGGCAGGGACCACCTTTTGGTATGCGTTTGTACAGCCCCCTCATTTAGCTGAGCAGTGATCAGAGCCCCTTGGTGCTACTGCAATGCAAATAACAAATAATAACAATAGTAATAGTATAATGTCCGTAGAGGAGTGACTAACGCCAATACCTGTGTTAAGCGGCTAAACATGGCCCTTGTGAATTACCTGTTTTCCAGAAGCCTGAGCAGACTCGGTCTGAGCCAAGTGCTTGTTTGCGTAGCAAGAAGCGCTGTGCCTTCCTTCCTGCCAAACCTGGTTCCTGTGTGCTTAATTAATGTTACATCTACTACGTGTTGAAGTATTAGTGCTTATCCAGGTCTGCCATTCTGTCCAGTAGGGGGTGGTGGTTCCCACAGCAACAGCCGTCTAAAAGTAAAGGGGCTGGGATAGATTAAACAAGTGGTTTCCACAGACAGCGCTGGGACCGGAGCTCAAGACCTGAGCAGTTCACACTACTTCGGGATTTTGCCTTTGGGTATATAAGATGCAGAGACATATCTAGTTTGGATAGTGCAGCTAAGGGCTTGTGTACCCGCAAAAGTTATACTGCCCTAACTATGCTGGTATAGTTAAAGCGGTACACCTCTCTAGTGTGGACACAGCTATACTGGAATAAATGTCCTGATATGGGGTAGCTTGATCCCACAGGGAAAGGGGAATAAACAGCCTCAGTATAAGGCATCTTTATACCAGTATAACTGTGTCCACAGTAGGGGTTGTAGCATTCTTGCTATTTCAGTGAAAAGAAAACAAATCACATTGCTAACTAATACAAAACATCTGTCTGTGGGCCTGAGTCCCAGGTTGCAAATGGGACTCACCATGCACGGGCCACGACTAAACTGCATGGTGACTTCCTATGGAGGAAAGTGGATTCTCTCTTCCATATGAATTGAGTGCTGAATATAAAATGTTGTGGCAAGGGGATACTTTTATCTGCATGAATCAGCCTCGGGAATACAACTCCAATTTTTGCGATGCCGTGCTTAGGAGACTTGCAAGGTTGCAGCCTTGCACTTACAAAGCTGCTGTAATGAGTCTATAAAGAACACTGCCTGTCACGCAGGAAATGGTCAATGTGGTTCACCATGTGACTTCTGTTGAGAGCCACGTGGAGGCTTCCGATGAGGTGACGCCAGTTTTTACTAGTGTCAAAGATTCAAGGAAAATCAATACCCCCTTGACATTAGAAATCAGGATTTGCCACAAGCAACCTCCCAGGTGCACTGTGCAAACCCGAATAACAGGGCCATGTTGTTCCATAGTACAAAGACTCTCTGTTCATAAACAGGATGCAAATGGGCTCTCTTCCTCTTCCCTTCCTGCCGGGGTGGAGGGGGTATTGTGATGTGGATGCCGCTGGGAATTAGACAGAGATGGCTGGACGGTAACAGCTTTCAGTTCCTATGAAACTAGCCTGGATTTGAACCAAAACTTAGAGCTGGCCTAGTATTCCTGATCCACCCGCCTCCTCTCCAACTTCTATTGCCATTGCGATTCCTGATGCCAGTCCCAGAAAGGAAAACTGCCCTAAAATCACAGGATGGCCTCTTTACTAAATGGTATGGGTCGTAATCATGAAAGGAATGAAGAAGAGAAAGGTCCCTTTTAATATGTTAAGCTGGGATTTCCAAACCAGACAAAGGCAGGGTAGGGTGACCAGATGTCCCGATTTTATAGGGACAGTCCTGATTTTTGGGTCTTTTTCTTATACAGGCTCCTATTACCCCTCCACCCCCATCCTGATTTTTCACGCTTGCTGTCTGGTCACCCTAAGGCAGGGAGCCTTTGAACATCCCTGCCTTAATAAATGCATGGCTTTCCTATTCATCAGTGTTTGGAATCTGGTTGTTGTCTGCAATAGGCTATAATGCCTCGGGGTCAGTAGATGGCGCTGTTTGCTTTGACTTTTAGCACAGACACACCTGCTGTGCTTGTATAAGGAAGTGGGTCAAGAAGGCAGCGCTTCCTTGCAGCAGACTTTGGCTGCCTCTGTGTGTTTTCGGAGACTGAGACTAAAGAACAACTCCATTTGGGGGCAGATTTTCAGGGAGGCTGAGCACCCACACCTCTCTTTGACTTTAGCTAGAGCGGACTGTTCAGCAAGTCTAAAAAACAGGCCCCCGGATTTCTGGCTGGGCCTGTTAACTGTTCAGCACGACAGACACTTAAGTTGTAGCGATAATTAGTGAATTTCATGACGTGTAGAAACCTGGCACATTGCAGCTATAGAACTGTACCTTCTGGGCACAGCTTTTGGATGGGGTCAGTGGGAGTTAAGTCCCAGGGCTCTGGCTGCTTTACGTATCTGTACAATTTGCCGCCCAGCCCTTTTTTAGAACAGACGGCCCCCATAGGAGTATATATTAGCAAAGCAATGATCAGTTTTCCTGCTCTATCCCTCCAAAAACACGATGTCAGTCCAGGATTCAATTTAATGGAGTCAAAGTTTATGGCATGGTTTTTCTTCCCAACTATCCCCAGATTTGTATGATGTCTAATACAATCAGTGGCTAGATATTTACAAGTAACACTGGGGTTTAAAGTAGACCTTCAGACCACCGCAAAGCAAATCAAACTCAGATGCGTTTGGCAGTTGAAATGTGGTTTCCAACAAAACATTTGAACCCTCCAAAAACGTTTGCTTTGTTCAACGTTCTTTAGTTTTTCACCCACAGAAAACTGATACCTCCTTCCCCTCCCCACATTTTTGTTTTACTTCCTTTTTCTACTCTGTTTGTTTTCCCCACTGGAAAAGGGAGAAGGAAAAACGGAAGAGAAATGTTGGGAAAAAAACCCCCAAAATACTAAAACCCAAAACCTATTTTTAAATTTTTGTTGAATCAAAAACCAAATTTTTGTTTTGGAATGGAAAATTCCAATTTCTGTGAAACTTTTCATTTTGGTTGGAAAATGTGGACTGCCTTTAGACTCAGTTAGCACTTGCTTGTGATTCCTTCCTTTCTGAAAGTTATCACACTTTGTGACCAGAATGAGAACCAGAATCAGAGTCTATTCCATAGCATGGCCTAAACTCTCCCTGATTTCAATAGGACTCTTGCAGGATATTCTCTTAGACTTTTCTGGCTTTTTAATCCACATCTGCCAGTTCTAAGGATGCGGCCGCTTAGTGCACGGAACTGCTATGGACTTCCTTGGGAGTACTGCACCTGCAGAATCGAACCCTGAACCTCGATGTTGTTTTAAACATAAGATCTTGATAACTCTAAGATGACTGCCATCAAAGTGTCAATATTTCCATTACAATTAATACATCATGAATCAAATTCATTCCAGCTGCAGAGCTGATACCGGCTATCATTGAACCTCTCCAATGCCAGACTGGCTAGAAGGCCACTACGCCCCCCAGCAGAGGTTAGATAAGGCCGAGGGGGAACCCTAACATGACTTAGCTGCCAGGGGCTGTTTGGCAGCCAGGAATAGCCTAGACATAGTGCCATCCCACTCATGTCCTTTTTATCCTCCATCACGGTCCGTGTGTAAGGGGACTGTTATCCCCTTACTAACATTCAGAGCTCCCAGTACCAAAAGGGGAAGGGTCGATGGGACTGACAGTCCCCAGGGGCAATGGGGAGAGGCCAATGCTCCAGGTCAGCTCTGATTGACAGGGCGGGCAGGCGAATCAGGGAGTCAGGAGGTCAGGGTGAATCCCGTCCTCCGTGTGAGCTGAAGTTGCCTGAGTCAGAGTGAGTGGGGCCGAGCTAAGGAGAGGGCAGAAGCCAGAGCTGAGCTGAGCTGGGCCAGATCTGGAGGGGCCAGAAAAGCAGCCCAGAGACACAGACCTGCCCTGGGAGCAGAGGTGCAGCCCAGAGAGACAGACCTGCCCTGGGAGCAAAGGTGCAGCCCAGTGAGACAGCCCTGCCCTGGGAGCAGAGGTGCAGCCCAGAGACACAGACTTGCCCTGGGGGGAGAAGCTGTAGGAGCCAGAGCCAGAGGGGCCAGGGCAGCAGCCCAGGGAGCTGGAGGCAGAGCAGCAGCAACAGCAGCCGTGCAGAGGCAGAGGAGCTGGAGCTGAGGCAGAGCTGTGGAGCTGGGGCTGGAGCAGTCCGGAGCCGGGTGCGGTGAGCAGCTTGGGAGAGCGAGGGGAACCCTGGGCAGTGGGCCCAGCACAGGGAGAGGCCTCAGCCAAGGGGCCCTGCAGGCCAGACTTGCAGGGGGATCTAAACCCCGACAGGGCTGGGGCAACGCTGGGAAGAAGGGTCCTGCCACCCAGAGCCTGCGAGCGTGTGGCCACCGCCGGAGCAAGTGTCCAAGCCACAGCGTCCCTGCAGCACAGCCAGGGCCTGAGAAGGAGCCTGGGACTTGCACAGGAACAGACTGAACTGCCCTGACATTTTAGAGACACTGTTGTGATGTTCCCTGCCACAGAGCGGGGCGAAGTGTTTCCATTAGCCTTTCCCATTTTTCCTTATTCCTGTTACAAATTAATTGTTAATTAAATAATTTGCATTTGCTTTGAATTGTATGCAGTGATCAGTGGGTCAGGGAAGCATCCTGTACAGAGAGAGTACCCCGGAGTGGGGACACCCTAGCCCCTGACCTAGGTGACCACAGCAAGGTTGGGGGTCGAGCCCCCCCAGGAATCCTGGGCCCAGCCTTGTTGGGGTTACGAGGACTCTGCCAGACAGGAGAGTACAAGGGGAGTCCTCGAGGGCAGGGAGGCCTCTGGGGTAAAGGAGGTGGGAGCGAGGACTGAGATCCTTCCGCTAGCCCATTTCACCGGGGTAGTGCAGAGACGAGGAAAGTTCCCCACAATAGCGGGACTATTCCCCCGCTTACATAATTGGCGTCACGAACAGGATCCTATCCACAGGGTCCACCCCATTGGTTTACTGGTTGAGTTCTGGTAGCACTGTCCAGGCCTAGTCAAGAACCCTACCATGGCTCGAATTGAACAACTACAAGCCCAGGTCGCTGAACTTCAGCGCAGATTGTCAGACCAAGCTGAGGCATTACAACAAGCTAGAACAGAACAGAGAGAAGCCTTATCACTGGCTAAGGCTGTAATAGACCAACAGGCAGCAGAAGCCAAGAAACCCCCTACTATTTATGTCCCACGGGAGCAGAAAGTCACAGAGTTTGGTGGCTTCCCAACCAGAGCAGGAGACATGACAGTAGAGGAGTGGGTCAAGTCTGTGAAGATGGCTCTGCGTGTGCTAAGAGTACCTGAGGAAGACCATGTGGACTTCATAGAGGAACACCTCAAGGACCAGGCGAAGGCCACAGTAAAGTTCATGGCAATGGCAGACAAGAAAGATGTGAAAAAGGTGTTTGAACTTCTCCTGGAAGTGTACGGAGACAAGGTACCTATTGGAACTCGACTAAAGGAGTTCTTTGAGAGAAAGCAGGAGCCCGGTGAAACTATCCGGGCATACGCATATGATCTTCAGGAGAGAATGAGCAAAGTGGAGCGGCGAGATTCTCAACGAGTTCCAGACCCAGATATGTTTCTAAAAGAGCAGTTGGTGTTGGGGCTCCGGGACGACTCCCTCCGACGTGAAATGAAAAGGAGGTTTAAGGAAGAGCCCAGTAAAAAGTTCCATGAACTCATGCAGGCTGCCATTATGTGGTCAGAAGAAGAGGAAGTTCCTGGGGCAGAGAGGGCCAAGCCTAACCCCCATACACAAAGTGGGGGCCTAGTGAATGCAGCTGCTGGGGAAAAGGCCCTGCCCCAAACACAGCTAACATTGGAAAGCCTAAGTGAAGCTGTCCAAAAACTGGCTGTCCAACAGGGGGAGATGATGAAAGTGATGACTAGTGGAGGTATTTCCTTTCATCACCTCAATGTGCCAAAATATCCAAGAGCTCCAGGATCCCGAAGATCTCCACTGAAGGATGAGCTAGGGAGGTACATTTGTTACACCTGTGAAAGGCCAGGACATACTAGCCGAGATTGTACACTGAGAAGGAGACCAGAGTCCCAGGCACTCGAAATCGATGGGGCACCAGGAGCGAGTGGTCCATCTACAGTAAAAGGCCAAGCAGTGGCAGAAGGATTCCTAGGCCTGTCCTTGGTGGAAAATCACTCTGCATACAGGGTTGAGAGGAACATGGGCAGCACCAGCATATCTAGTGACTTCTGTAAGCGAGCATTTGGAGACTGTCTAACTGCTGAAGTATGTATAGCAGGGGTAAAAACCAGATGTTTGTTAGATACTGGCTCAGAAGTCACCACCATTACTGAATCACATTTTCAAAAATATTTGAAAGACAAAGAGCTGACCATGCACAACACACAGTTTGTACATCTAACAGCAGTTAATGGACTGGCAATCCCAGTGGTGGGATGCCTCGAAGCAGACATTGACTACATGGGCCAGACACTGCCAGGGAAATGCATCTTCATCCTGAAAGACAAGGCCTCTGAAGGGAGCCATATAGGAGAAGGAGTCCCAGGGATTCTAGGGATGAACATCATTAGTGAGCTGAAAGAGCTACAGTTGCCAGTAAAAGGAACCAGGAGAATGAACCGTCATGGGCATGCTAAGAAGAATGCTGTGCTGAGTGGAGTACTGGCTCGAGCGGAGACACAGAGTCATTCCCTGGGCCCCACAAAGTGGATTAGAAATGTTAAAGTCGGCAGAAACCGGAAGACCATTATTTCTCCTTGGAGAGAGAAGATCCTTCATGAACGCTTCTGGATGCCAGGAAATACCAATGAATATCGAGTGCTGGTAGAGCCTACATCTGGGTCAAGCCTGCCTAAGGGACTTCAGTCAGCCAATGTATTGACTAGTGCCATCAAAGGAAGAGTACCAGTGAGCCTTTTCAACCCAAGCGTGAAGGCTATGGAGTTGCAGCCTGAGGAGGCGATCCCTCAGGTGAAGGTAACATTTGGGGAGAAGGGAGAACAAGTTACCTTTCCTCAAGAAAGATGTGGTGGCAGACTGCCAGTTCCAGTTCAAGCGGCATGCCAAGGGCTGATTCCTGCACAGGTGACTAACTTAAGGGTGTTGCCAGAGAAGCATCAAGAAGCCTTTTCTAATGATGAGGTGACCAGTTTTGATGACGGGGTCAAAGGTGTCCATTACAGGCCAAAGACAACCAGCAAAGTTGCTCTCCGTACAGCTAAAGACACAGCCCAAAGTAGGAAAAGGACTTATGATCGCAAGTCCAGTGGGGCTCTCATCAGGCCTGGTGACCGTGTACTAGTTCGTAACCATGGACAACAGGGGCGTAATAAAATACAGGATAAGTGGGAGTCAAATCCCCACATTGTAGTTACTCACAACAATCCCGAGCTACCAGTTTACACCATCCGGCCTGAGCAAGGAGGCCCTCAGAGACTAGTACATAGGGATCAACTAAAACATTGCACTCTTAGTCCAGTCAGGGACCATAGGAGGCGTACATCAGCACACCCTGAGGAGAGAGAAACCGATTGGGGGATGGTTCTAGTCTCACAAACTGAACACAGAGGGGAACAGAGTGGGGCAAACCCAAACCCTAATGAGAATGGCCAGATCCCTCAAGCTGACCCAGTATTACCCGAGGACAGGGAAATAGAAAATATGGGTAATGAACCACCAGATTTAAGAAGATCCCAGAGGGCTAATAAGGGTGTACTGCCTGTTAAATTTAGAGATGATTATGTTATTGGTTCTATGTAATGTTTTAATTAATATTATTATGTATAGTATGAGGAAGTAGATGTGAAATGTTTAATATGTTAAATGTTCTTTTGATGTTAATGGGTTTGATATGATGTGGGTATATGTTGTTAATAATGGGTCCGGAGGTATTAGTGTAAACCTTGTGATTGTGGCAGAATTTTAGCAAGGGGGAATGTAAGGGGACTGTTATCCCCTTACTAACATTCAGAGCTCCCAGTACCAGAAGGGGAAGGGTCGATGGGACTGACAGTCCCCAGGGGCAATGGGGAGAGGCCAATGCTCCAGGTCAGCTCTGATTGACAGGGCGGGCAGGCGAATCAGGGAGTCAGGAGGTCAGGGTGAATCCCGTCCTCCGTGTGAGCTGAAGTTGCCTGAGTCAGAGTGAGTGGGGCCGAGCTAAGGAGAGGGCAGAAGCCAGAGCTGAGCTGAGCTGAGCTGGGCCAGATCTGGAGGGGCCAGAAAAGCAGCCCAGAGACACAGACCTGCCCTGGGAGCAGAGGTGCAGCCCAGAGAGACAGACCTGCCCTGGGAGCAAAGGTGCAGCCCAGTGAGACAGCCCTGCCCTGGGAGCAGAGGTGCAGCCCAGAGACACAGACCTGCCCTGGGGGGAGAAGCTGTAGGAGCCAGAGCCAGAGGGGCCAGGGCAGCAGCCCAGGGAGCTGGAGGCAGAGCAGCAGCAACAGCAGCCGTGCAGAGGCAGAGGAGCTGGAGCTGAGGCAGAGCTGTGGAGCTGGGGCTGGAGCAGTCCGGAGCCGGGTGCGGTGAGCAGCTTGGGAGAGCGAGGGGAACCCTGGGCAGTGGGCCCAGCACAGGGAGAGGCCTCAGCCAAGGGGCCCTGCAGGCCAGACTTGCAGGGGGATCTAAACCCCGACAGGGCTGGGGCAACGCTGGGAAGAAGGGTCCTGCCACCCAGAGCCTGCGAGCGTGTGGCCACCGCCGGAGCAAGTGTCCAAGCCACAGCGTCCCTGCAGCACAGCCAGGGCCTGAGAAGGAGCCTGGGACTTGCACAGGAACAGACTGAACTGCCCTGACATTTTAGAGACACTGTTGTGATGTTCCCTGCCACAGAGCGGGGCGAAGTGTTTCCATTAGCCTTTCCCATTTTTCCTTATTCCTGTTACAAATTAATTGTTAATTAAATAATTTGCATTTGCTTTGAATTGTATGCAGTGATCAGTGGGTCAGGGAAGCATCCTGTACAGAGAGAGTACCCCGGAGTGGGGACACCCTAGCCCCTGACCTAGGTGACCACAGCAAGGTTGGGGGTCGAGCCCCCCCAGGAATCCTGGGCCCAGCCTTGTTGGGGTTACGAGGACTCTGCCAGACAGGAGAGTACAAGGGGAGTCCTCGAGGGCAGGGAGGCCTCTGGGGTAAAGGAGGTGGGAGCGAGGACTGAGATCCTTCCGCTAGCCCATTTCACCGGGGTAGTGCAGAGACGAGGAAAGTTCCCCACAATAGCGGGACTATTCCCCCGCTTACACGTGCACTGGGAGATCATGCTGGGGGAGAGTAGAACTGGCTACGCCAACTCTACACCCATAGGGAATTCCACCTACATAGAGAGGGAAAGCCCTGGGCAGGGGGTCTTATAATCCCTTGATGCTCGCTCCAGGGGACTGTGGGGCATTGATGAACTGGGCCCCAATGTTGATTGGTCAGTTTCAGGGCCCAGGTCAGCTTCCAGTGGCACCGTGGGAGCTGCAGCTGGCTCGAAGTGAAGACGTTTGATACCTGAGTGTCTGAAACACATTTATATATTTACTAGCCCATCAAAGAGTTAACATAGCTGGTAGTAGATGTGTCAGCGGCACCAGGATTAGGGGAAATATTCATTGTAATTGCTCCTCACTGCAGCCTCATTTCAGGAAGAAAAGGAGATTGAAATAAACTGCTCTTGTAAGAGGCTATTCAGTGGGAGTGAAAGAGCTAATTTTGTGAGACAAGTAGCTGTCTCATCACTAGACTTTTTGTGGTTTATTTCGCCTTGGCTTTTTTATTCCTCTTCCTCCCCTCCCCACCCTGGCCCCTTCCCCCAACTTGGCAAAAACAACAAAAAATTCCCAGCTTAGTTCCTTCTGGAATAAGCATGTAGGCTCTACCTGAGCTACGTATATTCATCACAGAGCTTTGAAAGTGATGAAAACTATAGTTGCCTCTGGAGACAGTGGCAATAACTACAATCTGTCCTGCCAGTTATCAGCAAGAGATGTCACTGTTTAATGTCCTTTAAGTTTCAAGGATAAACAATATTTTCAAAAAGTAATGGGGTAGTCTAGTCCCCATCTCATCTCTCCTGTGATTCAGACAGACAGATAGCTAGACAGACAGAGATCGCTAGACACAACGTACATGGCCCTGGTGACCATCACATAAACGACACTTCCCAAATTGTAATATGAACCGCAAAACAGCTAAATTGACTTGATGCTCTATTCTTGGAAGTCACTAAGGCCCAGATCCTCCAAAGGAATGTAGGTGCCTCCTAGTGAATCCAATAGGAGTTAGACACCTAACCACCTTTTGAGGCTCTGGACCTAAACTGTGCTCATACCACCACAGTAACTAGCAGACTTGTGGCCTCTAGTAAAACACATGCTTAAGTGCAGCATGAGGTTAAGTGCTTTCCTGAATAGGTGTGGACTTCAGCGAAGGCTTCAGTATTTTCTTGAATCTGGACCAGTGTGAATAATTCGCAGGGAATAAATTCACCTGGCAGATTCTTTTCCTTTCTGTGATTTTTTTAAATTGAAGTAAGTACAGACACTCCGTGAAAAATGGGAATTGCAAAGCAGCCCTTAACAGAGTTCAGTGTGGCGTCTAGGGAGGAATGCAGACCCGATACATTTTAATTAGACAATTATACTAATAAGAAGAGAAAATAGCAACATTTAGGCCCCGATCCTGCAAACACTTTAGCACATGCTATGAACTCATTGCTCCACTGAACTCACAGTGCAGATCAACAAGTGTATGCAGGATCTGGACCTTTATTGATTTATATGGACCGAGTATTTCACATAAACTTGATTTAAAAGATTGAGATTGAAGACCCGCACTCTGCTCATGAAATGTCCCTGAGCAGATCACACAGTTTCCTCAAATGTATTTATCATTTAAATGAATGGAACTTTTTGCTGTTTTTTCCCCCTCGAGTATGGGCTGAGCCAGATTGATTGTTTGATTGAAGCAGATTGCTCAGCACCTTGCAAGACTGAGCCCTAAATTCGTTAGCTCCTTCAAGAGTTGCTAGGGTTTAAATTCTCTCTAATGGTAAGACAATTATATCTGCACATTATTAATCAATTCATATATCTAACTTCACAAGGCCATGATCAGAATGGTTAAATATCTGTGCTTTGCACTCTATTGGTCAGATTTTTAATTACAGAGGGCTCTTCCACACCACTTTTCCAGTGTAAATTACCCCTTTACTCTGAGGTCCTTCATACTTCTAGAGCTAGAATAAATAAAAATTGGGCCCCATAGTTTCTTTAGTATAACTGTGCAGCAGCTGAAGACTCTGAGAAAGTAACAACAGCCAGCATTGTATTACACTAATAGCAAACATTTATTCCTCTCAACTAGGTGCACATATTCCAGTCCCAAAAGAGCACCTTTCATTCTTTTCCATCTAGAAATGAATTGCAGGTGTATGGTTATTAAACACTTATTATTTTACAGCACACATGCATGCAGCACCTGTTGAAGTCAAAGGGAACCTGAGGTCTGCATCCGAGGGCAGAATTTCCCTCTAACGGACTGAGGGCAACTAGATGCCGATGTGCATTTACTAATGGGATTGACAAGGCGATAAATTACAGAAAATGTTGGGCTCCATTTTCACAGGGAGGCTGCAATTTTCTAATGTCTTCCCCAGAGAGATTCCTCACCGTCTGGAGATATGTAAACAATTACCTGATGTGAGGGATGGTGTAGTGCTGTTAACATACTGCATCAGTAGCTTGGTTTTAACTTAACCTTAGGCAGAGGTGAAAGTAAGCCGGTACGGTCTGGTACGGCGTTCCGGCAAAAGCCAGTATGCCGTGCTGGACCGGACCAGCATCCCCAGCGGTGATTTAAAGGGCCTGGTGCTCCTTCCACTGCGGAGAGCCCTGGGCCCTTTAAAGCACCACCGGAGCCCTCCTGCCACTACGGGTAATGGTGGCAGGGCTTCAGAGGGGATTTAAAGGGCCCGGGGCGCCAGCCGCTGCGGAGAGCCCTGGGCCCTTTAAAGCGCTGCCGGAGCTCTGGCAGCAGAGCTCGGGTGGTACTTTAAAGGGCTCGGGGCTCCCTGCGGTGCCTGGGCTCCAGCAGGGATTTAAAATGCCCGGAGCTCTGCGACAGCAGAAGCCCTGGGCCCTTTAAAGTGCCACCCGAGCCCGCTGCCAGAGCTCTGGCGGTGCTTTAAAGGGCCCGGGGCTCCCCGCAGCGGCCGGAGCCCCGGTCCCTTTAAATCCCCGCCTGAGCCCAGTTGCCAGAGCCCCAGGGCTCCAGCAGCCAGGCTCCAGCAGGGATTTAAAATGCCCAGATCTCTGCAGCGGCCGGAGCCCCGGACCCTTTAATTCGCCCCTGAGCCCCAGGGCTCCCAGCCGCCTCTGCAGCTGGTAGCTCCGGGGTGATTTAAAGGCCTCAGGGCTCCCAGCCAGAGCCCCGGGGCCTTTAAATCACCTCTTCCGGTTGAGGCCACGCCCCCCTACCCAGGACTCTGGCATACCGGTTAGCCCTGTAAGTTACTTTCACCCCTGACCTTAGGGGAGATGCAGGGTCACATTCTGTAGTAACACACTCTGTGCAATCCCACTGAGCTCAATACAGTTGTATGGGAAGATGAAGGATAGAAGTTGGCCTGTAACAGTTGACTTTAGGGGATTTGGAAAGAGCAGTGAGAAACTCAGCCCTTTGATTCCTAGGGGACCAAGTGACCCCCTTTTCTTGGTTTCAGTTCAGGCATGTTCCCACCCATCTCCGCTTTGGGTAGAGTTTCAGGTTCAAACAACCCTAAAAACTCTAAACAAAATTCAGCCAATGCGGCCCAGTTTTGCTCAGGATCAGAACTCTGCCCAGGAGCACTTGAAACGTGACAAGTCTGGAATGAATCCGATGTGGTTTCAGGTTTAGTGAAGGAAGCTGTGCATAGCTCTAGATTCATGCTCTACCTCTTCCTTCACTACAGTCACAGTAGCGTCTCAGTCAACTTGCTGACACAGGCCCAGATTCAGCAAGGCACCCGAGCACATGCCGGATTTTAAGCACATGGGTAACCCCACTAAAGTCAGTGGAACTGCTTACACACTGAAAGTTAGGCTTGCACTTAAGGCCATAGGGATTGCTTACATTGTGGAAGGGTTTGATGGGGCATCCTACCTTGTCTGCCACACATGGGACCTGATCCAGAGCCTATTGAAGTCAATGGGAGTCGTTCTATCTCCTTCAATAGACCTTGGATCGGGGCCATGGTGAACAAGTTTAGGCATATATGTGTGTGTTGTCCCCAAGACTAAGCAATGCCTCCCTCTCCATGTACAGTTTCACATGCAAGTTATTCCTGTTGTTAGGAGGAATACAAGAGGGGGCTGTGTGCAGGGCTTGTCTTAACCAAGCTATGAGTACACCACAATGCTGTCCTTGCAGTGGATTGGTACATCCAAGTTGGGGGTTCGCTACTTCCATTTCCAGGTGCCAGCCAGAACTTAGGTGTATTTTTTTAATGTAAAATGATTGCAACACAACTGTAGCAAGACCAATTTATTGTCAAGATTAAGGGGGTTGCCGTCTTTCTCACTCTTCTTACAGGGACACTGGGCCTCATTCTGCTATCAGTTACACCAGTTCAATTCCAGAGTAACAGAGGACAGCATTTAGCCCACAGCCAATAAGATCCCACATACTGGGCGGTATGATTACAATATCACTAGATGATTGACCAAATGGTTTGGTGCCAGCCCGATTCAATGTTAGCAATCAGATTGTTTGTTTGCTGGTGAAGCTGCAAGCCCATCTTGGGCACTGCAGAAAGAAGAACCACCCCCAGTTCCTACAGTAAAAAAGCTCTGCAAATTGAAAGCAATATTCAGTTGTTACTGTATTAGGTTGCTCCAAATTCCCCCAATACATCTGCAGACAAAAAAAGGGGAGAAAAAATCAATAATGAAGCAGACCTCAAGCCCTTAGAAAGCTTGTTTACAAAGCCATGGTATCCACAGCCCAAGTCAATGAAGAGAGGATGCCAAAAGCAGAAAATTACAATGTGTCAGTGTATCTGCCCAGCAAACAGCTGCATGTAATGGGCACGCCAAGCAGAGAACACACAGATTTCAGAGACTGAAATGAGAGCAAACAAGGAACAGCAGAAACACAGACACTGAAATGTGTTAACAGATGAGAGGAATCTGTCACCCATACCACAGTCAGATAGTCAAAAAGGTGAAAACAAGTCCTTAGAAGGACTGGAGAGGGAGAAAAGCAAAGCTGCAGAAGATCTATGGGAGCTTGTAGGGGATTAGAAAGAAAATGAGTGCGGGCTGAATTGTTACATTTGGGTGACTAAGATTGGTTGGTTAGCTGTGGATTTAGTGTGTGGAGTGATTTTCCAAAGGTGCTGAGTGATGGGAGCTGCGGCTGCCCAGGCATTCCGGAAATGACGTCACCTATTATTTTAGGTGACATACGGATTTCAATATTTAACGTTCGACAGCCGAGTTGGAACATTGTCGCCTAAGCTTTGGCAAGTCCAGATTTCTACTCTCAGATGCCCCTCTCACTCCAGGAAGCAAGATCACAGCATTCTATTCATTTCTTTGGCACTTCTGCCAGGTCCCCATCCATCTCTGAACAGGACGCATTGGCTTTCCTGTTTTCCAGAATGTTGCCCTGGATTTGTGGCAGCCTGAGCTCCTGGCTGTACATCCCTCAGCAGGGGCAGCAGGTTTGTATAATTTTTGGTGGTGCCCAGAATGGTTTCAAGTCCTGCCCCCACCCCACAGATGCCTAAGGCTCTGGAGGGTATTGGGGTGCAGGAGGGGGTGCGGGCTCTGGGAGGAAGCTTGTGTGCAGGCTCTGGGCTGCGGCAGGGAGTTGGGGTGCGAGAGGGGGTGAGGCACTTACCTCAGGCAGCTCCCGAAAGCAACCAGCACACCCCTCTGGCAGCAACTCCTAGGCAGGGGGGCTAGGGGTCTCCGTGCTGGGGGTCTCCGTGTGCCGCTTGGGACGGGGGCAGCATGCAGAGACACGCCCCCCAGGGGCTGCAGGGACGTGCCGTCCACTTCCAGAAGTGGTACACCGTGCAGAGCGAGGGCGGGCAGGAAGCCGCTTTAGCCCCACTTTGCTGCCAGTGGTGGTGGCCGGGGCCCCCAGGCCCTTTTAAATTGCCTAGAGGCAGCAGATGGGGCCGGGAGATACTCCAGGGGAGGTACGTGGGGGCAGCAGGCGGAGCCAGGGGAGAGACCCGGCCCTGAATATTGGGGAGCACGGGCACCACGGACCCATCCAACTCACCGCCCCTGTCCCGCAGCTCTTTTACCAAACTCAGATGTCTGGATGCCTAGCCAAAGCTTTTTCTAATGACTGTATCTGAGCTCTGTTCTCCCTGCCTGGCCTGCTACAGGGATGTTTCCCTTCCTCTGGGGAGGGCACCTGACGCATGTTGTGGGGGTTCTGATGCACTCCTCCTCTTTTCCCCACTGATTGTAGTTATCATTGGGCTAGACTGAGCCTTTAGGTTTAACCCTGAGTGAGGGATGGTCTGTAACTGCTCTGCACAAGAAACAGCCCAAAAGGGAGCAGATGCTACATGCTTCAGGGCACTGCCAGGAAAACCTTGAGCTAGAGTCCTGGGAGTGGGGAAATGGACTGGGAAGGACACGATGGAGGAACCAGAATTGCTTAAGGCAGGAGATGCAAGCCTTTGTAATTGGGCTGGAACATATTACAACATAAGGTGGCCAGCTTTTGCCAGTTTATGATCAATCTCATTAATGTAATGGAGGAAGGCACAAGCTGTAGGATGGGATCTTCAGCAACCTGAAATGCAAAAAAGAGTCCTACAAAAAGTGGAAACTAGGTCAAATTATGAAGGAAGATCTATCTATCTATCTATCTATCTATCTATCTATCTATCTATCTATCTATCTATCTATTAAAAAAAACACAAGCATGCAGGGATAAAATTAGAAAGACCAAGGTACAAAATGAGATTAAACTTGCTAAGTACCTAAAAAGTAACAAGAAAACATTCTACAAATGCATTAGAAGCAAGAGGAAGTCCAAAAACAGAGTAGGCCTATTACTCAATGATGAGGAATTTCCTAGGGAAGCTGTGGAATCTTCTTCATTGTAGGTTTTTAAGAACAAGTTAGAGAAACACCTGTCAGGTGTTTGTCTAGTTAATACTTAGTCCTGCCTCAGTTCAGGGGACTGGACTAGTTGACCTCTCGGGGTCCCTTCCAATCCTACATTTCTATGATTCTATGCTTTAGTCAAACCCACATTATTGGGATCAGTATAGGAGTAACTGGATGAAATTTAGTGATCTAGATATAAAGTCAGACTGGGTGAGCTAATGGTTTCTTTTGGTCTTAAACGCTATGAACATTCAATCCAGATATCTGACCTGAATGGATCCAGAGGAAATATAATGAAAACAAGTTTTCTGAATTGTGATCTTGCTGGCACAACACATTTTAAATTCTCATTCAGTTGTTATGTACAATTTGCTCTTCTCTGTTTACTGAGACACCAACATTAATATTTTTCTTCCCGTCTTCCTGGCACCCATACAATAAAAATCAATGTTCTACTTAGGGAAATTGTTCAGCGGGTATTAATTTTGCTACATACAGCTCCATATCAATTTTGTGCTTTTTCAGTTGCAAATTGAAATCCAGTTGTAAAGAGTTACTGTTGTAATCAGAGTTAAGTCTACTGAGTTCTTGAAAAAAATAAGAATTGAATTACAATAATACAAACAAATGCATAAAGTGCTGAATGCAAAATTGGAGAGGGTGTGGAGAGAGACGAAAATCAAACTAATACTGTATTAAGGCTGCTCATTTTCCAGTTTGGCTCTTTGTCATGTAAACCATGCTGTGCTAGAAGAGAGGCAAGAGCTCTAATATAATCATTACTGAGCACAGCCAACAGGCCTAAGCCAAAGCCCACTGAAGTCAGTAGGGGTATTTCTACTGAGTTCAATTAGCTTTGTTTCAGACCCAATGGGAACAGCACACATAATTGTCAGACCCCTAATGAAGCTGCTCCTTGACGGATGCTCACCAGGCTGCTGTGTTTGTGTCCTAAGACTGGATCTGTGAACTTTTAGGATCCCCTTTGTTCTGGGTAGGCTCAAAGCACTCTCCTTTTATAGCATCTAGGCTTACTCCTTGGACATAGACTGGTAGCTCTTCTGAGAAGTGGGACTCCGCTGTCCAAGTGCCCTAGACTCCCAGACTAGTGCTGACTTCCCCTATGACTCTGCAGTATCTTTAACGCACCCACCCTTCCCCATAACTTCACCCTTGTGGGCGCTCTGGTTTATAGTTTACCCCTTCAAGGTCATAGGATAGTTGAAGCACATAACACACAGACTTTTCAGAAGGATTTCTAAAACGATCACTCTTTAGACAGCCCAAGACATATGGAGATCCATGCAGAATAAGAAACACCCGCACACAATTTCCTGCCTCAGTTTTCCCACCATTTTTGAGAGTGTTCTTTGGGATTTGGTCAGAGTGCTCTAGGGAGTCCAGGATCCTTCCTCTTTCTGTTCTCCTCCTGTACAATCTTGCCTTCTGATTCTTGTCTTTCCTCTATAATAGCCGGTGAGAGACCCTTCCCTTTAGAGACGTCCACTCCCCTCCTTCCAGGTGAACTCCCTGGTCAGCCACAACCCACATTTCAGATGATCAGAATTCCCTGTCAGATGGTCTCTTGCTTGGTCACCACACATCTGGAGTCTGGATTTGAGAAACTGCTTTTCCTGGGCACTAGCCAGCTTTTTGTCCAAGGGTGCTTCCATCTGAACGGACAATCATTAAGTTTTAATGACCCTTTGTTGTCAGTCCTCTGCTAGGTGCAAGAATTTCTCCTGACACCTCCGGTGCGCTTCAGCTCAATGTGGAGATTTCAGAGCCAAGGTGAAGGCCTCATTGGCTCTTCAAACTCTTTATGATCAAATTGGTACTCAGAAACCAAAATGGAGTTTGTAATTTGATATAGATACATACAGAGAGTTATGATGTCAAACAGAATCCATACCTTGTGCATAGGAATGTCTCTCCAAACCTTCACAATAGTACATAGTGGAATTCACAGTCCCTGCCCCAAGGGCCTTACAGTCCAAGCCGTCCCTTGCCCCCTGAAGAAGTGACTGTGACATTCTGCACCCCAAAGCACCCTGTATTTACTATGGTGATGCAAGTATGATATGTTTTGTACAAAGTATGACTTGTGAGGTATCATTCTAAAAGTCTTGATCAGTTGAACATTAATATTCTGTTGGATTGTATGTGCTGCCATTGTATAAAAAGTTATGAAGTTTTGCTATGTGTGTGTTACTGAAAGAAGTTTTGGAGTTGAAAACGCCCACAACTAGCCTTTCAGGTACATGAAAGAAGCTAGACAGTGCTAATGGCCCATCAGCAAAGACAACAGGCTTGTTGGAAAGGGCTTCTCCTCACCTGGGAATGCTTCAGCAAGCCTATGAATAATGGCTGCTATGACTCAGCGAGGCATGCAAGGGCATGTGACCAGACCACATAATACCGAACTGCATTTTGGTACCTGTATTTTTCCACAAACTGTATTGGGAACCTGGCATGGAGCGAAGGGGTTCCTGCCATGTGGAGAGACTATAAAAGATGGGGAGTGACTTAACCTCACTAATCTTGACTTAACCTCACTCCCCACACAAGAGAACACTTGGAAACGCCCAAGGAACAAAGACTCAACTGAGGGAAGTGCTGGTCCCAGGCTAAAGGGATTTCTATCCTGTGTATGGAAGTTTGATGGATTGCTTGTACTATCTAACATGGTGTACTTGTACTATTACACAGGATTTGAATCAAACAGAGTTTGATTCAAATCTTGTGCAATATATTAGGCTTAGACTACATTTTTGTTTATTTACTAGGTTGCTCTGTTTGCTATCACTTATAATCACTTAACATCTATCTTTCTGTAGTTAATAAACTTGTTTTGTTTTATCTTAACCAGTGTGTTTTTGAGTGGGAAAAATCTCAGCTCAGTTAACAAAGGCTTGTTGCATATCTTCTCCAAATCGAGGGGGAGGTGGACTAATTTAATGAGCTTGCACCATACAGATCCCTGTGCAGTGCAAGATGGCATAATTCTGGGTTTCTACTCAAGTACGGGTGTAAGGCTGGGGAGCTGGGAAATTGGCTGGGGCCTACATTGTTAGTCCATGAGTGGCTAAGGTAAAGCATTCAGGTAACTCTGTTGGGTGCGTGGCACCCCCTGCTGTCGTGTTGGGTGATAACAAGGCCTGGAGGGGCTGTCTTGGTATCACCGGCAGAGCAGTATGGGAGGCCAACCCAGCTGAATGGTTTGGGAGCACAGCTGTGACAGGTGACTAGAGATTCACTCACAGTTTCTCGTCTCCTGGCTGGGAACAAGGAACCAGAGAAGGATCAGACAGTCCCTCTGCTCAGATAAGAATTCTCTCCTCGCTTGGTCTCCCGCATGGTGTTTTCCCCACGCATTGCCAAATTAGGGTGAATTTTTACAGGACTGGCAAAAGGCCCACCCCTGGCAGAAGGGTGACCCTCTTAAATTTCAAGTTTCTGCTCCACAGCATGGGGACACTACAGCTTCCCAACAAAATGGTTGTAAGAATTTTTTTTAAATGGGAATAAAAAGGTATTTTCCTTAATCTCATTCCCAGGAACGGTTGCACCATTTCTCCTAAAATTAAAAATAAATAAATAGATTGCCCGAGGCAGATGCTTAGCATGGAAAATGTTAATCTGGACAGTTAGAGTTTAGAAAAGATACAAACATACAGCAGTGACCCACATTTTGGAGCTATGAATGATTCCCTTTTACCACTGAATCAGTCCTTATCTTTAGGGTCAGTGGTTTGGGGAAGTTGCTCTCTGATTGTATATGTACAGTATTGAAAGTAGAATGAAAGTAACTTTAATGCCCTGGCTTTACAGTCAGGTGCTGATTTGATAGACAGTTAATGTGGCACAGAAAATGTGTTTAAGACTACAGTATGCAAACGATTATTTTCTCTGTCAGCTGCAGACCGTGGTAAACTAAGAGTATTTTATTCCTAGCAGACAGGAGAAATCTCCAGGCATGAAAACCCCATGGATTTTGCAGCCTTTTACAGATTTTGCTGTTTTTTCAAAATTTGAGCTTTCATTAGGGCCCAAAACGCAGCTGCCAGGTACTCATTAACCTGTTTAATTTCCTCTGCAGAACACAGACGAAAGCAAAATAGCACCAGTCAAGGTGAAAATTCTTGATCATTCATCTAAATGGTGCTAACTTTGAAACCTGGCATTGACTGTTTAAATGCTAAAAGATTGGAGCCAATTCGTCTGTGTAAGTGGAACTTAGCTTTCACGACTGAAAATGAATAACAAGTTACTTCTGTTAGCCTACAAGACACTTATTTACAAACAAAACACAAAGTATGGTACACTGGGACTAAGCATTAATTGCCATCACATTTAAGGATAGATTTAGATAGTGATGTAGCATTATGGATCTGTTATTCTCATATATTGCAGATATTTTCACAACTAATAACAATAACAATTTCCATTTATATAGCCCCAAAGCACTTTACAATCTATGTATCTGTATCACGCCGGGTAAATATGTGACGTCTCCTTCTCTAGCGGCTGATTTACACAGAGGATAGGAATTTACTGCTACTAACTCGTAGTTACTCCTTTTGCATGAGTGATGCAGACTTGTACTTCACAGTTCAAGGTTCTGGATTCAATCCTTGCCAATGAACATCATTGTGCATAATTACAAACTGGTCTGTGAGCATCACATGCCTAGGAGAAGCTTCCCCTGATGAGGAAGTATGCAATCCATTGTCAAAGTGTGGGTCACATTCCCCTAGAGCAGTGGTTCGCCACACCTGTGGGCTGCATATGCAGCTCTCTAAGTGTTATGTAGGCCACATCCACACTATATATATACTATTTGTATGGCCCTGAGGATGTCACATGGGCCACAGCTATGTGCTGATTGGGCCACAAGTGGTGGAGAACCACTGCCCTATAGTGTATAATTCACATAGAGGAAAATAGCCTATTACTGCTACTCACTAATGGAGCTTCTCCTTTATTGCCAGTGAGAGAGGCCTGTGTTTTGGTGCTGCACTCAACCCCTCCCCCACAACATGTCCCCGTTGACAACATGTAGAGAGAGTCATTGTATAGACATTTAGTGTGTGTGATATATACAATAATTAGTGATGAATGAACCGCTAAAGGTTAAACAGCATCTCAAATACAGGATGTTGATCCCAACTACTCGATCCTCTTGTGGGAACCCCCTTATCAGATCACAAAACCCACTCTCTCTAATTAAATCAACAGGCCTCCTTATCACCGGCTTGCTGATGACTTCTTGTCTTGGTGACCTGCTACACCCCATCCGTATCTAGGCTGGCATTTGGGAAGCCTACCTCCTGCACTGGGGTCCTTGGAAAGTGCCTGGTGTCTGTACAATCCCCTCCATATTCTTCACAAGGGACCAGGTGGGACCATCATCCAACAAGATCTTCCTTGCCAAGATCTTCTGTGGGAGGGAGGGAGGTTGTTGGCCATCCCAACCCTTGGTGCTGAAGCAGGGCAATACAGAAGCCTCTCAGTTGCTCTGACTCTTTACGTGTTAACATCCCCATAGAGTTCAGTGTGCCCCAGAGTGCACTGGAGATCCTGTTCCAGCTCAGGTTGGTGCCGTTAGAACATAGATCACCAAAAGATATTTGTGTAAAAAATGGCCCCTCAAAATGTGAGTAAGAGACATGACCTGGAACGTGAGGATGAGGAATTTAAACTTTGTACAGCAAGGGGATGCTGCTGAAGGATCTGGTGGAACAGGTTGACCCAGATGGAGTGACAGGAGAGGAGAAACCCTGCAATTAATAATGTTGCGCTGATTGTAGCAGAGGCAGGCATCTCCATGAATAGGATAAAGATTTATTTGGGGGAAAGGGGGTAATTTTCATTGCCCTAAAGAGCAGCTAGCTACATATCTGCAGTCTACTCACTGTGTCATAACACAGTTATAATTACTGCAATTCTGGGGTATGCTTCATAGCTTTGTCTCCAGATGCCGCAAGAAGTGATGGGTCATAGTAAGCACATATCATTTTGGGAGCACCATGGGAGCACCCCGCACCAGGCCCATCAGATTCTTGTTATCACATGTCAATAAAAGCAAGGAGAAGGCCTGTTGATCCCTGCTGTGCTTTTTATTAATTAGTGTTATTATTTACTATTATGCACAATGTTTAATATGGAAAAAAGCAATAACTTCCCCAGAATCAAGTCCAGAAACGCATTTTCTTATACTGTAAATAAAGATGTCTCTTGTACATGGCAGTGCATTAAAAGGATGTAATTACCTTGTACCATAAGGGAAGCAGTGGAGTTCACATCTTCTGTACAAAGACCCACGTCTTCCCTGCTCTTTCAGGAGGGCAGTTGGCTCCTGACATTCTGGAATTGCTGCTATTTGGCAGTGCAGGGCAGCAAAATACGAGGGGGATACATACCTTGTCAGGATTACTTCTTCTCGCTCCTCTGTTCCTTCTCTGGTATCTCTGAGTTCACTCCCTCAGGTGATAGGCCTCCTAGAATCTCACAATTCTCCCACCCATAGACCAGAATCTGGGTACAATACCCGCTCTGACTGGATTTCCTCCCTTCAGGAGCTTAGGACCAGTGTTATGCAGTGATCAATAACCTTCTTAAAATAAGGAGGTTTAATTAGCAAATGGAGCCAAGCACTAGAGAAAATTATTTAAAAACAAACGACAGCCTACCCCCATCTCTAGACTCATCCAAAATTATCCTTCACTTCCAGCTAAACCAGATGGGATTCTCTCTTGAGTTACAGGAACAGAATAGACCCAACTTACACTTTTTCAGCAAGCTCCAGAATTCTTGGGACCCAGCCTGGGCTCCATTTGCCATCCAGTTATGCCCAGGCTATTCCCCTCCTTTCCAGGATACTCGCCATGCTCAAAGCCCCATTCCCACATGTGCCTGAGGCTTGTCTACACAGTGCATGATTCCACACCAGCTGGGATGTATATTCTAGGGTGCAGTAGCGTGTCGTGGCTTGTGTGGACCTTGCTGCTGCGTACTAAAAGTTCACAAGTGCACGTGAATGTAGTCCTGAGCATGTTGCTCAAAAGGCATTTGTTACAGGTCCTAGGTGTGAGGTCTTCCTTTTGCCAGTTGACCAGACAGGCCACCTAAGATAATACCCCTGTGGTGGTTGCTCTACTCTGTGGCAGTTAGACCTATTCGGCTTAACGGCTTTCAGTTGTAGGCCTTGTGTCTATGTAATGTGTGCTGAAAATGTCTGCTCCCCCGCGTATTCTAATGCACTACCTCCGGAGTCGTGTTCAAACGCCATATTTTGGAGGACAGAACAACGTCTGTTACCAAGCATGCCTCACATCTATCACATCCTCTTGCCCATTTTAGAGCTGCCCAGTTCTGTGAGGGTTCCAGCACGTCCACTTTTGGTCAACAGGGATAGCATTAAAGGATCTGACTCTGCCTCGATTCTTTAGTTCTAACCCTTCATTTAAGAGGAAAATGAGGGCCGCGGCGGGGCTGGAGTAGAGGCTCCCCTCACACACAACACTCTGGGAGTGCAGATTCCCTGGCGTTACTCTGGCCGGGCACTGGGAGAACAATTTGAGCCAAAGCAAACATGGAAATAGGATCTTATATGTTTGTCCAAGACAGGAAAATCATCCTTGTTTTTCCCATTCTTTAGCAGTTCAAAGAACATTGTGTCAAGGAGCACAGGGCAATACACAGCCCATTTTCAGCTTCACCACGTGGCAGTCCCAGGAGCATCTTTGGAGCCATCAAGACAACTATGCCGGATGCAGCCCATTGGGTTGCTTTAGCCCGGTCACATTGCATTAGCCATGTCACTTAAGATATTGCAACAGGGCAGACAAGATCTGATGGTTTGTCAGGGGGAAGAGCTGGATGAAAATTGTTCCTGGAAAACAAGGATTTTTTCCCATTTTTTAAAATAACTCCAACATAAATATTGTTCCTGTATCTAGCACCTTTTTCCTGAGGATTTCCACGGCACTTGTCAAATGCATCCATAAAGTAATCACTTCACTCATTCATTAAGTGCGACCACCTTGGATGGTGGTAGACAGCAAACAGCAACACTGCACAACTATTTGGGGTCGGGGAGGGAATTCTGGGGCAAAGGTGCCAGGACCACCATCTATGCTTACCACAAGCCACTGCGGGATCTTTAAGACTATGCAGAACAGAGATGCCCTGGGATTTTTTTAAAACCTCATCCAAAAGTCCTGCTCACAGTAAACTGCACGAAACTCATTTTTCTCCAACACTTCAGAGCTAAACGAAGCCTAATGTTGTTCACACCTTTGCTTCCATTAGGCGTTTTAAACCTGATGTTGAGAACATCACCCCAACATCTTGCAGGATAACTTCTTAAATTAAGCTCATTAGTGTTCACAGGATCAATTTTCAAACCAAGGTACCTGCATCTGGACACCTAAACCCATATTCAAGCACGATGCTGAACAGCTGCAGCTCCAGAGAAAAGCAGTGGGAGCTGCTGGGTGCTCAGTGCTTCTGTAAATCAGGCCACTTAGGGTATGTCTACACTACCAGAGTAGTTCGATTTTACTTAAACCGAATTTGTGAAACCAATATTACAAAGTTGAAAGTGTGTATCCACACTAAGGACAGTAATTCGACTTTGTGAGTCCACGCTAACGGGGCAAGCATCGACATTGCAAGCGGTGCACTGTGGGTAGCTATCCCACAGTTCCCACAGTCCCCGCTGCCCATTGGAATTCTGGGTCAAGCCCCCAATGCCTGCTGGGGCAAAAAATGTGTCACGGGTGGTTTTGGGTAACTGTCGTCATTCAACCCTCACTCCTGCCCTCCCTCCATGAAAGCGCCGGCGGGCAATCAGTTCGCGCCCTTTTCTACTGATTGACAGCGCGGACGCCACAGCACCGCGAGCATGGAGCCCGCTGTGATCATCGCTGCAGTTATGGCCATTGTCAACACCTCGCGCCTTATCGTCCACCTGTTTCAGAGGCAGATGCTGAGAAATCGGGCAAGGAGGCTACAGCAGCGTGGTGAAGACATTGACTCTGAGATGGTTACAGACCTCTCACAAAGCACAGGACCCCGCATCCTGGACATCATGGTGGCAATGGGTCATGTTGATGCTGTGGAATGGCGGTTTTGGGCCCGGGAAACAAGCACGGACTGGTGGGACCGCATAGTGCTGCAGGTCTGGGATGAATCCCAGTGGCTGCGAAACTTTCGAATGCGTAAGAGCACTTTCCTGGAACTTTGTGACTTGCTGTCCCCTGCCCTGAAGCGCCAGGACACCCGGATGCGAGCAGCCCTGACTATCCAGAAGCGAGTGGCCATAGCCCTGTGGAAGCTTGCAACGGCTGACAGCTACCGGTCAGTCGCGAATCAGTTCGGAGTGGGCAAATCTACAGTGGGGGTTGTTGTGATGCAAGTAGCCAACGCAATCGTTAAGCTGCTGCTTCTCAAAGGTAGTGATCCTGGGAAACGTGCAGGTGATCGTAGATGGCTTCGCTGCGATGCGATTCCCAAACTGCGGTGGGGCTATTGATGGGACTCACATCATTATCCTGGGACCGGGCCACTAGGGCAGCCAGTACATTAACCGAAAGGGCTACTTTTCAATGGTGCTGCAAGCACTGGTGGACCATAAGGGACGCTTTACCAACATCAACGTTGGGTGGCCGGGCAAGGTTCATGACGCTCGCGTTTTCAGGAACTCTGGTCTGTTTAGACGGCTACAGGAAGGTATTTACTTCCCGGAGCACAAAATAAATGTTGGGGATGTGGAGATGCCTATAGTGATCCTCGGGGACCCAGCCTACCCGCTAATGCCCTGGCTCATGAAGCCGTACACAGGCACCCTGGACAGTGAAAAGGAGCTCTTCAACTACCGTCTGAGCAAGTGCAGAATGGTGGTGGAGTGTGCTTTTGGACGTCTGAAGGGGAGATGGAGAAGCTTACTGACTCGCTCTGATCTCAGCGAAACCAATATCCCCATTGTGATTGCAGCTTGCTGTGTGCTCCACAATCTCTGTGAGAGCAAGGGGGAGACATTTATGGCGGGGTGGGAGGTTGGGGCAAATCGCCTGGCTGCTGATTACGCACAGCCAGACACCCAGGCGATTAGAAGAGCACAGCGGGACGCGCTGCACATCCGGGAAGCTTTGAAAGCTAGCTTCCAGACTGACCAGGGTAACCGGTGACTATTACGTTTGTTTAAGCAGAAGCTGAACTTGCCTCCGTTTCTTTTCCCGGTTACTGTTGCCTATCCTCTGCAATTACCAAACCCCTTCCCCGCCTTCCCCCACACCCTTAAAAATAACATAAATGAAACATTGTTCATTAAAACCGTCTTCTTTATTAAGGATTTCTCAATAAAGGGTTGAAACTGGGACGCATACTGCAGTTGGGGATCGGGTGGAGTGATGGAAAGGACGTTTCTAAACTCGGGGAATGAAAGGCTCCTGCTCCTAGAGCAGTCCACAGTGGTGGACCGGTTGTTTCAACAGAGCCTGCCACCACTCCTTTTGGGGACTCTGTGTGTGGGGGCTATGTGACTTTGTGGCGGGAGAGGGCGGTTACAGATCCCCTGCTGCGTGGCTCTGTCATCCAGGCAACGGACCGCTGCATAAGATCTGTAACCGCCATCCCCCACCACAAACCCACAGAGCACCCCCACACGGAACATGAAAACCACCTCCCAAACTGACCAGGGTGCCTAATGGCTGCAATGTGAGTGTGACCTTCTGGTGAACCTGCACCCCTGTCTTTATCCTGCTAAAGGCGCCTATCGCCTCTAATTACCAACCCACTTCCCCCCCCCCCCCTTCAGATACACCATCCTTTACAAGAAAATCAAGGAAACAATACCTAACAGAAAAGTAATTTTTATTAAGGACTTCACAGTTATGGGATGAAACTGGGAGGGTGGCTAAGGCGGGGTGCAGTTGGAGGGAAGGAAAGGAACCATCAAATCTTGGGGAATGAGAGCCTTCTGCTGCTTGAGCAGTCCGCAGGGGTGGAGTGATTGTTTCCACGGCCCCTGCCGCCCCTCCGTCTTGGGACTTTGGGTGAGAGGGGGATGGGACTTTCTGGCAGAGGAGGGTGGTTGGTGATAGAATGAAGCGGGGCTCTTTCCTCCTGCCTCCGGTCCTGCAGAACATCTACAAGGCGCCGGAGCGTGTCCGTTTGCTCCCGCATTAGCCCAAGCAGTGTCTGAGTAGCCCGCTGGTCTTCCTGCCGCCACCTGTCCTCACGAGCTTCAGTCCTCTCCTCCCGTTCGCTGGATGCTCGCCGGTACTGAGAGATGTCCTCTCTCCGCTGTGCCACCTCAGTTCTGGAACTGACAATAAGTTCCGAGAACATCTCATCCCGTGTTCTTTTTTTGCGCCGCCTGATCAGCGCCAGCCTCTGGGAGGGGGATGTCGGGGTAGCCCGGGAGACACTCGCAGCTGTGGGATGGGAAAAAGGGAGTGAATTCCTCAGAAAGATAAATTTTCGCGAACAATGAATATAGTCTTTCCCTGTGAACAAGACCATGCACACTACCTATCACATGTGCAGTCAGTACAAGGTCGAATTTTCTGTCTTTATATTGAGTGCCCGTGGTCTTGCTGTACAGATCACACAAGCGGGGCCGGACAACGGAAATCGGCTAGCAGGAGGCCATGGCAAGCCGTTGACCTTTGGCTGCTGAAAGCTTAATTTACAGCAGCGGCCTCCTTTCACGTTCCAAGCACTGCTCCTATCGTTGGCCATTTCCTGCTGCCGGCGATCCGGCAAGCATGAACTCTCCCCCGTCACACCCACAGCGCGGCTGTACCCATGAACGGTCCCTGCATGCTGCCTGCGAACCGCTCAGCATGAATGGTTCGCCTCCCCGCCCCCACCGCGTGGCTGTGCTCGGGAAAGATCCCTGCATGCTGCCGGCGAACCGCTCAGCATGAACGATTCGCCTCCCCGCCCCCACCGCGTGGCTGTGCTCGGGAAAGATCCCTGCATGCTGCCGGCGAACCGCTCAGCATGAACGATTCGCCTCCCCGCCCCCACCGCGTGGCTGTGCTTGGGAAAGATCCCTGCATGCTGCCGGCGAACCGCTCAGCATGAACGATTCGCCTCTCCGCCCCCACCGCGTGGCTGGGCTCAGGAAAGATCCCTGCATGCTGCCGGTGAACCGCTCAGCATGAACGGTTCGCCTCCCCGCCCCCACCGCATGGCTGGAAACCGCCGGGTAGAGTTATTTAAAGGAACAGGCAACCAGTCCCCATACTAAAATTCCCCTAATTCAAATCAGGTCACCATGACTGATATCACTCTGATGAGGATTACGGAGACAGAGAAAGACCGCATGCTGCGTGAATGCCAGCAAACACCGGGGCCGTATGCCACCATGCTTTGCCAGGCAATGATACCAGAGTACCAGCTACTAGCCTGGCGTGGAAAAGTTTCCTACCATGGAGGAGGCCATAAGGCCGCTCTCCCCAGGAACCTGATGCAAAGGCTGGCACATTACCTCCAGGAGAGCTTCATGGAGATGTCCCAGGAGGATTTCTCCTCTATCCCCAGACATGTTGACAGACTTTTCGAGTAGCTGCACTGGCCACGACTAAAAACTAAAGTGCCTAGGGCTAAATAATCATGAGAAACCCATTGCTAACATACCATGCCAATTCTATTCAAAATAAATGTATAAAACAGTCACATACTGATCCTTCCCCTGATTCACAGTCCGGGTTACCGCCTTGGGAGGGTTGGTAGGGGATCTCAGTCAGGGTGATGAAAAGATCCTGGCTGTCGGGGAAATCAGCGTTGAAAGCGCTGTTGACTGCCTCGTCCTCCTCCTCTCCTTCCTCTTCTTCCCCGTCCGCGAAAACCTCCGAGGAAGCGGCCGTAGATAAGACCCCATCGTTGGAGTCCACGGAAACTGGTGGGGTAGTGGTGGCGGCCCCTCCTAGAATTGCATGCAGTGCCTCATACAAACGGCATGTTTGGGGCTGTGATCCGGAGCGTCCGTTTGACTCTTTGGTCTTCTGGTATGCTTGCCGCAGCTCCTTGATTTTCACGCGGCACTACGTTGCATCCCAGCTGTAGCCTCTCTCTGTCATGGCTTTTGAGATCTTTTCGTCGATCTTCGCATTCCGTTTTTTCGATCGCAGGTCCGAAAGCACAGACTCATCTCCCCACACAGTGATGAGATCCAAGACTTCCCGATCAGTCCATGCTGGAGCCCTCTTTCTATTCTGCGATTGCATGGTCACCTCTGCTGGAGAGCTCTGTATCGTTGCCAGTGCTGCTGAGCTCACCACGATGTCCAAACAGGAAATGAGATTCAAACTGCCCAGACAGGAAAAGGCATTCAAATTTTCCCGGGGCTTTTCCTGTCTGGCTGTTCAGAGCATCCGAGCTCGGACTGCTGTTCAGAGCATCCACGGAGTGGTGCACTCTGGGATAGCTCCTGGAGCTATTGGCGTCGAATTCAGTCCACACTAACCCTAATTCGACATGGCCATGTCAAATTTAACGCTACTCCCCTCGTTGGGGAGGAGTACAGAAATCGATTTAAAGAGCACTTTATGTCAAAATAAATAACATCGTGGTGTGGACAGGTGCACGGTTAATTCGAGTTAACACTGCTAAATTCGACAGTGTAGACCAGGCCTAATTTAGTTGCCTAAATATGGATTTAACTGTCCAACATTCAACACTTAGGTTTTAAAATTTCCCCCTATTTTCAGGCACCTAAATGCCCATTTAGTCAAACGTTGGTTGGATCTCAGACATCTTGTGGCCAATAATAGTAATAATAGTGCATACAATTAAACATGTGCATAAATCCTTGCAGAAGCAGCGCTTTAGACTGATAAACTAGCTCAGTGGTTTGAGCATTGGCCTGCTAAACCCAGGGTTGTGAGTTCAATCCTTGAGGGGGCCATTTAGGGATCTGGGGCAAAAATTGGGGGTTGGTCCTGCTTTGAGCAGGGGGTTGGACTAGATGACCTTCCAACCCTGATATTCTATGATTCTAAGTCCAAAGCGGTATTGAATGCTATAGGAAGTATCTTTTAATTAGGTGCATACAGAACCTTACACAATAGGGCCTTGAGCCCAGACTGGGGCCTCTAGTGGCTACCACCATACAAATAATAAACAACAATAATAATAATCATTGTATAGACAGAGAGTGACTCTGCTTCTTTGTTTTCCAAGTATATGAGGTATCTGTCCTGCCTGAGAGCGGTGACCATAATAATTTCAGACTCACATCTGTGCAATGTTAGAAAAGGTGTGAGCTGGAACTGCTGTAAGGAAGTGTTGCTCTCTCAACATAACCAACTGGCCAAAATCAGGAATAGAGTCTGGAGAAGTTGTCAAAAACCGGGGGTGCACATTACCAAAATTACTCCCTCCCCAAAAATAGAAAAGCATCAAGATTTCCATCTTAAATTACCAACATTTTCCAGAGAGCTACCCACCTACCAAGTATAAACAACAACAACAGAAAGTGAAGCAAGCTGAACAGTCAGAAAATGTCAGAAATGATTAAGAGCCAACATCTACCGAGGAAAAAAGATGTAGCTTTTCTTTTCTTCCTCCTTCTAAAGAGACACAATGACAAGGTTGTCACTGCCTCTGTTGCTTTGAGGACACTTGAATTGTTATGATGAGAGCCGTGCAACTGGAAACCACTCATTTCAAAGCGTGTCAGTAAGAACGTATGGGAGGGGATCTCACTTTTCTAGCCAGGAAAGAGATGCTTCTTCACCGATTTTGTTCTGTTCTTTTTTGTCTCTCTCAGTCCAGACCCTCCTGGTGCATTGCTGCTGTGCTCATGCTATTATAAATAAAATCTAAGCCTAGGAGGGAAAGGGTGTTTCCTTCCTGTCATCTTGGATTTGTGTCGTGGCTGGCACCACCTTGATAGATAGCGACAGTTCTGCACTGGGCTTCGGCAGAGACTTCGACTTTCCTACTGAACCCCCGCTCAAAATAAAATGAAATTGAAAGGAAAAATCAGAGTTTCCAGCTTTTGTTTGAATTTTCTCATGCAACAGAAAACAACAAAGTAACAACAGAAGAGATCCTGACAAGGCAGATACATCTCAACCTTGCTTAACAATCGGGGCACGTTTGCCAAGCTGACAGAGTTGTGCATTTCTGAGCATCTCCACTCATCCATTCCAGCTAGATGAACCAGGGTTTGACTCCCGGAGACTTGCTGACCTCCCTCATGCCCAATTGATTTGGGAGCATTTGAGAACTGGAACGTGTCAAGAAAAGATCTCCCCGCCATGTGAAGAATACGTCACTTGTGCTACTTCCCACACTCCTGTTCTCAGTGGTAAGGACTTGGTAAAATTAACATGCGTGATGGATCATCAGTGACCTTCCTGTCAGGACCTGGCAAAGCCAGGGGTGCTGGAACACTTTTTATAGGGGTGTGTGTGTGCTAAAAGCCAGCTAATGAAACTGTAAAACTGTGGTCCCCAAACTTTTTACCTCATGACCTGTCCGTGCCCCCTCCCAGTGCCCCAGAGCTGGGGCCAGGAGCAGGGCTGTGGGTTTGGGAGTGGGAGATAAGGACAGGGATAAGGGGGCCAAGGCTGGGGTCACGCTGGGGGTGGTGCAGGGCCAGCAGCCGGGATCTCGGGCAGGGGGCTTAGGGTGAGCATACAGCAAGTGTGAGAAATCAGGACAGCTGGTGAGGGGTAATAGGCACCCATATAGGAAAAAAACCCCAAATATTGGGACTGTCCCTATACATTCAGGAAAGCTGGTCACCCTAGCAGAGCCAGGAGTGGAGCCGGGACCCCAGTGAAGGGCTGGGGGTGCTGCTTGAATGGATACAATGGCTGAAGTGACCTTTCGCCCCTGGAGGGGATTCCTTCCAAGGTGAGGTTAATATATACTGTGAGTAGGAGGGCTTGGTGGATGCTCCGGGAAAGCATGTGTGACCCACTGGTCAGTGTGTATTATGTGTCCCGCTCTGTGCCCGATCCACAGAGGATGTGAGGCTGTTGTAGCGGCAGCTACAAAAGTTGGCTCTTTAGCTCAAGCTACAGACTCATGGTTTTAGCTCTGGATGTCCCTGGTGTCGGCCAACGTGGTGGTCGGCTCGGCTGCTGCTGGTGCTACACTCTTGTGGAGAGACAGAAGACGTTAGGCTCCAAGATCCTTCCTTCCACCCCCCTTCCTGACGATACAAGTAAGTCCCATTGCTTTCAAAGGGAAGACAAAGGACCCCAAGGGCTGCCAACCTAGGTCCGTTCCCCTCCCCTATCTAAATAAACGAACACAGCCGGCCTTGGGAGTGAAAACATTTCCAAAACGGAGTATTTCTTTAAGGATCAGTTTTGCTTAATGGATGGAAGGCTGAGATTGTTCTGAGGTTTTCATTCATAAGTTTCACTGGGTGATGGTATTGGGGACACTTCCCAAAATAAACACGGTCCACATGCTGCAGAAACATATCAATACAGGGCACAGAGTGAGCTTTTGAATGGAGTATCACTCCTGGGAGGGCAAAGTCTCCTCTCCTTTCAGGTCAGTATGGTTTCACCAGTGTGACTGAGAGAAAGAAATAGATCTTTGAAGCCCCTGCATGGCAGGATGTGCCCGGCCCCGTTGTCCAGTGGTGTGCAGATTTAAACAATTCCAGCTTTTGGCCATACAAGTGCATGAACTTTAGTGGTGGGCAACGTGATTCCCATCATTAGCACTTGTACAATCAGTTGGGAAAGAACTCAAGAATCCATTTGGAAGAAAAGCCCTAATAATAAATGGAGCATCAATGAGGGCAAAATGTGGCCTATCATTAAAAATTCATTATCATTTTTAGACAGTGATCAGCAAAACGATGTCTGTGTGATATTGGATTGCACACAAAGTATCTGGATGGGCTTCATAGAATCATAGAATATCAGGGTTGGAAGGGACCTCAGGAGGTCATCTACTCCAACCCCCTGCTCAAAGCAGGACCAATCGCCAACTAAAGCATTCCAGACAGGGCTTTGTCAAGCCTGACCTTAAAAACCTCTAAGGAAGGAGATTCCACCACCTCCCTAGGTAACCCGTTCCAGTGCTTCACCACCCTACTAGTGAAAAAGTTTTTTTTAATATCCAACCTAAACCTCCCCCACTGCAACTTGAGACCATTACTCCGTGTTCTGTCATCTGCTTCCACTGAGAACAGCCTAGATCCATCCTCTTTGGAACCCCCTTCCAGGTAGTTGAAAGCAGCTGTCAAATCCCCCTTCATTCTTCTCTTCAGAAGACTAAATAATCTCAGTTCCCTCAGCCTCGCCTTATAAATCATGTGCTCCAGCCCCCTAATCATTTTTGTTGCCCTCTTCTGGACTCTTTCTAATTTTTCCACATCCTTCTTGTAGTGTGGGGCCCAAAACTGGAGACAGAACTCCAGATGAGGCCTCACTAATGCCAAATAGAGGGGAATGATCACGTCCCTCGATCTTCCGGCAATGCTCCTACCGTTAGCCTTCTTGGCATCAAGGGCACACTGTTGACTCATATTCAGCTTCTCGTCCACTGTAACCCCTAGGTCCTTTTCTGCAAAACTGCTGCCTAGCCACTCGGTCCCTAGTCTGTAGCAGTGCATGGGGTTCTTCCATCCTAAATGCAGGATTCTGCACTTGTCCTTGTTGAACCTCATCAGATTTATTTTGGCCCAATCCTCTAATTTGTCTAGGTCCTATCCTATCCCTACCCTCCAGCATATCTACCACTCCTCCCAGTTAAGTGTTATCTGCAAACTTGCTGAGGGTGCAGAAACACAGTCTGGTACAGATTACTCAGATGCCAATGTATAGCTAAAAGATCCATGTCACCGCTGTGAAAGAGGCAAAGAGATCCTGAGTTTCTTCTGCCCCAAAGGCAGCAAACTCATGCACAACAGAGGTAAATCACAGTGGAAGCCCAGATTGGGAAATATTTTGGAATTCTCTGTGATGAAAGGTGCTGTGTAATTTTGTATACTTTTTTCTAGGATTTGTGAATAGGGCATCTACCTGAGCATTTTGATATTAGTCACAAGTGGGAATGAAGCTTTATTATAGGGTTTAAAATGGCACACATGCATGTTCACATACACCCCTCCCCTGCAGAACGCAATATAGCGTGTTGTTTTTATTCGCCCATTTTGTATTTCAGTGTTAACAACAAATTGACTCCCAATTATTATCATGCTGACAAATTTCCCTAAATTACACCTTCAGCCATTTTTATGACAACGCTGACAGTGCTATTACTGAGCTGAAGAGAACACCCTGCTCAACAGTATTTTCTTGCTCTTAGCACAAAGCAAAGGCAAATTTTTAAAAAAAATAATAGAGCTTTTTGCACATCTCTTTGGGTGATGTGCTTTTTATGCAAATGTCTCATAGTTTTCTACTGTAATGGTCCCATTAAACTCCTTGAGATTATTTGTAAGAGAAAATGTTACCTTGAGATTAAGACATAAAGTACTAAGTGCATTTTTAGGAACAGAGGAGATTTCTCTGTAAAGAAGTTAATGTTCCAAAGAAAGCTTTGTTTATTCGAAAGGTTTTATGGCTCTGCTATTTTCTTCACTCAGCACCTTAATTCTCACAAACCATAAGGCTGTCCAGATGTTTAAAATAAAAAGCCCATTTGGGTATTATCAGAGATTACTGAGAAAAGATATACAGACATGATGTTTAGCTATGCAACATAAATTCCCAGAGTATATGCTACCCAATAAACCTTATATCCTAGCTCTGCTGAAAGACTAACTCATAAATCATAAAAACTAGACAAAAGTTCCTGAATACAATTTACCTCTAGCCAGCTGCCATTAAAAAAAAAATCTACTAGCCAAAGTGATAATCTTTTCTCACTGAAGTATTATTGGGAAATGTGTTTACTAGTGGCAAATATGTCTGTACCCTACCCACATGCAATTTTCAGATGTGTTTGCTGCTTGTAATGTCTTGAGAATAGGGTTGTCTAGTGTCTGAAATACTTGCATTCTCCTTATTACCTGAACCTTTCATCTGCTCTCCTCTAGGGCTACCTAATATGCTCACCATAGCAATTATTGTTCTGCTTCAGGTAGCCTGGCCCACTTGCCGAGTTTCATTTGCTGTCAAACAGTCACAAATTACAGCATTTGCTGCAGACTACCTCTAGTTTAAAGTATCTGTTTGTGCCTGCTGAACTGGAGAACGAACACGATGACGGATCAATGTGCATTTGCAATAATCCATCACAAGCTGATTCTCTGAAGAATGCAGCACAGTAGTAGTTTGCCGGCATTTCCTTTCATTTTAATTTGCTTAGCTATTTTTGGAAATTGTTTGCTATATGAGACTTTGTTTTCATGGTAGGGGTTTGCACTCATGTTTCTTCCCTGTCCTTGTAGAGATCTTAAAAAGGGAGGTTTTTTGTTTTTATTTTGCACAAACTTTTAAGGCCAGCCTGATCTTTAGCTGGTATAAATCAACATTGATGTGCTGGGGATGCTGTTCTACACCAGCTTATTATCTAGCCCAATATTTGTACAATCCACAAAGACTCGGGGCATGTCTACATTACAGCAGCCCTGCTGTGGTGCTTCAGCTGTGCCATTGTGGTGTAGATGCTCCTACATCAACAGAGGAGGTTTTTCCATCCATGAAGGTAATCCATCACTCTGAGAGGCAGTAGCTAAACTGACAGAAGAACTCTTCCATCGACCTAGCTATATCTACAGTGGGGGTTAGGTCAACCTAACCTTAGGGGGAGGGATAGCTCAGTGGTTTGAGCATTGCCCTGCTAAACCCAGAGTTGTGAGTTCAATCCTTGAGGGGGCCATTTAGGGATCTGGGGCAAAAATCTGGCAGGGGACTGGACTCGATGACCTTCAAGGTCCTTCCAGTTCTATGAGAGAGGCATATCTCCATATATTATTATTTAAGGAGGGGAGGGATAGCTCAGTGGTTTGAGCATTGGCCTGCTAAACCCAGGGTTGTGAGTTCAATCCTTGAGGGGGCCATTTGGGGATCTGGGGCAAAAATTGGGGATTGGTCCTGCTTTGAGCAGGGGGTTGGACTAGATGACCATAAGGTCCCTTCCAACCCTGATATTCTATGATTCTATGAACCTAAGTATGTCATACTGGACGTGAAATTTTTTAGAGCCCTGGACTAGACATTTTCAACTGTGTTCTAAGAGATACCCATTGATTGCCAGTTCGCATGTGATAACTAACGCAATTACACATTCTAATACAGACACTTTGTTCATTCCTAGTCTTGTTGAATCCTAGGCTTGTCAAAGGTCTACATTAGAATGGACAGTTCTGTTAGCCATAGACCAGGACCCCATTAGGCTAGGCACCATAAAAAGACAGAACAAAAAGAAGGTCCCTAATCCAGTGGGTTTACCATGGAATATAAAACAAGAAATAACAGATAGATATACACACAAAGGGGAGTAGAAAAAACAGTAAGACAATATCGGTCAGCATGGTAGGCAGGGGTCAGAGGGTATGGACTACATGTTCATGTATGAACATCTCCTTACCTAATAATGATCCAACGAAGTGGGTATTCACCCACGAAAGCTTATGCCCCAATACATCTGTTAGTCTATAAGGTGCCACAGGACTCTTTGTCGCTGACCAGGCAATTACCCATGTACACAATAGCCAACCCGGGCTCCTGGCAGGAATAATCCATGCAGAGGTTGGGACTGACATAATGCTTTTTAGAGATAGAATGCAGGCACATATCGATACAGGCACTTTTGCACCATATGTTGATACCCCACTGGCCGCAAGGCACCCGCTTTTTCAGCCCTGAAACACCTGGTTCTGGATTCTCATTCAGCCACTGAAACTATTGCGGACAACATGAAACAATTAAAATACGGAGTAACGAGCATATTGCTGCATTTCCTGCTCGGTTGCAGGGGTTCACGTTGGTACAGTTCTCAGATGAGAAACTGGTAACTTAAACGCAGGACAAAGGAAGTGTTGTACAAAGGAAGAGACAGCCCTGTCCTGAAAACCTCACAATTTGAATAGCTAAGACACATAAAGAGGTGAAATCACTTGCCCCAGGTCACACAGCAAGCCAGAGGCAGAGTCTGGAATAGACCTCTAATCTTATTTACGCCTATGCTGACTTAGCTATGTTACTCAGGGATGTGAAAAATTAGCACTCTTGAGAGACGTAGGTCAGCTGGCCTAAACTCTGGTGTAGACGCTACTAGGTCAGTGGAAGAATTCTTACATTGAACTATCTAGTGCTTCTTCATAGAATCATAGAATATCAGGGTTGGAAGGGACCTTAGTAGGTCATCTAGTCCAACCCCCTGCTCAAAGCAGGACCAATCTCCAATTTTTGCCCCAAATCCCTAAATGGCCCCCTCAAGGATTGAACTCACAACCCTGGGTTTAGCAGGCCAATGCTCAAACCACTGAGCTATCCCTCCCCCACTTAGTTCTTGAGGGGGTGGATTAACTACAGCAATAGGAAACCCCCTTCCATCGCCGAAACAAGTGTTTACACTACAGCGCCACAGCTGTGCTGCTGTAGCACTTATAATGTAGAAACACCCCATGTCTCCTGAGTCCCAGTCCAGAACCCGCTGCACTAGATTACACGGTCCCTCAAACAAATGCTACTTAAACACAAACAAATGCTACTTAAGCACATGCTTAAGTGCTTTGTGGGATCAGGGCTTTGGTGCACACATACAGATGTGGTCAATTATAAAATGACTTGCCCCATTGTTATAATGGTATTCATTATTAGGCATTGAAGAGCCACATAGCTACCTATTGATCTCATGTGTCCCAGTGCTAATCAATCCTGTAGGTGGTTCTTCATTCGGTATCCAAGTCCCGCTCACAGCAGATTGTTTATGATCCTACACATTCTTTAATTAAAATAATTTTGATTACTTAAAAAAATTCAGTAAACCAGTTGAAAACTCTGTCAAAATAAACACCTTCTCCATGCTAATGAGGCTTTAATGTTTTATGTTAGCAGTGGGATTCAATATAAATAGTTGGATTCATCCTCAGAGATGTGAGCATCATTATTATTGCGGTATGTATAACACATTACAGAAATATTCTGAGCTCTGCATGAATGCAGATAACCTCAACTTTCCAGAGCCCACCATGTGAATAAAGGCAAAACTGTGCCTGTAAATGTTATACATGATAGTAGAAATACCACTAGGGTTGACTAGACCGGTAGCCAACTGTGAACAATCTGACCATTGAAACGTATTGCTCTTGTCTTTACTGTTACCTTCCCCACCCATTTGTCTGTTTATTCACCATTTTTTCATCCTCCAAGCTTGTGAACTGTCTAGGGCAGGGACTGTCTTTGTTTGACTCATTTCTACAGCACTTAGTACTGTGGCGTCATGATCCCCGACCAGTCTCTAGCCACTACCACAGTATTAAATATAATAATAATGGGTGGGTGAATACCCAACAGTTTGTCTGTGTTTAAGCAGAACTATCTAGACCTCTTGCTTCGGCAAGGCTTCTGGCCTCAGAATCCTTTCTCACAAGACATCCTGCACTTCAGTTTCAAGTTGATAGAGAGCTGGAGGCATGTGACCATTAGTGAATAATTTTTAAATAAAAACCTACCTACAGCTTATTGAAACTCAGAGGTTCAGAGTGAGCTTGAGGGTGAACTTTCAGGGTGACTTTTGTCCAACCGTGTTTTGTCTCTGCCTAATATAGAATTTTTGAAAAAGCAAGAAGGTCATAGTTCAGCTAATTATTTGGGGATTCCCTAGTTGTTATTTTCCTGCACTCTCGATGGTGGCTTCATTTGCTTGGACAAATGAAAAAATAAAAGCAAAGCAAAATTAATAGACCTGCTGTGACGGTGTCCCCATAAAACTCTATGGGGAGATGCTTATAAACGTATATATGATGTAACTGGAATATGTTTTATGCTACATGTGCCATGTAACATATCTCTGTAAAAGTTATGATCTACTGAATCTATTCCTCCTGTTTGTATGCATGTATCATTGTTGTAGTTGAAGTTATGAATATTGGTTTTATATTTGCTGGTTTTCTACATAGCCTTGGTAAGAGCCTGGGATCATGTCTGGAGAAAAGAACGTGCAAGTTAAGTGCAAGCACTTAACAGACAACAGGAGGAATAGATTCAGTAGATCATAACTTTTACAGAGCTATGTTACATGGCACATGTAGCATAAAACATATTCCAGTTACATCATATATACATTTATAAGCATCTCCCCATAAAGTCTTATGGGGACACCGTCACATCTGCATCCTAATTCCATGTGCTTTCCCAGATGCTAAATCAACAGACTAGCTCTTTCAGATGAAGAATGCAGAGCTGCTGCTCAGGAGCTTCAGGCTATTCATTGTGCTTTTGTGTCCATTCCACAGTGGGCAACCCAAGCAGAAAAAGTAGCGCTTGACTGAATAGCCCAATAGCTATAGTGAGAACTGAAGGGCTCATTGAAAAATATGGTGGATTTACTCATCGTTTTTAAGGTCAGAAGGGACCATCATGATCATCCAGTCTGACCTGCACATTGCAAGCCACAGAACCTCTCCCACTCACTCATGGAATAGACCCCTAAGCTCTCGCTGAATGACTGAAGTCTTCAAACCATGATTTAAAGACATATCGTTACAGAGAATCCACCATTTACACTAGTTTACACCTGCAAGTGACCCAGGCCCCATGCTGCAGAGGAAGACAGCCCCCCGCCCAGGGGCTCTGCCAATCTGACCTGGGGGAAAATGCCTTCCTGACCCCATATATGGTGATCAATTAGATCCTGAGCATGTTGGCAGCCAGACACCAGCCAGACACCTTGAAAAGAATTCTCTGTGGTAACTCAGAGCACTCCCCATCTAGTGTCCCATCACCGGCCATTGGAGGTATTTGCTACTAGCAGTCATAAGAACATAAGAATGTCCCTACTAGGCCAAAGATCCTTCTAGCCCAGTATCCTGCCTTCCGACAGTGGCCAGTGCCAGGTGCCCCAGAGGAAATGAACAGAACAGGTAATCATCAAGTGATCCATTCCCTGTCGCTCATTTCCAGCTTCTGGCAAACAGAGGCTAGGGACACCATTCCTGCTCATCCTGGCTAATAGCCATCGATGGACCTATCCTCCATGAATGTATCTAGTTCTTTTTTGAACCCTGTTATGGTCTTGGCCTTCAAAACATCCTCTGGCAAGGAGTTCCACAGGTTGACTGTGTTATGTGAAGAAATACGTCCTTTTATTTGTTTTAAACCTGCTGCCTATTAATTTCATTTGGTGACCCCTAGGTCTTGTGTTATGAGAAGTAGTAAACAACACTTCCTTATCTACTTTCTCTACACCAGTCATGATTTTATAGACCTCAATCATATCTCCCCTTAGCCGTCTCTTTTCAAAGCTGAAAAGTCCCAGTCTTATTAATCTCTCTTCATATGGAAGCCGTTCCATACCCCTAATAATTTTGTTGCCCTTTTCTGAACCTTTTCCAATTCCAATATATCTTTTTTTAGATGGAGTGACCACATCTGCACACAGTATTCCAGATGTGGGCATACCATGGATTTATACAGAGGCAACAGGATATTTTCTATCCTGTTATCTATCCCTTTCTTAATTATTCCCAACATTCTGCTCGCTTTTTTGACTGCCACTGCTCATTGAGTGGATGTTTTCAAAGAACTATCCACAATGACTCCAAGGTCTCTTTCTTGAGTGGTAACAGCTAATTTAGACCCCATCATTTGATATGTATAGTTGGGATTATGCTTTCCAATGTGCATTACTTTGCATTTATCAATATTAAATTTCATCTGCCATTTTTTTGCCCAGTCACCCAGTTTTGAGAAATCCTTTTGTAGCTCTTCACAGTCTGCCTGGGTCTTAACTATCTTTAGTAATTTTGTATCATCTACAGATTGGCCACATGCCATTGTAGGCAATCTCATCATACTATCCCCTCCATAAATTTGTCAAGCTCAGTTTTGAAGCCAGTTAGGTTTTTTGCCCCCACTGCTCCCCTCAGAAAGCTGTTCCAGAACTTCACTCCTCCTTCATCCCATTTCAAGCCTAAATTCTGGAAAATTTTAAGAATCTCTCTGTCTAGGTACCTAAATGGCCTCCCTTACTATTTTAGGCCAAGATCCTCAAAGGTATTTAGAATCTAACACCCATTGAAATGAAACCTAAATGCCTTTGAGGATCTGGTCTTAGTCCCTCACAAACACTGATGAATTTCTTCCCTGTAGCAGTGAAGTATCATGAGCCCTGTTTTCATATACATATCACACACAAAGAGTGTTGCCCCAGGTCACCCCAGGAGTCCATGGAACATCTGGGAATTCCACTGGGTTCTCCTGAGTATCAGCCTTGCCTTTACCTTAAACTAGGAGAGGCAGCATGATCCAGGGGATTTACACCAACAGGGAATTTTCCTGCACCAGAGTTGTTCCTTGCCAGCTATTGACAGCCAGAATCCCGCTGGTTTGCATTGCCTGAGAGGCACTGAGTCTCTAGGTCTAAGTGGAGAATCTGTCCCTCAGTGGCCACTGTTTTGATCCACACATTTCTCCTGCAGGGGTTACAATGAAGGAAAGCATGGCATGCCACAGCATCTATCATCCCCGAGTCTTTTCTTCTCCTTTCCAGAACTGCAGCCACGAGAAGTCAGCTCACGAGGAGACAAACCATGCATGTCAGCTCCATCGGGAGACCAGTGGCAGTTCAGTCAAAGCCAATGGTTGAATACATTTTTTCTCCCCTCATGCACATGGATTTTTGGACCTGCAGTACCATGAAGTAGGATAAGGATCTTCTTGTGAACTGTCATCCCTGAGATGGGCTTCTTGAAAGAGCTGATAAAATAATGGAAATTCCAAGAGGGAAGTAGGAGGCTTGGAATCGGGAGTTCTAACAAGACTTACTCCCTCCTGTGATTCGCTACCAGTCCACATGGTGCTCTGAAGTGGAGCTCTTTAGAGGATGCTCATGGAAAGAACTCGTTAGTGTTTACTAATTGCTCCAGGCAGGGGGGAATGATAGTATATGGTGAGAGTGCATTTTCTCTTTTCTGTGCTGGCAAAGGATCATGAAGGTGTAGTGCTGAGTGGTGGCCTTGACAAGCCACACTGATGCTGAGGTGGAAGAGCCACAGCTATTGGGAAGCTTAAATTAAGCCCGTCCTATGCTAGAGAGCTAGTGCAGAGTGGCACTTCAAAGACTCAACTGCGCACAAACTAAAGTCAAATCAGGCCTGCTCAGTATAACAACCCCCGCGATGGATCTTTTGATCTAAAAGCACAAGTTCCTTCTGTTTGAGCTAAAGGACTAACTCAATTAATTGGGACCAGTAAAAGACACTTAAATGGTCCTTTGTGGACCAGATATTGCAGAAGAAAGGACACACTGTATTGCTACATCAGTTTGCTGTAGACTAGTACAATCTAACTGTCCTAAAAACATCTAAAAACATCTAGTCCTGTGGCACCTTATAGACTAACAGACATATTGGAGCATAAGCTTTCGTGGGTGAATATCCACTTCTTCAGATGCACGTCAGATCCACATCTGACGTGCATCTGAAGAAGTGGGTATTCACCCACTAAAGCATATGCTCCAATACGTCTGTTGGTCTATAAGGTGCTACAGGACTCTTTGCCACTTTTACAGATCCAGACTAACATGGCTGCTCCCTCTCATACTAAAAACATCTACTACTTCCCACCCTGATCTCTCTAGTGCTGAGTACACTAGCAGCCCTACCTTCTCACAATGGGTATGTTAATTTCATTACTTTCTACAGCACATTTCCCACCAACAGTTTCTTTTTAAACTAATCAGATTTAGGCAATAGAAGAATGGAAAATACCAGCCTACATTAAATATTCAGGACAGAGAACAAGAAGAGAAGTTTCAGAAAGGAAGATGTAGGAGGTCAAAAAACTGTTCCATTTCTACCTAACACCTACAGAATGCTAAAGTGGGATTTAAAAGAAACAACAATTAAAAATGTCAAAATTATCTCAGAATAACAGATGGGATTTTTTTATATATCTACAAATGTATTTAAGGATTAGAATTACTCAAAGCCAAAATGTAAGATTAAAAAGAGATAAAAATCAAAGATATCATTTAATATTTCCAGAGGATACAGGTTTTACGTATTTATTAATTTATATTTCAGACATCGGAAAAATATGCACACAACCCTTAGAGGGGAACAAATTCCTTTATGTGGCCTGTGTTCTGATAGAAACAGGATAAATTATCTCAGCTATAAGAAAAGGAAAAAAAAGAGACAAGATACACATGAAGGCAGGTGTACAAGTCAAATAAAAGAGAATTCTCCCAAAGACTCTGCATAAAGGCTCACAAGCATTTCACCAATTACCAAATCAGTTGACCTGGCTACTACCCAGCTGTCCACTAACCCAGGTTATTAGTGAGATTGATTTGTGCCACATGGGCATTGATGTTATCCGAAGAAAAGTTTGTTTCCTGTTCTGTTGTATCTGGATTTTCTGTTGATGCCAGTACCCTTATCCCCATGTTCTTTCATTAGACCTCTGCTTCAAGAAAATATAGGACCTTCCTATGATTGAGAAATGTGCTGGTGCTAAAGGAAACACACACTTACATGTATCAGTCACACTTTATATTAAATATCCAGTTGTACAGGAAGCTTGTCTACGTGAACCTTTAGTGTAAGCTAGGGTGTGATCTACTGCACACTAGCCTGCTGTGGACCAACTGTCCATGTGGACCATGTGGATTAATGGTTTGTTAATGTGCTTTGATCTAGTCAAAGGGGACTAGATCAAAGCACATTAATGAACTGTTAATGCATGTCAGCAGAGTCTACATAGACAGTTAGCCCACTGCAGGCTAGTGTGGGGTGGATTCATACCCCAACTTGCTGTGCATTAAATGTTTATGTAGACAAGCCCATGGTTTGCAAAAAATTAAAAATGTTTGTAAGCATGTTACAGACATGAGCGGTATGGGTTATTGAAGGTATTCTGGATGGTTATAAGACATGGTAACAATATAGTATAATATAATATAGTTAACATGAAAAAGTTGTAATGAAGCACTTCAATAAGGTTCTTTCAATATTTCCAAAATGATTTTTTCAGAAATTTCATTTTGTGGGAAATTTTGAAATTTTGACTTTTTGTTGCAATATGGGATGAAAGGAAATTTCAAAATGCTGGAAGTTGACATGGAAGAGAAATTGAAAGTTTAGACCAGCTCTAGTTACGCGCCATTTTATTGACCTACTGGACTCTATTACAATTGGTTAAACATTTATTAGACGTATCTATTAACCTGTTCCATTTGCAAATTGAGCATTTGTATTTTGTGATATTTCTATATTAGTGTATCACCTAGGCACCATTTATTATTTTCCTTAGGTCTAATCTATGTGCCTCAGAACCAGAAAGCAAACCATCTCTTAATCCCTCTTAGGAATTTGCAATGCTTAGTTACAATTTGGGCTGTAGCCTGTGTGGGTTAAATTCACTGCTGTACAGAGGACCAACCAAGGGCTATGATATATCTTTAATTCCCATTTGGGCCCTGTTTTGAGGGCATAGGTGGGAGATAAATGGTGTATATCTGTAATTCTCTGCACAGGGAGGAATGTCAGCCTATGTGAATAGAGATACAAGGTGGGTGAAGTAAAATCTTTTATTGGACCAACTTCTTTTGATGGGAGAGACAAGTTTTTGAGCTTTCACAGAGCTCCTGAGCAATGTGTTCTCCAGAAGAGAAGCGTGAGGGGGGATTTGATAGCGGCCTTCAATTACCTGAACGGGGGTTCCAAAGAGGATGGAGATAGGCTGCTCTCAGTGGTGGCAGATGACAGAACAAGGACAGATGGCAGAACAATGGTCTCAAGTTGCAGTAGGGGAGATCTAGGTTAGATATTAGGAAACACTATTTCACTAGGAGGGTGGTGAAGCATTGGAATGGGTTACCTAGGGAGGTGGTGGAATCGCCATCCTTAGAGGTTTTTAAGGCCTGGCTTGACAAAGCCCTGGCTGGGATGATTTAGTTGGGGGTTGGTCCTGCTTTGAGTAGGGGATTGGACTAGATGACCTCCTGAGGTCTCTTTCAACCCTAAAATGCTATGATTCTGAGAAAAGTTTCTAAGATTCTATGAAAGCATGTCTCTCTCACCAACAGAAATTTATCCAGTAGAAGATATTACTTCACCCACCTTGTCTCTCTAATATCCTGGGAGCAACACAGCTACAATAACACTGCATACAACCCATGTGAATAGTTATTAATGGAACTGGACAGAAAATACTTGTAGGAAAATTATTTTTGGTTAAAATTTTCAGTGGAAAAATGTCCTCTTTTCATTCAAAAACAGCAACCTTTTTGATTTTTGACAGTTGAGCCCAAAACTGAACAGTTTGAAGGTTTTGGCCAAAAGTTTTCACTTTTCGAGTCTTTGGTTTTCTAATGAAAATGAAAATTTGTTGAGAAAAACAAACATCTTCCACCAACATTTTTGTTTAGTGGAAAACCTGATTTACCACTGAAAAATATTTCAATGGAAAATTTTCAACTGCCTCTAGTTATTATACAATATTTTCTGGGCATGTCCATTTTTTACATGTTATTTGGTATGTAATTATGTATTGTATTATGTATTATTATGTGTATTACTGTAGTCCCTAGGAGTCCTCATCTTGGACCAGTACCCCACTGTGCTGGCGATTGTACAACCACAAAACAATACTAGCCTGCTGTTTCCAGCCACTCACTCCCATTTAAAAAAAAAAAATGTTTATTAGGAGAACACCTATCTGGGTCCCGTGTAACCAGGACAACAAGTGTCATAACTGGTCTCCTGATTTCATTATATATGCAGTTTTGGTATGTTCCCCAAATGAGTTGGACTTTGACACAGTCTGTGTATCTGGTTGACTGTACCCAAGTCTATTACAGTGAGTCTGAAAAGATCTGTTTGTTGACCTTATTTGGTTAAAAACAGGGAGGATAAACACAAAGAAGTTATGGGAAAATTAAAAAATGCCAATTCAGGCTAAACTGTAGCATATTTTACTTATTTCTGTGTAATTCAGCTAGCATGATTTGATGCAAGAAAAGGAAATCTAATGTCAGCTAGTATATCTGAACAGTACAGATATAGTGCAATGTGCCAAAAAAGAACTTTCTGGCACTTTCCTAAATAGCTAATTCTGCTTTTATGGATGTGGGCTTTCGTTTAAAAAAAATATAAACCAAATGTCAAGCACATATGGGTTGGAAAGAAAACATTCAGAATGTGCCCTAATGTTGTGTTATCCTTCCAGGTCTAAAAACAGACAGACTATAAGGGTGTGTCTATACTTAGGCGTCCGGTCGGAGGCGCGGGATCGATGTTCTGGGTTCGATTTATCGCGTCTTGTCTAGACGCGATAAATCGAACCAGGAAGTGCTCCGCCGTCGACGCTGGTAATCCAGCTCGACGAACGGAGTAGGCGGAGTCGACGGGGGAGCCTGCGCGCCGCGTGTGGACCACAGGTAAGTTCGAACTAAGATACTTCGACTTCAGCTACGTTATTAACGTAGCTGAAGTTGCGTATCTTAGTTCGACGGGGGGGTTAGTGTAGACCTGGGCTAAGTCTTAGGACTTATCTATATGCAGAGGAGTTGCACTGGCTCAACTTAAGCTGAGAATTATAATTAATTTAGTTAAACCAGTGCATACGGCTGTATGGACACTTTGATGTTGCTTTCATCCAGGCTTATTTCAGTGTAATTTAAAGACTTGTCTACATTCATACTGTGACCAAAATAATTCAATCCAATTTAATTCACACCCTTAGTTATTTCAAAGCAACTATGAGTGGGAACACAAGAGCTGGGTAAAAATATTCCATTGAAAGTCTTCTGTTTGTTTGTTTTTGCGGGGGGGTGGGGATGGAATTGTTTGTTTTGTTTTGATTTGAAAAAATGAAAATATTCATAGGAAGCATCTGCTTTTGGAGGAAAAATTTGACTTGTTGTTGAGATAACAAAGCCCCCAAACTTTTCACCTCTAAACTGAAAATTTTCTGTTTTCAGCCAAAGCTTTTTGGGTTTTGTGTTTTTGACAAAAAATCACAGTTTTCGAGGGGGAGGAGAAATCTATTTTCCGGCCATCTCTAGTGAACACTCATATTTTGGAGTAAGTGTCTCTTATTTTGACATAATTTATGTTACTAAAAAGTAACCCCTGCTCCTGCCAATATCTTTTCAGAAAAAAAACTGTTGAAACTTTTTCAAAAATTTGAAAAAAGTCAAAACTGACCTTTCCCCACAGTTTCAGTTTTGATGAATCAATGTTTTCTCAGAAAAAAAACTTTTGGTTGAAAAATTCCCAACCAGCTCTAATAATGGCCCTGATCCAGCAAGGTGCGGTACTTAAGCATGTCCCTAGGTTTTAGCTCCACTGGAGTCCTAATGAAGTCACTGAGATTATTCATGTGTTTTAATTTAGGCACATGCTTATGTATCTCGCTGAATTAAGTCCCGTTGATTAATAATTGCACAATGCTCAGATACTGCAGAGATGATTAAGTAGAAAAAGCCTTCTAGGGTACACCTATCCTGCTTCCACTGAAAAATCAATGGTACATGTTCAGCTCATTTCACTGGGGGAAAAACAGGGCTTGTATGCTATTCATTCTATAACTCACTGCTCAGTATAGGTGACAATTCACAGCCTGTTACAGCCCCAGGTCCAGAGGCTCTAGTCAAGCTGTACCAGTTTATGGTTTTACCTCTGGGGGCCCTGATTTAGACCCCTGTGTGTTGCCCTACATGGTGGACATCACGTTCACAGCTAGTTATACCCCACACGTGAACTGAGCTGCCAGAGAAGGGAGAGAAGATGGCTGCAGCTACTAGGGGAGAGGGAGGATGGAGCACAGCAGGAAGGGGTCAAACACGATCTATGGCTAGTATTGATAATGCCTGCCCTGTGGAGTCCGCTAATTATCGCACAAGAAGAAATGGGTTTAAAAAAATCTATGGGTGCAGCAGAAAGATTGGGAAGTGAATCTTTAGCCTAATCTATCAGACTGAATAGTGGCAACCCCCGACATGTCAAAAAGTTAATGTCACTTTAATCAGTGGTAATCAGACTAATGAAGGTTATAACCATCGCTTTAGTAGCCAGAGCCATTCAATAAAGCGATAGCTTTTATTCCTGGGACTGAAGCAGATTTAAGGTAAAATGAGCCTTGCAAAGTGGCAGGTCGTTGCTGCAATGGATGTCAATTGGATTGGATGCCGTCCCATTCCAAACAAATGAAATATAGAGGCTGGGAACAGGGGATGGTTCTGTACAATCTATAGCTGAATGGGACGATTCATTCAATTGGACACTGAACTGATCCAACGCACATCCCTAGATCTGGGGTGTGATCTACAGCTCGCTGAAGTCTGCACAAAGACTCCCATTGACTTCAATGAGCTCTAGTCCTGCACTTAAAATACTATTGTTACCTTTCCCATTGCATTAAATCGGGACTCTCTCAACATTGAGAGCCTTACCGGCACGTTGCGAGGAGTGCCAAAGACTACATCTGCTTTTCCTAATTATTTACACTGTCCCATTAAAACATTAATTCAGACAAGTGGAATGTTTGCTACATCTTGATACTTTCTCATTACATGAACAGAAATTATTTGCTGTCATGATTTTCCAACACAAAACCTTTAGCTGTTCAGCATTTGTCTGCTAACCTGCCTGATAAACTGATGGCATCTATCTCAGTGTTTATACCACTTGGTCCTCAGAGAGGAGGCCTTGGGCAAGGGCTAAAAGACATTCGCCAGTTTTTGTTGCAATGAAATCTGGGTACATTTGAAATAAACATGTTTCATATGTAACAATTAGGACCCAAACATGTTAGCACTCCATGTTCAGAATTCCCGTTGGTTTCCATGGGGATTCCATGCACAGAAAGCTGCTAGGATCTGGCCTTTTATCATTGCAGTCACAATAGTAATGCTAGAGCTGTGCAAAGAACAGAAATTCCCTTGTGTGAAGGATTTTGAGACTTCAAAATTTGTTTTCATTCCAATTAGGGATGCAACCCCCAAATTTCAAAATTCTCTGAGAAAGGAATTCTGAAATACATTTGTTCAGGTCTAAATGTTTCATTTTGACAAAGTCATTTCACTTTGATTTTGACTTTGTATTTTATCTATACAATAAGATTCCAGGAGTGTCATTTTGTGTGTCACGTTGCCCAGTGCTGCAGTTCTTCAAAACAACCCGCAAAACAATACAACCAGCATACACAATAACTTCAAAACACACATAGCCCCACACAGCAGGACACACCCCTGATTTGCGGCACCATCAACAGAAATCTCCCAGCACAAGATATGTATTTGCCCACCCTCACTCATACCTCTCATAAACCATAAAATCGAGCGGCAAAGCCCCGGATCCGTCACTAGTAATTTATATAATATAATTGCAAATTTTAAAAAATTAAACACAAAGTGGTTACAAAAGAAAAAATCAAAATGTTTCATTCAGGAAAGGTCAAAATGTCCCATTTTGACACTGTTGGAACGTTCTTCCTCCTGAAATGAAATTTTGGCAAAACCATCAGAGTTTTGAGGAGCATCTCAGTTTTGACGGAACTACATTTTCCAACAGAAAATGATTCAATGGAAGTTTTTCCAACCCGCTTTAGTCAACGCATTAACTATTATAAGAATGAAGGATCATTCAAGTAAACGCTGTCTGATAAATGTTCTTTTGCACCGTCATTTCTATGCCATTGACAAGCAAAGCCACTCCAGAATAAAACAAAGGGTGATACCTCTGAAGATGCCTTGAAAGGTCTTTTGAAGGGTGGGTACAAAAAGCCCCATAAAATTATGCTTTTCTTTGATACATACTGGGCACTTCTGGACCACAGCAGATATGTTTATCCTTGAGCAAAGTTGGAAGAACAAAGGTGGATCAGTCCCACATCAATGCATAAAGAAAGTGACAGTGATCCTCTGCTTTTAGAAAGGGCTGTATTGCACGAGAAAACATCAGGGGACTGAAGGCCTTTGAAAGGCAAAAGAGTCCCATTCATTTGAACTTTAGTTTATCTGATAGAAACACTAGCTGTCAGCTATAGTCAGCATCTCTTTCTTCCTTTCAGTGGCTCGGAGACAGGCCTTATTGAGATAAGCCTAAGAAAGAAGAGGAAAGGGCAGACAGGCAGTATAAAGCTGAGGTATTGTGTACCATGACAGAAGAGAAGAGCTGGAGAGCTCAGCTGTAAGTCAGCAGTTAATGTTTTCAATATTGTCCTTTTGTACTTAAGTGCCAGCCGAAGCGATTTCACTTTAATGACCATTCTGCTTCCAAGACATCCTGCATAAATGGAAGGCCAGGCTTCTGCTCATGCATTCAGCAATTCTCAAGATCAAGCCATGCCTCTGGAGGGCCAAGCTGATCAGATGGGGCTTGCTCCAGTGCCCATTAAAGTCAACGGAAGTCTTTCCACTTAAATCAATGCGAGATTTTATACTTACTTGAATGGGTGGTAGATCAGGGAGAAGAGGAGGAGGAGGAAAAAATAATATTTGATGTAAGTTCTTATTCCATGGCCATCTCCATGATATTTCAGCACCTTCCAGAAATGCATTCATTAGGAACATGCCCCTCCTCCCAGCCATCATCAAAACCAACTACGGAAAGTAGCAAAGGAGAAAAGGGAAGGGAATAATTATCATGAGCCTGTAGATTCTTCCTTTAATTTATTGATTTTATTAACAAAAGGGATTGGGAGGGGAGAGACGAAACCAATATCCCAAAACATGGCTGCAGTGGTATTCTTCCTTAGGCAGGAGCAATAGCTGGACTCATTCCTGCACCTCTTATTCCTGTGTGTCCAAGTTCAGATCTAACCGATAAACCTGAGTCATCCCTGCAGAAACACAATAGCAAAACAATATTCTGTGGAAGCTCAGTGTGTGCATTACAATCAAGGCAATCATGTTATCCTATTGTTTCATTCTTCATACTCCTTTCCCTCTACCTTACCCTGAATCAACTACTGTCAGTGGTCATGTTTTGTCTCAGCTATGCACTGATCCTGCAGATACCTTCATAAGTGCTTAAGCATGTTAGTGCTCTCACTGATGTAATGCGCTAAGCTGTTTTGAAAATCTGGCCTCATTTGCAGGTGTTGAGCCTTTCTGGAGATTCCGGCCTGGGGCTCTGTGACTCAGTTTCCCCATCTGTAAAATGGGTGGGGGAGATAATCATTCCTTTCTCTCAGTCTTGTCAGTTAAGTGGTAAGGTCAGGGCCGGTGTAGTGGGGTGGCCAGAGTCAGAGTCAGCCCTGGGGGAAGGACTGGAGAGCTGCAGCTCTGAAGGATAGGCTGAGTGGGGAAGTAGCCTCATCTGGGGACCACGTCCCAAACAGATAAGCCTGGCCTTATAAAGGCCAGGGCAGCCAGGAACTATAGACGCAGACTCTCTCTCTGCCTTTAGAGGGAGAAGGGCTTGGCTGCAGGTACCTAGGGTGGAGCAGGGCTGAGGAAGGCCAGAGGAGCTGGGGAGCTCCGGCCTGAGAAAACCCCAGGCTGTGGCCTAGGGTTAAGCCCAACTAGGTACTGGGGTTGCAGGGGCAGCCCACAGGTAGGCTGAGGCAGCAGGTCCAAACCCCCTTTGCCTGTGATGAGTGGCTTATACTGCAGTCTGCCCCAGGGCGCGGGGGCTAGCTGGTGACTGGCAGTAGCCTACGACTGAGGCGAGGTGGGGATAGTGGGTTGGGGTTCCCCTGGGGAGGGGAGACCCAGACCTGTGGGGTACCGCCAGGGGGCAGCACCCCAGTTAAAGGGGCACTGGGTCCCGGGAGGGACTCGAGGGCCAGAGAGTGGTCAGGCGGATCACTGCCAGAAGAGGGCGCTCTGGAGGCTGGTGAGCTAATTCAGGCGCCGCCGGGTGAGTCCGAACCCTGTTACAGCCGGCCTTAGGGAAAATGGCTCCCTGGGGGAACTTCAGCCCCTTCCCCAGCTGGGAGCTGGCCCAACCCTCTCGCCTCCCTACGTTGAGCCGGGACGCCATGTGGGCCGCAGTGCCCCCCCTCATTCCCTTCCCCAGCTGGGCGCCGACCTGGCCCATCCACCCCCTCTGCCAAGCTGGGAAACCACATGAGCCTCAGTGACCCCTCACCACGGCACCCTGGGCAGTTACCAAGGACTAAGGCTGGCTCTGAGCAAGTTCTTAAATATTTTGTATTAAATATGGAGACATACCTATCTCATAGAACTGGAAGGACCTTGAAAGGTCATCAAGTCCAGTCCCCTGCCTTCACTAGCAGGACCAAGTACTGTCCCCTGACAGATTTTTGGCCTGGATCCCTAAATGGTCCCCTCAAGGATTGAACTCACAACCCTGGGTTTAGCTAATGTGCAAACCACTGAGCTATCCCTCCCTCCATTCTGTGTATGTTCAGTGCCTACCACAATGGGGCCCTGATCTGGGTTGAGGGCTGGTGGAGCCACTGCCACACCATTACTAAAAACAACAGCCCTTTCCCTCTGTTTTAGCAAAGCAGGCAAAAAGGCACCAGTCTCTTTTCTGTTGCTCTGGTTAGCTGTACATGCAGCTCAGACAGGTAAACGGTGAAATGAGACAAGGTGCTTCCCTCACTCAGGCTGTTGGTGGGATACAATGACAGCTCAAAGCTTTCGGAAAAGCTGGGGAATAACAAACGATGTTGTGCAGGCAAGACTTTTTCTTCCCCACTTTCATTTCCAAGGAAACAGATGCAGGATTACTTGGCAACCTGGCGTCAGCCAACATGTTTTGTTTTAAAGGGGCATTTCGTTCATTATGTGGAAAGAGTTTCATTTCGCCACAGATGTGTGGAACTAAGGTTTCATGCGACATCTATTTAATGACAATGCCGGAAAGATTCAGAGGACCTATGGCTGGGGCTTCTCATTATATTCCAGGATGGCACGCAAAGTCAGGGGGAAAGTAACAGAGGTGCATGGATGAGAAATGCTATCAACTAATTAGGCACTGAAGCTGTGCAAACCATTGATGTCTGCTGCTGATTAATGTAAATCTAAATAAAGCCTATCTGAGCAAGGAACATGGTTGTTCTCCGTCTTGAGAATTGTTTGATGCTTGCTTTATCCCTGTGTTGTTTTCCTTCCATTTGCTGGTCATTATAACAAATAGTAAAATAGTCACTAATGAGGGGCTCGGAGGATCAATAACTCAGTATGAAGCTTTTCCACGCTAGCCAAAATTTGGTCCGGATCGTTAGGGCCTGTAGGTAATTTCTGTCCAGAGGCTGTTGATGGCTTGTGTGAAATGCATTGGTTTCCTCAATCTAGTTTCTAATAAGCAAGTGCCCATAGAATGGTAAGCAGCCTACCTGGGGCAGAATGAATCTTTAGGTAGAGCCATACGGCACATGGCTGCATCTTCCCAGGATGAGACCCAGGAAAGAATGTGATTCAGAGTATCCAACTATCAGGCCCAGAGGTTAAGTTTGCATAGAGTTTAAGACCAGAAGGGACCGTTATATCATCTAATCTGACCTGTATATCATAGGCCATTCAGTTTCACCCAGTGACCCCTGTATCGAGCCCTGTCACTTGTGTTTTGCTCATGCATATCTTCCAGTTACTTGTCCGAAGTTACAGAGTGAGTGAGTGGCACAGCAAGCATTGGGAGCTCCTCGCTCATTCCTGTGCTCAGGTCAGCGGAACACACTTCTCCCTCTAGCACTCGCCTCATTAAGGACAGAGCTTCCCATCAGAACATTGCCTAGTAGGTGGTTCACCTTCTTCTCAGCTGTTATGCTGGTAATCCTCTCTTCTGTGCATGCTGGAAACCCGAGGGCCGCGTATGATGACATGATCCTTGGGTTTACTGCGCCTGTCTGCTGAGATCATTTCCAGTGACATGGCACATATGTGATCATAATCCAATTTCTCATTTTTTGAAATGACTCTTTCTATTGGTTCTTTCCCTTTTTTCCAACAGCATGTTAATTAGTGCTAGCATCATTCCATACTCCACCCCCCATTCATACAAGATACACAGGCATAGTATAGAATCGATTCTGGTATAATTTGGATGGAAAGAAGCAGGCTTTCCCATCACATAAGGAAGACAGCTTTCTCCCTGCCACCTCAGGAGCAGAGCATGCTGCTTCTATCAACTCAGGAAGTGCTTGACCAAGGCCTGTGGATTCAAATCCCCTCCTGATTAGCAATGCAATTAAAATTGCTGGGCTGATCTAACAGTCCCTTTGAGCTTTGCTTTACTACAGAGTTGACAAAACCAGGAGCCATGCATCTGAATTGCCCTCCAAAATAGACAGGAAAAGGTTCAGAAAAGGGCAACACAAATTATAAGGGGTATGGAACCCGTGTGAGGAGAGATTAATAGACTGGGAGTTTTCAGCTTGGAAAAGAGATGATTACAGGGGGATATGATTGAGGGCTATAAAATCATGACTGGTGTGGAGAAAGTAAATAAGTAAGTGCTATTTACTCCTTCTCATAACACCAGAACTAGGGGGTCACCAAATGAAATTAATAGGCAGCAGGTTTAAAACAAACAAAAGGAAGTATTTCTTCACACAACTCACAGTCAACCTGTGGAACTCCTTGCCTGATGATGCTGTGAAGGCCAAGACTATAACAGGGTTGAAAAAAGAACTAGATAAATTCATGGATGATAGGTCCATCCATGCCTATTAGCCAGGATGGGCAGGGATGGTGTCTCCAGCCTCTGTTTGCCAGAAGTTGGGAATGAGCGACAGGGAATGGATCACCTGATGGTTCCCTGTTCTGTTCATTCCCTCTGGGGCACCTGGCATTGACCACTGTCAGAAGACAGGATACTGAGCTAGATGGACCTTTGGTCTGACCCAGTATGGCCGCTCTTATGTTCTGATGATGCAAAGTAGCTCAGATACTTCATTCATAGTAGGCCAAGATACTGGGATTATGGTCACATTGTACAAGAGGGAGATATAAAAAAAAAGAAAGAAAGAAAGGAAATAACCCAGATCTGTATTGCCCCTGGTCTGGAGTCATAGGCGCCACCTTCGTGGGTGCTCCGGGGCTGGAGCACCCATGGGGAAAAATTGGTGGGTGTTCCGCACCCACCGGCAGCTCCCCGCCTGCACCGGGACCCGCGGCCAGCTCCCCGCCAACCCCGGGGCACGCCGCCATCTTACCGTAGCACCGGGAGACGTTGCGGGGCCCCGCCCCCGACGCTGGGCGACGTTGCGTCGGGGGGCGGGGGCGGGGCCCCGCAACGTCACCCGGCATCGGGGGGCGGGGCCCCACAACGTCACACGGCGTCGGGGGCGGGGGGCGGCATCGGGGGCGGGGCTCCGCAACGTCACCCAGCGTCAGGGGCGGGGCCTGGCGTCGGGGGCATGAGCTCCCACCGGTGCCACAGGAAGTCGGCGCCTGTGTCTGGAGTTGGAAAACCAAACTGCAGCTGACACTAAAGCAGCACTACTCCCAGTTTCTCTCTACTTTTGCAGTCTTCCTACAAGCACTTGAGTCTGAAAGGGGTGCAGATGAGATGGCTCTAAAACTGCAATTGCATCTGTCATTTTTGCACAGAGATTGAGAGTGACTGGAACGGGGGTATGCTCAAAGAGGGACCCTTATAACATTCTTATTTTTATTTTATTCTCACTTTAATTCCAGGAATCACAAGCCAAAAGCGAGAGTACACAGCACCCGCCCAACCTTTCTGCTATCCCCAATAATAATGTTCATAGAATCATACTATGATGTTACCTTCATATTGCACCTTTCAGCCAAGACACTCAATGGGCTTTTCAGACATTAATTAATTTAGTTTCACAACGGCAGCCCTGGGAGTTAGTCACGGCGTCATTTGCAGAGCTATTGAGCCCTCACCACTCTCATTTACTTCAGCTGAGGTGGAGGGCTCAGACCCAGGGAAAATCAGGCCCTACACTCATTGAGTAAACTGTGGTACAGAGACTTGTCTATCACACTTTGAGTCAATAGCAGAGCCAGGACTAGAACCCAGGATTCCTGACACGTAGGCTTCTCCTTTAACTAGTACATTCTCCGTATTAGAAAAGGAACAGAGCAGAAAATCCGAGATGTTAAGGAAGTCACTAACTACAGCATGGGAAGGACAGCTGTATGTGGGGAAAAGGGAAAATGATCAAGTCTCACACTCATCTCTTTGAGAAGGAATTCCTGGGCACATGACTGGACTGGAGCGGGCACCTGTTTTGGCAGTGGGACTGTGGGTGAGCAAAGGGTAGGAAACCCAGCTGCACAAGTGTTTATTCTGCATCCACACTTTTTGATGTAAGTGAGCCTTTCACAAGCTCGTATCCCACTGAAGCTTTCCCCCTCGCCACACGTAGCTACACAGATTAGATAAAGGTAGATACGCTGTATTATTCAAGTGAAATAACAAATAAGATTGCAAGGGTTTTGCAACAGATGGGAGTCTCAACACAGATATTTTATGCAGACAGGCAGCGAGATTGGGATCACTGATGCCTAAAGAAGCCCTGAGTAATATAATCAGGATGAAAGAAACAAGTGAGATTCACTCATATAGGAAAAATATTTTTATTTTATATAACAAAGGCCTTATTTGCAAAGGAAAACAGAAGCCAATTTTTGACGTACAAAATCTCTAATGTAAGTATTTAGATTCAAAGATATTTTTCTCGGGAGGTAGGAGATGGCATAGTGGGTTATTTGATTAGCATAACCAGATAGCACGGTGATGGGCTCCTTGGGAAAGGTGTACAGTACTAAAAATACATAAATAATAATAAACGTATCAAGTCTAGAAAGCTGGGATTAAATCAGGGCTCCCAATGGTGTAAACATGATTACCCATGAGAAATAATATTCATTTGAGAGGTGAGAAAGAAGATAGGTCTGGTGAAGGAGAGCAGAGGCGGGGGGGAAATGCAGTACCTGGAGGACCAGAAATATTTGCAGACAGCTTCTAGTGGTCTCACACCAGCATTCATATCAATAGGGCCAGGATTTCACCCTTAGGGTTTAACTGGTGCATGGCTCTTGTGCCAGCCCCCTGCACAGGGTAAATGTCACCTTTGGAGAAGGTCCAGTGTTTTATTCCCTATGGCAGATGTGAGCGGATAACTCACTACTATGGCATGTGGAGTAGAAATCACCGTATAAGGATATGAAACCTTGGCTGCAGAGACCCAAGGTCGGCTGGAGCATAGAGCTGAGGGTGGGGGAGGCAGACCAGCCAGCAGCAAGCTGTGACTTACAGCAGATTCTGCTTTCTGTGTTATGGAATGCTTGATTGTCAATAATGCAATTATTAAACAAAGGCTCTCCTTACTTTGATGCAACACTCGTGGTGTCTTGTGCTGCGTGCACCTGTGTGCAGTCCTGGAGCATTACATCCCTCAGCTTCTCCGGGACTCCAGATCATATTATGTAATCCTCTGTGGGGCTGCAGGCCGCTTCTTAGCATAGCCCTTAGTGCTGTAGTCAGCCGTTGCTTTATTTGCTGCGCCTAGCAGAGGGACAGCATGTTTTATCCAGTTCCCTGGGGTCTCTGGACAGGTTTCCAGAGTTCCCCCGGGACGACAGGCTGACTAACGCAATCTCTGTAGCCTCGGGGCAGCTCAACAGCAGCAGTCAGGGCTCCGCTTTTGTTGGCTGTGGTTGATATGTTGGTGCTGAGTATCGGAAATCGGAAAACTTTTCAGAATGCACAGCCTATTTTTCAAGAGGTTTGTGCAGAAGTACTGCATGTGAGAGACGCTGGATTGCCGGCATTAGAGTCTGAGGGCACCTCTACACGGCGATAAAAAACCCCCAGGGCCCTGCAGTGCAGAGCCCGGGACATCCGACCCAGGCATGCAGGGCTCGGGCCGCGGGGCTATACAATTGAAGTGTAGACGTTCAGGCTTGGGCTGGAGCCTGAGCTCTGAGACCCTCCCCCATCATGGGGTCTCGGAGTCTGTGCTCCAACCTGAGCCTGAACGTCTACCGTGCAATTTTATACCCACTGCCTGAGCCCCGTGAGCCTGAATCAGTTGGCCTGGGAGAGCTGACGCCGTGCCATGGGGCCTTTTTTGGCAGTATAGATCCTTGAGATTCCTGAGACCCTTAAGTTAGCCAAAGAACATGGACAACTTCTACACACTGCCCAACCGAGGTCTTAACCCTGCCATAGAGGGACTATTTTGCATGGGGTGAAGAGGGCAGTTTATGGGTCAGACCCATTCGATCCTTGGCCCCTGGACTGAGGCTACCAATATTGGTTCCAATTACTGCCAGATATGATGATGATGATCTCTTTTATTTATTTATTTTGCTGCTGGACTGTCACATGCCACTGGGTTAACGCTGCCAACTCATTTCACACCGGCCACTAAATAGCCATCAGATAGAAACAATTTTTGGGACACTCCCAACCTGTTCTGGATTTGAATTGGCAAACAATAGGTCAAAACACCCTTCTTCTATTACAGTATATAAAGTCTCCTACCTTGAAGTACAGAGCGAACCATTTCACCTTTAAATAAAGGGGCAACTATACTGGGTCAACAGTGTTATGGCGCAAACGCAAACTCGCAAGCACTATGGAAACTCATAGTTAAGGACCAATTAGAAGGAATGGGGCCTTTTAAATGAGTGACGTGAAAGATAAGGATGCTATATAAATATAAAAAAATCCATGTAATTTTTTTGTTTTTATTTTGGTTGGTTGGAAGCTTGTCTCTCTCTCACCAAAAGAAGTGGGTCCAATAGAAGATATTACCTCTCCAACCTTGTCTCTCTCTCATTTTGGTTGAGACACTTTTGTTTCTCAATGAGAAAACTTCAAATACAATGTTGAAATTTATGAAAAAAATCTATTTGTCTTCGGTGAGGAAATAAACCTCCCCCTTACTTTAACACTTCCCTTTTCCCCCATTTTCCTCAGTGGGAAAAAAAAGAGTTTTTAAAGTGAGAGAAAGTGTTGGTTTTCTTTCTCTACCAAAACAAAATTATTTTAAAATGAAAATTTCAAAATAGTTCATCAAAAAACAAATAAAAAAAAACCCTCAAGAAAAACATTTCTCTGAAAATCTCAAAAAAATAAAATAGGAAAAGTTTTCATTTCTTTCAAAACTTTCCATGAACTATATTTAATTTTTTGTGTGAGGTAACTCCAGTAAAAAATTACCAATAACCATAACAATAGCTGTAACCCTTTGACCATGTGTTAAAGGCAGTAGAAAAGGGTGCAAACCGACAAACTTCCATTGGGAGCCTAAATACCTTCAATGCTCAGGCCAAGATTGATAATACTGCTAGGGGCTGACATTTAAAATCAGTAACACCTGTGACTTGATCCCCATTTTAGAACCTTACCCACTGCAGGTTATAGGAAAATGAAATTAAATCCCTATACATTGAAGAATACTTTATTTCCCTTCTTGTAAGGGGCCCTGGAGGAGAACTCTTTTGCTTGGGATAAACCATCTAGCTAAAGATTACAGAGAAATTAAATAAAACTATAAAATGTATCAGAAGCCAGGCAGTCACCACAGGCTCAGTTATTATTCATTGCCTCCTGGACAACTTTTAAAGTACAATGCCCACCCACCTCAATCACATTCACAAGTACAGTCTGGTACCGTGGCAAACAAGTGTGCAGAAACAGTGAAGGCCCCACTCAGAATGTTGTGAGCAGCTCTGGTCCATCTCTGTCAATCCATCCTTGACTGCTCCATTGCTGTTTATTCTGTCCAAACTGCAACCACCCACGCAGTCTTTCTCTGGCCCACAGAAGCCAACTCCTGTCCATCCATTGCAGCTACTCAGATAAGTCATCCCTGCTCTGTAAGTCTTGCCTTTATTATATTCACTGCCTTGCTTTCATTATATTCAGCTGTAATCCAAGAAACCTACAATATCCAATATCCTGTAAGACATTAGCTGAAGCATAAGCTAGCATAAGTGTAGTTAAGTAGGCCGTAATCCGTGGCATGAATGCACGGTTACGTTTAGATTTTTTTAGGAACTAAGGAGAGTTTTCTCAATGGTAGGAGGTCGAATGTTCCAGTAAGTGCTAACACAAGGAATATGGAAGTAATAACCGCAAATCCACTTAAGCAAGGTGTGTCAGATATGATCGTGAGCTGATATGGTAGTTACATGTATCAATATACTAACCTCTAGAAGAAGGGCGCCTCAGCGTTAGTAGGATGATGAAATACAAATAAGAAAGTGGGGGGAAACCCCTCCTGAACATGCATTAGATATAGTGAGGTCAGGGTAACATATTATAAAAATTGCATCTCAGCCTGTGGGCAGTAGGAGAGAGAGATGTAGCTCTTGGGAGGTGCCAGAATGATGGCCACTGGTGATGATGGGGACAGTCATCACCAGTGGAAGATTAATGGCTAACATTTCAGGTCATCCTGCAAGGGATGGTGCGAGTATATGGATGGAAAGATGTACATTCAGTAGTCTCTCTACCTACCTTACTGAGTTAGAATGTTTGTGACTGTGCTAAATGTATTAATAAACTATTTGTAAATATAGAAGACTTCCTGTAATGTGAGTGTTAAAACTGTGCACATCGGGGTTCAGAACTATATAGTAATTTTAATAATACTGGGCCTGATCTTGGGACAAGAACCTGTCAACCCTCAAAGTGATATCTCAGAATTCTTAAGTAATCAATATAATTATTATATAATCTATAGATCAGTCTACAGGTCCATTCAGCTCTGGTCTACTGCTACCACTAGAGCAGGTCAGCTCCAGTGGGATACTAGAGTGCAAGACTCTTAGCCCTGGGCTACACTGAGGGGGTGGGGGGGGGGTCGATCTACGATACGCAACTTCAGCTACGTGAATAGTGTAGCTGAAGTCGGCAAATCGTAGATCGACTTACCTGGCCGTGAGGACGGCGGCGAGTCGATCGCTGCCGCTCCCACGTCGACTCCGCTTCTGCCTTTCACCGAGGTGGATTTCCGGAGTTGATGGGGAGCGCGTTCGGGGATCGATTAATTGCATCTAAACGAGATGCAATAAATCAATCCTCGATAGATCAATTGCTACCCGCCTCTCTCTCTCTCCCAAGCAAAATAAAACCTCAGATAGCATCTCTACCATCACTTTCTCCACCTTGGGCTCCATTAGCAAGTCTAAACCCACGGACCATCAGATCAGGGTGACACACTTTCCCCATGGAATAACCCCCATCTATTCATACACTCAGGTACCTTCCATACTTATGTAGCTTCAAAACACATGTAATGCAATTCTTGAGAATGGAACATAAAGAAACTCAAAATAATACAACTTTAAGTACTTTATATAACTCTACTGAAGTATATGCAAATTATGCCTGGAAGCAGGTAGGAAGATTCCCTCAATTTTCCCTTTTCACCTATCAGGGGAACCAGAGGGCTTCTGTTGCCAGCAAATCTCCTCACTCTGAGACGTACAATAATTACTGACATTAAGAGTGTGATTAGATGTAGTGGTGTAGCGGTGTTAATAAAATGTCTGATGAAGAACAAGTAGAAAAGAAAGCACCATAACTAATGTTCCCCCAGGATATTTCAAAATTGTATGATATGATTAGTGTAAAGTACATGCTCTGTAGCTATCTAAACTCCAAACTTATAAAGATGGGCCCAATACAGAGTACTTAGTAATTAAATGTTTGCTGCTGTGATATTATTCATTTGGAGCTATGACAACTTTACACAGCTATGGTTGTAGCCCAATATCTGTAGTTATAAAAGCAGGACAAAAATTACAAAGGCTATTAAGTAAGACTGGTCACAATTTTTCTGTCATAACTGTTTGTCAATAGGAATTGAGTTTTCAACTAAATAGTTTTTCATGCAAAGTGCCCACTTTCTGCAGAAAACTTTTGATTTTTGGTGAGAAACCAAACACCTGGAAAACATAAAAGCACCTCATGGGACTTGTAGTTTGGCTTCCTCATGTCCCATTTCCCCCCCATGTCAGGATTTACCGATATCTCCCATGACCAGTAATTCTCATTTTTGTTCTGAAATGGCTCAGCAAAAGGGAAGCCTGGTGCATCCTGGGTGATAAAGTCACCTTATGATGGATAGGGAGCCTGGCCCATAGAAGAGAATGAGCTACATCACCTACAACTTCCCTGGAGGCTTTTCCTCATTTTCTGATTTAAATTTTTTTTGATTTTTCACTCACATTTTCCAATGAAAAAAAAAACCCAAACCCCAAACCCATTTTCCAATCAGCTTTATTACCAGTCCTCATGCTTCCAGGAATAAACTACTCATCGGCTGTCTAATGTAGGAAATTCTATGCTCCCATCATATTATTACACAGTGAGACACTACTTATTTATGTGATACCATTTATTATGAAATAAGGTGATTTAATAACTATATTATTAAAATAGAGCTGCATTTATTTATTACAGAATGAAGTGCCCTCAGTGGAGTTATGCAAGATTACTACAGTTGAGGACCTGCCCCATACATATTAAATCCTTTGGAAATTTTACTAAGCAATTTAGTAAACCCAGTGATGGCGAATTCCACAGCTTAACTATGAACTGTTTTAATTTTATTTTCATTTTATCTGTTTCAAAATCTGGTGCCCTTTCAGGTTTCATTGGCCACCCTCTTTTGATGACAAAGGAATGGGTAAACGCTGTAGCAACCTGCATGGAGCGAACATTTCCCCTGTGCCCCTCCCTCCAAGTTCTATGTAGGCTGGTAGAAATAGTAACAGAAATGCTTTCAATTAGCTTATCATACATAGATCCATTTTATCTCCTCTTGCCTTTCTTCCTGACAATCTTCACTACTTGTTTACCTTTCAAAATCAACTCTCCTCCATATGTTAACATGACCACTCAATGTCTCTTCTTTTGGCAGGCAGCAGGCTGTTGTTTACAGCCCAACTGAGCTGTAGTTTAGAGAGTAAGGATGTGAGATAAAGAGCTGATATTGTGAGATAAAGTATCAGAGCTTTTATACATGATGAAAGCGGGAGCGAGATGCCTGAAAGACAGAAAAACCAAGGCACATCCAATCTCCTGTGACTGGCAGGCTTTAATGGGCACCGGAATATTTCCCCCTCAAATCGTTACATTATCTGTGGAATTCTTCTATCTTGCTTGCAACTGCAGGGAAAGTTTAAATGAGATTCGCTGATCAGAGTGCTTTTAAAAATAATCGTACACAGATTTATACAGCAGCTCTTCCAAGGTTTACCTCAGTAATGCCAGAGCTAAATGCCAGCCTCTGGTTTCAGCCATTATGCTTTCAAGCAGATACCAACAGCGCAAACATTTTTTGAGTCTCCTTGAAGTATTATAAGTGAAAATAATGTCTTTGTTCTCCTTAAGGATTTTCTATTTTGTTTTAAAGTGAACAGGATCTTCTTTAAATGGATGAGCACAAGATATTATACAAAGGCCACTGAAGCTGATGGATATTGGTCCAATGATTTCCAAGGGCTTTGGCTCAGGCCCATTTTCAGAAAGCCATCAGAAGCTGACGTCCAACAGCCCAGTGCGAGTGGGTGGGCACAGGAGTGCTCTGAAGTCAATAAAACGGCAAGCTATACTTAAAGTTTAGCGCACGCTAACATTCTCAAGTTCTTTCCAGAACTGGGGTCTGAGAATCAAGCTGGAGTATTTCCTTCTTGTGCTGGTTTAATTGCATTGAAGTCAATGGAGCTACACATTCAGAGAATTTAGCCCCAAGTTCCTTTCCCCATATTTCTTTGATCTTCTCATCAAACAGGAAGTTAGATGTCAGAAAGTGCTCCCTCCATGCAGAGGGTAAATGTAGAGCAGAGACTAAATAGAAGAACAGTAAGTGGGCCAACACAAATCTTCTGAATTTTGGGGCATTTGCTTCTATGTATACTCCTGGCTTGTAGAAAAACAGACTCCAGTGGAACATTAGATCCATGACATTTCAGAGCCTTCAGAAATGCTCTTCATAGATTATATCCAATCTATGTAGAAAAAAGCTAGTTCACATTCAGTATAAATCCTTCGCTGGAGATGTGAAGTGCACTTCCCATTACAGTTGTAAAATTCTGAATGGAAAGTGTTAATCGGAAAGATATACATTTTACTTGGGGAGAAGGATCCCAAAGTCAAGCTTTAACTGTTTGATACCTAAGGGCTGGTCTACACTACCCGCCGATTTGGCGGGTAGCAATCGATCTTTCGGGGATCAATTTTTCGCATTTAGTGTAGACGTGATAAATCGATCCCCGATCGCTCTCCTTTTGACTCCTGTAATCCACCCCGACGAGAGGCAGAAGCGGAGTCAACGGGGGAGCAGCAGCAGTCGACATTGCGGCATCCTCAGGGCGAGGTAAGTCGAGCGAGGTACGTCGACTTCAGCTACGTGAAGAACCTTACATCGACAGCCACCCCTAGTGTAGACCTGGCCTTAGGAGGCATAAAAAACCACTGCTGAACTCAAAAACAAACACCCTATCCTGCATTAGAGTAATCGATTTATTAAATGCACTATGTTTTAAAATGTAATGTGCTTTGTCTCACCGTTCAATATTGCTGTGTAAATTTACATATCATCTTCTTGTTCCTTTTCAGTATCCTAGACCAACAGCCGTGACTTGTCAAGACACGCTAGCAAAGGGAAAATGAAAGGGGGTTTTTGGAAGCGGCATTGGCTTATCTTTTGCTTTCAGTAAAATGTAATTGCTGAAGATGTCATTAAGAGGTGACTGAAAAGATGTGCAAAGACTGCTTAAATTGTTTTTTTTTCCTTTAATAATGGCGGGGTGATATCTGAGAAAGGCAGAAGCAACAGAACAGAACACGTCATTGTGTGATCTCCTTGCAATTCGCATCCTCTCCAAGTCTCAGAGTGGTAGTGATGGGGTCCTTTATCATCGGTGTTTTTTGGTGTCCTTCATCACTCCCTTACACTCCCACTTTCTCGGTCTCTTTCTTCTGGTTCAGCACCTGCAGCCTGCCCGTCTTCATGTGGTACACTGCAGGGAGCACAAGGTGATTGTAGTACACTGCAGGGAGCACAAGGTGATTGTGTTCCCATCCAAGTGTGAGTGGAGGCTGCATATGCAAGGGTATCAGTAGAGTTAAGCTGCAGCTAATTTGAAGGATATACCCAGGTACTCAAAAGCTGCTTCATAGCTCTCAAGGGTGCCGTGTAAAAAATGGGCAGATGGGTATGGATGTGGTGACGGGTTTAGTGGGATTCCCACCCTGCTAATGGGGCTCTTCCTTCTAGATTGACTCCTGCTGCAATAAGGAAAATATGGTGGCAGTGCAGCAGAGCAAATCAGTTGGCGAAGCAGTGGTGGTTCCCTTCTTTTGTACCCCCATGGTGCTAGCTGAGGACTTGGAGACAAGAAGGCCACGTGGGAGGAAGAAAGGCCCAGATCCCCCCAGGTGTTTAGGCATCAAACTCTCATTTAAATCCATGATGCTAACGGGAGTTCGGCTCCTAAATATCTTTGAGGATCTGGGCCAGAGCCCCAGCACTGTTGTAGATGGTCTCTGGAATGCGGGGATGTCAGGCTGGCCGGCAGAGATGCATTAAATTAGCTATGTTTTTCTGACAAGTGGAACAGGATACTGTGTGTTTTCTGGCTGGCCTCGTTAAGCTTCTATAATTATCATTTTATTGACAAAGTGCCTGTCCTCTGGGAGGCACTGGAGATGCTGCATGGTGGAAATGTGATTATCAGCCACAATTAAAATAACAGGTAATGTGAAAGTCAAATAATATACTAACAGAACAAAACTGGTACAGGGAAAAGGGGTGACGGTGGGGCCCTGACCCAGGACTAGTACTGGAGTGGGAAATGCTTCGTTTGATACAGCAGGCAGGCAGGGCTGTAGGACGGCGATCTTTACTGAGCCTGCTGGCCCTGGCTTGCATTCCTGAGCCTCAGGTGTTCATCAGATTAAAACTCACCTGAACCCTGACCTCCCTTTTTCAGTTCTGCTCATCACGCAGAAAACACCTGTGATAAAGCAATTGCTTTTTTAAAGTGGGTAAGGATGTGCCAAGGCAATTGCCAAGGGACGGCTAGGAACCCATGCTCAAGGTCACCACAGGAAAGGCTGGGTCGCCCATCAATCTCAGGGCCCAATAATAGTGGAATCACTACCGAGGTGTGGGGTGTCTGATTGCAAGAAGCCACAAGGACAAGACTGGAAACTGAAGTCTCAAGAGCTGGGCAGATCCCTTCTCCTTAGTGCTTTAAATACCAAGCGGTTTGAAATCAGCCTTCTACTAAACAGACAGCCAGAATAATGGACACAGGGCAGGAGTAATTATTATTACTATTGCTACTTATTTGTATTATTGCAGCACCAGGAAGCCCCAGATTGGAGTCCCCTTGTGCCAGGCATTGTACGCACTTATAACATGCCCCAAAGAGCATAGCGAGTCTAAATCAACAAGGTCGAGAAAGGGTGGGAGAAAGAGAATTTTTACTGATGGAGAAGTAAGGGATTGTCTATCTGGCACCGCAGTGCAAACTAGAGGGGTGTGGATTGTAGACTGCTCTAACTGCCCCAAGTAAACCCTACTGGAGTGTTCTAAAAGGTACCTAGTTTGCACTGAGGTAGACCTGTTTCAAACAGGACTCCGGTAATGTGCACTGGGTACCTTTTAGGGTGTGCCTGCAGGGTCTACATGGCGCAACTAGAGTGCAACACGTTAAAGCAGTCTACAGTTCACACCCCTCTAGTTTACACGGCAGTGCCATGTAGATAAACCCTAAGACTCAAAAGGACTGATTCTGAGGCAGCTACTCATGTTCCATAATACTTCACTCCACAGTCCAGCAAGAGGGCTGACCTCCTCCCCTATGTCAGGATCTCCTCCAGAAGCCCAAAGTGCTGGTTCCTATGTCTTCTTAGGTGAAAGAGATAACTAGTGATCATTTGCCTCTTTCTTTTATAGTCCAGTGAACCTTCTCCATGGATTCCTCAAGCTGTGAGGAAGGTGACCTGGCGTCTGGTGAAGGAAGCTCTATGGTGGTTTCCTCCCCTGCTGGTATTTGCCAAAATGCAAATTGTTCTGTTTCCTGCAGTCTCCTCTCCTCTTTACCTTGATGGCCCTGTTTACTTCTTATATGTAAATTGAGGTGAATTCACATTGCTTTGTTTAGGACAGACTTGGTAACACCTTTACCTAGGCAAAACTGTCTTGTCTTGAACAGGTGCTAGTAACATCATACAGGGGGAATTAATGACTTTACATATAATGTTGCTATATATATTTCATGACAATATCATTGACCAGCAAGTTATTAGGTTTTTTTTTTCCAGGCGATATCTCACAAAGCATATTTTGTACAAAGATTATTACAGCAGTGTGTAGGGTGCAAATACATGGGTACTTAGGGTCACAGTGCCCTGGGAGTGGCATCAAATTGCTGGCCCATGGTAATTAAATCATTCATTGACTTAATACGGTATGGTCCCCAGAGATATTGCATGCGATTGCCATATTGATCACAATCATGAGTCCAGTCAATCCTTCCCTAGTCACAAAAGGTGACCCTGCTAGAAACTGCAATAGAGCCACTGCTGCCTTTTAGCCTAGTCCCAGTTGGTTAGTTCACAATAGCATGTCTGACCCTAGATCTACTACTGTTCCCTTAAAGAGGCATTCTAGAAGACTAATATTACTAAAATCCCTGGTTACCACAGGTGGGAGCATATGATGATCTATATGCCATCTGGGTTTTCAACTTTATTAGGGTGACCAGATAGCAAGTGTGAAAAATTGGGACAGGGGGTGGGGGGTAATAGGAGCCCATATAAAAAAAAGCCGCAAATAGCGGGACTGTCCCTATAAAATCGGGACATCTGGTCACCCTAACTTTAATGGCTACAAGCAATAGGGAATCTGTGGCATCTCTGTTGGTTTTGAAATACTTTTCAACTCTTTGAAGTTCAGCGAGCAGGTATTGGAGATTTATCCATTATATTAAATTAATTATTTTATAATCAATATTATTTAATTATATCTTTAATAAGGATGTTGTACTGTTACGGTCAATGTAGAACATTTAGATCTCTTTTATAATCTCTGCTTTAGTTCATCATTTAAAAAAAAGTCAAGTCTTTTTAGTCCAGGATCTTTGTGCAGCTGTTGTTCAATGCATGTGGCCTCAATGGAAGTTTTGATACATGGCACACACACCAAATGGTGGAGACACTTAAAACTGGAAATGGGACTGATGCTTTGCCATTGTGTCGTCCGCATTAGACAAAAGAACAGGTCCAGTGAAATGAAATGTAATAAAACACCAGGTTAAAGGTGATATTTCCACAGTAAGGTGATTATTCTTCAGGATAGCTGGCACGAATTTAAACTAGAAAGAATGGCGCACTAGTGAGTGAAAAGCAAGGATGTGTCTAAAGTTCCAGGTGTGTAGGCAAAATGGATGCAGGAAGACATTGTTGCAAAGGGCTCTAGGTGAACAAGAGACTAAGTAATGAGGACTAGTAATATGGATGCCTAGAGAGGGTGGAAAGCAAGAATAGCAGGCAACTAAAAAGGGATAATTAAAAAAGAAGTGGAAATGAGATAATTTTAATAATAGCTACAGATGGACTTCTTATTCTTTGTCTTTCAGAAGGCACAGGGGTGTGAACTCAACCCTTTTCAAGTAAAAATGGCCTCATTAGTTTCCTAAGCAGAAGGTTCTCTCCATTCTCTTTTGATACAACAGGTGAAGATTTTCTCATTGAGAGCAAGGGATGCGAGGAAGCTGCTGGTTGAATGGGGCTTCTCTTTGGTGGAAAGAATAGGTCCCAGGGTATAAGGCTGTATAGTTCATGAAAAGTGGTGGAAAAGCTAGAGAGATTGAGATAAATCCAAAAGATGTCCTTCCTCTCACCCCCAGCCTGATTTCCTCTGGATACATCTAATGGGAGTCATTTCTGACATGGACTATGTGGCAGCAGTCTTCCCCCACTGCTAGGGCCTCTCTCTCTCACAAACCGGCTGTCTCCATACCTCATCATCACAGTAGTGCTCAGTGGGAATAATAGGTCTGATGGTCTCTCTAGGGAGTAGGACCTTATCAGCGGAGTCTCCTCTCATGTGGAACTTAAGCAGAGATCAGAATGTATCAGAACCAGCCTGTATTTAGGCACAGTATAGACTCATCTCCCTGTGCAAGGCTTCCCTCTGTAATGTGGTCCTCTTTGCAAAGAGAAGCCTCTCTTGACTTTATACATAGCAGATATGGACATGAGTGCATTCAAAATGCATAGGTTTGATAAGATTAGATATAAAGGGTTACAGTTTCAGATGGTGTAAATCAGTCAATGAAGCTACAGTGATTTACACCCACTGAGGATCTGGCCTGCAGACTACATGTTATCTGTTTTGCACAGCTCTGCTTGAATTCTTCCAGTTTTCCCCAGTTAAAGAGGAGCTGGCAATCAGTGTCCAGTTCTGTGAGTTGCTCTCAAAAGGCTCATCTGGGCACCACCTAGTTTGGTTCTTGACTGTGACTTTCCAAAGCATCAGTGAGTTTAAGGTTGCCACTTAGCATGATTTACATGGTGATGCTGTTGTTGTTGCTTTGTCTCAGAATTGCACATTGCATAGTTATGGAAATCAGTAAACAAGAACTATATCTCTGGTGGGCAAAACTAAACATCTCAATAGAGTGGGAAAAAATGTCGCTGCTGGCACATTGGAGAAATGCCAAGCTAAACTACTAGCAGATAACTGGAAATACCTCTCTGTAAACATTTGGCCTGGGACTTCATCAGCTGAAATCAGCTAATATTAGACTTGATAAATACCTTGTTTTGTCTCAGGGCATATGAGCATGGTTTATTTATAATGTATAATGTTTTTAATGCAGAATATCATCAAAAATTTTATTATAATATAAGTGGGTTATTTACCCCATGTCTCTTACCGTTTCAAATCGTAAATATCCAAGCTAAATCTTCTGTTTTTTCCCCTTTAGTTGCTACCAGTGAAAGTAGGTCAGGTAGAAACTTAGCTTTTCTGTCTTACGCTTTCACTGATATAGAGAACAGACACGGTGCCCTGTGTTCCGCGTCCTGTGTTGCCACTGGTGTCCACTTGTCCCTGCTCCAGATGGCCTTTTTTTCCATTGCTTCCCATTTCAACTCTCGAGGGTTTATTTATTCATGTTATTTAACCCATTGCTTGTATGTCTACTACAGTGTACCTGAGTGTTTTGTAATAAAACTAAACTACTGCTCAAAATATTAACAAATTAAATAAATCACCAACAGACTCAAATATCTGGCACGTCATAAAAATTTTGAATTTCAAATAAAAATGAAGGGTAATAACTCCTTCACCTTCCGAGAAAATCATCCTGTTTTTTTGACCAGCTCATCAGCAAATGGGATTTGTTTCCTACTGATCTGAACATATAGAAGGGGAACAAGGATTGAATTGTAAAATAGAATGATGCCCAAAAAGTCAAGGATAGGCCAACCAAAACAGTCAGAAGGTGAAATCCTGCCCACATTTAAGTCAATGGGGGTTTGCTATTGAGTTCAGTGGATCCTGAATTTCACCCAAAGCTGGTAGCATGCTTTAAAGTGACTCTGTCTTTATGGACTTCATCTCAGAGGAGTTACCATAGCTGAGAGCCATGAAAGTCCTTCCACCACCTGCTCCTGAGTGAGTCTGGAAAGCTGTGGCAGACCCACCTTGCCTGATCACAACTGCCAGGCATAGACTGAGAGGTGATGACTCAAATATTGATGGTTGGGATTATGAAGGGTGACGTGCACAAAGAATAATCGATGGTAGCACTGGAAAGACTGTCTTCCTGGGTGCAGTACAACCTCTGGAGTAACTGTAGGACTGTCACAGTATGTGTGAAGGGTATGGAAGATACGTGTAAAATGGGATAAATGTTAGATGTCCATCTGTTTGATTGTGATTGTGTTGTCTGCCATAGGAGTTCAATTGCTCGGTGGTCAGTGAACTACCCAGGAAGGACAATAGCTTTGATAGGAGCTCAGCAAACTCCCAGGATGGTATACCTCTGCTGATTGTATAGATTCCCAGGCCAAAAGGGACCACTGTGATCCTCTTGTCTCACCTCCCGTATAACACAGGCCATAGGACTTCCCTGAATTAATTCCTGTTTGAATTAGAGCCTCTCTCTTATAAACAATAGCCCAATGCAATCTTGATTTAGACAATTGCCAGTAATGGAAGCTCCCAAAGCCTGACCAGGTGCAAGAGATATGGGATTTGAGGTGGATGAAAGGGCAGCCCCTGAAGCACAGAGGTGTGTGAGAGAGAGAGAGAGAGAGAGGCTGAGACTGAGTCACCAGAGATGCGGGTGACTGGGATAAGCTAGGCTGACCTACTTTGTAGGTAAGAGAGAAATGGGTGTCAACCACTCATTGTGTTAAAACTGCTTTTCTCTTGTTATGTTTGTTCCTGCTGCTGAGATTAAGCGATGCCTTGTTCTGGAAAGGCAGGTTTATGCCACTGTATTATCCTATTGATCACAGTTCGTGAAGGAAAGACTGGCAGGGCTACAATCCAGTTGGGGCTTCTGAGGAATCATGGTTGGTACGCAGGGTGCTGAAGCCTGAGACTGGGAGAATCATGGGATTTCCCCGTACGACAGGTGATGGTGCTGGATGGGGTGGGGGAGTGCACTCAGAGAAACTAGATTGGGGTGGTCAAAGAGGCAGCTGGCCCTGAACATGACATTATGATTCTTCTTCTATAGGACTTCTTATAAACACATAGGGTGGGATTTTACATGAGCCCAAGGACGTTAGGGTGCGCTGACTTGGGAGCACAGATCTCATTGAAAGCCACTGAAAATTGTGCTTCTAAGTCTCTTCCATGCTTTTGAAAAATCCAAGCTTCAGGCTTCGGTGGGGATACCAATGGAATTTGGCTTCTTTGAAAACAACAGCCATAAACCTCCTACGTCCATACAGCCCCAATGATGTGATTTCACTCGCTCCAAGTTCCATTCATTAGAACTAGACTCATAGACTCATAGACTATAAGGTCAGAAAGGACCATTATGATCATCTAGTCTGACCTCCTGCACAATGCAGGCCACAGAATCTCACCCACCCACTGCTGGAATAATCCTCTCACCTATGTCTCAGCTATTGAAGTCCTCAAATGATGGTTTAAAGACTTCAAGATGCAGAGAATCCTCCAGTAAGTGACCCATGCCCCATGCTGCAGAAGAAGGCGAAAAACCTCCAGGGCCTCTGCCAATCTACCCTGGAGGAAAATTCCTTCCCGACCCCAAATATGGCGATCAGCTGAACCCCGAGCATGTGGGCAAGACTCACCAGCCAGACACCCAGGAAAAAGTTCTCTGTAGTAGCTGCTTTGCTCTTCCTGGTACACACAATCCATTCTCAGCCATAATCCACCACAAGACGCAAACCCAAGTATCTTTGCCATCCAAGGCAAAATATCTACTGAATCAATTTCACTAAACATGTGCTGCACCTCTGCAGGTCCAGTCTGTGCTACTGGGATTCTTTTCAGAGGATGCAAAACAAAGCCCTGTGCTCAAAATACAGACTAAGTGCATCCATTTTATTCCATTGCATTAATTTATGTCCATGACGATTATATGAAACATTTTCTCTTTAACATCTGCTGCCTGCCTATAAATAATAAGCTAGGATCCAGATACAATTTCTGCAGGTAACCAGCTGTGATGCCCTGCAGCGATTCATAATAGTAAAGTGTTTATGGAGATTTTTGAATTTACATGTTTATGAAGTTTGCAGTGTGACATAAGAGAAAATGATATAATTAATGGTGTATGTTTTGTTGCAGTCAGGGTTCTGAGGTGCTCAGTAAAGTAAATTAACTTAGTGAACAGACCCCACCATATGGTGTCAAACATACACCCAACAAGACAGAACTGGGAAGAAGGAAGGTGTATGCATGTGTGAGATAGGGAATGAAAGAGAAATACAGTCATCATGAAAGTCCATTAAGATATGTTAGATAATGTAGTCCAATAACTTATTTTTGTTTAAAATAGAAAAATAATATTAAGAGAAAAATTTGCACGATTTTTTTTTCAAATTTTCAACAAAAATCATTTTTGTTTGGATTTAAACATTCCCTGCAGTGTTTGCAAGCCAATTATAGCAGAATTGTGCCAGTGTATGAGACTCAAACAGCCTAGAAACAAAAGTGAAGCTTGCTAGAGATGAGCCTAAAGCAAAAGTTCAGATCCAGCTTTGGATGCAGTTCAAGATGTAATCATTATATATGCCACGGGAATTCTATATAAAGGAGATACATCTGTAAGTAGGTAGATCATTAGTTAATATAATGAGCACCATTTTCTGGCACATAGAAATAAATGGTAGGTTCAGTGAAATTGTTGTTATGCACTTGCAAATGGCTTTCTGAGTCCAACTCTTAGCAATCTCCCAGCAAAAGGCGAGGCTGAAACCTCAGATCTGAGCACTAGACTTGGGGGGGTTAAAAATATAAACCTTCCCCAAACATCTTGGTGCTCAGATTCAGCCCATGGCAGAGATAGGTTTGAACTATGAACTTAGATCCAAACCCTATTCCCAATGTTCTGTTTATCTGTTTTTTCCGAAGACCTAAATTCAAGGCATGAAACGGGATCCTCTCGATATACCTTTTTTTCTCTCTTAAGAGTAGAGTCATTCTTTAATGTGTTTTAAACGGTATTAAAAACTCACTTGCAAATGCCACACACCAGTGAAGACTCCAGGTGGCTTTCAAGTTATGAAGGGTTTCAGAGTAGCAGCTGTGTTAGTCTGTGTCAGCAAAAAGAACAGGATTACTTGTGGCACCTTAGGGCTGGTCCACACTGGGGGTGGGATCGATCTAAGATACGCAACTTCAGCTACATGAATAATGTAGCTGAAGTCGAATATCTTAGATCGATTTTTAAAAGTACTTACCCCGGTCCACACGGCAGCAGGCAGGCTCCCCCGTCGACAGCGCTTTCTCCGCTTGCTGAGCTGGAGTGCCGGTGTTGACGGGAAGCGGTTCTGGGATTGATTTATCGCGTCTAGACGAGATGCGATAAATCGATCCCAGAACATCGATAACTACCCGCCGAATCGGGCGGGTAATGTGGACGTAGCCTTAGATCGATTTCAAAAGTACTTACCGCTGGTCCACACCGCAGCAGGCAGACTCCCCTGTCGACTCCGCTTACTCCTCGCGCGGAGCAGGAGTTCCGGAGTCGACGGGGAGTGGTTCTGGGATCGATTTATTGCGTCTAGATGAGACACGATAAATCGATCCCAGAACATCGATCACTACCCGCCAAATCGGGCAGTTAGCGTGGATGTAGCCTTAGAGACAAGCTTTTTAAACAACAGAAAATGAGGAAATTATTACATTTCCTCCATGACGGTATAAAATGTCACCTTGCTCTTGTCATTTGGAGACAGTGGGTGATGTACAGCCCTAGACACACTGCAGAGCAAACAGCAGATCCAGTGGGAGTTTTCCACGGAAAAATAAAGTCCAGATTGTTCAAACATGGGTCTGGGGAAAGCAAAGCACTATTTATGCTATCGGACAATCTGCTCGGAACACTACCCAATGGCCACCATCTGTATGGACACTGGGGTGGAACCAGGGACCTCCACAACTAAAAGCATAAGTCTCTATAAAGAGTCACTCTTGCTAAATAGGGGCTATCTCAGACTCACTTTCTCTGTAGCCTGGGCACAGACAAGGACACATAACATACACTGATCAGCGGGTTACATTTGCACAATGGACAAATATTTTTGTCAGCCTTCTCAGAGATCATAAGACACCACAGGCATTCATGTCAGTAATGTAGAGATGCTTTCCTGCTCTACTTCTCCTTTACATCCAGTTCACATGATGCTATTCCAGGACCTAAAGAGAGAGCAGGGCCTGGAGAGAAATCAGCTTCCTTAAGCTAAATCTGGGAAAGATAGAAATGATGCTGTCTGGTGTTGGAGAACTCTTCAAAGAACCATGCAAAACTCAACTATCACCCTTGAGACAGGTCTACACTACAGAGTTTTGCCAGTAAAACATTGGCAGTTAGAAGTGTGAAAAAATGATACCCCTAACTGACATAACTATGCCAGCAAAACCCCATGTGCAGATTCAGTTTATGCCAGCAAAAGAGTTATTTTGCCAGCATACATTATGCCATTCAGGAAGATGGTTTAACTTTACCAGCAAAAGAGCTCCTTTACCAGTATGAGCTGCAGCGGCACCGATGGGCTTAGCCAGAATAACTATAGCTTCAAAGCCTTTTAAGTACAGACAAGCCCTTAGACTAGTGGGAGAGAGAATGTCAGAGGCCAGACCAGGACTATAAAAGTTTCTTCCATTAGAACTGCAAAGGACCACCATCCTTTCTGCCACGTGGATCAAATGAAATGCCCTGTCTCAGTCTTCCAGCCATATGCGTAACTACAGCAACACTATGGAGAGAAGAAGATGGAAAAGGATAAAAAACCCACACCCACAACTCCCTTTCTCCACCTGCACTAGAGATGGGAGAAGAGAACTAAGGAAAGAAAGAAGCATAACCTACTTATTGGGCCTATATTTTGTATGACACTCTAGTACACAACTGCTGAATGTCGGATGGATGGGTGGATAGACAGAGAATTTTCTGTGCTACAAGAAATGATCTTGCTAGAGACAGCAGTCATTTTCCTGACTGGGAACTCTGAGGAATTAGTGGACCATTGTACATATGTCAGGTGTCTGAAAAATATGTTTTAGACAAATACAGTGAAAGAAAGAAAGAAAGAAAGAAAGAAAGAAAGAAAGAAAGAAAGAAAGAAAGAAAGAAAGAAAGAAAGAAAGAAAGATGCTGACCTCTGTCCACCAAATCTACATCAATTAGATAGAGACAAAGAGAGAAATAATGTGGGGAGAAATTCTCCTCTCTGATATGCAGTCTGGATCTTTTTTTGGCCATGTAGATATCTGTCCATAATCTGTACCTATAAAGATAAAACAGTTCTGAAAGAAAGCCCCTCCCCCAAAAACCTCTATTGTCCATATTTAGAAGTAAACTTGATGTGAACTTTTCTGTGGTTGTGAAATGATTGGATAATATTTTGCCTTCATTATCATGTGCCTCTGAACCTCAAATACAGAAAAAAAGAAAAAGAAACTATTGGAAAGTCTTTTCTCATGGTATTTCTGGCCAGATATAGAGTAGGAATTGCCATAAATTTTACCAGAAATGTTCTTCTGATGCTATTTAATAAATTCCAGAGGTTGGACAGTTCAGATAAGCATCTGAACTTTGTGGAGTTTCTCCAAACTGAGCCAGCGCTGTTGAAGTTCACCTATCCCTAATTCTGCATTTGTTCCGAGTGGGGAATTTTCATCAATGTTAATGGGTGCTCTATGCATGAAATGAGCGCAGATTATCCAATAGATATCCTCACAACAGATAAGATATCAGCAGTATGTGAATCAGAGTGGAGAGTGTTGTCAGCAAATTTGTAATTTGGGTATGTCAGATTGTTTTTCACACTAGAACAGCAGTATTATCACATTAAACTAAATTAAATAAATCAGGGATAATAAATAAATAAACAACAACAACCGTGAGCTTTCAGCAGATGGTTTATCTTTCAAAGACACTTCCTTATGCGTGTGATTGCAGGATCTAAAAGATAAAAAAATGTTTTGAACTGCTGAGAAAAACATGTACGTTTTATACAAACAGAGCTGACAGGTTTTATTCTCTTTGATGTTCAGAGATAAAGCTAGTTGTTTCTTGATTTCAATTCATTTCTAAGAAGTCAAAATAACAACATATTGCTGGTGTAGTCCAGTCTTTTTAGTATGTGATCAGTCCAATTAAAAAAAAATAAACCAGTGAGCTATGCATCATCAGTGCGTATTTGGAAAATAATTCAGTAGTTCTAAATTAGGACCAGGATGTTTGAAACATACTGTACCAGGAAAGTTACACCTGTGCAAAATGCCATCTGTGTTACTTACTTGTTTTGCAAACCTATCAAGTATTTACTAAGATAACAGATGTGCTTCTTTTGGTCTTTCCTCAAGCAAAGATCCCATAACTTCCCACTTTGATCCATCAATTCTAAACTCAGGGACCAGAACCGGCTTTTAAGAGCCGTTCAAAGAAGGAATTTATGAAACACCTTTGGAGCACGTTATAGGCTGATTGGAATTGGACCAGAAAACTGGCAATCCATCGGCTCAAATTTATTGGCATAAAGCATGAGCTCTCAGCATGCAGGTCACAACCTCCTGAACAGGTCTCAGGGATTACAACAACCCTGTTCTTCCCACATTGATAAATGGAAGGGGGAATCTAGGGTGGATGGGAGTGGGTCCTGGTGGTGGTGGTAGTCACAGTATGAGAAAAGAGGCCAGGGTATGGAAAAGCTTGAAAACTACTGCCATAAAGTATGAATAGCAGAGTCTGCCTATGAACCATTTGCAAACAGAAAAGAAAGCTAAAATTCACTGAATAAATTATTTGTGTGGTGTATTGAAAACCGTGTTAAAATTACAAGCTATCCCTTTAATTTGTAAGGGGTTTCCTGGTCCTGCTTGCAAAGATAGGGGGCTTTGTAGGAAGCATGCAATCAAAGTAAGTCTGCAGAGAGCCTGCCTAGAGTAAGATGGAGAGAGATGTGCCTGTTTGCCTTAGGGAGCAGCCTGCATTGTCTCTCTCTGTTTTTGAGTTCTTGTGTGTTATTGTTCTTGATTCTAATAAATAAAGTAGAGTTACACAGCAGCCTTCCCGCATGAGTATTTATGTTTTATCTACTTTCTCTGTGTGTGTGCCATGAAACATAACAGCCAGAAAACAGTTCCCCCAATTCTAGTTGCCAGTGTATTGCATGAGGTCTCACCTTGGTTCAAATTAGGCCTAGTCTAAACGTGGCTTGTTTCTCTGAACCAATTCTCCCCTCTCTTGTTAACGCTGGGATAGCACTACTGGTGGGAGAACTGCTACTGTGGACAAGGCACTGTAGCCACTGGAGAATTTACTCCATCATGTAGAACGGCTCTGAGTTGGTTTAGACCTGTGGCTCTCAACCTTTCCAGATTACTGTACCCCTTTCAGTAGTTTGATTTGTCCTGTGTACTCCCAAGTTTCACCTCACTTAAAAACTACTTGCTTACAAAATCAGACGTAAAATACAAAAGTGTCACAGCACACTGTTACTGAAAAATTGCTAACTTTTTCATTTTTTACCATAATAAATCAATTGGAATATAAATATTGTACTTACATTTCAGTGCATAGTATATAGAGTCGTAGAGACAAGTAATTTCATGAAATTTTAGTTTGTACTGACTTTGCTAGTGCATTTTATGCAGCCTGTTGTAAAACTAGGCAAATATCTAGATGCATTGATGTACCCCTTGGAATATCTCTGCGTATCCCCAGGGACCCTGGTTGAGAACCCCTGGTTTAGACAACATGGTGCTGAAATACTGGTGGGAAGTGTGTGCACTAATGCTTCTACCTTTGGAGCTGTACCAACATTAGCACCAGCAGGGTCTTTTTCTGAGAAAAAGAAAGTGCCTCATATAGTCACAGCCTTACAGGAGAATTACAAAGACACATAGGAGACAATGTGCATCAGAGTCTCAGCCGATGTAGATCGGCACAGTCTCGTTGAAGTTAATGCACTAGACTATTCTTCCCTCGATATCAAGGAAGCCGCAGCATGCATGGGACTTGAAGACTGTAACTGGCCCAGCAAAAGTGTCTAATCCCGCTCAAAGCCTTGTGGCATATTTCAGGAAAAGGAGCCGTTTGTGAGGCAAGGTAGATGGAAAACAGGAACCTCACCAATGTTTGCAAGGGAGCTGAAGCAATTTATATCAGCTGAGGATCTAGTCCCTTATTCTGCTCAAACAAACAAAACCATTCCCTTTTAAACATCAGAGATTCTGATTTTATTGATATATTCATCACGACTGAACTAGCTGCTTCTTGGGACCCATTGGAATGCCTGCAGACTGGTCCTAGCCTAACATTCATGGAACATGAGTCCTGTACAGCAGCATTTATTGTGTCAAAGTCCCATCTAAGAACTCCCGACCTCTATACACTCACTGTCCCCTTTGAGCTGTATTATAGTTATGAAATTTTCAGAGAAAGAACAATGCTGGAGATGTGAATATATTTCATTTCTCTCCCAAGCAAAACAAAACCTAGCATTACCCTTGCCTCGCTCAATGGAAAGAGAGTTAATGCATTAAACATAGGACATACAACAGAATTTTAATGGGAACTTTAATCCGCTGAGTTTGGACATGTAATTGTTAACATTTTGGTTTCATTAATGACATGTTTTGTGCTCAGGGTACACCAAGAAATGAACATCTGGTATTAATAACTTTTCAACATAAAAAACTCAACAAAATTACAACCTATTGTAGTTGGCAGATGGGTTGCAAAGCAGGAAGGAAAAAAAAATTCACAAGACACCAGCTAGATTAATCCATTGCAATATAGATCCTGATTTAATTCAAATGATGCATAATGCATTGACTTCTAACAATAGGTGGCTATTGTGAGCAGTCTTTTCATATTTAGGCATATTCAGTAATGATTATTCATGTAAACAGGCTTTTTGTTTAAAATTAATCACTGAATTGTTTTGACTGGCATAATGGCTCTAACTTTAATGGGAGATAAAACATGCATATTGTGGCACTAAAAGTCCGCGCTAAAGCAGAAACAAATGAAAGGGCCCTCCCATCCCTGCACCATAAACTCCATGGCATTGAATTTCTGCATTCGCTTTGAGATGAAAAGGGCAAGAGACTGAATCATAAATCAACTCCCACCCGGATCGTGGCCACTCACATCATTAGAGGAGTACAGAAATTGGGGGAAGGCTGTTATACAGGACCATCAGAGTAGACTATTCCTGCTGTTAAAGCCAGGCTGATCTGAAAGTACCTGAATCAGGAAACAGACACGGACGAAACTTCATAAGCTTGGTTTTCTTTTTGTCTTGGAAATGATAAGGGGCCTCATAAGACTTTCCTGTCTCGACTGTTGTGTCATTATTAACTATGCTGCAGGGCGTGATGAGGTCGACCAGACCAGAGGCCTTCAGCTCCCTTAGATTGTTAACATTTGTCTTCCTAAACTGGATGGCATTTTTCAACGACCCCACTGGACTTGTTTGGAATCTGCCTTTTTGAACTAAAATTTCGATAATCAGCCAAAGTCCTGCTATCAGTTTTATTCCCCATGTAAACCCAGAGTATCTCCAGTGAATGGAGTTACTCTGGATTGACATCAAGGGTAAACAGTAAAATTTGGCCTCTAAAGTCTTTACTTTGCAATTAGTTGCTCGTGAAGGGCTAGACCAGGGGTGGCCAACCTGAGCCTGAGAAGGAGCCGGAATTTACCAATGTACATTGCCAGAGCCACAGTAATACGTCAGCAGACCCCCCATAAGCTCCTCCCCTGCTCCAAGCACCTCCCACCCACCGGCAGCCCCGCCAATCTGCGCCTCCCCCACCCGCCCCGCACCTCCTGATCAGCGCTTTCGTGGTGTGCAGGAGGCTTGGTGGGGGAGGGGAAAGGGAGGGCACGGCAGGCTCAGGGGAGGGGGCGGGAATGGGTGGAGTGGGGGCAGGGCTTGTGGCAGAGCCAGGGGTTGAGCATTGAGCACCCCCCGGCACATTGGAAAGTTGGCGACTGTAGCTCCAGCCCCAGAGTCGGTGCCTGTACAAGGAGCCGCATATTAACTTCTGAAGAGCCGCATGTGGCTCCAGAGCCGCAGGTTGGCCACCCCTGGGCTTGTGTGTCACTGTTCGGCAGAAGGGGCGGTGCAGAGTTGCACCACCCCCAAGCCCACCAGGGAGATAGAAAGCCCATTTGAGGCACTCAGGACTGCTTTATATGCATGCAAGCGCACACTGGCCCTGTTCTGTGGGCTGAGGTGGGGAGTAGGAACAACCCATTCCTGTGCTCCCCAGAGTGCAGGGATTATGCAGGAAAGGGGGTGTGTCTGGAGGCTTCTTTCCCTACCCATGCAGCCAAGCAAGGGCCATCCCGGACCATCCCCAAATGGAATGAAATCCTGTATGAAAGGAACATACATTAACAGCAGATCTGGGGAGAGGGAGAGACACAAAGCAATTTTCCTTTTTAGTTAAGAGGAGTAAAAAGGGAACTATATTGAGGAGCAAGGTGAACAGTCAATTTGGATATTACTAGACCAGACAGATGATGCTAGTAGGAAAGTCAATTGTCACTAACATGTTTTTCTTCTTTGTACTGTGTTGTGAGAAGCAGGGGAGACCCCACATGAGCTATCCTCTATTGCTTTCTCAGGACAAGAAAAACCTACCACATTGCTCTTGAGAACAGATTCAATGGAGTGACAATGGAGCAACACACTACCTCTTCCATCCAAGTTGTGCGACTGAAGTGAAAGGAGAGCTGGGCAGAATGCACCCATAGTAGGTTGGAGTGTGACCCTGCAATTGGTCCTGTCCCATCCATGGGTATATGGGAGTCTCTTAGGGTGACCAGACAGCAAGTGTGAAAAATCGGGACAGGGGGTGGGGGGGTAATAGGAGCCTATATAAGAAAAAGACACAAAAATCAGGATTGTCCCTATAAAATCGGGACATCTGGTCACCCTTGAGTCTCTGCACCTTCCCTCACTTGCGCACCTGTGCAAGGAAGAGGCACAATCTGTCTAAGACTCCATGTTTTCTTTTCCTTCTCAGCTTGTACCTAGTTTCTTTGAAGTGTTTTTGGTTGTGAAAATCCTGGCTTGTGAACTTCAAGCACACAAAAGAGAGCAGTGTGATGTAGAGGATAACGCGTTAGACTAGAATGCAGGAGACTTGGCCCCTCTTTGCATCTCTGCCTCTGACCTGCTGTGTGACCATGGGCAAGTTACTTCACTTCTCTGTGATTGTTTCCCCTTGCACGATGTGTCCATTTAGCATTAACTCTTCAGGAGAGGGATTGTCTCTCATTGTCTGTTTGCACTGCACCTAGCGCACAGGGTCCTGACATCATTTGGGGATTCTAGGTGCTACTCTAACACACATGATTAATAATAAGTAGAGCGAGTCAGAAATTTCCCAGTGGAACATTTTTTCCACTGGAAAATGCTGATTCATCTAAAGGAAAACGTTTTGGTGGTATTGTGTTGATTTTGACCCCAAAAATTGTTTTGAAAGAAAAATTGAACAAAAAGGTATTTTGATAAGGTCAGAACATTCTGAGTGGACCGTTTCAGAACAGAGCACTGAGACATTTTTATAAAATCAAAAGCAGAACAAAACCATCTGATTTTGTCAAAACAGAAAGTTTTGATCGACTTGAAATTTTTTTTAAAAAAAATTTGTTTCGTAACAAAATGTGAAATTTGTCGTTCTCTTTCTGTTTCGGAATGGAGCCATTTTGAACTGTGAAATTCCCCATGAAATGAAAAATCCAGCTCTAAAAATAAGTGCCTTGTCTTCTTATATTTTTAGAGAGTGACAGACAAGCTGTCAGTGCCCAATAAATATATAATATTTATAAATGCCTCCCTTGTGAAATGTTTGCTCTTTGAGCCCTGCAGAGGCATTTTTGACCCTGTTAAGCTTCTACACAGCTGTCATAGTTAAAGGATACTAGTCTGAGGGCCCAGCCTGCTCTCACCTAATTAACATTCCCCACCGCCGTAAGCAAATGTATGTAACTCACATAAGCTTAGCTTCTGAGGGGATTCTTATTACAAGGATGAACTCTATTGAGGGTGACAGGTTTTTTAGTGTTATCAAGGTAAATGAGGTGGTAATGGAAAGTGCAGATTATAGTAAGTTCAATAATTTATATCATGGTTCCCATCAGGGTAGCTTTTACAAACAGCCAGCATCGTTAATTGAAATGTAAATGAATGATAAATTATGAAAAATGTATTAGGGACAGGAAAAGAGGGTAAAATAAAGGCACAAACATGAGGATCTTAAAGCAGAGAAAATGAGTCTGCAATGTTAATTAGGTAGCAACAAAACCGCAATAAAATAAGCCAACCACATAGAGGAAGGTATAAGAGAAATCTCTGCAGAATGCAACAGATGCACTGTGTTGATGCACTTTTGCCACTTGTGGTCGAGGGTCCATTGGCAATGGTTCTGTTTCCTGATGCTCCCGTCTGTCTGTCTGTCTCGGTCTTCACCTATTGCATATTGTCTTATACTTAGATTGTAAGTTCTTTGGGGCAGGGACTCTTTAGATGCTGTTGTTTTGCATTTGTACAGTACCTAGCGCTCCAGGATCCTTGCCCATGGCTAGGGTTGCTATGTGCTATGGTAATACAAATAATCATAATTAATAGCCACTGTGGTACATGCTTTGAGGTAGGGTACATATGTTAATGGGCAAACATTCTGAAAGGGCTCTCTCTCACCTGCATGGTTGGTGTGTCTCCTGGTTGATGAGTATATACGTTACAGCCAAGATTTTCAAAAGTGGCAGTCAATTTTGGGCATCTACTTTTTTCAGTGGCCAATTTGAGACACCTCAAAGGGATCATATTTTCATCAAATGGGAGCTCATCACAGTCTGAAAGTCAGGCGCCTTTAAGGTCTGTTAGGTTGGGCATCAAAAGACACTTGGGTCCACTAAATGACTAATCACTACTGAAAATCTTGGCCTGTGGGTCTACTGAACTTGGTTCAAAATAGTCTAAGTTTGATAGTCTGAAGGATGCACTTTTTTCTTCAGGCACTTGAAAATGGGAAGAATGAAAAGGATGGGGATTTGAGTCAAGTTGAATTGTACCACTACAGGTCTGTTAGGTTATTGTTTTCTATAGTGTTTGTAAGTTACAGCAAGAGTGGATAGAATATATGGATAGGTGCCTTTTTATTAGGGTGACCAAACAGCAAATGTGAAAAATCGGGACAGGAGGTGGGGGTAATAGGAGCCTATATAAGAAAAAGACCCAAAAATCGGGACTGTCCCTATAAAATTGGGACATCTGGTCACCCTGCTTTTTATACTCAGAGAAATAATATGTACAGAAATAAATATATGTATATTTGGAATTTCTGCATGGGACCATGCAAGGAATCTGATATGTAGGCTACAGTAGGCCCAACCAAGGACTACTAAAGTACTAAGCCCTTCAGAAAGCAGTTGTTTGCTTTACCCTTCCTCAGAAACCAGGCTATCCTACTTGTCAGTTTCCCCATTAGGTCATAAGGTGTCGCAAACAAGGAGAAAAGAATACTAAAAGAAAAAGTCTTCTAAATGCACTAGAAATATATTGTGTTGGGATAAAACATCAGAAAATGTACAGCGGGGATCAATTCTGTACACGCAGAGGCCACTGAAGTGATGAAAGCTATACAAGCCTTTCCCTCAACAACCATAGCACCCATAGGGGTTCAGTCACTTGAACTATTCTGAATAGAGAGAGTGCAGAGAGTGGAGTGAATGATGCATCTGAGGGAAAAGAGCAGAAGGAGACTCCACTGATTGGAAGGCATGAGATGCACAGTCCTAGGGATGGGGGTTCCACGACCACCACTCCCAAGAGGAGGAGGAGGGTGATGGTGGTCGGGGACTCTCTCCTCAGGAGGACTGAGTCATCTATCTGCCGCCCTGACCGGGAAAACCGAGAGGTGTGCTGCTTGCCAGGGGCTAGGATTCATGATGTGACGGAGAGACTGCCGAGACTCATCAATCCCTCAGATCGCTACCCCTTCCTGCTTCTCCACGTGGGCACCAATGATACTGCCAAGAATGACCTTGAGCGTATTACTGCAGACTATGTGGCTCTGGGAAGAAGGATAAAGGCGTTTGAGGCGCAAGTGGTGTTCTCGTCCATTCTCCCTGTGGCAGGAAAAGGCTGGGGTAGAGACCGTCGAATCGTGGAAGTCAACGAATGGCTACACAGATGGTGTCGGAGAGAAGGGTTTGGATTCTTTGACCATGGGATGGTGTTCCAAGAAGAAGGAGTGCTAGGCAGAGACGGGCTCCACTTGACGAAGAGAGGGAAGAGCATCTTTGGAAGCAGGCTGGCCAACCTAGTGAGGAGGGCTTTAAACTAGGTTCACCGGGGGAAGGAGACCAAAGCCCCGAGGTAAGTGGGGAAGTGGGATACCGGGAGGAAGCACAAGTAAGTGAGTGCAAGAGGGGAGGGCTCCTGCCCCATACTGGGACAGCAGGATGATCGGTGAGTTATGTTAAATGCCTATAAACAAATGCAAGAAGCCTGGGGAACAAGCAGGGAGAACTGGAAGTCCTGGCACAGTCAAGGAATTATGACGTAATTGGAATAACAGAGACTTGGTGGGATAACTCACACGATTGGAGTACTGTCATGGATGGATATAAACTGTTCAGGAAGGATAGGCAGGGCAGAAAAGGTGGGGGAGTTGCGTTGTATGTAAGAGAGCAGTATGACTGCTCAGAGCTCCAGTATGAAACTGCAGAAAAACCTGAGAGTCTCTGGATTAAATTGAGAAGTGTGAGCAACAAGGGTAATGTCGTGGTGGGAGTCTGCTACAGACCACCAGACCAGGGGGATGAGGTGGACGAGGCTTTCTTCCAGCAACTAACAGAAGTTACTAGATCACAGGCCCTGGTTCTCATGGGTGACTTTAATTACCCTGACATCTGCTGGGAGAGCAATACAGCGGTCCACAGACAATCCAGGAAGTTTTTGGAAAGTGTAGGGGACAATTTCCTGATGCAAGTGCTGGAGGAACCAACTAGGGGAAAAGCTCTTCTTGACCTGCTGCTCACAAACAGGGAAGAAATAGTAGAGGAAGCAATAGTGGATGGGAACCTGGGAGGCAGTGACCATGAGATGGTCGAGTTCAGGATCCTGACACAAGGAAGAAAGGAGAGCAGTAGAATACAGAGCCTGGACTTCAGAAAAGCAGACTTTGACTCCCTCAGGGAACTGATGGGCAAGGTCCCCTGGGAGAATAACATGAGGGGGAAAGGAGTCGAGGAAATCTGGCTGTATTTTAAAGAAACCTTATTGAGGTTGCAGGAACAAACCATCCCGATGTGTAGAAAGAAAAGTAAATATGGCAGGCGACCAGCTTGGCTTAACAGTGAAATCCTTGCTCGTCTTAAACACAAAAAAGCAGCTTACAAGAAGTGGAAGATTGGACAAATGACCAGGGAGGAGTATAAAAATATTGTTCAGGCATGCAGGAGTGAAATTAGGAAGGCCAAATCACACTTGGAGTTGCAGCTAGCCGGAGATGTTAGGAGTAACAAGAAGGTTTCTTCAGGTATGTGAGCAACAAGAAGAAGGTCAAGGAAAGTGTGGGCCCCTTACTGAATGAGGGAGGAAACCTAGTGACAGAGGATGTGGAGAAAGCTAGTGTACTCAATGCTTTTTTTGCCCCTGTCTTCACAGACAAGGTCAGCTCCCAGGCGGCTGCACTCCGCAGCACGGTATGGGGAGGAGGTGACCAGCCCTCTGTGGAGAAAGAAGTCGTTCGGGACTATTTAGAAAAGCTGGACGAACACAAGTCCATGGGGCCGGATGCACTGCATCCGAGGGTGCTAAAGGAGTTGGCCGATGTGATTGCAGAGCCATTGGCCATTATCTTTGACAAAACATGGCAATCGGGGGAGGTCCCGGATGACTGGAAAAAAGCTAATGTAGTGCCCATCTTTAAAAAAGGGAAGAAGGAAGATCCGGGGAACTACAGGCCAGTCAGTCTCACCTCAATCCCTGGAAAAATCATGGAACAGGTTCTCAAGGAATCAATTCTGAACCACTTAAAGGAGGGGAAAGTGATCAGGAACAGTCAGCATGGATTCACCAAGGGCAAGTCATGCCTGACTAACCTAATTGCCTTCTATGATGAGATAACTGGCTCTGTGGATGAGGGGAAAGCAGTGGATGTGCTATTTCTTGACTTTAGCAAAGCTTTTGATACAGTCTCCACAGTGTTCTTGCCAGCAAGTTAAAGAAGTATGGGCTGGATGATTGGACGGTAAGGTGGATAGAAAACTGTCTGGATGGTCGTGCTCAACGGGTAGTGATCAATGGCTCCATGTCTAGTTGGCAGCCGGTATCAAGTGGAGTGCCCCAAGGGTCGGTGCTGGGGCCGGTTTTGTTCAATATCTTCATCAACGACCTGGAGGATGGTGTGGACTGCACCCTTAGCAAGTTTGCAGATGACACTAAACTGGGAGGAGTGGTTGATACGCTGGAGGGTAGGGATAGGATACAGAGGGACCTAGACAAATTAGAGGATTGGGCCAAAAGAAATCTGATGAGGTTCAACAAGGACAAGTGCAGAGTCCTGCACTTAGGACGGAAGAATCCCATGCACTGCTACAGACTAGGGACCGAATGGCTTGGCAGCAGTTCTGCAGAAAAGGACCTAGGGGTTACAGTGGACGAAAAGCTGAATATGAGTCAACAGTGTGCCCTTGTTGCCAAGAAGGCTAACGGCATTTTGGGCTGTATAAGTAGGGGCATTTCCAGCAGATCGAGGGACGTGATTATTCCCCTCTATTCGGCACTGGTGAGGCCTCATTTGGAGTACTGTGTCCAGTTTTGGGCCCCACACTACAAAAAGGATGTGGATAAATTGGAAAGAGTCCAACGGAGGGCAACAAAAATGATTAGGGGGCTGGAGCACATGACTTATGAGGAGAGGCTGAGGGAACTGGGATTGTTTAGCCTGCAGAAGGGAAGAGTGAGGGGGGATTTGATAGCTGCTTTCAACTACCTAAAAGGGGGTTCCAAAGAGGATGGATCTAGACTGTTCTCAGTGGTAGAAGATGACAGAACAAGGAGTAATGGTCTGAAGTTGCAGAGGGGGAGGTTTAGGTTGGATATTAGGAAAACCTTTTTCACTAGTAGGGTGGTGAAGCACTGGAATGGGTTACCTAGGGAGGTGGTGGAATCTCCTTCCTTAGAGGTTTTTAAGGTCAGGCTTGACAAAGCCCTGGCTGGGATGATCTAGTTGGGGTTGGTCCTGCTTTGAGCAGGGGGTTGGACTAGATGACCTCCTGAGGTCCCTTCCAACCCTGAGATTCTATGATTCTATGATTCTATGAATACTCACTTGCTGTGGAGAGCTCACATCAGACTTTGCAAGAAGACCGTCTGGATCAGAGCCTGTCCTGCCAATTCCAAACATGCTCTCCATTTTCCCAAACAGGATTGGTCTTTCCACACAAGCAGAGACCCTGGAAGTCAAACATGGATGTCTAGACCACCATCTGCAAGTTGGATCCATGCCAGCTAGAGCTGGTGAAAATCACCGAGGAGCACTTCGGCTCACCATTGACCGAGTCATCAAGCTTTCCTTCAGAGAAGGCAATCTACCAGCCACCCTGAAATGGATAATAGCCCATTCTCAAGAAGGCATCATCTTATGCAAAGCATCTGGCCGAGAACTGTCCCATCTCCACCCTCCCCTTTCTGGGGAAAAATATTGTGAAAACAGCATCTATGATGCAAAATCAAGTGTCCTTAGACAAAGTGACAATCAGCATTCAGGCCAGGACATGGTATAGAGAGTGATGTTGATAGATGACGTACTTGTGGCCACGAACACGTGAGAAACAGCTATGTAGATGCTGTTGGACCTCCGATCAGCTTCTGAGCCATTGGTCACAAAATGCTGATGTCACACTTTCAAAATGGAGCAAGGATCGTCAGGGAAGCATGCAGATGTCTCTAGCTTTCCTGTACAACTGGTCCATACCACAAAGGGTAACTGCTTTTCCTCTCTTTTCACTCTCAAATGGAGGGGAAATACTTTCTCCTCATTTTTAATATGCACATGCAACCTTTCTGAGAGGCTGTAGAATGCTACAGGCTCCATTGACACCAATATGCTGCAGACACCCAAATGTATGCCTCCTTCTCAGCAGATGCAGCCAAGGCTTTGGCACAAATGTCACAATGCCTGCAAGAGATAAGCACATGGGTGAAGAGCTGCTGGCTCAAGCTAACCCAGACAACCCAGCGGAGATACTGATTGGAAGAGAAAAGCACTTGGAGAAGTTAGGCAGGGCATTAACCTCACCTGACATTGAGGACATCCACTCTCCCATTACTAAGGCACTGAGCAGTCTCAAGGTCAGGCTGGACTCTGCTGATGATGACACAAATAAAAGCAGTGGTGAGACATTCTACCCTCTCTACCCTGGACAGGAAGCATTGGCCTTTCTTAGTGGACCTGGAAACTGTGATGTGTATCTTTGTGACCTCCAGAATGAACTACTGCAACTCACTCTAGCTGAGGATTAAAGGAGGGGCATCGTGATGGCTAGAACTTGGCCAGCTCGTGGTGACATGATCCCCTGCCAGGAAAGACAAAACAACAGTGCTCAGTGCACTCCATTGATTCTGATTCCAACTTATTACCCGGGTACTAATATTCTCAGCTCCTAATGGGTTGAGCCAAGCTCTCCCGGCAGCAGCCTCTTCGTTTACAATTGACAGAGCCAGCTATACTCCTCTGGGATGATGCAAGCTCTGGATAAAACGTCTCACAGCTAGAGACATGCTATGCTCAGCTGAGGGCCCTTAATATATGAGAATACCGTACCACATGGATTCTCAGCCTGGGTAGCAAACAGATTTCAAGTGGTTCAGACCATGACTAGATGGAAGGACCTGGTGTGGAAAGTCTGAAAACCAGTGCTGTCAGACTGTGACCAATTCTATTAATGCTCTAGGAAAAAAAGTCAGACTAATTTTCATGCTCTGAAAGACTGAAGAGATATCCATCATCTCTCACGGCCGGTAAAGAATTAAAAACAAACACGTCTAAACTCTCACCAGCTAAAGAACCGTGGCCTTGAAAGCAGGAAGCAGAGTTCCTTCGGGGAGTTTCCATGTGTCTCTTCACTCCTCTTTTTTTCATCTGGATCTTACAGTGGATGCAAATTTTGGCTTGTGTGTTTAGAGCTGGTTGAAATTTTGTCCCCCCTCCCCAACATTTCTGCACGTTCCCTATCTCATACACTGAACGTTGATAAACCAGTCTCCAAGCTGTTTTTTATTCATTAAACTCGACTGAAAATAAATTTGTAATTGTATTTTTTTCTACTCCTGTTGGCTGTGTTACATGCATAAGGAGAGCAGATGTGAGACTAAGTTATAGTCCAGTTCTGCAATGTTCTTCAAACAGGAAAATTAAGTTCAAAAACTAACCAGCCTGGTTTGCAACCAGACATTCTTTGCATCCCATAAAACGGACACATCAGCATTTTCCCTCTGTCATGCCAATACCCCTCTGTAGATCAATATATACAATCAGTCTCACCCCATATTCAATTAAAAGTATCTGAAAATTGTTTTATTTAGATTTAATAGGACAGGGTAATAAAATAGATGAGATTTAGTCTGTTAATTAAATCCCACGCAGTAAATACTGTCCCCTGCAGCAAGCTCAAGTAGTTTGGCTTTATTGCAGTGATGGGGTTGGTGAAGAAAGTGGAAAAGAATTATTCCCACCTTAGGTTACAAATCAACAGTGCATTCGAGGTTACATTATTTGGTGCTCAGTAGCCTAACTCATCTGTAACACACTCCTTTTAGGCACACACTTAGGCAGTGGGAAAAACTTGAGTTCCCCATACCTTGAGCAGCTCCAGGCATCTGTTACACTGTGTTGTTATTGCCAGACCTTCTCCTGACACTTGTGTCTCTCTTCTGACAGTAGCCTTGTGCAGAACCAGCAGATATTCGGGGTCTTACAGGTCAGATTCCCAGTGGAGGAGAAATTAGTGATGTAGAGTCTGTCTATATACTTGGTTTATTTGCATAATACCTGCCCTGGAACAGAAATGCAGGCATTCTTTCAGGAATCATAGGCCAGCACCATTGTCTGGTTCCCAGGGTGCAACATTTCCCTTCAAGAATTGACTGTAATCAGAAAACAAAGCAGAAAGCAAACTTTGCTGATATCTACACAGATCCCTTACACAGAACCTTGTATAGCCCAAAACACAAGCATTTATTCCAAGACTAAAAACTTGCTCACAAACTAAGAAAACTACTTGGAATACAACTGGTGATACCTGTGATAACATTATTTTGTTAGCTTGGTTTTGGGGCAGGCCATATGCAGCAAAATGACCTGCCTTCTGAAGAGATGCAAGGCCTGGGATCTGTGGACCAAAGAAGCACCCTGAATAGATGAGGCTACTGCTCAGCCTAGGTTCTGCAAGACACAGAGGGGACTACACCTCAACCACACCTGCAAGGTTCAGCGTGTGAGTTTGTAGTTTCTTTGCACAGGTCCCAAGGGGAGTGAGTAGGAAGGGCTCAGGAGCTACTTTTAAAAGTGTAAAGTCAGTGGTTCTACTTTCAGTCTTAAATTCTGCGTGACAATTGGAAGAGAACATCAATAAGTGAATAACAGCCTCTTCCCACTCTGGTAGATGTGGTCTCCTTTAATACCTTCCCCTCTATTTAAAATGCAACCTCCACTATTCTAATAAATCATACAAGAAAGTGATTTGTGCTATCTCCAGAGATGCATCTATTGTATTTCCACAGTTTCTGTGACTCGTACTGGATGTGAAATGTACAGCTAATTAGTATATAAAGAAGAGCCTTTATCTCCTCTTTTGACTCACTGATCTATTTTGGTTCTCCCATTTCCTTCGTGTGTCTTTCCTTTCCTTTCTGATTCCCTTGGATCTTCCCTTGCAACTATCACCTTTGGCTCTCCATTTCATGTCAGGTGTTTCCCGCCTTCATTTGAGATCCATACTGGCTTCTCCATTAAGAGTCCTCTAGTTTTCTCCCACTTGTTTCACTCAGTCTCTTTCCAGTGAGAACAGCCAAGAATGTAGGGAGGACTCTTTAAAAGCACTTGAGTGACTTAGCAGCACAGTTCAATGGGACTTAGGCACCTAAATGACTGAGTAGCCTAAGTTGCATGGAGTGGTGCTCTTTCAGGATATGGGCCTCAGCGTGTATAGGTCGCATTGAACTGTGCTCATCGCCTGTTAAAGTCACTGGGAACTCAGGTGGGTGCTCAATACCTCTGGACATCAACTCCCTTTTATTTAAGTGCCTAAGTATGGATTTAGGTGCCCAGCTTCTGATTTTGCATAATTTGGCCAAACAGAGGCATCCTGAAATTAACGGCCACTTCTGAAAACTGGGCCCCAACCTCTGTGGCTTCCCTCCCCCCCCCCCCCCCCCACGCTTTTCTTCTTTCTAGGAGAGAATTGATGGTATAAGTCCTGATCCAGCCTTGCTGCAGTCAACGGGAGCTTTAAAATGGATGTCAACGGCAGCAGGATGAGGGCCTTTGGGTGTGGGCTCTTTTGCACAATGGGGTTTTCCCGTGTTCTTAAGGCATGCACTGAATAGGTCTGGTTGGATCTCTCCTTTTAAAGCCAAAATGTGCTGGGTATTTGGTTTTTATTGCCCAGTGCTTAGCTGCTTCTCAACAGGTGACTTATAAATGGATTAAAAAAATCAGAGAGAATCATAGAATCTTAGAATCTCAGGGTTGCAAGGGACCTCAGGAGGTCATCTACTCCAACCCCCTGCTCAAAGCAGTACCAACCCCAACTAAATCATCCCAGCCAGGGCTTTGTCAAGCCTGACCTTAAAAACCTCTAAAGAAAGAGGTTCCACCACCTCCCTAGGTAACCCATTCCAGTGCTTCACCACCCTACTAGTGAAAAAGTTTTTCCTAATATCCAACCTAAACCTCCCCCACTGCAACTTGAGACCATTACTCCTTGTTCTGTCATCTTCTACCACTGAGAACAGTCTAGATCCATCCTCTTTGGAACCCCCTTCCAGGTAGTTGAAAGCAGCTATCAAATCCGCCCCTCATTCTTCTCTTCTGCAGGCTAAACAATCCCAGTTCCCTCAGCCTCTCCTCATAAGTCATGTGCTCCAGCCCCCTAATCATTTTTGTTGCCCTCCACTGGACTCTTTCCAATTTATCCACATCCTTCTTGTAGTGTGGGGCCCAAACTGGACACAGTACTCCAAATGAGGCCTCACCAGTGCCAAATAGAGGGGAATGATCACGTCCCTCGATCTGCTGGAAATGCCCCTACTTATACAACCCAAAATGCGGTTAGCCTTCTTGGCAACAAGGGCACACTGTTGACTCATATTCAGCTTTTCGTCCACTGTAACCCCTGGGTCCTTTTCTGCAGAACTGCTGCCCAGCCATTCGGTCCCTAGTCTATAGCAGTGCATGGGATTCTTCCGTCCTAAGTGCAGGACTCTGCACTTTTCCTTGTTGAACCTTATTGGATTTCTTTTGGCCCAATCCTCTAATTTGTCTAGGTCCCTCTGTATCCTATCCCTATCCTCCAGTGTATCAACCACTCCTCCCAGTTTAGTGTCATCTGCAAACTTACTAATGGTGCAGTCCACACCATCCTCCAGATCGTTAATGAAGATATTGAACAAAACCGGCCCCAGCACCGATCCTTGGGGCACTCCACTTGATACCGGCTGCCAACTAGACATGGAGCCATTCATCACTACCCATTGAGCCCAACCATCTAGCCAGTTTTCTATCCACCTTACTGTCCATTCATCCAGCCCATACTTCTTTAACTTGCTGGGAAGAACACTGTGGGAGACTGTATCAAAAGCTTTGCTAAAGTCAAGAAATAGCACATCCACTGCTTCCCCCTCATCCACAGAGCCAGTTATCTGAGAGAACTCAGATTTTATTCAGCTCTACCTACTTTCCAATGCTTTTATGAGACTTGCTGGCAAATTGAGGCCTGACATAAACATCCGTGAACGGAGTGCACTGAATGTGGCCTTTAAAGTTTAATGTTTCGAAAGCAGTTTGTGATCCTCAGATTAAAGGGGCTATAATCCTATTGAACAGCACTATGATTACTAACATTTGCATCCACAGTTGATGGGAGCAGCACCAGAGCTGCTCAGTCCCAGGGCCATATATTATAGTTCTAAACCTCAAGGGCAACATTCCTCTCGGCTCTAACTCCATTGACTTCACTGGTGTTGTCCCTGGGCCAAATTCAGCCCCCAAAGGGTCTATGGCGAATGAAAATGAAGGATGACATAAACCCTTTACAGCTGCACAGTTTGACTCTCAGTTCCCACAATGACCCTGCGTGCAGTTCTGATGAAAGAATGCTGTGGATTTCAATAACGTGGAAGGAAGGGATACAACTTAAACATGCAAATACGGTCATTACAGACCTCACCCAATTAGCTTATGTGCTAGTCCTCATAATGGGAGTCATATTTCTGCATACGTTTTCCAGAGTCATTTGTAAGGCACTCTCTTCTGTCTTATTCTCTCCCTGCAGAGATGCATCTCCCCCACAAAATTTCATTTCCTTTAATGATGTTACAAAGGCTGGTGTTCAGTGACTTCGGCAACTCCTTCATGGCAGCGTATAAGTTATGCTTCCCGTCCACCTTTATATGAACTACGTGTCTCTGCATTCAGAGTCTACTCAAGGAAATGCATCTGAGCTCAACTTATATGGGTTTGCGGACGCCACAGCCCAAGCTACTGAAGATTTTCTATTTCAAAAATAACCGGTCAAATCTTCTGCTGGTATAAATTGGCCACGTTTCTTTGTGTGGATTTGACCTGTGTGCCTATAGATTTATTTTAGTGATGGGGGAAAAGTAACCTGAACCTTCACCCAAAACTCAGACCCGACCCAACTGTAACCTTTTCTTGTGGTTCAAATGGTGACTTCCCATTCTGTTCCATGTTTGAATTTTTCTGTGTCTCCGAATTCTGACCCCCACCAGAAGTAGCAGCCCTGAAATATCACCAAAGATGCTGTTGTCATGGTATTTCCCACTTCACAGGAAGCACCAGAGATCTCTTGAGGAAGCGTACCTGTTCTCGTGAGATTTATGGCCCGATTTTGCGGGTCCCGTGCTGGCTTAGATATTTCAGGCAAGTATCTGGACACTCATTTGCTTATCTGAACTAAAGTTCCTATACAATTTGTGATTTGCACATTTGAACCTCCTAATCTGCACTCGTGACAGGGAGAGCCTTTTGCAGTGTACTGAATTTTGCGTCTTGGTGAGAAAGAAAGGTTGAAAGCAAGCCAAGGATAATGCATCAACTCCACATACCGCAGGGCCTTTTTAATCCAGCGAGTCCCCAAGAACAGATGCTGAGGTTTGCAGACTAGGATGCTGAATATATGCTAGGATACCAGCACCATGAGCTCTAGCCCAGTTTCAGAGCAGTACAGAGCTCTAGGAGGTGATCTCACCCCCTGACTGACTATGCTCCCTATCCAATGCACCCCCAAATTAATTTCCATTGTGGATTTGCAGTTTGAGCAAGATTCTCCTGTATTCTGTAGTCATAACATTCACATGGTGTTATAGATCAGCAACCATTTCCAAAGTCATAATTACATGCTTTTAGAAAGAACCAGGAATTGAACCACAATTTGTCTTGCATGACCCATTTGATAGTGACTCTGAAGATCCATGCAGTATATCGGCAAATAAGAAGAATATTAGTAATTAGCAGATCATTAATAATTACATGGCTAACAAAATCAGTCCTTTATTTCTCATGCATGATTTTCTCTCCCCACAGACTCGTACGCTAGCAAATGCTTTTAACTGATTTTTTTCCCCTCTTAGGGCTTCCAATCTCCAACTTTTTCTCTGTGGCTCAATTTAATAAAACCTGCACTTTTCATAATGCCCTGTTCGCATGTGCACTGTGGGTGTCTATGACTCTATCTGGTGCACAGAATGAGTGCAGGGTTCATCCATATAGTAGTAACAGAGGTCCACACACTGTGTAATTTGAGGAGAATTTGGCCTCCAGAGGTGCTTTAGAGATAGGGCCGTGTGAATGTTTCATGGCAAAGCAAGGCAAATCCAGGGCTTCATTACAAACATAGGACCCTAAATTATGCAACTGAGATCATCGGCAGGGGAACACTGTGCCTCATTGAAGTCAATGATTCAGAATCTGGTTTAGGTGAATTTGGTACAAGTTTAAAGCCCCAAGCCCGCAATTGACTCCCCAGAGGCAGATCCCCACACCTAACAGGAGCCCCAGTGAAATCAAGAGTAAGTTCTGAAGCCGAGGATTTATCAATGGAACTTGATAAGTTAATCAAAGGGATTATATAACGGTGTTGCCTGCGAGAGCAGGGGGCTGGACTCGGTGATCCAAGGGATCCCTTCCAGTCCTGTGTTCCTATGTTTTGGACAGAAACCAATGTGAAACTCAATGTTTTTGCACAATATTGACCAGAAATCAAGAGAAAAGTGGTGGGTTTGGCTGAGTTTGACTTTGAATGTATAAGTTCATTGCTATGCCCAAGTGAAAAGAAATGGAAAATAGGACCCGTGAACAGAAACAGCTGAGTTTAACACATCTTTGTTTGAGGGGAATGGCACTGTAAGGGCAATATTTTGGACACTTTTCCTCTGGTTCTACAATCCAGCATATCCTGCAGCAAGTATATGTAAGAGGGAGTCCTGATTACAGTTTAAGTAAATATAATGCTTTCACAAATCTGGATCTTCTGCTATATAAAAAGAAGAAAAGCTAATTTTTACTCAGTGCATGGAAAGGAATACTTTGCTGGTAAACTATCAAATATAATGATAATGATTATCAATAAATGGAAAGGGAAAAATGCAACAGAAGGACTATTTTTAAATGCTTTGCTGATGTAAATCCATTGATGACAGTGGCATTATGCTAGTGGAGACTTTGGACCGGAATAGAGGTAGATTAAAAAATGGAAACGAATTTTTAGGTTGTGTCCCTGCAAACATTTCCACATGTGAGTAACTATGCTCATGTGAATAGTCCCATTAGTTTAAATGATGCTCCTCATATAAGTAAAGCTACTCATATGCTTAAGTGTTTGCAGAATCTAGCAATGCGTTAGAAGGCATTGAAGAATTCCTGCTATGAACATGAGCTGGAAAATAAATGTGTGTTGCAGTCTCTGTCCTCTCTTGTTAGCCCCATCCTCTATTGACTACTTGTGTTCAAATCACAGGACCTGACCTGTTTTACACTATAGGTGGGGCAGGTGGTTGATTGTGGTTCTGAACAGAGACGACCACTCACGGAGGAGGGGAGCCCCAGTGTGAAGTATGATGGTGGGCAGAGAGGGCAAATTATGATTGGGAAATCTGACTGCAATATGCTTGAAAAAGGTATATTGTGTCCTCCTCTATTGCCTTGTCCACACAGAGCATAACAGTCTACTACTGCTATTAGCTGATGAAGTTACTTTTTACCTCAAGTGATAAAGATATATGCTTCTGTAGTTCCCAGGTTCAAGCTCTGGTTATTTTCTGTGGTGTAGACTTGCTCTTACTGTAACTCCCTTCCCAGATACCGTGGTGATGTGCATGTTATATGGAATACAGGTAGATAGATTCTCTTCCATATGTTCTGAATGGCATTTCTTAACTTACAAGCCTTCTAATGCCTCTCTAGTTTATTTTATAATCTACTTCTCCTGCTTTGCTTGGAGGCGTAGGTTCTGATTTTCCAGTCCCACTCTCCAGTTTCCATAAGTCACCTATGTCCATCCTAGGGATAGATTTTCAGCAGCAAAGTTGGTACAGATTCTCCCTTGCCCTGCACCTTGCGTAGTCATTTACATCTCTGTAAAGAGGACATAAAATTCCTCCCTTGTCACTGGATGGAATTTAACACCTGCTTTGCCTTCACTGCGCATAGTTCTAACTACCAAGGCAATGGAGGAGCAGGGGCCCATTGACTCCAAGCCAAATAATGTATTTTCAGTCTGTTCTTGAAGTAAATTTTGACTCATTTGCTTAAACAGCTGCTAGCCATTCAATTAAAAAATACATATGAGAAACAGAATATTTTATGGGCCTTAGATAGAGGATAGGACAATGGAGTGGATGAATCCTTTGTGGAATTCATGGACAGACCAGGAGCCATCTAGACAATTCACTTCTCTTTCTGTTTCTAGAAATAACTTAAAACTCTGAAACCAAGGGGGTAACCAAAGAGACTTGCAGCTGACTCTTGAGAACTCAGGTGCCAAGCAGAGAAATGGCCTACTTTTGCGACTTAAAAGTCAATACAAGAATTGCTTCCCCCCTGCCCATCACTCTCTTCTTTATTAAATAAGAGGATATTTCTTGCAGGAAGACTGGGATGTGTGATGTGTGTGGATGAAAAAAAAAAACCATTTGCTAGCATAAAGCTGACCTATGCAGAGAATATCAAAAGCCAATATGGTAATGAACATATTTCTATTCAGTCGATTGATTCATGAAGCATGTCTGGAATTTAGAAAATATTGTCTCCCATGGATGAGGCTGGACCTCCCGCGCTTTTAGATATTTGGGTTACTGTCATTATTATATTTTCTATGAGGTTAGGGCTGGTGAACATGCACCAGATGGACAGCCCCGGAGAGCTCCACCTTCTGTTAATCCACAGCTCAAGACTCAAGCAGAAATTCTTCCACCCTGCTCTTCCAATTTGCCTGTTCTGGAGGGACTGCTCATAGGAAGGAGTTCCCAGTCCCTCAGTCCTTGCCTGCTGCCCTGGGAGAAGATCAGCTAGTCCCCATTATTTGTATTACAGTAATGCCTAGAGGTCCTAGCCCTAGCGAACATCAGGGGCTCCCCATTATGTTCAGTGCTGCACAGACACAGTGAGAGACAGTCCCTGCCTTGGGGAGCTTACAGTTCAAATAGGCAAAGGAATCATTAGTATCTCACTTTTACAGAAAGGGAATTGAGGCACCCACAGATACAATGATTCAACCAAGGAGACAGCAGGAGTCGGTGGCAGAGCCAAGTAGTGAACCTACATCTCCCCAATCCCAGTCCAGTGCTTTCTCAGAAGACCATGTGCCCTCCTAGATATCTTGGGTTTGTTCTGGCCTGGACACCTGTACAATGAATGGGCACTTGGAAACAACTCTTTACATATAGGCCACTGAGCAGCCATCAGATTCTTCGAGCGCCCCGACCTGAGCTGGATTCCAATGGGGGACGTATGCTAGAAGCTAAAGCCTTGGTCTAGCCTTGGTATTGCCAACCCCCGAGGCACCCAGTCCCCCCGTCCCCGTTTAAGTTTTACTTGCTGGTACAAATCCATCTTTGTGTCCTTTGCTATGCCTGATCTGATTTATTATTTCTTCTTCTCTCCATTAACAGAAGTATTCGTCATTTTGGGGAGGGGAAAAAAATAGTATCCTGAAGACATGTCACCATTGATTATACTTCTAGACCAACCGAAATGTGCTTATTCCCAAATTCAGTTCAACGCGGTAGATTACAAGACAGCAACACACCATACATTTCTGTATTTATGACATGCACTGCAATATATAGAGCTGGGTGCCAATTTTCTGTGACAAGTGCAGAGGAATTACTCAGAAAATACCACGCTGTTCAGTGCCAAATTTAGGGATAATTTATAGCTGCCTTGGTTTCCACACCTGGAGGACAGGGCCAGCTGTGTAATTCCCCAAACCGGTTACTTTTAATAACTCTTTGCCTATGGAATTAACAGCATTCACCAGCAAGGCTGTGGTAAATGAAGGAGGGGGGTGGAGGTTGCTCATTTTATGGATACCCAGCCAGCCTGTTAGCTGTAACATCCCTCTTGGTAGCTGTTCTCTGCTTTCTTTACCTGTAAAGGGTTAAAAAGTCCCCCAGGTAAAGAAAAGGGAATGGGCACCTGACCAAAAGAGCCAATGGGAAGGCTAGAACTTTTTAAAATTGGGAAAGAAGCTTTCCCTTTGTGTCTGTTGTGATTCTCCAGGAAAAGAGGGGAACAGAGGGCAGCAGGAATGCTGTGTAAAGCTTGAACCAGGTATGAACATTCATCTTGAGCGGATTACTGCAGACTATGTGGTATGGGAAGAAGGATAAAGGAGTTTGAGGCGCAAGTGGTGTTCTTGTCCATCCTCCCTGTGGAAGGAAAAGGCCCAGGTAGAGACCGTTGAATTGTGGAAGTCAACGAATGGCTAGGCAGGTGGCGTTGGAGAGAAGGGTTTGGATTCTTTGACCATGGGATGGTGTTCCAAGAAGAAGGATTGTTAGGCAGAGATGGGCTCCACCTCACGAAGAGAGGGAAGAGCATCTTCACAAGGAGGCTGGCTAACCTAGTGAGGAGGGATTTAAACTAGGTTCACTGGGGGAAGGAGACCAAAGCCCTGAGGTAAGTGGGGAAGTAGGATACCAGGAGGAAGCACGAGCAGGATAGCGCAAGAGGGGAGGACTCCAGCCTCATACTGAGAAAGCAGGACGATCAGCAAGTTATCTTAAAATGCCTATACACAAATGCAAAAAGCCTCGGAAACAAGCAGGGAGAACTGAAAGTCCTGGCACAGTCAAGGAATTATGATGTGATTGGAATAACGGACTTGTTGGGATAACTCACATGACTGGAGTACTGTCATGGATGGATATAAACTGTTCAGGAAGGACAGGCAAGGCAGAAAAGGTGGGGGAGTTGCATTGTATGTAAGAGAGCAGTATGACTGCTCAGAGCTCCAGTATGAAACTGCAGAAACACCTGAGAGTCTCTGGATTAAGTTTAGAAGTGTGAAAAACATGGGTGATGTCGTGGTGGGAATCTGCTATAAACCATTAGATGAGCGGGATGAGGCTTTCTTCAGGCAACTAACAGACGTTACTAGATCACAGGCCCTGGTTCTCATGGGGAACTTCGATCACCCTGATATCTGATGGGAGAGCAATACAGTGGTGCACAGACAACTCAGGAAGTTTTTGGAAAGTGTACGGGACAATTTCCTGATGCAAGTGCTGGAGAAACCAACTAGGGGCAGAGCTCTTCTTGACCCGCTGCTCACAAACAGGGAAGAATTAGTAGGGGAAGCAAAAGTGGATAGGAACCTGGGAGGCAGTGACCATGAGATGGTTGAGTTCAGGATCCCGACAGAAGAAAAAAAGGAGAACAGCAGAATAAAGATCCTGGACTTCAGAAAAGTAGACTTTGACTCCCTCAGGGAACTGATGGGCAGGATCCCCTGGGAGAGTAAAATGAGGGGGAAAGGAGTCCAGGAGAGCTGGCTGTATTTTAAAGAATCCTTATTGAGGTTGCAGGAACAAACCATCCCAATGTGTAGAAAGAACAGTAAATATGACAGGCGACCAGCTTGGCTAAACAGTGAAATCCTTGCTGATCTTAAACACAAAAAGGAGAGGCTTACAAGAAGAGGAAGATTGGACAAATGACCAGGTGGGAGTATAAAAATATTGCTCGGGTATGTAGGAGTGAAATCAGGAAGGCCAAATCACAGTTGGAGTTGCAGCTAGCAAGGGATGTTAAGAGTAACAAGAAGGGTTTCTACGGCTATGTTAGCAACAAGAAGGTGGTCAGGGAAAGTGTGGGACCCTTACTGAATGGGGGAGGCAACCTAGTGACAGAGGATGTGGAAAAAGCTAATGTACTCAATGCTTATTTTGCCTCTGTCTTCATGAACAAGGTCAGTTCCCAGACTACTGCACTGGGCAGCACAGTATGGGGAGGAGGTGACCAGCCCTCTGTGGAGGAAGAAGTGGTTCAGGACTATTTAGAAAAGCTGGATGAGCACAAGTCCATGGGCCCAGATGCAGTGCATCCGAGGGTGCTAAAGGAGTTGGTGGATGTGATTGCAGAGTCATTGGCCATTATCTTCAAAAACTCATGGTGACCGGGCGAGATCCCGGATGACTGGAAAAAGGCTAATGTAGTGATTTAAAAAAGGCTCATTTAAAAATGATTTAAAAGCTAATTTAAGTGATTTTAAAAAAAGCTAATGTAGTGATTTAAAAAAGGGAAGAAGAAGGATCCGGGGAGCTACAGACCAGTCAGCCACACCTTAGTCTCTGGAAAAATCATGAAGCAGGTCCTCAAGGAATCAATTTTGAAGCACTTCAAGGAGAGGAAAGTGATCAGGAATGGTCAGCAGGGATTCACCAAGGGCAAGTCAGGCCTGACTAACCTAATTGCCTTCTATGATGAGATAACAGACTCTGTGGATGAGGGGAAAGCAGTGGACGTTTTATTCCTTGACTTTAGCAAAGCTTTTGATACCATCTCCCACAGTATTCTTGCCAGCAAGTTAAAAAAGTATGGGCTGGATGAATTGACTATAAGGTGGATAGAAAGCTGGCTAGATTATCGGGGTCAATGGGTAGTGATCAATGGCTCCATGTCTAGTTGATAGCCTGTATCAAGCGGAGTGCCCCAGGGGTCGGTCCTGGGGCTGATTTTTTTCAATATCTTCATTAATTATCTGGAGGATGGCGTGGATTGCACCCTCAGCAAGTTTGCAGATGACACTAACCTGGGAGGAGTGGTAGATATGCTGGAGGGTAGGGACAGGGTCCAGAAAGACCTAGACAAATTAGAGGATTGGGCCAAAAGAAATATGATGAGGTTCAACAAGGACAAGTGCAGAGTCCTGCACTTAGGACGGAAGAATCCCATGCACTGCTACAGACTAGGGACCGAGTGGCTAGGCAGCAGTTCTGCAGAAAAGGACCTAGGGGTTACAGTGGACGAGAAGCGGGATATGAGTCAACAGTGTACCCTTGTTGCCAAGAAGGCTAATGGCATTTTGGACTGTATAAGTAGGAGCATTTCCAGCAGATCGACGGTCATGATCATTCCCATCTATATTTCATTGGTGAGGCCTCATCTGCAGTACTGTGTCCAGTTTTCGGCCCCACACTAGAAGGATGTGAAAAAATTAGAAAGAGTCCAGCGAAGGTCAAAAAAAAATGATTAGGGGGCTGGAGCACATGATTTATAAGGCAAGATTGAGGGAACTGGGGATTATTTAGTCTGCAGAAGAGAAGAATGAGGGGGGATTTGATAGCTGCTTTCAACTACCTGAAAGGGGGTTCCAAGGAGGATGGCTCTAAACTGTTCTCAGTGGTAGAAGATGACAGAACAAGGAGTAATGGTCTCAAGTTGCAGAGGGGGAGGTTTAGGTTGCATATTAGGAAAAACTTTTTCACTAGTAGGGTGGTGAAGCACTGGAATGGGTTACCTAGGGAGGTGGTGGAACCTCCTTCTTTAGAGGTTTTTAAGGTCAGGCTTGACAAAGCCCTGGCTGGAATGATTTAGTTGGGGATTGGTCCTGGTTTGAGCAGGGGGGTGGACTAGATAGCCTCCTGAGGTCCCTTCCAACCCCAATATTCTCTGATTCTATGATCTTCCATACCTAGAAGGACTCATTGGTTCAGGGAATGTTTAGATACACGCAATCAGGTTTATTTCTTTATTTTGGCTTGTGGATCTCCACTGTGCTAACCCCAGATGCTTTTGTTTGCTTGTAACCTTTAAGCTGAACCCCCAAGAAAGCTATTTTGGGTGCTTAATTTTTGGAATTGCTCTTTTAAAATCTAGCAAAAGCACATGTCCTAGATGTATTTTCTTCCTTTTTGTTTTTAATAAAATTTACCTTTTTTAAGAACAGGATTGGATTTTTGGTGTCCTAAGAGGTTTGTGCATGTTGTTTGATTAGCTGCTAGCAATAGCTAATTTCCTTTGTTTTCTTTCTCAGCTCTCCCCCGGATCGGGGGTGAAAGGGCTTCAGGGTACCCCACAGGGAGGAATTCCCAAGTGCTCCTTCCTCGGTCCAAGGGTTGGGTTTTTTTGAATTTGGGTGGTGGCAGTGTTTACCAAGCCAACGGCAGAGAAAAGCTGTAAGCTTGGGAGTTTAATAAAAGCCTGGAGTTGCAAGTATTAATTTTTAGAATCCTTGCGGGCCCCCACCTTCTGAACTCAAAGTGCCAGAGTGGGGAATCAGCCTTGACAAAGGCGATTAGAAAAAAAAACTTGCCATCTCTCTTTCAGGTGCTGCATATCTGCTGAAAGGACTCCCATGGGACCATATGGACACAGTAGATTGCAAGAGAACATGAAACTCTGCTGATCAGGGGAACAGGAAACAATGGCATTCAGCTAGTGCGGCAGGAAAATCCATATCAAAAGTTTATCAGAATGCTGGGTTCTCACTAAACACCACAGACATTTGTACCAGAGATGGTGGACTTCCTCCATCTGTGTTTCCACTAGCATCTGAAATTGCGATTGTAAATAATGTCACCCACGCAACAAGTCACCTTTGCAAAACTACCACTAGCTAAATGCAGCAGGCAGAAGTAGGGTGTGGGTGGGGGAAGGAAAGCAGTTAATCGGGCAGCTAACTGTATTGGGCCACATCTGCAGATGGTACAAACTGATACGAGCGGCCAGGGTGTAAGCCTGGGACGTGGGAGACTCCCTTTGTGACCTTGGCCAAGTCCATTCATCTGGACCAGATTTTTAAAGGGATTTCAGTGCCTAAATATGCCAGTAGGTATCTAGTGGGATCTTCAAAGGTGCCTAGGTGATTTAGGCACCTAACTCCCATCGACTCCAATGGGAGTTAGGTGGCTATCCTGCTTGGGTTCTTTTGATGATCTCACTGAACAACTAGTTGCATCTTTAGGCACCTAAATACTTTAAAAATCAGGCACTCATTTCCCCAGCTGTCAAATGGGAATAATAGCACTTCCTTGCCTCACAGGGGTGTTGTGAGGATAAATACGTCAGGCTGTCTGGAGTGGCTCACGACCATGAGCACTGCCAACCTCAGGGCAGACTGTCACAAACCCCAAACTGGTTGTGACTTCTATACTTAGATGTTTTCCTACCAAGTGTGAGTTTCTCCAGCACTATTACAGTTCCCTTGGGCATTCGGGTCTATCTTGCACCCAGGCAACCTTGCCTTTATGATAAGATGATCCCTTACCCCCAAAATCACAACTGTATTCAGGTTACTCAGTCCCAAAGGACCAGTCACTTTATCCCAGGTCAATTGCACTTCAGATCTCACATCAAGACAACAACACTTGTAACCAGTACTATAATAAACTACACTGCACCCCCGCTAGAACGCGGGGTTTGGGAGCCATGCATGGTACCGTGTTAACGCAGGGACCACGTTATAGCGGGGGGGGGGGCACGTTACCATGAATCCCAATGTAAATAATTTATTTTGGGATCCATGGTTGCCCTCGTGCTAATTCAGAATTTGCACTATGTTGACGCGTGTTCTAGCGGGGGTCTCTTGTATCTAAACATTTATTAACTAAAAAAAAAAGAAATAAGAGTTATTTCCAAGGTTAAAACAGATGCACACACACACACAAATGAGTTACAAATCTTAGGTTTGAAAAGGTAATAGAAACTGCTGTAATATGAAAGCTTTCTCTATCCTTTAGAACTAACCCAAGTTAAGCAGCTTGGGGATCCCATGCTTATGCTTAGAAATATTGCCCTCTCCTAATTCCAAGCAGCATAGTGATACAGGTTCTTCTGGTCAGGGATTTTTATTACCTTTCCTCAGAGTTCAAACTGATGGGACAAGTGTTTGGGCCCATCTCCTCTTTATGGGTGTGTGTGTGTAATCAACAAAATCTTTGTCCTTTGATGTTTCACAATGGCTCATTTGGTTTGTGGGCCTTCTTGCGAGCAGGATGAGCACTTTACGTTAATTAATTCTGCTTTCCTGTTTGGTGAGGTACACAATTACAGAGGTTTACAAAGCAAACATGCAATATAACTTTATACTGTGGGATACAGATGTTATAAGTGAGATCAATACATGCAGCATCCTACAAGCGTTTCATAAAGTCTAAACACGTGCTTATAAATTTAACATCTTTCAACAATGCAAACATAGAGGTGATCCAGACTGGTTTCCAGCTATGCATTTGTCAGTGTTCAGTGAAGTCTAGAGCCAGCATCACAAAATACATTACTGTATCTGAACCCTTCACAAACGCTAATGGGGCCCTGTTGGTACCCAAGGGCAGGTCTACGCTACGAGGCTAAGTCCACCTAAGTTACGCAACTCCAGCTACATGAATAACGTAGCTGGAGTCGACATACTTTAGGTTGATTTCATGCGGTGTCAACACCACGCTGGGTCGATGGGAGAAACTCGCCCGTTGACTTACCTTACACTTCTTGTTCCGGTGGAGTACTGGAGTTGACGGGAGAGTGATCGGTGGTCGATTTAGTGGGTCTTCACTAGACCTGCTAAAATTGACTCCCTGTGGATTGATCGCCATGCATTGATCCCACGGTAAGTGTAGACAAGCCCTAAGATAAATCAATCAATGGAGCTATATGGGGCTGACTTGAATGCTACTATGCTGATTATATTTGAGCCTGTAAAGGCATTGCACACCCCGATGGCACTTATACTAAACAGATCTGATTCTTCCCTGGGTTACACTGGTGTAACTCCAGCGAAGGCAACGAAGTCTGATTTACACTGATGTAAGGGAGAAGAGACGTAAGCCCCAGATGTTTTCTCAAATGCACATAAATCCACTGTATTCTGCTGAGTATAAAGTTAACACCAATAACGCTTCTTTTTTCTAATGTTTTTCCTAGCTGAATTTGTGGGAGGACGGGAAGCAAAAAAACCTATTTCAAAGGTAACATTATGTTTCCGAACATGTAATCAAGATGCAGCTTAAGGACATTGTCTCTGAATTCATGTTGTGCTAGAATGTAAAATTATGAAACTGTCAAATCACTGTAGCATGCTTTGTTTTACATAACATTGCTACAAAGTGATGTGTGTGAGGTCATATTATCTGGATCTTTCCTAGTGAGCATAAATGAAAGATGCAGATGGCAGACCTACGGGGAATATGTGACAACTAAAGGAAAATATATTACCCAGAAAAATCTAAGGCCATTTCTTTCCTCCAGAAAATATATTTTCATTGCAGAATTTAGCCTAGTAAAGTTGTCTCATACAAAATTTTTCAGTATATCTGCCCTGTAACTTAAAAAGTAAGATGATTTTGGAATTTAAATAATGGAAAAAATGCTTGATCCACATACCTCTTGCTACCACACAGCAGAGGACTGAGTTTCAGGAAGCTGTATTCACTTGCTATGTGGCTTTAAACAGGCTATTTAAACTTTGCCTCAGTTTCTTTATCTGTAAAATGAGTCTCACTATAATTTCTTACTTTGTGGGAGAGGCAGTGTGAGTAAAACAGTGCTGAGGTATATTAATAAAATCACAAGGCAGACTAAACTCAAAGGCCGAATGTTGGGCTAGGTTCACTAAAAGGTTTGTCAGCATTCAGAAAGAAGTGGCTGTTCATGTGAATGGAAACCGAGACATATACATTATTGCTTCATTTGCACTGAGCAGAGAGGTATTTTCTGAGTCATTCTGGGCATCTGTCACAGAAATTCCACACTACAGTATACATTGCTGGGCATGTCATCAGCTGGGCTAGCAAACAGAGGCCATTTTGAATTTGTTGCCACTCAAAATGGTACAAAGCATACTGGTTTCGGCTGAGTTTCACGCTGTGTTTTGGATTTTATTCCACTCTGAAACATGGAAGAATATCAGGGGATATGAACACACAAGGAAAGGTGAAAAATAGCTCAGTGCCAGAAGTGCCAGTTTTTTAACCCAGCTCCCAGCAACACAACCTGCTGGTGTTCATGTGTCCCAAAGCTATTGGGTGTGTCTTGTGAGTGTGGGGCCGGAACACACAGCTCTGCCCCACCCACCAGACACTGGTTTCTGCTTGCTTTTAGTTGTTTTCTGTAGGAAAAGCCTGTGTCCGTCTATTCCTCCTCCATTCTCTGTTGCTTTCAGGGAGTAGCTGTCTGGCTTGCTCCACCCATTTCAGGAAAGGCGGGGGCGTAGCAACCAAGAGGCCCCCTCTATACTAAATTCCTATATGTACAAGCTTTCCCCAGACCAGTGAATGCTGGGGCATCTCTCAGTCAAAGGGACAGTGGTAGGAAAGGTGACTTTCTGATCTCACTGCTGCAGGATGGGGAAAGACAGTCAGGACCATGTTGGCGCCTTCTCAAAAGATCAGAAGAACTCCAATGGATTTTGTGAGGAGAGGGCCAGATGGACGAAGTATTCTTTTTTATAAGACAGACAGATGTCCTGGTGATAAATGTAGGATACATTCAATGAATAGATTAAGTAGATTTAATAAAGTGGACAATTAAGAAAAATGCATTAAATAAGAGAAGAACTGAAGCTTGAGTGTGACCCTCTTAGATGGAATCAGTGTCACTATTGGTGGTGCCTAGATGCAATGTTGAGGAGCTGGTGAGGAATACTAAGATCAAACAATAAGGGGGAAAATAAAATAAATACAATGTATCCAAGTTAACATGACTGTAGATGAAATGGGTTCCATTGGGAAACACTAAGAGTGCTTTAAGAATGGCAATTTCTGCATTTCCCAACTTTAGTTTAACGGTACAACTTTAATGTTACATTAACACAGCATTCGTATTTTGATAGCTTCTTAAATGCAAAACTATCAAGGGACATGGCAAATAACTAGACACTGACTGAAGCTCAGCCAGGACCGGAACAGGAAAAAATGTCTGTTTACAATAAGTACCAAATCAACGAACTTTATGTTTTATTTACATAGTGTTTTCCATTCAATAGGATTATTATAATTATTTAACATTTGTATTGTGGTAGCACCTAGAGTTCAGCTAGGCTGGGGCCCCATTGGGCACTGTACAAACATAGATAGTCCCTGCCCCAAAGAGTTTGCAATCGTAAAGATAAGGGGTAAAAAACATCTGGCCCCACTGACTGCAGTGGGGCCAGGCTTTCACCTGAACTTTAGCAGGTGGAGGAAACAAACAGTTGAGTTGGGGTGGGGGCTGGTGGAGACAATAAGCACAGTGGGACATGGGCAATTCTTAGGCAATTAAGGGCAACAACCAAGACTCGCCACCCACCCAGTCGATTTTACAGAACCCAGTGCAACGCAGTGTATGTCTGCACTGCAATCCGGGGTATGAGCATAGCCTGGGTAGGCGTGCCTATGCTAGCACAGCTAAAAATAGCCGTCTAGATGCATGGCCATGGACTTCAGCGTGGGCTAGCAAGGTGAGTATGTACCCAGGGTCCCTGTCAACTTGTGCAGCCTGTACTGCCTTATCTGCACTGCTATTTTTAGCTATACTAGAGCGGAGGTGGCTACTCAGGCCACAATTACACCTTGGATTGCAGTGTAGCCATAGAATCATAGAAATATAGGACTGGAAGGGATCACAAGAAATCAGCTAGTCCAGCCTCGTCCCCCCTGCACTCACGTACCCCTACAGGTTTCATTTTCAGGAATCTCTTCCCCTGCCCCTGAAATGCAGCCACTCTAGGTACAGAAAATGGGGTAGCAGAAAGGATGCCCTCTCCCCTTAGCAATTGTTTTAAGCAGTCCACTCGCTGTTCGGAGCAGTATGGAATGCTCATGCCCTGCAGTGTGACATTAATAATTGAACAAATAACTTGCTTTTTTGAGAGTATTATTTTATGGCGCGTGAATAGCACTAAACCCAATGTGGAAAGAACAGCAGTGTGCCTTCTAGACCAGTACCAGCAGCAAGGGTTGGAAAAAGGACTGACTTAAATACCGAAGATCCAACAAGGATCAGAATGACTGACTTTTTCCTTTTCATCTTAACGAAATACAGCAGAGAGAAATTAGCTAGTGAGAAGAGAATCCCCAGGAGCAGCTCAGCATGCACACAGTACTCAGTATCCCAGATAGTTGCAAAGGAAAAGAAACACAGCTCAGATCATGAGATGAGAGCCACATGCAATTAGAATGCTTAGAGAGCCACTGTAAACTGTCCAAAATGTCTCCATGCAGGGATAGAGTAAATTGCACTTTCATTATGACTGTAACATATGCCTTAGATCACATCTCTTAAACTCTGGAATGCCTTTCTTTTCTTTTGATTTGTTTGCAGTGGGAGAAGCGGCGATATTGTTAGCCCCCAGCTCCATATTTTTCCTACCAACCTTCAAAGCATCCTCAGGTGTCCTGACTGCAAAGAGAATTTGAAGTAACTGAATAAAATAAAATATCTATCTGTATTTGCAGGGCAGATTTTTAGATATCTTTGAAGAGAAAATGAGATCGGAAGGGAGGAGACAGAATGCGCTTATCTGGAATCTATGCAAACTATGTGTTGAATAAAAAAACCCAAGGCCTTAAAGTAATAATTTGCTAGAACAGGTGAATTTGACCTGGATAAGTTTTATGAACCAAAACACATTGGTCTATATCCTTACCCCTCCCCCTATCAGGAGGGATACAAAAGGCTACTTAGAGTTAACCTCAGCGGGCAGCTGGAGGTTGAAGTGTGAAGGGAGGTAAGGCCAGAATACAATGCACACTGGCAATTTTCCTCAGTGTAATGATCTTAGCTGGCTCCCCCAAGCTGTCACAATTTAAAGTAGCCTCAGCTGGACCCAGGAATTGGGGGCAGAACCTCACCTCCGTAACTCTCTTGGGGGCATGAGGGCAGCTGGCATATTGTGAACAAAAAGAAGAGCGTGTGATGTGCTTGTAGAAAACTTGGACACTGCAGTTCTGAAGAGGACAGCCAGTCTTTAATTTTTGCATTATGGCCATGCCGATGGGCCCCAGTCATAGAGCAGGACCCCATTGTGCTAGGTGCTGTACAAAGAGACAAAAAAGCAGGCCCTAGCCCAAAGAGACGTCATACTCCCTCTTCATTGGAGTCATCACCATAGATGCTCTAACCTGTACTACTGATGCCTCGCTGGGTTACTCTGCCAGCTGCAAGGTGCTGAACCCCTCCCAAAGTGCCTGACAGAGTTTCTTCTGGCCTGCTAGGCCTCTTCTCCTGCTGCCATCTTCCACCTTAGCATCACCAGTGGAAAGCCAAGGAGCAATACTGGGAAAGTCATCACTCTCAATGTGCAGCAGCAGTCAAAAAAGCAAATATAAAATTAGGAACCATTAGGAACGGGCTAGATAATAAGACAGAGAATATCATAATGCCACTATATAAATCCACCGTATGCCCACATCTTCGCTACTGTGTGCAGTTCTGGTCACCCCATGTCAAAAAATATATATTAGAATTGGAAAAGGCACAGAGAATGGCAATACAAATGGTTAAGGGTATGGAACAGCTTCCCTCTGAGGAAAGATTAAAAAGACCATTCCGTTTGGAAAAGTGATGACTAAGGGGTGATATGATAGAGGTCTATGAAATCATGGCTGGTGTACAGAAAAAGTGTTAGTTACGCCTTCGCATAACACAAAACCAGGGATCACCCAACGAAATGAATAGGCAGCAGGTTAAAAAGCAAAGAAAAGAAAGTCCTTCTTCACACAATGCAGTCAACCCATGGAACTTGGTTCCAGGGATGTTGTGAAGGCCAAAACTATAACGGGATTCAAAAAGAATTAGATATGTTCCTGGAGGATAGGTCCGTCAATGGCTATTAGTCAATATGGTCAGAGATGCAACCCCATGCTCTGGGTGTCCCTAGCCCAGGAGTGAAAGTAACTAAAGGGACTTATCAGTACGCAGGGCAGCCAAGGTCCTGAGCAAGGTGTGGGGGGAGGGCGGCTCAACCGGAGCAAGGTGGGGGGGGGGGGGAGGGCGGCTCAACCGGAAGGGGCAGGGCCTCAGGTGGAAGGAGCGGGGCTGGGCCAGACTCCCCCAGCCAGCCCTTCAGCGCTGCCTGACCCGCACCGCTGGGCCTCCGGAGGCGATTTAAAGGGTCTGGGGCTCCCGGCCACCGCCGCCGCCACTACCACTGCAACACTGAGGACTACCGCGTCCCTCGCGCCGAGGACTAGAATTTGATCCCACTTTCCCCTCATATGTTGATCTAGATCAGTATCTAGCACTATACTGGCATGGGTCTACTAGGACTTTTCCATTGCTGCCATCTTCCACCAAGGCATCCCCAGTGGAAAGCCAAGGAGCAATACTGGGGAAGTCGTTACTTTCAATGTGCAGTCAAAAGAGCCAACAGAATGTCAGGAACCATCAGGAAAGGGACAGATAAGAAAGACTAATTTCGTTCCCCATCCTGGAGTTGCTGCCCAAATTGCGGGTGAGGTTCTTTGGATATGGCTATGGCTTTTTGCGGTGGGGGCTTCATCTGCTTCTCTGGACCTAGTCAGAACTATTCACAGTTTCCACAGGTAACCAGATCAATGCAGCATGAAAATTTTGGATACTTTTTAAAAATGAAAAGCTACCAGTATTTATCTGTGCTATGCGCCTCACTGTAATATCTGAGGGCCTATGGAATGCAGAGCTGTACTGAAACTCTGGTAGGACAGCGTACAGTACAGAAACTATGGCAGTACAAGACAGGACTGGGGCCAAAATGTTCAACTGTGGTTGCTTCATCTGTATCTGTATTTGGGGACCTAAGTGAGGTCTGATTTGCAGAGACAATGGAGCATCCACAGCTCCCATGAAAAAAAATCAAACCACTCTTGTTTAGGTGCCTACGTACAGCTTTAGATTCCCAATTTCAAGCAAGTGAGGCCTTACCCTACCTGTGCCGTAGCTTTCCCATCCCTAAAGTGGAGATACTATGGCTATTGAGAGACATAATCCATCGATGTTTGTAAAGTGCTTAGAGGTCCTTGGATAGAAAATGCTGTGCAAGGCCAATGTAGGATAAAAGCACAGGGACTAGGATGAATAATTTGTTGGTCCCTGCGTCTTAGGGATATCTTCTCTCAGTGACAGTGGATGCAGAAGCAGCATTAGCAGAAATAGTGGTATAACTGGAACCCCTCCTTTGCTTGAAGTCATGAGAGCATTAAGCTTTTATAAAGAGAAAATCCCACAGCCTTTTCAATAGGTGCTTATTGGGGCTTTTAAAAGGTATTTTCTGAGCTCCCCTCCTCCATAATGTTCTTAAGCCTCATCCAGGCCTTAAAAAAAAAAAGTTTCCCTTGGATTTGAAAGTATATATTGTAACAGATTTGAATCATCCCTTCCCAATAACAAACCTACGTGTCCGTTTTCCAAGAGACGGAGTCAGATGGGCAGGATAAAAGGGAATAGTGAGGAGTGGTTTCCCTAGCAACGTGCACAACTTGAAAAGGTTTGGAACTTCCCCCACCTACACATGTGTTTAAAAAAAAAAACTTTAGACATTCTGATTTGAAGAGGAAGCAGGGCTGTGAATCAAGCAGCTCAACCCAGAATGATCACAGCTGACAGAAGCAGGTGCATGTATTGGGTAAATTACTCATGCTACCTGTGCTCTGGCAGGGATCTCTATTTGGCCCTCCTGGGGCTGGTTTCCAGGGTCTCTGGAGAATACCAGGTTCTTATACACAGTGTTCAGGATCAGAGCTGATAGTGCTCACTCTTGGCCTCCATCAGTCCCATGTTGCTCTGAAGTGGAAACAACCTGCTTCCAGTGCAAAGGTTAATACACAGCAACTATGTGGGATGGAGTAATGCTGGAGGGCCCAGTCTTGACAAGAGCTAAGCACCCTCCATTACCACAGACCCTCAGTGGAACTGAGGGAGTCCAGCAGATCACAGGAGGCACTCAGCACCAGCAATGAGCTGGTGGGGATGCAAGTGAGCTTCTTTTTCAGAGAGTCAGCCTCATATAAAGGAGATTTGGATTATTTATTTGTTTTATGGTAGTGCCTATAGGCTCCAACCAAGATCAGGCAGATAATCCCTAAAACTGGTGGATATTCCAATACTTAGATCCAAGACAGAATAAAACAGCTTCTTTATTACCTCACTGGTTGTCCAGAAACCAACAACACAGTTCCATTAAAGTAACCCAGCCTCAGGTCTCCATCCAGGTATGCAAGTCAAATATGATGAAGATTTCTGAAAAATCTTATTTCATCACATAAAAGAAAAGGGTGTACCAATTCCAAAGGATCAGACACATTACCTCCCAGATTAGTGAATATTCCAGATTTTATATATCTCTATATATCCAAATACACGCTTACAGCCAATTCTTATTAACTAAACTAACATTTATTACAAAAAGAAAAGGGAGAGAGTATGGTTAAAAGATCAATATACACACAGGCATGAGTTCAATTCTTGAGGTTCAGATACAGAGCAGAGATGGTGAGCTTTGTAGTTGCCAACAGTTCCTTTAGAATTTAGTTCATAGGTTATAGTCCAATGTCATTCCAGGGTGTACCAATTTAACTGGGATCTCATCTTGTGACTCAAGGATCTTTTATACATTTTCAGGTCTTTGACAATTTGGAGTCCCTCAGGGAACAATAGGCCCTGATTTCCTAAGCATGGTTATTAATTATTCACTCAGATTAACATAAGGCAATTTATCCATCAGGTAGTTTATCACCCGTATTTAGCTATATGAAATAACATAACACAATTGCCTGTTCCTTCACCATTCACCTATGATTTGCTACACATTTCAAAGAGAGTTGAATACGGAGATAGCCCATGTCTACACTTCATTTAAATGCGAGGATGTTCTTTTGATCTTTGAATGATCAGAATGCAGCATAGACAGGGACTCCTGATTACATTGTTGACCACTACCCATACATATGTAAATGCACAAAAACACAAACATTATCTCCCCACATGTCTTTAAGGGTTGAATTTGATTAATTTATTTTGCAGGATGTTTAACTCTTTCTGGCCATGCATCACAATGGTCATGGGCACTAATTGGTCATATTTGTGGGGAAATAATTTCACAACCTACCCCAAATGCAAAGGCCAGCCCTGCTTTTTAAAGAGTTCAAGCCCCTCCTGTTTCACCCAGTATTGGTGAAAGAGGAGCTTGGTTCCAGCATTCCCTACCAGTGCCTCCAGGAACACCTGGGACACACCTACCATGTAGCCTCAGGAATCTTCTCCTCATTTCTCCCTCACCACATCTGCTCCAGCAAGACATGAGGAGGAGGAGGAGGAGGAGAAGCTAAACTTCTGCTGCAAGACCTGTAGCTCCCCTCCCTTCCCACCCCCACCAAGCACCAATTTGGAGTCTGGTTCTGGGAGACAGCATAGAGCTCTATTTCTCCCCCAACCCACCAAACACATACACACACCCTACCCACACTAATGGGGAGACCTCCGGTGGAGCTCAGGGAGGATCCTTTTCTCCACCTGAGCAACCTCCTGCTAGCCAGAGGCCACAGGACAACTTTCTGTACTGCCTCTCCCTTGCAGCCGCTCCACAGAGTAGCTTCAGCAGCAGCAGGAGAGAGGAGCATGGTAGGTTGAGAAGCACTGAGCTAACAGCTGGGGCATTGATAAATGTATAGATCTGGAAGGGTATGTAATTAATATATATTGATTTGTGTAGAGGGGGAGGATATAAAATTGACTTGGGGCCAGGAGAGGATTGTGAACAGCATGGATTGATTTTTGTGGGAGATGGGGATAGTGTGTTTCCACCAGGGAATGCCATGTGTATTGCTAACTGAGGCAGAACATTTTTTTTGGCGGGGCAGGGAGGAGTCCGTTAACATTCTGGCAGCATGTCACTGCTCAGCCCCTCCCAGGATCAGCCATTAGGCCACGTAAATACGCTGCTTGGGGAGGTGTTACTAAATTGGCTTAGAGAGGCACTTATGTTAGGGGGAGCCAAATTTAAGTAAAGACACTTCCACAGCTAATGTCAACCTAACTGACTAGGCCTCAGTCGATCCTGCAACCCTTACCAGTAGCGTAGCCAGGGGGGAGCAGGGGGAGCAACTGAGCAGAAGCGGCGCCTTTTTTGTGCTCCGACGCCTTTTGCTCCTACGCTGCAGCCAGAGCAGAGCATTTTTTTTTTGCTCCCGGTGCCTTTTTTTGTTCCCGACGCTTTTTGCTCCCGGCGCCTTTTTTTAGCTCCGCTCCCCCTGTGCTCTAAACCTGGCTACGCCACTGACCCTTACATACAAATTATTGATCTCTCTCAACTTAGTATGTGAGGTATCATACTAAACAATCTACAGAGGACATCTTCCTGTGGTTTATTTCGGGGGGGGGGGGAAAGAAAGCTTCACTTGGCCTTTGGAAGTAATTAGGTTGTTTTTTTTGTTTTTTTTAAATTGCTATTCTACATATTCATTTGCTTTCACAAAAATTAATTTGAACAAACTCTGGAAATATGTTTTAATACATTTGCAATTCCCATCAGAGTAAGGCAAATTGTCTCTTTTCATGGGATGTCCAATCAGAGGCTCCATCTCACTGATTAACTGGAAGCATGCAAATAGAAATCCACTGGGAACCACACAAAGTCCCAACTTCTTATTTGTTTAACTATAATTGCATATTTATAAATTATAACAGACTTCTCTAATTAATTTTATATCATGCAAATAACATTGCTTTGTAACAACCTGCTCTATTAGCAAAACTATTGCCAGAAATAGCAGGCTGCAGTCATATTTAGTTTGAAAGGAAATGAAAGACAGCCAGAGCAGAAACTAGTTCATTGCCTCACTCATGAGAGGTAATTACTGACTCCAAAATATGAATATAAAAAACCATTCAATAAACTGACACCTTCTGCACATGAAGTCCCTGGAATGTTTTTAATACTGTCAAACACAAAAGAGATGTACAAATAAAAACATGCTCTAGAGACAAGCCAACCAAAATAACAGAGCGAAGAAAATGCAACAGCTTTCCTTATATGCCTAAGTATTGCAAGCCGACATGCCCAAGGAGGGCCCGATCCTGTGCTAAGCACTCCCTTTGGCTACCCTGGTTACTCAGCACTTGGCAGGGAGAGGCTCATGGGATTTGCAGCCTGCTCCAGTTGAGGGGACATTTGCTTGAGACTCAGGAAATGTGAGTGCTATTTCCGGCTCTGACAAGTGGCCTGCTGTGTGATCTTGGGCAAGTCACTTCCCTGCTTTGTATCTCTGTTTCCCCTCCTACTGCTTGTCTATCTGGATAGCCAGAAGTTCAGGGCAAGGACAGTCTCCTTCTAGGGGCCTAGCACAGTGGGGTTCTGATCTTGACTGGGGCCTGTGGGCACTACCATAAGTCACCTAAAGCCCCATGATGAGAACTGTGGTCAGCAACTCCACTCCTCTAGCACAATGGAACTTTCTACCAGCAGGGTAAAGATTGTCTGTGCAAGAGACAGAGCCCTCTGCAGGGCTGGTCCGAGACGACCTCACACGGGGACCATCACACACCTCAGCACCTTCCTCGCCAAGTGCAAGGCTCACTTCTTCAGCCTGCCTTCTCTAGCAGAAACACAGCACATTGTGTATGGTGAGCTTCCCCCTGGGGAGAGAGTGAGCCACACAGGACCAAGGTTGGTCATCACATAATGCACTCCTGTAAGGCATCCTGCTACTATTGTGATTAGGGTGGTAGAGGAACCTGTAGAGAATAGACTACTACGAATAACCCTGATAATGTGTCAGAGACTAGGCCATTTACACTGCAGATTTAGCCACTAAAGGGCTGAGTTTTGGGTTGCTATAGCTGCCTTAAAAAGAGACCCAAATCTGACCTACCACAAACTGTTATAACCTGGTAGGGAAAGCCCTCTGGATTCTAAATATGCAGATGTAGACCCCAGCATGTGTAATTCTGCACAGCACGACTGAAGAAAAGGGGAGCTTAAACCCTGAGCCAGATCCTCAGTTGGCTTAAATTGGTGTAACCCTATTGAAGCTGATGGAGCTATCCTGATTTACATTTCCTGAGAATGTCGCCCATATCATTTATATTAACATTGTATTGTTACATTAATAGTTTCTTGTTAACAATAATAAAGGAAGCTAGTAGCTAATGCTGCACATTACTACAAGGGTCATATATGGGATACCAACCCTGGTGGAAAAGGGATAGACAAGCCACGCTTATTGCTTCCTGCATTGGGAACATAGGACTTGAATGGACTGCCTTGTCATCACAGGCAACCCTGTGATATCATCCCATTCATAAATTTATCAAGGTCCATATTAATGATAGTAGTGGGGGCCAACAACTGAACTGTTATTGGAAGGTTGTTCCAGAACCTCCCTCCTCTCATGGCTAGAAACCTAATTTCTAGCCTAAGTTTATTCATGCCCAGTGTTATACAACTGTTCTTGTGCCAACATTGTCCTCTAACTTAGCTTTTCCCTCCTTGGTAGTTACCCCCCAGCACTCCTATCTTCTCTGAACCTTCATTTTGTTAGGCTAAACAAGTGAAGCTTTTAGTCTTCTCTCCTAAGATATGCTCTTCATTCCAGTGATCATTTTAGTTGCCCGTCTCTGCACCTATTCCAGTTTGAATTCATATTTTTTGAACTTGGGTGACCAAAATTGTACACAGTATTCCAGATGAATTCTTACAAGTGCCTTGTACAATAGCATTAATACTTCATTCTCTCTCTACCTCATCTGATACATCCTAGGATCACATTTACCTTTTCCACAGCCACATCATGTTGATGGCTTATAGTCATCCTATGATCAACCCACAGAACCAGGTGCTTCTCCTCCTTCATTGCTTCCAACTAATGAGCCCCCAGCTTGTAGCAGAAATTCTTGTTGTTAGTCCCTAAGGGCATGACCGTGCTCTTGGTACAGTACTATTAAATTTCATCCCATTTCTATTATATTAGTCATCAAGATCACATGGTCCTCAAGACCATCCAGTTTTTCCTGTATGATATACTGAGCCTTTTCTCTATTGTGTAATCCGCAAAATTCATTAGCACACTCTTACTTTTCATGCCAAGATCATTACTGAAAATGTTAAGACCAGTTCCAAGACAGATCCTTGAGGAACTCCACTAGCAACCTCCCTCCAGCAAGATAATTCTCCTTTAAGCACAACCCATTATCGTTTCCTTTAGCCAGTTCCTTACTCGCCTTACAATTCTTGTACTAATCCCCATTTTAACTGAAAATTTCCCATGTGGTACCGAGTTAAGTTGTTTACTGAAGTCACAGTATATTAGATCTACTGCATTTCCCTTGTCTAAAAAAAATCAGATACCTTAGACACCATGTTAGTCTGGAATGATCTACCTTTGATAAATCCATGTTGGAAGTAAAAAGAAGATGGGATAAAATACATGTCTTTATTTTTCCCTTCAAAATTTGTTCTAAAACCTTGTATAGTACTGAGGGAAAACGAATGGGTGTATAGTTGCCCAGATCACATTTTTACCCATTCTTTAATATAAGTACTACATTTGCTATTCTCCACTCATGTAGTACCACCCCGGCTTCAGTAGATTTATTAAAAATCCTTGCTACTGGACTTGCAGTTCCACATCTTTCAATATTCTGGGATGGAAATTATCTGGTCCCCTGGCTCGAATGCACTTGGAGCGTTGCTGATGCACACAGACTGGTTTTGCATTCAGGACTAGCTGTCTCAGTTTTAGTACGTTTGTTTACGTGAAGTGCAGATTGTAATTTAATGTCAGGGATTTAATTATGCCATCATTTGTATAAATGTGAATGTTGTTGCAGGAAAAAGTGAAAACAAAACACCTTTCGTTTCCCTCCCAATATTATATTTGAATGAATAAATAGGAAGAGACTTAAAATGATTACAATGAATCAGCATTAATTAATATTTCACAGTCTGACATCCTCTCAGAAGGACATGCTGCTACAGAGCATGTATCATTCACTCTATTGCAGAACAGAATACTTCAGTAAAATGCCTTTATGCACACAGAACAAAAGATGAACACTGGTTCTTTAAGTGCATGCACTGACCTCAGTGTGTTCTGGGTACTTTTAACTTCACAAATAAAGAATGAGTTATGTGAGCAACATAACATTCAGCAAGCTCAAAACAAATGAACTAGGTTTTGTAAAACATTGAGAGTGACAGATTAAGAGGACCATGGAATATTTCTATGTGCATATCATTATTAAGTAATCTAACATGGAGTCATACATCCTCAAACATTAAACTTTTTTACTTCCACTATGACCTAGGGAAATATTTATTCCTATTATACAGGTATGGAAACTGAGGCACAGATAGATTAAGTGGCTTCACAGGAGTTACTGTTAAAGACAGGATGAGAACTCAGGCATTCCTGGCTCCAAGGTCCATGCACTGTCATATAGGCCAGACAATATCTTTATTTCCTTTGGGAGGCTGATAACAGTCTCAGACACTAAGAGAGGAGATAATCCGACAGATTACCTAAAATGCTTTACACCTAGAGCGAAGCAGCAGTGTGCACCCAGAGGCAGAAATGTAGTCATCTAGGGGACTTTACAGAAAAAGTGAGGGTGCCAAGTGAGTTTAGCTGCCTAAAGGGTTAGGTAGCAGCCAAGTGGGGGTTTTGTGCATCATAATGTTGCCTAAATGTGGTATTTAGATACTTAAACCCCTCTGTAGAACTGGGCCAAACGGTTCTTTATAAAGTCACTGGAGATATACTGATACAATAGACTGTTATTTATAATTGTTGTTATTTATATTCATTTATATTATGGTTACAATCAGAGGTCTCAGTTGGGACTAAGGTTCCAGTGTGCATGGTGCTGTACAAATATTATAGCTAGCTAGATAGATAGAGACAATCCCTACTCCACAGGGGTTAGCAGAGTAAATTCTGAGCATTAATAATGTGCAAGATGAAGTGGGTTTTTAATAATGTCATTTTTTCCTTACACAGATAAAATTAGAGCAACTTCAATGGTAGTTTTGCTGGAATAAAGGCTTCAAGGATCAGTTGGATCTGAAAATAGTTTCAATCTCTGGTCAAATTATTGCTTGCTCTTACAGTTGAAGTGTCCCAATCAAACCATTACAAATCTTTTCAAGTGGATTTTGCTCATCAATATTCATGAACGTGAAATCATTATATGTGCAAAATTAGAATGACCTAGCTGATAAGCCTGTGATAAAAAAAAAAATAGCTGACTTCAGGAACGAGTGGGTTATCGAGTATTGGAGATAAATTGGAGGAGTCCCTCAATTAATCTATTTGCACTGGTTTGTAAGGTCCCTGGAAAGATGTAGAACTTGGGTGCTTGACATTGTCTATGAAAATGGAAGAATTTAAGTTTCAATTGCTGAAGCAACTTCAAGACTAATATATTGAGTGGTAGAATGGCTTTGCCATAAATCACTTTGATCTTTAACCATTTAACAGTTCAGTTTTGGACAAGTCTTTATTTAGTACTTGCAGGTTAAATGGAATATTTTCTTTCACCTGTTTTCACTGGTTCAGACTAGAATGTCATCCTATAAATTAAAACATTCAATTCTCTTTCAATTAGGTGGCATAGTTCTTCATTATTCTTACTCGCCAATACTGGTGCCATCAGGAGATTGAAATCTTATACCAAATATTATCATTTGTATGATTTACAGATTATAGATGAAAGGAAGCTAAATGTAATGCCCAGTGATAGCTTCTTTCCAGGGATGAAGTATAATCCAATGATTGGTACCCTAGCCTCACATTCAAGAGGCCTGTGTTCCATTCCCTCCCCTACTACAGACTTCCTGTGTGACCTTGGATAAGTCACTTTGTGCCTCAGTCTACACAATGGGGATAATGGCACTTCCCTATCTCCCAGGGATGTGGTGAGAATACATTCAAAGATCATGAAATGTCAGATACTATGGTAACGGCGGGGCCATATAAATACCACCACTAGAAGAGATAATATTTACCATTCACAAATACTTAAATCTTTATATTGTAACTGTCCCTGTGTTTAAGTAAAATATTTGTACTTTTTAAATTATAAATTCACATAATCGACAAAGAAATAAAACTGGACACAAAATTAAGAGTTAGAGGAGGTGAGAGAATTTCTTTCTTAAAGGGGAAATAAATACACGGATGTACTTGGCAGATGGAGATAACTCATAGGGATGTCTTTCTGAATGAAAATATTTCTTCTGTTGTTATCTATGAGACAGTGCCCGGATATCAAGAGCCCCTGGTACTGCCATGAAGTGTGTGCTATAAGCCCCTACCTCGAAGTGCATCTATGGCTTTGTCTACACTACGAGCTAGGGGCGTACCCATGTGTAGGCTAGCTCTCATTGATCAAGTGTGAGTATGTGTAGCCATGGCAGTACAGGTAGCAGCACCAGGGGAATGGCTGAGCTGTGCCAAAAAGAAACCATATTTCAATACATAAATATAAGGCTTGATTTTCAAAGGTGTGGCACCCCCTCCAGTCCCATCATCTTCATTGGGTGTTTCATTCATTTACACGAGGGCAGAATTTGGTTCAAGCTATATAAACTGAATTTTACTTCCTCCCTGCCCCCCCCCCCACCTTTAAGATCGAAAAAAAGAGTCCAAAGAGGTGGCTCTTTTCAAAGCTCCTAGATCATGACTTTCTCTCGGCTGATAATTTTAGATGTGGATCCATATCAAAAGCCCTTGAAATTCAAAAGCTATAGAACCCCATGCAGCTTCCATGTCTACTATTGGAGGAATAACTTCAAAAAGTGTCTTATCTGCCTCCTCCCTCTGTAAACACTCCAGCCACCTGGAAATCTGATCCCTATCTTATGTACTTTTTATTGCTCTCCACAGAAAATGAGAAACAAAACACCCTGAGTTTAACAACTGTGCCAGTTTCCCAGTCTGGTCTCTGATTCCCCGCTATCAATTTAGAGGACTGGAATTTTCTCTTTTATTTCCGTCTACCACAAATATATATGGAGAAGCCCCTCCTGTTAGCTATCCAGCCAAAAGACAAACAATACAATGTAACGAAGTAATGAAGTATTGCACTCAGTACCTCAAACCACTTCCCTGCATATAACAAGTAAGTGAACAAAACAAAGGGCTGGGAGGAATTTAACACAAATTCATATTGAAAAGGACTTCAGTTGAGCTTTTAAAAAATGATCCCTGTGTGAATAGGCCCTTCTTTTAATTCCAGAAGTATTCTCTGAATTTCAATAAGGAAAATTATTTTTGTTTTGCTCTAATTATTCATTTAATATCTGTTTAGATTTTTTTTTAATATGGCTCTCCTAGTCCTGTTCTTTCCTGGACTGTTCTCCCCTCTCCCTCCCCCACTTCTGCTTATAAGTATCTTTGCATCTCTACATTTCCATATTGGCCCTTTTAGACTTAACTAGCTTCAACAAATTTCAATTGCATTCTCTCTTTAGTTATTTCTTAGTTAGCCCATACTTTTCAACATGGATTATAAAGCATGGTCAGCATGGGTTATAAGGACAAAAGCTTGGCACTTTTAAAGGGAGGAAGTATAGATGGTTTCATGTCACCCTCCCCCTCAAGGATCAGACTAGCTCCCAATGCAAGTTAGAACAGCCCTGAGGTTGCTCTCTTTTACACTGGTGGATGACAGTTCCATCAACCCAGATTACTGAAGCATATCTCCTGCTTCTAACTTGCCCCTTGCATGCTCACCTTCTTTCCTGGAATAGCACTGACTCCGGAGGGTGGGGAGGAATTGTGTAGAGCTGGATGGATCAGAATTTGGTCTATGGGATCATGTCAAGCCTGAGTCTCACTGTCTAGTCTTGGGAAAGTTACTTGGGACCACTAATTTGAAAATATTGGCCTAAATCCATATGCAGGGACCCAAATAGAAGCAGCCCTATTTTCTAATGTTCAACTGACATTGAGTTTAATTGGAACAAGACTGTTGTCTAGCAGACATGTGAATGAACTGAAGGAATCAGAAAGTGGAGGAAGCTCTAGTGTGAATTAGCAATGGGCCTGAATCATAGCCTTGGTCTGAATACTCCCCAAATTTGGGAAATATGAGAGGATATCCCAGCTCCACTGAAGTCAATGAAAGTTTCGCCAGTTCCTTCAATGGGGCCAGAGTTTCACCCTATAGTCTGATTGCTATTTTTGCATGTGCAAAACCAAAACCTTAGATACAACCCTGCATCCGGCCCCTCCCCACCTGAATGTTTCAAAAGATTGAAGGCTGTTTGAACCACAGTAGCCCAGAGTGCTATTGGCCCAGCCTCATGAAGGAGGCTGCCAATCAAGAAAGAAATGTTGAGGTTGATTCATGTCTCTGTCATTTGCTAAACTATTCAATCAGACACCACATCCTGTTCAAGTGTAAAGGACCTCCTGATAACTTCATAAGAAATATGGATGCAGTTGTTCCCTGGCAGTAGGTTTAACACTATAGTTTTTAGATTACTGCACATTCCTTTTGTTTGAACTCATGCCTTTTAATTCTTCTGTCTGTGTGGTCTTGAGTTGTAGACATGGAATCACTTTATCTACAATAAATTATTATTCCTGCCCTGAAAAAAAACAGCCAGACTAATTTCTCTACAGCCTATTTAGTATTAATAGGCTACAATGATTCAGCCTCAAGATATCATGCATCATAATCTATCATGACCAAGAGAATTTATATCCATGTTTGCTCCACTCCAAGAACTCAGTGCAAGGACAGCAATCTCAAGCAAGCAGATTTACTGAAAGGTACCAGAAGCAAAAGTAAAGTCCAAGGGCTCATTTACAGACCCAACATTTGGTTCCATGCTAAGGGTTTAGGCATTTGCAAATTACTCTAATGGAAAAACCCTGTTGCAAAATCAGTTGTATTGAGTAAGTGAAATGGGAATCGGGTCCAGTGATCACCAGCTGTCATGATCCCTGGGCTCTGTGGATCCAAAATTACTTTTTAAAAAGCCATTTTAGTGCTGATGTGTTTACATTACAAATTAAAAATGGAGGAAACTTCTCAGGTATGTCTTTCCAACTCAGGAGCATTTCTTTCAGAAAGGTTTCTAGTGACTTGCTTAGTCTGCTTTTATATGTCTCAGCTGATGGGACTCCCACTACATCAGTGAAGAGCCTTTTCTATAGAACATCCCACCACTGTACATTCATTGTACATCCTAGGTGCAGTTACTCTAGTTATATAACCTTTCACCACCAAAAACAATTCCTGTCACTCCTTGCAGTCACACTTTCACTATACAAATACCGTTCCCTGAATTGGATTAGCCAAGCCTCATATAGTATGTGCAATTGTTTACATTTTCCTCATAAGACCGTACTTTCAGCCCTTTGATCATTTCCTTTCTTTTGGACTCCTTCTGGTTTGTTTATAAGTTTCTAGTACTAAGGTGCCCCTAGTAGAAAGTAGTATTAACTTTTGAATTACCCCATTCAAAGGGGGTGATGTTTTGCTAGACACAAGAGCATATTTTATTCCTTTTTGGGCCCAATCCCACAACAATTACACACCCAAGACTCTCATTGGCTCCCATGGAGGCTTTTGCATCCAGACAGGTTGCAGAATTAGAATGGTGTCATTTGGTATGATCTATCTATCCCTCATTGCCATAGCATCTGAGTACTTCCAATTGTTGGTAGATTTTGCATCACCCTGTGAGATTGGTAAATTCTCTTCTCCCCATTTTACAGATGGGGAGCTAAGGCACAGGGAGTTAAGGGCCAGGTTTTCAAAAGAACTCCGCACATTGAAATCAGTGGGACTCTGATCTGTGTATATAAAGGTCCACCCTCCTAGATCAGGGCCTATGTGTTCTAACCTGCCCTAGAATGCACTTATACTGGGAGGAGAGAAGAAACTGGCATATGAATGGATGATTCAGGGGATTTGGTATCTTGGATTGAGCTCAGGGGTCTGTCTTAATGTGGGAATTTGGGTCAATATTTACAAAGGTCCTAGAAGACACAAACATTAATAAAGAATGGCTGAATTCACACTGTACTTGAATTTATTTTTAGATTAAAAATGTATTTTTTTTTCCTATGGAGCTGCTGAAGTAAAGTGATTACTTTAAATGTTGCCAGGAATTATTATCTGGATTCTGTTAAGCACAAAGTACTTCTAATTTAGATTTTCTAGCATTCCTCATATTCACAGATATGTATCATTGGGGAAACACAGCTGGGATTAAGCTAAAAAGGACGAAAAATTGAGGGGTGCGTTTCAACAATTTGAGTTCTGTTCATATTTGACTATCCTTAGTGGGCTGCATTATAATCCATCCCACTTACATTCAGGTCTGCCAGGAAAACAGATTCAGATGCACAATAGACTTCATTATGCTTTAGAAAATAAGAGCATTAGCCATAGCTGAAGAGGGCAGTAGCAGCTGGGTACCATATCTTCAGCTTGTCTCTTTCAATCACATTCAAGTTTGTTTTATATAGGGAATCATAGAAATATAGGGCTGCAAGGGACCCTGCATAGAGAAGACCAAGTATACCTAGACCATCCTTGACAGGTGTTTGTCTATCCTGTTCCTCCAAAGGTCGGGATTCCACAATCAGCCTATTTCAATGCTTAACTGTCCTTATAAGTAGCATGTTGTTCCTAATATCTAACCTAAATCTCCCTTCCTGGAGACTAAGCCCATTACTTCTTGTCCTGCCTTCAGTGGATGTGCAGAAAAATTGATCAGTCCCCTTTATAATAGCCCTCAACATATCTGAAGACTTATCAGGTCCCCCTTCAGTCTTCTTTTCGGAAGACTGAACATGTCCAGTTATTTTAACCTTTCCTCATAAGTGTGGTATGCTAAACCTTTTATCGTTTTTGTTACTCTCCTCTGGATTCTTCCAGTTTATCCACATCTTTCTTAAAGTGTAGTGCACAGAACTCGACACACTCCTCCAGCTCATGCCTCACCAGTGCCAAGGGGAGAGGGACAATTATCTGCCCTGTTTTATGACAGTCCTGTTAACACACCCCATAATGGTATTAGACTTTTTTGCAACCGCATCACACTGTTGGCCTATATTCAACTTGTGATCGACTATAACCCCTAGATCCTTTTCTGCAGTACTAGTGCTTAGTTAGTTATTCTACATTTTGTAGCTGCGCATTTGATTTTTTCTTTCTAAGTAGTACTTTGCATTTATCTTTATTGAATTTCATCTCGTTGATTTCAGACCAATTCCCTAATTTGTCAAGGTTGTTTGGGATTCTAATCCTGTCCTCCAAGGTGCTAGTAACCCCTCCCAGCTTGGTATCATGTACACATTTTATCATCATACTTTCCTCTCTACTATCTAAGTTGTTAATGAAAATATTGAATAGTATTGGACCCGGGATTGACCCCTGCAGGACCTCTCTAGGTACACCCTTCCAGTTTGACAGTGTTCTTTGAGTACAGTCTTTCAACTAGTTGTGCACCCACATTATAGTAATTTCATCTAGACCACATTTCTCAAGTTTGCTTATGAGACTGTCATGTGGGATTGTGTCAAGAGCCTTACTAAAAAAAAAAATCGAGAAATATCACACCTACAGCTTACTCCTTCCACTAGGCCAGTAACCCTGTCAAAGAAGGAAGTTGGGTTCATTTGTTCTTGGCAAAGCCACATAGGATTATAAGGACTAGCCAATTACTCTCTAAATGCTTACAGATTGATGTAATGATTTGTTTCATTATCTCTCCAGGTATCGAAATTAGGCTGACTGGTTTATAATTCCCCAGGTCCTCTTTGTTTCTCATTTTAAAGATATGCACTATGTTTGCCCTTCTCCAGTCCTCAGGGACCTCACCCATCCGATATGAGCTCTCATAGATAGTTGCTAATGGTTCTGAGATTGCCTCAGTTAGTTCCCTAAATACTCTTGGGTGAATTTCATCCAGTGATGCTGACTTGAATACATCTAAATATTATTTAACCTGTTCTTTCTCTACTTTGCCTTGTGCTCTTTCCCCCTTGTTAACATGAATTCTGTTAAGTATCTGTTTACACGTTCCCTTTTTAGTCAAGACTGAAGCAAAGTAGGCATTAAAAACTTCAGCCTTCTTGATGTCATCTGTTATTAGCTCTCCTTCCTTTTCTCTTGCTCCTAATGTATTTATAAAACTTCTTATTGCCTTTTCTGTCCTTGCTAGGTATAACTTTTTTTGTGCATTAGCTTCTGGTATTGTCTCTGCACGCTTGTACTATTCTGTTGTACTCGTCCTTAGCAATTGGTTCATGTTTCTACTGTCTGTAGGATTCCTTTTTGATTTTCAGGTCATTCAAGAGCTCCCAATGGAGCCATATTGCCCTCTGACTATTCTTCCTATCTTTCCATTGCATCCAGATCGTTTGATGTTGTGCTCTTAATATTGTTTAACTGCCAGCTCTCTTGAACTCCTTTTTCCTTTAGATTTTCTTCCCATAGGACTTTACCTATCAGTTTGTTAGTCTTGCCTTTTTTTTTTTTTTTTGGTTGAAGTCCATTTTCCTTATTCAGCTGTTCTTACTCCTTTTCCTTAGGCTCATTAAATATATCATTTCATGATCACTTTCACCCAAATTGCCTTCAGATTTGCAACCAATTCCACCCTATTAGTCAGAATCAAGTCTAAAGTGTCTGTCCCACAGATTACTTTCTTCATCTTCTGAAACAAGTTGTCCCCAATATATGAAGAAATGTTGTGGTTTGCAATATTACTTTTCCAACAGATGTCTTAGATTGTCCCCCATTACTACCAGGTCTTGTGTTTTAGATATTTGTTACTTGTTCTATAAATGCTTCATCTACCTCCTCCTACTGATTTGGTGGTCTAGAATAGATCTCCTACTATGACATTTTCCCTCTTCCCCCCCCCCCTTTCATCTGTACTCAGAGACTTTCAACTGGTCTGCCTCTCATCTCCTTCTGGACTCAGAATAAATGTATGTGTACGTATACACACAATGTGCCAGGCATTTTTTGGGTGGGGGAAAATTCCTTAAAATAGAGTTGTTAACATGATACATGGATAATTCAAGTGTCTCTCAAAAGTCTGCTCACCCTCACAGTATAAGTGGTAAAGACTTGATTTGGCTCTTGCTTCAGTGATCAATATTTTTGAAATTTAAAGGCAAGAGACTGCTATTTTGATTGGCCTTTATGTGCTACCACAATTCAGTATTAAATAATATGATCTTTACCTCCAGTAACAACTTTCAACCACAACAGGGAACTATTCTAAGGAATAGAATAGGGTTGTCTACTGAACTGTTCCCTTCTATATATATTGTGTAGGCCTTCCCCGGCCCCATCTAATTTTAGATGCATCTAACGTTCATCACATCCCTTCAGAGACCATTCCATAGAACTGTAGATCTTACTAACTCTTATGATAATAACCATTATTGCATAGTGAAAGCAAGGTTAAGGAGGCAATCCACAGCCTAAATCTCTTCAGGTTTTTTCAGTAGATTCAACCCAAACTTTTCTGTTTAATTTTAATCAGTTACTCTTAGGGCTTTCCCAAAGGGATAGAAGACCTAACAATTGCACTCCCTCCTTATTGCCCTGAAATGCAATAGAAAAGTGAAACTTCTTTAAAAGTTTGATATTTCGGGGAATGTTGAATGGCCTTGCACTTAAACATTGATGAGGTGCCGAAGGCATGCAGTCCATTTAATGGCGGTTCTAATTCAGATACTGTGGCCCAACAATGTAGTATTTCCTGGGTAGAAACACATAGCAGGGGCGTTGACGCAAATGAATGCAGGATCTGCTAAATGTGTTTAATTGTATGAGTTTAATAATTGATAATATAGCCATAGCTGGAAAATTTCTCTCAAGAAGGATAATTGTGTCTGAGTATAGCGTAGTCTGAAATTAAATGTGTTAAGTGCTCCAAGGATTCGTATGTACATGCTATGTGAGAGCATTCTTCCTGATCAGTGTGTTATGCTGTATGCTCTACATTCTAACAGCTTCCTATTTATTAGATGCTATAGTACAAAAGGGCCAAATGCTTCATTGTGCTAGGTGGTGTTTTACCCACATCATGAAAGGAAGGCAGCGACGGGTGCTGCCTCTTTCTATACACCTCTTATGGGGGCTCAGAGCATAAAAAGAATCCCTACTCTTCCAGGTTGCTACCACTCAGGGAAGCACTGGCTCAGTCACTGTTGCCTCTGGGCAGCCTATAGATCAAGGGTAGTCAATAGGCAGACTGCAGGCCAAATCTGGACCACCAGATGCTTTTGGACGGCCCCTGAAATCTTTTCACTTATAACTATTGGGGTTATTATTTTCTCTGGAGTCTGGACCTTGACCAAGAAATTTAGACCTTGACAAAAAAAATAATTGACTACCCTGCTATAGACATTGGTTCTATGCGTCAACCCCTGCCAGCTCCTTTCCTGAGTAACAGAGCTGGGGGGCAAGGAGAGGAGGCAGCTGCCTCATAGCTCTTGAGCACCAACCTTCCAGCACTTGAGAGAGGGAAAGAAGGATCCTCAAGGGCTGAGTGGAGCAAGGAGATACAGGGGTTGAGGGGTGAGGAGAGATGTTTATGGAGGTAAAGAGGATCTAGGGAGAAGGGGAAGCAAGGGGGTGGTGAGAGTCCTTGGTCAATCTGGTGAAGCTGTGAGGAGAGGGAGTGAAGGACCCATAGGTGGAGAGATGGAGCCTGCAGGAAGGAGAAAGAGAGAGAGGGGTCACAGTATGCAAGGGAAGGAGAGAGACACAAACACTGGGTGGGCAGGAGAGGGACAAAGTAGGGCAGGGGGTGAGAGAGAAAGGGGGAGAATGCAGAGGGGAGGAGTCTATGGTACTTTTAAGGCTCCCAGTACAATAGTACATGAGCCTCTCACACTCTTAATATATTTATAGAAAATGAGGAGGCCTTAAGGGGTAGGAAAAGGTGCTAGGTGGAGTCTGAAGAGGGTGGGGGACATAGAGGAAACAGGGCCTTTTGCTGGACTTCAGTGAGGATCCATGTGGATATAGGATTGGGGCCTAGTTGAAGGCAAGACGACAACTGTGTTTGACAAACCATAGCAGGGCGGACGAGGGCCTCAGTGATAAGGGCATGTGTTTGCATAGGTTAGTGTTGGGCCTGATCCAAAGCTCATTAAAGTCAAGGGAAGTCTTTCCACTGGCTTCAGATCAATGGTATGTGCATTTCTCCATGGACTTCTTAATGTAGGTCTGATAGTTCTGCCAGGGGCTTGTCATGGCACCCAAGTGATAAGCCCTATGTATCCACAGCAGCTACCTTCAGTACAGGGTTGATGTTGCATCTGGCATCTAGACAGTAAAGGCCTCAGGGCAGGGACTGTATTGATACAGGGTTAAGCACATTTTTTATGGTTGGAGGTTTTCAAGAGAGACTGAGGGAGCTAAGACCGCTAAATTCCATTCAACAATAGTGTGACAAGGGCAGAGAAAAGAAGGAGCCAGGACATAGGTGCATCAATAGAATGAAGGAACGGGCAGAGAAGTCATTTCAAGGATTCATTCTCTCCCACTGCAAGCTAGGCACAGTGGTTAACCCGAGCATGCTTGAGCAAGTTGCAGCCATTAAAAGAAGTGTTTGCAGGCAATTCAGTTTCCTGGACCTATACTGGGCATAGTGTGCTTTGTGACTAGCCACTCTGTGTTATCAGCTTCCCTCAATATAGTTTGTCCTAGTGGATTGTAGGTAAAAAGAGCACCAGTTCAGTAGTGCTATACTAGGCACAGATCATCTCACACACACACTTTTCTTCTGCAGTCTGGTGAGAAGAAACCTTTTGGACTGTAGTCAAATAAAATATCTGGACAAGAAAGATGCAGTAGCCATTTGTATGCAACTCTTTGTGTAAAGAGGGGGAGGAAAGCCCTGCTGGCAAAACCTCTATTGTTTTCTCTAATGTGCCCACATTGAATGTTTTTATGTGGTTGAAGTCACAAGATGCAAGCCTTCCACTCTCATTCTAAAGCACAGCAGTCACTAATGTGTGTGGTCAGGTGCTTGCAATTGCTTTCTTTCACATACAGAGAATCAGCACTCCAGAAAATTAGAAATGAACTCTACCTACAAAAATAACTATATAAAAATGATTCCACGACTGTATTTCTGAATTAAAAAACTGGCCTACTGTAGAGGTTAGATTCCTCCCACAAACAAATCAAAGAAACTCAGTGAAGCAAAACAAGCCACACGTTAGAAATAAAAAAATAATAATAACTTTAAGTCCTGGGCAAAAGCTAGCCATGAAGCAAAGGACAGTTAGTTTAAACACAAACTTGGCTGTAGAACAGTGCTTTTCTAGTGATGAACAAATGTGTGCACAGTTACAAGAAAGTAACAAAGGATATTATTAATTGTACAGATTCTGATAGTGGGGATGATTATGGAAGAGATACAGGATGGACCAGAAATCCACCATCATAAAAGGGGAAAAATATGACTGAGATCGTTGAAAGAATGAAGATTTGCAGAAGCAATGCAATCACTAATATAAACCTTGAGAAGGGGAATTACTAGAAATAGGGACCTTGCCTTGTACTAAGGACACATTCAGAAATACTTTTAAGAAGAGTCAATAAATTATTAATACATGTTTGAATAAATGGTTAATTGACTCTCTGATTTCCACAGAATCCAATTGTCAAGAGGTTGCTTATAACTATAGTTTATCATCCATATATCATACTGAAGTGCTTATAATCTATAATACAATACTCATGTCTAAAATATATTCATTTATTGATCCTTTATAAATTATTCACTTTGTTCTACTTTATAAACTACATACCCTTAATATAAAGTGTGGCCAGAATGTGCCTTTAGAAAGAAATCCATTGTAATAATAATTTATTATTGGTAAGATGAGTGTTCCATAGGAGGCACATACATTCATTATTAGAGATGTGATAAATACATTTGGGATTTGACAGAATGCTGAATATTTTAGTTCTGTATTTTGGTGAATACCAAATTCACCAATAGCAGCCATAATGAAGACTGGGCCTTGATTGTGACTTAAGTCCATCTTCTATAGGGGATGAGGAAAGAGTAATGTTTCCAAGGCCCCTTTCTCATCATAAATGGGACATTATGATCATATAGTCTGACCTCCAGTGTAACACAGGTTAAAGAACCTTAACCAGTAAACTCAAACCTCTAGCTTCTGTCGGAGGTACATAATATCTTTTAGCAAGATATCCAGTCTTGATTTAAGTACTTCAGCAGATGGAGAGTCAGCTTGCTAGGTTGTTCCAATGGTTGATTATTCTCACTGTTAATATTTGACCCTTATATCCACTCTAAATTTGTCTCACTTCAGCTTCCAGTGTTGGATCTCATTATGCCTTCCTCCTAGATTAAAGAGCAGTCAATTTCTACTATCAAATCTTTTCCCATGTAGGTATTTTTAGACCATGATCAAGTCACGTCTTAGCCTTGTCTTGAATAAAGTAAATATATGAGTTTCTTAAGTCTGACCACAAGGCAGGTTTCCAAGACCTCAAGTCATACTTGTAGCTTTTGTGAATCCTTTCCAGTTTTTCCTACAACCTTTCTGAAGTGTTGATACCAGAACTGGATGCAGTATTCCAATAATACTCTCATTAATGTCATATAGAGAGCTAATACCACCTCTTACTCCTGCTTGAAATTCCTTATACATTCAAGAATCACATTTGCCCTCTTAGTTACAGCACCACACTGGGAACTCATGTTCAGTTAGTTATCGGTCATTATCCCTATGTCTTTTCCAGGGACATGCCATTCCTGAAGATCATCTCCCATCTTGGAAGTATAACCTCAATTATTTGTTCCTTAGCTGCACGACATTGGATTTGGCGGTATTAAAACATTTGTTCAAATGAGCCAAGCTGACCAAGCAATACCGAAGACTATTAGCTGTGGGTGAACACTTTTCACAAAGCGATCACTCTCTGACCTCATCCTCAAAAGAAGCCTGCACAACACTTTCAAAAGACAGGCCTGGGAGCATAGATTCATAACTTTGCTAGACACTAAAAAGACACAGTTTTAATAAAGACACTGGATTTATGACTTATTACAACAATCTGTAACCCACTAGCCCCTTTTTTGTCCCATGATGTGTTAATGGACAACTTTACCTTGAATGGTCCCTTAGAATACATGCTCACTACTTATGCTATGCTAAATTGTCTGATATTGTATTAGCTGTGACACTCTTATTACCTTTCCCAGACCCGAGGAAGAGTTCTGTGTAGCTTGAAAGCTTGTCTTTCTTATCAAAAGACATTGGTCCAATAAAATATATTACCTCACCCACCTTGTGTCTCAAGCAAGCCAGGTCAGTTTGTATAATTCACCGGTCTCCCTCATTCTGTACCTCTCTCTATATATATTTGGTGTCATCTACAAATTTTCCAGCAGTAACTTCATATTTTCTTCCCAGACCATCAGTAAATATATTGAAAAGCATAGGTGCTGAGTGTGTTTAAGCACCTATAGTGTTCAGTGGGAGTTTTAGGTATAGTGACAGAGACCGAAACTATCAGAACCAGAGACTCAGATGCTTAAGTACCTTTGTGGATCTGGGCCTGTCATTATCACTGGTCAGGCTTAAGGGGAGAAAAACAGGGATCGGATCAGATCAGAACTGCATGGCCATATGCAATTGACTTAGATGAGGTGTTGAGCCCTGATCATCTAAGAATGGGAAAATGTCAAGATTCCACCCAATGCAGGTAAAGGCACAAGACCTAACTAAGGAGGTGAACTCAGAGACAAGAAAACAGACACATTCAGCTAGCCCCATAACCATGATACCAGCCTTTAGTTTACCAGGTCATCTCATTTATCCTTTTTAAATATTGGTACAACATTAATTTTTTTCTGGTCCTCTGGAATTTCTCCCATATGCCAACCCATGCTAAAATCAGCATTAATGATTCAGATGGCTACTTTAACAGTTCTCAAACTCTTTTGGTGAAGATCCTTTTCTGCATCAGAATTTTGATTTTTACCATCCTGACTTAGTGGACCTAGTCGATTAGTAGGAATTCAGGTGTTCCCGATATAAAGAATTATCTTATTGTCCTTAACCCCACTAGCCACTGATTTTCTACTGATAGCAATTAGAACAAATCAGAAGTTAGCTTTACCTTCTCTTATCAGTTGTCTGCATTACCCATTAACTTCACCTACTTTTTCCATTTGTTATATTGTTTTTATTTTTAATTTCTAAGTTCACCACCCTTATTCACCAAGTCACGTTTATAGATTTACATTTCTCTTCCCACTCCATTTCTGATTGTTTTCAGCTGTGGAAGATTGTCCCCTTTTGGGGCAAGGCCAGAGGGCTATGGGAAAGTGGTAAGGAACCAGTATGTTCTTATTGGGATCCGGGAAGTGGGCGGGCAAAGCCCGCCCACTGCTAAAGGACCCCCCCCTTCAGCCTAAGGGGAGGGATCCACAGGACCTGGATGCCAACTAATTCCGGGGGACAAAAAATGAAAAAACAGGAACGGGAGTGTGGTCAAAGGATCAAACGAAGTGAACCAGATGGGGACACCGAGCAGAGAACCCCGGACAGCGCCCACTGCTCCTCAAAGGTGTCAAGGGAGCCAGTGGACGCTGCCCAGAGGAACTCTGCCCGGATGCGTGAACGAACAGAGGATCGAAAATAGGCCCCACAGTCACAGGAGCCTCCATCGGCCAACCTCCTCACCCTGGTTTTGTAGATGGCCAGTTTAGCTAGGGCCAGGAGGAGGTTGACCAGGAGGTCCCGTGACTTCGTGGGGCCGCGGATTGGAAGTGCATGAATAAAAAGGTGAGGGGAAAAGTGCAACCAAAACCTCAACAAAATGTCTAAGAGGAGCCGGAACAGGGGCTGAAGCCTGGCGCACTCCAGATAAATGTGCGCCAGGGTCTCCCTCACACCGCAAAAGGGACATGTGTCGGGGATAGGGGTGAACCGCGCCAAGTACACGCCCGTGCTCACGGCTCCATGAAGGAGCCGCCAAGTGACATCCCCGGCGGGCCTTGGGACTAAGGAGGAATAAAGGCTGGCCCACCGGGGCTTCTCACCCTCTAGAGGTGGCAGGAAGTCCTGCCATTTCGTATCGGGGCGGGACGTGAGGGTGAGGAGATGAAGGGTGTGGAGCACGAGCGTGTATAGATGTTTCCTTGGCGCGGTCTGGAAGCGGACCGGCTGCAGTTTGTGCAGCCGGCTCACCGTGAAGGGACAAGGGACCCAGTTGGGTCCACGGGGCAGGGGCCCAATAAAAATGTCCGGAGGGCTTGCGGTGAAGGGAGGGCGGGGCGTACCCTCTCGCAGGACCCGGTCGAGGTAAACCCGAGCAGCGGGCGGCAAAGCAGCCTTCACCTCCTGAAGTACACGCAGGGGAGTATGAGGTCTGGAGAGCCCCATGCGCTGAGCAAGCGTCAGGGGATCCAGCCAGTCTCCCTGGTCGTAGTCCAGGAGGTCTCCGACCCTAGTGACTTCTGCCAGGACCAACCTCTGGCGCACCGAGGGGGACTCCGCCACCTGCACACGGAGCTGGGGGTTGTGTAGCAGGGGCTCCGCGAGGAGATCTGCCCCCTCGGTGGCCGCCACGGACCTGGTCGCTGAGAATAGCTTTCAGGTCTGGAGGAGGTCCTGGTAGAAGACCGGCAGCCCGTAGAGGTCTCGCGGAAGACCTCTCGGATGGAGATAAAGGAGCTGCCGGTCATATCAGAGCCCTCAGAAGCAGCGTAGGAAGGCGTGCGCCAATACGCTCCACGCCGGACTACCTGAACCATAAAGGAGCCTCTGCAGGGCCTGGAGACGGAAGACATGGACCTGAGTGTGTGGACACTTCAGGCCCTGCCCACCCTCCTCCAGAGGAAGATGGAGAACCCCTGCAGAAACCCAGTGCAGTCCTGACCAAAAGAACTCCAAAATCGACGTCCGGAGGTTGGCCAGGAAACCCGGGGCCGGGACCAGGGTGTTGAGCCGGTACCAGAGCATGGACAGGACTAATTGATTGATTACCAGTGCTCTCCCTCGAAAGGAGAGGCACCGGAGTAGTCCTGTCCATTTCCGGATCCGCTCTATTACCCTGCCCTCTAAACCTTGCCAGTTCTCCGGCGGGGATGGATGCGTGGCAGAAAGGTAAATGCCGAGATAGAGCAGTGGACCCGCGCTTCACCTGATGGCCTGAAGCGCGGGTGGGAGGGAGCTCGCCTGCCACCTGTCCCCTACCACCAGGCCAGAGCTCTTGACCCAGTTGACCCGGGCAGAGGAGGCTGCCGAGTAGATCACCTGGCAAGCCTCCACCCGCACCAAGTCGCCTGGGTCCTGGACCACGAGGAGCACATCGTCGATGTATGCCGACAGGACCAGCCGCAGCTCCGGCTCTCGGAGCACCAACCCCGTCAACCTCCTGCGGAGGAGACAGAGGAAGGGCTCGATCGCCAGAGCGTACAGCTGGCCCGAGAGGGGGCACCCCTGCCGTACTCCTCGCCCGAAGCTGACCGGCTCAGTCAGGGTCCAGTTGAGCCTGACCAGACACTCTGCGGAGGTGTACAGCACCTGGAGAAAACCCACAAACTGGGGCCCAAAGCCAAAAGCTCGCAGAGTGCTCAGGAGGTACCCGTGATCCACCCTGTCGAACGCCTTCTCCTGATCTAGAGACAGGAGGGCGAACGACAGACCATCCCTACACCCAAGCTCCAAGAGATCCCGGACCAGATACAGGTTGTCGAGAATGGTGAGGCCCGGGACGTTGTAGGTCTGGTCTGGGTGGACCACGTCCGCCAGCACAGACCCAAGCCGCAGCGAGATGGCCTTTGCTACGACTTTATAGTCCGTGCTGAGGAGCGAGACAGGACGCCAATTCCGTAAATCGCGGAGGTCCCCCAAGGCTCGCGTAGAAGGCCTTGGCCCTCCCGCACATCTCCACCGGATCCGTGAGGGGGGTGCCATCTTCTGCGAGGAGGCAGGTGACGTGTTTCTTAGCCCCCCTCTTTTTCTCCAGGGCGTAGAAGAAGCGGGAGCCGCGATCCATCTCCCGAAGGAGACAGATGCGGGATTGAACGAAGGCGCCCCGGGCTCGATGATCTTCGAGTTCCCGGAGCTCCTCCCGCTTCTCCCGGCACGCCCCACAGAGGGATGGATCCTCAGGGCTGGCAGCCAGACGTCTCTCCAGCTCTAAGACCTCCCTTTCCAACTGCTCTATCGTCGCATCCCTCCGTCGGCTGGCGCCCCGAGTGTAGTCACGGCAGAAGAGCCGGGCGCGTACCGTCCCTAGATCCCACCATCGCCGCGCTGAGGGAAAGGCGTGCCGCTGCCCTTGCCAGGCCAGCCAGAACTCCCGGAAAGACGCCACGAAACCCACATCCTCCAGCAAACTGTTATTAAAATGCCAATAGGCCGGCCCCGGCCTCTCCGCGCAGAGAGAGAGGCCGTCACGCTAGCGAGATGATGATCAGAGAACGGGGCCAGCTGGACGCTGGAGAAGTGGGCCCGCGAAAGGTGAAAACATGATAAATAGATGCGGTCCAACCGGGAGTGGTGCGACCGATGGGCCTCCACCCGGACAAAGGTGAAGGTTGAGCTGTCGCCCGGGTGGTGGTCGCGCCAGACGTCCACCAGGGAGTGATGTTCGACAATCTCCCTGAGGACGTCCGTGGCGGCCGGGCACTGCTCGATCCCCGAGCGGTCCCGTTTTTCAAGGGTGTTGTTAAAGTCCCCGCCCAGGACCAGGCACTCGCGAGGATCCAAGGTGCCGAGGAAGGTGGACGCCTGCTGATAGAAACGAAGTTGTTCCGGGCCCGGTGTTGGGGCATAGATGTTGATGAGATTGACCACGAGCCCCTCCATACGGACCCGTAGGTGCAGCAGGCGGCCCGGCACAGCCTCGGCAACCCCCAGCACCTCAGGCCGTAGGTCGGGGGAGAACAAGGTCGCTACTCCAGCCTGGCGAACAGAGAGATGGCTGAAGTAGACTCTGTCCCCCCATTCCAGCCGCCAGCTGTCTTCAGCGGCTGGATCCGTATGGGTCTCCTGCAGGAATACTACAGAGTACCCCCCCTCCCGAAGGAAGGAGAGCACCTGGCTCCTGCGGAGACCCATCCTACAGCCCCGGGTGTTCAATGTTGCGAAGAGGAGAGATGCCATGAGGAGGGCTGGGGGGGATCCTTGCTGGCAGAGTCACTCACGGCCCCCATCGGGCCGCGTAACAATCCGTGACCCACCCCGTAGGTGAGTAGTGAGTCACGGAAAAGGCGGACCCGCTGGTAGGCCGTGGCGGGCTGCTTCCCAGTCCCTTTGCCCTCCCCCAGGAGGGCCCTCGCAGCCTGGAGGATTTGGTGGAAATCCCCCCATCGCTGGAGAGCGAGCTGTACTTTGTTGCGGGAGCCCCGGATGTCCTCCAGGAACTCCCGCAGCTCCTCTCGCAGCGTATGGGGGGCCGGGGTTACTGGCTCCCGGCTATCGAAAGAAGGGGCCCCTGACACAGCCCTATGGCCCACCGAAACAGACAGGCAAGGGGCGGACCCTCGACGCAGCTCCCGCTGGGCCGGCACCTTAGGGCCCAACCCGAAATTCGGCTTAGTTGGGGGAGGCGGTGGAGGGAGAAGAGCAGCCTCTGGTGGGTCGGGATGAGGAAATACTGGAACCGCTCCCTGGGGGTCATCCTCCGAGAAGGGGAGGGAGACAGCCCCAGGGGCGGCAGTGTCATCATGGGAGGTGTAGGAGATAGGGACGGCATCAGGGGCAGGGCAGGGACCAGAAGTAGGGGCAGGGAAGGGGACATGAGCAGGGCCGGGCTGAGGAATGGGTAGAGGATCCTGAGCCGCAGGAGCTGGGCCACTGGGAGGTGGCCTCTCTTGGTGTGGCTGAGGGATCTGGGAATTGGGAAGGGGACCCCCCACGATGCCGCGCTCTAGTATGATGGCTCGTGTTACAGCCACGGCATCGGGAGGTGGACAGATATTTGCAGGGTCCCCGCCTGGGAAGGAGAACCGTCATCCCACCCCAATGAGGGGTACCCCCTGGGATTCGGGTCCCGGCCGCAGGGCACCAGCCGTCGCTTCAGGAGGCTTGGCGGCCGTCAGCGAGATGTCACTTGCGACCGGGCAAGTGGAAGAGCCCAGGGAATCCTTGGAGGTGGGAACGGAACCGACGGTCAAGGGGAGGGAGCATGGAGAGAGGGGGGAAAAGGGGCACCGGGGTAAGGTCATTGATATCGAGGCCTGCTGCTAAAGGGTTGTCCTCCCCCTGGGTGATTGGGGTCAGACCCAGGGCCTCGATCTCCTCGTAGATGGAGGGCAGGTCACCTTCTGCCACCCCGGGGTTCTCCCCGCCGGCACCTGAAACGATGCTCGGGTCAGGGTGCGCAGGGTCGACAAAAGGGGCAGAAGGGGCTCTATCAGGGGCTTCCGAGGGAGGGGCGGTAATACCTTCCGGTGCTGCCACGTCTTTCCCAGCCAGTTCTGGCGGACAAAAGCCGCTCGGGGGCAAAGCGGAAGGCTCGGCATCAGTGCCCCCCTTCCTGGTCTTCCGGGGGGCTTCCGCATCGGTGGAAAGGAGAGGGGCTCGAGCCTTCCGCTTGCCCCGCTTCCCCTGTACTAAGGCCCAGTCCTCCATGGCTTCAGCTGGGGGCTGGCTAGTAAGGGTCGGGTCAAGGGGGAGGGGTGATTTCTTAGGGACTCGGGAAGGAAGTGGTGGGGCAGCATAAGGGAGAGAAAAATCTATCTGGGGCGGGCCCTCTCCCACACCCGGCGGTATCCCTGCCTCACCCTCCTCCACAGGCCTCAGCAGACTGTTCGCAGCGGGCCTCTCCCATTCATGTGGGCACACTGGGGGACGTACTCCCAGGGTCTTAGTGGGAGCAGCGGTGGACTGGGAAGGAGGAGGGGCGGCTCTGGGCACCGGACATTCAGGGGCGCCGGCGATGACGGGGCCGACGCCCTGCCGCGGCTCGGGGGTCTCGGATGTTCCTCCTTGCCGGGCCAAGGGACAGTCCCTCCGGACGTGTCCCATCGCCCGGCAGAGGTAGCACCGAGCCTCCCCCGTGGAATAGTATACCCGGTAACTGGCCCCGTGATAGGGGACCATAAAGGACCCCTCGAGCGCCTCCCCGTCACATGCAGCCGGCGGCATTTGGAGCTGCACCTGCCCGTGGAATGAGAGGATGTGACAGAGGGCGGGATCTTTGCAGCCCAGTGGGAGAGGGCTGACTACAGAGATGGGTCTCCCCACGGCGGAGAGGGCAGGTAACAGGGCGGCATTGGGGAGGAAGGGAGGGATGGAAGTGAGGACTAGGCGGACGCCCAAGCCCTCCAGTGGCTCTAATGGGATGAACACGCCCTCCACCACCAGGCCCTTCTCCACCGCCTCTTGGGCCGCGGCCTCCGATGCGAGGAAGAAGACTACCTTCCCATACATTTTGGAGGCCGCTACGATGGCTGTGGGCCCCACCACCCTTGCCAACGCCCGCACATAGGGGTGAGGCAGGTACCAGGAGGCAACAGATGCCATGCCTCCTGGTCAAGGTGGGAAAGGGGCCCCGGCCGCTATAGATGGTAGCTGAGGCGGTGGGCGGGTTAGGTGACGTTGCGGCAGGTGGGGGGGGGTTGCCGCCACCTGGGCGTACGCTCTGGGGGCCGGGGGTGGGACACCCGCAGAGCTGGTAGAGGGAACAGCAGGGAAGGATGCCGTGGCAGTAGTGGCTGCCTCTGCCATGGAGGGCCTGGCCTTTGTCGCGGGGCCCTTACCCTTCTTTTTACCCTGGCCCTTCCTGCCGGCTGGGGGGGCTCCCCCAGAATCATGGGGGGTGAGGGATGTGGCAGCAGCAGAGGTCTTTTCAGTGTCCGCCGCTGCTGGTGCCCCAGCCGGGGCGAGAGCAGGTGGTTCGGCAGCGGCGGTTAAGGTAGAGGCTTGGGAGGGTGACGGGGGAACAGGCGGAGGAGGGGAGGCCGTGAATATGGCTTCTCCCTCCATATCGCCTGCCATGATGAGCAGGGGAGGAAGGGAAAACTCCTGAGAGGGGGGGTGGGGAGAGGAATTGGGGTGACCACTCCTCCCTGCTAGGCTGCAGGCAGGGGAGGAGGGCACTAAAAGTGGGGACAGGGTTATCTCGGACTAGTGCGGGGGTAGGGTTCAGTCACTAACTCAAGATGTGAAATCCGGCTCCTCTTGTTGCACTAGGGGAGGGGATGATATAACAGCATGGGGGTGCAGTGAGATAGGGTCAAAATTAAACAGGGGAGGGGCACAAGCGCATGGGAGGGGGCGTGGGTTCACAATAGCGGGGGGGCTAATCAGGGCAAATGGAGCTTCAGGGGGAGGGAGATAACCAACTGGGAATGGGGCAGAAAACCAAGGGACTAGTTTCAGGGCTAGGGCAGGGCAAACAAACAAGGCTGCAGAGGGAGAGGGGCGGGGCGGGAAAAACTGAAAATAGCAAGGGGCTGGGAACAAAAAAGGAGAGGGGCCCAGATAGCTGCAAGGGGAAATGGGGCGGGTGGCAAGGGACAAAGCAAGGGGCGTGCTGATGGAGGGGGAGGGTCAGTCCAAGGGGAATGGGGAGGGGCACGTGCACCCACGTGCGCTCGTGCAAAGTCAATTGTTGGGCTGGCTGTTGCTTCAGGCCCAAAAGGTGGAAACGGGCTCGGCTAGCCAGGCAAGCGGCTGAGTCCAGAGGCTGGAACCAGGGCAGACGGTGAACAGGCAGCAGAGGTGGTGGTGGTGGAAGAGGGGGCAGCGGTGGTGGTGGGGGTTGGGGGGGGGGCACAGATGAACCAGGGGGCAGGCGCTACGCCACACCCCCTGTGCCCCTACAAACACAGTCAATACCCCCACCACTAGAGCACAGTTCAAAAGATTACTCAGTTCTTGGAGGCCCCCTCCACGGTGGTCTGCAGAGTCTCCGCCGACTGTCTTCTGGGTCTTCTCCTCTGGGTACCAGCAGCTTCTTGGCAGCAAACAGGGCAGCAGCAGCTCCAGCAACTCCAGGCGGTGGTCCGGTGGTCAGGCAGGACCCCTCACAGATGGTGGTGGTCACAGCAGCGGCTGGAGCAGGGGCCCCTCACACCCCCCCTCTGGGGAGAGGGACAGCAGGCCCCCTCCCCCCCCCCCAAGGGGTGGCTGCAGCAGCAGGAGTAGCAGCAACCAAGGTGTTGGGGGGGGTAAGGGGGTTCAGCTGCCAGGCAGCCAGCAACCGGAGAGTAGAGTAGTGGGAGGGGTGTCTGGCCCAGCCAGGGGAGAAGCTGGAGCAGCAGTAGCAGCAAACAGCAGCTGGGAGGGCCCAGGGCCTAGCAGCAGCCCCAGCAAGATGAGCAGGAGGAGCAGCAGCCCTCTACCTCCTTCCCGGCCAGAGGGCTATAGGGAAGTGGTAAGGGACCAGTATGTTCTTATTGGGATCCGGGAAGTGGGCGGGCGTAAGCCCGCCCACTGCTAAAGGATCCCCCCCTTCAGCCTAAGGGGAGGGATCCACAGGACCTGGATACCAAATAATTCCGGGGGACAAAAAATGAAAAAAACAGGAACGGGAGTGCGGTCAAAGGGTCAAACGAAGTGAACCAGAAGGGGACACCGAGCAGAGAACCCCGGACAGCGCCCACTGCTCCTCAAAGGTGTCAAGGGAGCCAGTGGACGCTGCCCAGAGGAACTCTGCCCGGATGCGTGAACGAACAGAGGATCGAAAATAGGCCCCACAGTCACAGAAGCCTCCATTGGCCAACCTCCTCACCCTGGTTTTGTAGATGGCCAGTTTAGCTATGGCCAGGAGGAGGTTGACCAGGAGGTCCCGCGACTTCGTGGGGCCACGGATTGGAAGTGCATAAATAAAAAGGTGAGGGGAAAAGTGCAACCAAAACCTCAACAAAATGTCTGAGAGGAGCCGGAACAGGGGTTGAAGCCTGGCGCACTCCAGATAAATGTGCGCCAGGGTCTCCCTCACACCGCAAAAGGGACATGTGTCGGGAATAGGGGTGAACCGCGCCAAGTACACGCCCGTGCTCACGGCTCCATGAAGGAGCCGCCAACTGACGTCCCCGGCGGGCCTTGGGACTAAGGAGGAGTAAAGGCTGGCCCACCGGGGCTTCTCACCCTCTAGAGGTGGCAGGAGGTCCCGCCATTTCGTATCGGGGCGGGACGTGAGGGCGAGGAGATGAAGGGTGTGGAGCACGAGCGTGTATAGACGTTTCCTTGGCGCGGTCTGGAAGCGGATGGGCTGTAGTTCGTGCAGCCGGCTCACCGTGAAGGGACAGGGGACCCTGTTGGGTCCACGGGGCAGGGGCCCAATAAAAAGGTCCGGAGGGCTTGGGGTGAAGGGAGGGCGGGGCGTACCCTCTCGCAGGACCCGGTCGAGGTAAACCTGAGCAGCGGGCGGCAAAGCAGCCTTCACCTCCTGAAGTACGCGCCGGGGAGTACGAGGTCTGGAGAGCCCCATGCGCTGAGCAAGCATCAGGGGATCCAGCCAGTCTCCCCGGTCGTAGTCCAGGAGGTCTCCGACCCTAGTGACCTCTGCCAGGACCAACCTCTGGCGCACCGAGGGGGCCTCCGCCACCTGCACACGGAGCTGGGGGTTGTGTAGCAGGGGCTCCGCGAGGAGATCTGCCCCCTCGGTGGCCGCCACGGACCTGGTCGCTGAGAATAGCTTCCAGGTCCGGAGGAGGTCCTGGTAGAAGACCGGCAGCCCGTAGAGGTCTCGCGGAAGACCTCTCGGATGGAGATAAAGGAGCTGCCGGTCATATCGGAGCCCTCGGAAGCGGCGTAGGAAGGTGTGCGCCAATACGCTCCACGCCGGACTACCTGCACCATAAAGGAGCCTCTGCAGGGCCTGGAGACGGAAGACATGGACCTGAGTGTGTGGACACTTCAGGCCCTGCCCACCCTCCTCCAGAGGAAGATGGAGAACCCCTGCAGAGACCCAGTGCAGTCCAGACCAAAAGAACTCCAGAATCGACGTCCGGAGGTTGGCCAGGAAACCCGGGGCCGGGACCAGGGTGTTGAGCCGGTACCAGAGCATGGACAGGACTAATTGATTGATTACCAGTGCTCTCCCTCGAAAGGAGAGGCACCGGAGTAGTCCTGTCCATTTCCGGATCCGCTCTATCACCCTGCCCTCTAAATCTTGCCAGTTCTCCGGCGGGGATGGATGCGTGGCAGAAAGGTAAACGCCGAGATAGAGCAAAGGACCCGCGCTCCACCTGATGGCCTGAAGCGCGGGTGGGAGGGAGCTCGCCTGCCACCCGTCCCCTACCACCAGGCCAGAGCTCTTGACCCAGTTGACCCGGGCAGAGGAGGCCGCCGAGTAGATCGCCTGGCAAGCCTCCACCCGCACCAAGTCGCCCGGGTCCTGGACCACGAGGAGCACATCGTCGGTGTACGCCGACAGGACCAGCCGCAGCTCCGGCTCTCGGAGCACCAACCCCGTCAACCTCCTGCGGAGGAGACAGAGGAAGGGCTCGATCGCCAGAGCGTACAGCTGGCCCGAGAGGGGGCACCCCTGCCGTACTCCTCGCCCGAAGCTGACTGGCTCGGTCAGGGTCCAGTTGAGCCTGACCAGACACTCTGCGGAGGCGTACAGCACCTGGAGAAAACCCACAAACTGGGGCCCAAAGCCAAAAGCTCGCAGAGTGCTCAGGAGGTACCCGTGATCCACCCTGTCGAACGCCTTCTCCTGATCCAGAGACAGGAGGGCGAACGACAGACCATCCCTACACCCAAGCTCCAAGAGATCCCGGACCAGATACAGGTTGTCGAGAATGGTGCGGCCCGGGACTGTGTAGGTCTGGTCTGGATGGACCACGTCCGCCAGCACGGACCCAAGCCGCAGCGAGATGGCCTTTGCTACGACTTTATAGTCCGTGCTGAGGAGCGAGACGGGACGCCAATTCCGTAAATCACGGAGGTCCCCCTTCTTCGGCAATAAGGCGAGCACGGCTCGCCTGCACGAAAGAGGGAGGACCCCGCCCTGCAAGGACTCGGCCCAGACGGTGACAAGGTCTGGGCCGAGGACGTCCCAGAACACGCGGTAGAACTCCACGGTCAGCCCGTCCAGTCCCGGAGATTTATTAGTCGGCATGCGACGGAGGGCTTCCGAGAACTCGGCCAGAGTGAGAGGCAGCTCTAGCCGGTCTCGGTCGCCCGTGCTGACCGTAGGGAGTTCGTCCCAGAGCACTTTGCAAGCATTAGGATCGGTCAGATCCGGGGAGAAAAGGCTCGCGTAGAAGGCCTTGGCCCTCCCGCACATCTCCACCGGATCCGTGAGGGGGGTGCCATCTTCTGCGAGGAGGCAGGTGACGTGTTTCTTAGCCCCACTCTTTTTCTCCAGGGCGTAGAAGAAGCGGGAGCCGCGATCCATCTCCCGAAGGAGACGGATGCAGGATCGAACGAAGGCGCCCCGGGCCCGATGATCTTCCAGTTCCCGGAGCTCCTCCCGCTTCTCCCGGCACGCCCCACAGAGGGATGGATCCTCAGGGCTGGCGGCCAGACGCCTCTCCAGCTCTAAGACCTCCCGTTCCAACTGCTCTATCGTCGCATCCCTCCGTCGGCTGGCGCCCCGAGTGTAATCACGGCAGAAGAGCCGGGCACGTACCTTCCCTAGATCCCACCATCGCCGCGCCGAGGGAAAAGCATGCCGCTGCCCTCGCCAGGCCAGCCAGAACTCCCGGAAGGACGCCACGAAACCCACATCCTCCAGCAAACTGTTATTAAAATGCCAATAGGCTGGCCCCGGCCTCTCCGCGCAGAGAGAGGCCGTCACGGTAGCGAGATGATGATCAGAGAACGGGGCCAGCCGGACGCTGGAGGAGTGGGCCCGCGAAAGGTGAAAACGTGATAAATAGATGCGGTCCAACCGGGAGTGGTGCGACCGATGGGCCTCCACCCGGACAAAGGTGAAGGTTGAGCTGTCGCCCGGATGGTGGTCGCGCCAGACGTCCACCAGGGAGTGATGTTCGACAATCTCCCTGAGGACGTCCGCGGCGGCCGGGTACTGCTCGATCCCCGAGCGGTCCCGTTTTTCAAGGGTGTTGTTAAAGTCCCCGCCCAGGACCAGGCACTCGCGAGGATCCAAGGTGCCGAGGAAGGTGGACGCCTGCTGATAAAAACGAAGTTGTTCCGGGCCCGGTGTCGGGGCATAGATGTTGACGAGATTGACCACGAGCCCCTCCATACGGACCCGTAGGTGCAGCAGGCGGCCCGGCACAGCCTCGGCAACCCCCAGCACCTCAGGCCGTAGGTCGGGGGAGAACAAGGTCGCCACTCCAGCCTGGCGAACAGAGAGATGGCTGAAGTAGACTCTGTCCCCCCATTCCAGCCGCCAGCTGTCTTCAGCGGCTGGATCCGTATGGGTCTCCTGCAGGAATACTACAGAGTACCCCCCCTCCCGAAGGAAGGAGAGCACCTGGCTCCTGCGGAGACCCATCCTACAGCCCCGGGTGTTTAATGTTGCGAAGAGGAGAGATGCCATGAGGAGGGCTGGGGGGGATCCTTGCTGGCAGAGTCACTCACGGCCCCCATCGGGCCGCGTAACAATCCGTGACCCACCCCGTAGGTGAGTAGTGAGTCACGGAAAAGGCGGACCCGCTGGTAGGCCGTGGCGGGCTGCTTCCCAGTCCCTTTGCCCTCCCCCAGGAGGGCCCTCGCAGCCTGGAGGATTTGGTGGAAATCCCCCCATCGCTGGAGAGCGAGCTGTACTTTGTTGCGGGAGCCCCGGATGTCCTCCAGGAACTCCCGCAGCTCCTCTCGCAGCGTATGGGGGGCCGGGGTTACTGGCTCCCGGCTATCGAAAGAAGGGGCCCCTGACACAGCCCTATGGCCCACCGAAACAGACAGGCAAGGGGCGGACCCTCGATGCAGCTCCCGCTGGGCCGGCACCTTAGGGCCCAACCCGAAATTCGGCTTAGTTGGGGGAGGCGGTGGAGGGAGAAGAGCAGCCTCTGGTGGGTCGGGATGAGGAAATACTGGAACCGCTCCCTGGGGGTCATCCTCCGAGAAGGGGAGGGAGACAGCCCCAGGGGCGGCAGTGTCATCATGGGAGGTGTAGGAGATAGGGACGGCATCAGGGGCAGGGCAGGGACCAGAAGTAGGGGCAGGGAAGGGGACATGAGCAGGGCCGGGCTGAGGAACGGGTAGAGGATCCTGAGCCGCAGGAGCTGGGCCACTGGGAGGTGGCCTCTCTTGGTGTGGCTGAGGGATCTGGGAATTGGGAAGGGGACCCCCCACGATGCCGCGCTCTAGTATGATGGCTCGTGTTACAGCCACGGCATCGGGAGGTGGACAGATATTTGCGGGGTCCCCGCCTGGGAAGGAGAACCGTCATCCCACCCCAATGAGGGGTACCCCCTGGGATTCGGGTCCCGGCCGCAGGGCACCAGCCGTCGCTTCAGGAGGCTTGGCGGCCGTTAGCGAGATGTCACTTGCGACCGGGCAAGTGGAAGAGCCCAGGGAATCCTTGGAGGTGGGAACGGAACCGACGGTCAAGGGGAGGGAGCATGGAGAGAGGGGGGAAAAGGGGCACCGGGGTAAGGTCATTGATATCGAGGCCTGCTGCTAAAGGGTTGTCCTCCCCCTGGGTAATTGGGGTCAGACCCAGGGCCTCGATCTCCTCGTAGATGGAGGGCAGGTCACCTTCTGCCACCCTGGGGTTCTCCCCGCCGGCACCTGAAACGATGCTCGGGTCAGGGTGCGCAGGGTCGACAAAAGGGGCAGAAGGGGCTCTATCAGGGGCTTCCGAGGGAGGGGCGGTAATACCTTCCGGTGCTGCCACGTCTTTCCCAGCCGGTTCTGGCGGACAAAAGCCGCTCGGGGGCAAAGCGGAAGGCTCGGCATCAGTGCCCCCCTTCCTGGTCTTCCGGGGGGCTTCCGCATCGGTGGAAAGGAGAGGGGCTCGAGCCTTCCGCTTGCCCCGCTTCCCCTGTACTAAGGCCCAGTCCTCCATGGCTTCAGCTGGGGGCTGGCTAGTAAGGGTCGGGTCAAGGGGGAGGGGTGATTTCTTAGGGACTCGGGAAGGAAGTGGTGGGGCAGCATAAGGGAGAGAAAAATCTATCTGGGGCGGGCCCTCTCCCACGCCCGGCGGTATCCCTGCCTCACCCTCCTCCACAGGCCTCAGCAGACTGTTCGCAGCGGGCCTCTCCCATTCATGTGGGCACACTGGGGGACGTACTCCCAGGGCCTTAGTGGGAGCAGCGGTGGACTGGGAAGGAGGAGGGGCGGCTCTGGGCACCGGACATTCAGGGGCGCCGGCGATGACGGGGCCGACGCCCTGCCGCGGCTCGGGGGTCTCGGATGTTCCTCCTTGCCGGGCCAAGGGACAGTCCCTCCGGACGTGTCCCATCGCCCGGCAGAGGTAGCACCGAGCCTCCCCCGTGGAATAGTATACCCGGTAACTGGCCCCGTGATAGGGGACCATAAAGGACCCCTCGAGCGCCTCCCCGTCACGTGCAGCCGGCGGCATTTGGAGCTGCACCTGCCCGTGGAACGAGAGGATGTGACAGAGGGCGGGATCTTTGCAGCCCAGTGGGAGAGGGCTGACTACAGAGATGGGTCTCCCCACGGCGGAGAGGGCAGGTAACAGGGCGGCATTGGGGAGGAAGGGAGGGATGGAAGTGAGGACTAGGCGGACGCCCAAGCCCTCCAGTGGCTCTAATGGGATGAACACGCCCTCCACCACCAGGCCCTTCTCCACCGCCTCTTGGGCCGCGGCCTCCGATGCGAGGAAGAAGACTACCTTCCCATACATTTTGGAGGCCGCTACGATGGCTGTGGGCCCCACCACCCTCGCCAACGCCCGCACATAGGTTTCTACGTGGGGCGAGGCGGGTACCAGGAGGCAACGGACGCCATGCCTCCTGGTCAAGGTGGGAAAGGGGCCCCGGCCACTATAGATGGTAGCTGAGGCGGTGGGCGGGTTAGGTGACGTTGCGGCAGGTGGGGGGGTTGCCGCCACCTGGGCGTATGCCCTGGGGGCCGGGGGTGTGACACCCGCAGAGCTGGTAGAGGGAACAGCAGGGAAGGATGCCGTGGCGGTAGTGGCTGCCTCTGCCATGGAGGGCTTGGCCTTTGTCGCGGGGCCCTTACCCTTCTTTTTACCCTGGCCCTTCCTGCCGGCTGGGGGGGCTCCCCCAGGATCATGGGGGGCGAGGGACGTGGCAGCAGCGGAGGTCTCTTCAGAGTCCGCCGCTGCCGGTGCCCCAGCGGGGGCGAGAGCAGGTGGTTCGGCAGCGGCGGTCAAGGTGGAGGCTAGGGAGGGTGACGGGGGAACAGGCGGAGGAGGGGCGGCCGTGCCGTCTGGAGGGGCTTCTCCCTCCATATCGCCTGCCATGATGAGCAGGGGAGGAAGGGAAAACTCTTGAGAGGGGGGGCGGGGAGAGGAATTGGGGTGACCACTCCTCCCTGCTAGGCTGCAGGCAGGGGAGGAGGGCACTAAAAGTGGGGACAGGGTTCAGAGGTATCTTGGACTAGTGCGGGGGTAGGGTTCAGTCACCAACTCAAGATGGGAATCCGGCTCCTCTTGTTGCACTAGGGGAGGGGATGAGATAACAGCATGGGGGTGCAGTGAGATAGGGTCAAAGTTAAACAGGGGAGGGGCACAAGCGCATGGGAGGTGGCATGGGTTCACGAAAGCGGGGGGCTAATCAGGGCAAACAGAGCTTCAGGGGGAGGGAGACAGCCAACTAAGAATGGGGCAGAAAAACAAGGGACTAGTTTCAGGGCTAGGGTAGGGCAAACAAACAAGGCTGTAGATGGAGAGGGGCGGGGCAGGCAAAACTGAAACCAGCAAGGGGCTGGGACCAAAAAAGGAGAGGGGCCCAGATAGCTGCAAGGGGAAATGGGGCAGGTGGCAAGGGACAAAGCAAGGGGCGTGCTGATGGAGGGGGAGGGTCAGTCCAAGGGGAACGGGGAGGGGCACGTGCACCCACGTGCGCTTGTGCAAAGTCAATTGTTGGGCTGGCTGCTGCTTCAGGCCCAAAAGGTGGAAACGGGCTCGGCTAGCCAGGCAAGCGGCTGAGTCCAGAGGCAGGAACCAGGACAGACGGTGAGCAGGCAGCAGAGGTGGTGGTGGTGGAGGAGGGGGCAGCGGTGGTGGTGGGGGTTGGAGGGGGCACAGATGAACCAGGGGGCAGGCTCTACGCCACACCCCCTGTGCCCCTACAAACACAGTCAATACCCCCACCACTAGAGCACAGTTCGAAAAATTACTCAGTTCTTGGAGGCCCCCTCCACGGTGGTCTGCAGAGTCTCCGCCGACGGTCTCCTGGGTCTTCCTCCTCTGGGTACCAGCAGCTTCCTGGCAGCAAACAGGGCAGCAGCAGCAGCTCCAGCAACTCCAGGCGGTGGTCCGGTGGTCAGGCAAGACCCCTCACAGATGGTGGTGGTCACAGCAGTGGCTGGAGCAGGGGTCCCTCACACCCCTCCTCTGGGGAGAGGGCCAGCAGGCCCCCTCCCCCCCAAAGGGTTGCTACAGCAGCAGGAGTAGCAGCAACCAAGGTGTTGGGGGGGGGAGGGGGTTCAGCTGCCAGGCAGCCAGCAACCAGAGAGTAGAGTAGTGGGAGGGGTCTGGCCCAGCCAGGGGAGAAGCTGGAGCAGCAGCAAACAGCAGCTGGGAGGGCCCAGGGCCAAGCAGCAGCCCCAGCAAGAGGAGCAGGAGCAGCAGTCCTCTACCTCCTACCCGGCCAGAGGGCTATAGGGAAGTGGTAAGGAACCAGTATGTTCTTATTGGGATCCGGGAAGTGGGCGGGCGAAGCCCGCCCACTGCTAAAGGATCCCCCCCTTCAGCCTAAGAGGAGGGATCCACAGGACCTGGATACCAAGTAATTCCGGGGGACAAAAAATGAAAAAACAGGAATGGGAGTGTGGTCAAAGGGTCAAACGAAGTGTACCAGAAGGGGACACCGAGCAGAGAACCCCGGACAGCGCCCACTGCTCCTCAAAGGTGTCAAGGGAGCCAGTGGATGCTGCCCAGAGGAACTCTGCCCGGATGCGTGAACGAACAGAGGATCGAAAATAGGCCCCACAGTCACAGAAGCCTCCATCGGCCAACCTCCTCACCCTGGTTTTGTAGATGGCCAGTTTAGCTATGGCCAGGAGGAGGTTGACCAGGAGGTCCCGCGACTTCGTGGGGCCGCGGATTGGAAGTGCATAAATAAAAAGGTGAGGGGAAAAGTGCAACCAAAACCTCAACAAAATGTCCAAGAGGAGCCGGAACAGGGGCTGAAGCCTGACGCACTCCAGATAAATGTGCGCCAGGGTCTCCCTCACACCGCAGAAGGGACATGTGTTGGGGATAGGGGTGAACCGCGCCAAGTACACGCCCGTGCTCACGGCTCCGTGAAGGAGCCGCCAACTGACGTCCCCGGCGGGCCTTGGGACTAAGGAGGAGTAAAGGCTGGCCCACCGGGGCTTCTCACCCTCTAGAGGTGGCAGGAGGTCCCGCCATTTCGTATCGGGGCGGGACGTGAGGGTGAGGAGATGAAGGGTGTGGAGCACGAGCGTGTATAGATGTTTCCTTGGCGCGGTCTGGAAGCGGATGGGCTGTAGTTCGTGCAGCCGGCTCACCGTGAAGGGACAGGGGACCCGGTTGGGTCCACGGGGCAGGGGCCCAATAAAAAGGTCCGGAGGGCTTGGGGTGAAGGGAGGGCGGGGCGTACCCTCTTGCAGGACCCGGTCGAGGTAAACCTGAGCAGCGGGCGGCAAAGCAGCCTTCACCTCCTGAAGTACGCGCCGGGGAGTACGAGGTCTGGAGAGCCCCATGCGCTGAGCAAGCGTCAGGGGATCCAGCCAGTCTCCCCGGTCGTAGTCCAGGAGGTCTCCGACCCTAGTGACCTCTGCCAGGACCAACCTCTGGCGCACCGAGGGGGACTCCGCCACCTGCACACGGAGCTGGGGGTTGTGTAGCAGGGGCTCCGCGAGGAGATCTGCCCCCTCGGTGGCCGCCACGGACCTGGTCGCTGAGAATAGCTTCCAGGTCCGGAGGAGGTCCTGGTAGAAGACCGGCAGCCCGTAGAGGTCTCGCGGAAGACCTCTCGGATGGAGATAAAGGAGCTGCCGGTCATATCGGAGCCCTCGGAAGCGGCGTAGGAAGGCGTGCGCCAATACGCTCCACGCCGGACTACCTGCACCATAAAGGAGCCTCTGCAGGGCCTGGAGACGGAAGACATGGACCTGAGTGTGTGGACACTTCAGGCCCTGCCCACCCTCCTCCAGAGGAAGATGGAGAACCCCTGCAGAGACCCAGTGCAGTCCTGACCAAAAGAACTCCAGAATCGACGTCCGGAGGTTGGCCAGGAAACCCGGGGCCGGGACCAGGGTGTTGAGCCGGTACCAGAGCATGGACAGGACTAATTGATTGATTACCAGTGCTCTCCCTCGAAAGGAGAGACACCGGAGTAGTCCTGTCCATTTCCGGATCCGCTCTATCACCCTGCCTTCTAAACCTTGCCAGTTCTCCGGCGGGGATGGATGCGTGGCAGAAAGGTAAACGCCGAGATAGAGTAGCGGACCCGCGCTCCACCTGATGGCCTGAAGCGCGGGTGGGAGGGAGCTCGCCCGCCACCCGTCCCCTACCACCAGGCCAGAGCTCTTGACCCAGTTGACCCGGGCAGAGGAGGCCGCCGAGTAGATCGCCTGGCAAGCCTCCACCCGCACCAAGTCGCCCGGGTCCTGGACCACGAGGAGCACATCGTCGGCGTACGCCGACAGGACCAGCCGCAGCTCCGGCTCTCGGAGCACCAACCCCGTCAACCTCCTGCGGAGGAGACAGAGGAAGGGCTCGATCGCCAGAGCGTACAGCTGGCCCGAGAGGGGGCACCCCTGCCGTACTCCTCGCCCGAAGCTGACCGGCTCGGTCAGGGTCCAGTTGAGCCTGACCAGACACTCTGCGGAGGCGTACAGCACCTGAAGAAAACCCACAAACTGGGGCCCAAAGCCAAACGCTCGCAGAGTGCTCAGTAGGTACCCGTGATCCACCCTGTCGAACGCCTTCTCCTGATCCAGAGACAGGAGGGCGAACGACAGACCATCCCTACACCCAAGCTCCAAGAGATCCCGGACCAGATACAGGTTGTCGAGAATGGTGCGGCCCGGGACGGTGTAGGTCTGGTCTGGGTGGACCACGTCCGCCAGCACGGACCCAAGCCGCAGCGAGATGGCCTTTGCTACGACTTTATAGTCCGTGCTGAGGAGCGAGACGGGACGCCAATTCCGTAAATCGCGGAGGTCCCCCTTCTTCGGCAATAAGGCGAGCACAGCTCGCCTGCACGAGAGAGGGAGGACCCCGCCCTGCAAGGACTCGGCCCAGACGGTGACAAGGTCTGGGCCGAGGACGTCCCAGAACACGCGGTAGAACTCCACGGTCAGCCCGTCCAGTCCCGGAGATTTATTAGTCGGCATGCGACGGAGGGCTTCCGAGAACTCGGCCAGAGTGAGAGGCAGCTCTAGCCGGTCTCGGTCGCCCGTGCTGACCGTAGGGAGTTCGTCCCAGAGCACTTTGCAAGCGTTAGGATCGGTCAGATCCGGGGAGAAAAGGCTCGCGTAGAAGGCCTTGGCCCTCCCGCACATCTCCACCGGATCCGTGAGGGGGGTGCCATCTTCTGCGAGGAGGCAGGTGACGTGTTTCTTAGCCCCCCTCTTTTTCTCCAGGGCGTAGAAGAAGCGGGAGCCGCGATCCATCTCCCGAAGGAGACGGATGCGGGATCGAACGAAGGCGCCCCGGGCCCGATGATCTTCGAGTTCCCGGAGCTCCTCCCGCTTCTCCCGGCACGCCCCACAGAGGGATGGATCCTCAGGGCTGGCGGCCAGACGCCTCTCCAGCTCTAAGACCTCCCGTTCCAACTGCTCTATCGTCGCATCCCTCCGTCGGCTGGCGCCCCGGGTGTAGTCACGGCAGAAGAGCCGGGCGCGTACCTTCCCTAGATCCCACCATCGCCGCGCCGAGGGAAAGGTGTGCCGCTGCCCACGCCAGGCCAGCCAGAACTCCCGGAAGGACGCCACGAAACCCACATCCTCCAGCAAACTGTTATTAAAATGCCAATAGGCCGGCCCCGGCCTCTCCGCGCAGAGAGAGGCCGTCACGGTAGCGAGATGATGATCAGAGAACGGGGCCAGCCGGACGCTGGAGGAGTGGGCCCGCGAAAGGTGAAAACGTGATAAATAGATGCGGTCCAACCGGGAGTGGTGCGACCGATGGGCCTCCACCCGGACAAAGGTGAAGGTTGAGCTGTCGCCCGGGTGGTGGTCGCGCCAGACGTCCACCAGGGAGTGATGTTCGACAATCTCCCTGAGGACGTCCGCGGCGGCCGGGCACTGCTCGATCCCCGAGCGGTCCCGTTTTTCAAGGGTGTTGTTAAAGTCCCCGCCCAGGACCAGGCACTCGCGAGGATCCAAGGTGCCGAGGAAGGTGGACGCCTGTTGATAAAAACGAAGTTGTTCCGGGCCCGGTGTTGGGGCATAGATGTTGACGAGATTGACCACAAGCCCCTCCATACGGACCCGTAGGTGCAGCAGACGGCCCGGCACAGCCTCGGCAAACCCCAGCACCTCAGGCCGTAGGTCGGGGGAGAACAAGGTCGCCACTCCAGCCTGGCGAACAGAGAGATGGCTGAAGTAGACTCTGTCCCCCCATTCCAGCCGCCAGCTGTCTTCAGCGGCTGGATCCGTATGGGTCTCCTGCAGGAACACTACAGAGTACCCCCCCTCCCGAAGGAAGGAGAGCACCTGGCTCCTGCGGAGACCCATCCTACAGCCCCGGGTGTTTAATGTTGCGAAGAGGAGAGATGCCATGAGGAGGGCTGGGGGGGATCCTTGCTGGCAGACTCACTCACGGCCCCCATCGGGCCGCGTAACAATCCGTGACCCACCCCGTAGCTGAGTAGTGAGTCACGGAAAAGGCGGACCCGTTGGTAGGCCGTGGCGGCCTGCTTCCCAGTCCCTTTACCCTCCCCCATGAGGGCCCTCGCGGCCTGGAGGATCTGGTGGAAATCCCCCCATCGTTGGAGAGCGAGCTGTACTTTGTTGCGGGAGCCCCGGACGTCCTCCAGGAACTCCCGCAACTCCTCTCGCAGCGTATGGGGGGCCGGTGTTACTGGCTCCCGGCTATCGGAAGAAGTGGCCCCTGACACAGCCCTATGGCCCACCGAAGCAGACAGGCAAGGGGCGGACCCTCGACGCAGCTCCCGCTGGGCCGGCACCTTAGGGCCCAACCCAAAATTCGGCTTAGTTGGGGGAGGTGGTGGAGGGAGAAGAGCAGCCTCTGGTGGGTCGGGATGAGGAAAGACTGGAGCCGCTCCCTGAGGGTCATCCTCAGTTAAGGGGAGGGAGACAGCCCCAGGGGCGGCAGTGTCACCATGGGAGGTGTAGGAGAGTGGGACGGCATCAGGGGCAGGGCAGGGATCAGAAGTAGGGGCAGGGAAAGGGACATGAGCAGGGCCGGGCTGAGGAACGGGTAGGGGATCGTGAGCCGCAGGAGCTGGGCCACTGGGAGGTGGCCTCTCTTGGTGTGGCTGAGGGATCTGGGAATTGGGAAGGGGACCCCCCACGACGCCGGGCTCTGGTATTATGGCTCGTGTTACAGCCACGGCATCGGGAGGTGGACAGATATTTGCGGGGTCCCCGCCTGGGAAGGAGAACCGTTGTCCCACCCCAATGAGGGGTACCCCCTGGGATTCGGGTCCCGGCCGCAGGGCACCGGCCGTCGCTTCAGGAGGTTTGGCGGCCGTCAGCGAGGTGTCACTTGCGACCGGGCAGGTGGAAGAGCCCAGGGGATCCTCGGAGGTGGGAGCGGAACCGGCGGTCAAGGGGAGGGAGCATGGGGAGAGGGGGGAAAGGGGCACTGGGGTGAGGTCATTGAGATCGAGGCCTGCTGCTAAAGGGTCGTCCTCCCCCTGGGTGATTGGGGTCAGACCCAGGGCCTCGATCTCCTCGTAGATGGAGGGTAGGTCACCTTCTGCCACCCCGGGGTTCTCTCCGCTGGCACCTGAAGCGATGCTCGGGTCAGGGCGCGCAGGGTCGACAAAGGGGGCAGAAGGGGCTCCTTCGGGGGCTTCCGAGGGAGGGGCGGTAATACCTTCCGGTGCTGCCACGTCTTTCCCAGCCGGTTCTGGCGGACAAAAGCCGCTCGGGGGCAAAGCGGAAGGCTCGGCATCAGTGCCCCCCTTCCTGGTCTTCCGGGGGGCTTCCGCTTCGGTGGAGAGGAGTGGGGCTCGAGCCTTCCGCTTGCCCCGCTTCCCCTGTACTAAGGCCCAGTCCTCCATGGCTTCAGCTGGGGGCTGGCTAGTAAGGGTCGGGTCAAGGGGGAGGGGCGACTTCTTAGGGACTCGGGGAGGTAGTGGTGGGGCAGCATAAAGGAGGGAAAAATCTCTCTGGGGCGGGCCCTCTCCCACGCCCGGCGGTATCCCTGCCTCACCCTCCTCCACAGGCCTCAGCAGACTGTTCGCAGCGGGCCTCTCCCACTCGTCTGGGCACACTGGGGGAGGTACTCCCAGGGCCCGAGTGGGAGCAGCGGTGGACTGGGAAGGAGGAGGGGCGGCTCTGGGCACCGGGCATTCAGGGGCGCCGGCGATGACAGGGCCGACGCCCTGCCGGGGCTCGGGGGTCTCGGATGCTCCTCCTTGCCGGGCCAAGGGACAGTCCCTCCGGACGTGTCCCATCGCCCGGCAGAGGTAGCACCGAGCCTCCCCCGTGGAATAGTATACCCGGTAACGGGCCCCATGATAGGGGACCATAAAGGACCCCTCGAGCGCCTCCCCGTCACGTGCAGCCGGCGGCATTTGGAGCTGCACCTGCCGGCAGAACGAGAGGATGTGACGGAGGGCGGGGTCTTTGCAGCCCAGTGGGAGAGGGCTGATTACAGACATGGGTCTCCCCAGGGCAGAGAGGGCAGGTAACAGGGCGGCATTGGGGAGAAAGGGAGGGACGGAAGTGAGGACTAGGCGGACGCCTAAGTCCTCCAGCGGCTCTAATGGGACGAACACGCCCCCCACCGCCAGGCCCTTCTCCACCGCCTCTTGGGCCGCGGCCTCCGATGCGAGGAAGAAGACTACCTTCCCGTACATTTTGGAGGCCGCTACGATGGCTGTGGGCCCCACCACCCTCGCCAACGCCCGCACATAGGTTTCTACGTGGGGCGAGGCGGGTACCAGGAGGCAACGGACGCCATGCCTCCTGGTCAAGGTGGGAAAGGGGCCCCGGCCACTATAGATGGTAGCTGAGGCGGTGGGCGGGTTAGGTGACGTTGCGGCAGGTGGGGGGGTTGCCGCCACCTGGGCGTATGCCCTGGGGGCCGGGGGTGGGACACCCGCAGAGCTGGTAGAGGGAACAGCAGGGAAGGATGCCGTGGCGGTAGTGGCTGCCTCTGCCATGGAGGGCTTGGCCTTTGTCGCGGGGCCCTTACCCTTCTTTTTACCCTGGCCCTTCCTGCCGGCTGGGGGAGCTCCCCCAGGATCATGGGGGGCGAGGGACGTGGCAGCAGCGGAGGTCTCTTCAGAGTCCGCCGCTGCCGGTGCCCCAGCGGGGGCGAGAGCAGGTGGTTCGGCAGCGGCGGGTAAGGTAGAGGCTTGGGAGGGTGACGGGGGAACAGGCGGAGGAGGGGAGGCCGTGCCGTCTGGAGGGGCTTCTCCCTCCATATCGCCCGCCATGATGAGCAGGGGAGGAAGGGAAAACTCTTGAGAGGGGGGGGTGGGGAGAGGAATTGGGGTGACCACTCCTCCCTGCTAGGCTGCAGGCAGGGGAGGAGGGCACAAAAAGTGGGGACAGGGTTCAGGGTTGTCTCGGACTAGTGCGGGGATAGGGTTCAGTCACCAACTCAAGCTGGGAAATCCAGCTCCTCTTGTTGCACTAGGGGAGGGGATGATATAACAGCATGGGGGTGCAGTGAGATAGGGTCAAAATTAAACAGGGGAGGGGCACAAGCGCATGGGAGGGGGCATGGGTTCACAAAAGCGGGGGGCTAATCAGGGCAAACGGAGTTTCAGAGGGAGGGAGACAACCAACTGGGAATGGGGCAGAAAACCAAGGGACTAGTTTCAGGGCTAGGGCAGGGCAAACAAACAAGGCTGCAGAGGGAGAGGGGCGGGGTGGGCAAAACTGAAACTAGCAAGGGGCTGGGACCAAAAAAAAGGAGAGGGGCCCAGATAGCTGCAAGGGGAAATGGGGCAGGTGGCAAGGGACAAAGCAAGGGGCGCGCTGATGGAGGGGGAGGGTCAGTCCAAGGGGAATGGGGAGGGGCACGTGCACCCACGTGCGCTTGTGCAAAGTCAGTTGTTGGGCTGGCTGCTGCTTCAGGCCCAAAAGGTGGAAACAGGCTTGGCTAGCCAGGCAAGCGGCTGAGTCCAGGGGCAGGAACCAGGACAGACGGTGAGCAGGCAGCAGAGGTGGTGGTGGTGGAGGAGGGGGCAGCGGTGGTGGTGGGGGGTTGGAGGGGCACAGATGAACCAGGGGGCAGGCTCTACGCCACACACCCTGTGCCCCTACAAACACAGTCAATACCCCCACCACTAGAGTACAGTTCGAAAAATTACTCAGTTCTTGGAGGCCCCCTCCTCGGTGGTCTGCAGAGTCTCCGCCGACTGTCTTCCGGGTCTTCCTCCTCTGGGTACCAGCAGCTTCCTGGCAGCGAACAGGGCAGCAGCAGCAGCTCCAGCAACTCCAGGCGGTGGTCCGGTGGTCAGGCAGGACCCCTCACAGATGGTGGTGGTGGTGGTGGTCACAGCAGCGGCTGGAGCAGGGGTCCCTCACACCCCTCCTCTGGGGAGAGGGCCAGCAGGCCCCCTCCCCCCCAAGGGGTTGCTGCAGCAGCAGGAGTAGCAGCAACCAAGGTGTTGGGGGGGGAGGGGGTTCAGCTGCCAGGCAGCCAGCAACCAGAGAGTAGAGTAATGGGAGGGGTGCCTGGCCCAGCCAGGGAAGAAGCTGGAGCAGCAGCAAACAGCAGCTGGGAGGGCCAGGGCCTAGCAGCAGCCCCAGCAAGATGAGCAGAAGGAGCAGCAGCCCTCTACCTCCTTCCCGGCCAGAGGGCTATAGGAAAGTGGTAAGGAACCAGTATGTTAGCCCCAGGCTAAACAAATCCCTGATACCTTATGGCAGTTGCTCCAGGTTAAATCAAGACACCTGGGGTCAATTAAGAATTTTCCAGAAGACAGGGAGGTTAATTGAGACACCTGTAGCCAATCAGGGGCTGGCTGAAACTAGTTAAAAGCCTCCCAGTGAGTCAGTGAGGGGCGCATGTTAGGAGCTGTGGAAGGAGGTTGTGTGTGAGGAGCTGGGAGCAAGAGGCACTAGGAGCTGAGAGTAAGAGGGCGTACTGCTGGAAGATCCTGTGGTGAGGATAAAGAAGGTGTTGGGAGGAGTCCATGGGGAAGTAGCCCCTGGAGTTGTAGCTGTCGTGCAGTTGTTCCAGGAGGCACTCTAAACAGCTGCAGTCCACAGGGCCTTGGGCTGGAACCCGGAGTAGAGGGTGGGCCCGGGTTCCCCCCAAAATTCCCAACTCCTGATCAGACACAGGAGGAGTTAACCTGGACTGTGGATTCTACTAGAGGGGAAGATCTCTGAGGCAAGCAGAATCCGCCAATAAGCACAGGACTGACCGAGATAGAGGAGGAACTTTGTCACATTGCTCAGGGCTATATTCTGTTTGCACATACCAAATGAAATTAGATCATGATCACTTGCACCTGGGAAGCCAGCAAATGCCAGTTCAGGGATCAATTAATCTTTGTCAATCAAATGAAGTCTGATATAGAATCACCCCAAGTAGCTTACAGTAATTGTGTTAGAAGGCTATCCCCTATAAACTTTAGATGCTCCGAGGATGTTTTACTAGTGGCAGGATGAGACCTACAGAGTATGTCACCCAGATTAAAATCTTCCATGATAAACATCTGCCTATAATGTGTAGAAAGAAAAAAAATGTGTTTAAGGAGCTGCTCATCCTGTTCCCTTGTCTGATTAGATTGTCTATGGCAGACCCTACCAATATCCATTCTTGTGATGTATTGGTTAGAACACTCATCTATAAGCATTCCAAGTCCTGTCCTTCTGAAATGTCAATAAGTGAAGCAGGCACTGCAGCCTAATGTACACTGCTACCCTGCCTCCCCTTCTTTCCTAAGTAAAGGTACATACAGTGGTTTTAACATTCCAGTCATGTCACTCATATGACTTACCCCATGGCAGCAGGGGCCAGTTGTTTCTCTGCTGGTCATCAATACAGAAGCAGCATTTGAACTCTCCTGCAGTGTGCTGGGTGTGGTCAATGGGAATATTCATAAGAGTAAAATTAACCATCTGCATACGTGCTGTCAGGATCAGGACCTACAGTCCCTGACTGGGAGCTGTAACAGACATATCCTCCGTGGATCAGGTACAGCTGGGAATGCTTAATCTACCCTGAACTGTAAGATCCAGATCCACAACACCTGCAAGATGGGCTGATGGAAGAATGAAATTCTAAATATCTCTAGCTCTGTTGCTGCAAGGTTAAAAGCAAGAGAATTTCATTTGCATTGCTTGTTGCTAAAGCCAGACCCTTTGGGCAGAGAAATTTGAAACTTCTTTCTAACTAAATAATCCAACTGCTGAACGTAGTCACAAATCATATGTAACCAACATTTTTTTTAAAGAGATGTGATTTAATAATCAGCATTTTTCTCCTAGATTCAATATTTTTTCAATAATCAGGCACTCATCAACAGCGCAGGAGTCTTCTTAAAAGCACTAGCTAGCTTTTTGTTCATTTCAGTGAACCCTACTCACTTCAAGGAGTTTTAGTTCAATCCAATTAGTCAGTGCAATTTAGTCTGTTCAATGCAAGTCACTGGGTTTTAATTGAACCCAATTAGACACAAATCAAATGAAGTCAATTCCAACTAATTATTCTCTATATAAAGCAATAGCATTCAATTAAATCTTATTTACTCTAATGACTGACCTGTTTCTCTCTTCAGATGGTATGAAAGGCCCCCACACAGAGTTCAACTCAATGGCTTTTGGCAAGTATCTCTCCTTTTAAAGGGGATATTGTACCACCAGAACCAAACAATATGAAACTGGATAGCATTTTCCTGGGTTACCCTTTAAGATCATTCTCCACCACAGCCCATTTTCTACTTTGGACCTGCAATAAAGTCATAATCTTTCACTACATAGAGAGCAATACTCTGTGTGGGCATATACATGTATGTAGACATTTGAAAACTGAACTTTGCAGGTAGAGTAGACAGGCTTCTACATTTGCACACTTTAAACTATTTACTTTTATTTTGAAATTTCCCCCCACTTTTAAGGAGTGGTGGTTCTCTGAAAATCAGCTTAATGGGAGTAGACTTTATTTGTGTGCTTAAAGTCAAGCATGCATTTAAATACCTTGCAGGATTGGGCCAGAGTTCTCATTGTAGGATAGAGGCCACAGATCACAAGCTGGTCAGGGCAAGGACTCTCTTATTGTGTGTTTCTACAGGGCATAAGACAAAGGGAGCCCTGATCTTAGTTAGAGCATCTATGTGCTATTGTAAAATAAATAGCTTACAGGTTATGGCTTGCCTTCCCCAAAGGAGTGTAAATGTAATTCTTAGAACCAGGTTTCTGACCCACGATTGTGAATTCAGAATCATCTTTCCATGAATAACCTCCAATATTCATTCAAAGTGTATTGATTTTGCCAGTAAAACCATTGTTTAGGACATTTGCAGACATCAAATACAAAACGGGTATAAAGGTAGTTGAAACAAGAGTTCTGGACATTGTAGAGGCTGGGATCTCCCAAAGTGGCTGAGCGAGTCAGGTGTCCAACTCCTGTTGGAAGTCAGTTGCAGTTGGGTGCCTAACTTCTCTAAGCAGTTTTGAAAACCTGTACACTTATTTCTTGTTTTCCAGTTTCTATTTATGGCCTGATCCAAATCTTGTTGAATAGTATGGAAAATCCCCCTTTGAATTAAACAGGAGATAGATGTGGCTTCTAGGGAAGATGTACTTGATGAAGGGAATACGTTTAAGAGAAGGTGGGGCTCAAACTAAGAGAGGTTAGAGAGTTTGACAAGTCACCAAGGAACAAGTGATGGAATGTGGAATGAGTGATAGAGGACAGCATGTGATGACGACCCAATAGAGAGAATTTAGAGACAGTGAAGAGCAAACAAAACAGTACTATTCCCAAGGAGACCTACTGAGTTAATGCTAAAACACACTCCCTGACACTGTAGTACTGCTTTTAAAAGAAGAGTGATATTTTCCCATTGATGCTCAGAACCAGACAGAGCTCATCAGTTTAAGATTTTGATGAAAAAAAAAATCTGATTTTGGCCGAGAGTAACACTGAGTTGTGGGTTCAAAGAAACTGTTTGCATTCCCTGTTAATTAGCTGGAAGCCTCACAAAAGTTTCCAGACAATATTAAGGTTGCCTAATGAAAGGACATTTATGTAGGGTCTGAAAGACAGCACTCACCTTGAGGCGGAGTGTAACACAGCAGGTTCTTTCCTCATCTGGTGCACCAGAATCCCAGAAATGTCCAGTGTCTTCATGGCCAACTCTGGGGCCGCTGGCCCTGGCACCTCATGGCGCAGAGCTTTCGATGTTCTTATTCCCTTATATCAAAGGGGTGGGGCTTCATATCACTTTCTCCAGTGGCTGGTATGGGAATCCAGACCAGGTTTCACCCTAGGGAAACTATAACTAGCCATGGTCTTCCATTAACTCCTTGCTGAGGCCTTCCTGGACTTCTTCCTACCTAGCCCTGCTGAGGCCTTCTCCCACACAGCCTCTGTAGATTAATCCTTCTTTCAGGGACAGGACTCTAAGGGCCCTCCCCTAGAATCCCCCCCAACAGACCCGCTACCGATAAAATGTAAACATAAACCTACTTCCACCCTGCTGAGGCTTGACCTACTTTTACCCCACTGAATGCCTCCCAGGGGTTCTCCATGCCTTTTGCCAGGGTTTCCCAACACAGCCTACTCCACTCTACTCTGTCTCCCGCCAGACTTCTCTATTCAGGAGAGAATACCAGGGTTTTCTCTTCCCCTGGGCTTCTTCCTTGACCCTCCTGGTCTCCCAACTCACAAATCCCAGAGAGTGACTGTAGAATTAATTCCTCTGCTTCTTACAGCCTGTTTCTGCATTAGACTTCCTGCCTTTAAAGTAACCACCCAGTTTCTCTCCCAGCTGGGATTAATCTTTTAATTAACCCTGGCTCACCCTCCAATTGCACCCAGATGCCTAATTCACCTGTCAGGCCCACATTAACCCTTTCAGAGCCTGTGTGGGCTATACATCCCATTGCATAGGGAATGAAAAATCTAGTCTTTTTCACTATCAACCATGGCAACCTCAAATAGCCTCCTGGATTTCAGTGAGATTCACGGTATCTTAGACTCATAGACTTTAAGGTCAGAAGGGACCATTATGATCATCTAGTCTGACCTCCTGCACAACGCAGGCCACAGAATCTCACCCACCCACTCCTGTAATAAACCTTTAACCTATGTCTGAGCTATTGAAGTCCTCAAATCATGGTTTAAAGACTTCAAGGTGCAGAGAATCCTTCTCTGGATATTTATCTGAAAATTTGCATTCTAGCCACAATTCTTACCTGGAATCATTTGCTTGCTTGATTTATGTAAATAAATAATTATAAGGATAACTAACAATAATAATGCCTATTATATAGCAAGTGAAGAGGAAGCAGTCTTGCCCTGGAACTCCGCCTGCCTGATATCACTTATTGTCAGTGAAACACCTATCGAGGACAGGGAAGAGCATATTTGGATACAGACTGGCTAACCTAGTGAGGAGGGCTTTAAACTAGGTTCAAAGGGGGCAGGTGACCAAAGCCCACAGGTAAGTCAAGAACATGGAGACCCGGGAGAAGGGTTGGAATTTTGGGGGAGCCTGGGCTGTTCTAGCAGAGATAAAGGAGAGACAAGACAGAACTGTGTTGGGGCAAAATCAAATCAGTATCTTAGATGTCTGTGTACTAATGCAAGAAGTATGGAGAATAAGCAGGAAGAACTCAAAATGCTAGTAAATAAACACAAGTATGACATAGTTGGCATCACAGAGACCTGGTGGGATAATATGCATGACAGGAATAGTGATATAGAAGGGTACAGCTTGCTGAGGAAGGGCAGGAAGGGAAAAAAAGGAGGAGGTGTTTCCTTATATATTAAAAATATATACACTTGGACTGAGGTTGAATGGAAATAGGAGACAAACTTGTTGAAAGTCTCTCGGTAAGGATAAAGGTTGTAAAAAACAAGGGTGATTTCATGGTAGGTGTCTACTACAGACCACCTAACTAGGAAGAAGAGGTGGATAAGGCTTTTTTTAAACAGCTAACAAAATCATCCAAAGCACAGGACTTGGTGGTGTTGGAGGACTTCAACTACCCAGATATCTGTAGGGAAAATAGCACAGCAGGGCATGGATTATCCAATAAATTCTTGGAATGTATTGGAGACTATTTTTATTTCAGAAAGTGGAGATAGCTACCAGGGGAGAGGCTGTTCTAGATTTGATTTTGACAAATAGGGAGGAATTGGCTGAGAATTTGAAAGTGGAAGGCAGCTTGGGTGAAAGTGATCATGAAATGATAGAGTTCATGATTCTAAGGCTAGGTCTACATTAACCCCCCCTATCGAACTAAGATACGCAACTTCAGCTACATTAATAACGTAGCTGAAGTCAAAGTACCTTAGTTCGAACTTACCTGTGGTCCAGACGCGGCGCGCAGGCTCCCCCGTCGACTTTGCCTACTCCACTCGTCGAGCTGGATTACCAGCGTCGACAACGGAGCACTTCCTGGTTCAATTTATCGCGTCTTGACAAGACGCGATAAATCGAACCCAGAACATCGATCCCGCGCCTCCGACGCAACGGGTAAGTATAGACATACCCTAAGGAATGGAAGGAGGGAGAATAGCAAAATAACGACAATGGATTTCAAGAAAGCAGACTTTAGCAAATTCAGGGAGTTGGTAAGTAAGATCCCATGGGAAGCAAGTCTAAGAGGAAAAACGATAGAAGACAATTGGCAGTTTTTCAAAGAGACATTATTAAGGGCACAAGGGCAAACTATCCCATGTGTAGGAAAGATAGGAAGTGTGGCAGGAGACCACCTGGCTTAACCATGAGATCTTCAATGATCTAAAAATCAAAAAAGAGTCCTACAAAAAGTGGAAACTACGTCAAATTAGAAATGATGAATATAAACAAATAACACTAATATGTAGGGAGAAAATTAGAAAGGCCAATGCACAAAACGAGATCAAACTAGCTAGAGACAAAGGGTAACAAGAAAACATTCTACAAATATATTAGAAGCAAGAGAAAGACCAAGGGAAGGATAGGCCCATTACTCAATGAGGAGGGGAAAATAACAGAAAATGTGGAAATGGCAGAGGTACTTAATGACTTCTTTGTTTCATCTAACATAGTGAATGCCAGTGAAAATGAGGTAGGATCAGAAGATGCTAAAAAAGGAAAATAACAAGTTAAAAATTACTTAGAAAAGTTAGATGTCTTCAGATCACCAGGGCCTGATGAAATGCATACTAGAATACTCAAGGAGCTAACTGAGGAGATCTGAGCCATTAGCAATTATCTTTGAAAAGTAATGGGAGATTGGAGAGATTCCAGAAGACTGGGAAAAGGCAAATATAGTACCAATGTATAGAAAGGGAAATAAAGACAACCCAGGGAATTACAGACCAGTCAGCTTAACTTCGGTACCCGGAAAGATAATGGAGCAAATAATTAAGCAATCAATTTGCAAATATCTAGACGATAATAAGGTGATAAGTGACAGTCAGCATGGATTTGTCAAAAACAAATCATGTCAAACCAACATGATAGCTTTCTTTGACAGGGTAAAATTCAAAATGATCTGGACAAACTGGAGAAATGTTCTAAATTAAATAGGATGAAATTCAATAAGGACAAATGCAAAATAGTCCATTTAGGAAGAAACAATCAGTTACACACATACAAAATGGGAAATGACTGCCTAGGAAGGAGGACTGCCGAAAGGGACCTGGGGGTAATACTGGACCACAAGCTTAATATGAGTCAACAGTGTAACGCTATTGCAAAAAAAGGGAACATCATTCTGGGATGTATTAGCAGGAGTGTTGTAAGCAAGAATGAGAAGTCATTTTTCCGCTCTACTCTGCTCTGATTAGGCCTCAACTGGAGTATTGTGTTCAGTTCTGGGCGCCACATTTCAGGAAGGATATGAACAAACTGGAGAGAATCCAGAGCAGAGCGACAAAAATGAGTAAAGGTCTATAAAACATGATCTATGAGGGAAGCCTGAAAAAAGTGGGATTGTTGAGTCTGGAGAAGAGAAGACTGAGAGGGGACATAACAGTTTTCAAGTATGTAAAAGGCTGTTACAAAGAGGAGGGAGAAACATTGTTTTTCTTAACCTCTGAGGATAGGACAAAAAGCGATGGGCTTAAATTGCAGCAAGGGCGGTTTAGGTTGGACATTAGGAAAAACTTCCTAACTGTCAGGGTGGATAAGCACTGGAATAAATTCCCTAGGGAAGTTGTGGTGTCTCCATCCTAGGAGATTTTTAAGAGCAGGTTAAACAAACACCTGTCAGGGATGGTCTAGATAATACTTAGTCCTGCCACGAGTGCAGGGGACTGGACTAGATGACCTCTCGAGGTCCCTTCCAGTTCTATGATTCTATGACTGTTAGGGTCAGATTGTTGTAGACTTACCCATGCTGAGTAGCTTCCTACTCCATGAGTAGTCCCATTGAACTCAGTGAGGCTGTTGGAGACGTAAGGCCTGAATGCACAAAAGTAGTCAGGTGCCTAACTCCCTGTTTTGGGGCCACAACGATGCACAAAACTTCCTCTGACCCCCGTAGGCATCTAAACACATTTAGGGACTTACATTTTCGCAGAAAAGCACCCTATGCACCTATGTTTCTGCTTTCCAACATGTAAATTTAGGACTCATTATGTCCACGGCCTTTTCTAACAATGGATACAGACCCCTTTTTTTGAGATCCCATTGAGGAGACTTATTTATTAAGAAAGCAGAAGAACTCATATTTGATTCCCACTGAATACGCAACACAATACAAGAGATACGGTCAACCTTAAATGTCCAAAATCTTTCTCCTTTTCAAGCGTAGGCACGATGGATAAGAATTTACTACCAGCCTGCAATGCTCCTGTTACAGACAGCAGCATGCATAGCCCAATGCAGATAAATGGACTCAGCGGAAAAATGTCTTTCCTGAACATTGTCAATAAGGAACATAATTTGACATGACAGCTGGAATAAAAACAAATAAAACAAATTATCCCTGAATATTTTATCCACAACATGCATTTACAAATAGATTTGTGTATCAGATAAGCAAATGTGGGAAAAAAATCATGCCAATCATAATTTATTAGAATCTGAAATTAATCACATAAATTATGAGCATTAAAGTATCTACTAGCAGCCTCAACCAAGAAAAGGCTCCATTGCACTCGGTGCTCAGCAGGCTCATAAGAAGAAAAAGCCCACATAGGGTGGGAGATGAAACAGAAGTCAAGTGACTTGCCCAGAGTCACCCAGCAGTTCAGTGGCAGAGCCAGGAATGCAACCCAGGTGTCCTCGGTCTCAAGCGTCACCACAATCCCCGGGATTATACTACATTTAATAAAAATTATTTGAAAATTATCTGCTGTAGATAGTGGATCGTTTACTGGCACATTTTACAGGAGGGTGAAAAGAACTAACGGAGGAATAATCAGATGGAAAATGATGATTTTCTTTATGCCACCAGGCTCTTCTTTCATGCCCTCCCACAACAGACACTGTCTGGTATAGACAAATCAAAGTCGGTCTTTTGACCTTTACATCTCACCCTCTCTGCTTGACTGGATCTCATCACTAAGCTCAATACCAGGATGCTACGGTGAAGTTCAGATTGTGCAAAGGGCACACAAGCCCTGTGCACCACTTAACCCCTCAGAATAGGTGGTCTTTTTCTGGCCCTCTGTGCACTAAGGATAATTTCACCTGCTGCTGCACCTAGTGGGTGCATGCAGTTGGGCTGATCTTTCATTATCCAAGAACATTAGAGCAGCCATTATGGGTCATACCAATGGTCCACGTAGCCCAGTATCCTGTGTCTGACATGGCCAGTGCCGGATGCTTCAGCCTGGTCTACACTACATTAGGTTGATTTAACTACATCGGTCATAAGTGTGAAAAATCCACGCCCTTAAGAGGCGTTCTTAAGTTGACTTAAGTCCCCATGTGTACAGTGCTAGGTGGATGGAAGAATTCTTCTGTTGGCTTTGCTACTGCCTCTTGGGGAGGTGGATTACCTGTGCAGATGGGAGAATCCCTTTCGTTGGTGTGAACAGCATCTATGCTGAAGCTCTACAGAGGTGCAGCTGCAGTGGTTATAAGTGTCGACAAGCTCTTCAGAGGGAACAAAACAGGGTACTTTCAAGTGATCCATCCCCCGTCGTCCAGTCCCAGCTTCTGGCAATTGGAGGCTTAGGGACACCCAGAACATGGGGTTGCATTCCTGACTATCTTGGCTAATAGCCAGTGATGGACCTATCCTTCATGAACTTATCTAATTCTTTTTTGAACCCAGTGGTCATCACAGACTCCCCTGCCAACAAGTTCCACGGGGTGACCATATGTTGTGTGAAGAAGTACTTTCTTGTGTTTGTTTTAACCCCGATGTCTATTCATTTCATTGGGTGAGACCCTAGTTCTTGTGTTATGTGAAAGGGTAAATAACACTTCCCTGTTTCTTTCTCCATACCCTTCATGATTTTGTAGACCTCTATCATGTCCCCCCTTAGTTGCCCCTTTTCTAAAATGAACAGTCCCCGTTTTTTTAATCTCTCCTCGTATAAAAGCTCCATATCCCTAATGATTTTTGTTGAACTTCTCTGTATCTTTTCCAACTCTAATATATTTCTTTAGATGGGGCAACCAGAATTGCTAACAGTTTTCTAGGTGTGGGCATACCATGGATTTATATAGTGGCATTATGATATTTTTGGACTTATTTTCTATCCGTTTCCTAATGGTTCCGAACATTCTGTTCACTTTTTTGACTGCTGCTGCTCATTGAGAGGATGTTTTCAGAGAACTCTCCACAATAACTCCCAGAGGTCTTTCTGGAGTGGTAACAGCTAATTTAGATCCCATCATTTTGTATGAGTAATTGGGATTATGTTTTCCGGTGTGCATTATTTTGCATTTATCAACATTGAGTTTCATCTGCTATTTTGTTGCCCAGTCACCTAGTTTTCTGAGATCCTGTGATGGTGCACACTCACCTCTCATAAGCACTTCCTGTCAGCTGGGGGCGATCCTGCACAAGTTCCTTTCCTTACTGCCCCCTGCCAGCTGCTGCCATCAGCAGGTAGGTCTTCTCTGGCTCAGCCCTTCAGGTAAGTTACACAGCCAAACACATGAATGAACCTCTTCCAGGGTGAAAGGTCCTACAGGGTCTTTCCCTGTGCCCTTGTTGGTGTCTGAAGTCCTGTCTCTGGGCTCAGTTCTCAGCCCCTTCGGGGCTAGCTTGAAGTCTGTCCCTGCCCTGGTGTGGAGCAGTGCGCCCAGGTTTTTCTTTCTGGATACTCTTTGTCTTTCGCAGTTCTCTGGAGTCCCTTTAAGTCCTGCCCTTTATTTGGGTACTCTGAACAAGCCTTATCCCCCTTCTCACAGCTTACGCCACCCTCCCAGTGGTTGGTGGGGGACCTGAGCACACCCAGTATTCTAGGTCCCAAACCAAGGACCCTACGAATATCAGCCATGTGCTGCTTCCTTTAACTCTGCTGCTATTCCCTGGGCCACTTCCCACATAGCCCATTCCTCTTCACCCTTACCTGAAGGTTCTCTATCTGTTCCCTGCTTTAGCAGGGTCTGTAGCAGGCCTCCTTACCTGGAGAGTTTCATAGCCTTCCAGTCCTTCCTCCCACGTTTGGTCCCAGACAGCAACTGACCTGCTCAGCCCCTGCAGCTCTTTTTAGCTGAGCCTTCTGTGCTCTGATTGGCTGCTTACCTGCAGCCTTTCTAGGCAGGCCTGGAGGACCCACCTTCACTGCTCCTTTTTTTTTTTAATGGAGATATGCCAGTCTCCTAGAACTGGAAGGACCTTGGAAGGTCATCGAGTCCAGTCCCCTGCCTTCATTAGCAGGACCAAGTACTGTCCCCTGACAGATTTTTTTGCCCCAGATCCCTAAATGGTCCCCTCGAGGATTGAACTCACAACCCTGGGTTTAGCAGGCCAATGCTCAAACTACTGAGCTATCCCTCCCCCATCAGGTGGTGGGGTGTGGTAGGACCTTGAGGCCTCCAGCAGGGGGCCTCAAATGGCCTGGTACACACCGTCACAGATCCCATTGTAACTCTTCACAGTTTGCTTTGGATTTAACTATTTTGAGTAATAACGAGTGGGTTCCCACAGGGATCAGTTCTGGGTCTGGTTTGCTGTTCAATATCTTCATCAACAATTTAGATAATGGCATAAAGAGTACACTTATAAAGTTTGCAGATGATATCCTGCTGGGAGTGGTTGCAACTGCTTTGGAGGTAGGATTAAAATTCAAAATGATCTGGACAATCTGGAGAAATGCTCTGAAGTTAATAGGATGAAATTCAATAAGAACAAATGCAAAGTACTCAATTTAGGAAGGAACAATCAGTTGCACACATACAAAATGGGAAATGACTGCCTAGGAAGGAGTACTGCGGAAAGGGATCTGGGGGTCATAGTGGATCACAAGCTAAATATGATTCAACAGTATAACACCTTTTCAAAAAAAAGCAAACATCATTCTGGGATATATTAGCAGGAGTGTTCTAAACAAGACACAAGAAGTAATTCTTCCACTTTACTCCGAACTGATTCGGCCTCAACTGGAGTATTGTGTCCAGTTCTGGTTGCCACATTTCAGGAAAGATGTTGACAAACTGGAGAAAATCCAGAGAAGAGGAACAAAAATGATTAAAAGGTCTAGAAATCACGACCTATGAGGAAAGATTGAAAACATTGGGATTGTTTAGTCTGGAGAAGAGAGGACTGAGAGGGGACATGATAAGAGTTTTCAAGTACATAAAAGGTCATTACAAATAGTAGGGAGAAAAATTGTTCTCTTTAATCTCTGAGGATAGGACAAGAAGCAATGGGCTTAAATTGCAGCAAGGGCGGTTTAAGTTGAGAAAAACTTCCTAATTGTCAGGGTGGTTAAGCGCTGGAATAAATTGCCCAGGGAGGTTGTGGAATCTGCATCATTGGAGATTTTTAAGAGCAGGTTTGACCAACACCTGTCAGGGATGGTCTAGATAATACTTAGTCCTGCCGTGAGTGCAGGGGACTGGACTTGAGGTCCCTTCCAGTCCTATGATTCTATGGTTCTTACCATGGGCCGGCTCTCGCTTCCAACCTGATAAGGGAGTGGGGCCTGGTGGGTAAGAGGAGGAGCAGGGAGTGGGGCTCAGGCGAAGACGAGAGGCAGGGACAGGGCTACAGAGGGAGCTGCACTCCTTCATGTGTCCTAGTTTTGGCTTTTCAAAAGGTGGTCCTCCTAGCCTCCTCACCTAACTAATGAGGCTGTTTTATGGCTCCTTTCTGCAGCCAGAATGTCACAAAGAGGGTGTATTGTGGGCGAGGATCGCCCCTTAGTAGGAGCTAAAAAAAGAATAAATATATTTGTAAATTCTGCTATTGGCAAATGGCACTGGAGGGTCCTGGTACACACGGCTCAGTGCTCTAAGTGGTTGCATAATAAAGCCAGCAGGGAACTTGCAAGTAGCTAGTATCAGTGCCAGCGGTGGTGACCGTGCCAGCACGGTCTAAGAGCAGCTAATTTTCCTCCCCTTCAGTGTCATATTGAATCCGAAGGCCTCATTTCATCTTCTTTATGCTTTATTTCAAAGCTAAATGGACTGTACACATTAGTGGTCTTAATCCTTCATGGAGCTAGTGCAAAATGACATTTTCCACAACCCAGGGTAAGACAAAGATTAATTAAAAGCCTCTCGCTGCCCTATTATCCTCCTTCCTGATTTTTTTTTGGCCTGTTCCCATGAATTTTAGGCAATTTAAAAACAACGTTATTTCCAGACGTGAATAAATCCCCATGTCAGACTCCTGAACAGGAGACACGCACAAGTCATTAAGGCACATGTCCAAATGCCTGGCGCAGCAAGACTAGGAGAGCTCATGAAAGGGCCGATTCTCGGGTGATTCCCCATCCAGCATCGCAGACTCTGGATAACATACAGATAAGCATCCAAGATTCTAACTGCTGACCCAAATCTTTTATGGCCTGCCTGTCACTAGCTTGTACCTGCTGAGATTTAGAGATTAGGCATTCATTTCCAGGCTGTGATAGGTCCCATGCAGGAGACCAGTGCACAAGAGGCGACACAATTGCAGTCTATCCAGGGCTTTCCCCCCTCGGAGCCCCCATGGAGGTTGGAAGGGTTAGGGAGGAGACGCATCGATTGTCCTGCCACACCTCCTTCTGCAAAGTGGAACAGAGTTAGTGGGTAATACTCTGAGGGGAGAGAAAAAGGGCTGAGCATGTTGCACCCATCTAAGATGCAGCTTCATATCATCCCCAGTGTAGGCCACAGCTTCAGCACAGAAAAATACAGGCTTCCAGTGCTCTTTGTAAGGTGCAATTGTTCTTATTGTGAATCAGCTGATAAAGAAACACCCAAATGGAAACTAGCTTGAGAACCCAAATTCTGGATCCAAACACCTTCAAAGTTTGGGAGCGTTTGAAATCCCACCTTAAATCCTAGTTAGAATTTTGTACATGGCCCCTTTCTTTATAAGGGACCAAACTAATCATTGCTAAACATTGGGGTGTTGGAATCTCGATCCAGATTTAACTGTGGTGGCTTGATTCCTTCTCTCCTGGTTAATAGAAATTACAAATAAAAATAGGTTAATAGAAATTACAAACCTGCAGACAGTGGTGAAAATCAATTGGCAACTTAAAAACATTATCACCTTTAAAAAACATGGGTAAGGAATGAAAGATGGGTCCGGATAATCATTTTTTCTTTAATTCTTCCTGTCCTACCATATTTGGCTTTTGCTCGCATGAGTGGCCTGTCATCTAGGAGTGTTACTACATGGTGAAGTTATTAAAAAGCTAGAAATATTATAATTAGTTTAGAACAGAGAAAGGAAGATGTAATTTTGATCACACATATTCCGCTTGTTGTAAAACTATGTGCTGAACTAGATTGAATAATATAATTATCCCAGATTTGCAGCCATGTAATTATCCTCTCTTGACGAAAGTCAATTTTATACATCAATTTGTAGCATTTGAAAAAGTGTTTTAAAACAAATTGCTTTATTAAAAAAAATCACCACAATAAGGAAGTCATGACGGAGGCAGAGAAAGTGAACGGAATAGTTTTTTGTTTTCTCTCTCTTTTATTTTCTCTTCCTCTCTGTCTCACAAAGCATAAAATTCACCCCTATGGAGAAGGCCAGTAAAGGCCCTGTACAGCACTTTCTATTCTATTTTATTCTTCACAATTCAGGTTCCTATAACACCCTTATTACCAGGGTACAGAAGCTCCTTCCAGAAGTATATTAAGAAGAGTGCCAAGACTATAACAGGGTTCAAAAAAGAACTAGGTAAGTTCATGGAGGATAGGTCCATCAATGGCTATTATCGAGAATGGGTAGGGATGGTGTCCCTTGCCCTTGTTAGCCAGAAGCTGGGAATGGGCAATAGAGGATGGATCACTTGATGTTCTGTTCATTCCCTCTGGGGCACCTGGGATTGGCCACTGTCGGAAGACAGGATACTGGGCTAGATGGACCTTTGGTCTGACCCAGTATGGTGGTTCTTATGTTCTGTGTTTATGTAGTTAAGCAAAGGAATTAGTGTTTGCAACGTGTGATTCTGACCCATTTTCTCTCCAGTGGAACATCATGTGAGGGTATTTGTTTGTTAATGTATTTACATGATATCTGCTGTGTATGTGTGTTTGTTACTGAAGGCAAGGTCAAAGCTGGGAGGAGAGGTAGATATGCTGGAGGGTAGGGACAGGGTTGGCACTATCACTAGGCGACCCTAGGCGGTCGCCTAAGGCGCCAGGATTTGGGGGGTGGTGGGCGGCTGCCTCCCAGCTCCCCACTCAGCTTCTGAGTGGGGAGCCGGGAGGCAGCCGCGGCGAGCTGCCCCCCTGCCTCCCCGCTCAGCCGCTGAGCCGGGAGGCAGGAGGCAGCCGTGGTGAGCCGCCCCCCTGGCTCCCTGCTCAGCTTCCGTGGGCGGGCGGGCTGAGCTCCCACAGTTTGGGGTGGCTGGCGGGGGGGAAGAGGGGGTGGCGCGGCGTTAGCTGGGTGGGGTTCAGGGCTGGTGCAAGGAAGTTTCGCCTAGGGCACGAAACTTCCTTGAACTGGCCCAGGGTAGGGAAAGGGTCCAGAGTGACCTAGACAAATTGAAGGATTGAGCCAAAAGAAATCTGATGAGGTTCAACAAGGACAAGTGCAGAGTCTTGCATTTAGGATGGAAGAATCCCATGAACTGCTACAGGGTGGGGACTGATTGGCTAATTGGAAGTTTGGCAGAAAAGGACCTGGGGATTACAGTGGACAAAAAGCTGGATATGAATCAACTGTTTATCCTTATTTCCAAGAAGACTGACTACATATTGGGCTGCATTAGTAGGAGCATTGCCAGCAGATCGAGGGAAGTGATTATTCCCCTCTATTCGGCACTGGTGAGGCCACATTTGGAGTGTTGCATCCAGTTTTGGGGTCCCCACTACAGAAAGGATGTGGACAAATTGGAAGGCAATGAAAATGATTAGGGGGCTGGGGCATATGACTTATGAAGAGATGCTGAGGGAACTGGGCTTATTTAGTTTGCAGAAGAGAAGAGTGAGGGGGGATTTGCTAGTAGCCATCAGATACCTGAAGGGGGTTTCCAAAGAGGATGGAGCTAGGCTGTTCTCCGTGGTGGCAGATGACAGAACGAGGTGGAGTGGTCTTAACTTGCATTGGGGGAGGTCTAGCTTGGATATTAGGAAAAACTATTTCACTAGGAGTGTGGTGAAGCACTGGAATGGGTTACCTAGGAAGGTGGTGGAATCTCCATCCTTACAGGTTTTTAAGGCCCGGCTTGACAAAGCCCTGGCTGGAATGATTTAGTTGGTGTTGGTCCTGCTTTGAGAAGGGTGTTGGACTAGATGATCTCCTGAGGTCTCTTCCAACCCTAATCGACAATTCTATTAAATTGTGTGCCTTGCACCTGGAATGGAAAGTGGTGAAGTTTGAGGGGGTTCTGAGGTCCGGTGGCCCTTTGTTCCACAACCCTGGACCGGCTGTCTGAGAAACGTACATCCTACTTAAGCTTTTGAACACTCAGGGAGCAAACACCACTGCCATGACTGTTCGGAGGTCGAGCTGCAGGCTTATAAGAGACTTAATTGGCGTATTGGTGTTGTGCTGAGCCTGTGCATAGAATTTCACCCAGGGATTAACTGGAAAAGATAAGGACCACTGAAAAAAAGTGTTCTCTTCCCATGAATCATAGTAAAACTCTTCTGATATGTATCTGCGGGAGGTTAGGGGTGAGCTGGGAGCCTGGGTGCAATGGACTTAAACTGATTGCAACTTTGTGGCATTGTAAATTTATGCAAATGGTATTTTTCAATGTTTTAGGTCTTCCAGCACCAAACTGCCTCCTAAAATGCCACCCCCCTTTCTCAACAGGTGGGGGAACTTGATGGGGACAGTTCTAGAAGCAAAGGAAGGAGACACTTGCTGAGGGACACCAGGTAGCTCCTCCCCCCTGGGAATCTCTGGCACCCATTGGCCAGCTGGGGAGGAGGAGGGGTGATTGGCCAGCATTCCCCAGCTCCCAGGATTTAACCTGGAATGGGATCCATGTGGCACCTCTTTCAGTTCCATTCCAGCAGCCCCACCCTGAAGTAGGAACAGGAATCTGGCCTGACAGATCACCTGTGTAGAGTTTGGGAAAGAATATTTTCTGCCATGGGCCGACTGGCAGAGGATCAGGGAGCTTTTCTTCTTCCTTGCTGCACCTTCAGACCTCAATGGGTTACGTAGGAACGTGTCTGGTACCTAACTGAGATCTTTGGTGGAATTACTAATTCTTCGCTACTTGCAGCCAATTTCCAGGGCTGTTAAAAAGATAAAATGAACAGTTCCCAGAGGCAGAAGACCTGGGTTTTTAGTGATGGATCATGGGCTCATGGGATATAGGTCAGATCCTGTGACCTTCATGAGCCAGGGTCAGAACTTGTGGCATTCATGGTCCGAGGTTCTTCCCCTTCTGCACCTTCTGACCCCCTTGCAGGGAGGGTGGCTGTAGGACTGAGAAGAGTGAGTTGAGTCCTTGGGGATAGGCTGAGGAGAGCCTACTCTGAGTTACCGGTTATATAATAGGAACCCTGCACTGGAACCAACTAAATGCCTGGTATAGGAGAGTAGGGGTGATGGGCAGGTAGCACCTCTCCCCAGTGCAGAGGTGATGTGTCGAGGGGCATGACCCCACGTGCCCTCCCAGATTTGCTGCTTGGCTTGTACTGAGCATGTCCACACCGATTAAACATGCTCAGTGACATCTGTGGAGCCGCTGACCTCACTCTGTCCCCTCCCCCCCTCCATCGGCAGGTACGGGTCATCTCTGCCTCAGTGTTAATGTTTAATAAAAATTGTGGCCTGCACTTAAAATCCATCCATGACTCCATCCTCATTTTGCTATTGTGTCTAGAGCAAATCCCCGCTTCTCCTGACCTGCCCTCTCATCTTCTTGGAGAGAGGGCCTGATACGTTGTGCACACCCTCCAGTGTTTAAACTAGTAATCCCTTTGAAGCAAGTTTCAAGCCACTGTAGGATTTACCTGTCCATGTAAATTTTAGGGCCGAGTATAAAGAACAGAAGAGCAATATCATTTGGTGCTGCTGCTGTGAATAAAGATGGCATGGCCAAGAACAACATTGGTAAAATTAAAAGCATCACTATTAATCAGCTGCCCTGCCTGTTAATAACTGCAAGTCACTTGTGAACTGGATAATCTCAGCAAATATTAAAGCATGAATGTGAATTTAGCTAATGCCTTCATTCTACTTATCATCATCTTAGACACAGTCACCCTTTGGTCCTTGAACGTCTTTTTCATCTAAGTGCTGAAACTCTCCACATATGGATTATTTTAATGACTGCAATGAAGGGAAGCTTTTCAGGCAATACTGAGCTTCTGTTTTCAGTTATTCCTTGCTTAGCTTTGGGAAGGTGTATATACTTCACTAAAATAAACAAGGTATGTTACAATATCAAAGTTGTACTGGGTGAGACAGTGTGCTCTAGTGGGTAAGATTCTGGACTAGGAGACAAGGAAGTAAATTTTGTTCACGACTCTGCCACTGATCTGTTGTGTGACTGGGCAAGTCACTTCAACACTCTGGGGCTCTTTTTCCCTTCTCACTCTTTGCCTCTCTTGTGTATTTAATTTGTGAGCTCTTTGAGGTCATGCCAACCTTTCATTGTGTGTAAATTACTTAAGAACTAAAGTGAAAATATTCCCAAAGCTAAGACTGCACATATTCTTAACTCCACCCGCTTGTGAGTAGATCTTAAAATAAAACTTTTAACTATGTGATCACAAGCGATTTCTGAAATATGGCAGTATGATGTCAGGTACATTTTTTCCAGCTTTAGATAAATGTGAAGTATTTTGTATTGCACCTTTTAAAATTGTTGTAATTGTTGACTATTTTCATTGTCCCAGTGGTCCAATGTACTTGGCGGGAAATTCCCCTCGCAACAGGAGAGAGCCAGCATGGGGGAAAAGGAGGGAAGCGAAGCCTCATTTATGTTCCCCTATGGGACTTCAGTGACGCATTGACCTTTGGCTGGCCCTCTGCATGGAAGTGAATGTCACCCTTTGACTTTTTAAATGATAAGCTCTCTTTGACGCATCTCACAGCCTTCCATAACTATAGCGGTCACGGTCACTTCTGCTACAGTGAAGAGAAATAACATCAGGGACAGCTACATTTTGCCCAACAGTGGCCAACTTGGCAGTTTGCTAGGTGGCCAAACATTTTATTATTGTGTTGTTGCTCTAAGGGTGTTACTTCTCCAGAAAGAGATGGATTCTTCACTACCAGATTACAGTTGCAGAAATGGTGTTAGCCCAACATTGTGAATCTTCACTTGTGGGATTTACTGACTTGTAAATCTAAACTATTCTGAAAATGTAACTTACAAACAGTCTTGGACACGTAGAGTTTGGACACTTACCAAGGGAACTATACCAGGGAACTATAATGTGGAATATATTACTCTTTATAGAGGAATTTTTCCCACATCAGCAGATAAAAATTCTAGCCCAAATCTATCCTTCTGGTCACTTCACTGATTTCAGTGGTGTTCCCTCCGATATGAATTTAGCCAATTGTTTGAGTGCAGAGAGTTACTAATCCATTGCATTTGATAAAAGTCATCCCTAAAGGAGAATTACTCTGGTCATGGGAAAGTTCAGATTTACAAGCATTTGATCATGAGGCAGTAAATATGACAAAATAGATTTTCTCAGAGACATTATGATAGATTAATGCTAAAAAACGTGTTTTCTTTATAGATGCCAAAAATGTTAATCTACCGATTTTCTTAAAACTATCTAGCTGAAAACAAATAAGGTGACATAGTGTTAGTGGATTTCGTAACTACATTTTTCTGGAAGACTGAAGCAGTTAAGAGGATTAGAATATATCTACATATATATAATAGAATATTTATATAGGATTAAGTATAGAACTCACCAAAACACAAACCCCAAATTGGTGGTGAGTTCTATACTTAATCCCATATAAATTATCCTATATAATTTATATAGGATTAAGGATCCTAAATTAGTAGCCCTTCTACATGAAAATCTAGATGCTCCACTCCAGTAAATTCTGAAGATTAGGATTTGTCATATATATATATATATATATATATATATATATATATATATATATATATATTGGAAGACTGAAGCAGTTAAAAGGATTAGAATATATAATTCTATATAAATTCTATAAATCTGAGAAAAGCTATGGCCATCCTAATGATCAATCAACACAGGTTATTATATACCTGGGAGGGATATACAGGGCTCCACTAAGCCTCCATAATTGGGGAATGAACCAGGACAAGGCAACTCTTTTCTGTGCTGCAGATGGGAGCAAGGGTGGGAACAGTGCAGCAGAAGGATGGAGTGGTAACTACACAGTCCACCTCTGATGTCTACAGGACTATCTATGGGGATAGCACACAGGTGGAGTTCTGCAGAGTTGGTGGGAGAAGTGGCCTGCTTGCTCCACTTTGCCTGGCATGCTGCCTTCCAAATTGAGCACATTTCCACTTGGAAATTTGCATGGGAGTGGAAGCAGTTTGGAAGAGCATTAACTAACCCTCTCGCCCCTGCTCCTCAGAAGGAAGGCCAGAGACAATAGACAGAGCCAATAAGAATAAGGCAGTTAAAGAAGCGCAGTCCAAAGAAAACAAAGGGGAAGAGTTAATGCTCTTCTGAGAGGAGTTATGCAAAAAAACAACAACCCCTAAACACTAGTGAAAATAATTTGTTCTGGATTTTTCCTTAGGGACAATAGCTCTGGATAGCCTGTTTGTATATTTAGTTCTGCATTTTCCGTAATAGATGAAATTCAGAGCTTTCCCAAAGAATAGTAAAGAGCTAGCATCCGATCAGAAGTTATTCTGGTGTTGTGAACTCTGTTTTATGCCCTGTTTTTTTAGTGGCACTCTATACAAGGTGTTTCCCTATGTGCTCTGCAGTTTCTGCTTTTCCTAACATGCGTTGTTTGGTGTGCTTGCAATAATAAGTATGAGTGGTGACTGTTGTTTTTTCTTAGATCTGATATAGATTGTTAACCATTTTACTGAAACAGAGGTGTGCTTACTCCTTAGCTGTTAGTAGGACTAGTTATACAGACACCCACCACCACTGACACTAGTTAGTACCCTTGTTAGTACCTGGATATCTGAAGGTGGTATCTTGGGATCAGAATGGGACACTTGGGCAGAGCAGCATGGAAAAGCCGGTGTGAAGTTGTCTGCAGCGACTCAAGAGCATGAGTACCAACCGTAGGACAAATTGTTAGGAAGCAAGGCACAAACCCCAAATTGGTGGTGAGTTCTATACTGGGATTTCACCAAACCAGTTACCAAGTGTAAACTCCTCAGGCAATACAGCAACCTTAGCATGGAATCGCAGATAGGTAGATTGGAGTACCCAAGGGGACTATCCTGCCACCCAGGTGAGCATACGTTTGTGATAGATGGTCTCTTACACCAAGAATCATGGCAGTATTCAGTAGTCTACAGATCCAGACTAACACGGCTACCCCTCTGATACTTGGCAGTATTCAGGTTACACCCAGTCCCAAAGGACCAATCACTTACATCTGGCCATTGTTGCCAAGAAGGCTAACGGGATTTTCGGCTGTATTAGTAGGAGCATTGCCAGCAGATTGAGGGAAGTCATTATTCCCATCTATTCGGCACTGGTGAGGCCACATCTGGAGTATTGCGTCCAATTTTGGGCTCCCCACTACAGAAGAGATGTGGACAAATTGGAGAGAGTCCGGCAGAGGGCAACGAAAATGACTTATGAGGAGAGGCCACATTTGGAGTGTTGCATCCAGTTTTGGGGTCCCCACTACAGAAAGGATGTGGACAAATTGGAAGGCAATGAAAATGATTAGGGGGCTGGGGCATATGACTTATGAAGAACTGCTGAGGGAACTGGGCTTATTTAGTTTGCAGAAGAGAAGAGTGAGGGGGGATTTGCTAGTAGCCATCAGATACCTGAAGGGGGTTTCCAAAGAGGATGGAGCTAGGCTGTTCTCCGTGGTGGCAGATGACAGAACGAGGTGGAGTGGTCTTAACTTGCATTGGGGGAGGTCTAGCTTGGATATTAGGAGGGTGGTGGAATCTCCTTCCTTAGTGGTTTTTAAGGCCTGGCTTGACAAAGCCCTGGCTGGGATGATTTAGTTGGTGCTGGTCCTGCTTTGAGCAGGGGGTTGGACTAGATGACCTCCTGAGGTCTCTTCCAACTCTAATATACTATGATTCTGTGAATTGCACCTTAGATCTTACACCAAAGACAACTTTTGTAGCCAGTCCTATAATAAGCCATATAAAGATTTATTACACAGGAAAAGCAAACAAGAGAGTTATTTATAAGGTGAAAGGAGGTAAACATATATGCACAAATGAGTTACAGTCTTCAGATTCAATAAGTAATAGTAGCTACTATAATAAGCAAGCTCTAACTGTCCTTTAGGGCTAACCCAAGCTAAGCACTGGAGATCTCTTGCTTATGCTTAGTAAACCTTGTCCTCCAGAATCCAAGCAGCGTAGAGATAATCAGTTCCTTCTCCTTGGGGTTTGTATCCCCTTCCTGCCATGTGTTCCAAGCTGCAAAAGCAGCTGATGGGAGGAATTAACTGGCATGACTCATCGTCATGGAAGGGGGAGAGCAGAACAACAAAGTATTTTGTCCTCTTTAATATTCCACAATAGTTCATCTGGTGTCAATGGGCCTTTCCTGTTGCTAATCAGCACTTCACACTAGTTAAGGTCTCTCTCCTGTCTGGTAATGTACATAGTCACAGAGGCTTACAATATAACCACTCAAATATTACCATACAATATGGGATACAGATGTTATAAGTGAGATTAATGCAGGCAGCAACTCACAAGCCTTCACTAAAGTTTAAACACTGAACACATTCTTATAATTCTAATACCCATTTTAACAATGCCAAGACACAAGTGAGCCAGACGGATCCCAGTATGTATTTGTCAGGGTTCCATTGAGGCATGAGGACCTTGGCATGAGCTGGCACCTGGTCTGCCAGCATCACGGCCTGCACTGCCCCTATCCTTATACTTGCTCTAGGGATAGACAAAGAAGTTTTATTTCCTGGGCTGTCCACGTGGCACTAATACGCCAAACTACTGTAACTGATATCTGCTGGCAAACGTCTCATAGACTCATAGACTCATAGACTTTTAGGTCAGAAGGGACCATTATGATCATCTAGTCTGACCTCCTGCACAATGCAGGCCACAGAATCTCACCCACCCACTCCTGGAATAATCCTCTCACCTATGTCTCAGCTATTGAAGTCCTCAAATCATGGTTTAAAGACTTCAAGATGCAGATAATCCTCCGGTAAGTGACCCGTGCCCCATGCTGCAGAGGAAGGCAAAAAAAACCTCCAGGGCCTCTGCCAATCTACCCTGGAGGAAAATTCCTTCCCGACCCCAAATATGGCGATCAGCTGAACCCCGAGCATGTGGGCAAGACTCACCAGCCAGACACCCAGGAAAAAGTTCTCTGTAGTAACTTCTAACATCCCATCATTGACCATTGGTCCTATTTACCACTGATGGCAATTAATTGACCTTTGACTAAGATCATGTTATCCCATCAAACCATCCCCTCCATAAACGTATCTAGCTTAATCTTGAAGCCAGTTAGGTCTTTTGCCCCCACTGCTTCCCTTGGAAGGCTGTTCCAGAACTTCACTCCTCTGATGGTTAGAAACCTTCGTCTAATTTCCAGTCTAAACTTCCTGATGGCCAGTTTATATCCATTTGTTCTTGTGTCCACATTGGTACTGAGCTGAAATAATTCCTCTCCCTCCCTGGTATTTATCCCTCTGATATATTTAAAGAGAGCAATCATATCTCCCCTCAGCCTTCTTTTGGTTAAGGTAAACAAACCAAGCTCCTTGAGTCTCCTTTCATACGACAGGTTTTCCATTCCTCGGATCATCCTAGTGGCCCTTCTTTGTACCTGTTCCAGTTTGAATTCATCCTTCTTAAACATGGGAGACCAGAACTGCACACAGTATTCCAAATGAGGTCTTACCAGTGCCTTGTATAACGGTACTAACACCTCCTTATCTCTACTAGAAATACCTCGCCTAATGCATCCCAAGACCGCATTAGCGTTTTTCACGGCCACATCACATTGGCGACTCATAGTCATCCTGTGATCAAGCAGGACTCCGAGGTCCTTCTCCTCTTCCGTTACTTCCAACTGATGCGTCCCCAGCTTATAACTAAAATTCTTGTTATTAATCCCTAAATGCATAACCTTACACTTCTCACTATTAAATTTCATCCTATTACTATTACTCCAGTTTACAAGGTCATCCAGATCTTCCTGTAGGATATCCCGATCCTTTTCTGAATTAGCAATACCTCCCAACTTTGTGTCATCTGCAAACTTTATTAGCACACTCCCACTCTTGGTGCCGAGGTCAGTAATAAACAGATTAAATAAAATTGGTCCCAAAACTGAACCTTGAGGAACTCCACTAGTAACCTCCCTCCAACCTGACAGTTCACCTTTCAGTATGACCCGCTGTAGTCTCCCCTTTAACCAGTTCCTTATCCACCTCTCAATTTTCATATTGATCCCCATCTTTTCCAATTTAACCGATAATTCCTCATGTGGTACTGTATCAAATGCCTTACTGAAATCGAGGTAGATTAGATCCACTGCATTTCCTTTATCTAAAAAATCTGTTACTTTCTCAAAGAAGGAGATCAAGTTGGTTTGGCACGATCTACCTTTTGTAAAACCATGTTGTAATTTGTCCCAATTGTCATTGACCTCAAGGTCCTTAACTACTTTCTCCTTCAAAATTTTTTCCAAGACCTTGCATACTACAGATGTCAAACTAACAGGCCTGTAGTTACCCGGGTCACTTTTTTTCCCTTTCTTAAAAATAGGAACTATATTAGCTATTCTCCAGTCAAACGGTACAACCCCTGAGTTTAGAGATTCATTAAAAATTTTTGCTAATGGGCTTGCAATTTCGTGTGCCAGTTCCTTTAATATTCTTGGATGAAGATTATCTGGGCCGCCTGATTTACTCTCATTAAGCTGTTCAAGTTTGGCTTCTACCTCGGATATGGTAATATCTACCCCCACATCCTTATTCCCATTTGTCATGCTGCCAGTATTCCTAATCTCCTCATTAGCCTCATTAAAGACTGAGGCAAAGTATTTGTTTAGATATTGAGCCATGCCTAGATTATCCTTAACCTCCACTCCATCCTCAGTGTTTAGCGGTCCCACTTCTTCTTTCTTTGTTTTCTTCCTATTTATATGGCTATAAAACTTTTTACTATTGGTTTTAATTCCCTTTGCAAGGTCCAATTCTACATGCCTTTTAGCCTGTCTCACTTTATCCCTACATGCTCTGACCTCAATAAGGTAGGTTTCTTTGCTGATCCCTCCCATCTTCCACTCCTTGTATGCTTTCTGTTTTTTCTTAATCACCTCTCTCAGATGCTTGCTCATCCAGCTTGGTCTAAAACCCCTGCCTATGAATTGTTTCCCCTTTCTTGGGATACAGGCTTCTGATAGCTTCTGCAACTTTAACTTGAAATAATCCCAGGCCTCCTCCGCCTTTAGGTCCATAAATTCTTTAGTCCAATCCACTTCCCTAACTAATTTCCTTAATTTATTAAAGTTAGCCCTTTTGAAATCAAAAACCCTGGTCTCAGATTTATTTTTGTTTATCCTTCCATTTAGTTTGAACTGAATTAGCTCATGATCACTCGAGCCAAGGTTGTCCCCTACAACCATTTCTTCAATGAGGTCCTCACTACTCACCAAAACCAAATCTAAAATGGCATCCCCCCTTGTTGGTTCAGCAACTACCTGATGAAGGAATTCATCAGCTATCATATCTAGGAAAATCTGAGCCCTATTATTATTACTAGCACTTGTTCTCCAATCTATATCTGCGAAGTTGAAGTCTCCCATGATCACACAGTTCCCATTAGTATTTACTTCCTTAAAAACATTAAAGAGGTCTCTATCCCTATCCAAATTAGATCCCGGTGGTCTATAGCACACCCCAAGCACTATCCCAGGGGAGGCTCTAGTAGTTTTCTTCCCCAATGTGATTTTTGCCCAGACAGACTCTGTCTTATCCATTCCATCACTTTTTATTTCTTTACAGTCTACCTCATCATTGATATACAATGCTACTCCCCCACCTTTACCTTTATTTCTATCTTTCCTAAACAGCACATACCCTTCAATACCTGTACTCCAGTCATGACTACTATTCCACCATGTTTCGGTTATTCCTATGATATCTGGTTTCACTTCCTGGACCAGTAGCTCTAATTCCTCCATTTTGTTACCTAGGCTCCTCGCATTGGTGTACAAACATCTTAATTTTTGCTGTTTGGCCTCACTCACATGGTCACATGGTCTCAATAACTATGTATGTGTTTTAAGGTGCAAATAAATCCACCTGAGCAGCTGAGGGGAGTCTTCATGCTGTGGAACTGATGTGATTCTGCTGCACAAATGGTAGCTGGATGTGGGGAAAATTGCTGTGTATCCTGAAAGCCCTGCTCCATGCCAGCCCCTCTGCAATGGCACATAGGGTTCAGGATGGATAGGACATGGGTTAGCCAGGGGCTCTGCTCCTTCACAGATCTTCCTGTCCTTAGCCTATGTGGTGGCACAGGGCTATGTAAGTGTCTGCAGAACATATTCTATAAAGTGAGAACCGGCATCCACATTGCACTTTTACAGCTGGCATTGCAAGGGATTTACGTGTCAGATATGCTAAATATTCGTCTGCCCCATCATGCTTCGGCCACCATTCCAGAGGGCATGCTTCCATGCTGATGACACTTGTTAAAAAAAGAATGTGTTAATTAAATTTGTGATTGAACTCCTTGGGGGAGAATTGTATGTCCCCTGCTCTGTTTTACCTGCATTCTGCCGTATATTTCATGTTATGGTAGTCTCGGATGGTGACACAGCACATGGTGTTTATTTTAAGAACACATGCACTGCAAATGCAAAAAAGGTTGGAATATAAGATTTCTAAAGGTAGCTAAAGCACTAGACCCAAGGTTTAAAAATCTGAAGTACCTTCCAAAATCTGAGAGGGATGAGATGTGGACCATGCTGTCAGAAATCTTAAAAGAGCAACACTACAATGAAGAAACTACAGAACCCGAACCACCAAAAAAGAAAACCAAACTTTCTGTTGGTGTAGGATGCCAACTTTCTACTCACACAAAACCGAACACTCTTGCCCCACTCCCTGCCCCGCCCCTTCTTCAAGGCCCCACCCCTGCTCACTCGACCCCCTCCCTTTGTCACTTGCTCTCCCCATCCTCAACCACTCATTCATTTTCACCGGGCTGGCTCAAGGGGCTGGGGTGTGGGAGGGGGTGAGGGCTCCAACTGGGGTTGTGGGTTCCGGGGTGGAGCCAGAAATGAGGGGTTCAGAGGTGGAACAGGCTCGAGGCTGAGGCAGTGGGGTGGGATGTGACAGGGGGTGAGGACTCCAGCTGGGGGTGCAGGCTTGGGGGGGTGGGTTCAGGCATGAGGGGTTTGGGGTGAAGGAGGGGGCTCCGAGCTGGGAGGTGGAGCCAAGGGGTTTGGAGTATGGGAGGGCTGGGGCAGAGAGTTGCGGCGCAGGGGAAGGCTCAGGGGTGCAGGCTCCTGACGGTGCTTACCTCAAGCAGCTCCCGGAAGCAGCAGCATGTCCCCCCTCCAGCTCCTACATGGAGGCACGGCAAGGCAGCATTGTGCGCTGCCCTGTCTGCAGGCGCCGCCCCTGCAGCTCCCATTGGCCGCAGTTCCCGGCCAATGGGAGCTGCGAGGGCGGCGCTTGGGGTGGGGGAAGCTTGCAGAGCCCCCTGCCTGCCCTATACATAGGAGCCGGAGAGGTGACATGCCGGCTGCTTCCTGGGAGCCACATGGCACAGAGGTTAGCAGGGAGCCTGCCAGCCCCGCTGCGCGGCACCGCCAACTGGACAGTCAACGGCCCAGTCAGTGGTGCTGACCAGAGCTGCCAGGATCCTTTTTCAACCGGACACCTGGTCACACTTTGTTGGTGGCATCTGACTCAGATGATAAAAATGAAAGTGTGTTAGTCTGCACTGCTTTGGATTGTTATCGAGCAGAACCCGTTATCAGCAGGGTTTCTTGTGTGAGCCTTCTGCACGTAATTTTAACACTACTCCCAACTCACGCCAGGCACAGGTCTGGATTTGGGCCTAAAATCTTTCTCTCTGTTGCTCTATTAATTGTGCAGTTTGTAGATCATTTTTTATACATACTGTTGCTTGAATTTCTGAAGAAATATATTCTACTTCTGATGGATGGTCATCTAATTTTATCTTTTCCCTGCATCCAAAAGTCGCTTGAGTGGTGTACTTTGTTTAAATGCCATCACTGATTACAATTCAGGAAGATATGCACTGCATGAAGACCTGCTCAAATCGGTGCTTGAAGAATTAATTATGCTGGTAATGCCAGTGATTAAAAGCAGATTTAGTATTGAGGTATTTTGCTAAGGCTATGCAGTAGTTTAAAGTGTACAAAAGTTACAATAAAATACATAGTGTTTGTGCTGGTTTTGCCTGTTTGCATTTTTTTTTAAAGTCAAACATTTTGTTTCTACATTTTTAAATTAAATGTTTCTATTTTTTATTCAAAATGTCCTTCTTTTTTTTTTCTATAAAATTGAAAAAAAAACCCAACTTAAAATGTTTTAAATTGAAACAAAACATATCATTTTGGGTCAAACAAAATATTTAATTCAATACTATATATGTGTACATATATATCTATACTTTTCGATTCACCCCAAAATCCTAACATTTTCAGTTTCAGTTTCAACCTCAACAATTCTCCCGTCCCCCAATTTCTCAGACTTGCCAGCTAGGGTGACCAGTCAGCAAGTGTGAACAATTGGGATAGGGGTGGGCGGTAATAGGAGCCTATATAAGAAAAATACCCCCAAATCCGGACTGTCCCTATAAAACCGGGACATCTGGTCACCCAGCATTAAATGCCAGCGAACCAACAAATCAGTTATTTGCACAGCTCTCCTTATGCATGACATTCTCATTCTGTTATTCGTGTTCAGTGGTGTCTTACAACAAAAGTACCCCCACTGATTTCAGTGGTGGTACTTGTGGAATAAGGTGCTACGTAGGCTCCGTCTACACTTGGAGCGAGGTGTGTGATTCCCACCTCTCGTAGACATAGTCATGCTAGCTCTCATCGAGAACTAAATATAGTAGCGTCGCCTCAGTAGCCCAGACTGTGGCAGCAGCAGCAGAGATTACACACCTGCCTGGACCCTGCGGGTATGTTCTCGGCACACCTAACCCGTGGCACTGCTCACCGTTACTACTTTTAGCACACTAGCTTCATGAGAGTTAGCATGAACATGTCTATACAAGCTGCGAATCACACCCTCAGCTCCAAGTGTGGACATAGTCTTAGTGAATTGGAATCTCACCCTTAGTGAATTTCATTACTTCTGAAACTCGGTGGCATTTTGTTCCTTATTGTGGTAGATGATAATACTGTGCTTTACTATCATAGCTTAATGTCGTCAGCATTTCACTTATGCATAGTACAGCTGCCTGAGCCTTTTAAGAATGATTTCCATGCCAAATCAGTCCTTGACCTCTCAGCTCACACTGCCATCTGTGATGCTAATTACCACCCCTCATGGTGGTGGGTTTTGCAATAGGCGCCCCGTTAAAAGTGTTCTTAATGGGTCATCATTTTCCGAGACTTAAAACCATCCAACTTTGTACTGGGCCTTGATTTTAAATGATCCTCTAAACACTTATTTGTTCTTCTCTGGTACCACTGGGATCAGATCCTGGTAGTACAGCTCCATTATAATTGTTTATAATAATAATAATGTCACTTTCATGTAATTAGAACCCTCCAATTTGATTTTTATAATGAGCCACAAGGCAGGCAATTTGGCTGTGCATCACTGCCTCAGCTCCCTGCTTGGCTGTATATTATTTCAATATCATGGTGAAGAAAATCCTCAATGCCGCTCCAATCAGCTACTATCAGCTGTCAGCCTTTTATTCCCCATCGATCTTCATTTTTCATTTTCTAGAAAAGCAAAATTATAAAGTGGTGTCTCCCCACACCCACATGCAGTTGTTGTAAAGATAAGCATCATAAGAAATGTAAGAAACGTAAGAATGGCCATACTGGGTCAGACCAATGGCCCATCATCTAGCCCAGTATCCTGTCTTCCCAACAATACCAATGCCAGATGCTTCAGTGTATGAACAGAACAGGGCAATTATCGAGTGGTCCATCGCCTGTTGTCCAGGTCCAGCATCTGGCAGTCAGTGTCTTAGCCATCTTGGCTAACAGCCATTGATGGGCCTATCCTCCATGAACTTATCTAATTCTTTTCTGAACCCAGTTCTATTTTTGGCCTTCACAACATCCCCTGGCAACGAGTTCCACAGGTTGACTATGTGTTGCATGAAGAAGTACTTTCTTTTGTTTGTTTTAAACCTGCTGCCTATTAATTTCATCAGGTGATCCCCTGGTTCTTTTAAATTAAATTCCCAAACAGAGTCATTTCAAAATGAAAATGTTCCCATTTTTTTTCAAAACAAAAAGTTATCAAAATCAACATGTTCTCACAAAAAAGTTTTGATTATGAGGAAATAGCATTTTCTGAAAGAAAAATATTCTGCTGGAAAAATGTTAACCAGCTCTAATTCTGTGTGTGTAAGGGGGTTATCATCTTCCCAAGAAACCATACATAAAAATATAAAAAGGGTAAGATTTTGGATTTTCAGGCTTCAACACTCTCCTGATTCTGTACTTCTGTTAACAGTGCTTATAATTAATAAGACCATGTTATTGCCTAGCTCTCTGCTGCTCCACCAGACAGCACCAGTGCAGTGTGTTTTATGGGCAGTCAAGTGTATGGTTAATTTAACTGCACTATGCTACAAAAAGCACTTCAATACCATTTTGAGAGACGTCTAGTGCTTGACCCTGTGGTTGTTCTGAAAGCATGGTGCTTATTGACGTCGATAAGAATTCTGTGTGTGAGCTGGCAATGGCTAGAAGAATGGCATAACATTTTACTGTGAGCTCATCCACACGCTACATCCTGCCCTTTTGTCCATTTCTCCCAGCTGTTGTGTCTTGTCCTAGGTTAGAAGGTGAGCCATCTGATGCAGAGACTGTTTGGGGGGTTGTTGTTTTTTGGATGTACAGCACTTAACCCAGTAGGGCCCCAACCCTGATTAGGCCTCTGGGTGTTAGTGCAATATAAATGTAGGCACCCTTTACTAGAGGGGCCTCTGAACTTAATTTGGAGTGTTCCAGTTGGGAAGAACCTGAGTGCAGCAATCCAGCCTTGGAGAGTACAGCTCCCATGATGCCTTGGGGAAGAGAAAGAGATTTCCTCTCCAAAGGGGGGGGAGGCGGTGCAGGGACAGCATGAAGTAGGCTCCCTTTTGGGAGAGGAGCTGAGATTACTTGTGTGGAGTTTTGCCCATACTAGAAGCTGCTGCTAGGAAGCCGGAAGCTGCTGCTACTGAGAGCCTGCTGGGGCTTTGATAGAGCAGGGACCCTTAGAGGTGGCTTCACAGGGATGGCTGCTGTTTCTAGAGCTGACTGAGTTGGGCCTGAAGTGAAGGCTGTGTGAGTAACCACCACCCTGGTTTGGGAAAGTACTTGCCAGGGAAGGGAGGCAGCAAAGAGACTTTAAGAGGTTGTCTGAGTCTGAGAAGTGGCAGAGTGGTCTTCTCATCAAACCAGAACACAGGGTTGCTGACATCAAAACAACTTCAATCTTCAGAGGGGTTGTGCATCTTGTTGCCTTGGCTGGAGTGATTCACTGGACCAAAGGAGTTCTGTCTCCAGCTTCAAGATGTCCAAGCACGTCCGTGCAAGCCAGTGTTTAGAACTCTGGAATCCAGCGATGTGCACACTCCGGGGTGGGGCACATGGTGACAGTATAAATGCAAGTTAGATATGTTTCATTTACTACTGTAAACTGTATTTGTTAATTGATTCGTTGAACTGCCCCCTGCTGATTTAAATTAGTGGTGACCTTTAATCTCAGTCTGTTATATCATGTTTTCTTAAATTGTCAAGTAAAGGTGTGTTAACTCTGATCTAAGTATATATTGGGTGTATATTGTTTGTAATTAGTATTTAGGAGTTAGATCCATTGCACAGGTTAGTTTAGGTTCATTCCTTGAGGCTGCCATGGCATGCCATTGAGTTTGTACAGGGCTCAGCCAGGTGGAGGCATGCCAATTTTAATTTCCTTTACAAGAAAAAGGACTGCAGCAGAAGGGTGGAGAGAGAATTCCCACCTAGCCAACATCACCACTGGAATACTCAGGGTCTCCTTTCTTATCAACAATATCAGGAGCCCCGGGACACAGGTGAGTTTTGCCTGCCTCCAAGCAACCCAGGGAGGAAAGGGGAGGTACATAAATAATTATTAGCAATAACAAATACTAGCAATAAAGGAACAGGTTTTAAGAACCATTGCCAACACAAAGCTCACATTGGAGGAAGTGGCCCTGCCATGTACAAAGAACACACAGGAACTGAAACAGAAAGCCCCCTAAAATCAAATGTGTTCCCTCTCCCCATTTGTGCTGTTTGGTTATTGTATTTCATGCACAGTGAGGTTCAGATTTTCAGATGCACATGCCTGTATTTCACCTTTGTGTGTGCCAACACAGAGCAAACCTCACTACTGAAAATGCTGTTCGGGCTTGCTTTCAGGGTTTATTGACAGTAGAATGGTGTTGCAATTTAACAGTGTGACCCACACACCTTCTGGGTGTGGTGTTCTGTTCCATCTAGTGGCACCGAGACCACTTAGCAAGAGAGAGATAAAATGAGTCTGCTCTACAGCTTTAGCTAACTACCCAGTTGGCTTTTAGCTCGTGCACTAAGCTCCAAAGATCCCAGGTTCGATCCCGCCCGCCAACAACAATAACACCATCTGTCGGTGTTCCAAGTGCAAGGTTAAACAGGCCTCCAAAAAACTGCTTTCACAAACATTAAAACAAATACATCTTGAAAACGTTCCTTCGATAACCACTCCCCCTCCCCTCCAAAAAAACTTCTGGGTTTAAATCTAGTTAACCCTTTCCCCCTTACCGCTGTATTCCATTTGGAAAATATCCCCTCACCATAACCACGTGTTGGTAGGTTTAGGACAGGTTGGAAAAGAGAGAGCCTGATCTCTGGATCCTAAAATGTTTATTGTAAAGTTTTCAATGTGACTGTCCTTTTGAGGTGCAAATGGTTGGGAAAAAACCCAGTCAGTGGGTAGTTAGGAGCAGGTGAACTGAAGAGACAGTGTGCTCTAGTGACTAGATTGTGGTCTCTTTTGCTAATCTGGTATGTGCCTCTAGCCAGTTTCTTACTGTGTGTATGTATAGAATGTAGTATAATGAGGCCCTGATCTCAGCCCCTAGGCACTCCTGTAATATAAGTAATAGTAATAAAGTTAATAGAGGGGTTGGGTGTGTGGGGAATTCACGGATAGGTCTAAGTGTGTTCCTTTCTCTCTCAGCTATATTAATAAAGTATATCTGCCAGAAAGATCTACAGAAGACATAGGTACAATGTAACCTTCACGTTCACTGGCTCTTAGCAACAGAATGCATGATTTAGCAAGGCAACAATTTCTATATTTGTTTTATGATTGATATGAGCCTCATGATGGATAGGTCTAGTTTGTTAATAATTTCTGTTGGCTGAAGTAATATGTTATACAGGACCAGAGTTGTCCCTATTCTTAAAAGAAAAAAAAACCCATCTGGTTTTTTCTTTATGATTCGCTAAAGATTACGCCATTTGCCATTATGAAGAAAATAGTTTTTGTGTGCGCGTAATTTATTGACCCAGGACAGCTCAGCTGAGATGCAGCAGCTGGTTGTTCAATGAAGTCTTGCATTTTACCCAATTTTCCAGCTGGGTTGACTAGAAAATATAAATCTAAACTTGATAGATACCAACCACTGTTCCTATGTCTGAGAAATTAATTTCCAAACTCCATTGTGAGATTGCATAGCAATCAAACACACACAAGCAGCAAAAATAATATTGGTTCACTGTATTATACTGGCAGCAAGCAGCTCTCACCTCTAACTGTTCTGCCTAGGATTTCATATGAGGAATATGCAAATACAAGGTTGTTAAAGTAACTGATTGCAGAAATATGTAATCAGTAGGTGTGTTAGCCTTGGTGTCCTGGCTAAATTACAGTTGAGGTAATTGCATTGTACCTACCTACATTCCCCTGTTGCTTTAGTTGGACTATATTCTTCTTCACTTCTACTTAAACTATTGTGTAGAGTTATTGGTGCCATTATAATGGTTGTTACTAGCATGAATAGCAAGGCAAATTCTTCAGGCATTCAGTGACTTCTAAATAGAATTTTGCTTTGAGTGTGGTTCAACCCATCTTTATTCCCTTTTGGTGAACACTAGTGGAAGTTAAGTTTTGTTCAAACGAACATTTGCCAAGAGTGATGAGTCATTTCATCCAAAAATTATTATTTTTTGGCTAAAAGAAAAAACTTGTTTTGGTTAGAAGCAATTTATAGCACTTAAGTCACCCAATCAGGTAACAGGAATAATCCTCATGTGATATAGGTGACCAGTCACTAGGCTTGAATGTTGAAATTGGAGACTCAGGTTCGACTTCCCCCTCTGTATGATGGGGAGCAGGGATTTGACCATTAATCTTTCACACCTCAGGCAAGTGCCCTAACCACTAGGCTGTAGCACTCTCAATCTCATGTAGAAGCTTCTTCATTGTGTATAAATAAATATTCAGTGGTACAAGGACTTGGAACTCCTGAGTGCCCTTCTCACTGGGCTATGGAGTCATTCTAACATTCTTCCTCGCCCAGTGCTGGGTGGGAGGTTAGGCACAAGAGAGTCAGAGGTCTCTACCTCGTAGGCCCCTTGGTGGGGAAGCTGAACACCCCTGCCTCTCTAGAAGGTGGGCCGCAAGGCAATTGTCAGTTTCATAAGTGAAATTGCTAAAAGTATATGAATCTTTTATCAACTTAGCTTTAGTTTCCATGTTTCATACATCGTTTTCATGTGACATTTTTTCTTCATTTTCACCACACTAATCAGATAAAATACAATAAAACCAGACTTGAGGTTTTGAGCTTGAGCAAGGTTCCAATAAAACCTATTTTCTGTGGCCTCGTTTTTAATTACCAAAGCAATCAGCTCTTTTATCCCTGGTAGATATTTTACAGTTGACTTACTTAACCTCTAGACCTCCTAATTCCAACAAAATCAACTTTTCACACTAGAATATAGAACTGCAATAAATATGAGAGCTAATTGGCTTGAAAGACTGCATTAGGAATATACTATCGGGTCATTAATCGGTGCCTGAGTTACTAGAAATGCAAAAATACTCGACTGACTAGTAAACCACATATGAATAATAAATAGAGTCTTGGCTCTGCTAGGATAAAACTATCATGCACTTGCCAACCTGACATTTAAAGAATATGTCAACAATTTAAAAGCTTCCCATATAAGAATGAGAGATTTATTCCTTCATGAGAATATTATAATCTAAGATGCTGACACATTTTTTATTATGCTAGTCTTCTGCAGGTTGCAGCTTCCTGTTTATTAGTTTAATCACTGTAGAGCAAAATAAGCCTGTTTTTTTTGCGTGCAGCAAGACCCTGCGTTTTATTAGTGGGTAGCCTGTATTTTAAGATTTGCAACAGCTAAATTTGTCAGGTTTTTGGTAATCTTTCTTTTGTCTACCAACAGAAATCATTGTAATAAAGAGGAGTAGGAGATTTCCTATCACCAGGGCTCTGTTATTTTTCATATATGGTTGTATGTGGTTTGCTTGCCAATTGTAGGTGACCCATTACCCCTACCTAGTAGGTAGATGGATACGTTTTCACCATTTCACTGTGTATTTTCAATGTCCAACTTTTAGGAACAGAATAGGACTCACAGACTGAATTTTATCATTTGGAAAATGCACTGCTCAGCATACAGTCAGCCATGTTGTAATGTCCTGGCTAGTGCTGGGTAAGCTATTTGTTCAGTTCATTTAGCTGTTTTTTCCCCCTTCTGGTCTTGAGCTACATGTATCCATTTTTTGTTTGTACCTGTTTGCCAGAAAATAGCTTTGTTTCATTTTTTAAAACTTTTTTGTCAAGTATGGAATCCTTTTAATTATTGTTACAAAACCAAATGAACATGTAACATAAATGTGAACATATTTCAGCCTTTGTTGTTAACTTCCACTATGCACTCAACACTACTTTAGTGCAGGGGGGGGGGGGAAGGGGCGGAGGGGCTGGACTAGATGACCTCTTGAGGTCCCTTCCAGCTCTACCTTTCTATGATTCCATATTTTGGTCTATCCACTGTATAGGTTGTGTGACTGTTATTAACATTAATAATGAATCGTTTTGTACAGTGTGGACAACTCTTGTGATTTTTATCATGAATCTCATGGTGTTTGGTGTTTTTCTTAAAGTCACAGCTGCTGGAATGAGTTGATTATCAGCAAACCTTAGCTTTTGCTAAATAAAAAAAGAAGTTTCTTGCCCCCATAGTTGCAGAGAAAAGCTTATAAGCATGAAACTTAAAGGCCCCCAAACCAGAAGCCAAATAAAAAAAAAGGACCCCGGATTAACTATTTGTAAAGTATCGTGGTTTGGGGAGGCCGGAATCATGATTTTTTAATCTTTGGCGATAGACTGGAGGCCCTAGCTGAGACTAGAGACTCATTGTGCTGGGTGTTGTATAAAACACAGAGGAAGAGGTTCCTGCCCCAAAGACCAAACTGACAAAGGGTGGGAGGAGAAACAGAGGCACAGAGAGAGGAAATGGACTTGCCCAAAGTCACACCGCAGGTCAATGGCAGAACCAGGAATTGAATCCCTCTGATTCCTGACTCCCATTCCAAGGCACTGTCCACTCAACCAGGTGACTGATTACTTAGAAATCACATGGCATTCTTTCTGTTTCTGAAAGGAATGGCTAAAACATTGTAACCAGGGGTAAGCAATACTTTCATGGATAGCACATCCATCATTCATGTGCAAATGCCCTTGGCAGCATGTGAATACCAACATTTGCACAAAACCCAGCCGTTCAGTAGTACTGGCATGAAAGGACAAATTCACTTGGGCTATTGTTCATGGAAAATTAGTATTATTTGCTTGCATTGTGGTGGCACCAACAATGTGCTAATCACATACAAAACATATAATAAAACAGTCTGGGCGCCAGACAGCTTGCAGACTAGGAAGACAATAAACATATGAAGTGTTGGGGAAAAGGATAAAACATACATTCAGTGATTTTATAAAGTTAACATTACCTATCCTCCCTGGCTTTCTGCCTAACCATTATTAGTTGGCAATTTCTTGGAGGCATCACAACTGAAGTGGGGCTGTGGAAGGATTTGGAAAAGGCAGGATTAGTTCAGAGAACTTTTTCCATGTGTCAGAGGAAGCAGGCAAGAAAGGCAAGTGGAAGAAGTGGACAAACTGATACTCAAGGCTGGCATCCTTGGTGGAATGGAAGAGGCAAGGAATAGCACACCAAGGGCCCGATCCAGTGCCTACTGTAGTCAGTGGGAGTCTTTCCATTGATTTAAATAGATTTGGATCAGGCTGTAGGGGACACGACTGGATAGCTGGGTGGAGAGGGAAAGACCTAGAGAGTGAGGACAAGAAAGGATCTATAGGACAGTGATACTCCGACCTCGGTGGTTCGGGAGGCAAATTAGTGATCAAGATAAAAGAGCCACAATAGGGTGAATTCATTTACTATAGTACTATAGATTCATATTTAAACAGCATGGTGGGGAACTATATATATAATTCTCACAGCAAAATGACTGACCGAGTATTATTATTTTATGAATTACAGTTGGTTAATACCATAGTGAATAGTAAAAACACCCTGATTGGTTAATAACTTAGATTGGTTAGTAATTAAATCACACGAGGTTTCAATATCGTGTGCTGCAAAGAGCCAGAGGATGAAAGAGCCATTGCGGCTCAAGACGTATAGTCTGGGTATCACAGCTATAGGAGTATTATTACCTAGGATTAGTAAACTACCTTAAATCAATGTGTGACAGTAAAAGGGTAGGGCCAGGTTAAGATGATGAATGAAGTGGGATAATACTGTGGTTTTGACTCATACATTTTCCTTCTCTGTGGGTTGGCAAAGCACTTTCTGTACAAACTCTGGTCCTGATCCCGCTCACTTTACTCACACAAAGTCCCACTGAAGTCAGGCCCTATATACGTATAACACCATATGCAGGGAGAGCAGCCATCAGCATAGCGGGAAGAGGAAATTTCAGACAAGGTTGCTGGCAAAAAAAACCCTACTCATACTGGAGCGTTTGTTGAATTGTTAATGGTCCACACCCAGCAGCTCTGGGGCTGATATTCAGCAGGTGTAAATGGGCGTAGCTTCACTGAAGTCAATAGGTTTCAGTGTAGTAGCCATGTTAGTCTGTGTCAGCAAAACGAAAATAAGAAAGAAAAACTTGTTAGTCTCTAAGGTGCTACAAGTTTTTCTTTCTTATTTTCGTTTTACTGAAGTCAATGTTATCCCATCAGTTTACCTCAGCTAAAGGTCTGGTGCTCCATCTTGAAAGGGGCCGTATCCTCTTTTTACACCAAAGTAATTCAGTTGACTTCGAACTAACTCCTGTTTTGTACCAATGTACCTGGTGTGTGTGTGGGGGGGAGTTAGATCCAAGGACTTCTTTATACTAACCTACATTCAGCTCAAACAACTTACCACAGGAGGAAAAAAGGACTGGTTTGGACTCCGCCAGACCATAGAATCAGGTGGACAAATATTGCTCTTCTTGACTCTGCTGTAAACCCAGAGTGGCTGTGTTGAGTCCGGTCCCGTTACTTTAGATTTAGTCTGCTGCAAATCAGAGAAGATTTTGGTCCTATGTATTTCATGTCAAAACTGACATATGAATCACTGACTCAGGCTCTGTAAAGTACACAGAGAATAAACATAAGTGATTAAAATAAACCAAAAGCCCTAGCAGTTTAATGGACAGTCTAAATTAAGCTCTGGAGCTCTCTTCCTAAACCTGAATCTATTTTTCAGCTGAGAAATTCTCTAGAGTGAGGCAGGTCATCCATCACTGAAAAACTCATCCGACATAAAGCAATTAGAGAGTGGCTGTTGTCCTGAAATAATGAAGGAGACAGCAGGACTGATCATAGCTGAATAATGAAATATAAATGGCTAAGGTGCTGGAAAAGAAAGGCAGATGATAAAGAAAAGAGCTTCCTGGCACAGCACAAAGCAAAAGTAGTTGGCACATGGGCTCTTGCTGAATGAAAGCGACATGAAATTGTGAGTCACTGTAGCTTTGCGTTCTTGACCCCCCCAGGCCAGAGGAAACCTATACTCATAGATGTATTTGTTATAGGCAGTGCAGGTAGCTTCTGCCCTGTAGATCCTGTGAACTGAATGAGGCAGGGGTCACATGCCAAAAAATTATATGTGATTATGTAATTCAGACTGTTCTAATGCATACACAAAAGGGGGCTGAATTAAGGTGTCACAGACAAAGAAAACTGACCATATGTTCCAATATTAGGAATCTGTTGCAATTTTCAAGCGCTGTAGTGGTCAGGTGCTTTGGTAGTTTTAAAATGCAATGCTGTTATTCTCACATGAGGCCATTGGGCTTTTACACAGCCCCATCTCTCGTGATCTGCTGAACATGTTCCTTTTGGTACACATGGTGTAGAGCAGCATATTCCGCAATTAAGCGCCTCTATGAGTCGTCTTCCTTGGGAAAGACTCATCAAGGCCTCAGTCCTGTAAACTGCAGTCCTAGCCCCTGGACATTTCCACTGCTTGCATCCGAAGAAGTGGGTATTCACCCACGGAAGCTTATGCTTCAATACCTCTGTTAGTCTATAAGGTGCCACAGGACCCTTTGTCGCTTCTACAGTCCTAGCCCAAACATCTATATCACAGTTGAACAGCCCGACCCCTGCAAGCCCAAGTCAGCTGGCATGGGCCAGCTGTGGGTTGTTAATTGCAGTGTAGACATACCCTTGATGACGGCACTCAACAGTACCCAGAGAGGTGGCAGATTTGATATCCTATTGCAGGCATCAAAGCCGTAGGGTGCAGACGCTCATTTCTCCCCCTCTCCCCAAACATCTTCCCCTGCTTGGTTGATCAAGATCATTTCCCTCTGAGAGAACTGGGAGCCTTGGAGCAGTGTACAAATCTATTTCCTTATCTGCCTTTCTCCTAGTCCCAATCTCTACATAGTCAGTTTCGATTGGACATCCACTAAAGAGGACATGATCATTTTAAAAGAAATCTTGCTCCCCGCCCCAATCTGCCTATTTAATTCCCAGAACCAATAAGCAGGAAACACTCATTTCCTTTTTGGAAATTATGGTTTTATTTTGTTACAAGCTATCACGGAGGGTCCTAATCCCGATTACCTTTCTCAGCCAAAACTTTCAATTGTACATTCCGGTGGTAAACTACCAGGGAAGTTAAATGGCAAATTCATTGTTGGTTCCCACTGGGTTACATGTACCTTTATGGCTCTTTCCATTTGGGATGGTTTTCTCCTTCTCCTTGAGTTTTAGTTTCAAGTTGAGAGATGAGAAATGAACTCTGAAAATGTCAAAAGGAAATGCACAAAAGTCAAGACATGTTCAACAGCTCTGAATTGGTGGATTTAGAAACACTAATACTAATACTCAATAACCCCTTGTACAGTGCTTGTCATCCATACAGCTCAAAGTTTATGGATTTTACAAAGGAAAGAAATTATCATTCCCATTTTATAGATGGGAAAGTTGAGATGCCCACATTCACACAGCAGAATATGGAATTGAACTCAGGTCTAAACATTCCTGGTTCTCCATTGGAAAAGCATTTTTTTGGGGTGGTGGTGGTGGTGGTGAAATCTATCCCTACTTTTCTTTGCAAAAATGTTTGCTCTCTGAGCCCAAGCAAATAAATGGATTGATCCAAACATACCATTCGCCAACCAAAAAAAAGGTCATATAACAATTCTCAAACTTGAATAGGATGAAATGAGAAGTTTGAGAAATATGAACATTCGTATATTGCTATGTTGAAAGGTGGTAATGGCTCACCATCAGAGATCTTGGATGCAAGACTGTGATGGGGTGCGTAGCCCACACTGTCTTTGAAAGGGTTAATGTGGGCCTGAGGGGCCACTTAGGGTACTTGGCTGCACCTGGCGGGAGAGCCAGGCCTAACTGAACTAGAGGCTCAGCGGGGCCAGAGTAGGTAGGATTATAAAGCCAGGGAGTTTGCAGCAGGAGGCTGCAGGGAAAGAGGCTGCAGTCACTCTCTGGGACTGAAGCGGAGAGAAGAGGAGAGGAGGTGAAAACCCAAGAAAAAGAATAAGCTCCAGGGTTCTAGTCTTAGGGCTGGTCTACACTACGGGGGAGAGGGGGTAGGTTCGAAGTAAGGTACGCAACTTCAGCTACGTGAATAACGTCGCTGAAGTCGACGTACCTCGCTCGACTTACCTCGCCGTGTGGACGCTGCAAAGTCGAAGGCTGGCGCTCCCCCGTCGACTCTGCTTCCGCCTCGCGTCGGGGTGGATTACCGGAGTCGATGGGGAGCGCTTCTGGGATCGATTTATCGCGTCTAGCTGAGATGCGATAAATCGATCCCCAAAAGATCGATCGCTACCCGCCGAATCGGGTGGGTAGTGTAGACTAGCCCTTAATCAAAGGGTAACCCCAGAGGAGTTGTGTAAAAAAGGAGGCCTGAGAGGGCTAGATAAGAAGCAGCACAGGAAAACAACAGCTGCTTATTATAGGGTCCCTGGGCTGGAACCCAGGGTACAGGGTGGGCCAGGGTTCCCCTACCAGCCACGGGGAAGTGGCACAGGATCATTAGAGAGGCTAACCATGCAGCTGCTCTGGAGAGACTTTATTACCCCAGAAATGGATGACGACAGTGACGTGGTTGGAGGACTGAGTCATGAAGAAGCACCCTGAGTCCTGGAGAGAGAGAGGTTGCCATGGTGTGAGGAAAGGGGCATCTGACCTGAGTGGGGCTAATCCCCAGACATGGCCACAAGGAGGCACCCTAGAAGTCAGCAAACCCCATGACAAAAACAGTCACAGACTGCCTTAAAACGAATGTGTGCCCAGAGAGACAAGGTGGGTGAGGTAATATCTTTTATTGGACCAACTTCTGTTGATGAGAGAGACAAGCTTTTGAGCTCATACAGAGCTCTTCTTCAGAGAAATGTACGCAGGGTGTCACAGCTAAATATAAGGTGGAACAGATTCTGTACTATAAGCAATGAACACATTTCAAGGGATGAAGCATCCTGTTAACGTCCCTCTAGTCATGGAGGGGGGGAAAGGAGAAGGCACCTTTGTGGGGGGGGGGTTATTAGTGGGTTACAGATTGTTGTAATAAGCCATAAATCCATTGTTTCTGTTCAGTCTATGATTTTTAGTGTGTGCCAAAACATTCTCCTTTGTGCCTAACAGTAGGGGGAGCCGAGACTCTTTTGTAGAGTTGAAAAAGAGCAGGACACAAAGGAAAGGGCTGATGCCAGAAGCCAAGCCCATGAGGCAAGGTTAGTGTGAAGCTAATTGCTCTTAGATTCTAAATGCAGGGACTAGGAGTTGGTTCCAGGCTCTGTGAGTGAGTGAGCAGAGGCACTGTATATAGCCCTAAAAAGAAGCAGAGGCAGAGAAAGGCACTTCTTGAGGCCAGGGCTGAAGTGTCTTGCTTGGGTTTTCTGCAAATGCTTATTTCTGTATGTTCTTACTGATTTTCACGGAAACAGGACTTGTGTATGTTTTTGTAAATAAACAGATTACACCAAGAATTACCCTGACTCTGTGTTACCATTTCTCATCCAAACAGAATCACCTCAGACAACCTCCAGAAATGGCTTCCTTATTTATATGGGGAGGGCCAGCCAGTCAGGGAATCAGAGAGGGCTGTCGCTCATGCCCCTGAGGGCAGGACTTCCTGTAGGGCTTAGCCCCTCAGTTCCCCTGGGTCCCTGGCAATGATGAGAAAGCACCTCCTGCCTGAGACCCTGGTTCTAGGCCCATGGGTTCTTACCATAGTGCAGTCGCATTAATTACTTGCAGGCATTTGTAAAGGATCCAGTGCTCACTGCTGCAATATGTGTGTACTTCACAGGGACAGATCTGTGTTAGATCTCATTAATTAATGTTTGCAAAGTGTTTTGAAGTGCACCTGGGAGCAAACGTGAACCGGTGCTGACTCCACAGGAAGAGGCACCACCAAGCATGTGGGCTACAACATTCTTCACCAGCTAACGTTGCCAAGCAACCTACAGGTGACTCTCCAAGTAAGAGCACCACTGGGGCATATCCCCTCATTCCACCAGCCAACTATCATGACCTATTTACTTTCCGGATAGGGTTTCGGCCAGGCTTCTTAGAGGACAAGGAAGATAGGGTTGATCTGGGGAAATTAAAAAACAGGGAGCATGGAGATAATGCCAAGAGAAATATAGCTATCAGGGTCTGTACTTTTGAGATGTTGCTTGGATATTACTTTTTGTCTGCCTACTTCTGTATGGCAGGATTGCCTGCTTAGATAGTAAGCTCTCTGGCACAGGGACTCTTACCCTGTTTCCTGGTATGTCTGACTTTCCTTGGGCTGAGAGGAGAGTTTGATCTGAAGACCTACTGAGCTAAAAAGCATAAGTCTCTTCTTCTTGAGAACTAAGGGCTTGTCTTCACTACCCGCCGGATCGGCGGGTAGCAATCAATCTATCGGGGATCGATTTTTCGCATCTCATTAAGACGCGCTTAATCGATCCCCGATCGCGCTCCCCGTCGGCTCCGGAAAACCACGTCATCGAGCGGCGCAAGCGGAGTCGACGGGGGAGCTGCAGCGATCGACGCGCCGCCGTCTTCATGGTCAGGTAAGCCGATTACGATACGCCGATTTCAGCTACGTTATTCACGTAGCTGAATCTGCGTATCGTAGATCGACCCCCCTTCCCTAGTGTAGCCCTGGGCTAAGTCAGTTATCTGGAAGCAATAGCAGATACATAAGCTTCTTATGTGCACCAGCCACTAGAGGGAGACAAAGAGCCACATCATTCCAGTGTGGTTACAGTAACACAATGAGACCCTGATCAAGACGGGCCTCTAGGTGGTACTGTAATATGAGTAAATAATAATAATCCAGTTTGCCAGTGGGGTCTGTTGGGACTCAATTTAGGCAAGAGTTTGGCCCCGCTCTGACTTCCAGTAGCCAGAAATCCCCTGTCCTCTTCATATCTAGCGGCTCCAGGAAACAATTTGCCAGTTCTTTAATGGCTAATAAGTAAATCCCTTTATCTAGTTCACATAAAGTGATCTTTGTTAAGTGGCTTTTTCATGTAGTACTGTGGGCTCTTATGCTATGTTATATGCTATTCATGGTGGTATGGGGTCCTACATCTGAATCGTGTGGATTTGACTATTTCTGGTAGAGTATAAGTCATGCCTGACTAACCTAATTGCCTTCTATGATGAGATAACTGGCTCTGTGGATGAGGGGAAAGCAGTGGATGTGCTATTTCTTGACTTTAGCAAAGCTTTTGATACAATCTCGCACAGTGTTCTTGCCAGCAAGTTAAAGAAGTATGGGCTGGATGAATGGACGGTAAGGTGGATAGAAAACTGGCTGGATGGTCGTGCTCAACGGGTAGTGATCAATGGCTCCATGTCTAGTTGGCAGCCGGTATCAAGTGGAGTGCCCCAAGGGTCGGTGCTGGGGCCGGTTTTGTTCAATATCTTCATCAACGACCTGGAGGATGGTGTGGACTGCACCCTTAGCAAATTTGCAGATGACACTAAACTTGGAGGAGTGGTTGATACGCTGGAGGGTAGGGATAGGATACAGAGGGACCTAGACAAATTAGAGGATTGGGCCAAAAGAAATCTGATGAGGTTCAACAAGGACAAGTGCAGAGTCCTGCACTTAGGACGGAAGAATCCCATGCACTGCTACAGACTAGGGACCGAATGGCTGGGCAGCAGTTCTGCAGAAAACGACCTAGGGGTTACAGTGGATGAAAAGCTGAATATGAGTCAACAGTGTGCCCTTGTTGCCAAGAAGGCTAACGGCATTTTGGGCTGTATAAGTAGGGGCATTTCCAGCAGATCGAGGGACGTGATTATTCCCCTCTATTCGGCACTGGTGAGGCCTCATTTGGAGTACTGTGTCCAGTTTTGGGCCCCACACTACAAAAAGGATGTGGATAAATTGGAAAGAGTCCAACGGAGGGCAACAAAAATGATTAGGGGGCTGGAGCACATGACTTATGAGGAGAGGCTGAGGGAACTGGGATTGTTTAGCCTGCAGAAGAGAAGAATGAGGGGGGGATTTGATAGCTGCTTTCAACTACCTAAAAGGGGGTTCCAAAGAGGATGGATCTAGACTGTTTTCAGTGGTAGAAGATGACAGAACAAGGAGTAATGGTCTCAAGTTGCAGAGGGGGAGGTTTAGGTTGGATATTAGGAAAAACTTTTTCACTAGTAGGGTGGTGAAGCACTGGAATGGGTTACCTAGGGAGGTGGTGGAATCTCCTTCCTTAGAGGTTTTTAAGGTCAGGCTTGACAGAGCCCTGGCTGGGATGATCTAGTTGGGGTTGGTCCTGCTTTGAGCAGGGGGTTGGACTAGATGATCTCCTGAGGTCCCTTCCAACCCTGAGATTCTATGATTCTATGATTCTATGATAAGGATGCAACATGAGAGTGTAGATTGGTTAGCTTGGGGAGCAGGAAGAATAAATGTCGGCTTTGTGGAAACAGCTGGATATTTCTGTTACAAAGCAGACTTTATTGCTATTATTTATTTGTATTACAGTAGCACCTAGAGACCCCAACAGAGACTGGATCCTAAAAGTACAAGCAATGCAAGAACCAGTTCCTTACTCCAAAAGCTTAGAACCTGAATAGACAGATAGACAAATAGAGAGGAAACCAAAATACCTTTTATCCCCATTTTGCAAGTGAGGGACAGAGAAATCACGTGACTTGCCTAAGGTCATACAGGAAATCTGTGACAGAACTAGAAATACAATGCTTGTGAATCCCAGTCCAGTGCCTTTATCACAAGAACATCTTTCCTGAGTGTTCTGATTAAAAAATGATGTGTTCTACACTTGGCCGTAGTGTTTTCAAAGGATGAGGGAGAACTGGCAACACAAAATAGAAGCTTTGTCTCTTAAATAATTGAGCTATTAAAATGTCTATTAATATTTGTTATTTTTTAAATAACAAGGCATTTTTGTTTTGTGTAAAAGTCTGTCCGGATGGACATTTTATCTACTGAAGAAGAACAAAGAACATACAAGGATTTCCTTAAGAAACACATAACCTTTATTTAAGCACAGAATGAAGACTCCAAAGAGCTTGGAGTTCAAAATATTGAGTCTCACCTGCTGCCACTGCTCTTTATATGAAATCCCACAGGGATAGAACAGTCATTGCAACCATATAACAAGGTATCTCCAGCAAGTCTACCCAATAGGAACATCTGAGGCACACAGTCATCTAAGTAGCAACTGCCTGAAAGACAGTGACTTGTTTCGATACCAGTGTCACAGTCATGGCTGTGTCCCAGTGCCTAGAGGATGGTCACCAGCGTGCAGACACTATTTCTAACTCTGGCCCTCCAGGACACACTGCCCATTGCAAACTTCTTGTCTGGCTCCCTTCCTCACAATGTGGGACTCTGCAGTCCAACTGCCTTGGGCTGTGAAACCAGGGCTTTGACCTCCTAAACCTCCCCAGTCACTTATGCACACTCCCCCCAAATCCACCTCCATGGGTTCTCTGGGATTATGGTTTAATTCTTCAGGGATACATGGCAGGTAAATTAAAGAACAGAGTTTGCAAAGGAACTTTCTAAACACCCATACACCTTACTCTTGGACAACACTGGAGAATGAGAGGCAAAATAATAAACATCTGAATGCAATCTCCCCGCTCCCTCCTTAGAGTCCTCAACTCTCCTGCAAGTACTTGGGTTTGGCGAGTGTCCTTGAAGAAGGCCAAGCCCCTCTTGGTCCCCCTCCTCCACTCGTGTCTTCTGTTTCTGGTGATGGACTGGCTCTTTTTTGCTTAGACAGCATTCCACTTTGAAGGTCGTTTCTGCCATCTTTTCCCCCCCTGTTCTTCTGGGGGGGGTTCCCCATCAGTTGCTGAGCAGAGAGTCATTACAAGTCAACTGCTCTGCCTGTAGCATCCCCATTACCCACTCCAGGATAGAACCATTTCATGCTGATGGCCCTGTAATGGCCCTGTTTCAGCTTCCGAGATGTAGTTTATTCCTGCTACAAAATGGGGTTCTAATCCACACTCAAGGTTACAATCGTGAATGACATTTCACAAAATAAATTGACATGGACATATCCCCAACTAGCGTGAGAGAAAACAGAATTCAAAGCATATGTACTCCTGCCCGGCCTTTAGATCTACTCCTCTCCTACAGAGATTTTCAATGAATTCGCCCTGAGTTCTTGTAAAGAAGACATTCCCTTTAGGCAGTAATCATTTTAAAGGCTCAGGACCTTTTTCAGGGAGGAAACTGCTAGCAGGACAAAAATGAAGATTTACTAGGAAAGCGAATTTAGGGAGACAAGGTGGATCTTTTATTGGACCCACTTGTGTTGGTGAAAGAGACAAGCTTTCAAGCTGCACAGAGCTCTTCTTCAGACCTGTCTCTGAAGGCTGGTCTCTTTCGCCAACAGAAGTTGGTACAGTAAGAGATATTACCTCACCCTGCCTTGTCTGTCTAATATTCTGGGACCAACACGGCTTAACAATACTGCAAATAGCAAAGTGAATGGCTTTCTCTTTCTGATTTCCTTTCTCGACTTTGTCACAGTGTGAAAATTTCTCCTAAAAAGCATGTAGCTCAGAAGCACCCTCAGAGGAGTCTCAGTTCCTCCAGCTCCTGAAATATACTCACTGAGAGTCCCACTCAGCCCTGCTATCTGCTAGTATTTGGCTACATCGGTCATCTGATTTGCAGTCTCTTTCTACGATCCACTTGAGGGATATAAGCTGGAGTTAGTTCTTCACTGGAAGCAGCCTGGCTTTTAATGTCTACCTCTCAAAGGTGCATACATGCCTGGAAGCTTGGCAGGGATAGAGTGAAAAACATGTTCCCATCACAAAACATAATCACACTATTAAACTATTTGGGAGCAAACACTACAGACATTTTCACACTCTTCCAGTCCAGAAATCCCTACACTGGGAATCCTTTATTTTAATAACTACATGGCAGGCATTAAGCCACTGAAAGACTGAACCCTTCCTGTGACATTGAAATTCTGCAGTAGTGTGGAGACAGGAGTACAGAGCAATAATTATACGCTGTTTCTCTCTCCTGTATTTTATTTACAATTTACCTAAATGAATTTTAATCTCCCATCTGCTGATTTCGTAACATTTCAGAACTTCTGTTTGGAGAGGTGAATTTTGAACCTCCGCCTGGAAGAGCAGATAGAGAATAGAGAAAAGAAAGGATCAGAGGAATGAAAGGAGGGTGAACATACGTTTTCAGCTCTCTTTGTGTCTCTTCCTACTGCAGGTTGGGCATGAGGATGGGACCTAGGAGCAGTGCTGCTTTAAAAGCCATAACCTTTGGAATTAAAATGAGTTCCCAGCACAAACTGAGCAATAAAAAAGCAATCATATTGCTGGGCTGGTGGACCTTATTATTTTAACATCAGTATGATGGGCTTTAAAAAGCTTTTCGACATGCTGAGAAAGTTAAATACTCGTGTTCCATTTAAAAATTGACCGGCATTTAAATACGGAGGCACCTGCCACTACAAGCAATCAAGGGATTGCTCTTTCGATTTATAAATGGAATAAAACAGCTCAGTAGAATGGCATGACATCTGTGTGGATATTTGTTTAGTTGCGCGTGGTGTACTTAATGTAAGGGATTTAGAGTATTAGGTTCAGACGGCACGCTGCAGACTGCACTTCCCCATGGTGACTTGTCTATTGAATGCAAGATTTAAGTAGTTGAACAAAATGGAACATTTTGTCTGGAAAAATATAAAAGGGGAGTGTGTGGGGAGAGGTGGCTCATATTCCGGTTTTCCGTTACTGCAAGGAATCCATTAGGTCTGCTAGTAGCAGAAGCAGTGCTATGCATCTACCTCCCAAAACCTTGGAGTATTTCCCCAGAAAATTATTATGAGTTATTGCCTCATCAAACACATTGTTACTGATTTCACTGTCCTCCTCTTCCATACTCTCCTTGCCCCTTTCTGCCCCTTCAACAGAACTATTGTACACAACTCGGTAGAATGAGCTTTCTCAACCTGTCTTTCATTCCCAGGCGCATCGTTCATTTCAGTCCCAAAGGTCTCCCACTCCCCAATTATTTACAGCAAAAACAAACCAGGACACTGTGGTAAAAGAGTTGTTTACAGAAAAGGAAGAGTCTCCTGATGGTCCTGAAGGGTGGTGACCTCCCCGGGGGCAATTTCTTGTCTGATCAGGTCCGATGAGAGGAGGGATCTATCAATGGACTCTATTCATTTGGAGAAAGCTTTGTGCTGGGTTGGGATCTTATGCACTCAAGCAAACTCCAAGTCCATAAGATTGCTGGCAGTGCCTGACTCCATTAGCACTTCCAGGTCGACCTTTGACATGGCATAGGTGGACTGGAAGCTGGAGATGCATCAGGCACTGGTTAGATGCCACCAGAGTACAAGTGGATAAATGCAGGTGTCACAAGCAAGAGGAAGGGGAGGAATGCCAGCCCAGATTCGACCCCTCTATCAGGGCTTGGGGCTGGTATTTCCCAGCTGAGATGCAGATTGGGCCTTCACAGGGTAGCCTGAGTTGACTTGTCCAGGTTCCCTGCAGTATAGACACAGACCTGATGCCCAATGCTAGTTCTTCTCGTGTCAAAGAGACAAGTCCAGGCCATGTCGAGCTGCATGGGTCCAGGCTGTAGGATGGATGCGGGAAGTTGTTTGGCTGGTGCTGTTAGGCCAGGCAGGGAACATACAAGAACATAAGAGCGGCCATCCTGGGTCAGACCAAAGGTCTATCCAGCCCAGTATCCTGTCTGCCAACAGCGGCCAACACCAGGTGCCCCAGATGGAGCGAACCTAACAGGCAATGATCAAATGATCTCTCTCCTGGCATCCATCTCCACCCTCTTCCTCCTTTCTTGGCAGCATTCCAACAGGTGGTCATCGCTCTTCATACATAACTCAATCAAGGAATCCGGACCAGTTGGGAGCTCCACCTGCGCCAGCTCATCTTTGACCTTGTCCCTTAAGCCAAACCAGAGGTGACAGCACTGCACAGCCTCATTTCATTCAGTGTCTGCCACCAGATGCCGAAATTCAGCAGTGTAGTTAGGCCAGGCCAGCTTCTCTGTTTCAGTGGCTGTTTGTGGCTTCCGCCATGTGCGTATGGCTTGGGTTGTCAAAAACCACCACCACTTGGCTCTAACTGATCCCAGGAGGGGGCTAGATGTCTCCAGGAGGGGAGATACCCACGTATCCTTTCAGTAGACTGAGGATAAGTCCCACTCTGCACTGGTGGGTGGGAAATGTCCACAAGTCCAACAAGAACAGGAGACTTTAGATTCGAAACCCACAGAACTTGTTGTCGTCCCCAGTGTCTGCCTCTGGCAAAATTTCCCATTCGAGTGTGGTGTCCTGTTTGTCCAATTTGCACTCTCCACCAGAGAGTGAAGGTGGGCTATACAGAGATGGAGATGACTGCCATTTGGTGCTGTCTGGAGTGATTGCTTTATGAACAGCATGTTTCTTGTAAAGTGCTTTGGGATCCTTTGGAATGAAAGGCCCAGCATGTGTGTAAGAGAAGGATGTTTTTACAGCTGCGTGTGCAGTCTGCATTAAAACTGCCTAACATTCATGCAGAAAAAAAATATCCCACAACAGAAAACAGAGCAGTGTGAAAAGCTCGTTAACAATCAAAGGGCCCAACCAAACAGCCACTGAAATGGATGGAAACACTCCCATTGCCTTCAATGGGTATTGAATCAGCTCTAACCTTGTGAATGGCTAAGAAGTATCCCGAAAGCTGCCAGCACAGGTGCATGAGTAGCACACAAAAGCAGATATGGCTGATGAAGGAAGAGCCTTTTCAGCGTGGCACCTGGATCCTTTGACTGTCTGCACTAAAGGAGAGGGAGGAGTACTGCAAAGTGCTGCGGCAATTGACATCATCGTCCCCCATGACAGTGCTTTTAAGATAAATGGTACTCAGATATCCCCCCCCCCCCCCAAAAAAAAAAATGTATACATGAGGCACCAGGATATAACTCAGGACATTTGGATGAAGAAACACAGGCCTCAAGCCAGCAAGTAAAGCAACAGCTCTGCTAACTCAGTCAGTTTAGGAAAATGATATACAAATGAACAAGTCTAGTATTTTCCATACAGCACATGGCATAAAATAAGTAGAAGCACAGACCAGTTCAGCACAGGAGCCTATTGTCTTGGCCATAACCTTTCCTTTAAGATCAGCTGCTAGATTATAGGCCATAAATACACTAATTTCTCATCCCTACAGATACTGGATGAGTATCTCTGTCAACTGGATATATCCGCTCTACTGTCTGCCCATGAGTTGGCACCCCTGGAGAGGACCATGGTTCAAAATCACACAAACTAGTCCCCCCAGGATTCTCTACCCCTTAGTTAATGCAGAACATCTGGAAAACAATCTGACAGCTGGGCACCTACGTTCCAACTATACAGTTCACAGTAGGTGTGCTGTAATTCTATTATCTTAAAAGTGTGATTATAACATCTGATTAAATTAGTAAATCTGCCTTTGAAATTAAAATGTACAGTGTGTTCAACTGAACTGCAAAACGGGAGGGTGGAAAGATGGATAAGATGGCTCTGGGATAATGTGATATGGAGCCTTTCACTTCTCTGGTAAATTCTGCTTTGAATCCAGCTTGCGTTAATGGTGTCTGGGAAGCAATCATCTGATGGACTTTTCACCTCCTCTGTGAAATGATTCAGTGGTCTTGAATAATTCCCGAATGGAGAACTGTCAAGATCACACCAAACCCATCACAACTGGCCTCTAGAAATCTTGGTTGGTAAAGAGATCTGCTTGAATTGAAAATTCTTTGAGGCAGGGATTGTCTCTTACTCTATGTACAGCACCTAGCACAATGGGGTCCTGATCTCAGCTGGAGTTTCTAGGTGCTGCTGTAATGACACACAGACCAAGTTTTGGACTGTCATGGAAAGTAAAATATGCTCCCACTCCAAGTGAGCAGCCTTCCCCTATATCACACTGTTAATGTGTCTCAATCTTGACCAAAAGGTACTGTTTGTATAGGATGACAAAGTTATTCTGTCTTCAAGCTCTGTCAGTCCCCTCTCTGTATAGAGTGCTCACAAGTGTGCCAGCTGTGACGGTAGGTTCTGGTGTATATTGTAGAATATGTGAAAGTTGATATTAAAATTAAGGAATCTTTAAAAATGGAATAGATGTGAAATTTGAAAGGGGAAACCAGGGGCTTACAGAACACCCTATCATTTCAAATGATTTGCATGAATAATAAATATCATTAGCACATTTTCCATGTGCAACACCCTCCAAGCTGTTCAATTGCTATTTCTCCTTCATCTGCTTGGAGGGATGGAATAGAATGGTGCTAATTTGTTCATATTTTATTAACGTTGTTAATTCTTTAGAGACTCCATTAATTCCATGTGAACATGTCTGAAGAGTCATAATAAACAACCTAGGACCAATGTGCGTCCTTTGGAGTGAATTTGATCTAAGCTTTTTTATATGTAAATAGCAATTATGCAAATTAAATCAAACACTCCACTCCCACTGCCAGTGCTTGCTTCTACTACCACTTCAATTGCTTAAAAGTACATAATACCTGATAGAGTAAATCTAGTCAGGCCCACACTCAGAGAGATGGGTGTGGGATGTAGGGTCCACACTTTCTCATTACCATTTCTTTATATCAACAGGACCTGTTTACCTAAACTGCTCTTTAGTTTTCTCCTCATCATTACCAGCAACTCTGTTCTTCTTACAATCCCTCCCTCAGCGACGGGTGGCCTGAATCCTCTCCCCGCTTTGCTCACATAAGCATAATTTCATGAAGTTACATCAACATAAGAGGAGAATAAGATACTTTGTGAAACAGTGATAATATGCAATACAGTGCTTTTCCCAGACACCCCTTTCTTAGGACTACTTCAGCCTTACTAAACCACTTCCCCTTAGAGCTGACTTTTTATAGGACCTTTAACACCCCCCCCCCAACTCCGGCATGTCTTTCTGAAGCTGGGGAAAGGCAAATAGCGACAGAACTGAAGTGGCTATTTTGTAACTACTTGCCATTCCCTCCCTCTGTTTTTCTCTTGCTGGTATGTTTCTCTTTAGCTTTTCCTTTCCTGTTCCTGAGGAGATCGTGGACTTCCATACCTCCCATTTGTCTGAAAACCCACCACACATACACAGCTCTTCCAATGCGTGGAATTGGGCCTGAACTCTCATAATGTAACATCCTCTTTTCCATTCTGTCCCTGCTCTGAAATGCTTCACAGTTAGGAGTATATTTACTGTGTGACTCCAATTTTCTGAAATGCTCCCCTCCTGTGTAGTCCTCTCCTCTTCCTCCCGAACCAAATCACTTCCTGTCTTTAAATCTCACCTTAAAGCTTTCCTTGCTCGCCTCGCTTATAATCAGGGGAAGAGATGGTCTCTTGTGTCTTGAGCAGTGCAGGGAGAATCAGGACTTTTGAGGTGAAATCCTGGCCCTATAGAAGACAATATGAGCTAGGGTAGCCAACATTGTATTTCAAACATAAGGGACTGTTTTCTTAGCACCCCTGTCTCCACCTTACTCCTGATATTATTAATTATTATTATTATAAATAATGACACATAATAATAAGCTGTACTCACCGACATTCACCAGGGTATTTCTTGCTGCTCTTTGCAACACTCAGCAACTCATGGTTTTATTGTACAGAGATGAAAAAATAAGGGACACCCCTTGTAATAAAGGACTGTTGGCGACCCTAACTAGGAGCTTTGCCATCCGTTTGATCAGAGCCAGGATTTCTCCCCTAGGTTCTATTCTAGCTCCTGTCCCTGGCTCATGATGTGACTTGCCCTTTGTCAAGTCACTTACTTAACTTTGCTATGCCTCAGTTTGCTGATCTATAGCATGGGGATACTAATGTTTAAACCAAACTCACAAAGCTACCAAGGTGATAAGGAATAAATAGTTTATACTGTGCTTTGGAATCCTCAAATTTAAAGGGACGCTCTAGAAATGTAATTATTATAACTAGGCTTACGCCCTAAATGTCAATTTGGTTAAAAAGAAGAAATATATAATTAAATACAAAGAGAGGCTTTTCATGTCCTAAAAATAACAATAATACAAACAAAGATTAAGACTTTATCAGTGTGGATTTAAATCCTTTTCGCTAGTGTAGTTCATCCAAACCTTGCAGCACTGTGCTAGTGCATGAGACCCAGCAAGCAAAATAGACGAGAAGTAAAACAGACAATTCTGTTTCACTGCCTTGAATGACGGAAGTCCACTGAGTCAACATTGGACGTAAACAGAGCAGGTCAAAATCCAAGGGGGGAAATGACAACACTGTGGTAATATTTTTCCTGCTTCCTCTCCCTGCTCCCTTCATCAAAATGTGAAGCTGTGACAATTCAGCCCTAACAGAACTGTTATGAAAAATAATTTAAATGGCATGAAAGGTGCCTAAAGTAATGGATAGAGACTCTTATTAACCCACATAAATGAGTTTTAAACTTTTGCCTGTGTCCAAACCTGGGTTTATCTTCTTCAAGGCTGTTAATACCTACTGACTTCAGTGAGAACTGTAAATAGACTCCCCCCATCATTCTCATAAGCAAACTAGGGAAATATGGTCTAGATGAAATTAGTATAAGGTGGCTGCATAATTGGTTGAAAGACTGTACTCAGAGAGTAGTTATCAATAGTTTGCTGTCGAATTGAGAGGGCATATCTAGTGGGGTCCTGCAGGGGTCAGTCCTGGGTCCAATACTATTCAATATTTTCATTAATGCCTTGGATAATGGAGTGGAGAGTATGCTTATAAAATCTGAAGATGACACCAAGCTGGGAGGGGTTGCAAGCACTTTGGAGGACAGGTTTAAAATTCAAAACAACCTTGACAAATTGGAGAATTGGTCTGAATTCAACCAGATGAAATTCAGTAAAGACAAGTGCAAAGTACTTTACTTGGGAAGGAAAAACCAAATACACAACTACAAAATGGGGAATAAATGTTTAGACCAGTGGTTCTCACCCGGTGGCCCAATCAGTACAAAGCTGTGGCCCATGTGACATCCTCAGGGCCACACAGGTAGCATTGTATGTGGCCCACAATTGTAAATAGGTTGAGAACCACTGGGCAAGACAGTAATACTGATGAAAAGGATCTGGGGGTTATAGTGGATCATAAACTGAATATGAGTCATCAAAGGGATGCAGCTGCAAAAAAGGCAAGTATGTTAGTGGAATGTACTAACAGGAGTGTTGTATGTGAGACACAGGAGGTAACTTGGAACTGATGAGGCCCCAGCTGGAGCACTGTGTCCAGTTCTGGGCACCACAATTTAGCAAAGATGTGGACCAACTGGAAAGAGTCCAGAGAAGAACAACAAAAATGATAAAAGGTTGAGAATGGCAGACTTATGAGGAAAGGTTAAAAAAACTGGGCATGGTTACTATTGAGAGAAGAAGCTGAGTGGGGATCTGATAAGTCTTCTGATAGGTTAAGGGCTGTTATAAAGCAGATGGTGAGCAATTGTTCTCCGTGTCCACTGGAGGTAGGACAAGAAGCAATGGGCTTAATCTGAAGCAAGGGAGATTTAGGTTAGATATTAGGAAAAACTTTCTAACTATCAGAGTAGTTAACCTCTGGAAAAGGCTTCCAAGGGAGGTCGGGGAGTCCCCATCATTGGCAGCTTTTAAAAACACGTTGGACAAACACCTGTCAGGGGTGGTCTAGGTTTACTTGGTCCTGCCACAATGCAGGGGGCTGGACTTGCTGATTTCTCGAGGTCCCTTCGAGCCCTACATGTCTGTGGTTCTATGAACACCTCTCACCTCAAAGCCTAGCCAATGAGTAGGAATAAATGGATCAGCAAACCAAGACTTTTAAAAAAGCAACCTTCAGGCTGCTAGGACATTATATGCGGGAAAGTTTTCAACATTTATTTTGTCTGGAGCGAGCGGGGAGGGTTGGGCAATAGTTTTTATGATTTTTTTTTAACCTTGAAAGCAGCAGTGTATAAATACCATGAGTCATTCCTGTCTGTGTGAGGTGGGTGTGTGAAGTCTTTCGCGCTGAGTTCATAAATACATGTACGCTTCTCGATGGAAAGCTGTGTTTGAAATTCTTTGGCGTGCAGCAAGCACTGCTCCATGGGGGGACATATTGGGACGTGGGTAGAGAGTGGAAGGGATTTCTTGTTGTCTTCTCTTCCAAAGCGGGCATTGCAAAGTCCTGTTCTTCTGTGCATCTTTCATTGGTGGAGATGTTTCTCTTCAGGGGGTGTTAAGTTTGTATTTTTCAAGCAAAAAGCTCCATGGAAAAATACTGGCCTCTGAGTATATTCTAGGTAAATGGACCCTGCAGCGGGGTGCTCTATGGGAAGTTAGGGGAGGAGAGGATTCTGACAGTGGACTCAGCCACTGTGTGAATGGAGAGTCTCAGGTCAGTGGTGTGGCTGCCCCCTTCCTTTATTCAGCAGAACTCCATCTCTGTTGTTCCATTTAAGGCCTTCTGCAGCCCTTGCATGGATCAGAAGATTTTTGCCCAATTGTGATTTGCTCAAGTGAGGATTTCTGGACACATGGTCATGACCTACGTGGCCTACTCTTATAACTAGATGCCTGGGATTTGGGAGATGAGTCCCAAAGGAAAACCAGCTGCAGTGAAAATGATTGCTCTGAGGGTATTCTGGTTTGTAGATTATTGATGCTGAAAGAGTCTAGACCTTACGGACTATTTTAAGGACTGGATCTGCCATTTGCTTCGGCACAGGTGGAAAGTCATGGACATGGCTCCTAGAATTCTGCTTTGCCTAGAGTTTGGGTTGCTGTATACAGCACATTCTAAGTTAGGTCCTGGTTCTGCAGCCCTTACTCACATGGGTAGTCCCATTAAGTGCTGCTCATCATGTCTAAGGGATGCAGAATTGAACCTTTACTAGTATTAGTATTATTGTGCCAGGTGGAGCCAGCAGCAACAAGGGCCAGGTTCAGTATCTAGGGGTTCCTTTTCAACAATACAACAAAAAACCGGCTCGAGCCCCAGTCACCTGGGACAATTACACACCACTCCCTGGGTGCCTCAAAGAGGCAATACTTCCCCTCTCGCAAGCACAGAGTCTGAGTGTAGCAAAACTTTTAATAAAAGGAGGGAAATAACTCAGCATTAATTTGGGAAAACACCACAGCTAGGGTTCACGAACACAAACCATGAGCAAAAGACCCACCCCAATGTAAGTTGGGCAGTGTCCTTTTCCCCTCAGGTTCTTAAATCCAGCAACCCAAAAGTCCCTTTAATGTGCCTGTCCCTTCTCTGTACCCCACTCAGAGTTGCTGTCCTTGGCCAGTGCAGCCCCAGAGTTCAGAGGTTCATCCACAGAGTTCACCTCCCACCCTGTGTGGAGGCGAGGTAAGGAGACACCTTACACACTGCACTGCTCAGGCACTCGCTCGTCGCCCCAGCGGCCAATTGCCATGCCTCTTCAGGGCTCTGCTGGCTCCTTGACATGCCTCTCCACCAGCTGCCCTGCTGGCCACTTGCCAAGATGTCTTCAGGGTCCCCCCACTTAACATAGCTCTCCATGATTTCAGCTGTTAGTGGGGGAGCCTCACTACTGGTGCACACTGGGCAGTCTATTGCAATAGAGACACTGTCCTAAAGTAGGTCTAATACTCAGACCTAGGTATCAGTGATTTCAGTTCTGCAGCATGTAACAAGACTCTCAATTGAATCTAAATTAGCTCTTTTATTATACCATGGAGAGCAGACAGGCCAAATGGTGTCTGGAACCCTTAAACAGGACCCACTCTTTCTCAACTCATTGGGCTTTGGAACCCATGTCCTCTGCTTAGTGAGTGCCATTCAGTTGAGGGTGATTCCCTCCATCGGGGTATGCCAGGTACAGTTCTGCTGCCCTCGGTTCACACAACAAGGATAACAACCCTCTATTACTCCTGCCCCAATAACAAGGAGACTGGGGATTCAACACCAGTCACAAGTGATCATTTGGGCAAGCAATCCCATCATGCTGAGCACCTAGGCAGGGTGGGTGTGTCCATGCAAAGTTCAGCTTCTGAAGTCTTTTTCCACAGCTCACCAGTAGATGTCAGGGGAGAGCTCATTCAGACTCTGCTTACATCATTATTCAAAACATTTAAAATTTAAAGTGCATTATAAAATACAATCTGTGCAGCATATGTAGCTGAACCAGCTCTTTATACATTTGAGGATATCATCTGCAAATGGTACCTGTCAAACATTCATCAAGAATCTTGGATTATCTAGAGATCAAGATACGTATAATCATAAATTCATATAAATGTGGGTCACAGCCGAAGAATGCTCTGAATTGCCCATACTGGTTCAACTGGCAAATGCATCTTATGCAGCTCCTGGAGTCTCCAAAGTGCTACAAAATTATCTGGATCTCAGTGCAGAACTGGGAACATGGTGAGGAAATTATTCAGCTCACAGCAGAAAGACATACTAGATCACGTTATACATGCTGGAATACCAAGCTGAACAATGCAATGTAGGGTGTTCCAGTGTATCTACTGGGCATGCTCACAATATCACAGTATAGATCTCCTACAATCAAACATATATTTGAAATTTAGTGAGGGGATTACCAAAGACACAAAGGACAGTTAGGAACCCAGTTCTCTTGGACTTTCCATGGCAGTTTATAACTTAACTGACTGCCTCTTGTGCCATTGATAGTCTCCCTCTTACTGAATGATAAATGTTAGAGGACTTTCCCTTCACCCTCCCACTTCCCTGGTTCTTGACACGCAGACAGCAAGCAACAAAAGACCAGAAGTCTGAAGCACAGACAATGCAATGTTTATTGGGGTTAGTTTACAAGCAAGCATATTCTGAAGCCCTTCACACCAGTCAGGCTTATCTCTATACACCGTCTGCTCCCCAGTGTTCCCTTCCCAGCTCCAACGCCACAGAGTATTTACCCTGCATCCTCCTTTCCAGCTCCAACGCCACAGAGCGTTTACCCCGCATCTCCCTTCCCAGCTCCGACACCACAGAGTATTTACCCTGCATCCTCCTTTCCAGCTCCAACGCCACAGAGCGGTTACCCTGCATCCCCCTTCCCAGCTCCGACACCACAAAGTATTTACCCTGCATCCTCCTTTCCAGCTCCAACGCCACAGAGCGTTTACCCCGCATCCCCCTTCCCGGCTCTGATGCCGCAGAGCCTTGCCTGTGTGTGTCCCTGTTCCCGTTCCCTCCCTGTTAGCAAACATGATTCCAATTTCCCTTCACCTTCCTGTTTGACCCATTTTTACAGTAATAGTCTCAGCTATACCTTAACCAATCATTTTAATGAAATGTAACTAACCAATCCTAGCATATTGTAACATAAATCTCTAACCAATTATATCCCACCACCCTAATTAACTTACACCTAGCAAAATTGATTATACAGCTGACAGAAACAATTAGAGAACCAGACAGATTAACAATAGAAAAGTGGGGGCCATAAAGATAAAACATTCAGAAATGAGGGTTTCACAACCATTGAAAAGTGATTTCTTGCCAGACAGAATGCTATCAAACTAAATTTTCTTTAACCATCTTTAATCATTTCAAAAAGGATATACTGGCATTAGAAAAGGTTCAGAAAAGGGCAACTACAATGATTAGGGGTATGGAACGGGTCCCATATGAGGAGAGATTAAAGAGGCTAGGATTTTTTAGCTTGGAAAAGAGGAGACTAAGGGGGGATATGACAGAGGTATATAAAATTATGAGTGGTGTGGAGGAAGTGAATAAGGAAAAGTTATTTACTTGTTCCCATAATAGAAGAACTAGGGACCACCCAATGAAATTAGTGGGCAGCAGGTTTAAAACAAATAAAAGGAAGTTCTTCTTCACACAGTGCACAGTCAACCTGTGGAACTCCTTGCCTGAGGAGGCTGTGAAGGCTAGAACTATAACAGGGTTTAAAAGAGAACTGGATAAATTCATGGAGATGAAGTCCATTAATGGCTATTAACCAGGATGGGTAAGGGATGGTGTCCTTAGCCTTTGTTTGTCAGAGGGGGGTGATGGATGGCAGGAGAGAGATCACTTGATCATTACCTGTTAGGTCCACTCACTCTGGGGCACCTGGCATTGGCCACTGTCGCTGGACAGGATACTGGGCTGGATGGACCTTTGGTCTGACCCAGTACGGCCTTTCTTATGTTATTATCTTTATCTGGTGGTGATAGGCACTATCAGGACAGGATTGTCTTCCTAACAGCCCAATACCTTATTTCAGTGTGACTGGTTTGGGATGTGAGGATGTGACCGTACGCGTCCCAGCTTATAGCTGCCGCTGCTGCTTAACCAAAGGCCTTAGCCTAAGAACAAGGCCTGAGGCTATCCTAGTGAGCAAAGGCCCATACACAAGCGGACTTGTGATTTTGATTCTTTGTTTTATACCTCTGTAACTAGCTAAGTGATAAAAATACACCTACGTTCTTAAAGAATAGTCCTTTAGAGACAGGGCTGAATATCTATATTCTAACAATAAAGAATACGGTAATCCTTACAGGGCTACCACATCAGCCCCACTGTCCATGTGCGGATTTTCAGATCCATAGAGCTCCGTGTGCAGTATCCTGGGACAGAGAGATTGTAAACTCTTTGGGCAGGAACCATCTTTTTATTCTGTGTTTGTGCAATGGGGTCCTGATCCATGCTAAGGACTTCTAGGTGCTACTGCAATAGAAATAATAATAAAAAGGGAGGATAGTGCCATGGAGAACAAATGCAGGGCCAGGGATGTACATTTACCTAGCATCCTAGAATATATGGTACCTGGGTATGCATGCTGAACACAGTTCTGGCTCTAAGAGCAGGTGGTTAGACAATAAGATGGATCTATAATCCTCCCTCCTAAAAATGTTCTGTACATTATCTCAGATCTGTTTGCTCACGACAAATAATGTAAATTGAATTTTTGATATGACTTGAGATGTTGCATAAAATACTTAAATCTTAAAACAAATCTCCTTTGTAATCAGACTGTAGGAGGATTACTTTAGCAAGTACTTTAGCTATTTAGGAAATGAGCGAAATATTTGTTTTTCTTCTTTTTTTTAAACCATGTGAATTATTTATTCAAAGTGCAACTTCCTAATGAACAGCTATGGTTGAAAACTGATGCCACTTATATAACATGCACATTCATGGATACTATTTTTATTTTTATTTGCAAATTATACAGTCTAAATTATGCATTCACACAAATACAGCACTTTAAAAGACAGATTGCATGACAGACAACTTAACTTTGCAAATAACACTAAGAAAAATCACCTTTCTTGTGTGTATTTCCTAATTTTGTGTGATATTCTGTATATTTTTAAATTATATATTGCTGTGCACATTACTGTACAGACAAAAATATATACAGCAGGAATGCAGATGGAAACCGCAGTAAGACGTCAAAGTAACTTCTTGGGATTCACTTTATTCACACACAGAGAGGTTTTTTTTTCAAACTCTGAAAACTCCGATTGGGAATTTTACCACTAATTTACCAGACCTCATTGGGAGAGCTAACAGATCTCTGAATTAACAAGTTCATGTCAGAAATTTTTAAAAGTGAGAGTGATTAACCATTAGAACTAACCACAAAGAGAACTGGTGGATTCTTCATCTTTTGAAATCAAGATTTTGATGCCTTTCTGGGAGGTACGTTTTAGCTAAAAAAAAGTATTGGGCTCAATAGAGGGGCAACTGGGTGAAATGTAATGGCATTAGACCAGGACGTTAGACCAGATGATATAATGTTCCTTCTGGCATTAAAAATCTATGAATCTCCCAGGAAAATGAAATGAAGTAGTGAGAAAGAAGACAGGAGATGAGAGGAAATGGAGGTCTGAAATCTATTTGTTAGTCAACTGCAGGAACACATTTACATTGTTCCCTGTTATACAATAAGCTGTTTTTAAAAAAAGGAGATTCACCAAACTACGTACATGATTAAACCAATAGTGTATCTGGTCATGCATCTATTCAAAGTAAACCTTGCTAATTATACTGAGAATCTTTTGCCATTGTACAGCATCTTTCATCTGAGGATCTCAAAGATCTTAGTCCTGGTCAGATAGGTAAATGAGATGTACAGTAGTCACCTCTGGAGTGGGAAACAGCAACTGTTCAACAGCACACAGCAACATTGCAAAATGGTATACATAGGAAGTGAAGAACAATACCACATCCAATAGAAACCACAAGGGGAAATTAGATAAAGCAGATTATATTTTCATGAGATGGGAGTCTGGAGTTTTCCCTCTTACTCTTTAAAATGCCATAAAATATTTAATGACCACAAGGCAGGACTTTGATGTCTCATCTCATACAAAAGATGGCACCTCCAGGAGTACAATGTCCCATATACCTTACTGAGGCATTGGTTCAGAGCATTCTCAGAGAGAAGAGTGCCACCTACTCCATCAGCATCATGGCTGTCTACAGCACATTGGTGTTCCTTGGAGCTCCGTTGCTCAGCCCTGCTAAGCATGTGAGAACTGAGAAGACCATACAAACACTCAGATATGAGGCAAGACACACAGTATACATGTCTAGATGCGTCATAGCAGAAGGCAATATGGGTACAGATGTTTTAAACCCTGGAGACACCAGTTCTAATTTTGTTTCAGATCACAACTACATAGGGGAGCCAGTTCAGAAATATGAAATGCACTGTCCTCCTCCCAACTAAAATTATCCCCCAGATGATGACCTGTTATTTAGAATCAAACCTGCATAAAAGTTCTGAAGATCCTATGTGGTTTGTGGCCTGAAAAGGAAATGCCAAATAGTACCAAAAAGGCAGCTTCTTGCAAGATTTCCAGCGTGATTTTGCAGATGTAAGTGAATGGCTTGTTTGGCTAACTATCCAAACGTGAATTCTTTTCTGAACCCAGCCTGAACTCCAACCCCTCACTGCTCACTCATCTGGGGGTGTCTTTTGTACTCCTCACAACACACTCACGCAGTCTGCAATCATTCAGCATGACTGGCAGTTAAGAGAGGTTCAGGATAAGCTCAGGACTAGAACAGCAGGTCAGGATTCAGGTACATTAGTGAAGCTCTGTCAGGAAGTCTGCAGAGTGGCTATTTTCTCTGCATGGTGCTCTTACCAATTGCCTTAATCTCTCACTTTCGTAAGCACTATATTCTTTCCAACTTTACATTTCAAAAATAGAGAAATAAAACTTGTAAATCATATTGCTGTAAGTGACCGTACTGAGAAAGATGACTAATTCTCAATTCTCCCTGCCAATCCACTGCTATGGGGCCAAAAATGTTTTAAAAGAAAAAAATGGACCTACTAAAACACATTCAAATGGACCTACTAAAAATGGACCTACTAAAACACATTCAGCCAGAAAGTTGGTGGACAATGGGATTGTTTTCATGTACAGAATTCTGCTACAGACTGTTTGTACTAGACTAGAGACAATACCAGGATTCAAAACTCCTTAAATTCATGGGGTTTTGAAGATTCAGATCCAAAAACAAACAAACTAAAAGCCAAGTATTGAGTCATGTTCAAGGTCTCAGCCCTTGACTTCAAAGTACTCAAGGGTCTGGGCCCAGGACCCCTGAAAGTTCAATTAAAGTTCCAGGATGAAGACTGTGATTGACAGCTCTTCTCCTTGGACATAATGGAGCTTTCTACTACCTGGGTAAGGCTCACGTATGCAGGTGACAGAGCTTTCTTGGGGTCTAGTCCCAGACTGTGGAGTGAACTCCCCTGGGAAGGACCATCACAAGCCTCACCGCTTTATGTTCCAAGTGCAATGAGCACATCTTTGACTTGCCTTCACTGACATGAACACAGAGCACTGTAAACATATAATGTATTTTTAAAAAATCCACCAAAAGAAAAACACTCTGCTGCACATATTATTTTCCCCATGAAGAGTGTCTGAGAAAAAGAACCACTCCAGATGTTAGTCATATCACTTTTAACACTACTGGGAAGGGCTGAGATACTACGGTGGTCAGTATAGGAACCTGTATATCTATTATTTATGTCTATAAAAGTAGCACCTACAGGCTGCAAACAAAATCAGATCACTGTACAAACAAGGTTAGAGTCAGTGCCTACCCTGAAAAGCTTCCAATCTGAAGGCAACAGGGCCGGCTCCAGGCACCAGATGGCCAAGTGCGTGCCTAGGGTGGCAGTCTGGGGATTCTGGGGTGGCGGGGTTTGGGGGGTTTTTTTGGGGCTTCAGCACTTCGGCGGTGGCCATTTTTATTTTTTTGCTTGGGGCAGCCGAAAAGCTGGAGCCGGCCCTGGAAGGCAAGACAGACTGGGAAGGAAAAATAGGTCTGAAGTGATTTGTTTAGGGTCACACAGCAGGTCAGTGCCTGAACCAGTAATAGAACACCCACTCTTTTGAGTCACACGTCAGTGTCCAAGCCACTGGCCCATGCTGCAGTAGCTGGAATTGACTCTCTATATCTGCTCAAAATATCTAATCCAAACCTTGCTCTGATTTGTCCTTAAACACAAACCCTGAGCCATAGCCTAAACTTAAGAAATCCAGATATACACTACTGAAGTTTTACACCGTCTCCAATTTATTTAGGACACTTAAATGTAGATTGTTTATGGTCTAGTTTTATTTAATGATTTATCGACACCGATGAGCTATTCAATTATGTATTTTCAATACAGCCTCACAGACTTAAGATAACCAGATATGGTTATATTTAGATTTGTTTTCTCTCATAGTCTTTCTCAGTAACATGAATTTCTCAGAAATACTTCCCAGTATCAAAGGAATTGCACTGAAATGCAAGTACCATGCTTTAATCTTAAACATTAAAACACAATCATCTTCTCAATACTTTATTAACAGGCTGATATTGATGCACCAGGGACTTTCCCCTATTAAACTAGATCTAAATATGTTTTAAATGAATACTTTAACACACCCAGGCTCCATCACAGTCTAGTTATTCAATAATGTATCCAGGGTCGCTCAGTACTGCATCTAATGTCATGGCTTGTAATGTTTTCCTCTTCATTTCTCTCTTTTAAAGTGAAATTTCTCATTCAAACACATGGTTTTCATTAATTCCCCCTCACTAACTATTATTTATTATTATTATTGGGATAGTGCCTACCAAAGATCAGGGCCCCATTGTGCTAGGGATTGTACAAACAGGTTAGCCAAACACCTGTCAGGGATGGTCTAGATATGATTGGCCCTGCCTCAGCACAGGAAGCTGGACTAGATAAACTCTCGAGGTCCCTTCCACCCCTATATTTCTGTGATTCTATGAACCATAAAGACTGAGAGAACCTCTATCCTCAAGGTTTTTATCTAAACATTCAAGATAGATGAAAGGTGGGAGAAAAGATGGTTTTTTTATCCCCATAATACAGATGGCACAGGGAGATTAAATGACTTGGTCAAGGCCATACATGCAGTCTGTGGCAGAGCTGGGCACAGACCTAGGCTGACCATATTTCCTTGAGACAAAAACGGGACATTGGGATGGCAAAAATGGGACGTGGAGACAAGGGGCAGCCGCAACAAGCCGCCCCTTGTCTCCCCGCTCAGCAGCTCGGCGGGGAGACGAGGGGCAGCCGCAACAAGCCGCCCCTTGTCTCCCCGCTCAGCTGCTCGGCGGGGAGACGAGGGGCAGCCGCAACAAGCCAGCATTCAGTTTTTTACAAAAAAATAAAAACTATATATAGTTTATTAAAAACGGGACAAAATTGACATTTATATTAAAACGACGGGACGGTCGGGAAATATGAAAAAAACGGTACTGTCCCGTTTAAAACGGTACGTATGGTCAGCCTACACAGACCCAAGGTTGCCCAAGTCCCCATGAAATGCCTTACCCACAATACTAGACTGCCCCTTAGATTTACTGAGGAACCTATTTTGCTGAAGGTGGTATCATTATAATCAGCCTTATAGCTATGTCACTTTGGGGATAGGCTACAAGCCGTGGCATCAAAAGGTAGATACAAACATATTTTATTTATGTCTGTTTTTATAAATGAAGACTTTTATTTTTAGCAATTCAATAGTGTCAAGGTCAATACTATGGCTATACTAGCCATGGGTTCAATGAATACATGACATTTACATATTAGCACTTTGCCTAGTAAGAAACAGACTTATGCAATATCTTTGAGGAACAATGGAGAGATCATTTTGTGGTCAGGGAATGAGTTTGAGATCCGTGTCCATATCCTCATGGGAAAGGAAATGTCTAGCAGAGGGTAACACTGAAATTTACATCACATGTTCCAGATGAATGTTACACAAACTGCACATGTGGCAGGGTGGATTAGCATAAAGCAGAGGGAAGGAGACAAATGCATATGTAAACATGTTTTTGGGGAGATGAGATTGCAACTGATAGATTATTCATGGGCAGTGTTGTTCTTGCTTTGCAAGGTTTCAAGACAGCATTTAGACAACAACTGGGGACCAAAATGAGAGATGGAAGGGGACTAAAATAGTAGATGGACCCACCTGATTTGTATATCACCAAAATATCCACGGGTAATGCAGGATGCTGAGATTTTCGAAAGCTGCTTTCATCTAAAGAGTGAAAACAGGCATCAGCTCAAGTACGGGATATGCAACCTACCGAGCTCCCTTTAATCCAGGGCCCAGTGTGGGGTTGGGTCAGGATAGTACTATAAATAATGCAGATGTTGAGGCATGGCCAGTGGCTCTGAAGCTGTACAGCTCCCTTGGTCAACCCTCAAACATCAAAGGAGGAATGTGGGTTATAGAAGAAGCAGCAATATCTACTGCAGTGCCATGGTCACACAGGAAGTCTGGGGCATTGTAGCTCTGTGGGGAGGATTTCATTCCCTTCCATTTTGGTACCCAGATGTTGCTAAACACATGTGCACACACAGGCATACTCCATTTTGTTTTGCTGTGAGGTCCATCCTTGTGCCTATGCAATTCATTTTTCTTATGAGGTTCTTAGCCCACCGGAGACAAGGCCAACTGGTGAGATATGTCCAAGAGTTCAGTCGAGTGCTGGATGAGGGTCTTACTTTGGTTTAGAGGAGGAACCAGAAGCAAGGGAGGATGCAAGAGAAGATTTGCTTAGATCATAAACCCTTCAGGCCTGAGGCCATCTTGATATCATGTGTTTGCACAGTGCATAGTACGATGGGGCCCTAGGCCCTGATGGGAACCTCCGGGTGCTACTGTAATACGAATAAGAATTATTAATCATAATGATAATGTGAATGTTAAAAACAAAACAAAACAAAAATAGAAAACCAAAAAAAAAAGTCTGTGGACAGCCTGAAATTATAGCTCTGAGCAGTGCATGCATCTCTGTGGGGCATAAAAGTCCTAGACCAACTACTGTCTGTAGGCCCTGCCAACACTATCTTAATAGAGGATGCATGTGGCAGGAGAAGACTATGTCAGGCCTGCCCACTTTATCCAAGCAGATACTCTGGCTGCTGGGCTAAGGAGGCGGGGCACATTTGCTGCCAGGGTAACCTTTGTGGGGGGTGGGGAAGGGACCCTTGCTGCCACCCCTGAGGGGAATGGGGTCCCGCTGCCATTCCTAGGAGAGAGAAGTGGGGACTCATTTTGCTGCCCCTGCCTCTGTGTAACGGAAGAGGGACACTTCCACTATCACTCCAAATAAGGGGAGGACACATGGGGGAGGGGCAGATTATTTAAATCCCGATTCTCTTAGCCCCTCTATGTGCACTTTGCTACTTGAGGGACAGTCCCTCCCCAAGTATCCATGGGATAGCTAAACTAGCCTCCATCCTCTGCATAAATCAGTGGCCCAGATCCTCAAAGGTATTTTGGCTGCTAATTTCCATTGATTTCAGTAGAAGTTACACTCCAAAATACCTTTGAGACTCTGGGCCTAAATACCCCAAATCGGCTGCTATACCACACTTCAGAGCAGGGCTACAACTCTGTAAAGCCCCATTCATGCACAGTGCTACATAAATCATTTTGATCATATTATTTAAAGCACAAATCTACAGTTTCAGAACTTTATCTCTTCCCTTTCCCCTCCCTCCCCCCTGCTTCATTTCCTTTAGTAAGACTTGCCCTTCATTGCTCAGGTGTCACTCATTTTAATAAACACACATTTGATTATGTGGAGGCACAGGGGCCAGCTTGCCTTTGTTGATATTCTTTGTGGCGTAGTTAAATGTTATTTAGATGAAGTCACTTTCCAAGAAAATTACTCTCCGCAGGGAACTGAGAGTGGCAAAGTTTAAAAAAAAATTGGAAACCATGCAGTGTTTCTTGCATGTGAATAGCTGTGAGCAGGTGGTTATAGAATTTTAATGCTCTGATTATAACTTCTATTTTTATAAAGAAGTACAGTTACTACAGTTTGAAATATAGTGTCATTTTTTTATTTTGTTTTTTTAACTAATTACACATGGATTCTCTTGAAACAATAATATGCTTCAGACACTGATTTCTTACACTTAATATATAATATACCTGGGATGGAGGACATGTAAATCTTCAGAATACGTTTTCAGAATCAAAGAAGAAAGCTAGGGTTAAAACAATGTCTACAAGGTTGTTTTTTAAATCTTTAAATGTGAACTGTAACCTGTTTTTCATGGATTAGGAAGCAGAATGGAAAAACAACATAATAAGAGAAGGTAGCCATAGGACAGAGTAGTGGATTTGCCATCAGTAGGTTCTAGTCGGAGCCCTACTTAGCTTGGGTCAGTCACTTCACCTCTATTTCTCCTCCCACCCTTTCTCTGTCTTCTCTCTGTACAGAGTCAGGTGTTCAGGGCAGTGGTGGGCTCTTTCCAGGAGTGTGTGCTGTCTCAACACGATGGGGTGCTGATCTTGGTTGGGGCTTTTAGGGAAGAAAGAAAATAAGCATTGAAATCTCAGTCCTCACCTTTATTGGGAAACTGCTGAGATTTTCAAACAGCAGAGACTGACCTTAAAAGCTATTCCAGGTACTTTGGTCAGGCAAGCTGGTGCTGAACAATGTGGATGGAGAAAACTTTTTTCAGAGTCTCCAGATTTGTCATGTTGTTTTCAACAACTGTCATGGAATATATCATAAACAGAGGTCAGCTCAAATATTCCAGGAGAGGTGTTGGGTGTTGATTGCTGTCTGCTGGGCCTGATTTCAAGGATTTGCAGACCCAAAATGCCAACCAAAGCCAAAGGGAGCTGTGAATGCTCATTACCTCTGATAATCAATCCCACTGATAGGAGAAAACCTACTCCTATTGACTCAAATGGGAATCTTTTCTTAGTTTTCAATGAGAGCTAAATGGGGCCTTAGTTCTATATCACATTAACTGGTATCTGAAGTCTCAGGATTACTAGCAGGAGCCTCTCTTTCCTAGGAAACAAATGATCAGTTCATCATTCTACAGTACACTAACAGACCAGTCTTTCGGGTATAACCCTAGTGAAGAATGTGGTTGCTTAAACAATGTTTCAGACAGCCCTCTGTATGAATGTACAAGCTTAACTTTGTTGATCTCCCAGGCTTTCTTGGTTGCTATGGGAATTAATGGATAAAGATACAGTGGCTTAGGGCAAAACGCTACAGGAAAAAAAAAAGAAGTATTGACTCGAATTGGATAAATGTAATTGATGTACAAACAGCATGGCTTTAAAGGCTTTTCACTGTAGAAGTGACAGGTGAAACCTAAGAATAGGTAACTCAACAACTTCTGCTAACAAGATGCCTCAGAGATCAGTTATGGTCTGGAAATGCAGGGAGAGGGTGGATTTTCTACTCAAGTAAGGTTGACTGAATGGAAGAAAATAATACATTTATATTTCTAGACTGGAGGTGAGAAGATCTTGCTTTTTTCTGAAAGACTTTGGAAAATAAATTCTACAGGAGGACTCATGGTATCTAGCATAACTGTACTTTTCTGTACTAAAATCCAAAATCAGAAAAAACTCTTGAGCACATGAGTAATCTCCTTGACTTTGATTAAGTTACATTTAAAGATAAGCTACACACGTAAGTGCTCTGCTGAATCAGGCCCTAATGTAGTAAATGAGATGAAATAACAAGGCTGCCATTTTCAAACATTGGTGCCTAACGTTTGCCCTGTTCAGATGCACTGTCCTGCTGGGTGATCTTGGGCAAGTTACTTAATCTCTCTGTACCTCAGTTTCCTCATCTGTAAAATGGAGATAATGACCTCTTTGTAAAGCATAGAATCATAGAATCTCAGGGTTGGAAGGGACCTCAGGAGGTCATCTAGTCCAACCCCCTGCTCAAAGCAGGACCAACCCCAACTAGATCATCCCAGCCAGGGCTTTGTCAAGCCTGTCCTTAAAAACCTCTAAGGAAGGAGATTCCACCACCTCCCTAGGTAACCCATTTCAGGACCTAGGTATTAGTTGTTGTTATTATTATTAATTATTATTATTATTTTATTTTAATTAGGCATTTAAATATTTATTTAAGTGTCTAATATTAGAGCATTTCATTTGAAAGTTATTGGCCTATATCTTTAAATATACTTGGTTGGAGATGGTAACTCAACTTCCACTCCCCATCCTGAAAGCCCAAAGTGAAGTATCTCTAACCACAGTATGAAAGGGAATAATAAAGGCCAATCTGGGATTTAAAATATCAGGATTGATGTAAGTTTCTGAGCAGAGCTGTGCAAAAGCTTCATACATAAGGTGAAATGATTATTAATTATAATTATTCATATTTCACACTTCTACAGCACTATTCACTTGAAATGATCCTACAGTGCTTCAGAACTATATATAGAGATTACAGATGATGCCACCACTAAAACAGTCATCTCTGCCTAGAGGATGGCAGCCAACTGGCACAGAGTGCTGTGCGCAATATTGGACAGAAGGGGAAAAAAATTAAACCAAGGACTCCAGGCAAATTCCTACTCACAGAAAAAGTGTCATTAATTCTTTGCTGTCCACACAGAACAGGCAAGATCTTAAACTTGTAAAGGTGGGTTAACTAAAAAAGTTGCTTTAAAATAAAATCTGTACAATTGCTGAAGTTGCACCCAGATGAGAGAAGAGCAATTCTGGCCTGTGCGTTTACACTGCATCCCTCCTGTTCAACCATATTGAAAATTGTGATCTGTTTGATGTGATGTGCAGGGCAAAAATTCTTTGTGATGTAGCACCACACCGGAAAGAATATCCTGACGTTATTTAGGCAAGAAATCGGCATGAGTGAAGGTGTTGGCCCCCGAGTCTCATTTACACTCAGGCCACTTTATATCATTCTGGCAATGGAAAGGGCTTTTAACGTGGAAGTGTGAAGATCAGAGTTCAGATGATCCAAAGGGAGAACAGAAGGTTTAAAGCCCAAAACTAAGCAATTAAATCAACCATATACAATGTTTTTGTATAATAAAAATATACTGAGTGGGGTCTTTTACGAAAGCTAGTAATGTTCCATACTCAGTAATCCTTATGTTGAGAAAGGGAGAGATTGTGGTTATGAATTTGTTTATACAGAAAACTATGTGTGCTGGTGAAAGCCAGGATGAGACCTTAAGTTTGAGGGCTGGCTACCGGTGTCAAGGATCTGACCCATAGCTCCACAGTACAATGGCCTCCAAAGTCATAGGGCGGGTGGGACAGAACTCCTTACTGGGCTGGGTGGTTCCCAAAACATCACAGGAAGTCAATTACATTTACTGTTATGGGGTGAAATTCTACCCCCACCAAAATTCAACCCCCCATTGACTTTAATGGGGCTGGGATTTTAGCCATAATCATGTTTATTGCTGCCACTTTTTCCTTTTCCAAGAGGTACAACAAGAAGGAAAGTCTTCTGCTTAAAGTACCTTTATCATTTGTGGGGAGGGATAGCTCAGTGGTTTGAGCATTAACCTGCTAAACCCAGGGTTGTGAGTTCAATTCTTGAGGGGGCCACTTAGGAATCTGGGGCAAAAATCTGTCAGGGGACAGTACTTGGTCCTGCTAGTGAAGGCAGGGGACTGAACTTGATGACCTTTCAGGGTCGTTCTAGGAGATTGGCATATCTCCAGTTAAAAAAAAATTATCAGTGGAACTGCAGTCAGAGGGTCTATATTCCTTGGAGGGACTGTTGTTGTGGGAACACCAGGGAATGCAGGAAGTTAGGCTGGAAACAACTGAATGTATAGCCTAAACAGGATAAAAATAACAAAAGTTGGGTGAAAAGAAGCATTTTTGCCCCCATTGTACACATGGGGCACAGAGAGCTAATGGTATATTTACATTGCAGCAGTGGGGTAGGGGTGAAGGCTGCTCATGTTGACATACCTGCACTAGCTCACTAAAAATAACGGTGAGAATGCGGCAGTGAGTCCTTCAGCAACAGCAAGTGTGAACCCAGGGGTCTCAGGAGCCCATGTGCAGCCCATGCTGCAGCTAGCACAAATAAATCTAAATGAATGGCTATTCAGACCTCTGGCTGCAATATAGACATACCTTAAGTGACTTGTCCAAGGTCCCACAAGAAGTCTTTAGCAGAGCCAGGATTTGAATTCAGAGCTCCTGAGTCTCAATCCAGTGCCTTAACCACAAGGCCAAACTTCCTCTAGGACCATTTGGAAAATGAAATAGTAGCAGCTGAAAACGTCAGTCCATGAAGAAAAATGAAAAAGACAAGGGATTCAAATGGGGAACTAACTGAAGTAAAACACAATAAAAAATAATGGCACATTAATGCAATTATTCCCCTACGTGTCTCTCAGAGTGAGAATGGCTGTATATGTAGCCCTGTCTGCTATGCGAGGATGGCGATGAATAAAGACTGCACAGAATCTTACCAAGCTCAAAGCTAACTAACAAGAAGTACATGAATAACAGAAGCAAGTTGCAGCTAAAAGAAGAAAGTTAGAAACTTCCAGTGTTTAAAGTAAGACTACGAAAAAGAAATCATTGTGAAAGAATTCAAGAAAAGGGAAGAAACAGTAGCATAGCCAGGGGGGGAGCAGGGGGAGCGGCCGCTCCCCCACTGAGCAGAAGCAGCACCTTTTTGGTGCTCCAACGCCTTTTGCTCCTACGCTGCAGCCGGAGCGGAGCATTTTTTTTTGCTCCCGGCACCTTTTTTTGCTCCCAACGCTTTTTGCTCCAGGCACCTTTTTTTTAGCTCCGCTCCCCCTGTGCTCTTAAACCTGGCTACGCCACTGGGAAGAAAATGCAGCAAACAAAAAGAACTGGAAAGAGACCAATATTCTCCTCAAAAGAGGACTAGAACAGAAGACATAGCGACATTTACTTTCTAAAACTAAACTAGACCTGATGGTAAAACAAGGGTGGAGCAATTTTTTTGAAAGCTTTGCCAACTTCTTTTTGTCAAAATTCAAAATCTGGACACTGTTTTTCATTGACATTTCAACATTTGGAGAATTGTTGACCAGAGTTACATGTAGTGGAACATGAACATGTAATAAGAAGTCAAGAAGTAAGAAGAATGCAGGAATGTTAAGGAAACAGTGCTGAAATTCATTCAATGGATTTCCTATTAAAAAATAGGAGGGAAAAATGCCGCTAAGAAGCACAAACAAACAACAACACATGTTCTAGCTGGGGTAGCTGTGGAGAAGGAGCCTGTGAAAAGAGGAGATAGACAAAGAGAAGATAAAAAGGAAGCAAATATGGCAAAAAAAAGAAGAAAACTTGTTATTCCAAAATAAACTTGTAAAATGGGCGAAAGGAGGTTGGTTGATGTCTGCAATAATGCTCAAAAATGATGCTGATTCAAAGTCTATTGAAATCGGTAGGAGTTGTTCTCTTGATATGATGGGGCTCTGGCTGAGGTCCAAATGTGTGTGAGCTAGCTGGAGAATAATCTTTTGCTACTGTTAGTTGTCCACTGAATCTTTTCTCTGAGGACATTATAGAATGTGGATCGTCTTCAAACTGAGCTCTATTTATTGGTCACCTAAGTCACATGATCTTGCTTCTGTTCTGGATGACTGAACTGTTTTAAGCAAAAGAATTAAGACAGACAAATCACAAATAAGAGAGAGCCTCATTCCGATGTGGATACTGGTGTTTGATGAATCACTGCCCCCTTGCCAACATTTCAAATGAATGGCAGCCAGGTGTCAGGATGCTCACGGAAAAATGAACAGGAAGGGGCATGGATAACACTGAATGGAAACTAACACTGAATGGAAACGGGGAGCAGGATTTGCTTCTGTGTCGACAGACGCATTTTCCCATGAGTAAAAAGGCAAAGATAAAAGACCCTGCATTGCCAATCTGGAGCTCAGGCTCCTAAACTACCCCTCAATTGCCCTCCGCCCCCACCCCCCTGCACACACACACCTGTTGCCACTGTATTTAAATAAACTACAAGGCAGTTTGTTCCATAGTCCATGTTATAGAGAGAGCCAGACTGTAACCAGCTCTTGCATTGCAGGCAGAGCAGAAGGTAAGACACAAAGATCCTTCCCTCCCCAGTCCCCCAATCTCCACAGGGCTGGGAACACTCCCTGAGCACAAGGACCAAGTGTGGCCTACATTACTAAGGTAGGGAATGGCGAGAGGCAAGACGTGATGCTCCCTTTCCCCTGCTCTGCATCTGGCAAGCTTGGCCAATGGGGGGATGGTACACTGTACCCTCGCTAAGAGTGTGCTTCAAAAATCTGTGAGATATAATGCTCCCAGAGTTTCCACTGGGGCAGCAGTGAGGCTGTGCCAAACTCTCCGAATCTAGACACAGACATACAGGGCTTGATCCAAAGTCCATTACTTAATTTGGCTTCGGAACATTATTATCGGTACTGCAGCAGCATGTAGGAGCCACAGAGATGGAATTATTGGTACTGCAGCAGCATTTAGGAGCCCCAGAGATGTGCCGGGATCCCACTGTGCTAGGCGCTGTACAAACACAGAACCAGAAGATGTTTGCTGCCTCAAAGAGCTGACGATATCAGGCCCATATGCCACAATGGAGCTCAAAGTTCTTGGCATTTCAGTTACTCTGAATGTTCCGGCGTGTACATTGCTACTTTTCACGCTACCTGTAGTGCCTTATGCAGGAAGAAGAAGTGAAGCAAGTGAGCAGCATTACTGCCAAGTTATGATATTACATAGCCCTTGGAATTTGAAATGTACAGAGTCCGCTCTGTGCCCTGCCATGCTTCTTGGGAAGGAGAGATATGTGTTTGTGCCCATATATATATGTTCCTAATGACTTCTTTAAAATGTTGCAATTAATAGACGATTTCAGGATTTATATTCCTAGTCCTCATAAAACAAGTAAAGAACAGTATTAAACGATAAGCAAATGGGACCAAAATCAGGGAGCCAGTTTGTACAGGGCTAATATAGTATAGAAAGAGTGAAACGATAGTTTGGAATGAAGCAGTCTTTTCTGGAATAATGAATGTCTTACATCTACAGCAGCCGTTTAATGCGACTGATAAAATCTCTTAAAGGCAGGGGCTGTCTCTTACTATGTGTTTGTACAGCACCTAGCACAGATAGGCCCGGCTCTTAGTCGAAGTGTCTGGGTGCTACTGAGGGCACATTTCCATTAAAAAAACAACAACACTTGTGTCAGTGACTCAGAGCCTGGGTCAATTGATTTGGGCTCTTGGGGCCTGCTCTACAGGGCTATAAATAATAGGCATTCGTGCTTGGGCTTCAAAATCTGGTGGGATGGGAGGATCTCAGAGCCCAAGCTTCAGCCCGAGTGGGAATGTCTGCACTGCTATTTCTAGCCCCATAGCGTGAGCCCTGCGAGCCTGAGTCAGTTAACACAGGCTCTGAGACTTGCTTTGTGGTTTTTGTTTGTTTGTTTTTGCAGTGTAGACGTACCCTGAAATACAGTATAGTATTAAATACTATATATTACAATATATAGTACATTATATATCATTCATATTTATTATACATAGTAGTAAATTATATAGAATACATATACATATACTATGTATACATACACATACTATATACATACATGTATACTATATAAATAGTAATACATATCGTTTACAGTATATTACTATATAGAGTGTATAGTAATAAAAACCCATGAACATGTTTGCCATCAGTAAATTCACAGGGAAAATCTGTGTGCATAATAAATGACCACAAACCAAATAAAAAAAACACACCCAACCCTAGTCTTGTGCTTTTAGGGTGTCAAAGCACATTATTATTAGAAGCAATTTTGCAGGTGTTGAGACAACAAAGTGGCAGAAAACAAACGCTAACAGCCACTCTCTCCAGATCAATATTAGGGAATTGTTGCAGCCGTTATCCTGCAGCCTGCAGAAAGGGAAAAAAAATCACCTGTTTTGTGCTGCCAAAATAATAAATTGAAGCAGGAGATGTGACCAGTAAGCAACAGACCTATTAGTATGGGGTGAAAATAGCACTTTAACCACATACATTCGTTCAAATGATAGCATAGACTTGTAACTGTTGTGTGCACCCTTGTAATTTATCACAGACGGGGCATGAAATGTTCCAATGGTCCTTAATAGTCTATCTGAAAGTATTGTGGTATCTTACAAAACGCTGATGAAAAATACTGCATTTAGAGATTTATTTTGCCATTCATAAAGACAAAGGAGATAGCAGGGTGAAAGTGATTACAACTGACAGGCAAAACAAGAGCTTGGATGCACGAATGAGGAAAGCCAAATCAACTTCTAACTTCAGAGCCACTTCTGGATGTCAGGAAGCCGCACGCATAGGAAACGCCACAACACAAATAAGACGGGGTTGACTTAGGTTTCAAACATCTAATAGTTACAGTGTGGTGGGGGGGGCGGGAAGAAGAGGATTATTTGATGTGTTATCGGACTAGTTCTTGGAGATCAGTGCTGCTTCGGACTAAACTTGTCTCCAGGCAAATGTTGGGAATATTCAGAATTCACAATATAATTGATGTTTAAAAGTAAATGCAGGCACTGTGACCTACATTTTCTAATAACGAGGCCCTCAATTGCATCTGCAATATCGCCTTGACCAGTGCTTTGACTGGTGGGCGATACATAGTTTGTAAGGCTCTCAGGTACCCCAGTGATGGATGCAGTGTTAAGAACACTGACCAGATTTACAAAGGTAGTTAGGTGCCTAAAGATACAGATAAGTACCTACTAGGATTTACAAAAGTGCCTAAGTGAGTTAGGCACCTAACTCTCATTAAATTTCAGTGGGACTTTGGGGTTGTCCACATAGTGGGTAATGAGCTCTACAGGGGAGTGATGTCTAAAACTCTCTATATTAAAGCACACTAGAAAACCTTTAGAGCACACCAGCAGGGTCTACACAGACCAGTTAATGCACAAAATATCAGTGCATAACACTGGCGGGATAACCGTACTCAGAGAGTAGTTATTAATGGTTCCCAATCCTGCTGGAAAGGTGTAACGAGTGGGGTTCCGCAAGGGTCTGTTTTGGGACCGGCTCTGTTCAATATCTTCATCAACGACTTGGATATTGGCATATGGTGGGAGGGATAGCTCAGTGGTTTGAGCACTGGCCTGCTAAACCCAGCGTTGTGAGTTCAATCCTTGAGGGGGCCATTTAGGGATCTGGGACAAAAATTGGGGATTGGTCCTGCTTTGAGCAGGGGGTTGGACTAGATGACCTCCTAAGGTCCCTTCCAGCCCTGAAATTCTATGATTCTATGATAGAAAGTACGCTTATTAAGTTTGCAGATGATACCAAACTGGGAGGGATTGCAACTGCTTTGGAGGATAGGGTCATAATTCAAAATGATCTGGACAAATTGGAGAAATGGTCAGAGGTAAACAGGATGAAGTTTAATAAGGACAAATGCAAAGTGCTCCACTTAGGTAGGAACAATTAGTTTCACACATACAGAATGGGAGGAGACTGTCTAGGAAGGAGTACGGCAAAAAGGGATCTAGGGGTTATAGTGGACCACAAGCTAAATCTGAGTCAACAGTGTGATGCTGTTGCAAAAAAAGCAAACTTGATTCTGGGCTGCATTAACAAGAAGCAATGGGCTTAAATTGCAGCAAGGGAGGTTTAGGTTGGACATCAGGAAAAAGTTCCTAACTGTCAGGGTGGTTAAACACTGGAATAAACTGCCCAGGGAGGTTGTGGAATCTCCATCGCTGGAGATATTTAAGAATAGGTTAGATAAATGTCTATCAGGGATGGTCTAGACAGTATTTTGTCCTGCCATTGGGGCAGGGGGCTGGACTCGATGACCTCTCGAGGTCCCTTCCAGCCCTAGAATCTATGAATGTATGAATGTACCAAGTGCAATTTTGGTTACAGTGAATTTCCACTGAAAATAAATTTTTTCAATTGAGCAATATTATATAGAATGGGTCAGATCCTCAGCTATTTTTATGGGCCTGATCCACTGCCCATTGAAATCAATGGAAAGATTTCCATTAGCTTCAGTAGGTTTTGAGCCTGCAAATGCACATATGCTTAAATTTATTATCATGAATAGTTCCATTAATTTCACTGCGACTACTCGTGGTAATAAAGTTAAATGTGTATGTAAGTGTTTGTGGGATGGGGACATAACTTGTCTCTCCTGTTACAGTTTTAGCTATAGCGATAGATCGACAGAGCTCAGTATATTTAACTTAACAAAGAGAAGGTTAAGGGTGAGCTTATTACAGTGTATAAGTACCTACATGGGGAACAAATATTTAATAATGGGCTCTTCAGTCTAGTGGGGAAAGGTCTAATATGATCCAATGGCGGGAAGCTGAAGCTAGACAAATCCAGACTGGAAATAAGGCATGAATTCTTAACAGTGCGAGTAACTAACCATTGAAACAATTTACCAAGGGTCATGGTGGATTCTCCATCACTAACAATTTTTAAATCTTTTTCTCAAAGACACGCTTTAGGAATTTTTTCATGGAAGTTCTCTGGCCTGTGTTATACAGGAGGGCAAACTAAATGATCACAGTGGTCCCTTCTGGCCTTGGAATCCATGAATTTATAAGAAGCAGATACTGGCTGGATCACAGGCAAAACTGTTAAGGTTTTTTAAAGCCTTACTGAGCATTACAGTCTGAAAATTGATGGACAATTTGCAAAGCTAATACAATATAAAACAGCTTTACAAATAAAAATCCTATAGTGCCAACCAACTTCAGTGTTAACTTTAATCAGACATATTAAAAACCCCAATGCTTGTAATGTGTAATTGCATTTAAATACCTGTTTGAAGTGCTAATTAATTAGGAGGATTTTCATTTCTAAAAGCAGGGTGGTTGAAGATAATGAACACATTCTTAGAGACAAAAAAAAGAATCAAGAAGTTGGGAATTCAGCATTTCTCAGGGGCACAATAGAAAGGTAAATGCACTTTGCTTCTTTTTGTTTTTAAAGGTCTCGTTTTCAGCTTTAAATTTCCCCCTCATTTAGGCCTCCATCCGGCAAAGCACTTAAGCACTTGCTTAACGTTAAGCACATGAGCAGTCTTACTGAAGTCAGTGGGACTTACTCACATGCTTAAAGGAAAGCACTGAAGTGCTTTCCTGTACTGGAGCCAGACTGCTCAGCACTGTGTAGGACTGAGCCATTTGTTACTTAGCAGCTTGTTATATGATTATCACGTTTTATTCTGAGAATTAACTTCAGATGCTGTTGAGAAATAAGGTCACTCTTCATGCTAAACGCTATTATATACTGTCATGTTGCTAATTTTTTTTTAAAGCCTGTTATTTCCTATAATAAATAGTCACTTGTAACACAATGGCCAGAGTCATGTGTAATGTAATGCTTTCTGAAGAGTTATTTTTAAAACCATATAAAGGGATCACCTTTGCCTTAGAATGAAGACCAGGCTGCCTGATTTTTACTAGTCAGCTGATTGAAGTGTTGATCCTGCCAACACTTATGCATATGTGTAACTTTCTTTAAGTGAGTAGCCCCCCTAGAGTCAATGGAATTAGTCCTGGGGATGGAGATATGCATGTACATAAGCATATTTAGTATTGAGGCCCTGGTCAGATGGCTAGTGAAGAATCCGTCTTCACAAGTCTTATGGAAACTCCAGAAATGTAGGCAACATTTGTAATTATCCTGTAAAGTTACCCAGACCTTGAATGGGCAGTCAGTTTTACCATCCATAGACAACCATTCAGTTACACCAGGGCAGCACAATATAGAGCAGGGGTGTTTCTCTTCTGATGCAGCTCCCATTTAATGACTGCTGTGGATAGCCACCTGTGCCCTCTCTCACTAATTATTACTATAAGCATGAAGGGTGACCCTAAATTAATTAGCCTTGGTCTACACTAGAGAGGGGGGTCGACCTACGATACGCAACTTCAGCTACGTGAATACTATTGCTGAAGTCGGCATATCGTAGATCAACTTACCTGGCCGTGAGGACAGCGGCGAGTCGATCGCTGCTGCTCCCTCGTCGACTCCGCTTCTGCCTCTCACTGAGGTGGAGTTCCAGAGTCGACGGGGAGCGCGTTTGGGGATCGATCGATTGCTACCCGCCGATCCGGCGGGTAGTGAAGACGTACCCTTAGAGTCAATGGCACACTTCCATTGACTTCAGTGGGTGCAGGAAAAAGTTGTAAGACGTTAATCGCTATAGCATCTCAGTGCCAACTGGAGCACCTCTGAGTGGGATTATCCCTTTTTGCAGAGAAATGTATGCCCAGCAAAAATTTCAGCCCCTAAATGATAGCACCATGAACAGGAAAAAAATCTTATTGTGGCTGTTTATCATCCTAGGCTTCATCACAGCTACTGAGCCTAGCAGTTTGGTGAGTTTGGAAGTGCTGAGAATCCCATTGTGACACCTCTACATTCAGTTCTACTAATATTATTTCTAATCATAGAATCTCAGGGTTGGAAGGGACCTCAGGAGGTCATCTAGTCCAACCCCCTGCTCAAAGCAGGACCAACCCCAACTAAATCATCCCAGCCAGGGCTTTGTCAAGTCTGACCTTAAAAACCTCTAAGGAAGGAGATTCCACCACCTCCCTAGGTAACCCATTCCAGCGCTTCACCACCCTACTAGTGAAAACGTTTTTCCTACTATCCAACCTAAACCTCTCCCTCTGCAACTTGAGACCATTACTCCTTGTTCTGTCATCTTCTACCACTGAGAACAGTCTAGATCCATCCTCTTTGGAACCCCCTTTCAGGTAGTTGAAAGCAGCTATCAAATCCCCCCAATCATAGACCAGGACCCCACTCAGTTAGGTGCTGTACTATCGAAGGTGACTGTGAAAATGGCATCCTCACATGAAGCAGATCTCTGTGTAAAAGAGAGAGATAGACAGCGCCTCTCATGGACCGTCGTTTCCTAAGACCCCACGACTGGGTTAATCAAAAATGTTTCACCCTGCACCCACCATCAGGAAAAGCTCTACAGGACATGAGTGGCCAGTGGACCATAGTTTTGAGAACCATTGGGTTAAAGAGATACCCGCCAGAATCTCTAACTTAGATTGTAAGCTTTTGGGGACAGGAACGGTCTCTTTTTATGCATATGTACTGTGCCCAACATACTGGGTACAACTAAGAATAGCATCAAATTGTGACAGTTTGTTTTTCTGTTAAGTTATATCAAGTCCCTGCAGCACCTGCCAATGCAGCCTGGTTGCAATACAACCATGAGTAAAGTTGTCTGTTAAGATTTTGTCTGAGTGTGCTGCACATTCACACAGATTTTGCTAAAAGACAAAGTCAAGTGACAAACATATCAAGCAGCAGCGGTTTGCTGTTGGCACACCTTCCAGGACATGTCTTTCAAATGCCACATTCTTTCGAAGCTCAGAAGAATAGCCATCAATCTACCCAAGGCTGTTTTAAGACTTGTCCTCTGTGCTCCCAGAAATGTCCTACACTTCAGATCTAGCCTGATGCACATCGCATTACCTGTTCTTGTTTAATAATTATTTTGACTTCCAATAGCAGCTTGATAGTCAATTCTTCTGGATGTGGTTCACCTTTGTCAAAGGTTGATATGAACTTGTTTTACAACTAACAGCCCTATAGGTAGGTTTTGAAAAGATGATCCTCATCCAGAATAAATCCATATGGGCAATATTACATATGTCCATGTAGCTTCACTGGCTTTGCACAACAGTGATGCTAAACTGCAAAGTACTCTAAATAACACCATTTGTATTTCATGCATACTTTTATTGCCTAGAATTACTTGCACAGAGCATGTTCAGTTCATAGCAAATGCTGGATAACATTTTCTGATCAAAAATACCTTTACAGGGAGTTATTACCAATAGTATAATTGATAGATTATTGGAAACTCAAAATTGGGACTTTTATTGAAGCTATGCAACTAAAACAAACAAAAAACCCTCTCAAATCTAGTGAAAATTCACATTTTCATTAGTTTGCTAAAGAGGAGCCTCAATTTTATTGCCAAAACCGAAAGTTGTTTTGTCTGTGAAAGTGGAATGGAATTTTGCTCTTTTTGCTGCAAAGCCAAAATCAAAAACTACTTGAAGTGTAATTTTTTGTGCCGGAACAAAATCCTTAAATCCTTGTGAAAATAATCACTTTTTGCACTCAAACTTTGAAGAATTAAAAAATGAGCAGATTTGCAAAGCCCTGCTTGATTCATATCTCTGTGAAATAAAGTAACCCTGACTGTGATAATTTCTAAATGGGTTTTATTTCCAAGGTAGTGCCTTTCCTGCAAAAGGATCCTAAAGGGCTGCAATGAGAATACTAATACATTTGTTTTTATGCTGCAGGAGGAGAACAGTAAATGTTCCTAGCAGCGTGAAGCAGACATGATAATGGCAAAGGTAATTTTTTCAGGAGTCACTCTGTAGCATGCACTTCATCTTGCTGCACCTATTGGAAAGTTTTAGGCTGTGCTCACTGCATTGCTCCTGATTCCATATGTCTGTACTTATAGTTTGTGATTAAATCACCTCTCAACCTTCTCTTTGATACACTAAGTAGATTGAGCTCCTTTAGTCGCTGAGTGTATGGCATATTTTCCAGGTCGCACATCATTCTTGTGGTTCTTCTCTGACTCCTTTCCAATTACTCAGTTATCTTTCTAAAGTGTGGACCCCAGAACTGGACACAATAGTGATCTTTCCAACGCTGTGTACAGAAGTAATATCTGCCCCCTGCCCTTATTCAAATTGCCATGTTGCCTTCTCACCCCACTCCCTGGTACAAGTCCTCTCTACCTACTCAAATGTGAATGTAGGAGCCCTGGGATACTCCAGATTGATAGACTAAGGAGACTAAAGGCCTTGAACTTCCTCACCTTCCCAGTCTGGACTTTTAAAGTATAATTTAGCAACTAACAACAAACTTTGCTTAAAGAGGCAGATAGGGAATATCATCCTGTAGAGTTTATTAACTTAATCCTCTTGGTCAATTATATGAGCAAAAGAGCTTTCTGAGTAAGGGCTTTAACCTTTACAGAGCATTTTACTCCACTTTAACTTACTTATTTTTAGAAATAAAATAGCCTAATTATTTTATGAATACACTTAATTGCCAAAATGTCCTTGTATAAATAGGGAAGATGGCTTATAATTACTATCAGGTGTTCAGAAGAGAAATACCTGTGGAATCAAAAGTAGATGTTCTCTCTCTTTGGGTATTTTTAATAATAGGGGATGGTGATGAGAGCAAGTGATTAGCAAATTGTAATAGGAAAAGTATAGTTAATCTCTTCTGTTTTGTAAGGTTATGAGGCTCATTAAGTCTATTACTTAGACCCGACCCAAGGAGGTGACTGAGCTGGTGCATTATAACAGCACTGGCGGGGGGGAGATAGCTCAGTGGTTTGAGCATTGGCCTGCTAAACCCAGGGTTCTGAGTTCAATCCTTGAGGAGGCCATTTAGGGATCTGGGGCAAAAATTGGGGATTGGTCCTGTTTTGAGCAGGGGGTTGGACTAGATGACCTCCTAAGGTCCCTTCCAACTCTGATATTCTATGATTCTCTGGTGGCCCTGTCAGTTTCTGCAAATTTAAGCTTCTATTGAAAGAAAACTGTTGGTTATTATTAATTGTTATTATTCTTATTTTTTGTAGTAAAGTAGCAGACAGAGATCCCTACTGAAATTGAGTCCCCAGTATATTAAGCACAGTATACTCCTAAAAAGTGACCACCTCTTCCCTAAAAAGCTTACAGTCTAAGTAGATAAGACATAAAGAGGAAATATCATCCCCATTTTACACATGGGGAACTGAAGCTCAGAGAAATTAAGTCACTTATTCAAAAAGTCACATAGGAAATCTGACAGAATCAGGAATTATACCAAGGTCTCCTGAGACCCCGTCGTAACCACTGTACAATTCTTCCTCTAGAATTAAGTTTCTAACAGTAAAAAATTAAAGTTCGGATCCTCGCTTGGGAACTTCACGGAGTTGTGATGGTTTATACCAGCGGAGGTTCTGGATCCAAGCTCTGAACAGGAACTACTATAGTGCTGAGTCTGTAGCTGGACAACCCTGAACAATAGCTGTAAGGGCACAGTGCTGTCCTGTGTCTCTCTCTGTAGACAAAGGCCTTATGTTCAGAGGAACTGGAGAGGTTCTAAAGAAAAGAAGTGTAGGCCACATAGGGGGCTTCACACAGGAGAAGGGTTATTGGAATGGCAAAGGCAGTGAAGGAAAATGGGGAGCAAATCCACATGATACAGAAAGGTTTCAGAGTGGTAGCTGTGTTAGTCTGTATCAGCAAAAAGGAGGAGGAGTACTTTTGGCACCTTAGAGACTAAGAAAAAAAATGGCAATGACTGACTCGCTGAGAGCATTCTGCATGTTCAATAGCTCCCAAAGGTTTTCATATCTTGCCTATGGCTTGCTGGTCTAGTAGTTTTGTATTGAGCTGTAAAGAAAGTAAATGGGAAAATGGTCCTAGATCTCTTCACGGGTTTTTAGTTGTTGATTTCTTTTTGATTTTTAAACTCTGCCTGAGAGAAATCAGTGCCATTTCACTTAAGATTATATCTCTGGATACACACACTGGAATACCAAGAGTCACATCCCAAGTAAGCACTGATGACTGAGTTTAAATTCCTTATTAAGCAGAGGGTTTTATCACAGAAAGGTTGATATACCAATAACTGTATGTAGCAATGCTGGTGGGTTCCATGATAATCCCTTAACTCTATTAGGTATGTTGTCTTTGTGTGGTTTTCCCCCACTATTGCCATGTATTCAGATGTCCTTGCACTGGGAGTCAGATAACCTTGCCTTCAAATTGTATATTTGGTTTGTGCTATCCTTACAAGGAGGGAAGGATAAGATATGAGAAAATAAGTTTTGATGAGATAAATTCTGGTGTCCTAACAAAAAATAAGTGTTTTAAAATCCAGATGAAATGGCATGCTGGACCCAATCAGTCTTACAGAATAATCAAAAGTATGGGCAACAGGTCATTTGTAGGGTTTTTTAATTGTATATATTGTCTTATGAAACATTTATAAGATTTTTGACAATATCTAGGGAAGGATTATTTTCAATTCATTTTTTTTCCCTTCTGGCTTTGTCCTTCCGAAGTGTCCAGCTTGTTCGTGATTTATAACTACTGGTCTTTTAATCAGAGACCACACAGAAAATCAGCGATAATAATATCACTATTGTTTGTTTATTTCTTAGCTTTGGTTGTTTCTTCTTCTTTTCCATTTTAGATTACATAAATCTTACAATTAAACACACCAGCTGTCCCAAAAATGTCAATAATGACAAATGATCCAATAAGTGTTGAGTTTCTATCATTTTAGTGATTCAGACTGACGAACTTTCTTCAGAGATGTGAGACAGTTTTGTGTCATTATACCTGATTCCTTCCCCCCACCATTTTAACACAAGATTATTTGCTATTCATTGTCATATTTTTATAACACCCTCACCTAAGGACCTTAATTCACCTGAAATTTCTGACAAATCCCCACAGTACCCTCTTGAGATAGGGTAACTGCATCATGCTCATTTTAGAGATGGATAAACTGAGGCACCAAAGGTTAAGTGACCTCCCTAAAGTCATGCAATGAGAGAAAGAGAGAGGCTGTGACTACTGAGGCCTGGTCTACACTGGGGGGGTGGAGGGGAATTGATCTAAGTTACACAACTTCAGCTACATGAATAACATAGCAGAAGTCGACACTCTTAGATCTACTCACTGCGGTGTCTTCACTGAGGTGAGTCGACTGCTGACACTCCCCCGTCGACTCCACCTGTGCCTCTCACGGTGGTGGAGTACAGGAGTCAACGGGAGAGCGCCCGGAGGTCGATTCATCGCGCTAGTCTAGACGCGATAAATCGACCCCCGCTGGATTGATCGCTGCCCGCTGATCTGGTGGGTAGTATAGACATACCCTGAGACCACTGTAATTATGCATTTAAGAACTCACATCTCTGTCTATTATTAGTTGGCCTTGCACCATCTCTCATCAGCCTTTGGGTGGTTTATTCAGCTGTTACATGTCTAAATCCCAGACTGGGGCAGGGGCTACATTTGTTGTTTGTTTGTATGGTGTCAAGTACAATGGGGATGTTAGCCTTGTTTGAGATCCTTCTATACTAGTACAATAGAAATACGAAATAAATAAAACAAACAACAAATAAATAGCAAAAGCAGCAGCCAGTGACCAAAGCCAGAAGTCCCGGTCCCCTTCTCCAATTATCCTACCACAGTACAATGCAATGTACAACCACCTCCAAACTCACTTCTATAAATATAATTAGAATACTAATGGCTTCCATTGCCAAACAGGAGAATGTTGTGAGATACTGGAAGTTTTCCGGAAGCAAGCAGACATATGGCACCAATATTATGATTATTATGGTATCCCTTAGAAACCCTAATTGACAATGAGGACCCTATTGTGCTAGGTACTGGACAGACATATAACCTATACCTGCTTCATGTAGTAATCTGTCCCTCTTCAGTGGCATCTGTCCAGCTAGAGACTGAAGTGTCTGCTATAGTCTTAGCGCATGCAGTAGAGACACATACACTAAGCTTCAGAGGTTCCACCGTCAATCCTGCCCGTTGATGACTGGAGTCTGTTGGTATCACAGACAAGCAACAAAGAAGTCAGTAAAGCTTTTCAGGAATTTTTGGATACATTATTTTTTCATCTAAAAATGCCAGTTTGTCAAAACCAAAACGGTTTGCAGGAAAGGGTCGGTTTTGACAAATTTCTTTTAAAATATGTTGGGGAAAAAGTTTCAAAATGGCCTGTTTTTACACTTTAGAAATGAAAGATTCAGATGTTTCATTTAGAAATGTAAGCTAAGTATAGTACAAAATAAATTTTAGAAGGTTGAAATTGAAATCAGAATGAAATGTTTGAGTGACGTAAACAATTTTTTTTTGCAGCTTGCAAAATTTCTGAGATTTGAATTTGTCGTCCAAATTTGGGACAGAAAAAAGTTTCAAAATCACAACTAGTTTCTCGGGATGGGAAAACCATTTCCCACACAGCTCAAAGTCAGTCCCTCCTCCAGAAAGTTCACAATCTAGGTGACAGAGAGGACATAAAGTGGATGAAAAAGACAAAAGGTTTGGAGGTCAGTTGAAAGGAGGTGCTAACAATAAAACAAATAGGTTTAGTCCAAAATTAAAAGACTTAGCTCACCACTTACAGAACTAATACCAGACAGGAGCGATTTTTAGCCTTGAAGAGATGGTGATGTCCTTAATGTCCTTTGAAATTTCTATAAAGAATCCCTTACTGAGGGCCAGACCATGATGTTCTTTACTTTAATGAGACTGCTTTAGGAGAAAAGTGCTATTTAACAGCCTTATGTGAATTAGAACAGAATTCACCCCAGAACCAAAATAAATGTAAGGCTCAGATTTTCAACACTCCCACCAGAATTTGAACCATCAATTCCCATATAATTATTTTTAGAAAACCCTAAATTTAATTTTTTTTTAAAAAAATCTCAGATATTGCTATGTATAAAATTTTCCTTTTTCTCTTAGGTGAATTCTTCAATACCAAGTAGGGTGACCAGATGTCCTGATTTTATAGGGACAGTCCTGATTTTGGGGTCTTTTTCTTATATAGGCTCCTATTACCCGCCACCCCGTGTCCTGATTTTTCACATTTGCTGTCTGGTCACCCTAATAGCAAGACTTATGGCTTGAAATACGAATTTCCTTTCTCCTTCTTCTTGTGGAATTTTTGCCCATAACACCCCATTAGCTCAAAGGAGAATGATTGCTGAATTGGAAAACTCCAGCGTGCAGTAGAATGGAACAGCTGATTTTATTACCATCTTCCAGATACAAGAAGGCTACTATGAACAACAGAAAGTTGTACATGATAAAAGTATGCTTCTTACAGCAGTTGGTAGGTGGTCATCCTTGTTTGTAAGAAACAGCTGCATGAGACGCCAGTGAAAGTCTCCTTATAGCAGTATAGAGATTGTGTGTTTAAATGGAATATTTGCGGGTTTTAACTTTCCTGCATGAAGATTAAACTTCTACGGTAATGTATACATGTCAGGGGGAAAGCTTAAACAAAGATTACAAAAGTAAATGCATAGTCATCTACGAAAGCTAAACAATTACCATGGAACATGTAGGCATCATATTTTATTAAAATATATACACTTGTAATTGTATGCAATCGTTTGCTAATCTTATTTGTAATTCCTGCTTCTGTACACTTTACAGATTTTTTTAACCTCTTGGGCAGATTCAATTACATGTGGCTCAATAATTTACAATGTACAAAAGAATGAGCACAATTTGATAAGCAGAGCTAAACATAGCGGTGCTAGATGCTGGTGCTTTTTTATTCAACCAGGAGGAGCTTCTAGCTCAGCCCTGAGCTATTTTGTTGGATTAATAATATTGTTTATGTATTTTTAAAATTGAATTATCCCTCCTCTTTGATTTTTGTCTTCCAATTTGCTTTGACAATGAACTATCCTCTGTTGTATTGTTTTTTGGCTGACTTTTCACCTCTTGTCTCTTTTTAGGCCTGGATTTAAGGCCCCAATTGAGAAAAGCTTGTGCTTATCTGTAAACATGTGCTTAAATTCCACTGATTTAAACAGGACTTAAATGCATGCTTAAATGTTTTGCTGAGATGGGACTTAAGTGAAGAATTCCATGAGTGACTCAAGGTAGAGAACCTAGAGTCTTGATGAAACAACACAACTGTTCTGCTGATCTGTTTCCCTGCCACCTTCATCTTGTGGCAAACAAAGCTAAGTCACATGTTGTGAATCCTCAGAAGGGTGAAATTCAAGGTAGGCCCAGAATACTGAAAGAAGAGGCATTGTGGGATTGAGAGTTGAAGCTATTCCACTATGTCATCATTGGAACAATGCCCCATGGTGGGTGCTAGACAGCACTGGGCTGTTTTTCATGAGACACATAAAAACAAGGTCTATCGCCTGACTCACTGAGGTAATTAAAGATCTTACTTTGCCCAAGAGGAGGGTTATTAATCTGGTATTTCAGCCATCCCTTGTGATTTCCATGAACTACAGTATTCCAGAACAATACCTAAACTGTCATGCAGTGTAGCTGTTAAACTGCTGACTTGTTCCATTCAAGAGAAGGCTACATTTCAGTTCCTGGTAAAGAGATTCAATTATACATACAGGCCAGGATTTTGGAAAATGTGTGATAGTACATAAGAACATAGGAGCTGCCATACCGGATCAGACCATGGTCCATCTTGTCCACTATCCTGTCTCCAACAGTGCTCCATACCAGAGCTTCAGGGGGAGTGTGCAGAACTGGTTGATTACAGAGTGATTCACCCCCGCTTCCAGTAGTTAGAGGTTTAGGGTTGCCATAACCATGGATTTGTGTGCACCTATCCTCCATGAAATTATCTCATTCTTTTTTTAATCCAGTTATATTTTTGGCCACAACATCCTCTGGCAATGAGTTCCACAACTTAGTTCTGTGCTGTGTGTGAAAAAGTACTTCCTCTCGTTTGCATTAAATCAGCTGGCTATTAATTTCGTTGGGTGACCCCTGTTTGTTTTGTTTTTCATATTGTGTGAAAGGCTAAAGAACACTCCTCTGTTCACTTTCTCCACACCATTCATGATTTTATAGACCTCTATCATAGCCCCCCTTTGTCGTCTCTTTTCTAAGCTGAAAAGCACTACTCTTTTTAGTCCCTGCTCATATGGAAGCCATTACGTACCCTTGATCATCTTTGTTGACCTTCTCTGAATCTTTTCCAGTTCCACTACATCCTTTTTCAGATGCAGCAACTAGAACTGAACACAGCATTTAAGGTGTGGGAGCACCATGGATTTCAGTCCCTTTCCCAACATTACTGTTAGCCATTCGGAATGCTGCTGCACATTGGACAGAAGTTTTCAGAGAACTATCCACGGTGACTCCAAGTCCTCTTTCTTGAGTGTTAACAGCTAATTTAAAACCCATTATTTTATATGTATAGATTGGGTTATTTTTTCAAATGTACATTACTTTGCACTTATCAGTGTTAAATTTCATCTGCCATTTTGTTTCCCTGAAACCAAGTTTTGTGAGATCTTGCAAAACTCCTCAATCAGGTCAGATTTAACTATACTGAATCATTTTGTATTATCTGCAAACTTTGCCACTTCACTGTTCACCCCCTTTTCCAGAATGTTAAACAGCACAGGAACCAGTGCAGATCCTTGGGGAGCCTTGCTGTGTACCTCTCTCCATTGTGAAAACAGATCATTTATTCCTACACTTTCTTTCCTATTTTTCAACCAGTTACTGATCCATGAGAGGACCTTGCCTCTTATCCCATGACATCTTAGTTAAGGGCCTTTAGTGAGGGACCTAATCAAAGGCTTTCTGAAAATCCAAGAACACTATTGACTGGATCACCCTTATCCACATGCTCTTGTAACAGATGTAAAAGAAAGGCATGACTTTCTTTTACAAAATGCATGTTGACTCTTTTCCAACAACTCGTGTTTATCTTTGTGTATAATTCTTCTCTGTACTAGAATTTTAGGTACGGATATTCAGACACATGAAAGAGGCATGATCGTCATTAAATACTCAGCCCCCGACCTCTGAAAATTAGGCCCATTTCACGTGGAGCAAATTGGGTATTCAATATAATCAGCAACATTGGAAAATCTTCTCTTCAGAGTTGTCACCACTGAACAGCTATCTCTTTGCCAGTTACAACACACTGATATCTGGGATGCTATTGTTTTTTTCCCCCCCCCTTTACATCTGGGATAAAAACTAACTGCAGTAACTGTGTGGTACCATTCAGCAAATATTCACTTTTCAAAAGGGGGTATTCACTGTGCATGCGCGAGAGCCACCATCTTGACTAATATATCTGGAATTGAATTGGATAATTTAAAGAGCCAGATTCTACAGACAGGAAGTCTAGCTAATGGACTGGGGGAACAGGAAGTTGTCACCCAATTTAGCACCATGCAAATCTCTCTCTTGCTGAGGCAGGAGGCTTACATGGTGACCTAGAGTTTTGGGCACCCTGAGAACGCATCACAAACACACTTTTTTTCCCCCTAAAGAAGAAAATGCCTTAGCCCAACATATCCTCAGGATCCTGTCAGAGAAAAAGGAATCCCTTTTGGGCAACAGTTTGGAACATGTGCCCCATCCTGCCTCACAGCTTGTGAGCACAGCGTGGTCACTAGCTCTGATTTCCTCTGAACAGCTGCTGACAGACCTCATTGCACACCCTGCTTTTCTAACTGCCTCTGGTGAGCTCAACATCTGTTGTGGGTTTTTTTTTTGCTCATCCTGCCTTTTCTGCTGCCTACTCTTCTTCTGTATCCTTTACCCAAAATAAACAGAAAATATCAAAACTGTAACCTTTTCTTAGTGCCCAACCTTCTCACTTGTCAGTCTCTTAAAATCTAGTTTATCGGTGCTTCAAGCATGAACCTCAGTCAATCAGTAAACTGTATTATGTCACTGACACTTTCAGGGGTCATCCAGAACTCTGGGTGACCTTAGCAGAAGAAAGATTTGTTGGTGTGAAAATGAGTGATAGCCTCCTGTCACACCCAGTTTGATAGCTGGCCAAACAAACTCCCTTGCCTTGGAGGTAACACTTGATAAGCACAAGATCCTGGAAGAGTGTCCCCGTCAATGGACACTCACAGAAATTACAAAGCCTGTTGTCCAGAAAGACAATATAAACATCAGCCTGTTGACTCGGCTGAGGATTCACACTCTACTTTAACATATTGCACTGGGACAAACTTATGGTCAAACCAATAAGCTTATTAATAAAGAACAGAAATGTAAGTGATACTAAGCAAAGATACTGCCAACATGATCTTCTCGCTGAGACAACTACAAGAGAAATGCAGAGAACAAAAAAAAACCTACAACCCTCCATAGCCTTCATCAATCTCATAAAGGCTTTTGACTTTGTCAGTAGAAGAAGACTATTCGCGCTTTTAGAAAAGAGTTGATGTCCCCCCAAGCTCTTAAGCATGATTCAAGCATTCCATGAAAACATGTACGGCACAGTCCAATATGACAGCTCAGTGTCTCAGGCTTTCCAGATTTGTAGCAGGGTCAAGCAAGGCTGTGTACTTGCCCGAACTCTGCTTGGGATCTTCTTCTCCTTGCTACTGAAACAAGCTTTTGGTTCCTCAACCGAAGGAAGCTATTTGCACACAAGATCTGATGGAAAACTCTTCAATCTTGCAAGACTCAGACCTAACACCAAGACTTGGGAGGTCCGTATCCAGCACCACCTCTTTGCTGATGACACAGCAGTGACAACCCACACGGAAGACCATTGCCAAAACTTCATGGACAGTTTTTCAAAAGCCTGCCAAGACTTCTGGGTCAAGCCTAATAAAGATGAATATAATGTGCGAAGGAGTTGAGGAAGCACCCTTCATCAACATCAATGACTATGAACTCGAAGCGGTGAACGAGTTCACATACCTCGGGTCCACTATTGCAGTCAACCTTTCACGTGAAACAGAACTCAACATCCGCACTGGAAAAGCCACCACAATGTCTAGACTGAACAAGAGGGTATGGCAAAACAACAAACTGACAGAACACACAAAGATCTGTGTGCATCGTGCGTGTGTTATCAGCATACTTTTGTATGGAAGTGAGACAAGGACCTTGTACTCTCAGGGAAAGAGGCTCAACAGCTTTCATATGTGTTGCCTTCGTCTAGGGTGACCAGACAGCAAATGTGAAAAATCAGGACGGGGGTGGGGGGTAATAGGAGCCTATATAAGAAAAAGACCCACAAATCGGGACTGTCCCTATAAAAATCGGGACATCTGGTCACCCTACTTTCGTCAAACCTTTGGCATCTCCTGGAGGGACAGAATCACCAACACTGGTGCTCAAATAGGCCAGCATATCCAACATGCAAACACTCCTCAACCAGAGATCCTCTGCTGGCTTGGGCATGTGTATCATAGAATATCAGGGTTGGAAGGGACCTTAGTAGGTCATCTAGTCCAACCCCCTGCTCAAAGCAGGGCCAATCCCCAATTTTTGCCCCATATCCCCAAATGGCCCCCTCAAGGATTGAACTCACAACCCTGGGTTTAGCAGGCTAATGCTCAAACCACTGAGCTATGCCTCCCCGCAAATGAATGATGGGTGAATTCCAAAGGAAATCCTCTATGGAGAACTTGCATCTGGAAAAAGACCCAAAGGATGCCCAAAATTGTGTTTCAAGGATGTGAGCAAGCAAGACCTCAAAGAAATGGACATGGATGTGGACAAATGGGAAGATCACACTCAATACCTCAACCTTTGGAAACAAGAGCTTAACAAAGGTCTCCGGAGTTATGAGAGGAAGCCATCCAGTTTAGAAGAGGAGAAAAGAGCTTGTAGAAGGCAGAGCCCAAAGGGTCGAATCACCACCTTTAAATGTGACAGATGCGACAGAGATGGTCTCTCTTGAGTGGGTCTCTTCAGCCATGTTCTCAGGTGCCATAAAACCAACTGAGTAAATTCTTTACCTCTCAGGGGCGTGTCCCCAGGGTCTCTCAAAACTGAAGGATGCCTACTACTACTAAGAAAAGATAATAGAAACAGAAATGGTTACAAATACAACAAAAGTATAACATGCTTCTAAGAGACTACATATAACCTTAGCAGGCTCCAGTCTTGGACTAAAGAAGATTTTCACACCTACAGCCACTTCTCAGCATCACCAAGCCACATGGCTGGCGATCCATGCAAAGAGGGCTGACCCATTTGTTCTCTCAGTGATGGATACCAAAATGTATTTTCGCTTCACCTTGTATTTCCCCAAAACTCATTGCTTTGACACCAGAGACAAGACAACCTCCTGTGGCCTTGGTCTCTTAGAGAGACTTCACATTCCCCCAGTCAACCTGGCTTTTTCTACAAATGGCAATTCCTGTGTGTTGATTTCCCAGTGCATTCTAAGTATCCCATTATGCCTTGCATTTGCTGAATTTAGCATTTGACACAAGCAGAAAGGATACATCAAAATCAAGATACATCCATTTGATGTCTTAGCACAAGTTAGGGAAGTACCTTCACGGACCAGTACTTGAAATGCCAGTATCCAAAATAAAGATAAGGAAGGAACAGAACAACAATTTAGGGAACTGGGACAAACTGATGGGTTGGATTTTAGTGGCATACAAAAGTAATGTGTAACTTGTAAAATCATATAAATAATACCAGCTGAAATGTGTAACTTGGGGAGCACAATTTCTGTGTAAGGTGAATGTAACATCACTATACGAAACTGGTATCGTAAAGAAACTTTTTCCTTTACCATATTAATATACCTGACTGATGTTGGTTATTTGGTCTCTTGAGTATATTTCACAGTGAACCAAAGTGTGACCAAGGAATTGACTATACAATTTATCAACATTCATGTACCATTAATACATACATTTCAAAATGGTATTAATCCCCTAGTATGTTATCAGCTTTCATCTGTTACTTTACAAGACACAAATATAAACCCCATGTTTATGCATGTGCAATTTGGAAGGCATACTGCAATTCTTCAGACTGAAATGCTCTTTATATATTTAAGTTATTTTTTAAAATAAAATATAGTTGTGACACTGAGCCAGAAAGGGTTAAGCAACCAGCAGGCTAAGTGACCCAAGATCAACCTTTACAAACATATTAGAGAAGCCTTGAAATGGTAAACAGGGTTATTTCTTATAGATAGTTATCAAAAACATGTTAGATAGGCCAGAGTGTTGGAAATGCAAACTGGTATTATAGAGAATTAGAAATAAACACTAATTATATTTGCCTGTGTTTATCTATGTCTTGTAAAAACAACGTGATTTTATTAGCTTGTAGATAGTAAACTTCTATTCCTGTCTGTTACTATATTCTATTGATTCAGAGATCAAAACGGAATATTAGCACTTAGATAAAACATGTGGTTTAATAATATCATGGTCTTTGATTTCTCTTTGAAGTTTGTAGTAAACTACCGATGAACCTTTAGATGGTTAATGGCTTTATGGTAATCAGGTAAGTAGTTGCACTGTGTATACATAGGAAATAGGAATTAACTGTTCAAAATAGGAATTGACTGTTCAAAGCAACCATGTACATGACCTAGGCTGTGTGTTACCTGCAGTCAAGAGGCTATCGCAGCCTGCTAGAGATCTATAGAAGAATTTTGGGACCTGCTCCTTTTTTCATCTTACATCTGCTTGAACCTTATCAGGGAGGCAACCATGGTCACAGTAGTCATAATCACGTTATAAAAATTAAAATTCTGGTTCGGTTGTAGGCACTGTTCCCTCTAAGCTGTGCATGTGTGCGCGCGCATACAGATCCTAAACTCCGCGCACACGGCAAAACACCACGCGCACAAGAATTTGCATAGGAGACATTTTTTTGCGCACACGGCCTGTCAAAAATTAGAGGGAACATTGGTTGTAGGCCAAAAAGAGCCTATTGTTATAATATGCATGTACGTTCTGAAGACATGTCAAGCTCCCTTTCCCTGACCTGGGTAGTACTACTGACGATATGAAGAAACCATCTATCTGATAATAGCAAGAGACTCAGTCTTTCCAACCATCCATCTTCTCTCCCAGTCACCTCAGAATAGAGGATTTGACCCCCAGTAACTCCGGAGTATTCTATATAATAGCCATGTTGCATTATGAAACCGTCTGTCTTGACGTAAGTCATGAGAAATATCAGTATCCAGAAAATACTAGCTCTGAATCAGCCATTGGCGCTTGCTTAGCATCGCTCAGAACCATGTTCTCCAGTGTAGCAAACTTATTTTTCAAAGGGATTCTTTTAATTTCTCAATACCCTCTGTGTATTCCCAGGAATGACATTCATGCTTGAATTAAGAATTATGTTCAAATTCCAATCACCCACCTGAGTGATCAGAACACTCAAAGAAACAATGAAGAGTGACACAGCTCATCTAAAGGAATTGAGTGACAGAAGAATCAAAGCTCCAGCAACTCCCTCATCTAGGTGATTCGAGAGGGCAGAGCACTTCAGCTCTGTTCACTGATGGATTACCTTCCTGAAAATAACCTGAAGTGACAAGGCTTTGTGGTTTATCCCATTCACCTCCAATAACTATCAGGTAACAAAGAGGGTTTGGGAATGTGGTAGCAGAAAAGTTGATATTTTTGTAGTTCTGCTCGGAAATGCTGTATTACAGTCAATAGTTACCTTTATTTTTTAAGTATTTTAAAGTTTTATATTGAACCAAATTATTTCCTCACTCTGTGCCAGAATAATATGGAGACAGATGTGAAAGACATTTCATCCGCCTCTCCCTGACAATGCTGGATTATTCCCTACAGTGAATGTGCCTGTGTTTCATCCAGACTGGTTTTAAAAGTCAGAAATAGTGGCGCTTCCATGACTCCCTTTGGGATGCCCCTCTGCAGCGGACTAGATGCAACTATCAGAAAGTGGTCCCCGATGTTCAGCGTAAATTTTCCTTTTCTTAATTTCATCCTATTCCTTCTAGTTACACGTCCTTGTACAAAAGGAAGGAAGTTAAAGCCAAATAAATTCCAATTAGAAATAACATTTTTTAACAGTGACGGCAAATAACCAGTGGAAGAAACTACCAAAGGAAGTAGCAGATTCTCCATCTCTGGATGTCTTCGGATCATGACTGGATGCCTTTCTGGAAGATATGCTTTAGCCAAACACAAGTTATTGGGCTCAATACAGGGTAACTGGGCAACATTCTAGGGAATGTGGTATACAGGAAGTCAGGCTAGATGATCTAACAGTTCCTTCCAATCTATGAGGTAGAATTTATAATATAGTCCACCGTGGTGGCTGTCCTCTGTGGCAAGTCATGGTGGGAAAAAAGGGATAGGAACTTTACTATAAAAATAACTTCTCAGGCTGAGCAGAATCTGAAGGAGAGAGACTGCAAAGAGACCCTTTGGGGAACAATAAGAGCTTAACGCAATATAAACTGTGGCTCTCAAAATTTCAGTGCTGCTAGTTTCTCCTAATTGTCTTTATTTCTGTCTCTACTTTACCAGTGCTTTCTTTCTGTTTATGTGTTATGCATATATGTCTCCCTTGGTGTAAAAGGACTGCGTTTTTTGGATAGAAATCATGATTTTAACTTAAATAAATATCTTCTTAATTCGCACCTACATTTCCACATCTCTTCTCCATCCTGCGATACAAGGCATTCAGGTGACAAGTCCTGGTGTACCAGATGATGGAGTAACATGGGTGGAAAGTCAGTGAGAGGGGGAGAAACTACTCTTGATGGCAGAAACTACACAGAGTTTGGTGCAATTGTGTGAAGGCAGTGAGAGGGTACCTGTCCTAACTCAGATGAAGGAGCCAGGAGGCCAGTGGGTGGAGACCAGAACTTTCTGATGAAGGCTATTGCTGTGGAAACTGGCAATTGGGAGGCAGAGAAGACATTTCAGGAAAGATTAAAAATAAAACTTCAGAAGCTTTTCTACTCACCGCCAGCAGGCTATTCTGCTCCAACAGCCAGATCAAGAGTGCAGTCTGCCTCATTCAATCTGCACTGTAATCATAGAATCATAAAATCCCAGGACTGGAAGGGACCTCAAGAGGTTTTTCCTTATGTCCAACCTAAACTTCCCTTGCTGCAGTGTAAGCACATTACTTCTTGTCCTATCCTCAGAGGTTAAGGAAAACAATTTTTCTCCCTCCTCCTCTTAACAATTTTTTAGGTACTTGAAAACGATTATCATGTTCCCCCTAAGTCTTCTCTTCTCCAAAGTAAAAAACCCAGTTTTTTTTCAATCTTCCCTCATGTTTTCTAGACCTTTAAACATTTTTTGCTCTTCTCTGGACTTTCTCCAGTTTGTCCACACCTTTTCTGAAATGTGGCACCCAGAACTGCAGTTGAGGCCGTATCAGCATGAAGAAGAGCAGAAAAATTACTTCTCGTCTATGGTCATGCTTTCAACACTCCTGCTTACATATCCCTGAATGATGTTTTCTCTCTTTTTTGCAACAGTGTTACACTGTTGACTCATATTTATGATCCCCACAATGATCCCCAGATCCCTTTGCGCAGTACTCCTTTGCAAGCAGTCATTTCCCATTTTGGATGTGTGCAAATGATTGTTCCTTCCTAGGTGGAGTACTTTGCATTTGTCCTTATTGAATTTCATCCTATCAACTTCAGGCCATTTCTCCAGTTTGTCCAGATCATTTTGAATTGTAATCCCTATCCTCTAAAAGAACTTGCAATCCCCTCCCAGCTTGGTATCATCTGCAAACTTTATAAGTGTACTCTCTATGCCATTATCTAAACAATTGATGAAGATATGGAACAGAACCAGGTCCCTGCAAGACCCTATCCAATATGCTCGTCCTGCCTGACTGTGAAACAGTGATATCTACTATGTGGGAATGGTTTTCCAACCCGTTTTGCACCCATCTTATAATAGTTTCAACTAGATTGTGTTTCTCTAGTTTGTTTATGAGAAGCTCATGTGCGACAGTAACAAAAACCTTACTAAAGCCAAAATGTACCACATCTGTCACTTCCCCCTATCAATAAGGCTTGTTACCCCATCAAAGAAAGCTATTAGGTTGGACTGACACAATTTGGTCTTGACAAATCCATGCTGACTGTTACTTATCACCTTATAATCTGCTAGGTGTTTGCAAACTGATTGCTTAATTATTTGCTTCATTATCTTTCCAGGTATTGAAGTTAAGCTGACTGGTTTGTAATCCCCCGGGTTGTCCTTATTTCCCTTTTTATAGATTAGCACTATATTTACCCTTTTCCAGTCTTCTGGAATTTCTCCCATCCTCCATGACTTTTCAAAGATAATCGCTAATGGTTCAGATATCTCCTCATTCAGCTCCTTGAGTATTCTAGGATGGATTTTATCAAGCCCTGGTGACTTGAACACATCTAATTTGTCTAAGTAATTTATTTGTTCTTTTCATATTTTAGTTTCTGACCCTACCTCATTTTCACTGGCATTCACTATGTTAGACGTCCAATCATTACCAACCTTTTTCATGATGCCACTTTCCCTCACCAACCTAGCCTACCTCAGTCCGTGCATACCTGAGTGCTGGAAGATCATTATTCAAAAGTTTTATTACCAATCTCCCTCCCTCAAACAAAAAAAACAACCTATTGTGCATGGATGAGATACAGTTTTCAAACTCTTATAAATCAGCTATATCTAACCCAGCTTTCTCTAGTGTAAGTGAAAACACTTTTACAGCCGATTGACTACCAACCTGCCAAATTTCAATTTTCAACCTCCAACATTTGGGGGCTAAGGGTTCTCAAAATAAGAATGATTTATTTATGTATTTTTAAATAAGTGCATGCATTTTATAAAAGTGCATTTTCTCATTACCCCCTCCTCCACTCTCCTTATATTAAAAATTTGCTGAATTGTTTCTTTGCTAAAATTTTTGAAGGAAAAATTCGCCCTTAGGCTGAGATGAGACCTGGGGAAAATTTCAGGCCCTGATCTTCAAAACAGATCTCCTTGACTTGTCTGATGGGTCCATGGGTAAGAGATGTTAGAGTGGGAAAACAGTCTCCTCATTCATTGATAAATGAAGAGGTCCAGAGAAAGGGATTTTTTGTTAAAAAAACCCACCAACTCTGATTGTTTCATACATCCTTTCAGCACAGCAGATTATCCAAGAGGGCGATTCTAACTGCTAACCCCGCTCTAAGCATAAAAACCAAAAGAAAGAAAAAGTGTGGGGGCTGCATTCATAAAATTCAATGAGCTAGACTAAACTGAAAGGATGCTTTCACAAGCCTCCCTCTATTCATTTCCTGTCTTATTTTCTCCTTTTGTCATTCCCCTTTCTGCAGCCCTCTCTCCCCATAGACACCAGAAAACAGAATTAATTTAACACAGAGAGGTTTTATCAAATCATAAATAACTCTGGAGCTTCCACTTTCATACTCCATGGTTCTTTGTATCTTCCTTATTTACTCAACAAGAACAACTTACCCTTACTAGGTCAGAGAGAGAGGGCAGCTAGATTCACCCATCTGCAACTTATAACAGTCATCCTTTGTTCTAGAAGGAACATAACAGCATCTTCCTAACGTCACTCTTGCTTCCATAGTAGTTGAAACCTGAGACACAGCTACGCTTATTCCCCATCGCCAGATATAGTGCCAAATGATATGGGTGCTGACTGTGTAACTCTATCTAAGGTACTTAGATATGGCCTCCGTCACCGTAGCATCTGAGAACTTCACAGTCTTTATGTATGTATCCCCACAACACCCCTATGAGGTAGGGAATTGCGAATATTCACATTTTATAGATGGGGAATTGAAGTACAGAGAGGATAAGTCACTTGCCCAAGGTCACACAGTGAGTCTTGGCAGAACAAAGGTTTGGACCCAGGTGACAAGATAGCGAAACCAACTTCCATAGATTTGTCATTCATCGTCACCTGCTCCTTTCCAAAAAAAAAAAAAAAAAGAGTGTAACCATCATCTTGTTCCTTGAGCTCTCATTCTGCTGCACGTTGGATCTCGCTCAATGCAGCAATGCTGATGTCACGTCTCTTGAGTTCTCTTGCCACAATTGCTGTTCTTTGCGCTGGACGATTACTTTTCAGGTTGTCCCTCAGGATTCGAACGTTCCAGGTTCCAAATTTCATTGTTCAGTTTCGACCGCAATAAGGTCATCCCTCTGAACATATCCAGTTGGGGGAAGGCAAAGCAGACTAAGCTTAGGGCATCTTTTCTAGCTTTCCTCCCCACGTGCGGTGAGCTGGGTGAATCCTAAAAAGGACTGCTTAGTCATGGTTGCAGCTGCTACGTTGAACTCCTGCCTCTTTCCAAATGCAAAACCAGCTATCTGACAGCTGTCACCTGCATGTCGGTCCATGACTAGGAGGTTCTTCTGGTCATCACTGTCCTGCTCCCGTTGCCACTCGCTGATCCTTTGTGCTACATACTGTAGAAACATAGAAGAAAAGGACCTGGTCTACACTGGGGGAGGGGGGGGTGGATCTAAGTTACGCTACTTCAGCTACATGAATAACGTAGCTGAAACTGACGTACTTAGATCTACTCACCATGGTGTCTTTGCTGTGGTGAGTCAACGGCTGATGCTCCCCTGTTGACTCCGCCTCTCGCTCTGGTGGAGTACCAGAGTCGACAGGAGAGTGCTCAGGGGTCGATTTATCGCGTCTAGGCAAGACGTGATAAATCAACCCCCGCTGGATCAATCGCTGCCCGCCGATCCGGTGGGTAGTATAGACATACCCTAAGTGTTAGGGAAGAGAGAACAGGTAGATACAGGGGAGAGAGCGGGGGGAGCACCAGGAAAAATGAGACAGTATTGATCAGGAGGATCAGCATTACTCACAGCACACCAGCTGAGATTCAAGTGAAGGTCCAGCTTTTAAACTGACCTAGTGTTTAGTGGGTTCTGATTCAGTGTCCCATTCCAGAGATGGCACAAATCCTGGAATTTGCATCTGGGTTTAGATTTCAAAGTTCAGACCTGAACATCCCCAAACTTTGGAGTTCCCATTAGGTTAATTATGTAGTTGAGCTGATCAGGGAATTCAGATCTGGGTTGTCCATTTGGATTTTGAACCAGCGGTTACGTTGGGGATAGTTCTTATTTATGGTTCCACTCTATAGAGATATATCCATGTTTTGACTTGGGCCTGAGTTTTGGTTGGTTTTTCTTTCTCCCTCACAATTTAGGATCTTCAGAGTAAAAATGAAACCTAAACTGAGGCCCATATAAAAAAATACGGATATACTTCTATAATGTAAGAACCAAATAAACCTCATCACCTTTCACTCCAAGTGCAGGTGCATTTATTTGACCCACTTTTTCTAATATGAACACAAAGCAGCATGTATATATGTTTTTGTAGTTTGAAAATATATATATCACTCCACCACATACGCGATCCTCTCCCTTGGAAGGGGATGAGAAAGAAAAGAAGCCATATGTGGCAGATGTTAGTTGTGTCACAATGTATGACTAGAAGGCGCACGGAGTTTTATGGTAGTCAGGGTAGTATGAGAACCTATATAGAATAGAACTTTCTTATTCAGTTACACTGATGTAAGATGAAATCAGAATCTTGCACTGAGGCCTAATGCACATATACCTTAGGGAGCAACGTTAAGGTTACTCTTGCATTGTTAATGTAATTTCCAGAATTCTGAGTGCTTCACTCTGCACCTTTATCATTGCACTTATAAATGAAATGTAAAACAATTCATCTGTATTTTAACCTTGGCTTTAAATAATCTTAATTTTAACAGTGAAATGTGAAAGAATCTTTCATTAATGAAACATTTGTTCAGTACAAATTTTATTAGAACTGACTGTAAATTATGCAGAATTGATACCCCCAAAATTGTCTCTTAAAACCCACAATTTGTATTTCTAAAAAAATTATTGCACAGAAAAAATGAGCTGGTGAGTGACACAAGAGGCTATTATTAATAGACATGAATGCTTGAGTGTTGTGTGTGTGTAAAATATATGCAGGGAAGAAGCTATTTGTTCATGATGTTTCAGAGCCTAGTGATGTGAGGCATGAAAATCACTGACCCTATGAAACTGAGAAGCAAGGCTCAGGTAGGTGATTATTAGTGCTGTGCAAAATATTTTCTTCATGAAGCAAAAGCACTGGAATTTGCTACCTTTTGTGCATGCATGAGTGTGTACTGGCTTTAAGATGCTGGTGAATCAGTTCTTTTTTACCCCCTGGAGCTTTGCATAATTCTGTGTCAGAGGAGAAGTGACATTCACTCCTTCTGTCCTCCCCAAAATAACTGCTTTTTTGTTTAACAAAGACTGAACCGGTGCATTGCCGGGGGAGATGGGCTGAGTTGGAATTAACGTGTTGCATCTCTTACTTCCACTTGGCCAAGTTCAGCCGTACAATAAACTGACCCTGATGCCAGGGCCACAGAAGTAGAATCGGTAAAAAAAAAAAAAAAAAAAAGAGGCAAAAAAAGCTTGTTTCCAATTACTGTGTGCCCAACCACACAGTAGAGCAACACTGATGTAAGTGACTCTCTGATGAAGTTACGGTATTTTAATCATAGAATCTCAGGGTTGGAAGGGACCTCAGGAAGTCATCTAGTCCAACCCCCTGCTCAAAGCAGGACCAACCCCAGCTAAATCATCCCAGCCAGGGCTTTGTCAAGCCTGACCTTAAAAACCTCTAAGGAAGGAGATTCCACCACCTCCCAAGGGAACCCATTCTAGTTCTTCAACACCCTACTAGTGAAAAAGTTTTTCCTAACATCCAATCTAAAACTCCCCCTCTGCAACTTGAGACCATTGCTCCTTGTTTTGTCATCTTCTACCACTGAGAACAATCTAGATCCTCTTTGGAACCCCCTTTCAGGTAGTTGAAAGCAGCTATCAAATCCCCCCTCATTCTTCTCTTCTGCAGAGAATGGCTCAAATAAGGTTCCCCCTGCCCTTTCACTCCATACCAACAGACATAAATTCATGGTAAGTCAAAAAATATAAATCTGAATGAAGTCACCAGTTAAATTTAAGTCAAAAATTTGGTCCAGGATTGTAAGAAAACTAGAACCAGTTGTAAGAGTCACTGAATTTTTCCTTTTGACCAAAGTCTTTGAATTCACAGGTTGGTTGTGAATAACATATGTCATATGACTTTGGTTCTGGATCACTGATTGATTGCATCTGTGCTGTATGGTTAAGAGGGTTGCCATTGTGCTCATTTTTGTGAGCGGGTTCTGCTTTTCTTAGTGCTGTGTGACAAGATGGCCGATGTTAGTATGGTGGGTTATGCACTTTTCTTGGTGTGGGGCTAAGATGCCACCCTTTGCCCCTGCTCTTGGGGTGCCGAGGGCCCCGCTAGTGGTCCAGGAAGGTGGTAAAGGAGGGAAGCGGGGAAAGGGTTTGCTCCTCACTCTGAGTCCCAGCCCCTCTCAAATAAACCCCTGTGGGTTCTTACCCTCTTCCCCCTTGGGTGAGGTACCTTCAGTCCTTAGACGCTGGGGCAGGGTCCCCCTTAGTTCAGTTCTCTGGTAGTTCCAGTCTCACAGCACACCTCCAAGCTCCAACCCTCTCTCCCTCCTTCTCCTCCCTGTTTGCCTGAAGCAGGGGGGTTTATTAGGTTCCTGACAGGACCTTAATTGACTGCAGGTGCTCCAATGAACCTGTAGCCACCCTCCCTAGTCTACAGGAACCACGCCTTAATTAGCCTAGGGCTTATATATTTCCCCTCTCACACTCTACTAGTGCTCCCTGCCCCTTCTGTATCACAGCTGCTATAAGAAAAGGAAATGAAGTCCAGATCCTCAGCTGGTGTAAATCAGCATAGTGCCATTGACTTCTTTTTCTGCTGTCACTACATGTAAATATCCATATGAAGATGCACTGTCAAGGCCAGAGGCAGGTCAATGCACGAATAACCTATTATGATAGGTACAATGCCAAATGATCCAACATTTGGGGGGATAGCTCAGTGGTTTGAGCATTGGCCTGCTAAACCCAGGGTTGTGAGTTCAATCCTTAAAGGGGCCATTTAAGGATCTGGGGCAAAAATTGGGGATTGGTCCTGCTTTTTGAGCAGGTTGTTGGACTAGATGACCTCCAAAGGTCCCTTCCAACCCTGATATTCTATGATTTCCTCTGCTAAATAGTTCACTCTGAAGAAAGGCAATAGATGTCACCATTTGTCTGGGGGGAAATATTGTTCTAAGGAATGCAACCAGGGACTTGCTCCATAAGAAGGGAGTTCTTGATTAAAAAGAGCTGCTCTTCCAAAATAGTATGGTGGGCCTGAGCAAAAGCCCAAGCAAGTCAATGGAGTGGCTCCCATTGACTTTAGTGGGCTTTGGCATGGGCTGTTGATCAGGCATCTAATGAGTTAATATACATTCCTTCAATTAGAAGAGATCGGATTGCACTCTGTCTCTCTCCTTTGAGATTTGCCAAGATTTTTTATCCTAATTAATTCCCCCAAGACACACTTTTGAGTTTGATAGAAATTCTGTTATGAATATATTTCCCACTGTTTTACAGAATAACTCCCAGAAGCCGTGCAAGTCATGAGAGGACCACCTAGAGTAATGAAAGGATGCGATCTCTTTGGAGCATTTGATATAGCTATCCTGAATGATTCTTCCCATGATGTGTGTGGGGGGGCAAAGGAGGGGGTATTGCTTCTGTTAAAAGGTAATATTTGTGTCTGTCTCTCTTAAATCATTATTCCGTGAGAAATATTATGCTGCCCCCATTGCCTGTGTTATGGTTGCACCGTTCCAAAATAGGAATGGGAAATAACTATTGATTTGTTGTGTAATTTTTATTTCTACTTCATCACATTTACATACTATGCTACTTGTATGTTCCTTCCTGGACATTATAAAGGTCTATGTCCATTCTCTCTCTCAACCCCAGTACAGAATTCATCAGAATGTTATACAAAACATCCCATGGTTTCAAATGGGTTCATTTCCAAGGCACATCTGTGAGGAATACAAACAGAAAACCCAATGGCCAGATGCTCAGCTGGTGTAAATCAGTATAGCTTTATTTACTATTGGAGCTACACCAATTTACATCGGCTGAGGATCTGGCCCAGAACCTCATCAATAACTTGTATTTCCAGCCCAGCTAAAACACCAACATTCTTGCTTATTTGAAAACAAAGGACCTTTTAATATGAGTCAGACTCTTCTGAATTGTCTAGATATAAAGAGCCAAATGCTCCTCTCACTTTGATTGGATCACTTCAGTGGGATGATCCCAGTGTAAAAGAGAGAAGAATTTGGACAATGGTTGATTTGGATGTGGCCCGGGCTGAGGGATGTACTGGCCTCCCTTCCCGCAGCCCCCATTGGCCGGGCACAGCAAACCGCGGCCAGTGGGAGTCGCGATCCACCAAACCTGGAGATGCGGCAAGTAAATAAACTGGCCGGGCACGCCAGGGGCTTTCCCTGGACAAGTGGCATCCCAAGTTTGGGAAACACTGATCTAGATAATACTTAAGCCTGCCCTGAATGCACGGGATTGGAATAGAAGACCTCTCAAGGTCTCTTCCAGTCCTATACTTTTATGAATCTATGGTTCTTCTTCCTCCCCATCCCATCTGAGGTGAACAGTGCCCCTAGGGGAAGAGGAAGAAGCACAGAGACTCTATCGCTTGTGAAGGTTGCAAGGGGCCAGATGAAGGCTTGATTTGTCTCTATCTCCATGCATTTGCATACTCACACAGGGGCCAGACACAGTGAGGTCCAAAGTTCACTGAATTCTCATATAGAGAATAAGCTGGAGAATATCTTATTGCCCTTATACAAATCCATAGTGCGCCCACATCTTGAATTCTGCATACAATTGTGGTCTCCTCATCTCAGAAAGGATATACTGGCATTAGAAAAGGTTCAGAGAAGGGCAACTAAAATGATTAGGGGTCTGGAACGGGTCCCATATGAGGAGAGATTAAAGAGGCTAGGATTTTTTAGCTTGAAAAAGAGGAGACTAAGGGAGGATATGATAGATATATATATAAAATTATGAGTGGTGTGGAGGAAGTGAATAAGGAAAAGTTATTTACTTGTTCTCATAATAGAAGAACTAGGGACCACCCAATGAAATTAGTGGGCAGCAGGTTTAAAACAAATAAAAGGAAGTTCTTCTTCACACAGCGCACAGTCAACCTGTGGAAATCCTTGCCTGAGGAGGCTGTGAAGGCTAGGACTATAACAAGGTTTAAAAGAGAACTGGATAAATTCATGGAGATGAAGTCCATTAATGGCTATTAACCAGGATGGGTAAGGAATGATGTTCTTAGCCTCTGTTTGTCAGAGAGGGGTAATGGATGGCAGGAAAGAGATCACTTGATCATTACCTGTTAGGTCCACTCACTCTGGGGCACCTGGCATTGGCCACTGTCGCTGGACAGGATACTGGGCTGGATGGACCTTTGGTCTCACCCAGTACGGCCTTTCTTATGTTCTTATGTTCATTAAACTTCACCTGTGTGCATGAGCTAGATTCTGCCACCATGTCTGCATATTCAGATCTGGGGCTGGTTGGAAATTTTTGGATGAAGCTGTTTTTATGAGAAAATGCCGATTTGTCAAAACTGAAAGAGAGAGAGAGGGGGGGGGCCTGAAATAGCCCAGTGGTTAAGGTATCACCTGGGATATGGGATACCAGTTTCAATTCCCTGCTCTGAATCAGCCAAAATGGGGATTTTATCTTGGATCTCCCACATTCTAACTGAATGCCCTGACCTCCAAGCTATTGGCTAGTACGGAGTCTGGGGTGTGTCTCTCTGAATAATCTTTGAAATCTCAAAAATGTTCATAGGACGGAACAACTGTTCCCACCCAGTTCTATTCAACGTCCCAATGAAGAAGAATACTCTTATAGCAACAGTTGCTAATGTCACACAAGCCCAAAGTTTTCCATTAACTTGAATTTACCAATTTCAGCTTCAATGGAAAATTGATCTCCAAGTCACTGATATCTGCTAACACTGAGTAAAGGGACAAAAAAAATAATGCTTTCCATTTTTATAGCACCTTCTACCCAATGACCTACATGCATTAATTAATTGAGATGCATAACATGCCAGGAGGCACAATTTACTTGTTCAATAGGTCAGTATTATGACATCAAGGTGATAGGTTAGACCAATCCCTTACTGCTTGGGAAACTGAGAGAGGTTAGGGGCCTGATTTTGAGAGGTACTGATCACCCACAGCGTCCATTGACTTCAGTAAGTGTGTGCTCAGCATCTCTGAAAAACAGGTCCTAGGCGCCAGATCCTCAAAGGTATTTAGGCAACCAGTGGAAGTTAAATGCCTAAATACCTTTGAGGAGTTCAGCTTCCATGACTTTCCCAAGGTCACACAGGAAATCTGTGGCAGAGTGAAGAAGAGACATCAGATCTCATGATGCCTGGTCCTGTGTTAGTCACAAGACCTTTCATGCAATCAGTGAAGTCAATAGGCCTTTTCTTGCCTTTTTGAGGACAGAATTCAGTCCTAGGTATCTAAACAAAAAGTGGCAGGTGTGAATTACTTTTAATTGAAAGAGACATAATGACAGCAAACCTTTGAGAGGCACAACCTCTTGATCTTGCTGGTGTACTTATTTTTCAAACACCAAATTATATATTTTTAGAGAAAATATAAAAAAAGTAAGGCAGTCAACTTTGAGGTCATATTCATTCCAGCATCATAGCTGTTTTTTTCCTACCACCAAGTAACTATCTCAATTATCTCAAATATTTTAATAGATCAGTCAAAATAGTGAGTAATAACAATAAAGCTAAAAGTGTCTTGCCTAATTAATGTCTAGCCAGATACATTAAGTTCCCTGAAAAAGAAGCCAGACACTTAAGAACATGACATTAAAAATTTAGCATCCTCAAACAATATGGTTATTGCTTATTAATTATACTGAAGTGGTACTACTAATTAGTTTAATAGGAAGCATCATGTATGTAAGTATCATAAACAGATAGCTAAAATAAATCACTGTGCTACATAGTTTTCTTTCTACAGTTAAACAAAAAAGATCCATTCCAAAGTCAAAAATACACTATTATTCCTCTGGCACCAGAAAGAAGTATTGTAATTGTATCTAATTCCTAAAAGACTCTTCAAACAAATGTAACTTACTGTTCAGTGTGTGTCAGGTGTCCACCTGTATGTCTTATCCACACTGGATATGAATCCCTCTAAAAAGGGAAGTTGCCCCCTTGGCGAAAGCTGTAGAGATCTGCGCTTCTTAACGGTGGAATTTCCCTGATCCTGTTCCTAATGGCGACCAAGCTAGTGGTCATTACATAAGGCAGAGCTTTCCAAACTTTTCATGTTGGTGACACACTTTTTAGACATGCATCATTTCGCGACACACCGGAAGTGACGCGAAATCAATTCCGCCCGGATTACACATACTGCGTATGCGCAGTACCCAGGGCCGGCCGCCCCAAGCAAAAAAACAAACAACCCCCACCCCCAAGTGCCGTCCCCCCCCACAACGCTGGCCGAAACACCCCCCCACCCAACAACGCCGCCCCGCCAAAACGCCGGGGCGGAGGGCGGCACGCCTGCCGCCCCGCTCCCCCTGCCGGAGGGGAGCGTGGAACGCCTGCCGCCCTGCTGCCCCGGCCGGGGAGCGGAGCACGCCTGCCGCCCTGCTGCCCCGGCCGGGGAGCGGAGCACGCCTGCCACCCCGCTGCCCCGGCTGGGGAGCGGAGCATGCCTGCTGCCCCGCAACACACCTACACACTGCCGCCGACACACTAACGTGTCGCGACACACAGTTTGGAAAGCTCTGACATAAGGCAATGTCTCTGCTGCAGCCACTGGGTGTGATGACAGTGCCTGTCAGCATACCCAAGATACCTTTAATCTAGCTAGCTCAGGTCCCAGAGCAGTGAAATCACAGCAGTGTGTTCTTCAGAGTGGGCCGGTCAAGCCCACCAAAACCCTGGGTAATTATTTGCAGGGCTAGCTCACGCCATTGCAGTCTTCCAGTACCCGAGCTAGCTAGATTAATGCTTGTTTGGGGATGTCTACACGAGCTCCAATCCCAAACTCTGATTGCGGGCTAGACATGCCCATATATAGTCTAGGTCTGGCAGAGCGAGCTTTCCATTGTATCTAACTGCACTCAATCCTACCATCCTTCTCCTGACAAGTAGATAGAGCTATTCACTTTTTTTTTAACCAAAAAGTGTTTTCATAGAAACGAGCCTTTTTCAGAAATGAACATTTTCTGTGAATTTTTTTCTTTTTGCAAATATTTTTGTTTTTCAAGACAAACCCAAATAGATGTGTTTTGTTTTCCCCAACCACTTTCCCCCTTTTCAGGGGGAAAGTGAAGAAAAGAATAAAAATCGGTGGAAATGGGGGGTGGGGGGACTGAAGACACAGGACATTTTCTTTGTTCTTTTGGAGGTTTTTGTTGTTGCTGGTGTTTTTCTTCATGTCAGTTTTGAAGTTCTGACTTCAGTTGAAGAGGGTAAAGCAATGATACTATGATGGAATAGCTCAGTGGTTTGAGCCTTGGCCTGCTAAACCCAGGGTTGTGAGTTCAATCCTTGAGGGGACCATTTAGGGATCTGGGGCAAAAATTGGGGATTGGTCCTGCTTTGAGCAGGGGGTTGGACTAGATGACCTCCTAAGGTCACTTCCAACCCTGATATTCTATGATTCTAAATGATAGGTGTAATAATAGAATTTAACTACTAAATTAAATAGAAAATCAAGATTAGATACAGTAAATGATAACTGTTTGCCCAGTCGCAGTTCCAAGCTAAGAAATTCTGAGCCAATCAGAGTTTGCTATCTAATCTTGCTGAGTGCAGGAACCAATCAGACCAAAGAGATTTTCACAGTCACAGTATGATAACTGAAAAATAACCAATGCCATGTCTATGCAAATACTAGAGTTCCATTGGCTAATATGCTCTTTTAGTCAGTCAGATTAAACAATTTGCATATTGCATGTTTACTGAGAAATACATGTATGGTGATTATGCCAATCATACAGCCAGGGCCAATCAGAATGTAGAGAATTACATACTGGGGAAAAATGCATGGCTGTGTATAATGAGTGATGCTCACATACTCACAGACGCCATGGACTTTAGCAGGGATCAAACCTGGGACCTGGTAGTGCTTTTACTACCAAAAGCACTAAACTATTCAGATCAGGGACCCGGTCTTCACATGTATTTATACAACACTTACCACCACAGAGTACCGACCATGATATGGGCCCTGGGTGCTACTGCAATATAAGTATGAAATAATAATAACAAAAGCTTTTACTGCTAAATGAGTAACTTTGTTAACTGACACTATGTAGCAGGTTGTTACAGTCACTAGAGTAGTCACTAGAGTAGTCACTAGAGGGAGACACGAACAGTGAGGCCGCATATGCTGAAGTCAACTGGAAATACCCCGCATTGCCTTCGGTGGCAGATTAATTTGAAACTAAGCCACTTTATTAAATAGGCACCAGTAACTGAACAGCCTCCCTTCTCTGATTACCACAGACAGTGCCATCCCGCCATAATCACTGAGATTACTAAACCCTTTAAGAGAATTTTCCCAAATTATCAAGCTATTAAGACTACTTCTCAGTTCCAAAGAATTTTTGCAGCAAACATTCACTGTGCAATGTGTTCATGGCTCTGTTGCAAACTCAAACAGTAACAGCTTAGGACACTTTAATTATTAATGTAGCAAACAATTAGGACCTCTAAGTAGCATGATGATTGTATTTCACAAGTTAACATAAGGAAATAATCTGCTGTTTAATTTATTATGGACACATGAGCTAGATTGATGCATACTCAGGTGTTGCATTCAGGCTAACCCATATTTTCATATTTCCAAAAATAAAGGAAAATATGTCTTTTTAGGCTTCATTCTCCAGGAAAATGGGGTGTAACTGTCTCTTGTTTAATTACTTTTTGTTATATTAATTGTTGTGCATTAAATTCTAATGAAATATTGGCAATTAATGCCAAGTAAATAACAAGCAGTAGTTGTCGTCTTATGTGGCAATTGCTTATCTATGGCAATTAATTTGAAAGGTTACTTTTATAACTACCCTATACTCAGTCCCAGTAAACGTATTGTTCCTTATTTAACGTAAAAAGGTTGGAATGTGGCTCATATAGATAGATATGCAATCAAACTGAATGGGTACTGTGATCAAGTGAAACAATATTCTGATTTACCATTGCCTGAATATCTTCCTCTATTCTCTCTGTGCACAGAAGTTTAGATTATTTTTGCCATTGGTTTGTATTTAGCTCACCAGTTGCACTAGAAGGCTCATTCCCTCCATGGAGTATTGACAGATATTCTTTAGCCAGTTTCTGTCTTGGTCATAATATCACCACCAAATATCTGTGACTTCCAATACCCTCTTGACAGAGTCTTCTTCAACCTGCTCCCTCCCTCTGCTCGGGAAAAGGAGCTACTGCCCCTTTCCCAGAATTCCTTTTTCCAAAGCCTGCAACTCCCATCAGCCCTAGGAACTACAAATCCCAGCATTCCTCTGGTCTGGGTTAAAACCAGGACTAAGGCAAGCCTTGAATGCAGAGATTATCTCAAAGGGCCAGTACACTTGATGTCTGTACTACAGCTAGTCCAAAAATGGTAAAGGTTTTTAAAAAAAAAATTGAAATAATTTTCATTCTGCATGTTTTGAAAAGGAACGAGTGACTTTTTTTAGTTAAAATGTTATGTGCTTATCAATTTTTATTTTCTCCCCTTTCCCCCCTTTCTCTTCCATTATTCCTTTTCCCATTTTGCCATTGAAAAGGGGAGGAAAAAGGCATAAAAAAGAAAAAAAGCTGACCTCCCCCCAAATACTGAAACTTATTTGTTTTCAAGGTCTTTGTTGAAGAAAAAAAAATTCTGATGAAAATTTTCATTGTTGAAAAATGCCCTTTTTGAACAACAACAAAAAATGTTCAAAATATCTATGGGCTCTAATGAACAGAAGTGAGAGGCTTTTTCTGTGGCAAGAGCTGAGGCAGCAGGTCTCCACGGTGGTCCCTATCGCACCAACCTCAATCCATTATCAGGTGCGCTCAGCTTCGGAAATTTCTTCACAAAGCAGTGACGTGGACTGGCTTCTGTTCATTGTGCATGGTGAATGAAACAGAAATCTAAAAACCCAGCACAAATGGTGAAATACATGTCAGAGGAGTTTTGCCAGCAGATAATTTGGCCCAGCACATACTTATGTATTTAAACCATCATTTGAAACTAGATAGAACTGGGTCACCTTTCTTCAAATGTTCAACATTTCTATTACATGTTATGTACAAAAGAACTGCAAAAGCTTGTCTGTGAATACTGTACCCCATTCTCTAAACAAGCTGTTTGGAATCACGTAATGCTGCATATTTCTATCCCATGTAACTAGGTTCAGTTATTAGTGTTACCTTCCTAATGGCTGTTAGAGTCACTTGTCACTTGTTTTAAACTGATCCTGATTGGGACTTCTGGGTTCTACTGCAATCGAAATAATACAATAATTCTTTTTTTACTACTTTCTTTTATTCACAGTGGAGCTATTTCAGCAGAGACTCTGTGCCATGTCAGGGACTCCACAGAGGCCGGCATGGACTCAGGAAACACCATCATTGGGGGGGAGTGAAAGACAACAAGGTCAGAGCTGTAGGTTGTGGCTGAGTGATGTCTGAGCTTGAAAGAAAGGACAAAAAGCTTGAATTAGCTGCAGATACAATGGCAGAGTTCAGATACTATCTCTCCTACTTATATATTATGTTGTAACAATGGGTCCTAAAAAATTGCCCTACTTGTAAGCTTAACTGTAAGAAGTAAGTGAAAGTTCTTAAAATGTCACGATAACTTATAACAATAGATGTGGATGGGAAAAGGTACAAAGGGAGAAAACGGAATTAGTCCAAACAAAAAGACCTACTGCTATAATTCAAGGATTGTGTTAGAATCATGCCTGATAAATAAGAGAAGTGTGGGACTGGAAATTAATGGTCCAAAATTGATGTGTCAGAAATTAATCCTAATTGGTGGACAAAATAATGAGAGGTTGGGCTATTTTGCCCACCACTTCCCTTTGGAGTTTTAAAAAGAAGGGACAAAAGCGGCAGGGGAAATTAATTAAGAAGAATAAATTGCCAACAACTGCTGCAGTGAGCTTTAACATCATGGCTGCCACTTGCTCCAGGATCTACAACAACACTGTTGGGCTCTTGTCCTGATCCTGAGAGATGTCTTGACCAGATTGGGCCACAGAGAGGGAACCAGATGACACCCCCATCGCCACTGGTTTCAGCTAACTCCTAAATACCATCTTTTGGCTTGTCTTCACTACCCGCCGGATCGGCGGGTAGCAATCGATCTATCGGGGATCGATTTTTCGCGTCTCGTTAAGACGCGCCTAATCGATCCCCGATCGCGCTCCCCGTCGGCGCCGTAAAACCACGTCATCGACCGGCGCAAGCGGAGTCGACGGGGGAGCTGCAGTGATCGACGCGCCGCCGTCTTCATGGTCAGGTAAGCCGATTACGATACGCCGATTTCAGCTACGTTATTCACGTAGCTGAATCTGCGTATCGTAGATCGACCCCCCTCCGCTAGTGTAGCCCTGGGCTGAGATGTGAGACTCTGTCTTGACCCCACCCCTTATTTCTTCTCTTTTCTGTCTGTCTCCTTTTGCCTTCAATCCAGTAAAAGCCTGGCTTAGCCAGCCAAGACTGTGTATTTTTGCAACATTGCCAGTGACCAGAAAGAGGCAGTTAAAAGCAGTGCCCTAAACAGCCCAACTCTGGTACTAATGTGCCGGTCTTGGTGTGCCTATTAAGACATTGTCCCATGCCTGTTAGGTTGGGACAAAATTGTAAAAAGTCAACACCAGAAATAGAAGTTGCATTCTTTTATTCTGTGTTGTTCTTTTCTCTCCCTTCTTGTTTGCTTTTGCCTTGTTTTGTCTTCTGAGAAATGGGTTCAGACAGTAACTACAGTAACAACCATCACTCCAGTCCATTTCAACTAACTTGTTCTCTTTTCCTCCAAAAGGACAGTTATTAGCATCTTTAATGCCATCTAAAAACAGTCAAGTGGACGGGGGGATGGTTTCCTTTAAAAATTCCCTCTGACTAGAGGGAATGTTGTTGAAATGAGAGCCTTATTTAATATTTTATGTTTTGAATGCTGTAACTGGGGTCCCTTCTTTTCTTTATTTTTAATAAAAGGTTACCTTTAAAATCATTTGTGTGGTTGCCATGGGGCTAAGCAGGCTGAGGTCTCTGTATGCCAAACCCTGAACCTTGTTTAAAACTGTTTAATGTTGGACAGTTACAGTGCTGTTTTAACACATTGACTCTGGGCCCATTTATTCCATCTAAATTAATACAAAAGTTTCCCCCGCACCAGAGTATCTGAGCACTTTACAATATTTAATAGCTTTATCCTCCTCATTCTCCTGCGAGGCAGGATAGTGCTAGTAGCCCTATTTTACAAATGGGGCAGACAGAGATTAAGTGACTTGCCCAAGGAAACACAGAAAGCCTGTGGCTGAGCAAGGGATTGAACCTACACCACCTGTAGTTACCACACTAGCCACTGGACTATCCCACTTCAGTACTGATGGCTTTGTTATAAAAACCTGTACACACTACAAAGATTCAAAATACGGTAGGAATCTGTTCAAAAACTTTTTGGGGGGCAGTGTGCATGTTGTCACCATACAACCCAATAGGCTACTGTACCAAACCACAATGAGAATACTGTCATTACAGGCAAGAAAGTTAGAATTAACTTTCAATTTCCTTTTTTTGGTGTTGGTTTTGCATCAGCCTTAACTTTATGGTAAGTTCACTGAATGCTATTTATGAAACAAAAGCCTCTCACCTTGAAAATGTTGATTGGTGAGCTCTGTAGGAATCAGCACAAATCTAGTCACTCTGCCTTCCTCTCTGCCTGTAATTCAGCTGCTCTCTTTCCTTTTCCCAGATGTAATGGCTCCGGAGGCTAAACACAAAGAGCTGCCTTATGTAAGCGTTTTCATTCTGGAAATAAGTGAGCTGCAGGCCTCGGTTAGTTTAGAGAATACACTGGAACTTGGGAGCATTTCTAAAGGTGACAAACATGCAGGAGAACTAGAGAACAATATCATTTTGCTGTTATGAATAACAAAACCGACATTTATAGCCCTTGTAATAACACAGTTGAAATCTGTGTAGCTTGTATATTCAGAAATAAACAATGAAGTGCTTAGATGTAATTAGACATGGGCTTCCTAACCAGCTTATATGCTAAAATGGGGTGTTGAGAGCACACAAATTGTGTGTGCAAAATTCTGGCACAGTTTAACAGCAGGCCTGAGATCCGTTATAAAATTGGTATTGATGTCCACAACACTTAGGTATTGTTATATTGTATAACCTACAAGGAGTAAATGGCAGCAAACACACAATCCTGTACCACTTGAGTTAAAGGAACATCTCCTTTAGCTATGCGTAAGCATCAGGTGGTTGTAGTCACTGGTCTGCTATAAAGAGTTAAGCATCAGCAGCACTAATAGGGGTTCAGCAGATGGGGTGTGTGGGACTTAAGAAGTCTGAGTTCTAGTCCTGTCTCTCCACTCTCCTGCTTTGTGACTCTGGGAAAGTCACTTTGCTTCTCGGACCTGTTGTCTACTTAGATGTAATCTCATTGGGGCAGGAACTGTCCTTTACCATGTGTTTGCATTGTGCCATGCACAATGGGGTCCTGATTTTAGTTGGTGTGTCTGGGTGCACTGTAACATTGATATTGTAATATCATTATGATTGCCTGAGCTAAGCCCGTGCATTACACTTGACTGAATCACATAAAGGTAGACCAAATAAAAGTAAACATTGCTTTGTGTAGCATATAACCTCTCTGCCATCTGAAGTTAGAGGGCCAAATACCATGCTGGAGTTCAAAAAGATAGATCTTATTAATAAAAAGTCTTTTGTCTCCAAAATAACATGGCATCACCAATAAAATGTGCAACAACTATATATAATCAAAGATAAGTATACTCAAATTGCAACCCTCAGGGCCTTTGCCTCCTCACCCAGAACAATATATAACATTGCACCATTGACTATGCCATCTATCCTATCCAAAGTACTTCTTTGGCCCTCATTACCATAGTATCTAGGCATTTCATAGCCTTTAATGTTTCTATTCTCTCCTCACCCCTGTGAGATGAGGCAGTGTTATTATTCCTATTTAATGCAGGGCAAACAGAAACCCAGAGAGCCTAAATGACTTGTTCAAGGTCACAGAGGAAGCCTATAGTGGAGCAGAAAAGTGAACCCAGCTCTCCCAAGACCTACAATGGCACTGTAACCACTGCCTCATCCTTAGGAATAGGAGCCTGACTACACACATGAGGAAAGTTATGCATGTATTACAGAATACTGTCTAGTGCATCAAGCACTGCAAGAGGCAGGATACCAGCAGTGATCTTAACACATCTCATGTTCTTCAGTTTCAGATATTTTATGGTTAATTTTGTGTGAAAAATAATAGCTGATTCAATGGTGCAAAATTTATCTGGTGACAAAATTGTGTGGTGGTGAATTATCTGATGTGGACATTACCCAGGGCTCCTGATGCTATCGAAGAGTAACGTTAAATGGCAACCCAGCACTGCTGACATGACCAAATACGAACATAAACCCCGCATCTAAAATCGAAGACCTGCAGTGCACAGTTTGATGCTTACATGACCCAGCGATGACACACATTCAATAATGAGAGGTTGCTGGCAGAGTCTGTAAGAGGGCAACGAGAATACACTGTAACTGAATCCAATGCTGGCAGCATGTTGTAACGTTTGAATGAGCTGATATTAAGGCGATCCAATGCTGATATGATCTGAGAGTGGCACAGATCAGTCTGGACATGAGCTGATATCCGCAGTATTGGCAATGTCAATGTTAGTGGCATCAGCATGAGATGAGACGCTGTCAGATGCCAAACACTGTCAGATGGATACAACATTTGCTCATGCCTAACCCAGGCTGAATTTGAAGCGGTGACTCACAGGCGATCCGTTTCATGGTACATTTACATTCCCCTTCTCCACCCTCCACTAGTCACCCTTCTTAATTACAGTTAATAAGATCTCGAGCTCCTTGCTCTGGCTTTTGAAAGATAGTGGGAAAAGAGGCATGCAAATTAATGTGTTTCTCCCCAAAACAGCTGTCTGTGGTGCGCGCTGGATTTGACACCCATGTCACGACTCGACGCATTACATTGCTTCTGCTGGTTGTGAGTATCACACATCATGACACTAAAGCAATCTGTTTGCAGTGATGTTGGTCCCAGGACATTAGAGCGTCAAGGTGAGTGACTGACTTCTGTTGGTCAGAGAGACAAGCTTTTGAGCCAAATGGAGCTCTTCTTCCGGTCAGACCAACTCGGGTCAAACCTGAAGAAGAGCTCTATGTAGCTCGAAATCTTCTCTTTCACCAATAGAAGCTGATCCAATAAATGATATTACCTCACCCACCTACTCTCACTAAAGCAATCTGTCAGTTTACAGGCCTGATTTTCTTCCCCAGTGTATCTGCATTGACTTAAATGGATTTACTCCTGATTTACAAGTGAGATCAGTATCAGGCTCATTGTACATACGCAGATTGGCAAGTGTTATACTTGTAATAGAAATTTGGGGCCAGATTCTGCCACTGTGGCTCCAGTTACCTAGCACCTTACTCAACAAGGCGTCGCATCAATTTCAGTGAGATTACTGAAGAATTAATAGCCTACCAGATGGACGACTAATGCCCACAAAATAAAGTTTAAGGGGGACTTAAGTAATGCAGAGGACCTGTGCTGGCTCACTGCACAGAATGTAAATTTCACCCAGTCTAAGGATGATAGAATTAGACTCAGTTACCTCTTTTAGTGTAGAATGCAGGGGAAATTAAATAATGGCTCTTGAAAGGTGGATGTTCTCTCATTGTTCCCAGGAAGAAGCAATTGCTGGCAGACACAGCCATTAGCACTGATCTCACTTTTTCATAGGAGTAATGTCATTGGAAAGATTGCTTTGGAGTCGCTGACAGTTTTTAGTTGGATGGGTGGATCTTTAAACGCATGTTTCTGCCTACAGCTTTTCAAAAAAACAGAGATAAGCCTTCATCTGCTCAAGTGTCATGCTCCTGGGAGGGTACGTTTTGGCATTCATTCGTCCGAAAAGAGAAATATCGTGCTCGAGGGGCTGAAGTCTGAAATGTTCCACAGAAAGTAAATTAAAATGATCTATTAAAAAAAACAAAAAAAACCCAGAAAACTCACCCTAAATTCCATGGAAATGTTGGGTTGGTAAAATTCCTGTGGAAAATCATAGTGATAGGTGCTGAAGAGTAAAAATTTAAAATGGAGCATTACTCCTTTAATGTGAAAATACATATGTATGTACCAAGATGAATCTAGAAAATGTCTATAGTGTTTTCTTAAACTATGAGTTCATTGTACCCAAGAGAATTTTCAACCAGCTGCAGTGTTGACACAGGGCATTGATTAAAGAACGAGGAGTACTTGTGGCACCTTAGAGACTAAGAGCATCGTTATGGCTCCTAATAAGAAAAGTGTTACTATATATCTGCCCCCTAACATTGTATTCCCTCTATTGGTGGTGGTTGTGCTGCAAATACGTCTGGAAGATGGCCTGATTCTTTAGAGGAGTTGGGCTCTATCTTGCCTGTGACCTAACATTTAGCCCTGGCTGATCCTGGTGTCCACACAATTGCAATTAGCAGTCCCAGCTGTAGAAAGGTCAGGAAGCACTACATGAGTTTTCAGGGAGGGAGGAGATCTAGGAGACAGGAGCAAGGGGAGTGCCTGCTCCCTGGGAAGGCAGGTAGGCTTGAGAGATCACAGGAAGCATGTTAGACTCCTGAAGGAGACGCTGAGTTAGGGCCTGTAAGAAACAGGGAGGTCCCTGGGAAAAGATGCCAGAGCAGTGGGAAAAGATGCCAGAGTAGTGGGAAAACCTGCTAGGAAGAACCTTCAGGGAGAATGGAGCAAAGAAGGAACTCTGCAATCCCCGAGAGTAGGGGTAAAAAGCAAGGAACTTCAACAGAGCCTAAGCTGGGCAGAAGGATCTTCTGTTTGGATGCTGGTCTGGATTCTTTAGTTGGACTTTTGTTACCCCAGGAGAGGACAGAACTGGAAAGAGGTGACCTGGCCAGAGGGTTGGGCCACGGAAGAGGTAGCCAGAGACCGGCCAATGCAGGGCCAAAGGAGTGGTCAGCGGAGGCATTAGAGATGAAGGCCCCTGCAACGTTACACTATGACACCAGGGAGTGCTACAGCAGTTGATGGGAACTGGGCCAGGCCTTTTGTGCATGGTTGTGAGTACATTCACCGTGATGGGAATTGTACATGAAGTGTATGGGTTGCTTTCCAGTTTGTTGCATCGTAGGTACTAAGTGGGAATACTTTTTCAGACAATGGTCAATTAGACTGTGGAACTCATTGCCAATGGATGTAATTGAGTACAAGAGCCAAACTGGATCTAGAAAAGGAGTAGGCATTTATATGGATAACATGAGTATCCATACTTATAACAGTAAATATGTAAAAAAAATTATAGAACTGTTTTGGGAGGGATATAGCCATCAGGTGTAGGAGCATAAGCTGAGCTCTGACTATTGGGGTTAGGAGGGAATTTTCTCTGGGTGCAGGTTACTGCATAACTGCTTTCTGCGGGATTTCTTTTTCTGAGGCAATTGCTACTGTCCTCTGCCACGAACAAAATACTAGACTGCCTGGACCACTGGCCTGATCAAATCTAGCAATTCCTATGCCTTTAAGTCTACGGCTAAATGACAAACAGTTTTGTTTTTAAAAAGTAATCAATTAATTAAATGAAAAAAACAGTTATGACGAAGCAAACTCACGAGAACTCCAGCAACTTCCAACTCAAGCATTACAGTAGAAGGCAAAGGAATACAAGAAGTGAATCAACTGACATCCCTTGGCAGTAATGTGTAAACCATCAGGGATATCCAGAAGGTAATAATGTCACAAATTGGCCAGGCAGTGGCTGCATTCACCAGCCTATACAATATCTGGTTTTTGAAAATCTTCCACTTAAAGAAGCAAACTATGAAACTTCAACTCAAACCTTATTTCCAGCTTAACATATGGATGCGAATGCTGGAAATTCACCAAAGGTACAGACAGATGCCTAAATGCCTTCTAAAGCAAATGCCTTAGAAAAATACTAGGCATTAAATAGAATTAATGTATAACATATGCTGAGATTCATCCGAAAGTTCAACAATCTCTCATCTATTATGTTACCCAGAGAAAAAGAAGGAAATATCTGGGACATGTGTTAAGGATGAAGCCAGAGCACCTGCCTTGACAAGCGTGCCATTGGATGGCTGGAGGAACATGCAAAAGGAGCCGACTGAAAGCATCTGTCTGTCGAACAATACTTAGACAGGGAAAAGTTATGGGACACAACACAAATGGGACTCAACAGATGCACAGAGCAGCCCAGGGCAGACAGGGAGGGTGAAGCTTTACTTGTGCCCATCTGACAGCATGCAAAAGGATTCAGATTCCGAATTAATTAAATAAAGCTAGTCTATGGCAATTAAAAATCCTACTGGCTGTTCGTTGAAAAGGCTTTTCAATGATAATGATCATTTTCTTTACATATAGTGACAAACAGATCTGTGCAGAGGACAGAAATTCCATTTTTGCAAAGGATTTCAAAATTTGTTTTCATTCCAATTCCAAATGAAATCCCAAAACCTCAGAATTCTCTGAAATAAAAAGGTGAACATATTCATTTTGGATCAATCCAAATGTTTCATTTAGATTCTGATTTTTGTATTTTCTATTATGTTGTAATAAAAACACTGAACTGAAAAGCCGTTTCAAAATGAAAAAAAATGAAATGTTTCTTTCCAAAAATGTTTTGACATTTGTTTTGAACACCATACTTTGAGTGTCCCTAGCCTCTGTTTGCCAAAAGCTGGGTGTGGAGGATGGATTACTTGATGATGTCCTGTACTGTTCATTCCCTCTGAGACACCAGGTATTGGCCACCATTGGAAGACAGGATACTGGGCTAGATGGATCATTGGTCTGACCCAGTATGGCCGTTCTTATGTTCTTTCCAAAACAAACTTTAGGTAACATTGACATGATTTTGTGAAGCATTTCCATTTCAATTGAACTGCATTTTCTGACAGAAAATGGTTCTGGCAAAGTTTTTCTGAACAGCCCTAGTGATATGTCTGCATTTGTTACTGCACTTTGCTGTTCATAGCAGGGAGATGGTGCAGATTACAGGGGTGAATGTTGGAGCAGACACACAAAATGCTCCAACTCAGGGCAACTTGGGGAAAACCAAACAATAGTAGTCTTCCTCAGGTCTTCTTACCTGTTCTAATGTCTAGATTTCTGATTTTGTGAAGGGCAAAGCATGGATTTCTCAGTCCCAAGTGACAGTGCAGATTAAGGAAAACAACAGGGGAAGAAAGACCATAATCTTTGCCAAATTTTCAAAAGTGGCCATTTGACCTAGGTACCTCAATTCAAGGAGTGTTGCTTGAGACAAAATAAAGACACACAAAAACTGTGGCATCTAAAAGCAATGGCAATTTGGCCACAAAGACTGACGAGAGAGTCAGAAACAGGGTGAAAAACCTAAACTTGTTAAAGTCAATGGAAGGTTTGTCATTGACATCACTGGGGCCAAGATTTCACTCAAAACTCCCAGTCTGGAAAATTTGCAGCTGAACTCCAATACAAAATAGCAGCTGCGTCCCAGGTTCCCCGGGTGCAGACAGGGAGGATACTTTTCATTTTCATTTAAAGATGCCGTACACAGAATAGCAACATCTCTGCCAAGTTAAATAGCTCCATACACCACCAATATCTACCTCGATATTATTTTAGAACCAAATATAGCCAAGACATTTGGATGAAGAAGCTATAGTCACATGTAAAATAAAAACATACTAAGAAAACAGAACAACCACATATGCTGAAAATACTGACACTTGAGGATGTACCGTACAGGCAGATTATGACTAACTTACAACATTATTGTGGGTCTTCGCCCACGAAAGCTTATGCTCCAATATATTTGTTAGTCTATAAGGTGCTACAGGACTCTTTGTTGCTCTTGCGGATCCAGACTGACACGGCTACCCCTCTGATACGTAACTTACAACATTAATAACTCAAGCTGATGAGAGTGAAAGAGTGAGACCCTAAATGGGGTCTGGAACACTGAAGGGGTCCTCCTAGGGACTGTTCCAGGACACCGGATCTGTGACATATGGGATTGGTGTCTAGTTGAGCTCCAAGCTGCCCATATTGTAGTCAGGTGGAATATTCATGTAGATCACAGACACGGTGATGAGCCAATGAGACCTTTCTGTGCCGAGTGCTTGTGTAGCCAAATAACTGGCTTGATTCTCATTAGAACCTCGAGTATTAAGAAGCTATAAACAAAACAGCTATAAGTTATGGGTGTTTTATCTCCTCTGATTGGAGCATTATCTCCTTCACAGTTGGGGGTGTCAACTCCTTTTGGCTTCATCCTGCAGCTTTCTCATCTGAGTGATCCATGAAGTGACATTCCTATCAGATAAGACGCACTCAGTATTGGACTGTACGTTGGCATTTACATCAAAAGGCAAGGGAGTGGGCAGCTATGAGCCACTCTGGCTGTGATAGAACAAGGCTGCTTTTGTTCTGGCATTGTGTTTCTTTTAACACCTGGCTGTTCTCGCCTGCCTTCGGTCTCATGGAGGAAAAATAACACTTTCTACCTGTAACTGCCTCCAGGAATGTCCTGCAATTAAACATCTAAATCGATTATACAGTAGCTGCCTTCACAAGAGGAAGTTCAAATTGCTCTGCAGTATCAATGTGTGAGTTAGGACTGGAAGTTAGCAAAAATGAGAGGGAAGTGCCACTACATACATAGAGGACAGACGTGCATTGAAGTGATTAACTAGGCAAAGACATTTGGGACTTGCAAGCAGGGAGGCCCCCCCTGTAGGCCAACAGACTGGGGATTGAACGACGGGCCTTCAGAGCTAAAAGTAGGAACTGCCCTAGCTTGACCTAGAGAGCCCAGTTTCTGTCTGGTGGGGGTGTAATAACTCATATCCTCTGTGGATCAGCACACAGTGGGTCCTGTCAGTGGGTTAGAAAGGATTGCCCAGTGGATTGGATTGGAGTCTGTTCTTTTCATTCCATTTTTAATTTTTAAATGTTCTGAAGGGCTGGCTCTCTGGGGCTATTTCATTGAAATGATATTTATTTTGCAGGCTATTTCATTTAAATGATATTTATCTTTGGTCCCTGGTATCAGACTACACTCCTTGGAAAAACAAACCTCATCTATGCTTCTCCTTCCTACGCCCATGCAATGAATACCACAGCTCAGCAGACCGTCTGCACTGACTTCTGTTTAGAGTAGATGGTTTATTTTTGGAGACAGCTAAGCAAATTCTCTTCTTCCTATCCAGTGAAGGAACAGACTCCCAAGTTGCTGGTGGCTCTAAGTTGGACTGGCAGTAATTGACAAGTGTGTAACCTGACCCTTAGCTTACAAAAAGGATCAGCAAGAGCGACAAAGAGTCCTGTAGCACCTTATAGACTAACAGATATATTGGAGCATAAGCTTCCGTGGGCGAAGACCCACTTCGTCAGAAAGCGTATGCGCCAATAAATCTGTTAGTCTATAAGGTGCTACAGGACTCTTTGTTGCTCTTGCAGATCCAGACTGATCTACCCCTCTGATACCTAAAAAGGATCAGGTTACCCTATGAACAGCATGTGTCTAAGGTTGCCATTTCTTCTTGGAAGTGGTCTCCTGACCTCAACTTCAGTGCTGGATTTTGTGTCTTCCCCAGCCCTCATTACCCAGTGACTACACTTTTGGGGTTCCCTGACTGTCCATCAGCCAGAAGATTTTGGTCCCTTTTCCCCAATCAACAGTAAAACTCTGTCTGCTCTGACAGACAGAGATCTATTATTTATTGTAATGGCCTAATATAGCCGCTGGGACAGTGCGTCTGTCTGTCTGTCCTCTCTGTCTGTCTAAGCTGGCCCAGGCACCAGGGCAGAGTAATGCCAGCCCTTTCTTTCAAGCAGGCATACATGCCCCCTACCTGGTTTCTGTATGGTATTGTTCTGTTGGCCCATTGATCTGTCAGGTGAAGTAGCCACATATTTTCATAAAGACTTTGAGTTTCCCCATGCTTTTGCTCCCACTTTATTGCTATTTATTGTTTCTGTTGTGCCATAGGTCTGCAGTATGTAGTCAGCTAATGGGTTCCCTTATTCTCATGAGCTTACATTTGAGAGCATATCACTGGAGAGATAGAACAATTCAACAGAGGAACTTGGAACAGTAGGGGTCTTTATGTTGAAATTTCTGCCACGATCTCTGGGCTAGAACCAGAGATGATGGACACACTGTCTTGCTGTTACACTAAGGCACTTCATTGGACAGCGTCTTCGCATCATAGGGCAAGAGGGATGAAGCTGGTGCAAAGCCCTGAAATAGATTCACCAGAAAGAAAGTTTGCTATCTATCCAATCTCACTGTGCATTTACTATACCCATCTGTCTACCTACCCTGGTTCATCTTGGGGTGTAGCAGCCACATTGCAACATGCAATAAGGGTTGTGGGGTAATGTATAGCTAAACTTTTAACCCCCTTTATCTTGCCAGGAATCTTCTAGGCCTGTGCGACATTTTCTTCATTTTCCAGTGTTTTTATTTATTTATTTTTACAATAACACGAAGGGCATTCTTGCTATACTCTCATCTTAACTGACATAGTTGAAGGCATGGGGAATTGGGTATAAAATTCTTGAGGACAAACTTGTCCCCATGGACAGCTTTTTAGTTCAGTCTGTTCCGTAGCACAATGACTATTCTAAAACCAAATCCATAATGTAAAAAAAAAAAAATCTAATCATGACTGAGTATCCCCAGGGCTGTACACCAGAAAGCTGGGATATGATAGACATCAGAATCCCTGAAACTGGTTATTTGCTTTTGAGTGCTCAGCAGTTTGAACCACGACCTTTCACTTCCAAATGCCTTGTTGCCACTTCTCATCATCCAGATGAGTGTCATTGTCTGCAACATTTCAGTCCCTCATTATGGCAAGTGGGTGGCACGTTTGTAATGGCTTTTTATCCTCTGCATTTCCATTAGCTTCATTCTCGGGTGCATAATATTGCTAATATGTTTTTGAATGGATGCTATATTTAGTGCCTTTAAAAAAAAGAAAAATACAGTTTTAGTTAAAAATTTGATTCACAAGAAAGCTTGATGATTCATGGGATTGGCAAAAAAAGGGGGGTGGGCTGTAGATCCTTGTGCCTCTTGGGGTACGTCTATACTTACCCGTCGCGTCAGAGGCGCGGGATCGATGTTCTGGGTTCGATTTATCGCGTCTTGTCTAGACGTGATAAATCGAACCAGGAAGTGCTCCCCCGTCGACGCTGGTAATCCAGCTCTGCGAACGGAGTAGGCGGAGTCGACGGGGGAGCCTGCGCGCCGCGTCTGGACCACAGGTAAGTTTGAACTAAGATACTTCGACTTCAGCTATGTTATTAACGTAGCTGAAGTTGCGTATCTTAGTTCGACAGGGGGGGTTAGTGTAGACCTAGCCTTAGTCTCTGGTTCAGATCCAGCCTTTCTTGACAAGGGCTGAAATTTACCATCTTGAAAGCTGTTTGGTGGCTTATGTCAAATGAGTTTGGAAGGTTTCAGTATAGTCCACATAACCAAGCTACATCTGTGTTGGGGGAGAGGGGTTCCAGAAAGGAGGCCCTGGAGAATGCATGTTCCTGGCACCTGGATAGGTGGTTGCGCCATCTCACGGTTGAAGCAATGTGGAAAAACCTGCAGTGCTGGTATCTGCTCTGTGGATAGAAGGACTGCTCTATCCCCACTGCCTGCTTTTCTTGACTGCTCAGTCAAGTCATAGCTTTTAGGGCCAGGCGGGACCACTATGATCATCTCCTGCATAACTCAGGCCTTAGAATTTCACCCAGTAATTCCTCCATCAAGTCCATGACTTCTGGAACATATTTTATTGCATGGAGCCATAAAGTTCCCACCCCCACAGGTCATCAGTACAGTTTGCTTGTTAGACCTTCAAGTCTCCAGCTAAGGCCACTACCATGATACCTGCAGACGTAATTATAACTGGGAGTCTTGGAGCATCTTCCAATTGACTTCACAAACTTTAATTGGGCCTAATTTGAAGGCTTGGATTTCTAGGAATGTCAGTGTAGCAACCTTCCTGAGCACTAAACTCACTACAAAAGGAGTGGGGCGGGGGGAGGCAATGAATTACATGTCAAATATGCCAACAGCAGAAGTTATGAATGCACACACAGGCCCAGTGTGCTGCAATTTAAACATCTATCATTGTTAACACACAAACAGTGCTTGCTGGAAGAATTGTGGGAGATGTTCCTGGCTATGTATTTTCAGAGATCTCTCTTGTGTGTAATAATGTGACCTCCGTTTGTGTAAATGTGCTTGAAACGAATATTTACAGACTAGGTCACTTACTATTTTAGGGGCTTGATCCTGCAAAGACTGACATGCCTGAGTAACTTTGCTCATCTGAGTAGCCCCATTGACTTCCAAAGGGACAAATGATACCGAACTGGAATCTTCTGAGAAGGATCTCCTTGAAGAATTCAGTTTGACTTAAATTGTTACTATACTGTTATTATTTATGGATTATTTGAGTCAATTTTGTTGGACTGACTTACCATATTTACAGTTTGGACCAAATCCTGGGCTCACTACTGCCACCACTTGGAATGGAAAAGGAGTGGTGTGTGTAACAGAAGACAGAATTTGACCAGACATTGGTAATCCTATCATCTATCTATCTATCTATCTATCTATCTATCTATCTATCTAATCCTTATCACCACAATTTATGAGCTTCTCCCAGTTCTTTAAAAATAGAAAGAACTTACTTGGGTAGGTAGCAACCAACCGGGCCAGATCGTTGACTTCAGTGGTGCAACAGTGGTAAGAGTAATGGATTAGAACTTCACTACTATCAAGCCCAAGATCTGCTCTGTCCTTCACACTCTCTATGTATTTGTTTTTTTCTGCTCTATCTTCTCCTCTTTTTTCCCCACCAGAGAACATTTTTTCTTTGATCTTCTTTTTCTTCTTTTTTCATAGTGAATGACAAACTCAATAACATGGTCCTATGGTATCTCAATGAGTACAAAAGTAGGCAGCATAAACTTTCCCCAATTAAAATAAGTTCTCATTGCCCCAGATCATTTTCAATACTTCTCAGTGACAATCAGAAATATTAAAATAATTGCTGTGAAATTAACACTATGGAGAAAGGAATTAAAAACCCAGATCAACAACAACAACCCCCGCCCCCCCATGCCTCCAGACAATGCTTTAGCTGAAAATCCCCACTGCTTTCTATCAAATTTTCCATCCTGTCTCTGAATTTGGAAGGCGTGTAATGAGCCAGACATGAACTCTTTGTGTCCTTAATGCACAAACACCCAAGGGCTTGCTTCAAATATTCCTACTCAAATTAATAGTAATTTACTTCATGAGTGGTCCCATTGAAATCAGTGGGAGCATTCATGGAATGAATTATTACTCAACATGCATAAGGGTATCAGTATTTGGCTTTAGAAGTGTTTAATCCTAAATTGCTTCCTCAAGCCGGCAAAGTCCTCTCTTTGCAGTTCAAATCCTTCCGCAAAATCCACAGTCTTTCAAACAATGATCCTCTAATTCCCCTAAACAAATAATATATGTAGTTATAAACAAGCAAACCACTGGGAAGTAACACGATGTGGATTATACAAGTAAGCCATCCTATCGCCTTATTTAGTCTGTTCTTTCATCCATCCCCCTATCCCCATTGCCTGTTGTTATCTCCCACAGCAGCTTGCCTTGTCTTTAAACATCAAAGTCCTGATCCTGAAATTTGCAACACGTTGGCGGATTCTCATACTGCCCTGTTGCTTTTGACAATGCTCCACACAGGTACAGAGATCTCCTTGGACATTCTAAATTGCACTATCAGGGCCTTAGATTGTGAGCTGTACGGGGCAGTGACTGTGGGTGAAATCCTGGCCCCAATGAAGTCGGTGGGAATGTTGCCATTGACTTCAAGGGACCAGGATTTCACCCCTTGTCTTTATTCGCTATGTAAAGTGCCACAGACACCTATGCCTCTGGATACAAACGTTAAATAGTAATCTCCACAAATGCCTTTTGGCATAATGGTATATAAAGTGCTTTGAGATCATCTGATAGAGATGAAGAAGGTGTATGCAAACAGCATTTTGAGTTGTCGTGAGTGCGGAGGATAAGGCGATGCCCAAAGACTTGTGATTTAATACAAATACATTGAAATTACTACCATCTCCAAGTGTTTGCATGATTTCTTCATCCTAGAGCATTCTGTACGTTTACAACACTGAGTGAATAAAACATGCCATCTCCTTGCACTTAATAACAAGTCTAGCGTGCTCAGTAAATGGACATTTTATTTTTACCAAGATGTGAAATGCAACTATGACTTTGCATGTATTTAAATCTGTGAATATTGGCTAATTCCTATTAATCTGAAGCTCTAAGAAGTTTAACGTTCTGTCAACTATAGAAAGATCATCCTCAGAAATATCAACCCTGAGCCAGGAAACCAAAATACTGGGTGTCACCAATTTTAATATTAGGAGTGTGCCATAATGAAGTACTCTTAAAATATGATAATTTAACTTTAGAAACCTTATCAGTGTCAATAAAAGCCTGGTAAGTAGCTTTAAAGATCAATTTATGGGATAAGTGATCCAGTATAATCATGGTTTTTAACAGACTCATAAGACATGGCCTAACACTTTTCCAATTTCTCCATTTGAACTCCTTGTTGTACTTAAATCAAAACTTAAAACTCCCCCCCCCCCCGGCCCCCGCGTTCTATTTCTACCACCACCCAGGCATAAAGAACAAGGATTTTGATGGGTGGACCATGGTTTTATATGCCGCTGGTTGATATGTTGCAGTTGTTTTGCATTCTGTTTGATTCCATAAGACTTTGCTAATAGGGTTTCCACTTTTGGTTGGACATATTCCTGGAGATTTATTCACATGACATGACATGACATAATGACATGACAAAACATAACATGACATAATCATGACATAACATAATGACATAATCATGACATAATCATGACATAACCATTACATTACATAATCGTTCATTCCTGGAGACTCCAGGCCAATCCTGAAGGGTTGGCAACCCTATCTGCTAGACAAACCTCTAAAAGGCACTCAGATGTAACAGTAATGAGGACCATATAAAAACATGCACTGGTAGTAGTAGCAGTGGTACAGACAGAGTGAGAGACAAACCTTGCCCTGGGGATCTTATATTCTAAGTAGGCAAAATGAAAATAGAGGCACCGGGAGTGACTTGCCCCAGGTCCCACAGCAAATCAGTGGTTGAGCCTAGAACAGAATGCTGTCCTCTAGTCTTCTGGTTCTCAACTGGGGGTCTGTGGCCCACTGGGGGCCCACAAGGAGGTTTCAGGGTGTCTGCCAAGGATGGGACTTTAACCCCAGGCAGTGGGACTTGGGCTTCAGCCCTGGGCAGCGGGGCTTGGCCTCTGGCTTCAGGCCTGTGCAGTGGGGCTTGGGCTCAGGCTTCAGCACATGTGGCGGGGCTCAGGGAGGGAAGGTCACCTCCACCCCATGACTCATCTCAGCAGGCCACCCAGCCTCTCTGGGTTGCCAGGCGGGAGTGGGCGCAACCAAAAATTGCAGTATCACTACAGAAGAGAGATCTCCCCCTGCCATCAGAAGCGGTTGCCTCACAGCCATTGACTTCACGAGCAGGCAACAGCTAGCCAAGGACACGCACGCTACTGCTCTACCCTGCTACATCAGCACTTTGGGGACCCGGGCCAAATGGAAGGCAGAAATCTGGGGGTGGGGCACGTGACCCTGCAGCCCACCCTTATGTCCCCTCTGGTTGGGGTCTGCAGGTTTGTCTATTTAAGTTTAGGGCTCCCCGGGTGAAAAAAGGTTGAGAACCAGTGCTCTAGTGCACAGATTAATCTTCACTCTCCATTTTCACAGGCATAGAATCATAGAATCTCAGGGTTGGAAGGGACCTCAGGAGGTCATCTAGTTCAACCCCCTGCTCAAAGCAGGACCAACCCCAACTAAATCATCCCAGCCAGGGCTTTGTCAAGCCTGACCTTAAAAACCTCTAAGGAAGGAGATTCCACCACCTCCCTAGGTAACCCATTCCAGTGCTTCACCACCCTACTAGTGAAAAAGTTTTTCCTAATATCCAACCTAAACCTCCCCCACTGCAACTTGAGACCATTACTCCTTGTTCTGTCATCTTCTACCACTGAGAACAGTCTAGATCCATCCTCTTTGGAACCCCCTTTCAGGTAGTTGAAAGCAGCTATCAAATCCCCCCCTCATTCTTCTCTTCTGCAGGCTAAACAATCCCAGTTCCCTCAGCCTCTCCTCATAAGTCATGTGCTCCAGCCCCCTAATCATTTTTATTGCCCTCTGCTGGACTCTTTCCAATTTATCCACATCCTTCTTGTAGTGTGGGGCCCAAAACTGGACACAGTACTCCAAATGAGGCCTCATCAGTGCTGAATAGAGGGGAATGATCACATCCCTCGATCTGCTGGAAATGCCCCTACTTATACAACCCAAAATGCTGTTAGCCTTCTTGGCAACAAGGGCACACTGTCGACTCATATTCAGCTTTTCGTCCACTGTAACCCCTAGGTCCTTTTCTGCAGAACTGCTGCCCAGCCATTCGGTCCCTAGTCTGTAGCAGTGCATGGGATACTTCCGTCCTAAGTGCAGGACTCTGCACTTGTCCTTGTTGAACCTCATCAGATTTCTTTTGGCCCAATCCTCTAATTTGCCTAGGTCCCTCTGTATCCTATCCCTATCCTCCAGCATATCAACCACTCCTCCCAGTTTAGTGTCATCTGCAAACTTGCTAAGGGTGCAGTCCACACCATCCTCCAGATCGTTAATGAAGATATTGAACAAAACCGGCCCCAGCACCGACCCTTGGGGCACTCCACTTGATACCGGCTGCCAACTAGACAGGCTCACTACTCGTTGAGCCCGACCATCTAGCCAGTTTTCTTTCCACCTTACAGTCCATTCATCCAGCCCATACTTCTTTAACTTGCTGGCAAGAATACTGCGGGAGACTGTATCAAAAGCTTTGCTAAAGTCAAGAAATAGCACATCCACTGCTTTCCCCTCATCCACAGAGCCAGTTATCTCATCATAGAAGGCAATTAGGTTAGTCAAGCATGACTTGCCCTTGGTGAATCCATGCTGACTGTTCCTGATCATTTTCCTTTCGTTTAAGTGGTTCAGAATTGATTCCTTAAGGACCTGTTCCATGATTTTTCCAGGGACTGAGGTGAGACTGACTGGCCTGTAGTTCTCCGGATCGTCCTTCTTCCCTTTTTTAAAGATGGGCACCACATTAGCTTTTTTCCAGTCATCCTGGACCTCCCCCGATTGCCATGATTTTTCAAAGATAATGGCCAATGGCTCTGCAATCACATCGGCCAACTCCTTTAGCACCCTCGGATGCAGTGCATCTGGCCGCATGCACTTGTGCTCATCCAGCTTTTCTAAATAGTCCCGAACTACTTCTTTCTCCAGTCATTTACTGTTTTGCTCCACCAGTAAACCAAATAACAAACTGCAGTTGGCATATCAGGTGTTGCTAAGATTCAAGCTGTAGTGGCCTGGTAGCAGAGTTGTATAATCAGGGGTTGTGTAACCTTTATATTTAAATGTTCCCAATTAATTTTAAGTTGATAACAATCAGGGTGCAATAAACCCAATTTAGTTCTTAGGTTGGAGCCTCTAAGTGGGTTAAGAACATTTATTTTGTAGTGGACCACTAAGCGGCACTTTGAATGATAAAATCAAAGTTTATTTAAAAGAAAAATGATTAGTTAAGCAAATAGGTTTTAAATTACCATTTACACAATACTACAGTTACACTCAAAGGATGACATAGTGTATGAAAGGGTGGTCAGTCCACTGACTACAGAATGAAGTATAACCTAATAATCCTGCAACCTAACGGTACCTTTTTGATGTTAATTGGAGTTCTCTTGCAATTTAGCAAAACTACTCCTTTCATACTCCATTATAATACTAATTAACATTAAACTGCCCCTCATCATAATTATATTTATGTCACTTCTCCACATAATCTATTATTTAAATTAACATCTGCACCAATATCCTTCACCTACTGTCATTTTAGATAGCATTTAAATAAAACATTCCAAAATTCTCAAAACACTTAAAAACCTTGCTCAAATCAGTTATAACCCAAACACAGCAGTAACATAACCATGGCCTTGCTAACTTCAATTTTCAAGAAGTAACGGTCTCAAGTTGCAGATGGGGAGGTTGAGGTTGGATATTAGGAAAAACTTTTTCACTAGTAGGTTGGTGAAGCACTGGAATGGGTTACCTAGGGAGGTGGTGGAATCTCCTTCCTTAGAGGTTTTTAAGGTCAGGCTTGACAAAGCCCTGGCTGGGATGATCTAGTTGGGGTTGGTCCTGCTTTGAGCAGGGGGTTGGACTAGATGACCTCCTGAGGTCCCTTCCAACCCTGAGATTCTATGATTCTATGATTCTATGATTCTCACCTTACTGTCTCTAACTTCTCTCTAACTTTCTCACCCTAGCAACACTAGAATACTTCTACACTTAAGATAACTTTAGGCTGAAGTCTAATTTCTACTTAACAGAGGATACAGCTGGAAATGAGATGGCACTGATGCTGAGCTCCATGAATATGTTGAGCAGCAAAGTGGAGCTGAATACCAAAGGGAGTACCAGCAAAAACACAGAAAAACACTGATTTTCTTCAGTAGCAACTTCACTAACTTTCACATCCAAAGTGTGTAAACACAGCAGTCTATACCTATAAGATGTAAAGTAAATGACCATTGGCTAATAGCATAGCAAGGAGAGTTAGTTGGAAAGGGTTGATTGTGTTTCAAGGGAAATTTTGAGTAATTTTCTTTAAAAAAAAAAAAAATCTCTTGCCAAAAATGATTTTGGGGGGACTCAATGAAAAATTAAAACTGAAGCCCTGAAATGTTTTAGCTTTTCCATTTTAACCCATTTCTCTCCTTTTTCCCCTCCTCCCTCACTGTTTTAGATGCAAAAGTTTTAGATTTCAGTTTTGACTTTTAGACCCCAAACATTTCATCTGAAAACCCTCCCCTGCAACATCTGCCTTTGAAAAAATATTTTTAGCAGAAAATTTTGGACCAACTCTAGTAACAAGTTGATACTTGTGTCAAGCTCTTTGGCATCTCAAGACCACGGGTTCCACATCAGGGCAGGCTGTTCAGTACCAGTGACACTAACACAGTGCCCACTGTGACTCTAACTCCTTAGACACACCAGCTAACTGTACTACGTGCTAACTCCCTAGGCTTTTGCCAGTCTCAATATAGACTTTAAATATTCCCATTGGAAAACCCAAACCCTTTTAACATCAAGTAAGTTGACCCCTGTGATGTTAAGTACTTCTACTGTAATGTCACAGAAAATCCACGTTCCTCTGTTCCAAAAGGATCAGACACATGCCACAGGTCAGTTCCTCCTTAGATCTCCCTCCTTTACCCAACAAGGCAATGCTGAGTCTGATCCTGTAACAAAGTTATGTAGGCTTTATTGATTACAAGAAAATGAAGCAAGAGATAATTTCACCATGCTAGGAACACTAAAGACACAGACAGACAAAGACATAAACTTACATTAAAACTTCTGTTCAATGTAACAACATCTTAGAGGTTCAGCTTCTGAGGCTTTATCCCAGCTGTGTCAGCTAGGGGTCCTTTACCTGGCAGACAGAGTCCTTGCCTCTCAGGATCCAGTCTTGTAAAAATAATCGTGTTTCCTTCCACTAGGCAGCTTTTAACCAAATAGCCTGCCATATGACTGTTCTGATCCCAGAGCTCCCAGATGCAGCGGCGTGGGGAAGGGCGGGATAGTTCAGTGGTTTGAGCATTGGCTTGCTAAACCTAGGGTTGTGAGTTTAATCCTTGAGGGGGCCATTTAGGGATCTGGGGCAAAAGTCTGTCAGGGGACAGTACTTGGTCCTGCTAGTGAAGGCTGGGGATTGGACTCGATGATCTTTCAAGGTCCTTTCAGTTCTATGAGATAGGCATATCTCCATTTAATAAAAGGGGGTCCCTGAGGTAATTCTTCAGAGAAGTCATCCCATCTGACTTATCCATGGGTGGGAGTTTCCTCTTCTCCATTGTCTTGCAAACTGGTTTCTACCTGCTTTATTGAGAACCACGGACTTTCCTCTGGACATGTTCCTTTTAAATGGGTATTAATTGACCACCCTCTCTCCTAACGGGTGTATATCAATTTCTGGCAAAGCTCAGCAATGATTAATGTCTCTTGTTATCATGGAATGTGTCCCAGCCATGTGAGAGTTAGGTAACACAAATGTACACGTGTTACGCTTTACATGAGCAATACAGAGATTAGCTCATCAGTATTACAGTCATCTGGTCACCTGCATTTAGGAAAATAGAAACACTACATAGTTTGCTGCAATTTTAACAGATGAATTTTAATAATGTTCTAGCAGCATTAAGCCTGACAGACTCTTAGTTGATACACAGGCCTAGAATTTGCCTATGCCCCCAACACCACAATAAGTAGAGTTGGTTGAATACCGGGGATTCAGAAGCTTCTGAAAACTTCTGTGTGAAAAGAAGAATTGTCCACATGTGGAAAGGATGATCAGTTCCCAGGTCTCAGAAAACCAATCTAGAGCAGTGTATGGTCAGTCCGATGTATTAATGAAACACGATGAGAGTGCTGTGGTCACTGTAAGTGTTAAGTGCTCTTTTAATTTTAATCCTCTGTAAACGCTTGATCATTTTCATTGTTATGCAACATTGTTATTACAGTTCCTCAAAAAATGTCAATTGCTTTTCTTGGCAATTTTTTTGTTAAAAAATATTCAATGTTATTGACATTTCCCATGAACATTTTTATCTATCTATTGTCCTTTTGTGGCCCCCATCATTGTACTGTCTGAGCCTTTCACTGTCTGGAATGTAATTACCCAACATCCCTGTGAGTAGGGAAGTGCTATTATCCCCATTGTACAGATGGGGAACTGAGGCATAATCAGACTTAGTGTAAGTCTACTTTAGAGTGGCTACAGCAGCACAGCTATGCTGCTGTAGCACCGGAGTGCAGATGCTTCCTACACTGCTGGAAGGGGCTTTTCAATTGCCGTAGTTAACCCACCTCCCTGAGAGGGGGAGCTAAGTCGACAGAAGAATTCTTCTGTTGCCCTAACTGCGTCTGCAGTGAGGGTTAGGTCGACCGCACTACATTGCACAAGGTCACAATTGTTCACAGCGCTGAGCAATGTTGCTAGAACGATCTAATGTGTATGTGTAGGCCAGGCTGAAGAATATGTCTGCAATTAGAGATGTGACTGTCCAAGCTTGCCCAGGACTCTGGGGATGTATTCGAGTGGCGAACCCATGCTGCCACCACTTCCTTGCTCTTGGTACCCAAGCTAGCTAGGTGAAAGCTAGCTCAGGCATGTCTAAATGGGCTGCAGTCACATCTCCTCTTGCAGCATACGCATACCCTAACTGACATGCCCAAGGTCATACAGGAAGTCGGTAGCAGAGAAGGGAATTTAATCTAGCTCTTCTGAGTCCTGGGCTAGCACCCTAGCTACTGACCCATTCTTCCTCCATCCATGATTAAACAGTGAATAATTCTAAGAAAAAAATATGTGAAAATTATCATGGGGGGGAGGGATGTTTCTGTTGAGAAAATGCTTTTTAATGGAAAAATGTTGACTTGTCCTATTTGTTATACTTTTCTGAAGCAGAGTGATTTGGGCATTTCTTAAATGGGAGGCAGTTGAAAGCTGCTCTGAGGCTTTGAATGGCAGACGTAGTCCCGGAGGAGATATATTAGTGAGCAGGCGAAGAGGGACAATGTGCATAATAAATTACATTTATCATATGGCTCTGCAGCTTCCACAGTTTATCATATGGATCTCATCAGCACTCGTAAGGTAATAATAATCTATATCTACACCTATGATAGTGACCTGTGGAAATATGTTATCACCAAGGATGTTTAGAATGGGAAACTGCATCTCAACATTAATTAAGAAGTCTTATGACATCTACTTTATAGTTGATTTTTGCCAAACGTCTTATATGGGTCATTTTTTCTGCTCTTTGGAGCATGTTTTTCCTGTGCAAAGAGTGTTAGACTTTACTTGAGGAAATTTGACAGCCTACGATAAGCCAGAGGCAGGCATCACTATTAGAAAGAACATCATTTTGGAAATTTGAATATATTAGACAAGCCAGAGCTGGCAAAGAAAGCACATGTGTATAAATAGTGAAGGGGGGGGGGGTTAGGATGGGGGACAGCATGGGAGATGGCGCTGGAAATATTAAGGGTAAGTGAATGGCAGGACATTTTCACAGCTCTGTGCAACCTTTTCTTCTCTTGCATTAACTGTTAACGCCCCAACAGGATTCTGATGTTTTGACTGTAGCTGTCTTCAAATCTCATGTTGTCTGCAGATCTCTTCCTATTACGGCTCCTCTTTTCTGCTCAACATTTCTTTCCAGTGCCTGCCTTTTGGCAAGACACATGTGTCCAGTTGCAGGGGAATGGAACAGCACAGGGGAGCAAAGCTATAAAGATCATTTGTTGGTCTCTGGCATAATCAGCAAATTAGGAGCCTGCTAGAATGGTGTACACAAAGAACAGAGCTTGACAGATATCCCAGCAACACCTGTTCAGGTCTCTGTCTCTGCTGCAGAAGGGACAGCTCAGAAACAGTAAGACAGAATGATGGTCCATTCCACTTAATGAAAGAGGACCCCTGCAGTAAAATCATTTGCGTCTCCACGTTTTGTGTTCTGAATTTAAACATATCCCATTATCCCAGCCCCACTTTAGTAGGCTGCCCTTTTGCACGGCTGGCACTTATTAAAATTCAGCACCCTAAATAATTGTGTCACTTTATTTAGACACCCCCTCCTTTTCTTTTCTCATGCCACCAACTCCAAGAATGTAGTTTGTTCTCCTACCCTCAAATAAACAAATAAATATAAACATCTCATCATCTCCCATAATAAATATTCCTCGGGGGCACTGGATAATTTGCATTGACTAACAGGGCTAGAAACACTACCCAAGTAAAAAGAAAAAAGACAAGAGGTATAAAATAAATGCCACGCAGTAGTTAACCTCATATCACTTTTTGATTATCATGAGGCCAGTGTGTGATTAACTGTGAGCTACATGATAGCTTTTTTTAATAGATGCATTTCTGATCTCCACCAAACATAGCTCTTCATTATGCAAATAAGCACTGAGGTCTTTTTTGTTTATTTGTTTGTTTATATTCCAGCTAAATTAAAGAATATTTTGGCAGGAGCTGCATGTCTTCTAGCAGTCATATGCTCTTGATTAATCATGCATAATGGGCAGACAGCATGTGAGGTAAAGTAATTTCATACCAATCACTATCCATTATTTAAGATCACTTTGACACATTGCCTTGTCTGTCTCATCTGAGATCCCATGGGCCAGGAAGAGAAAGATCATTTGGATGTAGGCTCCATGAACCAGCTGGACTTCACCGGCAAAAGCAAGAGCAGGACAATATAGATGCAGTCCAGGGACAGAGATTTGAGTTTTCTCTCCATTGCAAGAAATGGAAATTGATGAAGCAGTTCATCAATGAAGGACAGTTACACAAGCAGATTGTGACTGTGTGATTGTTATTGGTATTATGGTTGTGTAACAGATTAATATCCTCAGCAGACCAGGCACAGACGGGCACTTGAAATACATACTCTCCAGTGGATTACTCTGGTCAAAGGAAGTTCTTCCTGAGTATCTGAGGCCACAGCAGTTTGAATCCCAGACAAGCCCTCACTTATACCAGAGCCGTCCACCAGGGATTGAACTGGGAACTTCCAGAGCAAAATGTACACGCTACTGTAGATGGGGCTGCAGGGGCGGCGCTGTGGGAGGACTGCAGGGGCTATAGCCACCCCAAAATTTGCCTTAGCCACCCTGTAGCAGCCGCCACTCTCAGGCTGCCCAGCTCTGAAGGCAGAGTGGAGAGAGTGGCTGCTTCTGGTCGGGTGCCCAGCTCTGAAGGCAGTGCCGTCACTGGAGCATAGGAGTAAGCCCAGGCAGGGGACGAGGGGCCCCCAGCCCATGTCCCCACCCACTGGAGCACACCACCCAGGGCAGCGTCAGGGTCTGGGTCTCCCCACAACAGCCCTGACTGACCAGCTCCGAGCTGGGCTCCTGGGCCCCACGCCCCCCTGTCGCTGCTCCCAGAGGACTCTGCCAGGCCCGGAGCTGGGTCCCCCAACCCGGGCAGCTGTTACCTACTGCAAACAGTCAAAGGGTGGCGCGGACTTGAGGAGCAGCTGCAGCTTGTAGCCCCAAGCACCAACGGTAGCAGGAGGAGGAGACGGGGATGTGTCATGGCCGCCCACACCATGGCACTAGCCAGAGCAGCAGCCGCCCTGCACTGCCCGGCTATGGGTTCCGGCCTCTGACCTGACTGGTGGCGGAGAGGATGAGGTGGGGCCAGCACTTACCTGAGGAGGAGAAGGGGGCAGAGCCACAGAGAGGGGCGGGGCCTCATCATGAGGGGGCCCGTAGCCCCTCCCAATTTTCTGGCTAGCCCACATCAGCCCCCCCCACACACTGGGAAGAGATTGGCACCAACCCCTGTGGGGTGTAACGGACTCATATGCTGTGTAGATTGGACACAGAGGGTGATCTGTAATGCACACTCATCACTCAGAAACCCCAGTCCGGATCGGAGTCCTGGTGTGCTGTGTAAACATTCGAGTTGGCTGAAACCTGGGGGGGAAATATTGTGAAATAATTCTGGCCACATGTCACACATTTTCCTCCAGCTCTTACAAACATACAGAGAAATGACAGTCTCTGCCCTGAAGATCCTGCAGTTGAACATGGAGATTTTTAAAAGGGGAAGCTGGTGCTCAACTCCCATTGACTTTCAGTGAGAGTTGGCTGACTTAGAAAATGTCCCCCGGCATAAAGGCAAGACATAAGAAGTGGGTGCACCACACAGTACAGTGGGTAGTGGGCAGAGGGAGATGGAGGGGACAGTGATAGGACCCCATGGTTGTGTAGACATGCAAGCCACATGCATAATTTGCATGTTCCCATTTATATCCATTGATATGCTGGATACTGCAGATGGCCTATCAACATGCACACTCATTGGGAGATGCCTCTTTTAATGAAGACATAAAGTGGTAGTGCACTGGTGTGATGTATTGTTTATTGGCAATATGCTATGGAAAACCCAGTATAATGGTCACTGTGCACCCGCTTCTCCTCCCTGGAGCATGTGGGTGGGGCACGGGTGTATTATTGGCTCTGCCACCCACCCCCTTAACGTCAGCCAGGGCAGAGGTGTCAATTTGCTGCTGGTATAGGTCAGCATATAACTATCCTCCAACCCCCAGGAGCAAGGCTGCAGGAGGGAGAGAATTGTGTTTGAGCCACACTGCCCCCTAGAGCTACTTCTGGGGTGATGCAGTTTACACGCTATCCATTCCTCAGGCATGACGCTAAAGGCACAACCTAGCTTTAACTAGTCAGCCTACCAGTCTGAGTTTAGAACGTCCTTATCAGTTCCTGTTTTAGACTGTAGATACAGAGGTCAAGAGGCCTTTCCCTGCATACTTTAATTTACCCTCCATACTCCAAAGTGATAAATGGGAGAAGATTTGTTTTTCTGCACCAGCACAAATCTTGAAGAAAAGTTTACTTGTTGCCATTTATACTTCAATGAGCTATTCACCTTCCAGCTTTGGCAGGAGACATTGGGATCCACAGAATCCAGTTTGCCAGCTGCAGATCATGAACAATTTGAATCAAAAGAAGAAGGTATTTAAAGAGAGAATGAGTGGGAACTAGCAGTGATGTGTCTGGCATTTCCTGATTCTGCCATTGGCTAAATTTCCTTTGACAGTGTATCGCAAGTGTAATCATGCTGATGCAAAAAGCAGAAAATGTCAGAGAATACTGCAACTGTTTAGCTGAAGAATGGAAGGCAGCAGTGGTGGAGGGGAGGAAAAGGTTTGATTTAAAAGAAGTCTTCTATGTATCCTAAGCACAACTTTGCAGAGGTTTGCCACCCATATTTTAATAACATTTTCCCTCTTCACCTGTTTTAAACCCCTTGTCCCAGAGGTGTGTGTACTGCAGGCAGAATTGGTGAGGGGCTGGAGAATCTGACCATGCCTTTTCCTATTTAAACAAAATCATCTTCTCATAAGCAAAGCCATGGATGGAGGAAGCAACACTTGACAAGAGAACTTAGAGTCATCACATTTGCTGGAAATATTCAACTTCTTGACAAATATATCAAATAAGAAGTGAGGGGTGTGGTTAAAAATCTGATATTGAGACCAGAAGGAATTCTTTCCTAGGAATGTAGTGGGAAAATCCCAGCTTTTTGATGCAATCGGATCCATTCCAAAGGCAATACATTGATCTTCCAAAGTATATTCATGAACCATCTCCTTTTTCTTATGTGCCAGAAGGGTAAAGTTATCTCTAGCAAGGTTAGGAGCACAAGAACATAGGCAATGCCATACTCCATCAGACCAGTGGTCCATCTAGGTTGGTAGGTTCTCTTCAGCTGTGGCCACTATCATATTTCAAAAGAAGGTGAAAGAAGCAAAGCTTGGTTGATAAAGGTAACTATGTTGACATAGGCTGTTAATCCATCCATGTGCCCATCAGGATTTTTCCATTTTGCTGCTTTTTCTCCAAGAAATATGTTTTTAGAAGAGTCAAATCTTGTCTTCTAGAAGAGTCTTCTTCAAGAGTCATATGTTGACATAATATATTTAGACCTTTGTATAGCATTTGACTTAGTCTGGCATGACATTCTGATAAAAATATTAACACTATACAAAAAGTAATGTAGTCCATCTTAAATAGACTGAAAACTGGTTAGCTGATAAATCGCCCAAAATAACTGTAGATGGGGAATCATCACCCTGTTAGCTTGTTTCTAGTCGGGTCTTTCTGGGATCTATTCTGACTATTCAATATTTCAGGTTCAAAATTATGAGTTCAAATGATCCCTTTCCAAAGTTGCATAACTGGCATTTGCTAACAATGGATTTTACGTCATGAGCATTTTGCCATGCTGAAATTTTAGCATTTATTCCTATTCTTTGTTTACTGTAACTGAACCAGTTTCTCTCATCCGAAGATTATTTAGTTTCCATAACAACATCTTATGAGGGATATTTTCGCAGGATTTTCAAAAGTCCCAATAATTTATCGGCTGGTTCACCTTCATACATCATTTTGTTAATGTGCGCAAAATAGATTACAGTGGCATGATTGTCTTACAGAAGCTGCAAGAGAGTACCCTTGTCATAGCTTGTTCATCCCGCTGCTTTAATTCAGCCATTTAATGTGGTACTGCAGTAAGGCCCTCTGGTTTGTAGATCCCAGGATTGCTGCTACTGATTTTAACATTGCATGTTTTTTTGTTAGCAGCTCAGCTGCTTTATCCTTAAGTTCCTTCTGAACTCTTGGGTGGATGCTCTTTGCTGGCCTCCTGATGATTGGTAGGCTGGCACAGTAATGCAGTGTCCTGGGAATAACACCACGGGCACAAACTCAGTTTAACAGCAGGGCAACATCTACTTATTATTAGAAGAGGGTATAGAGCCTGCTCCTCTCCTGCTGCTGAGGCTACTGGTATGAATAGGTTCACTTTCTTCCCAAGGAAGGGAACCCACACTTCAATTTCCTCTCAAAGCTACTTCCCCAGACTGGGGGCCTTCCTGTCTGGGAAGAGACACACACTTTAGGAGTTGTCCAAGAGCCACCCTCTCTCTCAACCAGCACAGTGACCCTGTTACAAGGCCATCTGGGCTGGTGACTTGCAGCTGTTCAGTTTATCAGTTTGCTCAAGCTCCCTCCTTCTTTGACACCTACATCTCTGGCTTGGAAGGATTAGACTTTTATCCATGGGCAGCAGTCTCGAAGGCCAGGGCAGGGTAAGCCTACCCTGACCCTGGTCGTGGCCCAGCCCTCCGTCCCCCACTACCCTTAAGCCAGTGGGGGTGCTCAGCTCCAGCCAGTGGCCTGGAGCTCCGGCCCACTGGTGGCTGGGGCAGCCTGGGGTGGCACATGAACCCAGCCGGAGGGTCTGGTCAGGTCGGGCCAGTGGGGCTGGCCGGGTGCTGGAGTTGGTGGCCCGTGGTGGCATTTGGGGGGACCAGTGGCTCGGCCTGGTGCTGCGGCTGGCCTGGGACTTGGGTGGGTTGGGCTCAGATGGGCGCTGGGGCTGGCACAGTTCTGGGGTGGGGGGGCGGCTCAGCCAGGCACTGGGGCCAGCCCAGCGTTTGGGAGGCTGGCCGGCATGGCTGCGGCGAGCAGGCTGGGTGCCTCTGGTTTGGGGGGTGGGGGGGCCTCAGAGCTCTGGTGTGCAGGCGGCGAGGCCTCGGACAGAAGGGGCGGAGCCAGTGGCCTAGCCTCCCTGAAGCAGGGGGGTTCACCTGCCAACCATGCTTTTATCAATAAATGTTGATTTCAACGTACACACACAAAAGCAATAAAAACTATTTCCATCAGTTATAATAGACGTATAGGCAAAGTACGAAAATGCTGCTTGAGAACTTACTAGAGCCTGGTTTGAGGCTAATTCCTTTGTATATTTTGGCATGTGATGTTGACAATTTGCGGTTTAATGGTTCTAAAGCGTTAACTTTTTGAATCTCAGTGTGTACTGTCATAAAATAATTATTGTCTGACCCCCCCTGCACACCCACACTCATTCTTTGAAGCCCCATAATTTTGAGGAACTGTAAAAATGTAAATTGATAAAAGTAGAAAAAATGCTTAAAATAAATATTGATATTATCCATCAAACAGTAGCGTACCGGGGGGGAGCAGCCGCTCCCCCTTGAGCAGAAACGACGGAAGCGGCGCCTTTTTTTAGCAGCACTAAAAATAGGCGCCGCTTCTTTGTAAGTGCCCTTCTTACACTCACCCGGAGGTGCTCCGGGTCTTCGGCGGCATTTCGGCGGCGGGTACCACCGAAGACCCGGAGTGAGCCGCCGAAGTGCCGCCGAAGACCCAGAGCGCCGCCGGGTGAGTACAGGGGGAGGCGGCTTTTATAGCGCTGCTCCCCCTGTGCTCCGGACTTGGCTACGCTACTGCCATCAAAATTATATAGATATATAAATCAAGTAAAATCCTGTCCGGCCTACTCATCCTTATTACCTGAGTGAACAGAGCACATCAGGGGAATGTTTAGCAGTGTCCGTAAAGGCAAGGAAATCATCTCCACCCTGCTTTAACATTGTGGTGACATTTTAACATAGATGGAGCCTCTGATACCTCCTCCAGCACCATCACTGCCAGTCTGTACTTTGTGCAGTCACTTACGACAAGTATTTTTCCCTCCAAAGAAGAAGAGCAGAATCTAGCAGTTACTGCATCACATCAGGATAGAGCAGTCCTAGATTTTAGTCTTGACTCTGTCACTGACTCACTGTGTGACCATGGCCACATCATTTATCCTGTATTTGCCTCAATTCACCCATCTGTAAAATGGAATCGCACCTACTGTACTTTCCCCACATTATTTTTTTGTGAGGCTTTATTAACAATAGTAAACGGCAGTGAGGTAAATCCAAAACTCCAGATCTCAGGAGGGGCATGGATCAGCGTTCACGTCGCACTTCTTGCCAGTACCCAGCCCAAGCCGGGGAAGCTAATGATCCAACCAGTAGACCAAAATCAATGATGAATCCTGGTCATGTGCCACCGGAGGCACTTTGTGCATATGCTAAGAAGATCTGAAGCAGGAAATTGACTTATTCTATGTGCTTGAGTGGCTCCAGGAATAGCAGAGAGCCGTGCGCATGGACATTTCGGCAAGTATAAGAGTAGTACGGCAATTGTTAGCCTGACACCTCCATCTGTGTGAATACTATATATTGTAAGATGTCCAGTTTGGTTATTCCGTCTCTTTCATAGATTTCATAGATTCTAGGGCTGGAAGGGACCTCGAGAGGTCATCGAGTCCAGCCCCCTGCCCTCATGGCAGGACCAATTACTGCCTAGACCATCCCTGATAGACATTTATCTAACCTACTCTTAAATATCTCCAGAGATGGAGATTCCACAACCTCCCTGGACAGTTTATTCCAGTGTTTAACCACCCTGGCAGTTAGGAACTTTTTCCTAATGTCCAACCTAAACCTCCCTTGCTGCAGGTTAAGCCCATTGCTTCTTGTTCTATCCTTAGAGGCTAAGATGAACAAGTTTTCTCCCTCCTCCTTATGACACCCTTTTAGATACCTGAAGACCGCTATCATGTCCCCTCTCAGTCTTTTCTTTTCCAAACTAAACAAACCCAATTCCTTCAGCCTTCCTTCATAGGTCATGTTCTCTAGACCCTTAATCATTCTTGTTGCTCTTCTCTGGACCCTCTCCAATTTCTCCACATCTTTCTTGAAATGCGGTGCCCAGAACTGGACACAATACTCCAGCTGAGGCCTAACCAGCGCAGAGTAGAGCGGAAGAATGACTTCTCGTGTCTTGCTCACAACACACCTGTTAATGCAGCCCAGAATTAAGTTTGATTTTTTTTGCAACAGCATCACACTGTTGACTCATATTTAGCTTGTGGTCCACTATAACACCTAGATCCCTTTCTGCCGAAGTCCTTCCTAGACAGTCTCCTCCCATTCTGTATGTGTGAAACTGATTGTTCCTACCTAAGTGGAGCATTTTGCATTTGTCCTTATTAAACTTCATCCTGTTTACCTCTGACCATTTCTCCAATTTGTCCAGATCATTTTGAATTATGACCCTATCCTCCAAAGCAGTTGCAATCCCTCCCAGTTTGGTATCATCTGCAAACTTAATAAGCGTACTTTCTATGCCAATATCCAAGTCATTGATGAAGATATTGAACAGAGCCGGTCCCAAAACAGACCCTTGCGGAACCCCACTCGTTATACCTTTCCAGCAGGATTGGGAACCATTAATAACTACTCTCTGAATACGATTATCCAGCCAGTTGTGCACCCACCTTATAGTAGCCCCATCTAAGTTGTATTTCCCTAGTACATTGATAAGAATATCATGCAAGACTGTATCAAATGCCTTACTAAAGTCTAGGTATACCACATCCACCGCTTCTCCCTTATCCACAAGACTCGTTATCCTATCAAAGAAAGCTATCAGATTGGTTTGACATGATTTGTTCTTTACAAATCCATGCTGGCTATTCCCTATCACCTTACCACCTTCCAAGTGTTTGCAGATGATTTCCTTAATTACTTGCTCCATTATTTTCCCTGGCACAGAAGTTAAACTAACTGGTCTGTAGTTTCCTGGGTTGTTTTTATTTCCCTTTTTATAGATGGGCACTATATTTGCCTTTTTCCAGTCTTCTGGAATCTCTCCTGTCTCCCATGATTTACCAAAGGTAATAGCTAGAGGCTCAGATACCTCCTCTATTAGCTCCTTGAGTATTCTAGGATGCATTTCATCAGGTCCTGGTGACTTGCAGGCATCTAACTTATCTAAGTGATTTTTAACTTGTTCTTTTTTTATTTTATCTTCTAAACCTTCCCCCTTCCCATTTGCATTCACTATGTTAGGCATTCCTTCAGACTTCTCGGTGAAGACCAAAACAAAGAAGTCATTAAGCATCTCTGCCATTTCCAAGTTTCCTGTTACTGTTTCTCCCTCCTCACTGAGTAGTGGGCCTACCCTGTCCTTGGTCTTCCTCTTGCTTCTAATGTATTGATACAAAGTTTTCTTGTTTCCCTTTATTCCTGTAGCTAGTTTGAGCTCATTTTGTGCCTTTGCCTTTCTAATCTTGCCCCTGCATTCCCGTGTTGTTTGCCTATATTCATCCTTTGTAATTTGTCCTAGTTTCCATGTTTTATATGACTCCTTTTTATTTATTTATTTATTTATTTTTCATTGTGAGCTGCTGCTGCTGTTGACTCAGAAACAGCCAGTCAGAGCTAATGACACATTTTGAAGTCACAGGCTGCTTTCCTGACCCTATGATGAGTAAAACCAAAGTGAATTTGAAAACCAGAGCAGCACAAGTGAAGATACACTAATAGGGCTTGATCCTGCTACCACTCTAGTCAGGGCAGTTTTTGTCATTAACCCAAGAGGTAACGCTCTGGGTTCTAAGAGCTCTACAGATTCCAAATTAACTGACATTAAAAAAGCAGCGGGGACTGGCTATGTTTGGTTCTTGGTAGATAACACAGTGGATTTTCAATGATCACTGCCATCTTGTTTATAGTCCCAAAATAGACCCTTCTCTAAAGGAAGCGAAATCATATGCAGCATCCCAGGAGGAAAGAGTGTCAGATGCTGGTAGTCCTACTATCACCGGGTGCTCTACTTACCACTGGAGCACCTCCTTCTACCCACATCTGGAGATGAGCTCTGCCAGGCCATCATCTCCTCCTGCGGTTGCACTCTGTCACTCACGCAGTCTTGCTCGCTTGGGACTTGGCTGCTCCTGCTTTGTGTCGTGGCCCTCCTGTCAGGCCGCTGTGGTTTTCCCCTTCCGGGGGTGGGTTGCGTGCCCCAAAAGTCTCTTGGGACTCACTGTCCCAGGCAGTCTTTCCTTTCACTGCCCATTACCCATTCCACTCTCCCAGTAGCTGGTAGGAGAACCCAGGCCTGCCCGCTACACTGGTTTCCAGCCCAGAACCCTACAACAAGCAGTCAAAGTCTACAGAATCCTCAACCTTACTGCTGTATCCCTGGGCTACATCCTCCTACCTTGCCCTCTCTCACTCTGAAAGCGACTGTAACTTCTTTCTGCAGCACCCAACTGCTCTCAGCTACAGGGCTTTATATAGGCCCCATCTGTTCCTGTCCAGCTGAACCTCATCTCCAATTATTCCTTGTTCCCTGGCTCCTCCTCCAGACACAGCCTAGGTGGTTAATTACCCTCCCCCCCCCCGGCCATCTTAATCACTTCAGGCCTTGTGTGGGATGGACACCCCGTCAGACCTACCCATGTTGAGAACTAGCATATGCTGCTCAGAGTCCTACTGAAATCATTGGGACTACATGAGGAGCCAGCATGAGTAAAGTATCCGAATCTGGCCCAGACAGCGAGCGTGATAGATAGTCCTCAGGGTGCCAAAGTGCTTGAAGCGCACTGCCATGAACAGGTGGGCCAGTTCACAAAGTCACAAACCTTTGCTGTTATCTGAGTGTTTTACAGACTCCTCCATGTGAGTGCGGTGTTCCTGGTGTAGCTTCCACACCTGACAGAAGCCGGAAACAGACTAGAAAGCACCTGTCACAATTCTGCTGTGCTATACCGCGCCACTGGAGAATCTAAAACTAAGAGTCATGACTCTGCTGTCTGAAACAGCACCTCCAGCCACTGTTGTCTGCTGGGCCCTTGTGTCAGTTTCTGCAAAACGATTAGACTTGCATAGGCCATAAACATGGGAAAATTGGATCCGTACTGCTCTCCATAGGCAAATACTCATGAGAAGTACAAGAGGAATGCTTTGATAGGTAGCGCTTGGATTGACGTTTGTGCAGTAAGGCAGTGTTATTAACTCCTTTTTAAAGCTAAGGAAGCTGACACATAATTAGGAATCAAGTTAGATTTCCTGAGTTTTAGTTCTGCACTCTGACCACAGGAGAAAATAGGTCTGAGAGAAAACGCTGAAGAAGTGGTGAATATTAAATGATGTTTCACAATACAGTCCCCATTAATGAAATAATCTGAATAATCCAGCCACTTTCCTTATGGAAAACAACCCCTGAGATGAATTCCATTTGAGAAGAGAATTTAATTAAAGGAGGACAAGTAGGTGCACCCTGGGATATATAGAATGACAATTCTTAATTTTCTATATGGTGCCTAAATAGTATGGCGATATGTACCTTAGATATGCAGATTGATTGAGAGAAATACATAGAAAACCCGTGGGCCATATTCTCAGGAAATCAGTGGATCCCTGATGAAGTCAAGAGGAGCAATGTTTACTAATTCACATCAGCTGAAGATCTGGTTTTATATTTTCATTCTGGATTTAGTTTTCGTCTTTCACACACTATCTTAGTTTCATGTTGACAGGTTTCCCATAAGCAGTCATAATGTGTAACTAATTTGGATAGCAATTACCTGACCCAATTTTTTGTAGTAATTATCTGGTTGAGTAACCCATCAGAAGCAGGCAGTAGATATTTTAACTTCTACATGTCTTGAATATTTCTCGTTTTGTTAGAGGAAGTTAAAAAGCAACACCTTTAAGAGAAAGATCAAACATTTCATCCAGCAGGGGATACATTTTTAAGATGCAAGCTTTTAGCCAAGTTATTAAGAGCAGCCTTCAGCATAACATTATTTTCATATAGCTTGATTGTGGGTTTCATTTGTACCTGGCATCAGCACCTTTTTGAAGCATCTTTTTCTTTTAGGGAATCTCACTTTCTACTTTTCTTAGCCTTTTCCTATTACACAAGGCTGATACTCATTATCTAATAGATTAAATGTGAGATGAGCCTTTATTAGAACTTTATATGTCAAAAACATTCCATCAAAACTATTTTTGATGGAGAATTGGGGTTTTGACAAAACAAAATTCCTGACAGAAAATATCTGCTTTCCTCATTTTTTGTTTTGGTTTTTCATTGATAAACCAAAAACACTAAAAACGAACATTTTAGCAGTTTTTGACTGAAAAAGTTTGCAGTTGCCAAAAAAAGAAAAGCACTTGGTTTTCATTTTTTGACAAAAAATTGACATTTTTCTGCTGAAAATGTTGCCAAAAATGCTAACATTTTCATTTTTTTCTAAAAAATTGAGAAAGAAATAATGTTCTAATCAGCTCTGCTCTTTATACTAAGTGGACATTTATACTTTAGGATATGTAAGGACAGTAACCTTTGAAAAGACAAAGCCGTTTATAATAATTTTACCAAGCTTTTCTTTTAACTCAGAGGGATATATTTAGTTGATCTTTCTCCTACAACTATGTGTTCTACCTAAAATTTTACTTATATCGCTCTCTGTCTTAACATTCCTACAGTATGATTTATTACGGAAGCCAAGTACATAACTGTGGTAGCTGTAAAAAAGCCCCAAGGTCAGATATGTGTGTGTGACAGCTGTTGGGAAATTTAGCCGTATCTGAAATTTTGAATGTTAGCCATCTCCAGGACAGACAAACAGTGTAATTGGGATGCAGTACCTTGAGTCAAATCAGAATTTTTGCAAGTGATTAGAAGCCAATTTGTTTTGAAACTGTGGGTTCAAGCGTCTTGAGTCTAAACCTGCATGATGCTGAGTACTGTCAACTCACTGAACATCAAAGAGAATTAAGAATGCTGAGCAATTTATAGGACTGAAAGGGTATTTAGCACTTCAAGATAATCTCTGGAATATAGATACATCTTCTGAGTGTGTATTCATTAGTGCTATCTAAACTTTTCCGACCAGCCCTGTGACATGTGTTGTTCTGTACAAGTCATGTGGTTTGTTTTCTTTGGGCTGCACCTTTAAACTTTAGAAATCTGCTAGTGACAGCTGCCATTTTGTGTTCATTATTGATGCAGCTTGCAACAAGTAAGAAGCGTGCTGCTCTCTGACACACAGAGGCTTTACTTTTACTCTCTCTTCTTTTGTGGCGTCCCTTCCTCTAAGGTAAAGCGATCATTTCTGACTGATTGCCCAGTAAATGTCTGCTGTTTGTTCATGGAATGAATGACACACCCAAACTGCAATAGGAAACAATCATAAGCCATATGCAAGTTTTGGGTTGTTTTGAGATAAAGTTTTAAAAAATGGTGATTAATTCACTTCTTTAACCTAGCTCTGACTAACATTCCAAAAAAGATAAACCCTTCCTGAGGAGAACTGACTTCCAAACTGCTTCCTAATCCTAATTCCCAACCCAGCATCCCTTGGAAATTAGAGATACATTTGGATATGAAATTCAGAAGGAAATCTGAAACGTTGAGGAGTTTATATGAACCTTTCAGGATCTCAGCAGGGGCATCCCACCTTGTCACTGAAAGGAGTAACAGAGAACTGTAAAAGGATTAAAATGACCTAGGAATGTAAAAAATGCATGCAAATGCATTCATTATAAAGTAATTGTGAATACATTCAGCTATATATTTTAGTGCTTTTTTTAGAACTTAAACAGCAGTCTGGCATTAAAAGTCTGTCTTCACTCTTGAGACATGGGTCTGCCATTGTCAGTGCCACCCACACATCTCTGACTGTGTTTTTGTATTAAATTGTCATTTCCCTGCCCAGAATGACTGCTGCATGAACGCAGGACATGCACAACGGCTTAACTCAAACCCAAGAACTTGCTCGCCACTGAAGAGCCAACAGTTCTGAGTGGCTCTTTTGCATGTGCATTAGGAACGAAAGTTAACTCTGTTCTTACAATAAATTTGGGTAGTTTTCACTATACTTTTAAATGCATTTTTCTTTTAATTTATTGCAACAAAAAACATCCATGCACAGATTCTTGCCAGCTATTTAAAATGACAAAGACAGATATAAAATTCAGTCAGTTCACCTCTTCCATTAAGCAGCAGCTCCAAATACAAATATGAGCATCACAATGCACTGGTCAGGAACCAAAAGGGCCCAGCCGTATACCAGGACAAGCAGCAACTGTGGGTTATTTCAGATGGGGGTGGGTATTCTCTAGGACCAGGTCTCTTACAGAGAATGTCCTGCCAACAGCCTTTGGTCTATTTATATCAAGGTGAAGCTAACAGCTAGCCTGTACTGACTGCAGCTGTGGCAGTGTATTGTGGGGAGAGTGGCAGTCAGTTAGGTGGGACAATCTTTAGTCATTTAAGAGTTTACAGGTGAAAGCCAACACCTTAACATTGATCTAGAAGCTCACAAGTAACAGTGCAAATCCCAGAGCGCTGGTTTCATGGACTCTCTCTTTGAGGCTGAGTTCCAGCCATCTCAGATGAAATTGCCCATGTTTTGGTCTCAGTCCAAAGGTAAATTTTGCATGCGTGTGATGCCTTCAGAAAAAATAGTTCTGGCTTTTTTTTGAGGACTACAGATGTGAAACAAATAAAATGTTCCCATATATGCCACTTTAATTTAGGGTTAGATTGTGAATTAGGGTTAGTAATGTAGATCATTTCCCACAGTTAATTTCATTGGAGTTAATAGAAAAACTTGTATGATTAAGTGCTTACCAGTATAAAGTGTTCACAATCTGGTTCTTTGCTCTTGCATAATTTAAAATTGGCTGAAGCTGGAAACTTCAAACTTGGCTTGTTTTGTAGAACTCAATGAGATTTAAAAATCAAGGTAAGTTTGAAGAAGTTCAGTTTAGCAGGTTTCAAATTTCTATTAATTAAAGACAGCAGTTCCACACATATAGATGAGAACTTATCTGCTCTTGAATCTACTTTTAGGATAATTCTCTTAAGGACATCTTGAATAAGGGGTGGTCTCAACTAAAGGGCTATTACACTCTGGAAAGTGCCTGTGTGTAAAGAGCATGTTACTGTCCTATTTTTATTCTCTCTCAGTGACGATCAAAGTTGCCTTTTTTACAAGAAAAAAGTATGTCCTCCACCCCTCAACTGTCATCATGGTCAACACAATTTGGAACAGGACAGGAAAGTTTGATTGTTGCACCAGTAATATAGATTCTATTCTGTATAGGTTCTTATACTGTGCTCATCACCATAGTATCTGACTGCCTTCCAATAGAGTGGTAAGCAATAGGACCATACATCTGTGACATGATGTTTGTTCTCTCATCCTCTCCCCAGGAGGGGAGAAGTTAGAACTTGACAATGTTGTTGATTATTTTAGAGCCACAACAGAATCCAGCACAGTTCCCTATGGTTGGATTTGCTCTGCAGGGCTGACAGGAGTAGAAAGTAATAAAAAACTTAATTTTGTCAGAAAAAACAAGTGAGCAAGCAGATCTGGCTGGAATATATGCAGAAGGAGCAGATGGGATGAGCAGGAAGGTGCTTTTTTACAATCATTTTACTGATCATAGCTAGTGAATATTTCTGGATAAAGGATGCTATAAGAGCTGTTGCCAAAGACAATGGAGCTTGAAAATGCCACGAGACATGTAGAATTTACAAATCTGGGGCATTGTTGCAACTTTATCTCTCACCCTTTTTAAGAGGAGGTGCACAGCTGGGCTATTGCAGGAACAGATCAGGGAAAGAAATTGGGACTCAGAGTCATATTTCCTTCCCTGGCACCCCCTTTGCTTCAGAGGGGAGTAATCTGCTACTGACCTATGCCAGTAATCTGCATGTTACCTTCCCCTCCCTCACTGACTCAGCTGTTCTCATTAGTATGTGAGAGGCAGAACCAATGCTCCTCCCATTCCCCTGTGCTCCCCACACACTCATTGCTGGGCAGGGTCTAGCATCAGCATGGAGCCAGCACCGCCCTCCATGTACAGACCAATCACGTGGAGAGGTCATGCAAGCTAATAACAGAGGTGCTTTATGTCCCAAACACTTCTGTGTGGCTGCATAGGCCAAGACACAGTCTTGCCCCTAGTGCTTTTTAAGCCTAATAGCCCCAGATATCGTCTCCTATTATTTTCATTTAAAACACAGGAACTTATTAATGAATATTATTATTTTAAATACCATCACTTGAACACTAATGTTGGAAAATCATCCGGTCAAGTATCAGGAAATTCCAACAGTACGGCTGGTCCCACAACATTCATTCAGCTACATTCCCGTGGTATATTCCATTCGTGTTCTCCTTCATTACCGTGAATCATAAGTTATGTTCCCTCTAATTTTTGACAGGCCGTGTGCACAAAAAATGTCTTCTGTGCAACTTTTTGTGCATGCAGTGATTGTTGCACTTTCATGCAATTGTTTGTGTCCAGAGTTGATTGAAAATTGGAGTCTTTTTGATAACATTTAGATAAAAATATACTGCCAACATTTTCAGTGGGAAATTTCAATTATTTATAAAAACAGATCCTACAAAAATGAACGTTTTCCTGTTTTCAGACAAAAACGTCTTGGTTTTTGGCCAAAATTATTATGTTTCCAGGTTTTCAGTTTTCCTGTGAATCAAAAAGAATGTTGGGGAAGTTTTGTTTCATTCAAAACACAATTTTCTGAGGAAAAATAATTGATGGGAAATTGTCTAACAGCCTTATTTGTGACTTCAACCCTGAATCAATTATAGGAATGTGAACATGTTGCAGAGTACAGTATATTTTAACACTGTTTCAGGGTAATTACATCTGTATTCCCACTCCATGGTCCCTCAAGAGCATCCACTCAAGGTTTCCAGCTATCACCTGTGCATCTCTCTCTGTCTCTCTCTTTCTCTCTCTTCTTTCCCCCGCTCTCCTCTGAATAAGGTGACCAGACAGCAAATGTGAAAAATCGGGACGGGGGTGGGGGGTAATAGGAGCCTATATAAGAAAAAGACCCCAAAATCAGGACTGTCCCTATAAAATCAGGACATCTGGTCACCCTACCTCTGAATAATGTATTGCCATCAGTTACAAGTTACCAAATAGCTTTTTCTAAGCAAGCACCTTTATTGTTAAGGTAAAAGCATTACAGAGAAGGCATATAAAAACAATAAGTGTTCCTATATGCATGTTAAAAACTTACCAGAGCTCCAACATAAGGTTCTGGTGGGTGTCAGTCTTTCAAACCCCACTACGGAGTTTGCTCCCTTAGTCCCAAGTTCCTGACAGTTTTTAGATCGGTAACCAGACATCCTCTGGACAATCCACCTGTTTCTTTATACAGATCAGGCCTTTGATCTCCTGTCTCCAGGAACAGATAATCACCAGTCAATGGCCCTCTGCTCAGGATGTAGTTCAAAAGGCTGTTTGTTTGTGGGGTTTTTGCAACAGAGGTTGTGGAATTTGTATTCACCATTCCCCAGAGAATCCCCAGGAAACCCTCCTAACACTCATTGTTCCAAAAGTCTCTGCCTGTCTGGCACATTTCAGTATAGTCATTTGAACTCCTTACACTTCTCAGCGCTCACATCGGTCACACCCTTCACATGGCCAGAGTGGTATAAAGGGACCTTAGTGTACATGAGAATCAGGCTCTAAGAACCCAACAAATGAAATGACTAAGAATTAGAGCTAGTCACACTTTTTCAAAATTTTGACATTTTTTGTGTGTGATTCAACCCCCCTTTCCTCCCTGCCCAATTTTGCAACCAGTTTTAATAAATATAAGTCCTGCCAGTGTGCCCTCAGTTTCTGGTAATGTTCCCTTTCCGTCCTCCTTACAATGTACAAGTTGCCAATGGACTACAGTATATAGCCCCTCAGTGGAAATCCACACTATACGTTCTTGAATGGCTCTTTGCACTGCTGCAGAAGAAGTATGCATAGCATGCCTGAGAAATCCTATTGTCACTGACTATTCTGCTTTTTTGGCAGATTTGTGCTGGTGGAGATGCACAGAAGGAAACCTGGTCAATTATATATGGCCTTTGAATCTCAATCAGCTGGCACGGCTAAGAAATTTCAGGAAGCAGTTAGCACACTGAATTCTGTCTACAGTCTCAGGGGGCCCTAGGTTTGCTTGAATTCCTAGCACAGGGGCACAATGATTGGCAGCTAATGATAATTCACAGTGAAGCAATTCAAACATGGTTTGTTTCAGTTCCAGTACTGCAGGCTGATTTGCTTTTCAACAAGACACCCTAAACCACAGGATATCAGACAAATAAAAGAACATGGCAGCCAATGTGTCACCTCTTCTGAGCCTTCCTGAAATTTGCAGTCCCAGGGCTATTTGTGTGGCTTCCCTCCCAGATACAGGAAATATCACACACTCAGAACACTTCCTCAGTGTTTCCCCCCAACTCCATCTGCCCTGTTTAAGATGTTGCTGCTGCTCCTGTGACTATCTCTGCTTCTGTTTCATCAAGTCCTTTTTCTTGTGTGTGTGTGTGGCGGGGGGTGGGGGGGGAGGTCTTTTCCCCAACTGGCTTAGAATCTGAGTAATAACAAGCAAAGCTCTGTTTACCAACACAATACACGTTATTTCTGAGTGGTATCATGAATACTGAAGGACCACAGAACACGCCACAACTAACTGAGGACACTTAAATGCAGGTCCTTTACCCAGGTTTAATGCATATACAGATAGCACTTGCACATGTCAAAGCCTGGGGGTGAAGAACATTTAAGTAGAAAAGTTAATGGGGGAAATCACTGGCTATGCAAGATAAATGATTGGAGGCCAAGGACAATTCTTTGGAGAGACAGCATATAGAGTTAGTATGAGTCAGGGAGAATGGTGTTTGGAAGCCGTCACATGGTATTCTTTGCATCGGTCTTCACAGCTGAGGATGTGAGGGAGACTCCCAAACCTGAGCCATTCTTTTTAGGTGACAAATCTGAGGCACTGTCCCAGACTGAGGTGTCATTAGAGGAGGCTTGGAACAAACAATAAGAAGTCACCAGAGCCAGATGGTATTCACCCAACAGTTCTGAAGGAACTCAAATGTGAAATTGCAGAACTACTAACTGTGGCATGTAACCAATCATTTAAACCAGCTTTGGTACCAGATGACTGGAGGATAGCTAATGTGATGCCAATTTCTTAAAAGGGCTCCAGAGGTGATCCCAGCCATTACAGGTCAGTTAGCCTAACCTCAGTACCAGGCAAATTGGTTGAAATTATAGTAAAGAACAGAATTATCAGACACATAGATGAACATAATTTGTTGGGGGAGAGTCAATGTGGTTTGTAAAGGGAAATCATGCCTCTCAAATCTACTAGAATTCTTTGAGGAGGTCAAGAAGCATGAGGATGAGGGTGATCCAGTGGATATAGTGTACTTAAATTTTCAGAAAGCCTTTGACAAGGTCCCTCACCAAAGGCTCCTAAGAAAAGTAAGCTGTCATGGGATAAGAGGGAAGGTCTTTTCATGGATCAGTAACTGGTTAAAAGACAGGAAACAAATGGTAGGAATAAATGGTCAATTTTCAGAATGGACAGAGATAAATAGTGGTGTCCCCCAGGGGTCTCTATGAGACCAGTGCTGTTCAACATATTCGTAAATGATCTGGAAACAGTAAACAGAGATGGGGCAACATTTGCAGATGAAACAAAACTATTCAAGATAGTTAAGTCCCAGGCAGGCTGGTGAAGAGTTACAAAGGGATCTCACAAAACTGGGTGATGTCTACAAAATGGCAGATGAAATTCAATGTTGATAAATGCAAAGTAATGCACATTGGAAAACATAATCCCAACTGTACATATAAAATGATGGGGTCTAAATTAGCTGTTACTGCTCAAGAAAGAGATCTTGGAGTCATTGTGGATAGTTCTCTGAAAACATCCACTCAATGTGCAGTGGCAGTCAAAAAAGCAAACAGAATGTTGGAAATCATTAGGAAAGGCACAGATAATAAGAGAGAAAATATCATATTGCCTCTATATAAATCCACGGTATGCCCACATCTTGAATACTGCATGCCGATGTGGCCGCCCCATCTCAAAAAAGATATATTGGAATTGGAAAAGATACAGAAAAGGGCAACAAAAATGATTAGAGGTATGGAACAGCTTCCATATGAGTAGAGATTAACAAGACTGGAATTTATCAACTTGGAAAAGAGATGAGTAAGGGGCGATATGATAGAGGTCTATACAATCATGACTGGTGTGGAGAAAGTAAATAGGGAAGTGTTATTTACTCCTCCTAACACAAGAACTAGGGGGGCACCGAATGAAATTAATAGGCAGCAGGTTTAAAGCAAACAAAAGGAAGTATTTCTTCACAGAGCACAGTCAACCCGTGCAACTCTTTGCCAGAGGATGTTGTGAAAGACTATAACAGGGTCCAAAAAGAACCAGATAAGTTCATGGCGTATAGGTCCATCAATGGCTATGAGCCAGAATGGGTAGGTATGCAAAACCATGCTCTGAAGTGTCCCTAGCCTCTGTTTGCCAGAAGTTGGGAATGGGTGACAGGGGATGGATCGCTGGATGATTGCCTGTTCTGTTCATTCCCTCTTGAGCACCTGGCATTCGCCACTGTCAGAAGATAGGATACTGGGCTAAATGGACCATTGGTCTGACTCAATATGGTCCTTCTTATGTATTATTCTCATCTCACACCGGTGTCTTTCACGGAGATGCTCATGGTTTACATCAGAGTGAGAGCTGCTTCAGGCCCCTGAAGAAACAAGAAAGCAACTCCAGATGGTGGGGGCTAGCATGGGAAACAGATCTACCATTCATTGTGGATGGGCAAGAAGGGGGAAGGAGGCAGATTTCCCAGGAGGCAAGAGGAATGTGGGGGTTCCCTAATCAAGCTCTGCCCATGATCAGTAGTGAACGGATTGAAAACCTTGCCATTAAAAGTGCAGTTCTGGTCTGAAAAGAGACTATGTGAATGTCTTACACTAGCAGATCTGCTCCTTTGTGTAGTCAATCATATATTCTGACTCCAATCTCAAACGTATTAGTACTCGGCACCTTCGCACAGCCTTTCATGTAGAGGTCTCATGCTGCTTTACAAACATTTATAGTAATAATCACCTCCATTCACAAAACCAGCATGAGGCTTGTGTGCCCCTTGGACTCTCATGCCACTCCTGTGACATAGGTCAACTTCGTTAACTCTATTTCATGGGGAAAGAATCTTAGGAACAGAAAGGTCATGTAGCTTGCTTAAAGTTAGTCAGTGGAAAAACTGAGAATAGAATCGAGATTTCCCAATTACCATGAAATCATCCTTCCCCACCATCCAGGCCATTCAGGAAGCCCATGAAGATTTCGGAGGATGAGTAATCCCATTTCCAGCACAGTGTAGGCATACAATCATGTACACTAACAGGGTTTGTAATCTCTTATGCTATCTCTCTAATAGTCCCAGGGTGGATTTCACTTGATCCTGACTGATTTATTTTGTCTAAATCCTCTACTGCTATTTCTTTATTAATCTTATCCCTTGAAGTCCCCATTTACTCACTGCCTCTTCGTGTGTGTCTACATTCCAGCTGGGAGTATCTCACAGCCCAGGTAGACAGACATTCGAGCTAGCATGCTAAAAAAATTAGCAGTGTGGATGTAGCATGTGTGGAGGCACAGACTAGCCACCCAAGTTCAGAGCCAGGGGGTGCTGTCGCAGGGAGGCTAGCCCATGCCGCTGCCCATGCCATAACATACATGATCTTATTTTTAGCCCACTAGTTCAAGCAGGGCTAGAACATGTCTATTTACCCGGGCTGGGAGGCATGCTCCCAGCTGCAGTGTAGACATACCCTGGAGACACTGCATCACTCTTTCATGAGAAAAGAAACCGAAAATCCCATCTAAATTGATATCCTTTGTTATTTTTCTTCTCTCCTTTCTTCAATTTAGATTACTTTAGATAAAGCAACCTGTTTTCACAGCGACCTCTGCTTTAACCTGATGTAAATATGCTTTCACTTTTCTTCCTAAACCAACACATATTCTACTGTATTAAACATGTAATTTATTCAGTAGTGTGCAGTAAAATCCCCCCACTGGTTAAAAGGGATAGGAGAACATACACATGAGCCTAACAACATAGCATCATGTTTTTTCCCCTATTCTGTTTAAATATTTTAAAAAGTTTCCCTGGGACATTTTGAAATTAAATAAGTTATAAAAATGGGTAAGTGCTATACATTATAAATCACCATACAGAAACCACAAGAAATAAAAGGCAGAAATATCTGCAATTCAGATCCATGCATATGAATGGGGAACAAGTGTATTCCTTTTTTATATCTTCGCTTAGAAGACCAGCTTGATTAGCCACGACCACTGTTACTGGGGAAGCAGCAGAGTAAACTAATTAAACTGAATGGAAGCCAGAGTTTCAAAACAAAGATATACAGTGTGTGGGTGAAATATTAAGAGTGGTCTTTCCAAACTGCTCGGTGTTAGTGGTCTAACTCTGCTCCCATTGACGTCCATGCTTAACTTTCAATGGGATATTATTGAGCATTTTGAAAAGCCCCAACCCTAATACTGATAGACAATATAAGGAAAATAATATATAGCTAGAAAAAATAATAGTGTGGTATAAAGGATTCATTGGTCTAAGCTTGAGATGGCTGAGTGAAGGCAGCTATTCAGGTCACCCCAAAGAAGTGCCAAGAAAACCTTTATCCTATACCAAGTCATCATGTTTTCTATAAGAACATAGGTATCAGAGCCAACAGAGCTCTGCCTCATTAGGACCTGATCCAAACTCATTGAAGTCAATGCAAAGACTTCAAGAGTCTGGGTCAGATCCTTACTGCATATACAATGAAGGTGGCAAGAGGCTTCTTAGGTGAGATGGCAAGTAACATGTGATCAAAGAATACTGACATCTGGTTCTACACCCACAGGCGCCAACTTTCATCGGTGCCAGTGAGTGCTCGTGCCCCCGTCCCCGTCCCCACCCCCATTCCCCAAATCCCCGCCCCTGCCTCCTGCCCCGGGCGCACTTCATTTCCCCTCCAGGCCTGCTCCAGGCTTGCAAGCCTGGGAGGGAGTGGGGAGGGGAAATGCAGCACGCCCACTGGCAGCTCCCTGCCAGCCGCCCCGTGCCCAGCTCACCTCAGCTTCCGGGTTCCGCTTCCGGAGGTGCGCCCGCGAAGCCGCATTTTATAGTTCACAGGCCTGCTGCCCGTCAGCTGTGTGGCGTGTGGCAAGCTGGGGGGGAGCGCGGCAGCAGCACCTCGGGGGAGGGGTATGGGGAGGAGGTGGAGAGCCAGTCTCCACCTCCTCCCCATACCCCTCCCCCGAAGCGCCGCCACGGCCCTGCCCCCCCCACCCCCCGCTTGCCGCATGCCGCACAGCAGATGGGTGGCAGGCCTGTGAACTAATAAAAAAGCGGCTTCGTGGGCGCGCCTCCGGAAGCGGAACCCGGAAGCTGAGGTGAGCTGGGCGCGGGGGGGCTGGCGGGGAGCTGCCGGTGGGTGCTCAGCACACACCAATTTTTCCCTGTGGGTGCTCCAGCCCCGGAGCACCCACGAAGTCGGCGCCTATGCCTACACCTTCTCAGGTCCTAACAGTGAACAATTTTTAACAACATGTATAGTTTCATGTATGTGAGAGAGATTCCGTGCTTGGCTTCAGTGTCATGAGTGAAGTTTGGAAAAGTCCAACCAGTGGGTTAACATTGCCTTTAATCTAAGGATAAAAATAATATGTAATAATTGATTGATCACTGGTCTTTATGAATTTAAAATAAGTAAAGACATGGAAACATTAATTTGAGTTTGAATTTTACTAAATGCTGAATTTCAGAAGCTACTGGGTGTTAGTTAGATAGATAGATAGATAGATAGATAGATAGATAGATAGATCGATCAGTGGCTTTCAGACTTTTTGTAGTGGTGACCCTTTCACACAGCTAGCTTCTGAGTGTGACCCCTCTTATATGTTAAAATGGGGGAAGGGGTAATTTAATGTAATGGGGTCTCAGGGCTGTCAACTGATCTGGTGCTGACAGTTTGCGACCCTGAAGTAACCACCTTGTGACCCCCAGTTTGAGAACCCCTGAGACAGATAGGCCCTAAACCTCATGGATTAGAGTACCTGATTCCCCATCACCATGGCACTCTGCAGTCATGTAGTGCGATAAGACTGGTTCTGTCCACCCTCACTCATACCCATATTGCCTGTGATAACAAGAAAGTCAGGTTCAGTAAGGGTGCTTGTTACATTCTTGGCACACACATTTCTATCAGAGGAAGTGCAGGAGTCTTGTTCAGAAGAGATACCAGCTCAAGTTCCTTTTCCTTCCTCCTCCAGTAGAGACAGCAACTGATCGGCACCATTTCAAAGACTTGGCTTTGGTTCAATGTACAACAAGCTCTTATCTTGTTACGTCTCCACTTCTCACCTCCCCTACCACTCCTGTTGTATTGACTCTCACGCTCCAAAGTGCTCTCCTTTCATCATGTTCTCTCTTGTCCTGCCATGTGAGCTGCATGGGGAAATCTCCTCAGAGCAAATCAATGGCTCAGCTGAGCTATTGATTCACTCTGAAAACACCCTCTCATGCTGAGCCAGCTGTTTCACATGAAGAAAGCAGAGTAAAGACAAAGAGGCCAAACGAAGTCACAGAAGAAAATAGAAGAAGTTTCAGAACGAAAGACTCTGGGAACAACTGGAGATGAGCCTAATCTGGATTGAAACTCTCCCCAAATTTGGAAGCATTTGGCACCAGAATTCTAGACCTGGCGTTCATCATCTCATGTTTTGATTACTGCAACATCCTTCTCTCGGGCTTTGATAAATGCAACCTTGCCCCACTCATTTCTAATCTGAATGCTGCTGCAAAGATCATTCTCCTAGCCCATCCCTTTGACCATGTCACCCCTCTCTTTGAATCCCTCTGTTGGCTCCCCCTTCTCTATTGCATCAAACATCAGCTTAATGATCCTGTATGGCTTATCCCTATCCTAGCTACTATCCCTTGTTCACTGCTGAAATGTTGACACCCACCTCTGACCTGCCCATGGTACCAGGCTCTAACACCTGCTGGTTAAATTTGGAAACAAGCACTTCTTGCTTTTTCTCATGCTGCCCCTCATGCATGGGAGGAGCTTATTATTGCCATTATATATAGCTCACTATTCTCCTTCAAATCCCTCCCCAAAACTCTACTTCATCCTGATGCTTATAAAAAGCTGGAGAATATTTAAGCTAATGGTGCACTGATGCCAATTCTGATGATGCTGACCCATATTGTCTCATCATTTCTTTGTACTTCCCCATCTGTCTGTATCCATCTGTTGTCTCTTGGCTTATGCTTAGATTGTAAACGTTTTGGGGCACAGACTATATTTTTTTGTTCTGGGATTGTACAGCTCTTAGCACAATGGGGTTTTGGTCCATGACTAGGGCTCCTAGATGCTATGGCATAAATGATGAGGATAATAATAATTGACTGGCTCTATTCTAAAATAGGTCTAAACCCTCGATAGTCAAATGCAAACTCTCCTGAAGTCCAAGACAGTTTGACCTAATAACAGCATTTGGAAAACAAATAAGAGGAAAACAGTGCCTACCATTCTACCATATGGGAGCCATGGAGATGGGAGGGCTGGATTCCACTCCTATCTCTAGTTTCAGCGTAGTAGCCGTGTTAGTCTGTGTCAGCAAAAAGAAAATAAGAAAGAAATACTTGTGACACCTTAGAGACTATTTCAGCTTATACTGAAATAAATTTGTTAGTCTCTAAGGCCTGGTCTACACTAGGACTTTATGTCGAATTTAGCAGCGTTAACTCGATTTAACCCTGCACCCGTCCACATTACGAAGCTATTTATTTCGACATAAATGGCTCTTTAATTCGATTTCTGTACTCCTCCCCGACGAGGGGAGTAGCGCCAAATTTGACATGGCCATGTCGAATTCGTGTTACTGTGGACGGAATTCGACGCTAATAGCTCCTGGAGCTATCCCACAGTGCACCACTGAGTGGACGCTCTGGACAGCAATCCGAGCTCGGATGCTCTGACCAGCCACTCAGGAAAAGCCCCGGGAAAATTTGAATTCCTTTTCCTGTCTGGCCAGTTTGAATCTCATTTCCTGTTTGGACATCGTGGCGAGCTCAGCAGCACTGGCAACGATGCAGAGCTCTGCAGCCGTGGTGACCATGACATCGCAGAATAGGAAGAGAGCACCAGCTTGGACTGATCGGGAAGTCTTGGACCTGATCGCTGTGTGGGGCGATGAGTCCGTGCTTTTGGAGCTGCGATCCAAAAGACGGAATGCAAAAATTTATGAGAAGATTTCCAAGGCAATGGCGGAGAGAGGATACGTCCGGGATGCAACGCAGTGCCGCGTGAAAATCAAGGAGCTGCGACAGGCATACCAAAAAACCAAAGAGTCCAACGGACGCTCCGGATCGCAGCCACACACATGACGTTTTTACGAGGCACTGCATGCTATGCTCGGTGGTGCTGCCACCACTACACCACCAGTGTCCGTGGACTCTGACGACGGGGTCTGAAATGTCGTCTGAAATTTTCGTGGACGGTGAAGAAGAGGAAGGAGAGGAGGATGACGAGGCAGTCGACAGCGCTTTCACCGCTGATTTACCTGACAGCCAGGATCTGTTCATCACCCTCACCAAGATCCCCTACGAACCCTCCCAAAGCAGCAGCCCGGACCAGGACCTAGGCGAAGGATCGTCAGGTCGGTGTTTTAAACATTTATTTTGAATAGAATAGGCATTGGTTTGTTATCAATGTGTTTGTATTGCTTGCTTTGCAATAGGGGCTTCAGTTTTCAATCTTTTCCAAGGCAATTACTCGAATAGTCTGTCAATATGTATGGGGATAGAGGAGAAATCCCCATCGGAGATCTCTGCGAAACTCTCCTGTAGGTACAGTGAAAGCTTTTGCATCAGGTTCCCAGGGAGAGCGGCCTTACTATCTCCTCCATGGTAGGATACTTTTCCGCGCCATGCAAGCTGCAGGTACTCTGGTATCATTGCCTTGCATAGCATGGCGGCATAAGGCCCCGGGGTTTGCTGGCATTCACGCAGCATGCAGTCTTTCTCTGTCTCCAAAATCCTCATCAGAGTGATATCAGTCATGGTGCCCTGGTTTGAATGGGTGTTTTTGTTAGTATAGTGACTTCTTGATTTTTCCTTTAAAGAACGACAACCGGCGGTTTGCAGACATGCGGGGGGGGGGAGCTGTGAGGCTAACCGCAGAAACTCTGCGGTGCGCAGGCAGGGAGAGTTCCCTGAACCGGCCCTGCGGAGAGGGTGGGGAGGGTAGGCGAGCCGTTAAAACACAGCCGTGCGCAGGTAGGGAGAGTTCCCTGAACCGACCCCGCGGAAGGGGATGGGGAGGGTAGGCGAGCCGTTAAAACACAGCCGTGCGCAGGCAGGCAGAGTTCCCTGGACCGGCCACGTGGAGGGGGTGGGGAAGGTAGGCGAGCCGTTAAAACACGGCCGTGCGCAGGCAGGCAGAGTTCCCTGGACCGGCCATGCGGAGGGGGTGGGGAAGGTAGGCGAGCCGTTAGAACACAGCGGGTCGCAGGCAGGGAAAGTTCCCGGTACCGGCCCCGCGGAGGGGGTGGGGGTGGGTAACCATGTAGGCGAGCCGTTGTATCCGAGCAGTTTTGCCGGCATCAGGAACTGGCCACCGCTAGGAACTGTGCTTGAAACATGGGAGTACCGCATTGCTGTGAAGTTAGGTCTCAGCAGTCCAAAGGCAACGGCTTACCATGGTCTCCAGAGAGCAGTTTTCCAGTGTCCAGGTCCGCTTGTGTGATCTGAACACCAGGACCCCTGGCACTTAATACAAAGACATAATATTCGACCTTGTACTGAGTGCACATGTGATAGGTACTGTGCATGGTCTTGTTCACAGGGAAAGAGTATAGGCATTGTTCGGGAAAATGTATCTTTCTGAGGAATTCACTCCCTTTCTCCCATCCCACAGTTGAGAGTGTCTCCCTCCCTACCCGTGGATCGCCCTCCCAGAGGCTTGCGCAGATCAGGCGGCGCAAAAAAAAAACCCGGGACGACATGTTTTCAGAACTGATGGTCTGTTCCCGAAATGATGCTGCACAGAGGAGAGAGGACGTCTCAAGGTCCGAGCGAGCAGTCAGCGAACGGGAGCAGAGGGCTGAAGCTCTCGAGGACAGGTGGCGGGTGGAAGACCAGCAGACAACTCAAACGCTGCTTGGACTAATGAGGGAGCAAACAGATACGCTCCGCCACCTTGTTGACGTTCTGCAGGAACGGACGATGGAGGAAAGGGCACCTCTGTATGTTATTTCCAACTGCCCTCCCCTGCCACAAAGTCCAATTCCCCCCTCACCCAAAGTCAGTAGAACGATGGGAGGCAGGGGCCGCGGAAAAAATCACTCCACCCCTGTGGACTGCTCCAGTAGCAGAAGGCTCTCCTTTCCAAAAATTTAGATGGGACCTTTACTTCCTTCCAAGCGCACCCCACCCCAACCCCTGTCCAAGTTTCATCTTAAAAGTTTGCTCTCCTTAATAAAAAATTGTGTTCTGAAAATTCCTGATTCCTTGACTATCTTTCAAAGGGCTGTTCTATTCTGGGGGAGGGGAGGGGTGGTTTGTGATTTGAGACGATAGTCGCCGATAACAGGGTGGGGACAGGGGAAAAGGTTCAACAGAAAGTCACACTCACATTGCATTCACTAGGCACACTTGCCATTCTGGGAGGGGGTTTTCCTATTCTCTATGGGGGGTGTGCTGTCACTTTCTGGTGGTGGAGGGTGGCTGCAGATCGTTGGCGGCAGGCAATAGCCTGCATGACAGATCCATGCAGCAGGGGATCAGTGGCCACAATCCCCGGCCAAGAAGTCACACAGGCCCCCCCCTCACAGAGTTGCAAACAGGAGGGGTTGCAGGCTCCGTTGAAACAAGCAGTACACCACTGCGGACTACTCAGGGAGCAGGAGCCTGACATTCCCCGAGTTGGGAAGCGTTCTTTCCATCACTCCACCCGCTCCCGAACCGCGGTATTCGTCCCAGTCTCAACCCTTTACCGAGAAATCATTAATAAAGAAGACGGTTTTAATAAACAATGTTTCCTTTATTATACTTTTAAAGTGGGGACTGAAGGGGGGGGGAAGGGTGCTGGTAATTGGAGAGGATAGACAACGGTAACTGGGTAAAGGAAGGGGGGCTGGTTCAGCTTCAGTTTTAACAAGCGAAACAGTCACTGGTTACCCTGCTCGCTCTGGAAGCTAGCTTTCAAAGCTTCCCGGATGCGCAGCGCATCCCGCTGGGATCTTCTAATCGCCCTGGTGTCCAGCTGTGCGTAATCAGCAGCCAGGCGATTGGCCTCAACCTCCCACCCCACCATAAATGTCTCCCCCTTGCTCTCGCAGAGATTGTGGAGCACACAGCAAGCTGCAATCACAATGGGGATATTTGTTTGGCTGAGATCGGAGCTAGTAAGTAAGCTTTGCCATCTCCCCTTCAGACAGCCAAAGGCACACTCCACCACCATCCTGCACTTGCTCAGCTGGTAGTTGAAGAGCTCCTTTTCAGTGTCCAGGGTGCCCGTGTATGGCTTCATGAGCCAGGGCATTAGCGGGTAGGCTGGGTCCCCGAGGATCACTACAGGCATCTCCACATCCCCAAGAGTTATTTTGAAGTCCGAGAAGTAAATACCTTCCTGCAGCCGTCTGAACAGACCAGAGTTCCTGAACACACGAGCGTCATGAACCTTGCCCGGCCATCCGACGTTGATGTTTGTAAAACGTCCTTTATGGTCCACTAGTGCTTGCAGCACCATAGAAAAATAGCCCTTACGGTTAATGTACTGGCTGCCCTGGTGGGACGGTCCAAGGATGGGGATGTGTGTCCCATCAATAGCCCCACCACAGTTTGGAAATCCCATAGCAGAAAAGCCATCTATGCTCACCTGCACGTCTCCAAGGGTCACTACCTTTGAGAGCAGCAGATCAATGATTGCATGGGCTACCTGCATCACAGCAACCCCCACGGTAGACTTGCCCACTCCAAATTGATTTGCGACTGACCGGTAGCTGTCTGGCGTTGCAAGCTTCCAGAGGGCTATAGCCACTCGCTTCTGGATAGTCAGGACAGCTCGCATCCGGGTGTCCTGGCGCTTCAGGGCAGGGGACAGCAACTCACAGAGCTCCAGGAAAGTGCCCTTACACATCCGAAAGTTTCTCAGCCACTGGGATTCATTCTAGACCTGCAGCACTATGCGGTCCCACCAGTCAGTGCTTGTTTCCCTTGCCCAGAATCGCCGTTCCACAGGATCAACGTGACCCATTGCCACCATGATGTCTAGGGGCCAGGGTCCCGTGCTTTGAGAGAGGTCTGTGCCCCTCTCAGAGTTCATGTCCTCGCAAAGCTTCCGTTGCCTCCTCGCCCGATTTATCTGCATCTGCCTCTGGAAAAGGTGGACGATAAGGCACGAGGTGTTGACAACGGACAGAACAGCAGCGATAATCGCGGAGGGCTCCATGCTCGCTGTCCTGTGGCATCCGCTCTGTCAATCACCGGAAAAGGGCGCGATGTAATTGCCCGCTAGCGCTTTCACGTAGGGAGGGCGGGAGTGTGGGTCGAATGACGACATGTTCCCAAAACCACACAGTTCCTCGACACATTTTTGGCCCCAGAAGGCACTGGGGGCTAGACCCAGAATTCCAATGGGCAGCGGGGACTGCGGGAACTGTGGGATAGCTACCCACAGTGCACCGCTTGCAATGTCGACGCTTGCCCCGTTAGTGTGGACTCACAAACTCGAATTAATGTCCTTGGTGTGGATTCGCACGATCGACTTTGTAAAATCGGTTTCACAAGTTCGGTTTAAGATAAATCGAACTATTCTCGTAGTGTAGACATACCCTAAGGTGCCACAAGTATTTCTTTCTTATTTTTTTTTCACTCCTATCTCTGCCACTGATGAGTATTCTTGAGACAGGTCAAATAGGCTCTGATTTTTCAAAGGGACCTCTAATTTTTTGGGTGTTCAAATTATAGACATGGGGCGGGCTGATTTTCAAGGGTGTGGAGCACCCTAAGTTCTGGTGGCCCTCAGTTGGATATACGGATGGTCAGAATCTCTGAAAATGTAGTCATCGGGAGTCTAAAGCTGGCACCTGAAATAAGAAGGAATTTTTGAAAATGAGGATCCGAAAGCCTTAGTTCACCATTTAAAAAACCACCACCGCAAAACTCGAGATAATACATGTCCATCTCTCGCTATCGTTGTTGTTCCAGAATATATAACAGCTCTGAAAAGTAATGCTACAGCAACATTGGCAGCTTCTCCTGAAAGCTGCAGACATATCAGAGATAATAATTCAGTCTAAGAAGAAGCCTTAAGATACAAACCGAACACCCCAGAATGTGTGTCTGCCTGCCAAATGCAATCCAAACTACATTAGCATCAAGTAATGTGCTCCTTCTCTATGTGACACCATCTGTGAATTTAACTTGCTCGTGTGTTAGCTCCAAGTAACTGCAAACTGTGCCTAATTTAAAGGGAGATAATGAAAAGTAGAAACAACACTTCCATTGTAATCACTGTAAGGGTCTGGTGGTATCTCCCTGAACTAATACACCATTCTACAGTGTAATGCATCAGTTTATGGTGCAGATTGGTGGATCTGTCCATTCTCTGTATATAGCCTCTGCCAATCCAGACTCCAGTACTAGGTGCAGGAGTGGGCATGTTACCAATGCAAGCTCCGTCCTTTCTGCAGCAGGCATAGTCACTAAGTATTTTTTTCAATTATTTATTTTGTGGAGGAAGGCAGGAGGGGGGAAATCCACATGTAACTTTTGGCTTTTGTAATACACAAGTCACAATGGCTAAGAATAGATTCTCCCCCTGCTCCTTGTGCCCTGCGTGCCCCTTCTCATTACAGCAAAACCTGTGTTTCCTGCACTTGCCACGACTGCCAACTTTTAAAAATTATTTATGAGCGGCAAATGACTTTTAATTTGTACTCCATCCAAATCAGGGAATGAGTCAAACCTGGTGCATCAGTGGCATGATGAGGGCACTATAAAAGTATTTGATTGGATCAGATTAAATAGAGGGAAAGTAATAGGGGTTGATGGATGAGTGGATTCTATACCACACTGCTAAGCCTTCAGCTAGTTAGGGTGGTTCCTCTGAAAAGAGCTTATTCCTTTCTCTTTAAAACTGCCTTGTATTTAGCAAGACTAAGGATAAGGGACAGGAGAGCTGCTTCTAGTGAATAAGAACCCCCTCAAACTCTCATCCATATTTAGCAATAACTTTAGAAAAATGCTTTTCAGAGTTCTGAAATGCTAACGTAAGGTTTGTTGGGTTGCGGGGGCAGTGTGGGGAGGCAATGTTCCCTCTAATTTTTGACAGTCCATGTGCGCGAAAAAATTTCTTCTCTGCAAATTTTTGACAGGCTGTGTGTGCAAAAAAATTCTTCTATGCAAATTGTGCTTCTGTGCAAATTTTTGTGCGCACGGTGTTTCGCTGTGTGCGCGGGGTTTGGGATCTGCATGCGCATGCACACGCGCACAGCTTAGAAGGAACAGTGTGGGCGGGTGTTAAACTCATATTTTCTGGTCAGACCCTACTTTTGGATAATTCTCCAAACAATTCCTGAGTCCTGTATCTTTTAGTGTTCACACATCTCCATCCATGATCACTACCGTTTATCACCACCATCTGGCCTAGTCTGGTAGGAAACCAGGCAGGTGTGTTTTGTACATGGGAGTGTGGCCTTCTGGATTCCATACATGCTGTGGTAGATCAGTACTGTCTCATGTGTTTCATCAAGCCAGTCTCATAAGAGTTTAGGTTGGACATAGGTCAAACTCTGGTTGTTCTTGGGTGGATGTACTGGTGGTGTACCGAGGATAAGGGGTAGATTGGTTCTAGAAGCCAGGTTCCTGGTACTTGCATTCCCTAGTTCTTCCAGAAACTTCTGGTCCTCAATTCCCAAACTGTAAAACAGGGATCATAGCACATTCTTTCTCCCAACCTTTATCAGTCTTCTCTATTTAAACTAGAGTCTTTGGGGGCAGGAAATATATCTTACTCTGTATTTGCATAGCACCTATCCCAATAAGGCTTCAGTCTCAGCTGGGACTTCCAGTCACTACTGCAATACACAAGAATAATAATTTCCTGCTTGACAGTGTGTATATCACCAAAGCAGCACGGAAGTCAGCACTGATGTGCACCATTGTTGGCAGCCTGACAGAGGACACAAGGACTCAGTGGCTATGGAGACTGGATTGTCCTCTCATCTTTAGAGCTGTTTCCTCTAGAGCAGTGGTGGGCAGCCTGCGGCATGGGCCGCATGCAGCCCGTCAGGGTAATCCGCTGGCAGGCCGCAAGACAGTGTTTACATTGACCGTCCACAGGCATGGCCTCCCACAGCTCCCAGTGGCTGTGGTTCGCCGTTCCCAGCCAATGGGAACTGCGGGAAACAGCACGGGCTGCAGGGACATGCTGGCCACCGCTTCCCTCAGCTCCCATTGTCGGGAACGGTGAACCGCGGCCACTGTAGGGTGACCAGATGTCCCTATTTTATAGGGACAGTCCTGATATTTGGGAGATTTTCTTCTATAGGCGCCTATTACCCCCCACCCCCTGTCCCAATTTTTCACACTTGCTGTCTGGTCACCCTAGTCTTACTTACACTTTTTGCAATATTGGAGACTTGGTTTAGGATGATTTGGAGGAGATGGATTTCTGTCTGGCCCCTCTCAGTCCCAAGAGAGAACAACCCACACAAACGAAGAGCACAAACAAAGCCTTCCCTCCTCCTCCCCACCCCCCGATTTGAAAGTATCTTCTTTCCTCATTGGTCCTTTTGGTTAGGTGCCCACCAGCTTACTTGAGCTTCTTAACCCCATACAGGTAAGGAGGGATCCTAGGCTACCCTTAGCTGTATGGTTATGACAGGCCGCGTGCACCGGTTGCCCACCACTGCTCTAGAGCACAGTTGAGGCTCTTTGGCAGGCTGCATGGGGAACTTTGCACTGCTGCTCCTGTTCCATTTGCCATTTGGATAAAGGATTTCAGTCTCCAAGGGCATCGGCACAGCATCTTCAGAGACCTTAACTGGACACCTTATCCAAAGCCCATTGCAGTTTGACTTTAGTGCACTAAGGATCAGGCCTTTCCCTATTCATTATTTTTAAGGAGAGGAAAACACGTAAAATTTGGTCAGAATGTACCCAGTCAGAACCTCCCACTTGAGCTTAATACCCTACAGAAAGATACAGCCCTAACCACACAGCATGCTTAGCCCACACAGATGCAGATCCTCTTACTACCAGTCATGAGTACCGTTTACAAAGCAGGGTTGCCGAGAGAGGGAGAGGGAGGGGCTATTGCCAAATCCGTGGAGTTTGACAAAGAACGGGAGCTTCACCTCCAGCCCACTGGACTGTGCAATGAGCGACTTTTCATCTGCATCAGCTACCTTATATCAGGGAATGTCTCTTCTAGGCCTTCTTGAACATCACCTGCCTCTTGCAAAAGAACATTTAGTCCAATTAAGTTAAGTGGACTCTGAAGAGGTGTTACATGATTATCCCATCAGTCTGGCTCAAAAAAAAGTGAGGCAACAACAGCTTAATGTTCCATGCAGTGATGAGGCAAGATAAACAGGAGGCTATTCCAGACATTATGCATTTGCAACTCTCCTGGATTCTTGATTTTTAAGTCCTTGCAGCTCCTTCAGCACTCAGATGCTGATTATGAGGATTATGATAATGTATGTAATAAAGCCAGACATGCAGGTTAATGTCACAGCAGGAGTTTGTTTCTTCCACGGAAATCAAAGAGTGTAGCTAGTCTTCCAGCCACTGGGCCCCACTTCTGAAGCAGTCCTCAGCAGACTGGGGCAATTTCATGCTTAGTAATTTATTCTTTTTTATGCTGCCAGTGGACTTGTCACTGGGGAAAATCCAGCTTCTGGTACCATGGAGTTAAAGGAGAATTTAGTTTGAAAAACAAGGTTTTTTTTATTATTATTTAAATGAACAGCCAGAGATACCCAGAGCTCCTGTCTTACTGTAGAGATTAGAGTTTAATCAAGCTAACCTTACCATAAAGGTGTCACTTCCCATCCCAGGAGGCTAAAGCGATTTGGAATAGCTGGATTCAAGATGTACAGAATAAGACGGTCTTATGTGCCTGACCATGAAAGGTTCTAATCTTCTCTCAAAGGATGCAGAGCATCTGTGCTTATAGCCCTCTCTGTATTTGAGCCGGACACAATGTCAGACAGACTTTTATTGTCCTGTAGAGGGGCTGTGGGACAGGGAGAGGGTATCTGGATTTGACTTTGCCCTTCACCCTTTCCAGGAAGGAACTGAATTCCAGGATGTAGCTGGGTGCCAGGAGTCTCCTGCTGCTCAACTCTGGTTTCAGCTGATGGAACCCAATAAGGAGCTGCAGGCCAATTACTGCTGGCTGGCTCACTGGGGCAGGTTTGACTCATTAGACCCTGTTCGGCATGTAAATTCAGCCGTTGGGATGGGAACGACCAAGCCTCGGAGCAGGGGGATAAGGATTAGGCTGGTGTTTTGGAATAAAAATTTGGAATTACCTTTGTGGTCATCAACCCATGGGGCTGTGACTTTTTGATTCCACCACGTGCCTGAACAGCTTGTTCTTTGAATAAATCTGAACCTGGTTTCTTCAGTTTTAAAGTATGTAAAAACACTGATAAATACACACTAAAAAGTTATGCCTGGAGAGACAGACAGCTAGCCTATTCCCCTCTATACCTTCTCAAGGAGCTGCCTCTCACCTCTGCTTCTCTCCTATCCAGTTTGGAGATGGCACGTTCCCTCTCTTCTGTTCTTCTGGTGTAGTTGGCAGCCCCATCCCCCACTGTAGTGATTCAGGGCATATGTCAGCTACATTGCTCTTCTCTGAGTGACAGCCTAGTCCGCCTACTCCCTCCAGTGCAGTTTGATGGCTGCAATCCTACGGCCCCATTTTAGAGCAGTAAAGCCAAGAATCTTTTCCACAAGGCCCCAACGCTGAGACCTTTTAAACACTAAATCCCAGTTGGAGCTTCACCCTCCCTTTGCAGAGACTCCTGCATGGTTTCCACATTTTGAAAGGTATTTAGAGATGCCAGCTCCTCCTGTCTCTCCTCCTCCCGTCACTAGAACCTGCATGAGGTAGAGGAAAGGGGCCATGCTGGGGCTGTGGGCGGTGACTTGTAACTACCATTGTAGGAGGACAGGTGACAGACCTAACCTCAGGGGAGGGAATGCCCTTTCTTTGAGCCTTGGCTCTTCACAGTAGGGGGCTACCTAAGTGTCAGGTCAACTGACAACCTGTGAGAAACCTGCGGGAAATAGCTAATTCGGAAAAGGCCAGTTTTACTTAGTCACAACTCCCCTGGTGTTTCGTTCAGTTTTGTGTCTTCACAGGAAAAGGAACAGGAGCTTGAGGACTTGGCTGCATCTCTCCATCTCCCATGTAAGGACCTGACTAGAAGCAGGTGCTCTTGGGCACCTAGCTTACTCTGGTGGCCTAAGCAGGAGAGATAAGAAGAGGAGAAAAGGGAACAGAAAAGTGAGCACAAAAAGCAAAAAGGAAGAGCAGCAAGGGACAGCTTTTGTAATCTAGCCCAGCAATGAAAACAACAAGCCGCGGGGAAGACTACAAGTTGGTGGGTGAAAGGATGGGCTTCCAGGGGTTAGAGTGAGGCAGATGGTCACCAAGAGCAAAGCGAGTCTAGTGAGTGGAGGTAGAAATTGGCCATGCCTGGTGGGGAGTGAGTGTGAACAGCCCATGTTGGCCCCCATCAGGGATAGACAAACTGCCTAGCTGCCAGTGAGAGCAGATCCACCCCATGTAGCGAAGCCAGAATTGGACAGGCCAGAAGAATTCTCTACCATTAGTAGGTCCAGTTCTGGCACTTCGTGAAGACCGTCCCCAATGAAATTTCAGTGGAGTCCCCTGAATCCTTGGAGGTCAGGTGTGGGCTGCATATTTGTAGGGCAATTAATGATTATTACTATTTATTAACTATATCATGGTAACATCAAAGGGCTCCAGTCAGAAGGATCAAGGGCCTGATTGTGCTAGGCCCTGTAGAGAAACGTATTAAAAAGTCACTCCAGATCAGCTTACAACTAGGTTGTGACTTTCTATGAATAGGGCCCTACCAAATTCACGGCCATGAAAAAAGCATCATGAACCCTGAAATCTAGTCTCCCCCCGTGGCCTTTTGTGTGTTTTACCATATACAAGGGGGAGACCAGTGTTTCTCAAATTGGGGGTCCTGTCCCAAAAGGACCACAAGGTTATTTTAGGGGGGTTGGGTATTGCCACTCTTACTTCTGTGCTGACTTCAGAGCTGAGTGGGCAGAGAGTGGCGGCTGTTAGCCAGGCATCCAGCTCTGAAGGCAGCGCCCCGCCAGCAGCAGCGCAGAAGTAAGGATGGCAATACCACACCATGCCGTCCTTACTTCTGCGCTGCTGCTGGCAGCGGCTCTGCCTTCAGAGCTGGGCTCCTGACCAGCAGCCGCCCTCTCCAGCTGCCCAGCTCTGAAGGCAGCACCGCCGTCAGCAGCAGCGCAGAAGTAAGGGTAGTTATACTGCAACCCATCCTACAATAACCTTGCAACTCCCCCTGCCCCAACTCCTTTTTGTGTCAGGAACCCTACAGTTACAACACCTGAAATTTCAGGTTTAAATAGCCAAAATCATGAAATTTAAGATTTTTAAAATCCTAGGACTGTGAAATTAACCGAAATGGACCATGAATTTGGTAGGGCCCTATCTATGAATGCTTCATTTGTCTCTGTCACTGCATTGTGACGTCTGAGAAAAATGAATCATCTATAATCTTGGAACCAGCAAGGGGAGGTCAGTGAATAAGGCTCGATTTGTAAGTAGTTTAGCTAGTACGCAACAAAAAACAGATTGAGGAATCTTTCCTAGGAGCAAAACAAGCGACTTAAATATTATAAACTTGACTATGCTACTTAGGATACGTCTATACTTACCCGTCGCGTTGGAGGAGTCCAATCGATCTTCTGGGTTCGATTTATCGCGTCTTGTCAAGACGCGATAAATCGAACCAGGAAGTGCTCCCCCGTCGGCGCCGGTAATCCTGCTCTGCGAACGGAGCAGGCGGAGTCGACGGGGGAGCCTGCGCGCCGCGTGTGGACCACAGGTAAGTTCGAACTAAGAGACTTCGACTTCAGCTACGTTATTAACGTAGCTGAAGTTGCGTATCTTAGTTCGACAGTGGGGGTTAGTGTAGACCTAGCCTTATACTAATGATTTGATATATTGGAATCCAGAGGTATTCCTGCAACACCATGAGAATAAGATACCTACATCTTAGCTAGATGTAGCTAGATGAATGTTTATCAATTCAATCTAAATGCTATACTCGAAGGATATTTTGTCTGTTAAATAAACTGTCTGCTGTGATAGGACTGTCACTTGAGTGTTCAAGCATTGTCAGAGAGTGGTTTCAGGTTTTGCTTTGAAGGGGGGTGACTAGGCAACTTGTAAAGAATTGCCTCTTACGATTTACATATTCATTTAATTTAAAGGGATAGAGCAATAGAATGCAGTAGAAGAATTGCTGGTTGAAAAAAATAGATAAAGAATCAAGCAGTTCATATTTTCCAAACTGGTTCCTCCAATCCTAGATAAGTTTGTTTTACAATTATTTATATTTAACTAAATTTAGGAATCTGGCATGTTGGACTCAAGTTGCTTATTTATATGTGCTAATTTTATTTAGATTACTATTATTTTATTTGTGGTGATGGCTACAAAAAGTCTGACAACATACAGCACCGAGACCATTGCATGTCATGCTGACAACTTTTGGCTCATTGTTTCCTTGTGCTCTCCTGTCTGTATTCACCTGTTGTCTCTTATTTTATATTTAGATTTTAAGCTTCTGGGGGCAGGGACTGTCTTTCTGTTCTATAATTGTACAGCTTCTAGCATGATGGGGTCCTGCCCATGTCTGGGGCTTCTATTGCAATAAATAATAAATAATAATAATAATAATTAATTAATAATATAGTATTTTAAAAGAATAGAGACTCTGAATGCTTTGGGGGTGGGATTACTCTTCAAAATTCTCTTTTCCAAGTAAGATTCTCATTAAATCTCCTTCTGAAAAATTAATTCAAACCTTGAAAAGCAGCATTCTCTTGCATAGCTTGAAGGTTAGATCTGTTTTGCTGAAGTGCCAGAGTTTTAATATAAAATATTTAACTGGAACTCTAGAGGCTTGGGATGTTGTTTCGATCCTGGTGAAAAATGTTTTTAAATAAACTTAGCAAACCAGTGTGCAACATCTGTCATTACTCAGGAAACCGCTTCAAAATGTTGTAACTTATTTTCAAGTGCGTAAGGATATTCAAGGACTTTAAACTCTGCAATAAATGCCTGGAAGGTGGTGTGTTCACCATATGCAGCACACTTTTGTGTTAGGATGCAATGCTGCAAGGGGTCCTCTAGTGCCTCCTGCTGGCCAAAGCCTCTCAGTGAGTCTTCATGGCTCAGCCCTCTGGCCAAGTCACATAAAGTTCAGTCCCTGTCTGCGGTAAGGAAAGATCCAAGCTAAATAGGGTGACCAGATGTCCCGTTTTTAAAGGGACAGTCCTGTTTTTTGGGACTTTTCTTATATAGGCGCCTATTATCCCCTGTCCCATTTTTTCACAGTTGCTATCTGCTCACCCTAAAGCTAAACATCCAAATAATAGTTCTGCCCCTCTCAGGCTCCACTGAAGTGTTTTTAGTGGCCGTCCCTCAGCTCCCCTCACCCCCCCAGAAGCCTAACCTACTTCTGCAGTTGTACTGACATGGCCCTTACTCTTAGGTTTCCCAACCCTCCTGGAATCTCTTGGAATCAGCATCAATCTCCCGGTGACTATTTAAAGCAATCTGGGAGATTTTAATCGGATATTTTAAGAAAATGACATTATGTCATGTTGGGGGGACAAAAATCTCCCGGAATAGTTTCAGTCAGAGCTGGCAACCCTACTTGCTCCGTGGCTGGTAGGAGAACCCAGGCCTGCCCCGTACTTTGGGTTCTAGTGCAGGGATCTTGTATGAAGCAGCTAGGGGCGCGTCTTCAGATGTACTGCTGTTTCCTGTTCCCCCTGCTCCTTGTCTGCCCTAGCTCAGGGCTCCCCCTGCAGAAGCCTGACCCTGCTCAGTGTGGATTCTCCTATCTGCAAGACAGTCCTGCCTCCTTTGCAGTCTTTTCCTCCCTGAGTTCTTCATTCTGTTTGTAGCCTTTTCCTAACCCTTTAACGACGGGGTCATTATGTTGCCATGTCACCATTGGCTGGAGAATAGCTGCTAGGTCATAGGTAAAGTTAAGCCTGGCTTGCCTTAAAGGGCCAGCCAATCTGTGATGCTGCCCTATATAAAAATATACATTTTTTTCCACTCGAAAAGTGCACTACATTTGGCTCCAGGGCTTCTCTTATCTCCAGGATCTAAAAGAGAATGTAACAGAATCATAATAGTAAAAGCTAACCAGTACTCCAAACAATGTATATCAAATGTGAGGTCATGGCAGCAGGTTACCTAGAAGGAAGAAAAAGTTATATCTGATCTTGGTAGCACTACCAGTGATGTGACCTATTAAGCTGGACACTAAAAAGAGAATTTCTGTTTCCATAGCAGGTAAAGATTCTCAATATCTATTATTTCCAGGAACATCTGCATCTGGAGAAAAAACTATATACCTTGTTTCACATGTTGCATGTGAGTAACGACAAGAAGAGACTCCACTTTTCCAAAACTAAGCTGGTTCTTTATTAAGAGAACCATGTACAGAAGTGCTGCAATTCTGGCTAACATTCTCACCATGTGCACACAGACCGACTTCCTGCTGTCTCCTTCAAATTCTTGCCTCCTGAAAATTGTGATCCTCCTACCAAGCATGTTGTTACAGACTCTCTGACTAATATGTGAAGAAGAAAATGTGAATCATACCATTTGCCATTGGTCTGAGGTAGCTTGCAAGGCCCAGCCCCAAACAATGATACTGGCTGAAAGCACAGACTATCCTGGAGAAGATGTTGCCCATGCACTAGGTAATGAACCTTGAAACTCTTATCGGCTGAAGTTAATTGGGGTGAGTGGAGCGGCAAACCATGGGGCTGATCCCTTAGTGGTCCATAGTTAGCATCATTGACTTGGGTGGTTATGAGCACAGGGATGAAATTATCCCTGAGGCTGAGGGCCTGTGAAAACTCTTCTATATTACTTATATCCTGCAGGATGACCTCATCAGAGGAGCCACTGGGCATACAGCTGTACTGGTGGCCTCCACACCCCTTCGCACCCAGAGAGAGTCTGGCACCAGCCTCCCGTTATCTGGTGTGGAGGGAGATGATGAGGGAATAGATCCATGGCCCTTAATAGAGCTGCAACCACTGTTCCACCCCACTGTCTGGAGCAGCAGCTGCATGAGGCCTGGAAAAAGGGAAGTACAGTGCAGTTCTCATAACTGGGCCCCAAAGTTAGGGGTGGATTTTACCCAGCTCACATGGACTTCTACCTCATAAAGCCTGATGGCTGATAGGCTTCGTGTGGTTGATGTGTATGCAGCCATGGAGCAGCCTCAGGGTTACAGCCAGTAATGTGCAATCTGATGGAACTATGAACAAAAGAGCCATTAATAATCAGATCAATGCCAGGTGTGGAGGGGTATATGCAAAGGGTAGCTCAGTGGAGACTCATCTTGTAGGTGAAGTGGGGAAAAAACAGAAAACAGGATAATGAGAGTCCTTGAAGGGACTCTCATCCATCATCCCGCCCCCAGCGATAACCTTGCAGAAGGTCCTGCATGTCCCATAAAGACTGATTACATCTCAGGGGGCTGTTCATCAGTGCAAGGCCAAGTGATACTGTTGTAAGGATCACAGCTTCTCAGATAAAGATAGGGTCATCAGGAAAGCCAGACAAGTAGAATACTGCCCTTATGAAGGAAATGAGTCAGTTATTAATCTCCATTCTGAATTTAAGAAAATGAATAGACCTAAAAGGAAGTGGCAGTTCCTTTCTGGCTTGAGGGAACATAATACAAACAAGGGGGTTCTATTTAAAGTGATGTGTCAACCAGAGGGTCATGATTTCACAGTAAAAAAACACTAGGAAGTCCTAGATGCCCTGGCACGTGGAGATGCCACAAGAAGATGAAGCTGAGGACATCCAGCAGCAATCAAGGAACAAGGAGGAGGCAGCCAGTTCTGATGTATGGCACAAAGTGAAATGCTACAGAGGAGTCACTGGGAAATTCAGATCAAGGAGCAGAATGGCTGAGGGTGAGCTGGAGAGATCAGAGGAAGACATTGATTCCTGAATCACATTAAAATATCACTTTTATTTATATCAAAGCATTTTTTTTCCAATTCTAATGGTAATCTATGTCACTGCCAAATCACAAAGCTGTATTGCCACTTCCCACGCCTGCAAAGTTATGTTAATACTAAATTTTGATTATGTTCTTTATAGTTAATACTAATAATTAGGTGTATATGGTTCAAAGGGGGAAAAAAGCTGTTTTTCCACCCTATATAAAAACACAAAGGATGTGCTATTAAAAACACATTAAAACTTGTGGCATCTTTCTTTATGGGGGAAATCCTGGTATATTTTATAAAAGGAAAGTGTTACTTGATAGTATTATCTAAACTGGGATTAAAATGCATTTCTATTAATGCCAACAGGCTTAATTACTTAATAAATTGAACAGTAGCTCTGATTTAATTGATGACAGACAAAGAGGGGACTGGATACATAAGTGCTGTGGAAAGATGGATAAATAGATGGAGGACAAGAAGACCTCATCACTGTAATATCTACACATGGTTAAGCGTGAGCAATGAGATGTTACTCTTCTAATTCTAAACTGTTCCTCGTTTGAAAGATGGTGATTAAACAGAAAAGAGATGTTGTATTATATTTTGATCAGAAGCCTGAGGTGCACAGTATCACTTTGGTCTACTTTACAAACATTAAACCACCTTCTTTCTCACAATCGATCTAATTCTGGTTGTTGATCTTGGTGTGAAGCGTCCGGTTGGTGGCCTGCAATACACGGAAAGTCAGATTAGATCATCTGACATGCAGCTCTATGTATCTGTTATTTTCTATTGGTATTAGGCCAGCACCTAGAGAGCCCAACCAAGATTAGGGCCCCTTGTATTAGATACCAAACAAGCACATAGTGAGAAGCAATTCCTGCCCCAAAGAGTTGGAGTACATCAGACTAGCAAAAAGGAAGTATTATTATCCTAGTTTTACAGATAGGGAACTGAGGCACAGAGAAATTAAATAATTTGCTCAAGTGTCACGCCAGAAGAGCTAGGAACTGAATGCAGATCTTCTGATTCACAATCCAGTTCCTCTACCACACAATCTTTCCTGCTACAACTCAAACAACTCTAAACTCCTGAACTGGTACTGACAATATTGCAAGATTTGACCTCATGCCTACATGTATGTTCTTAAGTCTTATAGATCAGCCTTTGGTAGAAGATTATAGAGGCTCAATAACTTTTGTTATAGAGACCGTCTACTATGTGTACCTAAAATGGAAGCAAGAAGTTTGAAGAGAATTGTGGGAGCCCAGCAAATGCTGTAATGTGGGTTTTAATTAACGCAGTCATGAGGGAACCATTTATTTACACTTAACGTGACCAGGGCAGAGAAAGAAGAGTAGGCGCAAGACCCTAATATTTTCTTATCCTATATTATCCCCCTATCAGACAAGCTCCATTAGAGAATACCGGGCCTCATTTGGTATAAAAACAGCCTTGGAGCCAGTCAAGCCACTTGGAGAATGTAACACTCTTCATGCCAGAATGATGGGTCTTCCTGGGACAGATCATGCATTTGGTAGGATTCAAGCTGCAGTCTGATGAATAGATTGGGAGTTCACCAATGGCCTTTGTGAACATGAAAGTGCAGGTCCTTTCCCTTAAAAGCTTACATGCTAAGAGAGTGGTTCTCAAACTTTTGTACTGGTGACCCCTTCACATAGCAAGCCTCTGTGTGCGAACCCCCTTTTACATGAAAAACACTTCTTTACATATTTAACACCATTATAAATGCTGGAGGCAAAGCGGGGTTTGGGGTGGAGGCTGGCAGCTCGTGACCCCCCATGTAATAACCTCATGACCCCCTGAGGGGTCCTGACCTGCAGTTTGAGAACCCCTGCTCTAGGAACACACAACAGACCAAGAGAGGATAAATGAAAAAGGCGTGACAAGCAAGTTGAGTGGCGAGGTAAGATTAGCTACAGCTTGATGAATTTACATCAAAAAACCTCATATGTCCTCCCTCAAAAAAGACCTAGTGGTCACATTCAGGTTGGCATGTCAAAAAGAACGTTTGAGCTCCTTAGAAGAACTCTTGCACTGAGCTATAACTAACAGGAAGCTTTGGTGTTTGTGAGACATTTGATACTCCACTGAGAGGGTGAGGAAAACCTTATAAATAGTGTATCAGAGTAATCAGCCATGAACCTAGAGAACTGGGAATGCTGCTGGCTCCACTTTTATGAGGGATTCTGTTGGGCCTAATTGGGTGTAGTAATTGGATGGCTAAGTACACCTGTCGGCTGTTTGGGTTCTGCTTGCAATTATAAAAGCTTTGTGTGAGAGCTTTGGGGAGAGACAGACTTATTAGCAGGTTGTCTAAAGAGGCAGTTATTCCTCAGATGTTTTTTTCCCCCTCCTTAGTAGAGAGAGACTTATTTATGGAGTAATATTTTTGATGAGTTTTAAAGCCATATTCTATTGCTGCGTGATTTGTTACATCTTTTGGGGACTATTCAGTTTGCCCCATGCTACATGTGCTTGATCAAAGGCCACCCTAGAACAAAGGACACATTTGATTTAGTATCTTATAAACTACAGTATTAGATAGGAGGGATGGACTGGTGGCTAGAGCTCTAGCTTAGGGATTTAGGAGACCTGACTTCAATTTTCATCTCAGCTGCTAGCTTTCTGTGGGACCTGGGCAAGTCACTTAGGTCCAGAATTTTAAAAGTTATTTAGGTGCCTAAAGATGTGGATAGGAGCCTTGTGGGACTTTGAAATCGGGATAGTCGTACTGCCCTACTTCACAGGGGTGGTGTGAGGATAAATACCTTAAAGATTAGGAGGTACTCAGATAGTGTGGTAATGAAGGCCAGATAAGTGCTTTAGACAGATGAATGAAAAGTGAAGGCCTCCCCTGTTGATCAATTTTGATTTTAAAATCAAGCAATCCTTTAAAAATAGCACTGTGACAACTCTTTTATTGATGGCTTTACACTAAGTTAGTTCTGGCTTTCACTGAATTCTAAGGAGCAGCCTCTGAGTTTAAAGTCACTTTTAGGGTGAGCTCCCAGGAGATTGTTCCAGTAATGAATGTGCTGATGGGTCTGCATTGGTCTCATGGCATTGCAACAGCTCTCTGCTCAGCCATACAGCACTTGCTTTTGAGCTAATTGCTTGCTTTTTCCATGACTTCATGTCCCCCTCTACTATCAGAAACTGTAAGCTCTTGTGTCTGATGCTACATTATGTGCTTTGCAACATCAGTAGTGCTATGATCACAGGTTTGCTGTCGGGGGTTGGACACTAGGTGACCTCCTAAGGTCCCTTCCAACCCTGATATTCTATGATTCTATTAAACAGTTTGGCTTACAGACTAGGTAAGCAAAGGGTGGTCAGGAGTAGCTCCTTTAGAGCCATTTTAATAAGAGGAAGGGCATTTTTGAACACTTTTTTGTGGAATCATCCAGTTAATTAATGCACGACAGTGCTCCACAATTTAATAACAATCAGGAAAGAAGCAGGCTGTCTGCCATAGATTTGAGCTCTTGAGAACAAGTATCCTTGAAACGTGCTAGCTCATTGTCATACATCTTTAAATCTGCCTTTACATCACCAAACAAAAAAACTGTTCGACTTCCAGGCAGCCAATGACGAGTGGAGCCCAGGAAAGTAATCTGCCCAAAAGCATGTTCACTGAGCCACCAGCAAAATCAGATTTACCCAGCTGGTTGGAGCCAAGAGACAAGTTGAAATTGACTGATTTCAGACTGAAGACATCACTCATGACCTTGAGTGAATAAAGTCTCTTGGAACAGCTTGGAAGAGGAAGATGGAGAAATAGAGAGGCCAAGTAGAGTGGGTGGTAGGATGGCTTATTATTATTTATTTGTTTTACTGTAGCAAACCTAGGAGCCCTGATCATGGATCAAGACCCCATTTTGCTAGGTGCTGTACAAATACAGAACAAAAAGACAGTCCCTGTCACAAGGACTTTACAATCTAGAGTTGATTCTTGTAGGCTTCCAAAGGGAATGGCAAAAAAGACAATGAACTAAAGGCCCCACCAGCTTTCAGAACTCATGTGTTCATATGAGTTCATTAGGGGTGCTACAAACTGATGGCCTAGAGGACAGCTGTCAACACTCCTGTAACATAGTCTATTCTTCCTAAAATATTGTATACAACTTCAGTTGATATACAAACTACACACAGGGGCCACTTCCTCTGCTAGCAAAATGCACTTTTGTCAGGGTGAAACACTTTTCAAGCATTGCCCAAATGCTGAACTGAATAGTTTACCAGCCAATTGTAATGGCAAAGAGGAGGGGGCATGCAATTACATGAGCTTAAATGTGGTCAAGATACTGAACGTAACTCTTGTGCCCCTAATGGTGAGTCTCTGACCAAAAGATGGCACCTTTATCACCCGAGTGTCCCCTGCTACCATTCTAGGAACATGTGTCTGTAGTGACTCAGAGGGACAGCTACTCAATCATCAGCGCCACTTACTGCACTGCACGGGTACAGAGTCAGGAACCCTTTTATGGAAGTGAACCAAATGTAATCAAAGATGATAGCTCAGATAGTATATAGACCTGTATACGTCAAGCACCATTGCCCTCCTCTTCCTCATCTCTCCTCTCCAGTGCCTCAATATTTCTTCTCTTCGTTTCCATTTAGCATTGTCAAATGGTTGCAACACAGACCTGGAAGTTAGAACTCTTGGGCTCTTTTCTCATCTCTGCCACTTCCTTTCATAGGATCTGTTACCATTTTCCTAACCACCCTACACCTCAATTTCTCCATCTGCAAAATGGGTTCAGTTAATTTCACAGGTGTTTTTGAAGCATAGAAGTGTGAAGTATTATTATTACTGGGAGGAATGGCCCTGTAAGGAAAAATAATTTAACCATAACACTCTGTCCTTATTACTGATACTGGAACTTGCTTATTAGAGTTCTCTACTCATATGGGAAGAGGCACTTTAAATGTCACCTTGCAACATGGCATTTCCATTCAATGAGCCACATGGAATTTCCATGTCACTTGATGATAGTATGAGAACAAAGCACAGCCACAGGGAAATGGGATGGTCCTCCTGTGAGCCCAAAAAAGAGAGAGGGCATCTATATTGCAACATCAGTCTTTGCATTTAGCAGTTTGTGTACATGTGTGGTCATTCCAGGATAAAGGAAAAATATTGACTTTTAGTCCTATCTAATGTCTCTTAATAATCATCCTTTTCCCAGCAAGATTGGGCAGGACTTACTAGTAGGTGAGTTTACTGCCAAAGTCAGAAGGCCTTTACAGACCCCCTTGATGCACACAGGTAATATTTTGAGCATCATCCTGATCATGAGTGGATATGCATAGCTGGAGTGAAAGGAAATGAAAGGCATCTCTCTCTGAAATGTATTTCCTTTCCACACCATTGGCATTTTATATTATAACTCCTACAAACGCAGAGTAATAGGCAATCCAGACGCAGTCATGGTGTGGCTTGTAAAATTTGATTGGCTGAACATAAGATTAATAATTTGCTTTAACCTTCATTACGTTCATTCTTTGCTTTAAAGAAACAGTCAATTTTTTTTCTCTCTATCTCATAAAGGCAAATCTGGCCACGACAACATACCATTCAGAACACAGATGATTTTAGTCATCTCGGGCTATCTGCAAAACTCCCTGAATTAAGGTTGATCCTTTTTATTGTTTGATCATCAAATAAAAGGGTCTACAAGAGGAGACAATGCCTCAAATTATAGGAACCCCAAGATTTTTGGGAGGCAGTGTGCTCTAACGGATGGGGGGCTGGCTTACGTGTCAGATAGACCTGAATTCTATTCCTACGCCTGATGTGTGGTCTTGGAAAGTTACTTCCCAGAACTATGGAGGAAAGGTAATTCCACTTCACAGAGGATTTTAAAAGTTGGCTCACTTTAGATTACCATAGAAGTCCAAGGGTTCTGGGGCATTGCACCTGTCAGGCTGCTCCTGACTTGTGGATCCTGGGTCCCTAGCAGCCAGCAAGTTGGGTGAGTGAACTGGCAGGAAACTAGGCTTACTGGGTTCTAGTGGAACTTTTGTGAAATCAGACTGTCTCTGAGAAATGTTTAAATGTTTGCCACATTGATGAAAGCTCTGTTACATCCCCTCTCTATGTCCTTGTTTTCCCTCCCACACTTTGCCTTGACTATTGAAATGGTAAGCTCTTTAGGGCAGGAAATGTCTCTTTCTATGCATTTGTATAACACCTTGTACAATGGCAGCCCTCATCTCACTGGGGGCCTATTGGCACATCTACCATACAAATAATAGACAAGAAGAGGAACGTAAGCAGATGCACATGGTGGCCAACATTTGCAATTGTGAATGGATGAATATTTAGGCATGGAAGTAAGTAGCCTGATTTGCTATGGTGCTGAGCACCCACAGAAGTGGATGAGAAAATCCAGCTATTTGTTCAGGTCCTTGAACATTGGTTTTGGTGCCTAACCTCCAGTAGCGCAGCCAAGTCCGGAGCGCAGGGGGAGCGGCGCTATAAAAAGGCGCCTCCCCCTGTACTCACCCGGCGGCGCTCCGGGTCTTCGGCGGCACTTCGGCGGCACTTCGACGGCTCACTCCGGGTCTTCGGTGGTACCCGCCGCTGAAATGCCGCCGAAGACTCGGAGCGCCGCCGGGTGAGTGCAAGAAGCGGCGCTTAAAAAGAAGCGGCGCCTTTTTTTAGTGCTGCTAAAAAAAGGCACTGCTTCTGCTCAAGGGGGAGCGGCCGCTCCCCCTGCTCCCCTCCTGGATACGCTACTGCTAACCTCTGGCCCTCGGGTCTGAAAGTGTTGGCCACAGTGTAAAATAAACAGAAGAGAGCTCACTGCCTTGAAGATACAGAGCCATCATCTGATATGCAGGCAGGACCTAGGTCGGGGCCATCAGCCAACATAGGAAGAGTACTCTTAAAGGGGCAAATTGCCCCAGAGATGGGCTAGAGGTGGCTAGGTTGCAACAGTGGTTGCTGACCCCCACCAGTGCTCCTTCCCTTACCTCCCGTTAAAGGAGTAGACTTCCCTTTCCACACCATGTGGTGTCCTGGCTGGTAGGGGTATGGCAGCAGAAGCAGGCTGGAGTCAGTATAGTAGATTCCAGCTTGTGTTGCTGTTCCTGGTGGTGTGGAGAGAGGACACTCTTTAAATTCAGGACCTTCCTGAAGTTGCCTGGCTGGGCATCTAGGGCCAGTTATTCTCCTTGATACACTCATATTTGGTCTAATGGCTAGGGAAAGTAGGCACCAGGACTCCTTTATTCTGCCACTGGCCCATTGTGCCATTTACCCTCTTTTTGCCTCCATTTACCCATCTGTATAATGGGTACTATAAACACAGCACCGATTAAATATTTTATTGGGGTGTTTGAGGCTGACTGACTGTTTGTAAAGTGGGAGCTCTAGAAGTGCAAAATATGATAATGTTATACATTAATGTTGTCTGTACAGCATGATGCACATCAATGGATTAATGTTACTAGTACTATACAATACAATATGATGAATTACCACATTGTGCAAATTATCCTATGCATAAGCTAAGTATTGCCTCATCACATAATAATAATATTAATAATAATATGATGCTTCCAATGCATATTTAAAATCGCAAATAATGCTGGATCTTTTTTTTACTGCTCCTGGATATTATGCAAATGCTTTAGAAGCTCTCTCACCATAATCTTAAACTATTTTACCTAGCTCTGATTTCTGGAGCATAACCCTTTGAATGTAATGTTTTCTTATTGTATATTACATACAAGTGGGCTCCAAACTAACCCAGCCAACTCTTTATTTGAATGAAACAAGGAAGATCCAAGGGCACTGAGATGTCTAGAGTTAGGGGATCTCAGGTGGATGAGACAGACAAGCACGCTGGTGTGGTGGAGGTGAAATAATAACAAATAAGCATAAAATGCTGTGACAAATTCTTAGTAGCGGCGACCACAGCTCTCCACTCGCCTTGTTGTTCTGAGGCTGCAGTTTACTGTATATGTTATGGCAGCAGTGAGTTTTGAGGAGAGCACGGGGGTGGCTTGGTGGCTTTAGATGGAGCATTTTCCCACTGGTAAGGGGAGGCTTGTGAGACAGTATGAAAGGGCTTGTCAGAGAAATGGAAAATGGAGCAGTGAAGGCTGTCATCATGGGTGGAGCGAAGGTGGGAGCTGTCCTTGCACTACGAGTTTGAAGATAGCACAAAGGACCCCAGTTTCCTCTCTTTTTTGGCAGGAGTTGACATGAATCAGTTTTGCCTTGTCTCATTTATAATTTGTACAGCAAATGTACGGGGCTGCTGATCCCTCCCATTAAAACAAAATTCTACCGGGGGGAAGAATCCAAATATATTTCCCTGAGTGCTCTCCTGACGGCCTTTATTCCCAGTGAAAGCGTGCCACTGTGGGGTCCACCAGAAGGCAGCTCCAAGAATCTCTGCTTATAACAGGTGACAGGGAAGCATTACGCACGAACTGGCAGGAGGAACTAGATGACCTTGCTCTTTTGCACGGATCATTTCTGATGAGATGTATCTGGTGAATGTGAGCAAACTACAACTAGGGACATCACCATTAGATTCCTGGATGCCTGGCATGCTGCCAGAGCTAGTCACTGATATTCAAGGACCAGACAAATGATCGTGTTCTGGGAATCATGACCTAAGCAGATGATAGCATATGATAGTCAGATTAAGATAAAATATTGTCTAGTTCTAGATTATTGAACACTCATCATACCAAGGCCATGAATCACGTCCAGCTCTGAATAGAAAGACCTGCTTTCATGTTTGTAATGACATCCAATACATTTTGATTGTATTTAATGAAACTAGTGTATGCTATTGCCAATGTGCAGATCCAGGACTTGGCTAACAGATTACAGTTTGCTTTGGATTGTCAGGTCTGCTCAGTGGAAGCTTTGTCATGATTCTGCTTTGGAAGAAGTGGATGAAGGGATATTACTGCTCCTCGCCTTATCCTCCATTTTCAGTCTAAGGAAGACCAATAGGTTTGGTAATATATTTCAAACTGGAATAAACTTTTTTAAGTGCACCCACTAAATAAGAATATTGGTGTGACAGGAGAGTGTGGGTAATGGGGCCTATGGGTCAGCCCGCCCCTGTCATGTAGGATGGTCTTTTGGGAGATTTGAGGTGCACAAGGACCTAGAAAATAGGAGATTTTGGAAGAGAGGTTAATCCTGGAATAAATAGCATGTGGGAAGAATACCCTTTACTGTCACTTTAAGGGCATGGGTCCAGGAACCTTGAAGAGTGGGTGGGGCAAGACTCCCCTCTCTCCCAGATTATTGGAATGAACGTTGGGAAGAGGAACAGCATGTATTCTACCTCCTACCTCATAGCAAGGAGACACCGCAGGAGAAGGCCAGCCTGGCTAACTCTCCATGCTCGAGGACGAATTAGGGGAAAGGTGCCAGCTGGAGGAGTAGCTGACTAAGGCTTTATAGATGACCCAAACCCCCAGCTTCATGGGGGAGAGCTGGGGAGATTCTTGTCTTAAGGAAAGAGAGCGACTGCCTGTCTAAGGGCTAGTCTACACTACCCGCCAATTCGGCGGGTAGCGATCGATCTTTCGGGGATCAATTTTTTGCGTCTAGTGTAGACGCGATAAATCGATCCCCAATTGCTCTCCTTTTGACTCCGGTAATCCACCCCGGCGAGAGGCGGAAGCGGAGTCGACGGGGGAGCGGCGGCAGTCGACATTGCGGCGTCCTCACGGCGAGGTACGTCGACTTCAGCTACGTTATTCACGTAGCTGAAGTTGCGTACCTTACATCGACCCTCGCCCCTAGTGTAGACCTGGCCTAAGTGTAACCTAGCCTCTGTCAAAAAGCCTCATCCTGACGGATAGAGAGGAATTGATCACAGAACTAAAAATCAGTGATTGCTTAGGTGCAAATACTCATTACTTGATTTTCTGTTAGCACTTAACAAATGTCAAGTCTGAACCAGAGCTGTGTGCAGGGTAGAAATTCTGCTTGACAAAGGTTTCACAATTTGGGTTCATTCCGAATTAGAGCAAAACCAAAAATACTTTACATTCTCTGAAGGAAAATTCTGATTTTTGTTTTCATTTCAGGTCGATCGAAACATTTTTGTTTTGAGAAAACTGAATTGTTTCATTCCCACGCTGGCGCTTTACATTTTATATTCGATCGTGTAACATGCAAAATGACAAGTTGTTTCAAAATGAAAAATGGAAACATTGTGTTTCGAAAAGGATGCTCCACCATTGTCAGAGTTTAGATCTTCTGAAACAAAACTCTGTTGAAATCAACCTGATTTTGTAAAGCATTTTGATTTCAACACAACTGCACATTCCACCTAAGCTGGTCCAGCCAGCAATACTCCCAACCAGAATATTTTTACTGGGGCTTTAAAAGGACCAACTTCTCAAAGCTCTCCTTTCACTGGCGGATGGTATTGCCGTGCAAGAAGGTACTGTGTGGGCTGCCTGACAAGCCATGGTCTGCTACTGGGACGCAGCAGGCTTTGGCTTGTCCTCACTGCATTGCAAGCTCTAGCTGCAATCCAGTTTTGCCACTAGCCTAATGCCCGTTCAGGGCGGGCTTTACGCTCAAGCTAGCCGGGCTATCGGGAAGGTGGGTTGAAACCTGAGTGATGCTGATGCTCAAACTAGTAATGCAGTGAGGATGCAGCAGCTTGAGTTACAGCTCACCCACTGCTCATCCTATCTCTCCATAGCCTGGCTGCTGCTTTGCAGTGTGGCCGCTCTCACTCAGCTCTCACTAGGCTAGTTCGAGTGGAGCAACTGAAGGGTACTGAGTCAAGCCAAGTGGTTCAGAGGCCTGGTTCTGGCTCTCTGCAGATGGGTTGAATTTCACTCTGTGAGATATTTTAAGGATAGAATTTCAGCTTCGGACAGTTTAGACTAGGAATTCCCATCACTCTGATGTATATTACAGTAGCACGTAGAACCCTCAGCTGACAAGAGAGCTCCACTCTGCTCAGCCAGGTACAAAAAATAGATACAGGAGTGAGGAGGAAGGGAAGGGAAAAGGTGGGAGAAATAATAATACATAGTGCTGTCCATCAGTAGATCTCAAAGTGCTTCACAAATGAGGTCACTAGCATTATCCCCATTTTACGGATGGGGAAACTGAAGCACAAAGAGGGGAAGTGACTTGCCCAAGATCACCCTGTGAGTAAGTTGCGGAGTTGGGACTAGACCCCAGCCCTCCTGAGTCTAGTGCTCTGGCCTCTTAGCCACACAGCCTCCAGACAAAGGCGGTGAGTAGCTGAAAGCAAATGTGGGACTGAGGAAACAAGCTGCGGGGGTTGGGTAAGAGCTATGAAACCTCACCGTCAATCATGGGGAAGAGGAGAGGGTGTTTGAAGGATGGGGGAAGGGAGATGACAGAGGTCAGGGTGTGCCTTTGCAGTTTTTTTTCTTTCAAAAAGTCAACAAGATCTTGCACAGAGAGGGAAACATAGCAGGAGACAGAGTCAAAGGCAGTAAAGAAGAGGATTGGATTATGGGAGTTAATGTGGCGGCAGGAACGGCAAGGAATATGGCAGCACTGAATGTGCAGAGAAGACATGTGGAGTGAAGGAAGTCATGGTGATGGTGGCACATTCTCCAGAGTCGCTGACTGACAGTAAAGGAGGAGTAGAGAAGGTGGATTTTGGAGTGAGGGGTGGGGGAGACTTTGCAGTGGGGGAGAGAGGAAAGAGCTGACAATGGAGGAAAGTCTGGGGTAGAGGGATCCGACAGCCAAGTCAGAGGAGGAAATTTTCAAAACATAGCAAATGGGACAAGTGGGAAAAAAGCATGAAAACCATCTGAATGGTAAGTATATTCATGTCCTCAGTCCTGTTTCAATGGGGGGAAAAAACCCAGCAGAGAATCCTTGAGCAGTCCAACCTCATATCTGATTTCAATCACTTTCTTTAGAAACTCTCACTGCCTGGCACTGAGCAAGCTTGTCCTTGTCATTTCAGCTTGTTCTCTAACATGTGGCTTAATGTCTTTGGAAGGAGTACAATACTTTGATTGAAAAAGTTATCTTTACAGTGGGGATGAACTAAATGGACTTGGGGGAGGATTCAATTATGCTGAGAAGAGTAGGCAGGGGACCTTGACTGAAGTGCTGTTTTTTCCCCCTGAATGTGGGGAGGTTAAAAGGTAGGGAGAACTTTAATTCAGAGATATGGAGACAACATGCAAAGCTAATTTTCTGCATGCAGCTGGGTGATGGACTTTAAAAAGGCAAATGTCTCTCAGCTGATAGGACTGAATCCTGATCTGAACCTGAGCAGCACAGATAGAACGTTCTGTTTAGAATCTAAATAAGTTAGCATATGGAAGTATTTTGTTACTATTATGTTTTAAAAGTCAGCAGAATTACTGAAGGGCAGTATTTAAGCAAATTGTATTACAAGTTCATGTGAGACACATGCAAGGAGACAATAGCCAGATCTGTTTTCCGTCCTCCTCTTCAACCATCGTCAACAGAATTAGAATAGAAGAGAGAGACTGTGGTGGAGGCATGATACCAGCCATGTGGCCCACTTGATACTGAGTTATACCAGATAGATACAGGGGAATCCCTTCGGAGCAGGATACAAGGCCAAGTAGCATTGATTCCCCCCCCACGCCACCCCAAACACAACACCGAATGCAACTGAACTCAGACTGACTTCTCTCTAGCAATGAAAGGCATCTCCTGAACAACTCAGAGCTCCAGATCATAGAAATGTGCAGAAGTCTGAATGCTCCTCCAACATTTCCCCAAACCAGATGGGTCAGTAAACTGGGTTGGCAATCTCATGAGATAGACCCTCTCACAGGATGTCTAGTGTTTCTTGCTCCTAGCTGAGCCCAAAAGCAGCTTCTCTCACAAATTTCAAAACCCTGTTTCTTTTAATAAAAAACACTGAATTTTATCCATTCTGGTAATCTCTCATACTTACATACATGATACTTGGCATGCACTTTGTGCCACTTGGTTGATATTTTACTTACATTCACAATGTTTTGCGCCTGTTTCCTACTTTTTTACTGAGTTACCCCCCTCAACGTTTTTATATTACTCAATATCTGTTTCAGTTATGTGCTGTACAGAACTGTATTTTACTGTACTTAATGTACATCCATGCATAAATAAAAAAGCAAATGCAATGGGATTTAGTCATCACCATCATCATTGGCTGGAGAAATAACATTTAATTGCTTCACTGCTGAAGAATACACCACTGTGGAAGAAAGCCTTTGCCTGGGGAATAAAGCAGAGGAGTAGTTTCTATACACAGATCTGTTTCTGACTCACTGTATGGGTTTGAGCAAGTCACTTCACTCCTCTGTGCTTCAGTGTCCCTATCTAGAGAACTAAACTAGCAATAATACTCACCCACCTTAAAGGGACATAATCACTGAGATTCAAAACCTGAGTTAGAAATAGTTTAGGGTATTGCACCTGCCTTAGTTCCCATGCCAATTGCCGTGCTTCTACAGTCATATTCCCTTGTTTAGAAACATATCATTCTCTCCCCTGTGTAAAAGACCCACGCAAACAACAGGGGGCGGAATGACTGACTAGACCTGAGAAACTGAGTAACCACCAAGTGCTGTCACCACGGAGCAACACATTTTTCTCTCTCTAATATTAGGTGTCACTTGTAACAATAGTAGATAAGCATTTTTCAGGCCTGGCGTGAGTATTGATTTTACAGCTCTTTAACTGGCCAAATCCTGACTTTGACTTCAGTTATTTTCGCTTGAGTAAGGACTACAGGCTCCGTGTCTGGACAGTACGTTGAGTGTTACCAGCCTATGTGTACATGTATGGGCAGGAAACATCATGAGGTTCCCTCTAAGAGTTTCCTCAACATTTCCTGTCAAGGCAACTCCAGGGAAGACTCCTTGAGCCAGCCTCCAAACCCCTGGATCCCCAATCTGTGCACAGACCTGTGGGAGCACAGGACCATCTGCTCTGAGGTCCACTACTTCTGCAAGAGCTCTGACTCCATTTCCTGGATCTGAGCTGTTGAGAACTCCCCTGGTGAAGGCCACCTCTAAAGCACTTCTTTAAGGGAATCGCTGTGCCTTTGTACTCTTTTGTGCATACTGGGAAGTGGGGACAATATGTGTCTTCCACACAACTCTGCCCCTGGCTTATATATTCCTCCCCATTGTCTCCCTCCTCATATGGATCCCCATAGGGAATATGGGAAACCCTGCTGTTGTGGTTCCTGACTCCCCTTTCCACATAGGAAATATACATGAAGAAGGTTTCCCCCTGAGCATGGACTGTTAGGTCACAATCCAAGTCAGGTTGTTCAGCACATGGCTCTCGAGTTCTTGAGTCTGTAAGCATGTGACTCACCAAGCAGCATGCCCCTGCTGGTGGGTCACAGGGTAGTAGGGTCTCCTCCTTTGGCGCCCCAGCTGCTCTGGCCCCATGGTGGTCTGCTGCTTCTTTCAGCTCAGCCCTCTGGCCGGATCATATCTAGTCCCATCCTTTCTAGGGTAAACCATTAATCCAACAGATAATAGTGTTTTGACCTCACCTTGGGCCTTTGGTTTGACTCCACACTCACTAATCCTTACTCCTGGTATCGGGAGGTTTCAATAGTCCTTATGCCATGTCAGGGGGTTTCTGCTCCACCTTCCTCCATGGGCTGGTAGAGGAACCCAGGCCCTTCCTCTCCTTGCTGCCTCCCTGGAATACTTCCTACCTTTCCCCATCATAGGCCTTTGCCATAGCCTCTTCCCAGGCTCCCAGTGTCCCAACTCCACTCCCTCTAAGTACCTTCCATTAGCACACTGCAGAGCTTCTTAGCACTTCCTGCTACTCAAGTGCTTCTGCTCCCCAAGAGTTTTATCGACTCCCCTGGAAAGGCAGTCCCTGTCTCAGCAGGAGTCTAGATGCTAAGTCTACCTTCCTTCAGGGAGGCTTTGTCTGTAAGGTCCTTCATTTTCAGTATTTTACCAAATTTAACTTTTAAAAATGTCCAGATTTTACAGCAGCTACAGTTGGTTTTCACTGATTTTCACCCACGTTTGGGACCAAGCAAGTACATGAGAATGCTGATTGTGTTAAGACAATCCAATACATTCCAGTAGGTAGGTAGGGGTGTTTATGCTAATAATCAATTAGCCTAAGTGCAAATGTGAAATTCAGTTAAATGAAGGCAATGCAGTGGAAGATACTTTCACCCACACATATGTGTATATCCTCTTAATGTACAGTGCATTAAATAAACCACAGTATTAAACTATTTTTCCATTCAATGCTCTCATTTTGTTTGTTTGCTCTTTTTTATGTCCCCTTATTAACACTGATATTTACCCAGAAGACCGTAAACTTATTTTTTCATCAAATTTCTACCATTTTTAAAATTTTTGTAACAAACCCTGATGAAAAGGAACTACGGATGAGACAGCATGACTTTGATACCTGGGACGCTACTAGAGCCATGTATAAAATATTCAATTGGTGAATACTTAGGGCTGGTCCACACTAACGCCCCGGTTCGAACTAAGATACACAACTTCAGCTACGTGAATAATGTAGCTGAAGTCGAAGTATATTAGTTCGAACGACAAGGTACTTACCGCGGGTCCACACGCAGCAGGCAGGCTCCCCCGTCGACTCCGCGTACTCCTCTCGCGGAGCAGGAGTACCGGTGTCGACAGCAAACACTTCCGGGATTGATTTATCGCGTCTAGACAAGACGCAATAAATCGATCCCAGAAGATCGATTGTTTACCGCCGAACCCGGAGGTAAGTATAGACGTACCCTTAGAGGATGAAAGGGTAATCACTAGCAACCAGCACAGATTTACTAACAACAAATAATGCCAAACCATGGACTCATAGACTCATAGACTATAAGGTCAGAAGGGACCATTATGATCATCTAGTCTGACCTCCTGCACAATGCAGTGCACAGAATCTCACCCACCCACTGCTGGAATAATCCTCTCACCTGTGTCTCAGCTATTGAAGTCCTCAAATCATGGTTTAAAGACTTCAAGATGCAGAGAATCCTCCAGTAAGTGACCCGTGCCCCATGCTGCAGAGGAAGGTGAAAAACCTCCAGGGCCTCTGCCAATCTACCCTGGAGGAAAATTCCTTCCCGACCCCAAATATGGTGATCAGCTGAACCCCGAGCCTGTGGGCAAGACTCACCAGCCAGACATCCAGGAAAAAGTTCTCTGTAGTAACTTCTAACATCCCATCATTGACCATTGGTCCTATTTACCACTGATGGCAATTAATTGACCTTTGACTAAGATCATGTTATCCCATCTAACCATCCCCTCCATAAACTTACCTAGCTTAATCTTGAAGCCAGATAGGTCTTTTGCCCCCACTGCTTCCCTTGGAAGACTGTTCCAGAACTTCACTCCTCTGATGGTTAGAAACCTTCATCTAATTTCAAGTCTAAACTTCCTGATGGCCAGTTTATATCCATTTGTTCTTGTGTCCACATTGGTACTGAGCTGAAATAATTCCTCTCCCTCCCTGGTATTTATCCCTCTGATATATTTAAAGAGAGCAAGCATATCTCCCCTCAGGCTTCTTTTGGTTAAGGTAAACAAACCAAGCTCCTTGAGTCTCCTTTCATACGACAGGTTTTCCATTCCTCAGATCATCCTAGTGGCCCTTCTTTGTACCTGTTCCAGTTTGAATTCATCCTTCTTAAACATGGGAGACCAGAACTGCACACAGTATTCCAAATGAGGTCTCACCAATGCCTTATATAACAGTACTAACACCTCCTTATGTCTACTAGAAATACCTCGCCTAATGCATCCCAAGACCACATTAGCTTTTTTCACAGCCACATCACACTGGTGACTCATAGTCATCCTATGATCAACCAGGACTCCGAGGTCCTTCTCCTCTTCCGTTACTTCCAACTGATGCGTCCCCAGCTTATAACTAAAAGTCTTGTTATTAATCCCTAAATGCATAACCTTAAACTTCTCACCATTAAATTTCATCCTATTACTATTACTCCAGTTTACAAGGTCATCCAGCTCTTCCTGTAGGATATCCCGATCCTTTTCTGAATTGGCAATACCTCCCAACTTTGTGTCATCCGCAAACTTTATTAGCACACTCCCACTTTTGGTACCGAGGTCAGTAATAAAAAGATTAAATAAAATTGGTCCCAAAACTGAACCTTGAGGAACTCCACTAGTAACCTCCCTCCAACCTGACAGTTCACCTTTCAGTATGACCCGTTGTAGTCTCCCCTTTACCAGTTCCTTATCCACCTCTCAATTTTCATATTGATCCCCATCTTTTCCAATTTAACCAATAATTCCTCATGTGGTACTGTATCAAATGCCTTACTGAAATCAAGGTAGATTAGATCCACTGCGTTTCCTTTATCTAAAAAATCTGTTACTTTCTCAAAGAAGGAGATCAAGTTGGTTTGGCACGATCTACCTTTTGTAAAACCATGTTGTAATTTGTCCCAATTGCCATTGACCTCAAGGTCTTTAACTACTTTCTCCTTCAAATTTTTTTCCAAGACCTTGCATACTACAGATGTCAAACTAACAGGCCTGTAGTTACCCAGGTCACTTTTTTTCCCTCTCTTAAAAATAGGAACTATATTAGCTATTCTCCAGTCAAATGGTACAACCCCTGAGTTTAGAGATTCATCACAAAATTTTGCTAATGGGCTTGCAATTTCATGTGCCAGTTCCTTTAATATTCTTGGATGAAGATTATCTGGGCCCCCCGATTTACTCTCATTAAGCTGTTCAAGTTTGGCTTCTACCTCGGATATGGTAATATCTACCCCCACATCCTTATTCCCATTTGTCATGCTGCCTCTATTCCTAAGATCCTCATTAGCCTCATTAAAGACTGAGGCAAAGTATTTGTTTAGATATTGGGCCATGCCTAGATTATCCTTAACCTCCACTCCATCCTCAGTGTTTAGCAATCCCACTTCTTTCTTTGTTTCCTTCTTTGACAGGGTAACTGGTTGGGTGGACAGGGGGGAATGCAGTGGACATAATATACCTGGACTTCAGCCAGGCTTTTGACACAGACCCACATGCCATTCTGACAAGTAAGCTGAAAAATGTGGGCTTGGCAAAACTACCATTAAGTGAATATAAAGAATCATAGAATCTCAGGGTTGGAAGGGACCTCAGGAGGCCATCTAGTCCAACCCCCTGCTCAAAGCAGGACCAATCCCCAACTAAATCATCCCAGCCAGGGCTTTGTCAAGCCTGACCTTAAAAACCTCTAAGGATGGAGATTCCACCACTTCCCTAGGTAACCCATTCCAGTTCTTCACCACCCTACTAGTGAAATAGTGTTTCCTAGTATCCAACCTAGACTTCCCCCACTACAACTTGATACTATTGCTCCTTGTTCTGTCATCTGCCACCCTTGAGAGAAGCCTAGTTCCATCCTCTTTGGAATCTCCCTTCAGGTAGTTGAAGGCTGCTATCAAATCCCCCCTCACTCTTCTCTTCAGCAGACTAAATAATCCCAGTTCCCTCAGCATCTCCTCATAAGTCATGTGCCCCAACTCCCTAATCATTTTTGTTGCCCTCCAATGGACTCTCTACAATTTGTCCACATCCTGTCTGTAGTGGGGGTCCCAAAACTGGACGCAATACTCCAGATGTGGCCTCACCAGTGCCGAATAGAGGGGAATAATCACTTCCCTCGATCTGCTGGCAATGCTCCTACTAATGCAGCCGAATATGCCATTAGCCTTCTTGGAAACAAGGGCACACTGTTGACTCATATCCAGCTTCTTATCCACTGTAATCCTTGGTCCTTTTCTGCAGAACTGCTGCTTAGCCAGTCAGTCCCCAGCCTGTAGCAGTGCATGGGATTCTTCCATCCTAAGTGCAGGACTCTGCACTTATCTTTGTCGAACCTCATCAGATTTATTTTGGCCCAGTCCTCCAATTTGTCTTGGTCACTCTGGATCCTTTCCCTACCCTCCAGCATATCTACCTCTCCCCCACAGCTGAGTGTCATACACAAACTTGCTGAGTGTGAAATCCATCCTATCATCCAGATCATTAATGAAAACGTTGAACAAAACTGGCCCCAGGACCGACTGCATGATACCGGCTGCCAACAAGACATCGAGCCATTAATCACGACTCATTGAGCCCGAGGATCTAGCCAGCTTTCTTTCCACTTTAAAGTCCATACTTTTTTAACTTGCTGGGAAGAATACTGTGAGAGACCGTATCAAAAGCTTTGGTAAAGTCAAGATATATCATGTCCACTGCTTTCCCAATATCCACAGAGCCAGTTATCTCGTCATAGAAGGCAATCAGGTTGGTCAGGCATGACTTGCCCTTGGTGAATCCATGTTGATTGTTCCTGATCACCTTTCTCTCCTCCAAGTGCTTCAAAATGGATTCCTTGAGGACCTGCTCCATGATTTTTCCAGGGACTGAGATGAGGTTGACAGGTCTGTACTTCCCCGAATTCTCCTTCTTCCCTTTTTTAAAAATGGGCACTATATTTTCCTTTTTCAAATTGTCCGGGACCTCCCCTGATTGCCACGAGTTTTCAAAGATAATGGTAAATGGCTCTGCAATCACATCCACCAACAATTTTATCACCCTCAGATGCATTCGATCCGGACCCATGGACTTGTGCTCGTCCAGCTTTTCTAAATAGTCCTGAACCACTTCTTTCTCCACAGAGGGCTGGTCACCTCCTCCCCATACTGTGCTGCTCAGTGCAGCAGTATGTGAAGACCAAGGCAAAAAAAGCATTGAGTACTTCAGCTTTTTCCACATCATTGTCACTAGATTGCCTCCCCCATACAGTAAGGGTCCCACACTTTCCCTGACCTTCTTCTTGTTGCTAACATACCTGTAGAAACCCTTCTTTTTACTCTTAACATCCCTTGCTAGCTGCAACTCTAATTGTGCTTTGGCCTTCCTAATTACACCCTTGCATGCTCGAACAATATTTTTATACTCCTGCCTACTCATCTGTCCACGTTACCACTTCTTGTAAGCTTTGTTTTTGTGTTTAAGCTCACCGAAGATTTCTCTGTTAAGCCAACCTGGTTGCCTGCCATATTTGCTATTATTTCTGCACATTGGGATGGTTTCTTCCTGCATCCTCAATAAGGCTTCTTTAAAATACAGCCAGCTCTTTTGGACACCTTTCCTCCTCAGATTAGCCTCCCAGGGGATCATGCCCATCAGTTCCCTGAGGGAGTCAAAGGTCCGATTTCTGCTGCTCTCCTTTCTTCCTTTTGTCAGGATCCTAAACTCGACCATCTTATGGTCACTGCTGCCCAGGTTGACACCCACTTCCACTTCTATAATTAAATGAATTAAACGAACAACAACGAACATAGAGTAACTATTAATAGAATGATTTAGGATTGGAGGGAGGTCTCAAGTGGGGTTCCACAGGAATCTGTTCTGGGTCTGGTGTTATTTCACATCTTTATGAATGACCTGGATATAGAAATAGAGAGCAAACGGATCAAATTTGCAGATGACCCAAAGCTAGGAGGGTTACCAACATTTTGGAGGACAGAGCTAAAATTCAGAGGGATCTTGATAAATTGGAGAAGTGGGCTGTAGACAACAAAATGAAATTCAACAAAAACAAATGTAAGGTGCTACACTTAGGGAAGAAAAACCAAATGCACAAATACAGCATGGGGGGTAACTGGCTTGACAGCAGCACTGCTGAGAAGGAGCTGTGAGTTGTGGTGGATCACAGTTTCGATGTGAGTCAGCAACATGATGCTGTTGCAAAACAAAATGCAATTTTAGGTTGCATTAACAGAGGCATAACATGCAAGTCACAGGAGGAAATAGTACCACTCTACTCGGCACTGGTTAGGCCTCAGCTGGAGGACTGCGTCCAATTTTGGACACCAATGTATAGAAAAAATTTAGAGAAACTGTAAAGGATCCAGAAGCAAACGACAAAGATGATCAAGGGGCTGGAATGCAAACCATATGAGCAAAGGCTGAAGGAACTGGGTATGTTTAGTTTGGAAAAGAGGAGATTAAGGGGGGACATGATAGTGGTCTTCAAATACTTGAAAAGCTGCCATAAAAAGATGGTGGTGAGTTGTTCTCTCTCACCACAGAGGGCAGGACAAGAGGCAATGAGTTCAGCATAGCAGATTTAGATTCTATATCAGGAAAAAACTTTTTACTGCAAGAACAGTAGGAAAATGGAACAGGCCTGCATAGAGAGATCCTCCACTGCAGGTTTTCAAAAGGAGGCTGGCTAGCCATCTGCCTTGGATGGTTTAGACACAACAAACCCTGCATCTTGTCAAGGGGTTAGACTAGCTGACCTTTGCAGTCCCTTCTAACCCTATGGTTCTATCCCTAGAAAAATTTAAACAACCCCCCCCCCCCCCGAAAACAAAAGGCTTTGTCTGTCTGCCTGCAGTCCCTGACTCCAGCTACTACGGTGGGTGGGGGGTGATAGGAGCCTATATAAGAAAAAGACCCAAAAATCGGGACTGTCCCTATAAAATCGGGACATCTGGTCACCCTACCAGCTACTCTTCTCTTACTGAAGGAGACAGCAAGCTGCTCTCCTTCCTGGGCATCCCTCAACTGAGCCAGAATCAGTCTTTCTTCCTCCAGGATGACACCTACTGTAAGTGTAATGGGACAAAGTTGACTGAGGACACAAGCTCTCATTAACCCATTCTGGCCCAACGTGGGGTTTGTACACCCTGTCCCAGAGTCCTTCGCTGACTTCCCATTCAGATGAGGTGGTCTTCTCAATAACAACAGACAAAGAGACTGTGTTCTCTGAGCAAACAGTGCTAAGCAGAACTGCTCCTTCCCCTCCCCAGCTGCTTTTTTTTAATGCTTGAGCAATGTGCAAAGTGGCCCATGTACCGGTGTCTGGTTTCATTTTCTCAGGTGAGTGGAGGCAGAGCAGACCATGGATCAGGTGGACCTTCAGCCGGCTTGCAAGCCAGTTTATATCCAATAACTGCCAATATCTGAACTATTAGAGAATGTTCTTTATATCTCCATAAGCAATGTGACGATGAGTCTATTCTACCAGGTCAGGGTGAATCTGGTGTGATACCAGCAACTGAAAACACAGAACAAAAATTAGAAAGCAAGACGTCATTGATTCAGAATTAAAGGGGTGAAAGGCTTAGAAAAGTTTGACTCATTTATGCTAATAAAGTTCCTAACTACCTCCCTCTAATGCAGGTGATTCACTGCCACTCGACTTTTCAGCACCATTAATGCCCAGTTTAAAATATCCACAAGATGGATTACTGTACTAAATACTTTACGGTAGTGGGTTTATGGTCAGGATTTAGTGGAATGCTTCCTTCTCCTATAAATCATGCTATGAATATTGATTGTGGTGCCCTCTACTTAGCTAAAAGTTTTATGTGGCTTATAAAAAATATGTAGTGAATCTGTTTCGGTAGGAAGGAGCTTTTCTTGGAAACAAATCTGAGGAAGAGCGCTAATATATGCTAGTACAGTGTTTATATAGTGAAGAATGACTTTATAACAAAGTGCTGCCAGTCCAGGCCAATTTATTATATGCTATACTAGTGTTAAACTGCCTTAAATCAATAGTTAAGAAGACAGGGGAGTGCTGGGGTGTAATAAGTCATCATTTTAATGAAATATAGATTATTCCAAGACTATTAAACAAGTGGTCGGTGTCAGAAAAAATTGTTCACTTTTTCAATGCTAAACAAAATCATCTATTTTAGTGGAGTAAAATCAATAAGCAGCTGAGACCTGCCGTGTAACCTGAATGCGCAAGTAAATGTATAGCCAGAGTTGCTCATTGATAAGCAGATAGGTTACGCTTAGGTGCCCTGGTTACTGACTCTGGACAAACTCCATTTCTAGGGAATTGGAGGAGGAGGGAAGTTGTGAAAGAAAACCCACCGAGAGCCAGCCCTGCATTCTGCTTGCATGGCACTTTGTATGCTCAGATAGCTGCTGAGAGAGAAAAAACAGCAAACAAATCCAACTTTTATAGATAACAGTTTTTCCCCCAACCTATTTCAATATAAGAAATGAATTCGAGGAAACTCTAGAACCTGCAGAAGAAAGTCATTTAGCTAAATTGCCTCAGGTTACAAAGAATCGGCTTTCAGTAATAAGCGTTGTTTTACTTAATCTTTTCAGGATTTGTTAAAGACAAAAAGTGCTTCAGCTCCCTTGCAAGCAGTAATGTTAGTCACCCCGCTCTACCAGCAGCTTGGGGGTCTACTAGCCACTCAGAGAGAACTTTCTACAGCCAAGGAGCCAGGACTCCCAATCACCCAAGGGAAAGTTATGAGGCCATCAGCTCTAGCTAGGCCCATGGTAACTTATTTATATCACCACAGTGCATTGGGACTCCAATCAAGGAGCAGGGCCAATTTGAGCTGCCCCAAAGAGCTTATGAGCTATATAGACAAGGAGGCATTATTACGCCCATTTTACAGATGGGGGAACTTGGGCACAGAGAAATTATGTGACATGTCCAACAGGGTGTCTGTAGCAGTACCAGGAACGGTACCAAGCTCCCATGAGCCCCAAAGCAAGTGCCTTAACCACAAGACCATTCTTCCTCTCTGAGGGATCTCTGGGGCAACTATGACTAGATAAGATCGATACTGTCAGCCCCCAAAGTTCAAAAATCATGAGTCTGACACCAAAACGTCATAAGTGCCTCCCAAATCATGAGAGCTGAAAAAAAGAAGGTTCTATCAAACTTTCTGGTCTGTGTTTTGACTTTTGAACTCCCGCTGTCACCTCCGGTGAGTTTGTGTGACAATGAACTGTGCCATTCTCCCAAATGTCTAGAGGAAGGGGATTTTGGCTCCCTGCTGCAGGAGCTTTTCCTGGAGCTCAGCTGAGATCACGTTACACAGGTTTGTATACAACGCTGAATCGAGCTGCCGTGGTCTTTCCCCCTCTCCACAGACACTCCTCTTGGCTCCTGAGATGTGGAGGTGGTGGAATGCTACCTGCCTCCTGCAGCAGCCCTGATTGGCTGCCCTTTCCCAGGTGGCAGGAAAAGTGGGAAAGGCTCAGAGAGGTTTTCCCTGGGCAGGTCTGATAATCAGTTCAGCTCCATCAGGGACCGAAATCCCATCGCTTGGTGAAGCAGGCAATGCTGGCAGTCTCTGGCAAAGAGCTGACAGTGGGGCTCATGTATATAAAGGATGAGGTTATCACGGCCTTGACTCAGCTGCTCAAGTGAGAGGAGCTGAAAGCCCTCTCTCCCATTTACTCCCCTGCTCAGAGACCAGAGGGCAAAGTCTACTCGTCTGATGCTCCCCTTTGTGAAGAGGTTAGTGGGAAGCTGCAGGGTCTTTAGCTCCACCCCCAGGCACTCAACAGCCAGAGTAGCTGGCCAACATGGAGTGAAGTATCTTGCCCCTCCAACCAGAACAGGGGCTCAGATATTACGGAGATGACCATGCTACAAGAACCTACCTCAAACAGAGGAACAGCACAGTGGAGCTGCATTGTGTTCTGTGGTCTGCTCCTTGGCAAGTGCAGCTGTGTGCTGCCTGTTAATCGGCGCAGACTGTGCATTTACAGTCTGGCCCCAAATGACTCCCTAATGAGGAAGGAGAGAAAAATACACCAGGCCTGGATGTGTTCAGAACCAGAGGGCCGTACCCCTCAGAGCTGTTAGCCCTCCTCAGACAGTTATGGTCCATGGCACATTCTCGGTGCTTGGACATGGGTGGAGAAGATCAGCACAAGAAGGCTTCATGTAAGAAGAGGGTGTGGAGGAGTTTGGAAGAGGAGTGGAGTGGGGTGGTTGTGTCCCAGAGGGCTGGGAGGACTGATTGTCTGTTGTATAACAAACATTAACACAAGTTTTATTGATATATGCACAGCATGAGGGTAGCCTCCCAGCGCTGTTTGATAGTATTGCCAACTCCAAGTTCAAAAATCACAAAGTAGGCTCCAAAGTCATTACATTGGTGTAAAAATAATGAGAGGTGCTTTTAAAAAAAGAATACATTTTGTTTTTTTAAATTTACCTTTCGGTTTCTGAGCCTTTCGTGTATACTTGGTTCATATTTTCAGGTTTTCCTCCAGAACCATGAAGGCTAGAAGCTTTTTTTTTTTTTTTCAATTGAAAGCTGAGATTCTGTGAGATCATTTGACTCCCTGAGCTGGGGCTTGAATAAAAACAGCAAATATCATGAGACTTGTGAAAAAAATCTCTAAGGCTGGCTACGCAGTCTATTCTACCTATAAAAGGGTGTAAAATTATTCTTACGGACCTTTGCAAAGCCTATGATTGGAAAGTGCTGTATAAGTTCAAAGTATTTATTATTATTAGTTATACACCCAGAGTCTTGCCCCAGCATGTAGTGGGTTTCGTCTAAAACCAGAGAAGGATTCGTTGAGCGAAGTATGCTCTTTGTTTGCTCCGGTGTCTTGGTCAAGAATTTGGAGTGGATATCTCCAGGATGTTGCAAGTAATAAATGCACGGGAAACATTCTCCTTTTGCATGGAAGTCACCTTATTCCTAATGCCATGGCGTGTATATTCTAGGGTTTGAAAAAGCCAGGAAAAGAGTTTAACAAATAACAAACAAGGGCCCTGGTCCTTCAAAATGGCCCACAGAGGCAGACCCCCCACCTACCCTGCTTCTTTCTTTTGCAATTGTAGATGAAATGAACGCAAAGTGAGACCAAATAGCTATTTCTTGTTATTTTCCTAATGATAGCACTGGATTTTGAAATTAAGCCCAGCAGGTAGGAAGATCCTGTGCAGTTTTCAAATGAGATCATTTGTCCTTTCGCTAAAACATGTTTATTTTATATTATTTCTATCTGATTTTTCAGCCCCGCTGTTTTCTGTAAGATGAGTTAAAGGTGCTTTGGAGTAAATCCTAATGACTGCATTAGCAAATGCTTCCCCACATAGGCATGTGGAGTTGGGTTTTATTTTTTTTCCTGGTGTCTGACTCCAAACAGCTTCTTCCAATACATCTGCATACCGTAACGTGGAATTCATTTTTCCCTTCTGAAGTGCTGTTTCCCCTCAGTCGAGGCATTAACTTGATGCTGGCTGCCTTCCACAATGATAGTGTCTTGAAAAGCAAAGATCATAAAGATACAAGGCTCTGGTCCCATATACCTATAGGATATAGATTGAACATAGGGGATGCAATTGTGCCAGGCCTTTAAATGGGCCATGGAAGGAAAGCAAAGCTCCTCCCCCATCAAATGAAGACGCATGTAAAGACTAGGCAGAATCTAGCCAAAGGAATCAGGGTGATAATAGCCAAATGTCTCACTAAGCTCCTTGTAACAGGGACTGTCTTTTAGTTCTGTGTTTGTACCGCACCTAGCACAACCATGGCATCCTGGTCCAGGATTATAGATCCTAGGCACTATGGCAATACAAGTAAGAGTAATTAATTACGTGGGGGGTACATTGAGCCCTAAGCTCTGCCTAGAGGCAGGGGTGGCACATAACTGCCCTGACCATGGAGAAATTATAACTCGGAGTCACAATTCCTTTCTTGCTGCAAGTAACTGCAGCTTACGTACCCCCTTGCACTTGGCCCGCAACTCCTGGAGGTGTGTGCAGCCCAGTCTCCACCCTCTCCCTGCTCCCTTTCTTGTCAAAGGGAGTGTTTGTGCTCTGCACCAGACAGGGGCTTACACTCCCTCACTCCCCTGCTGTGCAGAATAAGACAAGACTGCAGTCTTAGCCCACAGTTGTTATTGTGTATTGTTTCTCTGTGTGGGAGCTTTAGGAATCATATTCACCCCTCTACAAGAACAGGATTTCAGCAGCTCTCAGTTCTCTCCTTCCCTCCACTGGGCAGAGTATAGCTTACAACGGTACATTGGGGTGAAATATAAAGTCGTTACCAACAGGGATGCAGCTTGAATGTGTATTTCTTCCCCCCTTGTTCACTGCCTGTATGTTACGTACTGTAACTGCACGTTTTATTATTAGTCTGCTTACTGGTGCGTCAGCCTGATGCTGCTGATAAAATATCCTAGAGCACAGAGAGTCCGAGGACTGTACAGAGTGAGGCCACGTCTGCAGGTACCACAGTGGCACAGCTCCAGCGCTGTAGCTATGCTGCTTTAACTCTGCAGTGCAGCGGCAGACAATAGCAATGGAAGGGTTTTTCCATCACTGTAGGAACTCCATCTCCCCGAGAGACGGTAGGTACTTCTATGGAGGCACCCATCTACCAACCTAGCTGTGTCTACATCAGGGGTAGAGCTATAGCAGTGGATTTTTCACACCCCTGAGAGCCCCAGACATGTTGACCTCCATTTGAAATGTAGATCACGCCTGAGAGAGAAACTCATCGGAGAGAACAACGATTCAAGGCTAACTTTGAATATGGAAGTTTTCTGCACTGTGGCAGCACTGAGAAAAACTCCCTGGCTCCCAGACAAAGGAGACATCATTAAGATTTCTGTACTTATATACATGGTCTTGCTACTTTTCACCTTTGACACCTTCTTATGCAACACCTTCTAGGCTAGGCACTCAAGTGGGTATCTGAAAAATTGTTGTGCATCACTGCTTTCGTGACTGCACTTAGGGATAGGTGAGCCAGTTCAAAGACAATAAGAGCTGTCCTAAACTTTCAGCTGAAACTCAAATCAAGCCTGAGCTGAACCTTTTCAGAGATTCATGAAAGTCAGGATAACTTTGAGCCTCCATTATTTTTCGTCTCTGTGTACTTTGATTGGATTGGGATGCAGAAATAATTATTTATTATGGATCAGATTCTGGAGGTCACAAGCTGACCCCAATTTTTTATTTGTGGAGCATCATAAGTGGAAGTCCCAAGTATCTTACGAGAAAGTCTGTTCTCCTTGGATTTCCACCCTTGCTTTGCAGACCCAAAAAGCTGTGGAGAAGACTGAGAGAATCATCTGAACCTTCAACAATCATTCAGAGCAAACTTCCAGACTTCCTGAGGTTTGCGCTCACTTCTTGTATCCTTTCAGTATGTGAAGATTCCTGTTCATCTGAGGATCAGCCTCTCTGAATCCCTGCCAGAATCTACCTACAATTTAAAGCCATATTTGTTTGAGCTGCCCTCTGCTGTATTTGTTCTGATTTGTAAAGTGCTTTGAAATAGCCACATGAGAGGCACTACAGACATTCAAGTGACTGACTGATGCCTCAGAACAACACTGGAACAGGTGCATGCCCCATAGGCTCAAGATGTGCTGTGAGGCATGTTTTGACAGTTTCCTTTCTGGAGTGTGCTCTTTACAAGATGGTATTTTCCTTTGTATAAATAGAGAGATGCCAATCTTCTAGAACTGGAAGGACCTCTCAAGGTCAGCAAGTCCAGTCCCCTGCCTTCACTAGCAGGACCAAGTACTGTCCGCTGACAGATTTTTGCCCCAGATTCCTAAATGGCCCCCTCAAGGATTGAACTCACAACGCTGGGTTTAGTAGGCCAGTGCTCAAACCACTGAGCTATCCCTCCTCCCTGACTTTAAACAAGTCAGGTAAGAACATACACATTTAACAAGGGAACTGAAGTAAAACAACAAGTGGGTTAAGTATTATTATCATTCAACACGCAAATAAAAGGCATGAGCAGTGAAGACTGTATATACATGAACTGGAATGATTTTTGTGAGGTAGTGTCCCAGAAATGGAACTATGCCCATTTAGACCAGATAAGGACTTCTCCTACCAGGGGAGGGATAGCTCAGTGATTTGAGCATTGGCCTGCTAAACCCAGGGTTGTGAGTTCAATCCTTGAGGGGGCTATTTAGGGATCTGGGGCAAAAATTGGGGATTGGTCCTGCTTTGAGCAGGGGGTAGGACTGGATGACCTCCTAAAGTCCCTTCTGACCCTGATATTCTATGATTCTATGTGTGTTTTATCTCTGTGTGTCTTTTCCACGTGCCTTACGAACACATGCATCTGGTTACACACACACACACCCCTACAACCTACTAATCCATTTAACTAATATTAGAGCATGGGATTACTTTAATAGACGTGATTGTAAAAAAACAACATACAATGGACACGTGTAAATACTCAACATGCACTCTTGATCCCAATAGCCACGATTCTTCCTTAAATGAGAACAAGACCTAGTGTAGTACCATAGTAAACATAGCGTGGTAAACACTGACTTGTGAATGGAGTTCACTTTTTAAAGGTTCCATATTTACCCTTTGTCAATAGCAGTGATGTCACCTTTGCTTACTTCAAAAATTGATTTTTTTCCTAATGGCTGCTGCTGCAGATGCAAACCACCATCCTCCAGACAAGCTTGTTCTTTTGGCCTCTTAGGACGCCGCCAGTAAGAAAGTGGGTTCTGAAGAAGTGGGTATTCACCCACAAAAGCTTATGCTTCAATACCTCTGTTAGTCTATAAGGTGCCACAGGACCCTTTGTCGCTTCTACAGATCCAGACTAACATGACTACCCCTCTGATACTTGAGGCCAGTAAGAAAGGTGCTTCAGCTGGATCTTATGTGACAATTTTTGTTCATGAAGCAGGACGCACAATAGAATCCAGCTCACCTGATAGCCGCTTGGGTTCTGAAGCATTAAAAGAGTGTAAACTGGTTTGTGACAAAACAATCATAACCCATGTTAGAAGAGTATGAGATAGGGAAAACTTGAGGAATAATGCCAGTATAGACAAAGCTTCAATGACCCTAAATTATTTGGTGCTTGAAATAAGTACCTCATTCTCACTATCCCAATACAGCATGATTTTAACTAAAGTGCACGGAAGTCATGACCCTACACAGCTTTTTCTAGCTCCTTCGACATTTTTCATTGTTAATAAGAATGAGGGAAGGATGTTTATGAAATATTCCAGTTAAACTGTGCGGGTTAAATAAGGACTTGAGCTTGTATGGTGCTGTGTTCTTTCTGCATGGTGCTATTCTGTTTTTTTCAGGTATTATCCCACATTCAGCATTGTGGTATCTAAATAGACTCATAGACTCATAGACTTTAAGGTCAGAAGGGACCATTATGATCATCTAGTCTGACCTCCTGCACAATGCAGGCCACAGAATGTCACCCACCCACTCCTGGAATAATCCTCTCACCTATGTCTCGGCTATTGAAGTCCTCAAATCATGGTTTAAAGACTTCAAGATGCAGAGATCCTCTGGTAAGTGACCCGTGCCCCATGCTGCAGAGGAAGGCAAAAAACCTCCCGGGCCTCTGCCAATCTCCCCTGGAGGAAAATTCCTTCCCGACCCCAAATATGGCGCTCAGCTGAACCCCGAGCATGTGGGCAAGACTCACCAGCCAGACACCCAGGAAAAAGTTCTCTGTAGTAACTTCTAACATCCCATCATTGACCATTGGTCCTATTTACCACTGATGGCATTTTTACCACTGACTAAGATCATGTTATCCCATCAAACCATCCCCTCCATAAATGCATCTAGCTTAATCTTGAAGCCAGATAGGTCTTTTGCCCCCACTGCTTCCCTTGGAATGCTGTTCCAGAACTGCCTGATAGCTCAGCACCCTCAACTCTAATCGACTTCTGTGGCTGTTCAGGCCTGAACTCTAGGGGCCTGATCCAAAAACCCATTTATGTTAATGGAGAGACTCCCACTGCTTTCTGTGGGACTTGGATCAGACCCCTAGGTGCTTAAATAATAACTAAAATTTCTAATATGGGGTCTGATCCTGCTCCCTAGACTAAGACTCAATGGAAGTAGGACTGAGTCCTCTAAAATGACAAGAAATGAACACATCATATTTAAATTGTTAGGGCTTACCTGGCAGAAATACATTGATAGAGATGATGAATGAGCTGTGTTAAGTACAGATACATTTTCACATAAAACTACATTTCGGCTCCAAATGTGAATGAAGATAATTTGAATTCTATGATGCGTGAATCGGTATATTAGTAGCGTGCAAATGAATAGAAAAATTGTTCAGGCTCCAGCCTTAAAACAAAGTTAACTAGGTAGAAGGAGATATATCAGTGTAAATTGTTTAGCAACACTCATCCTCTTCAAGTTCCTGAATCACCATTCCATTGCACCAGCTTTATGCTAGGGCAGCTCCATTGAGACGAAGAGAAGACATGATGCCAGCCCCAAAAGCTTACAATCTAGGACAAGACACAAGGTGAGTAACAAACAGTCGGAGGGAATGGGGAAGGAGGTAGGTCAAAGATAATGTTAATAAGATTGTGTAGTTACGTAGGTTAGCTATGTGCACAGCATGACAGTTTCAGGTCTATGGTGGGGAGGATTTCCCACCAGTGCAGAATGAGGATGGAAAATGGATATGGATTCGACAGGGGCAGGTGAATGCTGTTTATTTTACTATGTGGCCCAGTTTTGCAAACTCTATGTAGTGAATAAAGAGCCTGGAAGCACAGCTGACTGGGAATCTTGTGTTGGAATGTTTTTTTTTCAGTGGAAATACAGTTTCTGTGAAATGCAACTTTTTGATGTTGATGAAAAAAATATTTTCATCAGGGAAACATTTTGAAACATTTTGTTTTGGGTCAGTTTGAGACAAATTGGAATACTTCATTTTGTTGAACTGACCTGAATTTATTTTTGTTTTGAATCAGTTCAACAAAACATTAAACTATATTTCCCAATTGCCTTACGGGAATTGTAGTTTGGGCCCTTTTTCTCTCCTATGGGCCTGGCTCCCTGGAAAACTACATCTCCTGTAATGTAATATGGAGTCCCATCTGACCAAGACACATGGTGCATCATTGGCCTCACATGAGTCTGAATGCACTGGGGGATGTAGTCCAGCCACGGGGAGAGTGTGGGCATCAGGTTCCCAAAATACATCTTCCGTGAGGCAACACTCAAGAATGGGAAAACCTAGTTTAACATTGAACTGACTTGACATGGAACTTCAGGTCAGCTCAAACCACAATGAAACATTTTGATTTTGGCCATATCAGTATTTTATTTTGACTGAAAATAACAAAACTAAATGTTTCTTCATTTCTAAATCAAATTTTCCTGGACCCTCCATTTCATAGAACAATAGAAAAAATTCACTTTCCAATTTGGGCTGATAACAATTGTTGACATTTTGGAATTTCCCAGGGGTTGAAAATTCCCCTTTTCATTCAGCTCTACCTGCAAGACAGTCAGTGTGGGATCTACCACCAATAATAAATCCACTTATGAGAAAGGAAAGACTGAAAGCACATGTGAAAGGGAAAGGACATGTAATGAAAAATGTATTTCCTATGTTAGAGATTACACCAGTGTGTAAAAGAGGGCACATCAACTAATATTAGACTGGACATTGGGAGCCTGATTCACGACTCAGTCATACCTGTTCAACTCCAATGTGAATCCAGTGGGTTCCCTTTCAGTCTAATGGTATATTTAACACCGCAGTCTCCACTCACATTTGCACTGACTACATGACAGCATGCTCTTCCAGGTGTAACCCCCCTCTTTTCCTTCCTGGGTTACTTGGGAGCAGGCAACACTCACCTGTGTGCCTGGGCACCTGATGTTGTTGACAGGAAAGAAGATCCTGAGTATTCCAGTGGTGATGTGGGATAGATGGGAATCCTCTATCCACCACTTTGCTGCAGTCCTTTTATTTGGAAATTAAAATTGGTGTACCTCTACCTGACTGAGCCCTGTACACGCTCAATGGCATGCCTTGAGAGCCTCCGGGAATAAACCTGAGCTAATCTGTGCAACGGGTCTAACTCTTAAATACTAATTATAAACAATATACACCCAAAATACACTTAGATCAGAGTTAATACACTTTTATATAACAATTTAAGAAAACATGATATAACAGACTGAGATTAAAGGTTTCCACTAATTTAAATCAGCAGGGGGCACTTCAACAAATCAATTAACAAATACAGTTTACAGTAGTAAATTAAACTTACCTAATTTGCATTTACACTGTCACCCTGTACCTCACCCCGGAGTGTGCACACCGCTGGATTCCAGAGTTTTAAACACTGGCTTACACGGACATGCTTGGAGATCTTGGAGCTGGAGACAGAACTCCTTTGGTCCAGTGAATCACTCCAGCCAAGGCAACAAGCTGCACAAACCCTCTGAAAATGGAAGTTGCCTTAAACAAATGTCAGCAAGTCTAGGTTCTGATTTGATGAGAAGATCACTCTTCCTCTTCTCAGACTCAGACAACCTCTTAAAGTCTCTTTGCTGTCCCCCTTCCCTGGAAAGTACTTTCCAAAACAAGGGTGGTGGTTACTCACACGGCCTTCGCTGCAAGCCCAGCTCAGTCAGCTCTAGGAACAGCAACAGTCAATGTGCCCTGGCTCCAGTGAAGCCACCAACCACCTACGAGGCTCCCTGCTTGATCAAAGCCCCAGCCGGCTCTCAGCAGCAGCTTCTGGCTTCCTAGCAGCTGTTAGCAGCAGCTCCTGATATGGACAGAGCTCCACACAAGCAAACTCAGTTCTCCCCAAAATGGAGCCCACCGCATGCGCCTCCTTCATTCCCTGGGAGAGGAAGACTCTCTCTTCCCTAAGACATCCTGGGAGTTGTAGTCTTCAAGGCAGGATTGCAGCACACAGGATCTTCCCAACAGGAACACTCCCAATAAAGTTTAGAGGCCCATTTATTAAAGGGGGTTTACACAGGTAAATCAGTACAGCGGAAATCAGAAGGAGAAAAAAACGACAGTGCATTGGGTAAAACAAAAATGTGTCACCCTCCAGAATCCACACTGCACAAGTGGCTAGGAAGTGGAGATTATGAGGTGAAAAAACAATGGAAGATGCCATTATATGAGAAAGCCAAAGCCTCTCCCACCAATGTCTCTATGGAGATCGTCTACAATGGCCAGAGTACCCTTCTTAAATAAGCAGCGAAGGGCCCTTTAACAAAATGGGAGAAAATCTTTAGTAGCTGTTTTTGCACAGAACTTAGCACACAAGGTTCTAATTCTGATGGGGCTACCAAATTATTATGATTATTATTAATAATAATAATAATGATCTACAGCTCAGCTTAACCTTTTTGTGCCAACCTCTGCAAAACGTGTAGAATGATTAAGGCTGGTAGAACTATTCATTAATAATATCTGATATAATCTTAGCCCCCTTTTCATTCAGCAAATCATTTATGAACCTGTCTCCTTTTCTTCCTGTGAATTCATTGTTCATAGAAATTCAACCAATAGTCTGAATAAATAATATTCATCCTGTGGGCTGCTGGCTTCAGCTATTCACTATTTGTGTTGCATGTCTGGATGCCAAAGGTACATAGTATGGTACTGTTTCTGATTGGGCAAATGATGGTTATGAAACAGGAGAATAACAACGAGCAAATAATGGATAATGAGTGTCAGGTGCAAATTTTGGGATAATCTAATTTTTTGTGCTAAAATGCATTCAACTTTTGGGATATGTGATCATATCATATCTGCGAGTCACAGAAAGCAAACAATATGGTCCATGAATTGCATTCAGGGCTTTTCTTCCTGAAAATATCTCATGTACGTACACACACACACTTTGAATTTCACGGTTGAAAGAGTCTGTCTAACTACTTATGCCTCACTTCTGCAATACTCTTAAGCAAGGACTTTAAATTAAGCATGTGCTTACGTGCTTCACGGAAAAGGAAGCGGCTGCTGAGTCACGGCTTACATTCCCATTTATGAAATCTCCAGGCTTGATACTCTTCTGGCTAACACAAGATTTACACCACTGTAACTACATTGATTCCATAAAGCTACTATTGATTTGCCCCAGTGTAAGTGAGATCATAAACATAACATATATTGCCATAAATTCTTATTAATATCTGGTCACAATTTAGGGCGACCAGATGTCCCGATTTTATAGGGACAGTCTCCCAATTTTGGGGTCTTTTTCTTATATAGGCTCCTATTACCCCCCCACCCTCGGTCCCAATTTTTAACACTTGCTGTCTGGTCACCCTAGGCCATGTATCTTTTATGACTTGATTAATTTTAATTTATTATGTCTTTATTAGATGAATGTATCTTCCCCTTCCTCCCCCCTCTATTCCTTTTATCTTGTTAAAAAAGAAAAAAAAAACTTTTGAACTAAAAAAAAAGAAATCCCAATCTAATTGTTTTTGTCCAGCTCTGCTGCTGATATTGACTTTAGTGATCATGAGACATAATTATGAGTCTAATTAAAATTGTAAATAAATAAACACTCTATATTGAAAGTCAAATTATAATAATGTGATTTTTTTTACTGAAGTAGGGCAAATACACAGCACACTGAACCTTTGCATGAATTATACATGAGACTTTATGGATGACTTACCTTAATTTAAACAACCCAGACAATAAAGAAAAAAATCGGTAACTAGATTTCTGCCGGGGAAAAAGAAGCAAGAATCAGATTTGTGATCACTCTTTTTAACACTGACATCCCTGCTTTGTAATCATACTAAAAATGCTTTTGTAAACAAAGCTGTTTCTGTTTTGTTGTCCTCCTGCATGTTAACTAAACCTTGGGTTTTTTCTCTGTTTTCATTGTACTATGTTTATGCCAGACTCTTTGTAAGTTGCTTTGAGGAAAAGCCATTCTCTTTAAGGGGAAACTGTAAAGCTATTGTGGAAACAACAAATAAAATGTGAAGAATCATGAATCCTGAAGACAAAACACAAGAGATATGTTCAGATCTAAAAATTGCTGATCATGCAGAAAGGAGTCATTGTGACAGTCATTTCACGGCTAGATATTTTGGCTTCAATATGCAAAGCACGAAGGACCACATTTTATCATGGGCTGCCTCACGTTTTATGGTGCATTTGCACCTTCATTTTTTCAGCTCCAGTGGCATCACAAACACCCCAAAATTATCTTGATTCCAAAAGGCAGGATGTACTTTCTTGGAGACCTAAATCAAGATCCCCAGTGCTTGAGATATGATCAGGAAATAATGAGCAAGGAAGCTACACAAATACTTACACGCAGGGGCGCCAGAACGCGGAGGCCAGGAGGCCATGTCCCCATCACTTTTAAAGTGGGAGGGTTATGCGCTCCCACTTTTTACTGGCTGTAAGGGAAAGCCACGGGAGGGGAGGGAAGGGGAAGGGTGGAGCAAGCAGGGGGCGGGGTCTTGGGGGGAAGAGGCCATGCAAGGGCAGGGCCTCAGGGGGAAGGGCTGGCATGGGGGGTGGGAAAAGTGCCCCCCACACTTTTAGGGAGCTTCCATTGCTCCTGCTTACGTGGCCCCTGTGAGGGGAAAAGGTAGGTAACTTCACAGGGATAATGGCACTGTTAGAGCAGGAGTTACCAGATACTGTAGTACTGTTACACAGTCTATCATTTTTTTAAGTGTATGAACAGGGTACAGTTTTCAGTGAACAGGGTACAGTTTAAAACAAACAAAAGGAAGTATTACTTCACACAATGCACAGTCAACCTGCAGAACTCCTTGCCAGAGGCAGTTGTGAAGGCCAAGACTTTAACAGGGTTAAAAAAAGAACTAAATTCATGGAGGATAGGTCCATCAATGGCTATTAGCCAGGATGGGTAGCGATGGTGTCCCTAGTCTCTGTTTGCCAGAAGCTAGGAATGGGCGACAGGGGATGGATCACTTGATGATTACCTGCTCTCTTCATTCCCTCTGGGGCACCTGGCATTGGCTACTGTTGGAAGATAGGATACTGGGCTAGATGGATCTTTGCCCAGTATGGCCATTCTTATGTTCCTCAAAAAAATGCCTGGTGTTTAGTTTTGTGATATGGCTTCTTTTTGGGTGAGCTATGTCAAGCAGAAAGAGTGTTTGTGTTCTACCATAATCTCTCTAACTAAAGTCAAATCTTGAGGCTCCTTGGAATCCAGACATTGGTGTTTAAATTGAGATTAAGGGAAGAGGATATTGACTATGTGCTGTTTGTGAACACCTCTGTTCCAGGACTGGGTACATAGTGAAATAAAACAAGGTAAACTAAGAATGTACCCAGACTCCCCAATACTAATTTAGTCTCCAACAGGAAACCTAGCTCACTTCGTGGGGGAATATAAAGGTCGAGTTATGAGGTCACGTTCACTTTCAAGGACCTCTGTGTCCTATCCCCACTCTACCTATCAATCTCAACTGTTGAGAGGTCGACCCCCAACTCTGATTGGCTCATAATGTCAAATTCCATCACCCACTTGTTAAATTTTCAAACAAGCATGTTCTTGCATTCTTCCATGTTGCCCCTCACATAAACTTCCACAAAACCAACTCATTATCCTCCTCAAAACTCTCCTTTGTTGAGATGCCTACAAAAAAAGCTTGAGTATGGTCTATTGCTATGCTGTGACCATTTTTGATCATGTTGAGCTGTATTGTTTCCTTGTACTCCCTCCCCCATTTGTCTATCTGTATCCATCGGTTGCCTCATGTCTTGTATTTAGAATGTGTAAGGTCTTCGGACCTTGAATTGTCTTATTATTCTGTGTCTGTACAGCACCTACCACATTGGGGTCCCCGTTCATGACCGGGGTTCAAATATTAATACATAATGATAATATGGGCTTGAGCATGGGGAGATTGAGATGCACAGGTCTGATTGTTTTGAAAGAGGCAGCTATAGTATAGAAATTATATGCTAGGTAGAAGAATAGACACCTCTTGAGATGGCATTTGAAGAGAATGGGAATTAATTAAAACAGGGTGTCCTAGAGGGTGGAGAAAAGACCTACCATTTTCAACTCTGAACATATAGAAAGGGGACAAAGGGAGAAGTCAGATGGTCAAGGAGCACAGGGAACAAGGATGACAAACAGGGCGAGATGATGACATAGAGTGGAAGGAACACATCTGTGGATGATATCTGAGAGTGAGAGAGACTCTGTAAAACAGAGAAAGCCAGTGAAGATCTCAAGTGGGGGGAAAGGGGGTAGATGAAGATGTGTTCCTACCCCAGAATCTGGGGGTGAAGAGAAATAATTATATTTAGACACATAAGGCTGTGTGGTGAAGTAGGGGAATCACCCACCAGCACACAAGGGGTCAAGGAAAGCCTTTGGCCCCAGCTAGCTCCGCCTCATTATACCTGCAGCCAATGCCTGGCCGGGAGGGGGAAGAAAGGAAGGGACCCTGGCTCAGTTCAGGGCTGACTGGTGATGAGGCAGAAGCTAACTCTCTTCCTACCTGAAGGGTCAGAGCACCGGCCTACCAGCCAGGGTAGCTACCTGGAAGCAAGCACTGGCTCCCCAGCCAAGAGGGACGGCGAAGGAACCCCCAGCACTGGAGGTAACTGACTGAATGGTCAACAGACATATTATGGGGCTCATCCCACCAGCTTGCAGCTGCCCTGCCTGAAGGAGCCTGGGTCCGCAACAAGGTGCCGTCCAGACCCAAGAGGGAATGCTGCAGGAAGCAAGCCACCCAGTAGATGGGACTAGAAGGACTACACCCCAAACTGAATGGACTAACAACTGGGCTAGGACCTGTGGAGAAGTAGGGCCTGGGTCCCCATCTCTCTCCCCCCACAGCCTTAAAGGCTAAGGCCACTCAGCCAGCTGGAGGCTGAGAACTAGGTGATCTAACCCCTTGGCCACCCAGCCACCCAAGCCCTGGTTACAGACTCCAAGGTGGCTCCCAAAACTATCAAAAGTTTGTGCGTGTCCCTTGAGACTTTTGGCACGTTCAGCTTCTACTGACCCTGGAATCCCCCAAAGAGCTCACAAGAGCACTTTGTAATTCCAGACAGAGACAAGCAGTAACATCCCATGGTAATGAACACATACAAAAGCTTGCATGCCTGCAGCAGCAGTGTCTTGTGAAAAGGCATTACTTTGGCTAAAGAAAATAAACAAAACTGGCAATTAAACCAAATTTCTTCTATCCTCGCTTTGACTTCCTTGTTCCAGAGGGAAATCTAAAGAGAGTAACTTCCCTCTTGTTACTGCAGGAAGGAAGATGAGAGTTAAGCACAAAAGAGGCTAGCTTTGCATTATTTCCAGCCCCCAAGCAGTTCACAGCACTGCTAGGAGTCAAGGGGAAGCCATGTGTTAGTGGGTGGCAGTAGGAGTTAGCTCTTCTGGCTACCAGTGACACAACTTCTCAGGCAGGCCTTGTACAAGATGATCACAAGATATTAAAAGAAACCCTCAAACACAACAACATGAACCCCCCACCCCACCAAAACCAACGTGCTGTAAAATGAAAGAGGAGATCAGAGGGGATTATCACAGAAGAAACCCTGGAGGATAGCACATTGGGCTGAAAAGGGATGAAGCAAGATAAGGGTTTATGAAGCATAAAATCATGTAGATGTCAAAATATTAGTAACATCAAGCTTTAAAAAAAGACAGAGCTTGAGACAGGGCAGTACAGCAAAGAGGATTTCAGCAGATCCTCTCTAGAGGAGGAGGAGGATGGGGGGTGGCAGGGGAAGGAAGAGCAATTAAGCTGTACTGGGTGAACAGAAGAACAGCATTTGAGAAAAAGAGAGTAGGGAGATGGGAATGAACACGTAAAATCCTGTATGCCAGACACTGGGACTTGGGTGTTCATGTCTAGTAGCTGCAGCAGGAGTCAAGCCCAGTGGTTGGAGCAGTAGGCAGTAGCCAGGAATAGGAGCTCAGGATCAGAGCTGGAGTCAGAGACCACATGCCAGAGCCGAAAACTCAGAGCTGGAATCAGATGTCAGGAATCAGAGCTGAGGGTCAGAACTGGAGTCAGAAGCCAGATGCCAGAAGAGACCTGAATCTGAAGCCAGAAACTGGCCTTGCAGGAGGACAACAACAGCAGGAAAGATAAACTATTATTTTTTACCTTATTAGAGAACAAGGCAGAAAGGTCTGCACCACTCTGAAGCTCACCTGCCTGAAGCCACATTCCAGTCCTAGGAGCCCTGGGGACTGTTGCTCTGTCAAACAGAATGACACTGGATTGACACAGGTTTTTCACTAGAGACCAATCCACAGAGGAAGAGCGATAGACCCCTATGTTCCTGCCGTATGCGCGTGGGCTGCTCTAGGCAATTGCGTTGATTTGACAGACTGTCTAATTTGGGACAGGACAGTCAGCGGCACTTGGGATCACCACCTGCAGGAACGGCTGCTCTGGGAAGGCAATCTCACGTTCAACGGATGCTTAGACAAGAGTGGCATAAGAAAGCTCCGGAAGCCACCACACCCGTCTGAAGGACACGCAGTGAGACACAGCAACGGAGAGCAGGCGGCCAGCATTCCACACCCATAGAGAGATGCATTTACTGTGGGAGGCAGCATGAGCAGGTAAAGAAGCGCCCCGCACTAGGACAGCATTGCAAGGGAAGTGGGAAGTTGAACCATTATATCAGTGCGTGCAATCTCAGAAAGATTCAGTCAGACTTGTACAGGAGGGGGATGGCCCATCCGACGGCGGTGATGACATCTGGACTCTCTCCTTGAGTTCAAGAGCGTATCAGGTTCAGGCAGTCAGGACAGGAAACCAAGAAGGACAATGCCAACCTCCGTGCATGCCCTGATGTTAAAATGGAAACACTCTATGTGATTGCAGGAATCCCAGCTATCTAGCTGAAATGTGATTCCTTGGGGTGAATTGGCCTCAGATATACTCGTTACAAAGAGCAGAAACAATCTAATTATATACAATGAGAGCATAATGCAGCCTGTAGCAAAATGTGCCTTCCTAGTAACCATCCCAAACAATAACAGATGGTATCAACTGAATTTTGTGGTGGTGGGTGGTAAGCACAACAGACCCTTCTTGAGGAATAGAGAGATCATCACAGAACAGAGAGACAGAGAACCACCTGGGGACTAACCCCACAGGGAGGGAGTAGACTCCACTGAGATAGTTTGCTAGATGCCGGGAAAGGTGACAGGGAGACAGACATAGATCACTTTCGGTGTGGTTGCCTGTTGAGAAGACCAAACTATTTGAAAGACTATGTAACCAGCTAAGTGTGTGGTAAAGACAAGACACCAACTCTGCTATAGGAGATCAACCTCTAGCCAAAGGTTCATGGAGTGGCTGTCTGGGCATCTATTATTTGTGTTTAATGTTTATATTAAAATGTTTGTATAACAGGGAAAATATATCACGATCAGTGGAACTGGAGTCAGAGGGCCAACTCCTCTGGAGGGGAAGTTGTTGATGGGACACCCAGAAAAACACAGAATGTGGCAAGTTGTGCCAGAAGCTACACAACCACCTGGACAGTGCAGGGATTTAATGAAGTTGCGCGTGTTCAGCTTAACCTGCATTCAACTTCACTCTTTGCTAATGAAATAATTTCCACAAGGTGTCACTGTTTGAAGCAATGCTGGCATATTTTTGGCTTCTTGAAAGGGTGTAGAATACTTTCTCTCTTTTTGTATAGACAATTTAATTTATAATGAGGGCTCAGTGAGTTTCCCTGCCTCTGTGCTGGGTAATCCTCATTCTTCAGTTCTAGCACACTTTGTGCTGAGCCTGATTTGCATTTTTTATATAGGCAATATCCAAACCATGCTAGGACACTTTCTACAGGTCTTCTGGGTGACATGTAAGAAAACATTGTCCTCTACTTTGCCTACCTTTGTTTGCATGCCTTTTGCAAGTCAAATTTAAAACCTTGGAGGCAAACGCCATTAAGTTCTTATACCAGATAGATAATGTAAAGCTTTCTCATCTTAAAATTCCCCAAACCTAATCCAAACTTTGTATGCATACCTAGCTTTTTGAATACATTTGTAATTACAGCTGCCTCTCTGGACTGCAGTGTTTTTGTCCAGTTATTTATTAAAAATGAACTATCAGCAGGTGAATGGCTTGGACTGAAATTTGAACACCACTGATTAGCACAAGTGGCTTTTGAGTTGCAAGGGTGTGAGGGAATCACATATGAATTTGAACTCACCAAAATTCCACAACTGATGTGAAGAAAGGAGGTAAAACACATACCACCACCACCCCCAATCATGTAGGGATAAGGGCATCAGATAATGAATTTCAGGATGATTGAGAATACTACCAATATTTGTTCATTTCAATTTTGGTGACTGCCCTCCACTGAAATTTGGATGAACAAGTATATATTGTTCCATTCATCCCACTATTCATAATTGCACTGGTTGGAGCTAGGATGTTCCATTACTCCACCACTGTTCAGGTACTCCAGTTCCTCCCATCCATGGCTGGAAGAAGATTCAAGGTTCCTGGCCTGGGACAGCATTACCCTCACTGGATTCCTGTGGAGAGCAAGAGAAAAACATTGTTTTCCCCCCAATCCATGGAGCAGCAAGAAAGGCAAAATGTCCACCCATACTAGGCTCCAGGGGACATGGAAAGAAGACACATCAAGTTGTACAAAGATGGGATAAAGATACATGTGTCATTCACATCCTGTTAGAATCCTCTTTGTGCGCCATTACTAAAGCAGTGGTGATTGGTGAACCTGAAAGTCTGAAGAGTTTGGATGCATATCTGATACTCCCCACGCCCGCCTGCCCCCTTGTGGACTGACCTCCTTCGTAGCAAAGGCCACAGAACTTCCCTGAATTAATTCCTGTTTGAACTACAGCATATCTTTTAAAACAATCTAATTTGATTTAAAAATTGCCAGTGATGGAGAATCCACCACAACCCTCGGTAAGTTGCTCCAATGGTTAATTACCGTCACTGTTAATTTGCACCTTATTTCTAGTCTGAATTTGTGACACTTCAACTTCCAAGCACTGGATCTTGTTATACCTTTGTCTGCTACACTGAAGAGCCTTTTATCATCATTTATTTGTTCCCCAGGCTGGTACTTATAGACTATGATCAAGTCTCCCCATAACATTGTCTTTTGTTAAATTCAACAGATTGAGTTTAGAGATTCCAATCATTTCAGTGCAGTTTAATGCCAGTGTGAATTTGACCCATTATATTTCATTGATACAGTTTTTATTTCTTTCACTGGAGTTGGACTTGACTTCGGTATATATGCACAGCCATTGTTTATTAGTATTATTACTATTAGTTTTACATTGGGGTTCAAATACACTAGGTGATGTGCCGCAAACACACAGAAATGCCTGGTTCCTGCTCTTGAAGAGCGTAAACTATTATTTGTCCACCTAAAAACCTGTGGAGTTTTGTTTGCGGATATGGCAGCCTCAATTACTGTTTTCCATAGACAGAAATATTAATGGATTGGAATATCTTGAAATACCACCACTTTCTTTTTTGCAGTTTTGGAACCCACAGGCTATGACCCATGGCTGTTTAATCTATCCATCCATTATACAATGCCTTCTTTGAAGGTTGAGAGCCCTAGTCATACTGTATGTCACATTGTGTTACCTGCTTCATTGAAAAGGGGATTAAAAAAAGATGTCTCTGTTCAGATTTAGTTCTATAAATGGGTGGAAAGAGAGGGGGAGGGGCCAGAGGGTCTAATTTTTTTTTGGAGCTAGTTCCTCCATCACCACTAAACACCTGAGAGCAACTACATTTTTTTGCATTTTCATTTCCCGCATATGCAGTTCTCTAACTTTATGTTTCTCAACCTCATTAAGCTTGGATTTGAGCTGACTGTCTTGAGGAATATAGCGGCTCAGAATTAATGATGGCATATTGCTTAAAAAAGAAAGCAGACATATTGTTAATGATGACATATTGCTGAATAAACGTACCACAATTCATAAGATGGCTGAAAATTTGAAATCTACAGCAGGGCTTCAATAATTTGAGAGGGCCAAGTTCAATCCCATGGAGGTCCACTCTGAGCTGTGCTGGGAGGCTCTGTTTCCACTATTATCATATCTGATATGCATCATTACTTTTTGCATGCTACTAAGGTTCAGCATCTAATGGGGCATTGTGATAACCAGCCCGAATTGCAAGGAGATGCAGCTTCCTCTTTTCCCTTCACATTGAACGTAGCTACGGAAGAGGTTAGAATAGAGATAGAGAATATCTACATACCAAATCCACCCCAGAACGCTTATGCAATAAATATCTGGTTAGGGATAATATCAAGGATAGTGAGGCCCCCACAGCAGCAGAGAAGGGGTTAAGGAGAGCCCTTGGGCCCAGCTAGCCCCACACTGCAGCCAAGGCCAAGGCTGGAGGGGGCATAAAAGGAAAGAGCCTGGCTCAGTTCAGGGCTAACTGGCCAGGAAGGAGAAAGCTCTGCCTTGAGAGAGCTTTGCTTGCCATGTTGCAGAGACAGGCCTGCTAGCCAGAGCAGTCACTGAGGAGGAACTGTGAGACCCCTAGAACAAACTCTGTTTGCAACAGAGACTGTTTGGGAACCAAGCCCAAAGGGGTCTTAGTCCATTACTGGAGCTCATCACTATCTCCGTGAGGGCTTTCACATCTCTCTGGTTTCATACCTAGTGAGAATGTTGGTCATTGGGCCCTGCTCCCTTGGTGTGTCTCTTCAAAGTCCAAGCTGAGCTGTAAGCGAGAAGCATAATTTACCAAAGCAAGTGGAACCGATCCCCAATCCTTGTTGGGCACTCTCAGCTTTCTCATCTCACTTATGAACTTGCAGGTAACTGCTCCCTTGGACTAAGCCCAGGAGGCCTTAACGAAAAAGATATAAACCAAGAAACATCAGTAGGAGAAACACCAGGGATTTTGACAGTATCTTTTTTGAGGGGAAAGCTTACTCAAATACTTTAGTCCTCACAGATTTCATTCATTCTAGTCCTTTGGAAGAAAAAGAAACATCTTTCTGGGCATTCCGTTTTCTGGAAGGTGTCAGGTGTTCCCATGTACAAGAGCCCACGAACTATCCCTATGCTTATCTGCCAGACAAGAACAAATAAGAAGCCAATTGAATGACTGTCACCTGAGGACCTGTCTGACAATGTATTCATGCTGTGACCTTTCTTCAATGCCTACTTTTTAAATACTGTAGGCCACATGTTCCCATTGGTGCATGCTTACTTCTCCTATTGTCGACTTTTTGCATACCGTATCTGGGGTTAGGAATTGGCCCCTTATTCTACCATCTTATGTTGTATACTAGAATGTTTTACTGCTTCTTATAACATTATTATGATTGCTGCTTTGTGCTGTGCAATACTCAGGAAAAGACAAGGGGTAAAACCTTCCAAAAAGCCTAGATACCTTTGAGGATGTGGGCTTAAGTGACTTCTGAGCCAAAGTCCCATTGACTTTCTGGGAGATTTAAGGACCTAAGCCATTTTTTTAAAATATGGGTTTTAGGCACTTTTGAAATTTTACCTCAAGGTTTTTGCCTCAATTAGTTTAGCCTCAGGCCAATATCCTGCATCAGTTAAAGTCAGTTCCAGGACTAAAACCATCTTCATCCTTATCTGCATGAATTTAAAAGTGCACCCTAACCATGGTTTGCCTTGCAACCTCTTATCATTTACTCCTCAGGGAGAGCAGTGTCAAGCCACAAATTATCCAAGCAATACAACTGGGACACCAAGTGTTCTGAACAGGGTCAAATTATATCAACTCTAAGGCTCTCGGTTCAAAAACGCACTTAAGCACATGCTTAACTTTAATCATGAGAGTAACCCTATTCAAGTCAAGCTGAGTTAAGCATGTGCTTAAAGATGATATGCTCAAGTGCTTTGTTTAAACTGGGCCCTAAAGGCAGTGAAAATTTGCTGTACTCAGGGCCCATTTCAGAATCCACTAAAGCCAATGGGAGACTTTCCATTGATTTCAATGGGCTTTGAGTCAGATCTCAGTAGTGGTGTGGTGCCTGATCTATTTTTCTATTGAAGTAAATGGGGGGGGAAATGACACTGGAGTCCTTGGTAAATTAAGAGAGTTAGTGGAAGAAGAGGAGTCAAATGAGGAGAGGTTGTTCATTTGGTGTTCAAAGAGGGGAAGGAATTTTAAGCACAAGAGGCAACACGGAGGAAGGTCTGAATAGAAGAGAAGGAGATGGACGTATAAAGGGAGTTAGAAAGTCTTGGAAGCAAGTAAATAGCAAGAATAAGAGAAAAAGGAAATAGGAGCTCTAATGGGAGCAGGGACAAAGACCTGCAGAGACATGAGAAGAAGCTTGAACTTCATATGAAAAATCTCATGTACCTTTAATATCATTGCACATTATTTTTGTTTCATGTGTACTGTTGCCTTACATGCTGAAAAATCTTCAAGCAAAAAACAAATGAAGAAAAGAAAGGAATCGGACTCCTCAGTCTTTTAATAACAGACCTCTTCCCCTCAGCTTCATTTTACCATTTACAAGTGACTGTTTCCTCTATTAGCAGCCTGTGGTTACCTAATCAATAGTGTTGGATGAGTAATGAAAAAGGTCAGCACAGCCAGCTAAATTCCACCCACTCCGCCTTTCTTCCTTTGTTTCCCATTTCCAGGTAAGAGGCCGTTAGTGCTCTCTGAAAATGGCAGTCTGGCTGGGTGTGTGAAGAATAGTAATAATTATTATTAAATGTACAAGCATCTTGGGTTTTGAGTCTTTTCATGTGATATCAAAGTTTTGTTGCTATGGAGAGGTGAAATTAAGAAAAGGAATATTCCGGCTGAATATCAGGAAAAGTTAGTGAGATTTATTAGCTTGTAGAATAATTTCCCAAGGAAATGGAGGAAACCACATAACTAGGGGCTTTTTAAATTAGACGGGATCATTTCTTTATTGTGCTAAAATGCTTTGATGCCATCTTCTATCTCCCTTCCCTCTAGTATTGAGAAGCAGTCCCTGTCAAAATTTGCTAAACCACCACCTTATCTTTGAAATCCGTCTATAAAACCTACTTGTTCACGGATGACTATAACTCTTACTGTCAGTCCTTGGTTAAGTTAAGGACCACCTGTGACTACTAATTTATGCAAACACACCTGTGTCTCCAGTTACCATGTCCTCCTATTCCAATCCCCTCATTTGTTTCTGTTGCATACTGCCTAAATCCTAGACAGTGAGCTCCCTGGGGTAGCCCCTGTACAGTTCCTCATAAAATAAGCCTTTAATCCCATCTTGGAATTCCTAGGCACTACTGCAATAGAAAAAATAATTAATAGGAACATAAGAATTACTGTATGGAACAATCCTGCCCGATGGGGAATAGTCTAGGTACTATATCCTAATGCCTTTTCCCCACCCCTAGTTTCTATGATAGTAAATGTTTCTTTATTTCTGTCTAGACCTAGGGGAGCCTAGAAAAATTGGAAGTACAGAGTAAGTGAAATTCCAAATGTACAGAATAGGGGTAGGGTTTTCTAAAGGGCTCCATGTTAGCCCAAATCTGCTCCCATCAAACTCAATGGCAAAACTACCACTGACTTCAAAGGGAGAAGAGATAGGCTTTGTATCTAACTCTGTGTCTCCTGTCCCTTAAGCCTTGTAGATGGTACATTGAGGCAGCAGTTCTCAACCTTTTTTCATGTGCGAACCCCTAACATTTTTCAAATGGAGGTGCAGATCTCTTTGGAAATCTTAGACATAGTCTGTGGACCCTTCGGGGTCTGTGGAGCACAGGCTGAGAACCATTGCATTAAGGAACCCATATTCATATTTTAATAAATACTTTATAGTGTTCAACGGGTCTGTTTCTACATATGTATCCCATGACGACATCAAACAGGCCTCAGACCTAGGTTCACATTTCCAAGTTGAGCAAACATCAATCAGCGGCCTGATTTGGATCTCAAACTGGGTGGCGTTTCAGTTCCACTAGAGGAGCCCCTCAAAAGACAAGTACTCACAATGGCACCATAGGAGCTACTGTACTCTGGCTGAGGAATGTAGTGAGCCATTGTGAGCCCTAAGTTATAAAGACACTGACCAGGGTTCAGTTTGCAAGCCATGCATCACCACGTTCAACCAGGCTCCTTGTTCTCCATGAGCAGTTCAACAAGCCCCACTTCAAACTTGTAATAAAGACTAAGTGAGCCCTGTGATGGGTTTGTATCACAGAAACCCCCTTGGAGCTGCCACCTGGTGGGCCAAGACTACTTCTGCCCCTGATTTCCTGCCTTTTCCAGCCTGGGACTCCAGAATCCTGTCTGTTTTGAACCAGACCCGCTAGTCTGCTGCAAATCCAGACCCAGGTCTGAACCAGATCCCTTAACAGCTGAAGGCTTGCCTGGAAGCAGCTCAGGAAGTGCTCTTGCCCTTGACACCCAGGTGCCCAACTCCCAATGGGGTTCAAACCCTGAATAAATCCGTTTTACCCTGTATAAAGCTTATACAGGGTAAACTCATAAATAGTTTGCCCTCTATTTCATAGATAGAGATATATGCACAGCTGTTTGCCCCCTCCAGGTACTAACACGTACTCCAGGTAACTTAATAAGTAAAAAGTCATTTTAATAAGTACATAAAGTACTATTTAAGTGATTCCAGGTAGTAACAGACAGAACAAACTGAATTACTAAGTAAAATAAAATAAAACACGCAAGTCTATGTCTAATCAAACTGAATACAGATAAAAACTTCACCAGTTCCAGCAAACTTCTTTTTACAGGCTATAATCCTCCCAGACTGGGTCCAGCAATCGCTCACACCCCCTATTGTCTTTGTCCTTTGTTCAGTCTCTTTCAGGTGTGTCCTTGCGTGGTGGAGAGGCTCTCTTCTTTAGCCAGCTGAAGACAAGATGGAGGGATCTCCCAGGGGTTTAAATAGATTTTCTCCCCTGGGTGGAGACCCTTCCCTTTCCCTGCTAGCATCCAGTTACCAACTGGAGTTTTGGGGTCACATGTCCATGCACAACTCAGTAACCAGCCCCGTGACATTCCTGGCCAAGCTCAGATGTGGATTGGTGTCTGCAACTTCTTTTTGTCTGCAAAGCGCTTCTTGATTGGGCACTTTACCTGCACATTCCTTTCTCAAGAAATACAACCAATATTCATAACTTCAACTACAAAAATGATACATGCATACAAACAGGAGGAATAGATTCAGTGGATCATAACTTTTAGAGAGATATGTTACACGGTACATGTAGCATAAAACATATTCCAGTTATCCTATATACATTTATAAGCATCCCCCCATAAAGCCTTATGGGGTACACCGTGACACCATCCTCCTGAAGTTACTGCCAGAGACTTGGACACTGTCCATGGTGGAGGCAGTACATATAAAATCCCTGTTCGTCTTTGGCCACATGCCTTTTCAGTACCTGTACACCACATGATGTCATTCATGAGTGTTCTAGCAAGTTTTGGGGTTCCTGGTGCCTGAAAATAGGTTGGGGTGTAGTATTGCTAACAGAATACAGACAGCAATACCTGTTAAAGTGTAGGTGCCTTGGTATTTAGCCATCAATGCCATGAGGTGGTGTGCCTCAGTTTCCCCTTCCACACAGCAGCATAGGCCAGTTATGCTTTTGCTGCTGTGCCAGGCTTCCATCCTGTTAAAAGATCTAGCCTGACAGGTAATATGCTTGTAGGACTGTTTGGTCACCATCCCTAGCATGTACAACAGTTTTTTCCACAAATCAGGTATGTTCCCCATCTTTAAAGGGTTTACCCTCAGTATTAACTCCTTTGTTCTAACCCATAGATGAAGTAGGAAAAGACACAAGATTAACAGCAGATCTGTGTACCCTGGTAGGCACTCTGATGCAGATTCTCCTGCCTCTTTAGAGAAGGCTTCTGATTCAGGCATGTGTTTGAGGCTTTGGCAAGGAAAGGGTGTACTGCAACCATGCCTGCCCTCGGCCCCTCCCTCTGGAATTTCTCTGGGCTGGATCCCACCCCCTTGTGAGGCTTCACCCATGCAGAGATTTGCTCCCTCATGCCTTGAAGAGACGGATTTATCTCTTACCAGTGTAGCAAGAACATCTTTCTTGGACACCCCAGTTTCTGTTCCCAACAGGTCAGCTGGACGGACTCCCCCCTCCAGGTGGTCTGATCCCCAGTTTTTCCTGCTAACCTGATCCACAGGAGAGGGGTCTGGCATCTTAAATGCAGACTTTTCACCCTCCTCCTGGGCAAAATCGTCCTTACAAAAGGTGGGCGGACTCTCTGGCCCCCCCTCACCTTCCACCTGGGCTTCCCTCCCGGGGCTTCCCTCTGGGTCAGACACTCCTGTATCCCCCAGAAGAGAAGGTGACCCTGGTCCAGCTGTGGGCTCACAGCTGCCAGCTAAGACAAACCCTTCACTGGCCAGCAAAATTCCCCCCTTTTCACTCAGGTTGGGTTTGCTTCCAGCCACAGAGTCTTTGGGGTCTGTTCCCACCGCAGTGGTCGGCCTTGCCCCCTGCTGACCTGCAACTTCATGGCAGTCAACAACTGGGGCGCCCCCCTTCCTATGAAGTAGAACATTCCCCTCCCCTGGGGAGATAATTACAGGACAGGAGCTGGCTTCGTCCAGCCCCTCCCTCTGGGACTTGCCTTGAGCCCCTGGGCTACAGGAACTGGCCACAACCATCCCTGCCCCCACAGCTGCATTCTTTTCACCCCCTACTCTGGGGTTTTCAGCACAAGGTCCCTGCTTACTGCCACCCAACTCTGGGACAGATTCTGCCACATTAAAGAAATCATTCCACAGTAGAAACGGTGCGAAATTGTGTGCTACTGTTGCCAGTTAGCTCAGCCTGCAAATCTTTGGTTCGCATGTGTACCTTAGCTAAAGGTGCAAGGACTTTGTAGCCCCCCACCAGTTCTAATTCTGCCACTTTACCTGGCAACAAATCCTTCTCCTGGATCAGGTCCCTCCTGACTACAGAAATGATACATGCATACCAACAGGAGGAATAGATTCAGTAGATCATAACTTTTACAGCGATATGTTACATGGCACACGTAGCATAAAACATATTCCAGTTATCCTATATACATTTATAAGCATCCCCCCCCCATAAAGCCTTATGGGGTACGCCGTCACACGCCCATCCTGTGGGAAGGGTTTTAATGTCTTTTCCCTTTCAAGAGGCAAAGTATCAAAACTGGGTAGCCATACCATCTTCAAGTGCATCTTCTGTAAATGCAAAAGCCACCTGCAAAACTGAGCTCATAGGTGCACACTTACACATGGGGCATCCAGATGCAGGCTTGGCATGGGCCGCGATACACACATAAAATGTTGGGGGTGCATCTAATGCCCTAAAGGAGTTATCAAAAAGTCAGAGGAGGAGCAATGGGAAATAAAAATGATTTAATCTCTTATGCTAAGCAGAAATGTTTGTCGCAGCCAGAACACAGGCTCATTTTACACTCACACATGATGCAGTTTAAGGTATGTCTACAGCACAGATCAGGTAGGTGTACAAATGCTGGCTTTGATCAAGTTAACTTGCTAAAAACAGCAGTGTAACCATGGCTGCGTGGGCAGTGCCACAGGCTAGCCACCCAAGTACGTAGCCCTCCAATATCTTGCCAGGATCACTGTCAGACTGACAGGCTATAATTATCTGGGCCATACCATTTACCCTTTTTTAAGTATTGGCACAACATTAGCTTTCGGCCACTCTTTTGGAACTTCCCCAGTTTTCCAAGAAGTGTACTGCTTGCCCATTATAAATGTGATCAAGTCATGACCACTTCAACCTAAACTACCATTCATTTTTAGTTCTGTGATCAGCTCCTCTTTATCTGTCATGACAAGGTCTAATAAAGAATTCCCCCATGCTGGCCGCAACACTTTTTGAGTCAGGAAATTGTCATCTATCATGTTTAGAAATTCCAAGGATGTTTTAAGTACTGGCATCATGAGACCTCCAGCATATGTCACTCAAATCAAAGTCCACAATGACACTGCAGCTTTTCTTCCTGCACACTGTGGATAGGTGCATAAGGAGCCAGTCATCCTGTTCCCTAGTTTGATTTGGTCATCTATAGGAGACACCAACTAATATCCCATCTTCTGTTTTATCTGTAAGGACACAGCGGAAAATAATCTTGACTCCTTATGGATCAGAGTTATCAGTAACTCAGAATCAGGTAATGCCATTTTTGCCAGAGTGCCACTACCCCTCTCATTTTGCTGGCTGACCCTTCCAAAATAGGTTATAGCCATTGATTTTAACATTCCAATCATGTGAATCATCCCATCAGGTTTCAGTAATACCAACTAGATTGACTTAATGCTCATAAATGAGCAATTCCAATTCCTCTTTGTTTGTTACCAAGGCTCCTAGTATTGGTGTGTAGGCAATTAAATAATTTCTTCTCTTCATGTTCTTTGGTTCCTTGATTAATTTTGTTCACAACAGCTTGATTTTTGTCCTGAGTGCTCATATCTTTCCTCTTTTATCCTGTTTTTGTTCTTAGTTTAACACTATATTGCCTTTCTACTGAGGTGGAGGCCATCCAAACTATACAGCCCCCATCCCCACAAAAGTGGGCCACTGTTCCACAACACCCAAACCTTACACCCTCCTCCACCACTTACCTAGTCAGCAGTTTCCTTCTAGAATCTTCTGCCTACTGTCTTCTTGCACTTGTGGGACTGGAAGGATCGCAGAAGATTATATCGACATTCTTCAGCATGCTTCCAAGTTCTCTGAAGTAATCTATTATTTGAAAGATATCCCACAACACAATGTAATTAGTGCCAGTATGAACCATCAACAATGGATCCTTGCCTGTTGACTTCAGAATCCTGTCCAAACTCAATGACATCTCATGTCTTGGCTCTGGGAAGACAACACACTATCCTTTTGTCCCTTGAAGAGTGTTCTTTTGAGTATTGACTGTCCAGCTAGGATCATCTATCTTCCTTGCATGGTTGCAGAACCCTATGGAGGCTAGCTCCATTTTCTTAAAGGTTAGGCCAAGCTGACATCCACACGTGTGTCCCGTGTATCTCTCCGTTCCCTTGGAGCTGCTGGATCTTGAGAGGTATCTTCCAGTTTTCACATTGAGGACCTGGTATGGATTAGAAACTTCCAGCTGTGTGGAATCCCTCGTAGGCCTCTTCTCTCTGGTGGCCACAGCCTGCCCATCCTCATATGTCATTAGCCATGTAGAATGCCACTGTGACCTCTTGCCTCTGGTGGTTACAAACTGCCAGGTCTCCCCTGACATCCTCTCTCGCGATTCCTTGGTGGCCAGTTCCATTCTCCTTTGAACTCGGGGTACTGATGTTTCCCAAACCTGGATGTCTAGGAATTCAGCAGTGTCTCTACTTGCCCTTCCAATCCAAGAATCTTTTCCTCACCACAGGCAGCAGTTTGCATTTCGAACACAGGAAGTCTCTTCTGGCTTCAGGCAGGAGAGAAAATGTGTGATGACTCATCCCTGAATAACGCATCCTCTGAACCTGAGTCTGCTTGAGTGTAATGAGTCATCAGTTACTCACAGCGTTCAGCCAATCCACAGGCGATGTCCCACCCAGGTGATTCCAAGGCAGGTATATAGGCTCTTAAGGGAAGCAGTCTCTCCAGTCTATTCAACACCACTACCTAGCCAGGAACACCCCCCTTGCCAGTAGTCTCAGTGTACTGTCCTTGCTTCTGCTCCAGCCAGTACCTGCTCCAGCCTCAGTCGGCCACCCGGTGATTCTGGAATTTGTCACCTCCATTGCAGGTCATCACCACTGTTCCATTACTGGCCATTTTGAAATCTCATGTAGAGCTGAACATGGCAGGAAAGCCTCTCACACTTCCTCCCAGCTCTCTCCAAAACTTTCCTTGTAGCTTCCTCTGTTTGTGGTTCCAAAGTTCACCTAGCAAGTGATTTTTTTTTAATACCACTGTGACGGTGTTCCCCATAAAACTTTATGGGGAGATGCTTATAAATGTATATATGTAACTAGAATATGTTTTATGCTACATGTGCCATGTAACATATCTCTGTGAAAGTTATGACCTACTGAATTTACTCCTCCTGTTTGTATGCATGTATCATTGTTGTAGTTGGAGTTATGAAGATTGGTTTTATATTTGCTGGTTTTGTACATAGCCTTTGTAAGTGCATGGGATCATCTTTGGAGCAAAGAATGTGCCTGTTAAATGCGAGCACTTAACAGACAAAAGACGTTGCAGACCCCAATCCACATTGGGGCCGGGTCTGGAATGCAACTGGTTAGGCTGGTTGCGGAAGGGTGACTGGCCCAGGTGACTGGCCCAGGTGATCCCAAAACTCCATGGTAACAGGATGTTACACAGGGAGGGGAAAAAGACTATAGAAGCCCGGGGGAGACCCTTCCATTTTTGTCTTCAGCTGGCTAAAGAAAGAAGCTCTCCACCCCCAAAGGAGACCTGAAAGAGACTGAACAAAGGACAAAGACATTAGGGGGGTGAGTGATTGCTGGACCCAGGCTAGAAGGAAGATAGCCTGTTTACTGGACCTAGTGAGGGGTTTATCTGTACACAGGGTGATTAGACATAGAACTGCGTGTTCTATTTTATTTTATTCAGTAATTCACTTTGTTCTGTCTGTCATTACTTGACATCACTTAAATCCTACTTGCTGTACTTATTAAAATCACTTTTTACTTATTAAGTTTCCTGGAGTACGAGTTGTTACCTGTGGGAAGGCAAACAGCTGTGCATATCTTTCTATCTTTGAAATAGAAGGCGAACTATTTATGAGTTTACCCTGCATAAGCTTTATACAGGGTAAAACGGATTTATTAAGGGTTTGAACCTCCTTGGAGTTGAGCAGCTGGGTGTCAAAGGCAAGAGCACTTCCAGGGGCCTTACAGTGGTGAGTGGACGTGGTTCGGACCTGGGTCTGTGTTTGCAGCAGATCAGTGGAATCTGGCTCAAAACAGACAGGATTCGGGAGTCCCAAGTTGGAAAAGGCCTGGAAGCAGGGGCAGAAGTAGCCTTGGCACACCAGGTGGCAGCACCAAGCAGGTCTCTGTGGTCCCAACCCGTCACAACCACGTTTCCCTGATTGGCTCAGCTCAGCTCTGTCTCCCACAATCAGGGACTTCAAACAGCAGGGCTGATCAGAGCTTCAAGGGTCAGAGCCCTGTGGTGTTTACCAAGCCAACAATAAACAGACCTGTTTCAGCAGCTTATTCAGGGGCTCCTGGCCCAGTTATTCAGCCCATGCACTGAGAACAAACAACTGCCAGACTGACCAAATGCACCTGTCATGAAGACCTGCTTCTTCCAACCACGGAGTCTGCAACTCTGGTCTCCAGACTCTTCTGTTAGCTGCGTCTGTTTGTGGCACTCAGTCTCCTGACCTGAGCAGCTTACATCTTGGTGAAAGCAGGCGGCTTAAGTGGTTTTCCCATCAACATTGTGGACAAAACTGGTCAGATTTTGACTGAGCTGGCTGCCCTCTGGGAGGCAGATCTGTATCAGGAAATAGGGGTTACATTGGGGGAGGCGGTGGTACTCTTCCAAGATCCAGCCACACAATTATGTCTGCCTGAGTGAGTTGCCATGTAGTAGATTGTGCAGCTCTCTTGCTCTACTGGACTCCTTGACCTTGGCTGCCCCAGAGGGGGCTTGAATACATGTATGGGCTCTGCTAGGCTTCTTGTGCTTGGTTCCTTCTTGAAGAGGGGGGTGGAAGAGGGGAAGTGGTGACAGCTCCAAAGCAACACTCCCTTGGGGAACCAAGATGAGATAAATTGTCATACTGTCATGGGGGGCATAGACCCCATGCTGTGCCAGCTGCTAAGGGCTTAACAGGGAGATTATCTGCCACCTCAGCTGGGGCAACCCTACAGCAGCTGTGGAGATCAGAAGGCTGCAGGCCAGAAGGAAGGCTGAGGACCCACACTGAGAGAAGGGTCCTTCAGGAATGGGCTGGCAGGAAGTTGCCTAGGTAACCAGGCCTTCTGAAGAAGAGGATCACAGAGCAAGAGTTTGGGAAGCAGCCTACAGGAAATACATGGTAGGAAACTCTCCAGGAAAGCGGTCAGGAATTGAGAGAAACTTATTCCAGCTGCTTAATACAGGGTCCCTGAACTGGGAGTGGATGGACCTTGGTTCTCCTACCACTGCCAGCAGAGGGGTCATTAAAACATGTGGAGCACTGGGGTCCAAACCCCAAGAGGCTGGAGCCCCTCAACCCTTCTCTAGCGTTACTGGCCCCCTGACTCACTAGACTCCTTACCACCCTGAGTGGGGAGAGGCTATTAACGATCCAGCCGCAGGGCTAGAGTCATAATGAGGAACTGCCAGACAGAGCTAAACATTGATTGGCCAAACAAAGGAGAACCTGGGACAGACTTGCCCTAATACCCACTCAACCACAGGGGTCGAAGGGGAACGCCAGGGGCTGAAAGAGGTTCCCAAACACACTCCCAGTAACCTGAGCAGATCTGTCACCCTCCCTCTGCTTTCTCACAGGAGGAATGAAAGAGTTCACAATGTGGATGTTTAAATTACCACCGATGCACATCAGAGTTAATACCTCACTGGGTCAGGTGGCATCTCTCAAAGATATAGCTCCAGGCTCTGCAGAGATTCACATATAGTGGGGAGTTTTCTGCTTTTCCCTTCAGCCTCGGTAATGCTGGTGTTGAGGATGGTTATCATTTCTTGAATGGCTAGCGTCCCTGCTCTGTACTTTTTTGGAAGCTCCTGCCTTTTGGTTTCAGAGACAAATGTAGCTAGAGAAGGGGTGGGGCGGGATGCAGCCTCGGGGCAGGTTGTGGGTTTGGGTTTGTGTGATTAGACAGTTGGCAACCCTAAGGGACTTGGGTCCACCAGACTGTAGAATCAGTCTCTCTCTAGCCCAAGGGATGTTTAGTGATTTATAAAAAGCAGAAAAGCTCCAACAGGAAAGTCTGAGAAAGCACCAGTTGTAAACAGCCAGAAGACTGGTGGCCAGTGCTCAATGCAGGTTTAAATCTGTGCTTTTGGAAGGTCTCCTCTTTGTCCTGATGTGTAAAGGATTTTTTTTTTTAATCTTAGCAGATTTTCACAGGATGAGAAAACCATTTCCCACCCAGCTCTGGGCCAGGCCTTTGGAGAGAAGGAAACAGGAGAATCATTGTGCTGATCTGGCATTGGAGCAGGTGAGGTAGGGTGTGCCGTTATTGACAATAACTGTGACCATATAGATCATTGTTACAACCGAGGTCCTGTAGTGGCACCAAATCTTATATAAAGGGGGTCAAATGAGGTGTCTAAGACTAGGTTATGCTTGGCTGGTTATGATTATGTCATTTATATGTATGTATCAGTTTTGTAGTTGAAGTTATGAATATTGGCTTTATACTGTCTGTATTTCAAACTGGGGCTGTGTTTCTGGGACCACAGACAAGCTATCAGCTCTGCCAGGCCTGCTGATGGCCAATTAAGGACCATCGACTATACAATTGACCCATTGAGAGATGGCAGACATGCCTGTGACTTAACAAGATATGCAGGGATTTTGCCCATGTGACTCCAGACTCCATTTTGCTGTGATTTTCCACAGTAAGGACAAAGAGGTGTCTCTACACCTGGAAGAAACTATAAAAGGCAGCTGCCTCATCTCCATTTGGTCTTCATTCCTGCTTCTTACCTCTGGAAGAACCTTTCTACAAATGGAAGCTTTGAACAAAGGACTGAAGGACCCATCCCAGCTGTGGATGTAATCCAGAGACTTAATTTGAATTTGAACCTGCAGCTTATTCCATCTCTGCTGCACGCCTGAACCATGAACTTTGCCATTACTGTATGTATTTGATTCCTTTTAACCAGTTCTAGCTCTCACCTATACCTTTTCCTTTTATGAATAAACCTTTAGATTTTAGATTCTAAAGGATTGGCAACAGCGTGATTTGTGGGTAAGATCTGAGTTGTATATTGACCTGGATCTGGGGGCTTGGTCCATTGGGATCGGGAGGACCTTTTTTCTTCTACTGGGGCATTGGTTTTCATGACCAGTTGTCCCCATAACGAGTGGCTCTGGTGGTGAGACTGGGAAACTGGAGTGTCTTAGGGGATTGCTTGGGATGACTTGTGGTTAGCCAGTGGGGTAAAACCAAAGTCTCCTCTGTCTGGCTGGTTTGGTTTGCCTGAGAGGTGGAAAAACCCCAGCCTTGGGCTGTAGTTGCCCTGCTTGAAGCAATTTGTCCTGAACTGGCACTCTCAGTTGGGTCTTGCCAGAACCAGCATCGTTACAGAGGGAGGTTAGCACTCAGAAGGGAACCGGCAAAGTAGCTTGAGAGCTGTCACAGTTAAATATGCCTACTCATGTTTCTCAGCATGTCCAGGCATATTTTCCAGCGCTCGTAAGCTAGCCTCTCCATATGCTCCCACACACTAATTTTCAAATGCAAGCTTACTCACCAGGCCAGATTCCCCAAGCTCTCTGATCGCTCACAGTGTTTGCTTCATTTAAGGTGACATTTCATTAAACGACCAAGGGCAGAGCTTGTTTCTCCATAGTGGGCATGTGCGTGTAGTACCTTGATGACTTGTTTAAAAAATTAAAAGGAAGAAATTACATTTTACCTTTTCAGATGAGAATCTTTCTTCCAGACACCAGCACTAAAGTGGCACGAATAAAAGCCATGTGACTTAATAGTGGCTCTGCTGCTATCATTGAAATCCATAGCCGCAAAACAAACTCCTCCTCAATCCTTTTCCAGTTGTGTCTGAGCCAAATGGATACATTGTTGTTGGGTTACTTAGGGTATGTCTATACTTACGCGTCTGGTCGGAGGCGCAAGATCGATGTTCTGGGTTCGATTTATCGCGTCTTGTCTAGACGCGATAAATCGAACCAGGAAGTGCTCCCCCGTCGACGCCGGTAATCCTGCTCTGCGAACGGAGCAGGCGGAGTCGACGGGGGAGCCTGCGCGCCGCGTGTGGACCACAGGTAAGTTCGAACTAAGATATTTCGACTTCAGCTACGTTATTAACGTAGCTGAAGTTGCGTATCTTAGTTCGACAGGGGGGGTTAGTGTAGACCTAGCCTCAGAGAGGTGATATTATCTGGTTATCTAAGGTGACTGAAAAGTTTGAGGGTGATCACTGATAACATTTTATCCCAGGAACTCAAAGTATTAAATGATGTTTGCGCCCCTTCAGTGAGTACTGGCCCCGTTTACATCTAGAGAAATAGAGGCACAGAAATGTTAAGTGACTGTCCCGAGACTGCACAGCACATCACTGGCATAGCTAGAACTCAGAAGTCCATTCCCAACCATTGTACCACTCTTCCTCACCATTGACTTCATCATCCCTGAATGATCAATTGCTTTATCTGGCCACGTGGAAAGTGGGGGGAAAGCCACTTCAGGAGCAGTGTTTCCTCTAGGACCCACAAAAGGTTTCCCATGGATCTGTTGTTACCTGGGGTTTTCTGAACTCAAAACTATGGTAACTCATCTTTGTTTTCCAGGTGGCTTTGGGATATACATCAATGGGGACACAGCTCCTCTGTCTGATACATGGTTGGTACACACAAGAGTGCTTTCACCCCCAAATCCTTTTTTGTATTGATTCTAAAGCACACTTCTAAAATAACTACAATCTAGGGCACCCCAGAGATAGTAACCCACAGTCTGAGATGGTTTTGGTGTCTGAGCCGTTAGCAGCAGGTTTCCTGTCTGTTAAACCTGATCCCAGGGCTTCTCTCCACCAGACAGACCTATCTCCTATGCAGTCTTTTCCCCAGCTGAGCTCCCTCAGTCTAATTAAAAATCCACCTGATCTGGCCAGGAGATAATTAACTAAACACTCTGTAGGTGCAGATCATGACTAATTGGGGTTCTTTCCTTTCCGTTGCAGGTGACAGAGGTAAGCCCCATCACAAATACTATGTAGGGGAGTTAAGCGGCTCTGAGTTATTTCTCTGCAGAACATCAGTAAGAGATTCTACTTGCTTTCAGCTTATGCCCTCTTGGAGAACAAGAGAAATTCCCTGTGTGGTTTTGGAGGGCTTTCATGCATGGGAAAAACATCACCTATGTCTTGATTTATTCTTTATTTACTGGGGCTAAGCCAACAGGAGGGACATAAATGACATTTAATTTAGTCATGTGACTATAGAGTTCCCATTTGGTTCCCTGTTGGCCAGATTCCAATCCTCTTATTCATGTTGAGTAATGCTCTACAATGCAAGTAGCGCTACTGAAGTCGATGGAAGCAATTCTGGCTCTACTGAGGTCAATGGCAGAACTCCCATTGACTTCAATGCAAGGCTTCTTGCAGAATAAATGACTACACAGGCTGAGTAAGGATGAAAAAATCCAGGTCTCTGTGAATTGCAATAGGTAAAGGAAATATGCAAATTACTTTTAAATAGAGCGGCACCAAAACACTAGTGCCCTCTCTCTCTCTCTCTCACATACACATACAGAGAGAGCAAGCGCACAAATCACAATGGGCTACATTAATTTGGACCATACTTTGCTTTCAGTTACATCACTGGAAATCAGAATCACTCCCCAAAGTCAGTGTAATTCATCTCCATTTACACAAGTACAAGTAAGGGCAGTATTTGGTCTGTTGCATTTCTTATCAATATTATTGCTTCTTAGTTTTACAGAAGCAGCTAGAGGTCCAACCAGCACTGAGCCTCAGTCTTCTGTGCACAGCACACAGAGTGAGAGATGTTCCTTGCCCTGAAGAGTTCATGGTTTAAATAGACAAGCCAGAGAAGAGCTATAGGGGAAACGGGAAACAGAGAGGTGGATGGCTTGCACACAGCAGATCCGTAGCAGAGCAGGGAATAGAACCCATGTCTCTGAGCTCCCAGTACGCTAAACACTAGACAATGCTACCCATTGTGTTAGCTCTGTAACTCCTTTATCTCAAAGGAAAAGTGCACTCTGCAAACACATAGGGCTGGTCTACACTAACCCCCCAATTCGAACTAAGATACGCAAATTCAGCTACGTGAATAATGTAGCTGAAGTCGAACTATCTTAGTTCAAATGAAAAGGTACTTACCCGGGGTCCACACGCGGTGCCCAGGCTCCCCCGTCGACTCCGCCTACTCCGTTCGTCAAGCTGGATTACCAGCGTCGACGGGGGAGCACTTCCTGGTTCGATTTATCGCGTCTAGACAAGACACGATAAATCGAACCCAGAACATCGATCCGACGCGTCCGACGCGACGGGTAAGTGTAGACCTACCCTAAACCTGCAGTACCCTTCCCTTCTGGAATGTAGTCACCATGGGCGTAGATGGCAGCAGCCAAATGATCAGTGCACAACTTAACCATCAGGGAAGGGCTAGGACACCATGAAATCAATAATGTGCCAAGGGGTCTTTAGGATATGTCTACATTGCAATTAAAAACCCACGGCTGGCCTTTGCCAACTAACTGGGGCTGCGGGGCTGTTTAATTGCAGTGTAGACTCCCACGTTGCAGGATCCTAGAGCATGTGCGCCAGCCGCAGATTTAAAGTAAACAGCCCCACATCCCAACCCCTGCTCTCTCGAGCCTGCTGACATGGGCCAGCTGCGGGTGTCTAATTGCAGTGTAGACATACCCTTAATGTACAGGCGGAGTACGTAAAACGTTGGTTTTAAGGCTTTACAAAAAGCTGTAAACTATATATCTCCCACACATATATACACTTTCAAAGGATTAAGAGTTAAATCAACCCCACTTGGTTTCAAGCTTGTGGTTGCAGGAAGTTGAGTTATTTCACACCTGAATGCTTACGCCACTAAGCCATTGCCTTCTGGCTAGAAGCTCTAGCTTCCAGGAAGACAGCACAGCAGAGTATGTCTAAGATAGCATGTTTGATCTTCATTACGTTAAAAAAAACTACTTGAAAGAAGCAGCCTAGCCACCTGCCACCCTGATTACATACTGTTCTGTGCTATAATTTTAAAACAAGCTGCACACCTTCGCATCAAAGCAATTAATTGCAAGCTCACAACAACGCATCCCCCAGTCATTCACGGTTGGCTTTAACAAAGTGAGATATACTTACAAGTTTAAATAAAAATTAAAAAAAAAAATCAAGGACTTTGAGGAAGTTAATTTAAATGGAAAGATCCATGTACGTGAAACAACAGAGCGAGCTGTATCACCAGCAGCAAATTAGCATTGCATAGTCCCTTTTGGCTGTGCGAAAGGATACCCCATGCTGAGGCTTCATCGTTCAGTGGCGTAGAAACAGACAGTGAGCAGCAAGCCCGTAGAGCCGCGTTGCAGGAGTGCCTTTTTTTTTTACCAAGGAAAGCTGAAAAATAATTTGATGCTGCCCCACAGTCCATTTGGCTTATTGCATTAGGGATGTATTTAAACTGGACACAGATGAAATAGTCAGATCTGGTTGATCTGAATGGGTTTTCAAGCTCTCCTATTGTCGATTCTTCGGAGTAACCTGTCGAAACACTCAGTGGTCCATAAAGTCTAAAAAACTGTCCACTTAAATCCTTCAGCTAATAAGACATACAGGGAAGGGAAGTGCTGATTAAGCAGGCATTATTTCAACACGAACAATTGTTTTTCTAATCTACCCAGACAGAACACTATAGGCATAATGCCATTAAACTAATACCTTGTGCTTATTGAACTCCTTTCCTCCAGAGATCAGAAATCTCGTACAGATGTCAGTAAATGAAACCTCACAACATCCCTGTGCACTAGTCTAGATTCGTTAACCAATTAGAGACCAGGCTGAGACCTAATGCGAGGCAGAGATGATCCCACATCTTCCTGCTGTGGGATCTTACACCTGCCTGTGAGGCATTTGGCACTGGCCGCTGTAAAGACGCTCAACTAGATGGACCTAAGGGATGATCCAGTCTGGCAATTCCTACATTCCTATTCGGTTTGTATCTGAGGTTTTGGTTTTCTGCTTTATAAAGATAAGGACCATTCACAAAGTTTGCATCTAGGTCTAGTTTCGGATTCTGAGCACCCCTACACTTCAGATGTGTTTGCATCCATGGTTTGAAGATGAGTCCATTTGTTGTTAAAAGGAAACCCAAACAAACAACCAAAAAAACCCAAGCTAAGATTCCCCAGGTCGTGCATCATCTATGCTCTGGTGCTGGCATGGACGACTTATTTCAAACAATTGTGGTTCAGCAGAGATTGATCACACGTTTAGCAGCAGTCAAAGTGGAGCTGCACAGGAGAGCTGTGTGAAATGTGACTGGAGAAGATGCTCAGAGGGTGTAGCTAGTTCTCTTGGAGCTAATAGAACTATGGCGATTTATTCCAGCTTTGAACTGGGCCAATAGTAACTAAATCTAAAAACTGCTAAAACTTCCCTGGTTTTTTGGACTTCATCACAAACACAAAATTCAGCCTGGATCTGAGCCATTCGTTCCTCTTTTGATGAGCTCCCTAAATGAGTTCCTAGTTATTCTTGAAGGGCCATATCCAAAGCCCACTGAAGTCCAATTGACTTAGGTTGTGGCTTTGGATCAGGCCATTAGGTGGAAGCTACCGGAAGCTTAGGAGTTCCACCCAATTTTGATTCAAAACAAGGGAACCCACATCAGCTTTGCTTTGAGTTTTAGGGCTGTCAAATCCTGAAACTCAAAATAAAGCCCGCAGGGATTCATTGTGTCCTTCCCGGTAATTGCTGTGTTTGTGACAGGTGAGTGGTTAGCATGGCTACCACATGGGTAGCATGGGCGATGTGTGAGGGCACACATCATTTCTAGGACTAAGGCAAGCAAATGGCTTCTTAGGGGAGTATATATAGGAACAGCAATTACTGCATCTCAGGAGGGTCAACCATTTTTGATTAAAAGTTTTTGCAAACTTTTTTTTGCATTCCTCAGTCAGCTCTTGCTGTCCTGCTATAAGAGTGCTTTCCCCGCACTAGCCCCTGACCGCCATCTACTGCAAAAGGGGTCGATGTCTATGGTCGTGCCATATTTAGAACTTCATTCTTCATGTAGTCCCATTGACTTCTATGAGATACTTGAGGAGTAAGGTGCTACTCCTGGTGAGTAAAGGTGTCAGAAACTGGAGCTAAACAAGAGAGAGATGGTAAACAACGTATAGACAGTAAAAGCGAGGAAGATAAAAACATGTACACTGAACTCTTAAGAGACCACTCAAGGGACCAAGGATATCCGGTATCTGTGTCAACTCATTCCACTCCAAACAGGGCAATAAAGTACTCCTGCAGTCTAAACCATGCTAGCTACTTGCATGAGAGGAAGGATAGTCTAGGGAATCGGGCATGAGCCCAGGCTTTCTAAACACCGAGTTCAATTCTCTGGTTTGCAACAGCCCTCTTATGTGACTGCTAGCAAGGCACTTTGTCTCTCTGCCTCAGTTCCTCAGCTGCAAAATAATAATAATAGCACTTTCCTTGCTTGCAGGGGTGTTAAGAGAACAAATGTGTTAAAGATTCTGCAGTGTGTTCAAACACAGCAGTAATGGGGGCCATATAAATGCTAAAGAAAAATAGATAGCCAGAAGACACATTATATTTATCAAATGACACACAACTGATGAACAATTTCATTTCTTGTTATTCACATAATATAAAACAACTGGAAACTTGATTCTATTTCTAGACTCATTTCAATATTTCAGGATGTTTTTAAAGAGTAGATATAAATATCTCCCGACGTGAAGATATAAATATGCTCTGTATATATAGAATCAGTAGAACACAATGACATGTAATATTCAGTCTTCAACATTGTGTTAGGGTGAAATGAGCAAACTGTGAGATAAATGGTTTCTGAAGTCTCAATCCCTAGCAACTCTTTGGAGTATTAAAGTGTCAAGAGCATAAATCCTGCTTAATTCAAAAATTTTAATTGGTGTTTGATATATCTCAATATAAGCAGATCACATATACCCAAGAGAGCTAAAAAAAGAAAACTCTCCTGTTCATAAGAAACACAATGGGGCAAGTGCATTGTAATTTGAGTCTGGGCTTACAGACATCTCCTGGTGGTTGTACAGTTGTTTCAGTTCAGTTGGTGTCAGCACCCAACAATGTCACTCCGAGGGGAAAAAAATCACTTTACTGTAGAATGTACATAATACAAGAGCTGAAGAATTGAAAAAGATCCCTCATAAAAGGAGATTAAAGGGGGAATTCATAATCTTCTAAAGGATTGTATATGCATGTACCTGCATGCCTCGGCATGTATAAATACACATACACTGTAGAAATATATACACAAACCCTGAGCTCTGTGCATGAGACAGAGTCTGATTTTCAGTGTTGTTCATAAAGAGGGCCTAAGTGACTTAGGCCTGAGTGCACAAAAGGAGTTAGGCCTGGGCGGCGTGTGAACTCCCCCATTTGGGGAGGCTTGCCCCCGGCCCTTCCCCTTCCTCACAAGGCCCCTCCCCATGCCTTCTCTCCCCTTCCCTTCCCTCTGCCAGAGCCCCAAGCCCTCCACTGTGGCCTGAGGAACCCCATCCCAGCCTGCCTGAATCCCGACCCACCAGTTGGCCTGAGTCCCGGCTGCCCTGCCCCACCCCCGGGCCATCAGACCCAAGCTTCAGGCGGCCCCAGCCCTGGGCTGGTGTAGTCTAGTGAAGACCTGCTAAATCGATGGCAGAGCACTCTCCCATCGACCCCGGTACTCCAGTTCCCCGAAAGGATTAAGATAAGTCGATGGGAGAGCATCTCCTGTCGATGTAGCGCAGTGAAGACACCACGGTAAGTCAACCTAGGCTACGTCGATTCCAGCTACATTATTCACGTGGTTGGAGTAGTGTAATTTAGGTTGATTTACCCCAGTAGTGAAGACAAGCCTTCAGGGAATATATGCAACAATAATTTAGCACTGCAGGATAACACTAGAGTGCTTAGGACAAAGTGAGGAAACCCATATCCTATTAAACTGCAAAAGGAATTTAGGTAGGGAGAACTACCCAGGTTGGGCTTTGGCTAAGGTATCAGGGGTGACTGTCCCTAATTTTGTGAAAATTACCAGTAGATCTTTAATGACTTTACATGGTCTTGGAAGACATTGGTTTTACATGTCATCTAGAACAGTGGTTTTCAACCTATGGTCCACGGACCCCTGGGGGTCCGCAGACGGTGTCTAAGATTTCCAAAGACCTCCATTCAAAATTTTTTAGGGGACAGCAAATGAAAAAAGATTGAGAGTCTCTGATCTAGAAGGAAGTCAAATACTCTTCATCACCACGCTGGGAGGATGTTAGCTCAATGCTACTTTGTACAGAAGTGATCTCCCATGCGGCAAAATGTAGCTCTGCGACAACCCATTCTCCAGCATCAAAAAATATGGTCAGGCTTAACTGAAAGTTGCTGATTCTGTAGGTCTGGGAAACTGTGCAGAATTCACTGGGAAACTGGACAGAATTACAAGTAACTGTGTTGATCTGGCTCTCAGAAAAAGTGGAGTCCTAAGGCAGCTTTATTTTTGAAGGTGATCTGAGATGTGCTGACTCTGGGGTTCAGTGTGATAAGGAAACACGTGAGCAGACGAAGACAAAGTTGCCTTTGTATTTTGCATTCAGGGCTGTAGATGAGTTTGAACACCTCTTTATTTCTGTGCAAAAAGAGGCTGGCCACACATTGGCATTAAATTACTTTAATCCTCCCAGCTGCCAGCTGCCTCTACTAAGGAATGCTGCCACTTGCCAGTTGCTAGAAATAATTGCTGTAAATGAATTTTCTCTGATTTTTTTCAAATCAATATAGCGGTAATGTATGTACCATGAATATTTCCAGTTCTGCTCTGTGTTCTAGTTAACAGATTTTATGCTCCCCACTATCTATGTGCCCTCATTTTAATTGTTGTTATAAAGGAACCTCACAACGGGGGCATGTAGACTAACACTTATCTGCCTGAAAGCACGCTGCATTTTACCAGGAAAAGAGAGCGCTCTGATGGCTCTTTCTTCCCTGAACCAATGCAAACTAGATGAATGGGTAATAACAGCACAATTTATTGTTTAAAAACTCATAGGCCCTTAACTCATGTAAGTAACCCTTTGTGACAGGTTAGATCACAGAAACCCCCTTGGGGCTGCCAACTGATGTGCTGAGACTACTCCTGCCCCTGCTTTCCCTGCCAGCTTGGGACTCCAGAGCCCTGCCTGGTTGTGCCAGACATGCTTGCTGGCCACAAACACAGATCCCAGGCCTGAACCATGTCCCAGTGGGGTCCAAACCCCAAATAAATCCGCTTTACCCTGTATAAAGCTTATACGGGGTAAACTCATAAATTGTCCGCCCTCTATAACACTGATAGAAAGATATGCACAGCTATTTGCCCCCCCCCCATAAAGCATATTCCTATAAAGCGTTATGGGGTTCACCATCACACCTGTACCCTGTGAAACTGATGGAACTACTCACATGAGCAAAGGCTGCAGGTTTGAGGCCACACCCAGTGAAGTCCATGGCAAAACAGAAATTAATTCTGGCAAGTACCATGTTCCATATTATACCAGGAAGACCAATGAGATGACCACAATGGCTCCTTTTGGCCTTATAATTTATACTTCAAAACTTCCACTGACTTGAATGGAAACAGGATCAGGCCCCCAGAAATTATGCAATGGTCTTGTCCCATTGTTACTGAAGTGCCTGAAAAGCCTCCTATTGATTTCAATAGGAGGTGGATAGAACCCTCTTTTGGGGACAAATTCTGCAAGCAAGTTTCCATGAAACACCAGCTGAATTCTTTTCCACCGTGTAGTGCAGCAGCTGTATGTTCCTTAGCGAACAGCCAGTCTCAGTTGGGATCACAGCAAAAGGTCATCTGACTATAAAGATTCCATATGAACCTTTATGACCTGATTGTCCTCTCACTTACCTTGTTTTACGCTGGTGTAATTCCAAAGATGTGACATTACTTCTGCATTACACCCATGAAAGTGAGAAGAGAATCAGTTCCACAGGCTGGACAAAATGGTTGCACATTTTAAAATGACTGAAAATTAATATTCTTCTTGGTAGATTAAACCTTTACCAGACCCTCTTCCTGTTTGTTACATTTAGTTGTTCGTTTGCTGGTACAGCTGTAGAATCAAAGAGCCTGCTACAATTTATAAACGGGCGCCCTTGCTTTCACTGAGTGGAGAAAGTCTGAACAATATGCTCCATGACTTGCAGCGGGAGGGCAGTGGGGAGATTATGACATTTTCCCATTAAGGACTAGGTCCCCGATTGGTGTAAATAATGCAGAACTCTAATGACTTCCATGGAGCTACACTGATTTACACCACCTGAAGGCGGCATCCTTTATTTCCGTTTTAAAAAGAAAATCTAATTTCCTTGGTTTTGTTTTTAAATTGCAATGTCTGGACAGCAAGCGAATTATTTTAACACTGGCCTCCACTCAGAGAAGCAGAGATGTTATTAATGCCCACAGCATCCCCCAGAACATTACTGTAGCCCACATTAGAATTGTCAAATGTCATGCTTTTCCGATACAAATCTTGGATCTAGTTTCAAGGCAGTTGACCAGTTCCTCCAAAGATTGTTCATGGAAGCCTCTCTTGGAGCCAGCCTTAAGCATCAGGCCCTCTTTGCAAGATCAATTCAAGATAGACATTTTTTTTATTTTAGAAGGTGGAGACAGCTACTATCAGAGAGGCTGTAAGATTTGATTTTGACAGATAGGGAGGAACTGGTTGAGAATTGGAAAGTGGAAGGCAAGTTGGGTAAAAATGATCATGAAATGATAGAGTTAATGATTCTAAGGAACAGTAGGAGGGAAAACAGCACAATAAAAAGAATGGATTTCAAGAAGGTAGACTTCAGCAAACTCAGGGATTTGGTAGGTATGATCCCATGGGAAGCAAGACTAAGGGGGAAAACTGTTCAAGAGAGATGGCAGTTTTTCAAAGAGATTAGTAAGCAAACTATCCCACTGTGTAGGAAAGATAGAAAGTATAACAAAAGATCACCCTGGCTTAACCAGGAGAGCTTCAATGCTATGAAACAAACAAAAAAAGAGTTCTACAAAAAGTGGAAACTATGTCAAATTACAAAGGATGAATATAAACAAATAACACAAGTATGTAGGGACAAAATTAGAAAGGCCAAGGCACAAAACAAGATTAGACTAGCTAGAGACGTAAAAGGTAACAAGAAAACGTTCTACAGATACATTGGAAACAAGAGGAAGACTAAGGACTGGGTAGGCCCATTACTCAGTGAGGAGGGGAAAAATAAGAGAAAATGTGGAAATGGCAGAAATGCTAAATTACCTTTTTGTTTCAGTTTTCACCAAAAAGTTTAGTAGCAATTGGACGTTTAACATAGTGAATCCCAGTGAAAATGAGGTAGTATCAGAGACTAAAATAGGGAAAGAACAAGTTAAAAATTACTTAGACAAGTTAGATTACTTCAAGTTACTAGGGCCTGATAAAATACATCCTAGAATGCTCAAGGACCTGACTGAGGAGATATTTGAGCCATTAGCAATTATCTTTGAAAAGTCATGGAAGATTGGAGAGATTACAGAGGTGTGGGAAATGGCAAATATAGTGTCAATGTACAAAAAGGGAAATAAGGACAGCCCAGGGAATTACAGACCAATCAGTTTAACTTCAGTATCCAGAAAGATAATGGAGCAAAAAATTAAGCAATCCATTTGCAAACACCTAGAAGATAACAATGTGATAAGTAACAGCATGTATTTGTCAAGAACAAATTGTGTCAAATCACCCTAATAGCTTTCTTTGACATGGTAAAAAGCCTCGTGGATGGGGAGAAGTGGTAGATGTGGTATATCTTGATTTTAGTATGGCTTTTTTTACTGTCTTACATAAGCTTCTTATAAACAAACTAGAGAACTAGAACCTAGATGGAGCTACTATAGGGTGAGTGTATAACTGGTTATCAGTGGTTCACAGTCATGTTGCAAGGGCATATCACAGGGATCGGCAACCTTTGGCACATGGCCTGTTAGGGAAATCGGTTGGCGGAATGGGATGGTTTGTTTACCTGCAATGACTGCAGGTTTGGTCGATCGCAGCTCCCACTGGCCGTGGTTCGCCGTTCCAGGCCAATGGAGGCTGCGGGAAGTGGCGTGGGCCAAGGGATAGGACAAGAAGCAATGGACTTAAATTGCAGCAAGGGCGGTTTAGATTGGACATTAGGAAAAGCTTCCCATCTGTTATGGTGGCTAGACACTGAAATAAATTGCCCAAGGATGTTGTGGAATCTCCATCATTGGAGATTTTTAAGAGCAGGTTAGACAAACACCTGTCAGGGATGGTCTAGATAATACTTAGTCCTGCCATAAGTGCAGGGGACTGGACTAGATGAGCTCTCAAGGTCCCTTCCAGTCCTACGATTCTCTGATTCTCTGATAGTCCCAACACTTGTCGTAAAATACCTTTCAAGGTCAGTCCATTCAAGCTGGGGCCAGTAACAGAAATTCTGCAGTGGTGATGTGCTCTCTGCAGAAACAAGTATCAAATTCTCCTGGAGGTTAAGGGGGCCTCCAATTATCTAATGGAATTCAGGAGGGATTTTGGCATCTGTTTTGCAGGGCTCACTACCCTACTCATTGTAAGTGCAACAAATGTGGTGATAGGAGGCGAGAAAGCTTAGCATTAAGCAGCAAACCTGTGATTTCTTTTTTTCCCTCCATCCTTTCTGCTTCACATAACACTGTCAGAATTTCAGTTTGAATGGAGTAAGAGCCAATTCAATTGATTCCCTGGTGGCTTTCTAGACCGTTATTCATGTGGAGTTATTTATAGATTAGTGTCCTTTACAGAACCTCTAAATCCTATATAGGTTGATGCCACTTATTTGTGGATTAAATCTCCGCTTTCAGCGGCTAATAGTGACACATCTCTATATAACTCTCATTTATTTAGGGACACTGGTAACCACTAAGGAAATTATTGAGGGCTTAAAACCAAAACAGCCCTTATAAGAGCTCAGATTCTGCCTTCAAAAACCTGTGCAGCATTTGACAGAACCTAGACTTCATGCAGGTAGCAAAGCTCTATGGGTCTCCTAGATATTTTTTGCACCATGTGAAACAAGAAAGGTAAAGGGGGACACAGGCTCATATCATACACACTGGCTTGTTCAAAGGAAGCTCAGCCGTTAACTTAAATGCAACATATCTTCAGCCTCTCATCTTCTGCTCCCTGATGAGAGTGACACCAACAGATTGAGTAAGGACAAATAACAGCATGAGAATTCCAAATGAAAGGCTAGGGAAGTGTACGTTACCGTACAAGACAAAATTAATGTAGGAATGGCCTTTGAATATACTGTGTGAATATATAACTCTGTTAATATTTTGCTACTTAGTAAATGCACCAATTTCCTTCCAAGAAAGTTGTTGATGTCTGCTGGAGTTCCACCTGGATCCAATTTCTTTCTTACCAAGATATTTATATAGTTTGACCAGACGTGCTAGCAGTATATAGGATCAGATTGTGAGAACCTTAAATACACAAATTATTTCAGGGGTGGGGTGGGGTGGGGTGGAGGTTCAGGGAGCAATTTAAGGCTTTGTAATTCTCTGTCTCAGCTATGGAACAGTTTAGAGTAGCCTTGGGGTAATTAAACGATATGATAGTGCATATGCACAAATGGGTCTGAATTAAGCTTGCACAGGAAATCTTAATTTGGGCATTTCTTGTGTGCTTGATTTCTCAACATTGATGTTCTTTTAATGTAGTTTAGTTCATATTTAATTTCCTAATTTTTTTTTTAAATGAAGAAACAGAATCTCTTAAACCCCAACTAGGGTCATCAGCAGGGTTCAGACATGTAGACACATAACACAGACTTCTGCCACTTACGTTAATTGAGTAACTGGTAGTAGTAATTGACTATTATCCTCTATGGGGATTAGTACATTTCACAGTTATTTTTTGACACCAGAGTCCCCATGCCTTCAGACTGTCTTTCTTTGCTCCTATGCACCAACTCTATCCTGTCTTCTGCCCTCCTTCCCCTACCTCCATCACTTCCCTCTGGTGCATGCCACCCTCACCCTCCTCTGCTCCTATCCAACCCCGACTCTCTGCCTGTTGCAACCCACTCTGCTCCTATTCTTCCCATGTCTCCCCTCCCACCCCACTCCTCACCCCTCTCTATTCCAGTCATGCTGTTTCTTTCTTCTCCACCACAGTTTATAGCCATAATCTCCCTGTTCTCAGTTCTGGTGCTCAGTGACTCTTGGCTGCCAGAAGAAGCCATTTCAGGGAAAGTCCTGCTGAGTTTCTACAGTCCCGTGCTGGGGCATGCCCAGACCAGGCAGAGTCTTTGGAGAATGTAGCTGATAAACTCTAACAAACCTCTACTGAGCATGTGTGAACTGGGATGTTTTTGGAAGGCTTGTAACTCATCAAAATTTGGGCAAACTGACACAAGAATGGCAAAAGGCACATCCCTGACGTCAGGGAAACCTTGCCAAATGTTAAGTTCTTACTCCAAAACATAGAGGCACAAGTCCTGCCTGATGCAATGATTGTAAAACTTGTTTTAAAATGGACACAACAGTGTATTCCCCCCTCATCTCTTCTCAGAAACAGCTGGACCATTTCAGTTGAAACAACAATAACAAAAAGTCAGCCTGAGGCAGACACTCAGCATGGAAAATTACAGCCTGAATGGTTAAAGTTGGCAAAGTTACCAACAACTGAAAACAGGGACGTGTCGGATACCATTATGTATACACCGCACCACCCCTATAAAATATATAGTATAAGTATGCTCATGTGTTTGAGGCTTCTAACAAAGTCTATCTGGGGAACCTCCCAAGCTGGGTTGGGGTCCAGGCCTTAGCCCCTTAGTCCTTGCAACAGGCCCCACCCTGGCAGGCCTGCTTACTTTGTTACGGGGTTGGGAAAAGCAGAAGTCCAAACTCAACAGAGAATAAATGTCTCCCAGGGTCAGCGACACCACCTTACGTCCGGGGTGCCTGGGAAGCATAGGTGCTGGAACTAGGGGTGCTGCCGCACCTCCTGGCTTGAAGTGGTTTCCATCATATACAGGGTTTACAGTTTGGCTCAATGGCTCTCAATACCCCCACTATACAAACTACCCCAGCACCCCTGCTGGGAAGTAGCTTTACTGGAGTTCTTACGGCCAGGTAGCCAAGTAATTCTCTCCCAACCAGGATTGCCCCTGGGGCTCGCTGGACTCTGAGCAGTGGAGGTGTGTGTGTCTCTTACATGGGGGTTCCTCTTACAGCTTCAGAAGTCGCTCCCTTCTCAAGGGTTCCCACTTGCTGACTGCAGCTTCCTTCTTTTAAAGCCCTCCTCCCTACCATGCATGCGTGGCAGGGCCGGAAGGGCAGGGCTATCTTAGCACCCAGAGCCTCCCTAGCTCCTATCTGTTTGAGCTTTATACACCCCATCACACGCCTAATGTGAAAAGTTTGGCCAAAGAGATCCATGTATCTTCAGTGGCATTACTCTTGAAAATAACTGTTCACCATTGTGAGTAAGGGGTTCACAATCTTGCCCTCATTAAATTAGCTGCAACATAGGAAAGATGTTAGTATATAAAGCAAGCTGACCCTCTTACGGTAATTTCACTGCTACAATCTGTAGAGCTGGTCAAAAGTTCTCAATATGTTGTCAATTTTTTGGTCAGAATTTTGAATGAAAAATGAGGGAGGCAAATTGGGACTTTTCTTCCTTCCTGTCTTTCCCGCAGCCCTAGTTACTTGTTCAAAAATCTTTGACAATGGAGTAAATATTGTAAAGTTGGTGATAAAACACCGTTGCTGAATCTTGAATTACACAGGCTCAATTAATATGTTTATCTAAAATGTTCTCCTTTGGCGGCTTAATTTTCCCATACTTCACCTCAGCACAGAGATTTCTTCTTATTGTGTCAAGTTTGGGGAAAATCCCTAATGCATCTGTTTTTTAAGTAGACCAGCTTATGAAACCAAATAAACCTTTTCACCATGTTGACCCTTCTATTGTGTCACTGGGAATTCAAAAACAGATAGAAAAACCAATGTAAATCTTACTAGTAATTACTGAAGTTTGCCATTTGCTACATTGGTCGGGAGCGGGGAGAAAGCAAAAAATATAAGCAATTGAAAAAAAATCAGTGGGACCATTTGACAGTCAATGGGACTTGGGCATCTATGTCACTTTAGGTACATTAGCTCCTAGGTAGTTGCTGACTCGTAAACCTCCATATGTGGTTGGGCACTAGCGTGAGACAGAAAACCTAGGTCAAGCACATGCCCATAATAATGGAACTTTCTAAGGTTCATATTAATGTTTCCAATAGTCATATCTTTGTTAAATCAAAACTATTTTGTTTTCAAACTTAGCAGAGGCACTAGTCCTCAATGAGGACTCTATCTGTGCCACCATCATTATTTCATTTATACAGCGGCATAAGGCATGCGTGGCCCTTTAACTGAAAAGATAGGACTCTGCCCAGAGGAATGTACAATCTACACTCAATGGGACACAGCAAAGGATGACACAAAATAAAGGGTGGGTGGACAAGTGTGGGAGATAAAGCCTTAAAACAGTGAACGATCATGGGATATGCTCATTACTACATATGCAAACTGGCAGCGTGCCGAGTTTCAAGTTTACTTTGGGCCAGGTCCTCAGCTGATGTAAATTAGCATAGCTGATGATCTCAACGCAAGCTGAGGATTTGGCCCTCAGAACCTTGTGAGCTTAACCCATCACAGCGTTAAACATAGTGGGCCACACTCATCACTGGAGTGCTTCCATTAAAACCTATGGATGAATTTGTCCTAATAGACTCAATTGTATGTTGACTGACTGGAGGGGAGGGATAGCTCAGTGGTTTGAGCATTAGCCTGCTAAATCCAGGGTTGTGAGCTCAATCCTTGAGGGACTATTTAGGGATCTGGGGCAAAAATTGGGGGTTGGTCCTGCTTTGAGCAGCAGGTTGAACTAGATGACCTACCTAAGGTCTCTTCCAACCCTGATATTCTATGATTCATTAGGTTTGAACAGCAGAGACTTTGCCCAATATTTTGAGATCTGTTTCTTCTCAAAATGTCTGCATGCAATTCCGATGGACAAACATGAGTGATGCACCTGGCAGTAACTTCTCATCGATAACAGCCACAAAGTTCTGATGGTTTTAAATTGGCATTAAAGGAGACTGGCACTCAAGGGTGGTCCATATCTTCTGCTACTGCTCACCATGTCATCTTTCAAATGGCTCTGCTGGTCAAAACTGAGTCTGTTGCAATAAAAGTACAAAGTCGAAGATGGAAGAAAATGGAGTTCCTAGCTATCCTGAGAATCAGTTTTCCCATTGCCTGAAGACGTCTAAGCCATCTACAAGACAGAACAGAGCGGAAACATTGCCGTATGCAGTGTTGTTGTAGCCAGGTTTTTAACACGGCTGAAAACATTGCCAGCATGTTGAAGAGCAGAGATGACCAGCTGGTGAACAGAAGAACAACACAATGAGACTAATTCATCAAAAAGACTTTTAAAAAATAATTCCAGGGGCTGTTGGGGAAAAATAATAAAAGAAAGAGAAGGAAAAGTGAACTACCAGAAGTCTGGGAAAAAAGTTTAATATGCTGAAGTCTGCAAAAATATTCACATGAAAATGACGGAGAAATTCATGCAGTATAACATGAAAATAATTCAAGAGGCCAAAGAGAAAAATAGAGGCAACAAAAGGATAAAACATCATCTGAGCAACAGAAAATCCCAGGTGACAGCACTCAAGGATAAAGATGACATATATATCACTGACAGAGCAAAATCAAGAAAGGAGTGGAAGAATTCAATCAAGGTCTAGTTAAAAAGAAAGTATATTTGCCACTGGAATCTGCTGGAGGGGTATAAAATGGAAGTGGGGGAAAAATTCCCATGAGGTACTGTGGAAAGTCTGCTAAATATACACTTAATGGACACAGAAATTATGGTATGATAATGAGAGGAAAGTGCAGTGTTCAAAGTGAATCATTTTCAAAGGGAAACCAGGAGATTTGAAACGGGCTGAGGAGTGGATATGGTGCCTCTGGGATTTTTAAATACAGGCAGTTTGGTGCATCTCCATAAAGTTCAAAGTAAAAAGTAAACAAGCAGTTCTTTAGAGATCTCTTCTTCTCTGGCCCCCATCACTCTAATATCAGAACACCTCACACAGTTAATCTCACAGTCCCCCTGGGGGGTAGGGAAGTAGTAGTATCCTCATTTTGTCCATGAAATACAGAGATAACCAACTTGCCCCAAGTAACACTGAAAGTCTGTGGTAGAGTAAGGACCTAAACTCATTTCTCCCAAATCAATGCTCTAACCGCTGGACCATACTTTCTCTCTAGCACTTCCTAAACTCCATTGTGCTATGAGGTGTTAACTGTCCACTTAATCTTGAATGGTCTCTTGCAACATGCTTTATCTCCTTATGCTTAACAATCTGTTCCACCTTGTATTTAGCTTTGACACTCTTTCCCAGACCAAAGAAGAGCTCTGTATTAGCTCGAACGCTTGTCTTTTTCATCAACAGAAGTTGGACCAGTAAAAAATATTACCTCACCCACCTTGTCTTTCTCTCTAGACCAGCCTGATCCCTAGAACGGAGCATGAAAAAATGTATGGGGTTTAGAAATCTGAACACAGATCTGAATCCAATATTGTAAATAACCCCCCTACCTTTATAATGGGACAAATCAAAAATCCTGTTCCAAACACCCCCAAACTCTTGCAATTTGGGGGGTCTCCCTCATTGTTTAGAGGTAAATACCTATTCAAAATATGTCACATACACAAGGCCATATAATCCATTTGTTCCAAAGACTAATGGCATTTTGGGCTGTATAAGTAGGAGCATTGCCAGCAGATCAAAGGATGGGATCATTCCCCTCTATTCGGCATTGGTGAGACCTCATCTGAAGTATTGTGTCCAGTTTGGGGCCCCACAGTACAAGAAGGATGTGGGAAAATTGGAAAGAGTCCAGTGGAGGGCAACAAAAATAATTAGCGGGCTGGAGCACATGACTTATGAGGAGAGGCTTAGGGAACTGGGATTATTTAGTCTGTAGAAGAGAAGAATGAGGGGGGATTTGATAGCTGCTTTCAACTACCTGAAAGGGGGTTCTAAAGAGGATGGATCTAGACTGTTCTCAGTGGTAGAAGATGACAGAACAAGGAGTAATGGTCTCAAGTTGCAGTGGGGGAGGTTACCTAGGGAGGTGCTGGAATATCCTCCCTTCGAGGTTTTTAAGATCAGACTTGACAAAGCCCTGGGTGGGATGATTTAGTTGGAGATTAGGTCCTGCTTTGAGCAGGGGGTTGGACTAGATGACCTCCTGAGGTCCCTTTCAACCCTGATATTCTATGATTCTATGATCACATTCATGTCAATGAAAGTTCAGTGTGTGGATCAAGGGCAATTTATGACCCAGTATTTGTACTGTGCATGTGAATGACCATATTCAAAGTTATAAATGGCCAAATCCTGCAGCTTTTAACCAAGCAAAACTTTCTTTACTCAGTGAGAGTTTTGCTAAGGAAACTACACAATCTGGCCCAGTTGCCAAACTTTGATGTATGAATTTTGTTTAGCTTGAGCCCAGTAGAGTTCAGAGGCACAAAGGGACGTCAGGGACTTCACCAGGGATACCCGGATACCAGATCTTGAAGCTTTTGCTCAGTGCTTTCTCAGGTCTTATTCATACACTACCATTGACATCAACAGGTGTTTGCCTGAGTCAAATAATGAATAAAGGAGTTCACAGTGGGAGTTTTTCCAGAGTGAAAAGTGAGTAGGAATTTGGCCCTTGGCTTAGATACAGTAAGACATTTAACTCAAACCAAACCAAACATTTAACTCAAAACTCTATTTCTATCAACATTTGTTATGAATGCTGATTAGCACCATAGTGCAATATTTCTTGAATGGGAATAAAACTACATTCTCTTCCACCTCCCACCTGTGCATGAAGTACAATAGTTAAGACAGCTTATATGGAGATATTTGATGGTGTCATTATATAGAAAGCACAGTCCATCTTAGCCCTTATATACCTCTTCCCTCTCCCCTGCTTGGTGAAGATATGGTTATACCAGTACAAAACTGCAAATGCTGGCATATCTTACTAAGTTTCAGTGAAGCAAAATAAAATATACTGGTATAAGCAGTTTTATACTGTTATAACAGTATCAACATTTGGGCTTTCACTGGCATAGCTATGTCAGCAAAAAAATTATACCCTAATTGACATACCTATGCTGATAAAAAAATTTAAGTATAGTCCAGCGTTTATCATGAGGTGTTTATTAAAGAAAGCAGATACGATTTCAAACACAAGCATGGTTCCACACACCTTGAATTCCAGCTTTATCTGATTTGTTTACCAGTGACCATATCTTACACAGAGACATCTAGTGGCTAAATAATATACTTCAGGCAAGCTTATCATTACAGAGGGCAGCCAGGCCAAGTTGGGTACCCCTGCACTAACCTATGAGGTTGCTTACCTGTAAAAACAGAGTTGGAATCTTAAAATTCCAACCATCCCACAGGAAAGGTTGGGAGGTGTTTCATGGGAATTCAATGCTATGCAATGGAATTCACTCCAGAGGCCTGTTGGCGTTTCAAGACTTCAGGGCTGCACATGTATAAACAGAGCCTGATCCAAAGAACACTGAGATCTAGCTGACTTCAGTGGACATTGTTCAGGCCCATAGAGACCAACAGCACTCAACAAACAAGAAGTCTTTGTGTGTAACGTACAATAGACCCTTCTACATTTTTCTCTACAGTTCTGACAAATCTATTTGCAATTCAGCAAAAGATCAGCCTAGTTTTTGGAATGAAAGCATCTCCATGTCGTTTGCTAAATCACTACGAAATATTACTAGCTCCCGTGAACAATATTCATAGCTTGTGAAATATGAAAGAGCATTGAGGAGTGATGTTCTTCTGAGCACACACATCAAGCCAAAATTATACAAACTCATGCAAATGGAACAATACCTTTGATATAAAAGCAGTGTCAAGGTCAGTGCTAGCAGGGTTAGAAAAATGTGACATCTTAGAGGCAAGAAAAGAACTCAACACTACGTGAGAGATAGAAACTCTATTCAAGCTGCTTATAGTGCCATGACAAAATTCTACTCTTAGTTTTACTGGGGTAAATCCAAGATCTTGTGACTAGAGTACAGGATTGGCACCCAAAGATGTAGGCTGCATTCCCTTTCCTTCCACAAGTAGGCTGTGTGAATTTGGGTGGATTATTTAATCTCTCTGTCCCTCAGTTTCTACATCCCTGGCATGAGCATTAATGTTTTTTATTGTTTATATTGTTGTAGCGCCTGTGAGTCCCAAACCTGGATCAGGACCAATTTTATTGGACAGAGTAGAAACAAAAACAGAAAGACGTTGAGAGGGGAGTTGAGAGGCCTAATTTCATTGATTCATTCATTCAAAGCACGTTGAGATCCTCTGTTGGATGATGCCGTATATCACTGCATATGACACTTGTGCTGTATTTTGGATAATGAATTCCGATCTGAATGAAGTTTGGCAATTCTGGATTTGGAGAAGTGTTCACAAATTCAAAACAATTTTTCACATTGCCATGTAACTTGCATTAAAGTTACATAGGGATCTCACTAATCTACAAAGGTATCTCACTAACCTGGGTGCCTGGGTAACAAAACGGCAGATGAAATTCAATGTTGATGAATGCAAAGTAATGCACATTGGAAAACATAATCCTAACTATATACACAAATGATGGGGTCGAAATTAGCTGGAGTCATTGTGGCTGGTTCTCTGAAAAGATTTGCTCAATGTGCAGCGGCAGTCAAAAAAGCGAACAGAATGTTAGGCGCTGTTAGGAAACAAATAGGACATAAAATACCACATGCCATTATCTAAATTCATGCAACACCCACACCTTGAATACCACATATAGTTCTGGTTGCCGCATTTCACAAAAGATATTATCATTGGAAAAAAGTACAGAGAAGGGCAAAACAATGGTTAGGGGTATGGAACAGCTGCTACATAAGGAGAGATTTTTAAAAATGGTGACTGTCAGATTAGAAAAGAGACAACTCAGAGGGGATTTGAGAGAGGTCTGTAAAATCATGACTGGTGTGGGGAAAGGGAATAAGGACGTGTTTTTTAATCCTTCAAGTAACACAAGAACTAGGGGGGGGGCACCCAATGAAATTAATAGGCAATAGGATTAAAACAAACAAAAGTAAGTACTTCGGCACAAATGCACAGGTAATCTGTGGAACTCGCTGCCACAGGATGTTGTGAAGGCCAAAAGTATAACTGGATTCAACCAAGAATTAGATAAGTTAATGGAGGATAGGTCCATAAATGGTGATTAGCCAAGATAGCTAAGAATCTGACTGCCAAATGCTGGGGCTGGACAACAGGGGATGGATCACTTGATAATTGCCCTATTCTGTTCATTCCCTCTGAAGCATTTGGCACTGGCCACTGTTGGAAGAACAACCAGTGGCCTGACCCAGTATGGCCATTCTTATGTTTCTAAAAGTGTCTCTTAATACATAGGCCTGGAGTCTCCTCCCATTCACACCAGTGTAATATTACTGAGTTCAGTGGTATCAGTCCTGATTGACCCTGATTTAAATGAGAAGAGAATTGTGACCATAGACTTTGGACATAGGAAACATTCAAAAAGACCAAACATTCAGAAGGGGAATTTTGGATAACAGCACGGGCCAAAGAAAGATTTCAAGAAACTATATTTATTTGCATGGCCCCATTACTGCTGTATCTGAGAACGGCACACTTTTTAATACTCTTACCCTCCCATCTCCCCTGGGGGGGGGGCAGTGCTAATAGCTCCACTTTACTGATGGCGAACCGAGGGCACGGAGAAACGAAATGACTTGCTCCAGGTCACACAAGAAGGCTGCGGCAGAGCAGAAACTTGGACTGGAACCTGGACTCCCAAATCCTAGAGCAGTGTTCTAACCACTGGACCACATTTCTTCTGTCTCCACAGTCCCATCCTGCCCTTTGCTCTCTTCTAGTCCAAACTATATTTAAATGATTAGATATTATATAGTTCCTGCTGGCAAATAAATGTAATTGTAACCTTTACTAGACAAATTCATTTTTAATACTCATCACAAAAACCCTGAGTTTGCTCATCATGTCTAGGTTTCAGTTTTATATTTCTCAAGTAACCAAAGGAGTTTTCTCTATGTGCATATATAGTCATATTGTATTTTCCCTTTCAACAAAGAAATAGTTAATAATTTTCTCTTGAGATAGAGTGTATTACTCATGTCAATATGATATGGAGGTAAGAGTATCATTACAAGATCATTACAAGAAGTTTCTTTACTTGAGCCTGGGCTAAGAGGTCGGATAATTGTTATTGCTAATAAAAGTAACTGCTGTTACTTGGATTTTGAAATATAATTACATGGCAAGAATGCTTTGCTGCCATGTACGTACACAACCCATGTAATAACCATATAACTAAATTAGAAATGGATGAGGTGGATAGCAGAGATTAAATCCAAATTCACCCTTATTCACTGTAAGCACAGCATTCTCCCAGGATTGAGTGAAAGCAGCAAGAGACAGCACCAGACGAGGGGCCATTTGGAGTTTGCAGGGAAACATCTTTTGCAGCACTACACTGCCCAGACGATCAGAAGATGAATGGGATAGTTGCTCCCATCCGATTGGTTAATGCACATCATGTTCATTCTGAAGAAATCATCATATATTAGCCAGTTCACACCACTGAACCCAGCAGACCCAATCTCTGTGAGTCTCTATGTCTGCATTCATATGCACATACACATGCATAACAACACCCCTTCTCTCTGTCCAAGTGTCTTTGATGCCAGTTATTTTTGGATGTCATGTCATGTCACTGTCCAAGCGCTAGTCTCTTATCTTGACAGTGCTCTACTCTAATAGCAGATACATTTCTCCCATGTACATAAACAGTTAAGGAGAGGAAACACATGATTAATCTGCAACATAGAAAGTTTATCTGAAGAGTCTGGAAAATAATAATATGATTTATTATCAGCTGAGTGAAGGTGCCACTAGTGTGTATAAATACTATGCGGAGACAGAACACCCTTTACCTACAGTAGTTAGGATGTAATAAACATTGTATTTTCCATGACTTATCGTGACTGCTTCACCCTTAAGTGGCGGAACAGAAAGATAAAGTGAGGGCCTGATTCAATCAAAAATATATCAGGCCTCCATGACATACAAGAGCAGAAAAAATGTATTTTTTTACATGGATAAAGATGAAGTTTATATAGTTCTATCATACACCATTTGGTATCTTTTTTCTTTCTCTAGATAGAAAGATATTGATATATACATTGTAGATAATTTTGATCTCACAGAGATAGAGATAATTGAACTATCAGTTTCCTTCCAAGGCAAAGAGTGAGGGATTTTGAGAACCTATTTAATCCTGAAGGGAACTGAACAAAGCCTGTAACTACAGCATAGTGCAGCTATAATGTATCAGGAACAGTTATAGACTGGAGTTTTATTTTGTACCTTTATTAATGATCTGGAAGACATAGCACATTAATTTCACCTTGTAGATGGTGCTAAACTCAGAGCTGTTGCAAAACACAATGGGAGGAGGGAGAAATAATTAATAGAAAGGGACTAAGAGAAATTAGAAATACAGGCAGGAAATGAGATTCAAACTGGAGAAATGCAGACTGGGGAGCAATATAGGAACGGATCTAAAGCCTTATGAAATCAGTGGGAAGAGTCCCATTGATTTCAATAGGCTTTGAAACTGATATTTCTAAAGAGTGTTGAATTCCTTGAATTAAAGATGCTATATTCAGCAGGCTTGATCCTTTGGCAAGGAGTTTGTAACATGACGTGGTAGCAGGCAGATCCAGCAGGATTTGGGGCTGCATTTGGAGAGGTATCTTGAACCATGGCGATAACAGGCCCTTTTTTTATGACTATCACGTTCCTGCCAGCTATTCTGTGTAGACTACCGGGGGGTTGGGTGAACCTAGAGACACTGAAGGAAACTTCAGTGGCATATGGGAAATCAGGAATTAATCATATTTGATCTGTATATGTGCATGAAATATTTGCACACCCTCCCCCTACAAATGCTCTATGGGGATTTGTCACAATACTCTATGGAATGGTTTTACATTAGCCTGGGGGGCAGACTATAATTAATAAGAGCTTATCATAGAATCATAGAATCTCAGGGTTGAAGGGACCTCAGGAGGTCATCTAGTCCAACCCCCTGCTCAAAGCAGGACCAACCCCAACTAAATCATCCCAGCCAGGGCTTTGTCAAGCCTGACCTTAAAAACCTCTAAGGAAGGAGATTCCACCACCTCCGTAGGTAACCCATTCCAGTGCTTCACCACCCTACTAGTGAAAAAGTTTTTCCTAATATCCAACCTAAACCTCTCCCTCTGCAACTTGAGACCATTACTCCTTGTTCTGTCATCTTCTACCACTGAGAACAGTCTAGATCCATCCTCTTTGGAACCCCCTTTTAGGTAGTTGAAAGCAGCTATCAAATCCCCCCTCACTCTTCTCTTCTGCAGGCTAAACAATCCCAGTTCCCTCAGCCTCTCCTCATAAGTCATGTGCTCCAGCCCCCTAATCATTTTTGTTGCCCTCCGTTGGACTCTTTCCAATTTATCCACATCCTTCTTGTAGTGTGGGGCCCAAAACTGGACACAGTACTCCAAATGAGGCCTCACCAGTGCCGAATAGTCATGTATTATGTCATGTATGTCCTTTACAAAGCGCTTTACAAACATTAGTAGAAAACCTAATAGTTTAAGTTGCATATGCAGCATTAATATTGTTCCTGTTCATCATAAAATCATACTGTGGAGGTCTTAAGTCTACAGATTCTAACTCCTCCATTTGATTTATTGAATGAACACCACAGGAAGCAGGTTGAGTCATGCACCCGAGTTATTCACCCAGATCCTCTGAACACTTCATTTTGTTAATGAAATACACATACAAAGTGGGAAAATAATCTCCAATATTAACCTAACGACTGGCTCTCCTGGCTGCTTGAAAAAGGTAATTAAAAGTAATTTGTTAATCTCAATTATACTAAATGCCTAGGCGCCTATGAAGCAATATAATAACGCTGCTCTAGAAATACGATAACACTACAAGTTTTATTATTTGTGCTCTTTGAATATAAGTGATCAAGAAAAAGAAAAAAATCCACAAAAATGGCAAAACTCTCAGTTGTTTTTGTTTCCCGGTTTTCTAAAAGGAATTATTTGGGGGGAGGGATAGCTCAGTGGTTTGAGCATTGGCCTGTTAAACCCAGGGTTGTGAGTTCAATCCTTGAGGGGGCCATTTAGGGATCTGGGGGAAAAATTGGGGCTTGGTCCTGCTTTGAGCAGGGGGTTGGACTAGATGACCTCCTAAGGTCCCTTCCAACCCTATGATTCTATGTTTATTTATTGGGATTTTTGGTGAAAAAAATATTTTAAAAAATGTTAATATTTTGGGGTCTTTGGGTGCTTTTTTGTCTTCCTTTTCTGCCTCATTTCCCCCACTCACCTCCCCCCTCCCCCACCCCATTTTTCTACAAAAAGAGGAAGAGAAAATAAAAACAGAGGGAGACAGAAAAATGATAAACCCAAGAAACAAAAAATGAAAACTGGGAAGAAGGGGGCAGGAAGAAAACTATTCCTTTTTCAGTTTGGCCAAAAGCCTGGAAAATTGTTTAAAACAAACATTTTTGATGTACGCATCAGATGTTCTCTAAAAAGGTCATTTATTGACAAACACATTTTTTATTTGAAAAATTTGACCAGCTGTTTTACGCAAAGCTTATGGGTAAAGTCACTTCAGTGACTTTAACAGACTTACACCAACTGAGGATATGGACTATTGAATCGAATTAATTGTAAAAAACAGCGAAAGAATAAGTAAGAAGGAGATGCTGTAATCTTAGGGAGAGGGTGACTATGCTAATTTTGTGTTCAGACCCCCGTGGGAGCCTATTGTGCCCATAAGCTTCCAGAAATCTGACCACTTATTGGTCCTACTTCATAGAACCTGCCTTCAAAACCTATGCCTCATAGAGTGAATGGGTCCGATTCTCATTTACACTAAGAACTTGCCTATACAACCACTTACCAAGCAGCAGGCCAGGACATGAATCTACAGCATGCCAGCCTGCTGAACTGTAATTCCCCATAAAGATGCAGCTACAGAACCGTGAAAGTCCTGGTGTGCAACCTAGCTTATGACTCCGTAGTAGCATGTCAGCCTGCACCCCGGGAAGTTCGCTGCACTGAAGTAGTGTCCACATGGGACATTACTGTTCAGCAAGCTGGTACACGGGAGGTTCACACTCTGGCTTTCTTCGTGACACCTTGTCACATGGGCAAGTAAGGCCACTCTACACCTCTCTGACGGTGTAAGGGGACCTAAATGTGGAGCTCACTTTAAGGCCCCTTTACACTACCAGAGTAGTGTGAAGTGGCTTTAGTGTAAATAATAATACCTAGCTCGTCTATAGTGCTTTTCATCAGTAGATCTCCGAGCGCTTTGCAAAGGAGGTCAGTATCATTATCCTCCTCTTTTACAGATGGGGAAACTGAGGTGCAGACCAGGGAAGTGACTTGCTCAAAGTCACCCAGGAGGCCCGTGTCAGAGCTGGAAACAGACCCCCAGGTCTCCTGAGTGCTAACCAGTGGGCTATCCACTATACCACATAGCCTCCAAATCAGGCTGAGTGTGTTTCTGATAGGCACCACAACCAGACTGGGTGCTGCTCCCCTGAAAGCTGTGAAGGGGCTAGGAGATACAATGCTGAAGTTGCAGCTGTATTTTCTCAGCTGACCTTTTTTAGTAGAGGGCCTGCTCCAGCTGGAAATCTGGTCACTGACTTCAGAGAGCAGGAGCTGACTCAGAGAAACAGCCAATGTAAACAGGTCTTTGGAGATCTGTATCGATCTTGCTCAGGTGAGGCACAACAGGGTGAGTAGCAGTTGTAGTACCATCTGTGAGCCAAACAGTTGCTCACTACCCACATGCTGTGCAGAACCATCTACTCACCTGGCTTGCTCAGTGTGCCAACTGGTGGTAAAGTGTCGGAGTTGTGTGGGGCAGGATGGGTGGGGAGGCAGGTGTCATGGCTCTGGATTAGGGTCCAGTATATCCATTGCCTGGATTAGAGTCCATACATTCCTGTATGGACGCTACCTACCACCTGCTCAGACAGGGAGGTGGTAGGTGCTGCTTCTGTAGAGGGCTGATTTTAGAACCAATATTATATTTAATGACAGTGATCTGTGAGCATTTCCCCAGGTGTGTAGATACCATGGCAGTGATAACCGCAGACAGAGCCATGTGAAAAAAACACAGACAAAGGAGCCCCTTGGTGTCACAGTGTAAAACCGGGATAAAATGTGTTACACATCAGATAAGTGTTGTGCGGTTTAACAGATATTATTAAAGCACTTTGAATTCCTTGAATGAAAAGTGATATCAACAGCAGGCCAGATTCTGATCTCTTCTGCCTCGGTGTAAATACAGAATAACTCCACTGAAATCAATGACGCAGAAATTATTCGGGATTTATCCTGGAGTAATTGAAATCAGTATCTACACCAGTAAGTGCAAAGTATTATCATTAGAATCCCACCACATGCTACAATGTCTACATATTCTGAGCCACCTATTTCCATCCATGTGGGAATAGTATATCCTGATGTCCAAAGTCCCATTAAGTAGCACCTGACTCCATGAACAGTGCTATTGAAACAACTGGGAATAATTACAGAGGAAGGTACCACTCAAAATGACTCTAGACCAGGGAGCCAGGAGAGGCCTCTGCCCCCTCTCCTCCTGCCAGGGGCGAACACATTGTAAGATGACTCTTTTTTCTTTAAGCTAGCCAATGTTCAAAGCACTTGTCTCAGAGCTCATCCTCAACATCCCATCTGCCGGGGAATGTGCCAGGGAGGGAGCAAGGGGTTGGGAAGTGTTGGGAGGTGGGGAATTGGTTGTTTGTAGATGTGTTAGTATTGATTAGTTAACCCTAACCCTTTCTCTCCCCAGATCCTATTGTTCTGCTCCAAAAAAAGGTCCCCCTTTGTTTTATTGTTATTTTGGGGTGTGTCATTTCTTTGTTGGGGTTTGTGTTGATGTACGTTATTTTTTTCTTGTGTACAGGAATATATACTCCCTGCCTGCAGTGGTAGCATTACTCAGTTTCCCAAGGGATAGCATCCCTAGTGGTTAGTAGTGATTGGAGGTCTAACAGTGAATGCCGGTGAAAATGAGGTAGGATCATAAGAGGTTAAAATAGGGAAAGAACAAATTAAAATTACTTAGACAAGTTAGATGTCTTCAAGTCACCAGTGCCTGATGAAATGCATCTTGGAATACTCAAGGAGCAGACTGAGGAGATATCTGAGCCATTAGCAATTATCTTTGAAAAGTCATGGATGATGGGAGAGATTCCAGAGGACTTGAAAAGGGCAAATATACTGTCAATATACAAAAAAAGGAATAAGGGCCACCTGGGGAATTGCAGAGCAGTCAACTTAACTTCTGTACCTGGAAAGATAATAGAGCAAATAATTAAGTAATCAATTTGCAAACACCTAGACGATAACAAGGTGATAAGTAACACTCAGCATGGATTTATCAAGAACAAATTGTGTCAAACCAACGTAATAGCTTTCTTTGACAGGGTAACAAGTCTTGTGGATAGGGGGAAGTGGTAGTTGTGATATATCCTGACTTTAGTAAGGCTTTTGATACTGTCTCGCATGACATTCTCATAAACAAACTGGAGAAATACAAGCTAGATGGAGCTACTATAAGGTGGGCCCATAACTGGTTGGAAAACTGTTCCCAGAGAGTAGTTTTCCATGGTTCATAATCATGCTGGAAGCCAGATCAAGCAGGGTGTCCCTGGGATCAGTTCTGGGTCTGATTCTATTCAATATCTTTCTCAATGATTTAGATAATGGCATAGAGAGTACAGTTATAAAATTTGCGGACGATACCAAGCTGGGAGGGGTTGCAAGTGCTTTGGAGGATTCAATCAAAATTCAAAATGATCTGGACAAACTGGAGAAATGGTCTGAAGTCAATAGGATGAAATGTAATTAGGACAAAATCAAAATCTCCACATAGGAAGGAACAATCAGTTGCAAACAAACAAAATGAGAAATAATTGCCTAGGACGGAGTACTGCAGAAAGGGATTGGGGGTCAGAGTGTATCACAAGATAAATAGGAGTCACCAAGTGTAACAACTGTTGCAAAAAATCAGCTAGCATTCTGAGATATATTAGTCCCGACTCCACTGGCAGCCAAGCTCCAAACGTTACTGAGTGTTTATATTTTATTAAAACCCCTCTTTGCAGTACAGTTTTTTAGAAAGTTAATACATTGACTTTTAATATAATACTATATTATTCTTCATTTTTGACTATACTTTTGTATCACTGTATGGAAAAGTTTCCGTGATGCGGCCCTCAAGACAATTTACTAGTTCTCATGTGGCCCTCGTGGTGATTTGAGTTTGAGATCCCTGTATTAGCAGGAATGTTGTAAACAAGACACAAGAAGTAATTCTTTTCTGCTCTACTCTGCACTCATTAGGCCTCAACTGGAGTATTGTGTCCAGTTCTTAGCACCACATTTCAGGAAAGATGTGGATATATTGGAGAAAGTCCAGAGAAGAGCAACAAAAATTATTAAAGGTCTAGAAAACATGACCTATGAGGGAAGATTGAAACAATTGGGTTTGTTTAGTCTGGAGAAGAGAAGACTGAGAGGGGACATGATAACAGTTTTCAAGTACATAAAAGGTCATTACAAGGAGGAGGGAGAAGAATTGTTCTTCTTAACCTCTGAAGATAGGACAAGAAGCAATGGGCTTAAATCATAGCAAGGGCGGCTTAGGTTGGACAATAGGGAAAATTTCCTAAATGTCAGAGTGGTTTGGGACTGGAATATATTGCCTAAGGAGGTTGTGGCATCTTTATCATTGGATATTTTAAAGAGTAGGTTACAGAAACACCTGTCAGGGATGGTCTAGATAATACTTCGTCTTGTCATGAGTGCAGGGGACTGGACTAGATGGCCTCTCGGGGTCCCCTCCAGTCCTGTGATTCTATGTCTCTTGCACAGTGAGGAGTCTCCTTGGGTGGAGGGACTAGGTATCACAAAAAAGAATGCAGCACCAATTCATGTGAGGAAAGGGGAGAAGCCTCTCCAAATACCAAGGACTCTCTCTGAGTATTTCTGCTCTTTAAGGAATGTGTTACCTGTGGAAATAAAAATAAGAGTTCTCAAAATCAGGTAAGTATACCATTCATTCAGGAACCTGAAATAGAAGAAACTGACAGTTTTTCCGCAATAACAGTACTTTGCATTTCTGTAGCTCCTGCCACCTGGGGATCTTAAAGTGGTTTAACCAACCTGAATGAATTAAGGCTAAATTATAGCCAGACTTAATTTACTGTTTATTAAAAATTAATTATTTGGAGATGGAGTCACATTAAGGTTAGGCTGCTGAAGTGGTTAGGAACAGATACGATTGTTGCAAATCTTCTTTGTACAAGTATTTATCCACTTAATTCAAAGAAAGTTTAATGACAGGTTTTGTAGATGTACGTTGTCTCATGCATTGGAGAGTAGAACTTAACACTAGGCTTTAAAGGTCACAAGTAGTGCCCTCTAATAGACATGGATTAAAATTTGGTCTTGTGCAAAATGTTCATTTTCAAAATCTAAACAAGCATGAGGTATTATCTGAATATAAATTAATGGCTGGATCCAAAGTCCACTAAAGTTAAATGAAAGATTCCCTCTGACTTCAGTGGGTTTTGGTTCACGTCCTAATTTCTGATGGGATGCATTGTCCTAGGGATGGGGGTCCCATGGCCACCACTGCCAAGAGGAGGAGATGGGTGGTGGTGGTTGGGGACTCCCTCCTAAGGGGGACGGAGTCATCCATCTGCCATCTAAATCGGGAGACTCGAGAAGTGTGCTGCTTGCCTGGAGCTAGAATTCAGGATGTGACGGAATGTCTGCTGAGACTGATCAAGCCCTTGGACTACTTCCTACTTCTCAATGTGGGCACCAATGATAATGCCAAGAACGAACTTGCGTGCATCACTGCAGACTACGTGGGTCTGGAAAGAAGGACAAAGGAGTTTGAGGTACAAGCCGTGTTGTCATCTATCCTTTCTCTTGAAGGAAAAGGCCCAGGTACGGACCATCGAATTGTGCAAGTAAATCCGTGGTTGTGCAGGTGGTGTCGGCTTTGGATTCTTCGACCATGGGATGTTGTTCCAGGAAGAAGGATTGCTAAGAAGAGATGGGGTCCACCTAACGAAGAGGGAGAAGAGCATCTTCGCAGGCAGGCTAACTAACCTAGTGAGGAGGGCTTTAAACTAGGTTAGCTGGGAGATGGAGACCTAAACCCTGAGGTAAGTGGGGAAGTGGGATATCTGGAGGAAATACAAGGAGGAGGGTGCAACAGGGAAGGCCTCCTGATTCATACTGAGAAAGTAGGGCAATCGGCTAGTTATCTTAGGTGCCAGTACACGAATGCAAGAAGCCTGGGAAACAAGCAGGAAGAATTGGAAGTCCTGGCACAGTCAAGGAACTATGATGTGATTGGAATAACAGAGACTTGGTGGGGTAACCCACATGACTGGAGCACTGTCATGGATGGGTATAAACTGTTCAGGAAGGACAGGTGGGGGAGAAAAGGTGGAGGAGTTGTACTGTATGTAAGAGAGCAGTATGATTGCTCAGAGCTCCAGTATGAAACTGGAGAAAAGCCTGTTGAGAGTCTTTGGTTTCAGTTTAGAGGTGAGAGTAACAAGGGTGATGTTGTGGTGGGTGTCTGCTATAGACCACCAGACCAGGAAGATGAGGTACATGAGGCTTTCTTTGGAGAACTAACAGAAGTTTCCAAATCGGAAACTTTCTGAGGGTGGTGAAGAACCGGCCCTGGTTCTCATGGGGGACTTCAATCACCCTGACATTTGCTGGGAGAGCAATACATCAGTGCACAGACAATCCAGGAAGTTTTTGGAGGGTGTTGGGGACAACTTCCTAGTGGAAGTGCTGGAGGAACCAACTAGGGATTGTGCTACTCTTGACCTGCTGCTCGCAAACAGGGAAGAATTGGTAGGGGAAGTAGAAGGGGGTGGCAACCTGGGCAGCAGTGACCATGAGATGGTTGAGTTCAGGATCCTGACAAAAGGAAGAAAGGAGAGCAGCAGGATACGGACCCTGGACTTCAGATAAGCAGACTTTGACTCCCTCAGGGAACTGATGGGCAGGATCCCTTGGGAGGCTAATATGAGGGGGAAAGGAGTCCAGGAGAGCTGGCTGTATTTTAATGAAGCCTTATTGAGGGTGCAGGAACAAACCATCCTGATGTTCAGAAACAATAGCAAAAATGGCAGGAGACCAGCTTGGCTTAACAGAGAAATCTTCAGTGAGCTTAAACTCAAAAATGAAGCTTGCAATAAGTGAAAACTTGGACAGATGACTAGGGAGGAGTATACAAATATTGCTCAAGCATGCAGGGGTATAATCAGGAAGGACAAAGCACAATTGGAGTTGCAGCTAGAAAGGGATGTGAAGGGTAACAAGAAGGGTTTCTACAGGTATTTTAGCAACAAGAAGAATGTCAGGGAAAGTGTGGCACCCTTATTGAATGGGAGAGGCAACTTATTGACAGATGATGTGACAAAAGCTGAAGTTCTCAATATTTTTTTTTGCCTCAGTCTTCACAGACAAGGTCAGCTCTCAGAGTGCTGCACTAGGTAGCACAGTATGGGGAGGAGGGGAGCATCCCTCAGTGGTGAAAGAACAGTTTAAGGACTATTTAGAAAAGCTGGACATGTACAAGTCCATGGGGCTGGTTGCAATGCACCTGAGGGTGCTGAGGGAGTTGGCTGATGTGATTGCAGATTCATAGGCCATTATCTTTGAAAACTCATGGCGATCGACGGAGGTCTCAGATGATTGGAAAAAGGCAAATATATTTTCCATCTTTAAAAAAGGGAACAAGGACAATTCGGGAAACTACAGACTGGTCAGCCTCATCTCAGTCCTTGGAAAAATCATGGAGCAAGTCCTCAAGGAATCCATTTTGAAGCACTTGGAGTCAAGGAAAGTGATCAGGAAAAGTCAACATGGATTCACCAAGGGCAAGTCATGCCTGACCAACCTGATTGCCTTCTATGATGACATAACTCTCTCTGTGGATATGGGGAAAGAAGTGGACATGATATACCTCGACTTTAGCAAATCTTTTGATATAGTCTCCCACAGTATTCTTGCCAGATGTTAATGAAGCATGGATTGAATGAATAGACTTTAAGGTGGATAGGAAGCTGTCTAGATCATCATGCTCAACGGGTAGTGATCAACGGCTTGATGTCTTGCTGGCAGCCGGTATTAAGCGGAGTACCCCAGTGGTCAGTCCTGAGGGAACTGGGCTTGTTTAGTCTGCTGAAGAGAAGAGTGAGGGGGGATTTGATAGCCACCTTCAACTACCTACAGTGGGGGGTTCCAACGAGGATGGAGCTTGGCTGTTCTCAGTGGTAGACGATGACAGAACAAGGAACAATGGTCTCAAGTTGCAGTGGGGGAGGTCTAGCTTGGATATTAGGAAAAACTATTTCACTAGGAGTGTGGTGAAGCATTGGAATGGGTTACCTAGGGAGGTGATGAAATCTCCATCCTTAGAGGTTTTTAAGGCCTGGCTTGACAAAGCCCTGTCTGGGATGATTTAGTTGAGGTTGGTACTGCTTTGAGCAGGGGGCTGGACTAGATGACCTCCTGAGATCTCTTCCAACCCTAATGCTCTATGGATCTATGATAAACCCATTTTTTGGAAGAAAAGAATTGACGAAATGTCCATTCTCCACACAGAATCAAATTGGGTGCCATAGTTCTGCCCTCCCCTCCCTCTGCCAAGACACATGAAAAAAACATGTGTTTACATTCCCGACACATTTCACACCAAACTTAAGAGTTCAGAGCAAAGTGCTGCTAAGATGAAAGGCGTATCCAAATATTTGATATTGCTTTATTGTAATTGTACATAAGTTCAACGCAGTTTGAACACAGGGGCTGCTGCTCTTATTAAGCATTTTACGTGCTTTGTGAAAGCGATTCATAGCAATGCTATATTGAATTGAATTTTGGGGACCTAGTCACATTTATTTACACATTTTTGCTGTCTCAACAGACAGCTGCAGCTATTTCCTTGCCCAGTGAGGTCTTGTTCCAGGACTATGGTGCTACGGTAATGCAAATAAAGAATTCTATCATGTTTTGGCTCAGGAGATATGAGCTCAACACAAATCTCATTTTAAATGTTCCCAAAAAATACACAGAGAAAAATCCTCCCTAGAACCCCCACCAGGCTTTGGAATCTGCCTCTTGGTAATAATGTCCTGCAATTAGGACCGCTGATTTGTCATGTCACTTTTTATCAAAAATCACCAGAGCAGTCCTGGTTAATGTAGTAAAAGTCATGGGTCTTGGGGATTTGGATAAAGAGTGCTGTGACAAATGAGGCAGAGAGGCCCAGGGACAGGGGAGGGTGAGCCCATCCTGGGCTCACCTTTCCGGGGTATCTCCTGCAGCTCCTGTGCCACAGGGATGGGCCTGGCTCCGAGCATGGCGACCTGGCATACAAGGTTGTGTGCTGCATAGATTTGGCCCAGCCGCCCCTTTGTGATGATGATGGAGGGGTGGCCAGGCCAAAACCTAAGCATCCCTGTGACCCTGTGTGCAGGATCACAACGACATTCACGCAAATTCAGCCCAGTCACCTCACCTCAGCATGACAAGCAGAAAAATCACAGTACTCGTGACACTTGCCACTATGACAAACCTGCTGACCTTCCTGTAATGAATGAGCAACCTGTAGGCTCATCCTTTTCTAACCTTTCTTCTGCCTTTCTCAAGCCATTCTTTTGCTGTTTGACTGAACCCACTTAAAAAACGGTGTTTTTCCTCGCATCCCAGGTTTACTGATTTGATTGTGATGTGGTTGCTAAGGAAATGACAGTTGCTACAGTACCAATGTTATGGTTTTGAGAAACTTGCTCATTAGTTATAGCTGGTTCAATTTCTATCTTAAGAAACTTCATATGAGTGCATTTAATATTCAGCCTTTCGATTTTCTTTTTTCAGTTCATTAATTTGAACAGTAATCTCATCCATTTCAGCATCGAGCTGCTATCATGCACTGTCTGGGTAAAATATTCTACTGATAAATCCAATAAAGTCATTTTCCTTACTCTAGCTATTTCAGTTATGAAGTACACATTACCTTAACCTTCAGTGTGCTAAGATGTTCCTGCTGTGCTAGAAGCTAAAAATTGACATGAATATGGACTTTCATTTTTGGACTTTCCCATGAAAATCTTCAGCTCTGACCCTGGATTCATTACTTCTCAGGACAAAGAATAAGGACCTCAGATCTCAGGATTTTATTTTATTTTAAAGAAGATAGATTGTCATGTCATGTTTATTTATATGTTACATTTTTGAGCTTTTCTAGGGTTTTCAAAAGGAGATTTTCTCCCCTTGCCCCATTTTGGCTTATTTTTCTATTACATTTTTGGAAACATCTGCATTATTATGATTTTCTCAGTGAGTTTATGGGAATTCAGTCCTATATACTAATGTACACTACTATCTAGAAAAAGAGATGGTACTGTAGCTAAAACATGTAACTGGAGGATCTGGGTTTATATCTTAGCTCTACCAAAAACTTCCTGTATAATAGGACAAGTAGCTTAGGGCTGGTCTACACTAACCCCCCAATTCGAACTAAGATACGCAACTTCAGCTACGTGAATAACGTAGCTGAAGTCGAACTATCTTAGTTCGAATGAAAAGGTACTTACCCGGGGTCCACACGCGGCGCGCAGGCTCCCCCGTCGACTCCGCCTACTCCGTTCGTGGAGCAGGATTACAAGCGTTGACGGGGGAGCACTTCCTGGTTCAATTTATCGCGTCTAGACAAGACGCGATAAATCAAACCCAGAAGATCGATTGGACTCCTCCGACGGGACGCGTAAGTATAGACGTACCCTAAGAGTGAAATCCTGACTCTACTGAAGTCAATGGCAAAGCTCTCACTGACTGCCGGGCACCAGGATTTCAGCATTGATTTCTCTCTGTGCCATCCAACTCCACCCCCATCTGTAAAATGGGTATAATAAAACTCCCATTTTTCACAGGATTCATTTTATACATCATTGTGTGGTACTCACATGTGCCTGAGGGCCTCCTACATCCATAGGATTGTGTTCCTTTGGAGGATGGGACAGAGGTGACTCCCTTCCCAGCCCTGAAGCATTTGACCTTTCTAATGATATTACAGCATTTTTGCGTCTTCACTAGACAACACATGCAAATAGATAGACCCTTCTTTTCACTGACCCTAAATACGAATAGGGCATTTTGTGTTTCAGGAGCTGAGTTTGTATTATCCCAGTGATTCCCTTGTTTGGTGAGTCAAACGTGGTGTAGCAAAATAATAATTATAATCTTTAGTAATCAAATAATCTATAGCATTTGTGTAGTGCTTTAAGTGTTCAAGTGTCTGTACAACCAGCAACTCCTCACAGCACTCTTGTGAGAGAGAAGTATGTAAGAACGGTATCTTTTTTGAGCTTCCGCAAACTTACGGGGCTCTGTTCACAAAGGGTTTGGAAGAACTTTGGTTTGTGGGATTGGAACTGAATCAGCTTCTGTGGATTAGTTTGAGGGGGCTGAGGTAAAAAAATGAATATCAAGAGGAATCCCTTATATCCCGCTTCAGCATATCTTCTCACACACCGCCTTCCCCCTTCCCAAAGAAGACCATTTTTATGGCCTGTCAGGGCTGAATTCCCACTCTGGCACTTCGAGTGCAGAAGATGGGGGCCCGCAAGGATTCTAAAAATTAATACTGGCCACTCCAGGCTTGTATTACACTCCTAAGGTTACAGCTTTTCTCTAACCTTAGCTTGATAAACGCTGCCACCACCCAAATGCAAAAAACCCACTTGGACCCAGAGAATTCCTCCCTGTGGGGTACCCTCAAGCCCTTTCACCCCCTCCCCTCCGGAGAAGAGCTGAGAAAGAAATCAAAGGAAAGTAGCTGTTGCCACCAGCTAATCAAACAGCATATGCACAAACCTCTTAGGACACAAAAATTCAATCCTGTTCTTAAGAAAGGTAAATTTTATTAAAAACAAAATGAAAGAAAATACATCTAGAACTTAGGCTTTTCTAAGAGCAATTCCAAAAATTAAGCACCCAAACTAGCTTTCTTGGGGATTTGGCTTAAAGGTTGCAATAAAAGCATCTGGGGTTAGCACAGAGGAGATCCACAAGCCAAAATAAAGAAGTAAACCTGATCACGTCTACCTACACATTCCCTATCCCAATAAATCCTTCTAGGTATGGAAAATAATTTTTCATTCCTGGTTCAAACCTTACACAGCATTCCTGCTTATAGCATTGCTCCTCCCTGTCCCTGCAGCCCAGAGAGAACAACCGACAAAGGGAAAGTCTTTTTCCCAATTAAAAAAAGTTCTAGACTTCCCATTGGCTCTTTTGGTCAGGTGCCCACTTTCTTTTCTTTACCTGGGGGACGTTTTAACCCTTTACAGGTAAAGCAAGTAGAGAATAGCTACCAACAGTGATTTTACAACTAACTGTCTGGCTGGGTGTCCATCAAAGGGAGCTACTTCCCCCCCACCACCTTCATTTATCACTTGGCCTAATAAGTCCTGAAACTCAAGAAACTAAGACTTTTTGGGGAACACCTCAGGGAGCCAAAAAATCAGTGTGATGTCAGATTCATTTCTCACATAGATCGGACAAGCCATCTCTCCTGCTGTTCCCCATTTGAATGTGTAGATCAGCTGATTTTCTCTAGCCCAGAAAAGGGCTTCACTCTCTCCTCAGAAGGAGGATGACCAGAAACTGATGAGTCCCTTGTACTCAGTTACTCAAATCACACTGAGGAAGGAATTAGCGATGGGAGCCAGCTTGTGAAGCGGGAGAGGGACGCAGGTGGCTCTCTGGACCTGGAGGGAGAAAGAGAAGCTCTCAGAACATGGCCTAAATAAACAGCTTCTCACTTGGAGAGAGAGGGAGCTCTGAGCAGGGAAGGGGCTGAGGATCTAAGAGATTGAAGAATCCCTGTTTGGGTAGGACTTTGCTTTCAGTGTGTTTGTCTCAGAGGTGCATGGGTAACCACCGGGTGTCTGCCCTAGAGCACCAAAGTCTATTGTTAGTGACTGGCTATTATTGGAGCTGTTATTTGTGTCTATATATGTCCATTCCTTAACTCTGTTTATTGTAAATTGATTGAACTCATCCACATTATATAAGGCAGACCGGACGCAAAGGCCCTTGTTTACTATGTGACCCCTGCATGTGAATGCGATGAACACACCGAAAGTCAGATCAACGTCCTCCCGGCTGTTAAGAGTTGGAGTGCCTAGAGTGCTTTCCCTTCTGTGGTGTGGGTGTCACAGGCCTTGTCTACACTAACACTCTAAGGGTATGTCTATACTTATCCGTCGCGTCGGAGGCGCGGGATCGATGTTCTGGGTTCGATTTATCGCGTCTTGTCAAGACGCGATAAATCGAACCAGGAAGTGCTCCCTCATCGACGCTGGTAATCCAGCGCGACGAGTGGAGTAGGCGGAGTCGACGGGGGAGCCTGCGCGCCGCGTCTGGACCACAGGTAAGTTCGAACTAAGGTACTTCGACTTCAGCTACGTTATTAACATAGCTGAAGTTGCGTATCTTAGTTCGACAGGGAGGGTTAGTGTAGACCTGGGCTCAGTCAATCTAATTTATGCTAGTTAAGTTATGTAACTTAAGTCGAAGTAACTCACATTGACTTAAAGCAGTGTCTATACTGTGCTATGTCAACGGGAGACGCTTTCCCATTGACACAGCTTCCGCCTTTCCTTGAGGTGGAGTACTGAACGCTCTCCCATTGACTTAGTGGGACTGATGAAGATGCGCTAAATTGACACCGCTGCATTGATGGCAACTGTGCCATTTTAACTCGGTAGTGAAGACAAGCCCACAACTAATGACGTTAGCTAGTTTGCATGTTCCACTGCTCACACGGGATCAGGATAAGGCCTCTTGAGGACAAGACGGGATGTTAGTTATAATACCATCATGGTTTTGAATCTCTGGGGACTGGATGCTTTCAGCAGATGGAGTAGATGAACTGATAGGTCTTCCCTTCTAGGTCCTTCTCCAGATGACTCCTCAAGGTCCCTTCCAGTCCTACAATTCTATGATTCCCCATGAATAATTCCTAAAATAAAAGCTAACAGAGGCATTTCATGTGTATGGCTGGGGCTCCCCTTCATCAAAGAGCAGGATCTTAGAAAGGGGGAGAAGCAGGCTCAGCAGCTAAATTTTCAGCAGCACTCTAGCTCCATCTAACAGTCTCTATGTCAAACATGCTTTTCTTTGATACAGGGACAGAGCTGTGATTTGATACCCCTGCTTGGGGTAGAGTCAGTATGTGTTTGCGATGGATATAAGGATGTAAGATGATGACGTAAATTGCTGCACGGTTTTACTCTGCCATTCCTGCTTTTTTGTGGTTTTGAGGGGGTTGTTACTAGCCTTTAGCAACCTTCACTGTCTTTAACTAGGTTTTTTGTATACGTCTACCATACTTCATTAATTTTTTGTAAAGCCGGAGCCTCACAAAATGAAAGAAAGAAGACAGAAAAATGTTACATGCAGACATTCTTCTTTGATACAGTGACTTCCATTTATGCATAAAACATCAGTTCTGAAAGTTTTTAAGTGCATTGCAGTCTATGTTGCACATTGGTAGTAAGCCAGTTACAACAACTTGTTCTGCGTCTCAAATGGGCATGCCCGCTAATATTATAACAGCTTTTGTTCTTTATTTCATGTACCAAATATCGACATGAATTTTTCAGATGTTTAGCAAATAACATGCACATAAGAAGTGAGTGTTTTACAAAACGTCTCTTTGCCTATACATCTGTACATTTTGTCCGGAAAGGGGAGAAAAATGTGTTTTCCGTTCTAGACTGAGGAAAAAACATTAATATTATATTAGCCATTTGAAAAAAAGATTGTTGTTGTTTTTAAAGAGTTATATAGTATTTATAATTTGCTACTCACAAGATGTTTATATAGTACAGATGCTATAAAATGCTAGTATGTTACAATAAATGTGATATCTTACTATTTTAAGGGTCGATCATGTGAGGATGTTGAATGCCTCCTGTGAGGATTGGGCCCACATAATATGTTTTCAACAACACTTCAGATGCTAATGAACTACAATGATGATGATATTTTATAGTTTAATGTTTTGATTCCACAAGATGCTGAATACCCCTAGGATTAGACCAGTGAATATATATAATTCCTAAAGGTCCCAAAGTCATTTGAAAACTATATAAAGCAGAAAACATTTAAAATTGAAAGAAAGCTGCGCCTTTAGAGTAAAGCAGAAGCTTTTTATTAACAGGGCCAGCCATTATGTTCCATAATTTAGGTCCGGGAGTAAAGAAGAATGCAATATCCAATTGAAAATGCAAAGGTGTTTAGGTAATCAGGGTGTAGTTAATAGGGCTGCTGGAAAATTTTCTCCCAAGAGAATTTTTTTATGGAAAACTTTGTTTCCAACAAAATGATTTTTTTCCCCCAGAAAGCGTTTGCTTTCCTCAAAAAACAAAAAAGAAAAAGAAAAAAGATTTTTCATGAGAAAACTGAAAAACAAATTCTTTTTGGCAGAAAAGTGAAACATTTTCAGCCCCCAAACCCCCCAACACATGACATTTGGCAGGTTCTTTGTGTTTTGAAAACATAATTGAAATTTTCAGCTGAAGTATCAGAACCAGAGTTTTGCATCTCCAAGGGAGACCACCTCTATCAGCACAGTGCCCCCGACATGATTAGCTTAGTACTTCCCAGTAGTGAGGAACACCACCTGCTGATTCACTACCACCACATCCTGTGCACAGTATCTATAATGGGTGAGGTCTATATTAGGCGCCATCAGCAGACTTTGTTAGGCTTTTTGTTAAACTACAAATTAAGCCCCCCGCAGAGGATCTTTTCAAGTCTGCCAGATAATTTTCCTGTTGCACATGAAGGGAATTATTGATGGGAGTTAAATGGCTGGCCGTGAAAAGCACACATTTAAGGGGGAGATGGATGAGAGACAATAAAAAGACAGTCTACATTTTAGTCTACCTAATTTACTCAGTTTTAATTCAGCCACACGACTATTTCATCTTAATGGCAAGATCTAGTGTAGCATTGTAGTTCTCTTGCCAAAGATTGATTAGATGAGCTCTTAGTTAAAATTATGATGAGTAGGGAAATATGGAAGAGTTTAATTTAATCAGTTCAGAAATATGCTCTTCCTCTAATAGAGTGTTACATGAAAGAGGAAACAGAGGGCTAAATTAGTTGCAGCAATTAGAGTTCAGGCCAAGAAATCAGAGTTATAGTTCTTGAAGATAGATTTCCAAAAGAAGAACTGATAGAATGAAAAGCAGACACTATTGAGCAGATATTGTAGCGACAGAACTGATTAAAGAAGTGGTGATAAAGCAGGTAAGGACTCTTTTACTGTGGCCTTGACTTATCATTTATTCAAAGGGCAGCTGAAAGTTGCAAGGAAAATCAATTCGTCACATGCTGCTCTGCATAAGAGTTTTTGCTGTCAATGAACTTAGAGTGAAAATGCCCCACAGACAGACCCTGACAACGAGACAATTGCAAACATTCACCTTTGACTGTGCTACCTTGCTGAAATCTTGACTTTCCTCCCCCCTTCCATTTAATTCTGCCTCTGTGATATCTGCCAGGTAGTTTCTGGGAATAAAAAACCTGAAGTCTTATTTTTGAGGCCAAAAAGAAGGGAATAAGTGAAAGATAAAATCTGATGCATACTGTACAGTATCTACAAATCGAGACAACTGAGTGAATCAGCAACTCTGCTGGCCTTTGATTATAGTGTTTTCTGCAGGTACCACTCTAAGGAGCAGAGCTGGGTGAATACTGAGACATATTTTTTCACTTATATTTCTTTGAATTTATAAATAAATCCACTGCATTTGTGTCCCTTTTTAGTTCTCTTTCTGTGAATGCCCCAGCAAAATGAATATGTTGGCAAGAAAGTTCACTGAAACAGTGTATTTTAAAGGGCTGTTGCTCCCTTTTTACCTCATTATGACAGATAAGAAAGCCTGAAAGGTTTTTAAACATTCGGGGGTTTTTTAAGACTAGAAATTCAGGTCCTGTCTAGGCTGGATAACAAGTGTTATGTTGACAACACAAGAGCCGAGAAAATAAAAGTTGATCTAAAAAAAGGGAAGGGATTTTTTTAGGCAAACTCTATAAAGCTTTGTTTTCTGGTTTTTTAAAATTAACTCCTATTAAACGTCAATGTCTAATTCACATTTTGGAAAAAATGAAACCTTTGTTAAACCTCCAAGACACCTAATTATTCAGTTAAGGTGCTACAGCTCATTATAAGCATCTATGAGTCCCCCAGCAAAGCCAGATAAGACTAGATTTGAGTTTCCAATTATTTCTAAGGTAAAAAAACCAACCGTTTTTTTTAAAATAAAACCTTCTGTATTAAATTAAATTAAACCTTCTCTAAAGAAGATTGTGTAGACAGAGGCAAAGACAGACGCAAGGCCTTGCCTTGTCCCCCAGACTATTTGGAGACCTTTTATTATTAAACACCATCATGTAATTTATTTACATGGCTCTTCCCACCATCTTTACTGACTCATACACCACATCATTAACACCATTAGTGTCTCCTCAGCCCTCTTCCAAGGAGGGAAGACATGTTTCTACTCAGAGCCTTCTTGGGTCTGGCTCTCTGTTCCTCCCTCTCCGCCAGCATTTCCTTCCTGTGCCTTCTTCTACCCTCTCTTTTAATGGGCTAATTAGCTATTTAGTCCTCCCCAGCTCATTCTAATCTGCTAACTAGGAACAGTCAGGTCCACCGTGTGGGGATTAATTGGTGTTTAAGTGACCAGAGTGCTGGCTCAGCTATTGGTTCTAAGCATGCTGTCAGAAAGATAAAAAGGGCATAAATCCAATTTTAAAAAATCTTTTGCAAGTCATAAACAACGCGGAATATTTGAGAAAAGTTGCAGCACTTACCTCACCTTCCACAATTAGGAAATTAAAACAAAATTCTAACCAAATGCATTTCCTCTCCACATGGATGTTTTGGAGAAAATACTCTTTTCCTATTGATACAAGAACGTTTTATTCTGAAATGAGACAAAATGAACGCTCGGCGGCGGTGGTGATATATAGCTGAAAGATGCAGGGAATAATCACCCCTTCACTTGTACAAGAGATGACCCTAAGCTTAATTTTCACATCCGAACTATCCTGAATTTGGAGAAAGTTTAATTTAGATTTAAATTACAGTGCCCTCTATAGTTTGGGTCCTGGGTTTGAGAGTGATCACCCTGCATTATACCTTAACAGCTGACTGTAACAAGGCAGCTTGCTTTGGGCCAGTCAGTCCTGCTCAATTGACCTTATCTTGCCAAACCTGTGCTTGGCATTGGAATTCAGAGGAAGGAAAGAAGCACATCAGTTGAGGGCTGTTTGGAAAGCAGAAGACTGTTGTGGAGCCATAGGAAAACACAGGCATGTGGGAAAGCCCGGTAAGAAGGCCTGCGAGTGGCTGCTTGGTATAGAGCAAGGACCAACCCAATGGAGCCCTGGTGGAGCTGAGAGGGAGATGGAAAGGAGTCTGAGAAGGGTGAAAGCTAAGCTCAGAAGATGTGCTTGAATTAGGCAAGACAAGTCCCTTGGGCAGAAGGGGGTGGGCCCAGTTGGAATCCGGGACAAAGATTTTGGGTTTTGTTTGTTTTGACAGTGCATGAGGTGGATTTTGGTCAATGGCTTAGCTGGAGGCTGAGTCATTACAACAAGTCACCTCTGTGGCTAGAGTAGGCTGGAGATTGTTATGGGGAGACAGAGGCAGAACACTGCAAGGCTGGTCTTGCTATGAGGGGGTGTGCCGAGATTGTGAGTCTTGTAACACTGTTGCTGTGTATTCACTACAGAGCAAGACATGTCTCTACCTCTCGAGGTAACATGCTTCTCGAAGCAAGGCGTTGTCATTTTACCCCAATGTAGCTACCTGAGGAAAACCTCAGGTTGGGGGTATGGGGTTGACTTCAACTAGCTACATTCAGAGTATGTCCACTTGGAGCTGGGTGTGATTTCCAGCTTGAGGAGAAGTACTCCCACTAGCTCTGATGGAGTTAGCATGCTGAAAAGAGGGTTTAGCTGCAGTATCGTCAACTAGCCTTGCCCCAAGCGGACAGAGCAGGCCCCAAGCGGGGGAAAAAAGAAGTCGCACCGAAGCAAAAACAAAAACAAAAAACCGCCCTTGAAATGTGCTGCCCCAGGAATGGCCGGAATACCGCCCCTTCAGATGTGCTGCTCCAAGCACATCTTGGATGGGATCTTACTCGGGGTGGCTAGCCCCTTGAATTGCCACACCTACACTCTGTTTTTAGTGGGCTAGTGTGTGTGTCTATGTCTCCTCTAGCTGGGAATCAACCCCCGTCCCAGCTCAAAGCGTAGACATGTCTTGCGATAAAAACTACCTGTGCCTTCTCTCCACTGGGATTTTTCATTGAGCTTGTGATATCAAGCTAGCTATCTTGGTGTAAAACCACATATCTTTCCAGTGAAGACAGCCTGAGATCAAATGAGATGCTTAAAGTGAAAATCCTGGTTGTTTACTTGTCACTAACCACTCTGTTTTCTTCTTGCGTTTCTCTCAACACAGCAAAAAAAAGTTGTTTCAGCCAATTTCACTTTTTAGGTCCTCGCTGGGATTTCAAACGTTACAGGGGAAATTTGATTGATATGAAAAGCAACAGTTTTTACAAGATTCCCTTTTAATTGTAGAGTTATTTTGATGGGGCTACAGTTTTATAAAGGCCTATTAAAAATGTATGGGTCAAACTGAAGCTGACAGAGTCCTCTAAAACCAATTGTTAAGTATACATACGTCTAGAGAACACTGTTGGATGCACAAGATAAATAAAAAAATACATTAATAAATAATGTGATGATTAAAAATCTCTCCTAGCCTTCCCCCAGACTCTGTGGGAATCTCTATTGGGAACCAAATGCAGAGTCTCAGGATTGTTTCTAAACTCTCAGTAAATAATGTTCATTCTGTTTATTAAATGATTTCTCTTTCTGTACATTCAATAGAGCTGGTTGGACAGGTTTTTTTTCCTCTGAAAATTTCAAATAAAAAAATTATATTTTTTCTGACAATTTCAGGGTTTTGTAAAAAAAACAACAAATATTTTTGTTTTCACATTTAATTTTTCAGCTTTAATATTTCATGTGCTAATAAATACACAGGTTAGTCTTGGCTTTATTGTTTTCTCCCTATCATAACAGTTCAAAGTATGGAACAAACATATAGGGATGTTGATTGGAGAGCTAATAATACTAAGTGAAAATTTCACCTTTGTAAGTAAGCATGTGTCATTAGACAAATAATTATGAGAGGAATGTGGAGGAGAGAGAAAGGAAGTGCTCTCTGGTGGTACACAGACCTGGGGAAGATGCAGAATGGGTGTCAGGCATTTTATGTTTGTTGTGTCATGTTTATATTGGGGATTTGCCTCATGACAGCCACAATATAAGCTGTGCAACCTGTAAGGCTGGTCAACATCTTTCATGGGGCTCTTTTATGGTGAGAACATTTTTCTTCATCAAAACTGGAAACTTCTGCCAATTTATTTCTTACTTTTCCATTTTCTCGACAAAAGCGTAAAACATTTAGTCTTTTTTGGAATGGGCTCTAATTTTCCCTTTGTTTTCCCCCTTGCTCTCCTTTTTTCCCTTTCCCTCCTCCACCCACCCTTTTCTGTGGCAAAAGAGCCAAAAGAGGGGTCGGGGGACAAAAACGGGAGGGAAAAAGAAACCAAAATAACCAAAAATTGAGACTAGACATTTTTGAGAAACATTTTTGCGGAAGTGATTTGAATAAAGGAAAAATCACCCTTTGCTAAACCGGCAAGATGAAAATGACTCTGACAGATTTTGCAAAAAAATATGTTTTGCGTTTTCCAACCATCCCTAGCAAAGCGCTGCAAGTTATGATTTGTAGCAGTGCACCTTATGCTAGGTTCAAATAGGCATTCGCTCCTCGGGCATAAGTAGAGCCTTTGCCTGCATACAATAAGAGTTTACACCGTTGCAGCGACACTGGTGGCTGGTCCTTGATGGCTGTAACTGGGCAAAGCCCCCATGCAAGCAGAGCCACCCTGATAGCTCTTCAAGGGAGGAACCATCTTCGACTAGTCATAGATTCCAAGGCCAGAGGGGACAATTGTGAACTTCTAGTCTGAGCTCCTGTATAACACAGGCCACAGAACTTCCCCCAAATAATTCTTAGAGCAGATTTTGTAGAAAAGAAATCCCATCTTGATCTAACAATTGTCAGTGATGGAGCATCCACCATGATCCTTGGTAAATTGTTCCAATGGTTAATTACTCCCTCTATTAAAAATGTATACCTTATTTCCTGTCTGAATTTGTCCAGCTTCAACTTCCAGCTATTGGATTGTGTTACACCTTTGTCTGCTGGATTGAAGAGCCCATTATCAAATATTTGTTCCCCATGTAGGTATTTATAGACTGCAATCAGAGTCACCCCTTAACTTTCTCTCTGTTAAGCTAATGTGCCGTTAGTGCCCTTGTGGCCAAGATGGAGTCTGCTCTGCAGGCAGCCCTGGCCAAGAGAAGGCACACGCAGGAATGCAGCAGGGAAAGTCCCTTCCACCTCAGGGGCACCTGTTCCAAACCCCCCAGAGTGAAAACACACCCACAGGAACAGTACAATGGATATAGGAAAGGGAAATATTTATTTACAGAGGGATGAGAGAAGTAAAAACAACAAGGGGAGATATAGGGGGAGCGGTAAAACAGGGTTGCATCCAAACCAAGGCCCCACAGGCCCAGTGGTAGCACAGGCTGAAAGGACAGACACTGAGCAATGTGTCTGCACACAGAGTGCAGGAGTCCTGAGCAAAGTTCCAGTCCAGGGGTGAGTCTTGGGTGCTCCTGGTCAATCTTTGGCACCAGTGAACTCTCCCCAACAAACCCCTCCGGTGCCCTCTTCTGCCGCTCCCTGCAAAGCCACACAGAGCGACCCCCTCCCCACTTAACTAGCTAACAGCCTCCCTCCTTGTTCCCAGTGCAGAGTCACCAGCCCCAGCACTCACAGCCCCATGCAGCTCTGGGCAGCAGTGATACTGGGTCCGGCTCCAGTCTGTCCTTCTCGGGCGATTCCTCCCTGGCACAGTGCTCCTCCTGGCTCCTGTCCTGGGCTGTCCCCTGATCGACCGCTCTGTCCCTCCCAGGCTTCAGGCACATTCTTGACTGCTGCACTCTATGCGGGCCAGCTTGCTGCAGCCCGTCTGTCTGGAGCTCCAGACAAACACACCCTGTTGCTATTTCCCCTCTCTCTCTCCTCCTCCCACTAATAGAACTTCCAGTGCCAACAGTGGAACAATCAGCACTTCCCGCCACAGGAAAAAATATTTAAAGGGGCCATGATCTCTAAACCCCAAAGTGGTCACACTGAATAGATTGAACACTTTGAGTCTGTCACTATAAGGCATATTTTCTACTCCTTTGATCATTCTCGTGGCTCTTCTCTGAGCCCTCTCCAATTTATCGACATCCTTCGTGAATGGTGGGCACCAGAACTGGACACGGTTTTCCAGCAGTGGCTGCACACGTGCCAAATACAGAGTTACAATAGGTAGCACAATTGGAACATGATCCTGATTGGAACCTCTGGCTACTTCTGTAATATGAATAATAATTAATAATTGACTGCAGTGGCTGAGGATCCATTGGACAGCCAGTCAGATCCCAGAGATCTAGTGGCATCTATGTGCTACCTCACTGCCTTGGCACGCTTTTTATCCCTTCCAGGGCCAGCCCCAGACCAAGTAGTGCCCCAGATGAGGAGTGTCTTCAGCACCCCCCCCCCTTTGTTAAACTTTTGAATATCTTAATTTTTTGTATTTGTAGCCCATTTAACGATTTTGATACATGAGTTTCATGCATGATTTATCCCTGTCATATAAGGCGATGCATTTGCACACTAGGATATGTAAATCTGTATTTATTCATGCCATATATAAGCAAGTAAAATTATTCATTTCCTCTAAGCTTATAGGAACTTTTTAAATTTTAAGAATCAGTGAAATGTAATAACATCGATAAAACAAGGTTCATAATATCGCAACTGTGCTCTCACATCGCTTTGTTCTCATAACTCACTGATGCCCCGCCCCTTATATACCCGCTAGGGCATGGCTGACAACAGTCTAGGAGGTTCAAGGAAAATGTAGTTCTCAGAAAGTCTGGAAGGCTTCACGAGATTCTACAAAGCTCCAGAACATTCTAGGAGGTTAGTGAAAAATGAATCCACATACGGAATACCTGAAACATTTTACTTCAAACATTCTATTTTCCCTTTTGTCGGTAACAACAAAAACAGCACCCCGAGCCTGATGTGTGTCCCCCAAGACCGGCACCCCAGGCAATCGCCTGCCCCCTAAATCCGGCCTTGACCCCACCCCTGTCACTCTAGCAGTATGGCTGTCAGTTTCTTTTATAACACTGGTTGTCCCACTGCTGGCGTTTCTATGTGATTCCCCACTCCAGTGGGGACGCCCTGAGGACCTTATTCAGTCAATGCCCAGTGAAATCAGTGGGAACCAGTCTGTTGATGTCAGTGGGTACTGGACTGAGCCCTGAGTGCCTTGTGTCAATTACAGCTGCTAGGGATTGTTTTGACTTCAGGACCTGTGATTTTCTGTTGGGAACATCTCACACACAGCACCATATTCCATGAGACCAGCCCCGTCTGATCACTGCTCCTCTTCATTCAGGCATTGCCATGGGGCTGGCAGGTGGCTCTGCAGTGAAGGAATTAAACACAAGGTACAGGACCATTGCCTCGGCGTGTGCACCCAACTGAGTTGGCACACATTTGCCCCAGTATTGTTCCTCTCTGTGGCATGTGGTGACGGGAGACGCACATGGCCCTTTGTTCATAATAATTAAACATGGATAAGGTGTTTTTAAAATGTCCATATTTGTTAGTCTCAAAGCAGCTTTAACCATACCTCCCAGTTGGTGCGCTAATGTATTTTTGGCAAACTTGGATTTGCACGGCACGTCTGGACTGCGAGGACGCTGTTCTGATTGTATGTCAAAGGGAAAGCTGTGCATTGGGGAGAACAGAATGTCAGTAATCAAACTCTGTCATGCAGATTTGCTAGGAGAATTTTGCTTTTATTATCATCCTCCTAACAAGCCAGTACCTAGCTCATATCAGTGAGACTCATTTGATGTGGTATAATGAGAGCTACACTTGTGCATATCCCCTGCAAATGGAAAACTAGGTCAGAAGAGCTTCCAGAGGATCATGCATGATGTGCCAAATAAAAAAAAAAAAAGCCTCTTTTCAGATTTTGCAGCTAAACTAAGGGTTTTATTTTACATCACTTAAGTGGCTCATAACTCAACTTTCACTTAATTTAAAAGACAGTGTTATCTAATGGTTGATAACTCCCGGGGACCATCATGGGATAAAATGACAGGGCAAAGCTCTCTACATTAGGCTAACGAAAGTAAAGGTAAGGCTACGCCAAGCCTGCAGGACTGCAGAGGCCTGGGGACGGTGAATGGCAGAAGAGGCTGATAGTTTGAAGCTTGTTTTACATATCTCTGATGGAGCTTGCTGCACTGTTGGTCTGTTCACATGGGGGTAGCACCCAACGGTGACAATCACAGGACCGACCACACCAAGCTTTCCAAACCCATGAGTCAGGCCTTCAAACTTCATGAAATTGCCTTAAAAATCATGGCATTTAAAAAATAACTTTGGGGGTCTTTTTCCTGGCCTTCTGGTTTTTGAGTCGTGTTTTCTAGCATTTCTCCATGACCACAAAGGTTAGAAATATACTTTTTTTAAAAACAAACAAAACAAAATCCAACACCCCCCCCCCCAAATCCCCACCCCAAAGTTGAGACTTTCAATGCTCCAGGATCTGGAGCTTTAAGAAAAGAAGACCAAATATGGAGAGACTTGTGATGCAATCATGGGAGTTTGCAACACTGTCATCAGGATTGTGGCCTCATTGTGTGGGGTGGTATAAACACACTGGGAGACACAAATCCCTTGTCCAGAACTTAGAGAGCCATCTCTTGATCTGTTAAGTTCGCAAACTTGCTCTAGAAACATTGGGTTAGAGTCCAGTCTACTGGATTAGTCTCAGTTCTTGCAGTGCAAATCCATTTTGACCAATGGAATTACTCTTGGTTTATGTCAATGTAGATGGGATCAGCATCTGGGCCATTTTCTCTCTCTGTGTCCTTATCTGGCCTCCATTACCATAGTAACTGAGCACCTCACAACTTTAATGTATTTAACCTCACCCTTCCCCAGCAGGGATGTACTGTTATTCCCATTTTACTGATGAAAAAATGAGGGACCAAGAAACGAAGCAGCTTGCCTAAGGTAACACAGGAAGTCTCTGACAGAGCAGGGAATTGATCACCCATCCCCCGTCTCTAGTGCCCTAACCACTACACCAGGGATCGGCAACCTTTGGCACGCGGCCCATCAGGGTAATCCACTGGCAGGCCACGAGACATTTTGTTTACGTTGACCGTCTGCTGGCACAGCCCCCCACAGCTCCCAGTGGCCGCGGTTCGCCGTTCCCGGCCAATGGGAGGTGCGGGAAGCGGCGGCCAGCACGTCCCTGCGGCCCGTAGCTCCCATTGGCCAGGAACAGCGAACCGCAGCCACTGGGAGCTGCAGGAGGCCAGGCTTGTGGACCGTCAACATAAACAAAATGTCCTGTGGCCCGCCAGTGGATTACCCTGATGGGCCGCGTGCCAAAGGTTGCCGACCCCTGCACTACACCATACTTCAGACCTCACTCTGGAGAAATGAGAGCCCACAAAATATCACCAGGACAGTGGCCCTGTGGCAGGGGAACAGCATTGCAGCTGAGGAATGTGGTCTTAATGCCAATATCTCTGGCCACCTGCAGAATCTGGGGGTCCACAGGGTTTCTGGGTAGATCCGGTGCTTCATTCTAGCGTGAAGGGAAATGGAACCCCATGCCTTTGGCAGAAAGATTGGGGAGAATGTTACTCCTCCTTTGGAATTTCCTATCAAATGGGACAATCCAGCCTGATCCTAATACGCACACACAGTGTGGAAAGGAATTTCTTACCCAAGGCCCCTCACAGAGCATTTACCTTCTAAGGGAAAGCAAGATATTTATGGTCCTAGGGATAAATATCAGGGAGGGAGAGGAGTTATTTAAGTTAAGCACAAAACTGGACACAAGAACAAATGGCTATAAACTGGTCATTAGCATGTCAGAATATAGTCCCTTTATGATCATTGCAGTACGTCCTTGATTACTTAATAATAACCAGCCTGCAGTGGGCATGGTAAAGGAATAAACTAGCTAAATAAAGATCTTTTAGGGTTGATAATTTCCTGTTTCTGGGCAATGGAAATGTAATTTAGCCTTAGGAATGGAGGAAAAAAATAAAAAATAAAACCTCCCAAACCACTCACACTCTCAGTGTACACTGGCAACAACTTGTTTGATCAAGTTGCATTATACAGAGCCACATCTATATTTAGAAAAACATCACTCTTTATACTTCCCCCATGAATAATTTGCCCTCTCCTGCAACCCTTCCCTACAGGGGGGCCGTGCTAGGGATGATCTCATTCTGTCAATATCAAGGCATCAGTATCTCAGGGGAGAACGGATGCCTTTATAAATTGTTGTGTTGCCGAGGATTTGCAATGTGCTCCAAAAATATCATGCAGAACTACAAGAGTGTTGCGCTCAGAATCTAGCTACCGAGGCCTCCAGTGTATCTTATGCTTTGACATAAATTGTTGTCTCACTCCTGATTTGAATGGCATGTATAGTAGCACGCATTATACAGGGCTGAGTTTGCACATTGCCTAATAGAAGTAGTGATGCATCCCCGGGCATGCAGCCAGTGCAGTGATCCTGGCAGATCTCATAAGCTGCTTAGGGTTAGGATAGCTCAGGGCTTAAAGGGTCAGACCTGCAAGGAACACCGCTGGGAAATGCTGCACAAATGGGAGTTGGTGGCTCAGTAAGTGGCCCTCTGCTCTCTGTCACTGCTGAAGCAGTGTCTCAGCTTGGTGGTGCTTCTTTCGCAGGACATGCAGAACCGAGATCCTGACCGCTTGTCACCCTTGTCGGCTCTTGGCTTAATTTCAGTTTGGGTAATGCCATTCTACCACCAAACACACCTGCAACTTTAGATCTTCGACACTTCCAGTCCAGTCCTGTCCTGCTGCTGTGCACTGTGCTGTCCACAGATGGCTGGGCTGCAGGGGTGGGTGGGAGTGATCGTTATATAGAAGGGAAGTCTGTCATATGTTAGCCACGGTCATGCACTGGGGGCAGAGCCACACCAGACATGGGGAGCTAAGATGCAGTCTATTCTTATGGCCCCCCTGCCTTTGCATGGTGCAACATGCTCCCTTCCCTATGGTCAGCCAGCTCCCAAGGCTAGTGTGCAGGAAATGGGAGGGCCATGGCTCCACCCATCTCAATCTGTGGTGGGATGGTTTCCACCTCTGGGGACCCTCAGAGTGAGATGTCCTTGTGATCCCCTGAGGAACGTTATCTCTGGCCCTTGTGCAGCATACACACAGTAGAAGGAAGTTTCTTTCACCTTCTCCTACCCAATCTGTGTGCCTGTACAAAGGCCAAGGCCGGTCTAGCTCATGGTTAGCATGTAGCTTTGGGATACTTCAATAGCTAACATCTGTGCCCTTATCTGTACTATACAGATTCTTCCCCCAATCCTTTTATATCATAGGTGCTTATATGGCCTCCATTACGATAGTATCAGCACACACCAATCTTTATGTATTCATCCTCACAACACGCCTGTGAGGTAGGGAAATGCTATTATCCCCATTTTAAAGATGGGGAAGTGAGCCAGAGAGAGGGTAAGACTTAGCTCAACAAAGGAATTTAGGTGCCCAGAGAATCACTGAACCAACATAGAAATCCACAAAGCTTGGGTTAGGTGCCCTGGCTCCCTCTATGATGAAAGAGGAGAGATAGGTGCCTTGTGAGATCCACAAAAGCACCCCATGGAGAATCGCCTAATTTAGCCAATGGGAGATGCCAACAAGAGGTGGGGTGCTAAGCCCAGCCCCTCTTATGGAGATAGGTGCCAAAGTCTGAGCTGCAGGGAAGTGGCTCTCTCTGCTAGCGATCCATGAACAAGGGGAAGATAGGCGCTCCTCTGCCTACGTGCTGTCTGGGGGCCAGTCCTGTAGGTGAGCTCCGAGGCCACCTAACTCCACACAGAACAGCTGAGGAGGAGATGGATAAGCTCCCTTATAACCATTAGCCAAATGGCTAGGGGCATGTTTTAACCACCCCAGGGCATGTCATGGGCTACAGTGTGAGTCTCACTCTTTCTCTGGCCCAATTAATATTGATTTATTTTAAAGTGGAACAATGGCGAGCAGAGAAACTGAGAGAGCCGCACATCAGAGTAGTCTGTATCTCTGCGGCGAGAGTGGTTTCTTGAGAGGTGGCAGAACCTCGTTCAAGTCCTTTCTCCTCAGACAGGAAATCTGAACCTGCGGTGTCCCATGTCCCAGAGGAGTGCTCTAAATACTGAGCGAAAAGTTATAAGGGGAATTCCTCCTTGGCTGTTTTGTGTGGAGTTAGGCAGTCTCTGAGCACATTGTGACGTACATACCCCATGTTACACATTTTCACCACTGTTGTATGATTATGATAGGTTTTCTGCAAAGTATGCCTTGTGAGGTATCATTTGAAAAGTCATAATTTGATGGACCTCATTATCCAGTTTAAAGGTGTGTATCATCAATGGATATGAATTTATGGTATTTTGCTATGTGTTTGTTACTGAAACATGTTGTGAGTCTGGGAAACGCTCACAGACTAGAAATAACAAAGGGAATATAAACAAAAGACCTGCATGTCATCCCCGCAGATGACTCCAGCCTCATGTAGACAAAAGGTATGAGCAAGGAATTTGCAGTTAACCGGAGAGACACTACATATCTCACGTACACCACAGACTGAGTGCCTGCACCCCAGCGGGGGAAAGAGGGTATTCCTGAAAGCAAGGAGTATAAATAAGAGACAGTGATATCATGACACGGCCTGCCTCTTCCCCCATCCCTATACAGGGAAGCAAGGGCATCTGGAAAACAAAGAGACCTCCATTGAGACTCTGGGAGGCGCTGCACCTAACGGGAAAGAATGCCAATTAGCATGAACTAGTGTGAAGTTTTGGGTGAGAGAAATCCTCTTGCATTTCGAATTATTAGCCTGGTAAAGTTTAGGATTAAGACTGCAGTTTTGCTATTTTATTTCTTTTGTAACCAACTCTAATATTCTATGCCAAGGGTTGGCAACCTTTCAGAAGTGGTGTGCCTTGTCTTCATTTATTCACTCTAATTTAAGGTTTCGCGTGGCAGTAATACATTTTAACATTTTAGAAGGTCTCTCTCTATAAGTCTTTAATATATAACTAAAGGATTGTTGTATGTGTAACGATGCTGGTTCTGGCGAGACCCAACTGAGAGTGCCAGTTCAGGACAAATTGCTTCAAGCAGGGCAATTACAGCCCAAGGCTGGGGTTCTTCCACCTCTAAGACAAACCAAACCAGCCAGACAGAGGAGACTTTGGTTTTACCCCACTGGCTAACCACAAGTCACACAAGCAATCCCCTTAGACACTCCAGTTTCCCAGTCTCACCACCAGAGCCACTCGTTATGGGGACAACTGGTCATGAAAACCAATGCCCCAGTAAAAGAAAACAGGTTCTCCCGATCCCAATGGACCAAGCCCCCAGATCCAGGTCAATATACAACTCAGATCTTACCCACAAATCACGCTGTTGCCAATCCTTTAGAATCTAAAATCTAAAGGTTTATTCATAAAAGGAAAAAGGTATAGGTGAGAGCTAGAATTGGTTAAAAGGAATCAATTACATACAGCAATGGCAAAGTTCTTGGTTCAGGCTTGCAGCCGATGGAATAAGCTGCAGGTTAAAATTCAAGTCTCTGGATTACATCCACAGCATGGATGGGTCCTTCAGTCCTTTGTTCAGCGCTTCCATTTGTAGAAATGTTCCTCCAGAAGTAAGAAGCAGGAATGAAGACCAAATGGAGATGAGGCAGCTGCCTTTTATAGTTTCTTCCAGGTGTAAAGACACCTCTTTGTCCTTACTGTGGAAAATCACAGCAAAATGGAGTCTGGAGTCACATGGGCAAGTCTCTGCATAATTTGCTGAGTCACAGGAGTGTCTTCCTTCTCTCAATGGGTCCATTGTATCGCTGATGGCTCTTAATGGGCCATCCAGCAGGCCTGGCAGAGCTGATAGCTTGTCCGGGGTCCCAAAAGCCCAGCCCCAGTTTGAAATACAGACAGTATAAAGCCAATATTCATAACTTCAACTACAAAACTGATACATACATATAAATGACATAATCATAACCAGCCAAACATAACCTGGACTTAGACACCTCATTTGACCCCCTTTATACAAGATTTGGTGCCACTACAGGACCTTGGTTGTAACAATGATCTGTATGGTCGCAGTTATTGTCAATAACGGCACAGTATGTAAAGTAAATAAGGTTTTTAAAATGTTAAAGAAGCTTCACTTAAAATTAAATTAAAATGGAAAGCCCCCACAGACTGGTGGCCAGGACCCAGGTAGTGTGAGTGCCACTGAAAATCAGCTCGCGTGCCGCCTTTGGCACCCGTGCCATAGGTTGCCTACCTCTGTTCTATGCCAATACCACTTCATCTCTTAAAATCTATCTTTCTCTAGGTATTAAACTGATTTAATCTAAACCAGTGGGTTAGTCTAAAGTGCTCGGGAGATCTGCTCAGATTACAGAGGGCGGTGCATGCCCACTACCCTTTGAAAGAGGGTCAAGCTAATTAATGAGCTTGCATTGATCAAGAAGGTCTTGAGCAGAGTAAGATGCACATTTCTAGGGTGCAAGGCTGGGGCTGGAGGAATTGGCTGGGTTCTCCCCGTATGTAGTTCATGAGTGGCTTGGGAGTGCATTCACATAGCTTTGCTGGGTGTGCCTCTGCATGCTGGTGGCAGAGTGAACAGAGACTGCAGGGGTTTGCTGTTCACTAGCATAGCAGTGTAAGAGACAGCCTGGAAAGGAGATTTAAAGGAGGCACAGGGGCTCCACAGTCCAGATTTCACCCCAGGGCATGTCAGATCAGGCCCCACATGTGGCTTAGGCAAAGGAGAGCCTATGCTCCTCCAGTCGGTGGATCGTTCTGGAGCTTAGGCAGGAGATAGTCACAGGGCCAGTGCAAGGAAGATTCGCGCCCTAGGCAAAACGTCCTTGCACCAGCCCTGTGCGCCCCCTCCCCCCTGTTAACACTGCCACCCCAGCCTCCCCACCCACCCCGCGGGCTGTGGGCGCTGAGCGTGGAACCGGGAGGCAGGGGGGCAGCTCACCGCGGCTGCCTCCTGGCTCCCCGCAGCAGCTTAGCGGGGAGCCGGGAGATGGGGGGGGCGGGGCGGCTCACCGAGGCTGCCTCCTGGCTCTGGGAGGCAGGGGGGCGGCTCGCCGCAGTTGCCTCCTGGCTCCCCGCAGCAGCTGAGCGGGGAGCCGGGAGACAGGAGCCAGCACCCCCCCCAAATCCTGGCACCCTAGGTAACCGCCTAGGGTAGCCTAGTGCTAGCGCCGGCCCTGTATAGGCACCTGCCATGAGCATAATCAGAGGCAGAGGAGAAACTTAGGTGCCTAAGGAACTCAGACTGCACACATTTGGCACCAAGTGAATTTTGGCGGCAGCTGAGTGGGAGTTTGGTGGTACCTCATGATCTGTGAGGATCTGGACTGAAGTGACTTGCCCAGGGTCACACATGAAGTCTGTGGCAGAGCAGGGGATTGAACATAGTGCCCTAATCACTGAACCATCCTTCCTCTCCATGAATGCTGGGAAATCAGAGCGATGTTATGGTGTTGGCCACAAAGCCTTCTGCTTAGACCGTAACCTCTTTGGGACAGGGCCTGCCTTTTCCATATGTGTTGATACAGTATTTAGGATAAAGACACCACCCATTAGGCACAACCCTCATGATAGTGATTAATAATGAACAGGCAAACATGGACCCAAACTCCTCCTTCGGCTCACTCTATCTGTATGCTGTATACCCATCACAGAGCAGACGATAGTACCATTGGCTGTCTGTTAGGATCAGCACAGAAACACATCTTGAGATATGTCCTACGATATGAGGAGATATTCTGCACTGATTAATTAAAGCTTCCCTGGATTTCAACTATAACAATGTTGGAAATATTTCCATTCAATATAATACAAGGGATATTACTTTAAAATGGCACGTGGGACTGGGGCAAGGACAAAGAAGAGTGATTTCTGCAAGCTTATTAATAGTATCTAGTCATTAAATAGACTTCATTTTGTTATTTGAATTATTATTTCATACCTGCCAGTATCCAGTCTGCAAAACCCAGTCGAACGTAAAGTTGCATACATCTGCAATATATTTGCGAAACGTAGCATAAATGCACATTAATTTGTGCTTATTTGCACATATTTTTGTGTCTTTGCAAATGAGGCATCAGGCAGTGAAGGGGAGGGGAGGCAGAAAGAGAGAGACCCTTGCTTAACTTTTTCTTCCCCATTGCAACATTGGATTTCCCCCCTCCCCCCCATCTCCTCTCACAGCATTTTGTCATCTCCCAATTTCCCCTCACCAACCCAAACCTCTGAGAATCTGGAGAGAGAGCGGCCGGGTGGGATTCTTCACCCTCCTCAGGGGGAGGGGACATCTTCACCCAGGCCTGGGCATGGGGGAAGCTGTACAAGGAATGCCTGGGAGGAGCTGGTCCCCAGTGGCTCTTAGAAGAGTGTTCCATGCCCACCAGTGTGAAGCAGGGAAAGCAGGAAGTATGACTGTTTCCCTGTAGTAAAGACCTAAGTTGTCCATAAGTACACAAAGGAGCCCTGATTGGCTGCCCTTCTGTAGGAATCACAAAACCGTAGGGTTAGAAGGGACCACAAGGTTCATCTAGTCTACGCCCCTGCCGAGAAGCAGGAACCAGCAACATGGGGAAGAGCAACCAATCATGGGATTGTCCCCATACATTTTTTTGGTCCAAAATAGTTGTGGGGTTTAATGACTTAATGTCTGTAATGAAGTGGGAGATCATTAAAGGAGAAGCCCCATTTAAGTACAAAGTACTACTTTTTTTCTTTTGTTCTTCTCCTCTCTATTCTTGTTGCTCCTTCTCTCCACTCCCATTTCCCCATAAATTCACAGCAGATAGGGAAAACTGTCAGACTGGCAGATCTGTTCCTTGTCTCAGGGATCACCCAATAATGTGCGAGGCTCTTTTTGTAGAAAGTGGAACAATCTATGCCTTGTGGATCTCAGAATAAGGGGAAGGGACATAAGCAGGTTACTTACCTCTCTGGGGTTAGGTATGGCCCCTGTCTCCCTGCACCTGTTCCGTGCCTCAGTTTCCCTTGAGTGGTAGCATACATCTGAAGACTTCTCATTAGGAGCTAAACAATGTCCAACATAACCCAGCCCTTCACCCTTTTAGTGCAGGTGTCCACAACTAGCCCTTCACCCTTTCCAGACCACAGTTACCTCTCTAGGTCTGGGTACCCTTCATCTCTTGTTCAGATGGGTATTACCTCACACCGGAAGGTGGCACAACTGAGCTGTAGGGATTACTGTGCTTTACCTTCACCGTGAGCTCCAGGCCTGAACGGTGAAGAAGCTGGTCTCTCCTTTCTCAACTATTTGTTTTCATTCTTCCCCTCACCTAAGATCAGGGCTTCATAGCAGGGCTTGCCTGTGAGCTTGACTTTCAGGCCTCATTCGCCATCTCTTCCTCAGGAGGAGGTGGAGCCTGCTCTCCAGGTCTCTCCCAGTTCTGAGGAAACAGAGTTCATGCATCGTCGTCCCTTCCCCATCATTCCTTGTCACATAGCCCCTGGGACTGAAAGTCCCAGAATTCCTTTAAACAGGTAGTTAACAAGGAAACAGGTCAGATCTGCAGCTTGACACCTTCATAATAGGCCCAGCTCAGCCTGCGACAGAGTACAACATGTTAATAACAGTACTGTCAACCCCGAATGAGGAAAAAGGCCTCCAGAAATCTCGAGATTGGCTTTAAAAATCATGCGATTGAAAAGAAATAAATACTACATTTTATGTTCTCTTTGTTTGACTGCTGGGTTTTGAACTGTAGGGTACACTGAGATCACATTTTATAGCTTTTATGCACCACCATGAAGGCTAGAAACTTACTTTTATAAAATAAAAATTGAGATTGTCATATATTCACACGACTCTAGAAGCTGCAAGTTTAAATAGAACACCCAATTATGAGACCCGTGATCAAATCAAAAGCATTGGCAACATTGTGTTAGAGAGATCGCAACGGAGCTTTGCCCCATGAAGCAACCAATTAAGGTTAGGTTATCATATGTGTACATATTATTTACTTCATGGTATATGTCGGCTAGATTCCCTGTAGGCAGTAGTGTGGCTCTGAATAAAAGATATATATATGGAGAAGGCTGTTCAAAGAGGGTGGAAAGTTACAAGAACAGAATTTTAAAATGCTAGCCTTAGAAGTACTGTATCATGGAAGTCTATAACGTAATTGATTTTTAAGGTCAGAAGGGCCATTATGATTATCTAGTCTGCTACTCCATGTAATTCCTGTATCAAGTTACAACTGGTAGTTGAGCTATGGCATATTTCTTAAAAAGCTATCCAAGCTAGTTTTAAAGACTTGTGGTGGATACTTCATCACTTCATCGCAAGGAAATTTGTTTTCATGCTTAATTCCTTCAGTGTTAAATTCAACTTTATTACCAGCATAAAGTTGTCTAGCTTCAGCTTCCAGCCACTGAATCTTATTATTTCTTTGCTGTCAGAAATCTTCTCCCCATGTAGGGACTTATTGACAGTAATTAAGTAACCTCTTAACTTTCTTTTTGGCAAAGCTAAATAGATTGAGTTTCTGAAATCTTTCACTGGGAGACAGGTTTTCCAGGCCTCAAGTCAGTCTTGTAGCTGTTTTCTAAACCCTTTTGAATTGTTCGCCATCATTTTTGAAGTGTTGACACGAGAACTAGAACCAGCATATCAGAAGCGGTTACACTGATGCTGACTATGAATCGTTTACCATTCCTTTAGAGGTATCAAGCTGAATGTAAATTGGAAATACTGATATTTTGCAAAGTTACTTGTTTCACTTTGACGTTACAGTGTTGCAAACACTGGAGTACCTATCACCAGTCAAGTATCCATGGATATGTTCAAGAGGTCAAGGGCCAGTGAATATGTAATATGTCGAGCAATTACACAGATACAGTGTCAACAATACCCTTTCAAAAATGTCTCAGTAGCTGTGGCTGATTACAAAGTTCTGTGTGCAATAGAATTTGTTATATGGATTTATGGTTGGGAATTTATGCTCTAGGTCTCCTGTGAGGTTCACAATCCATTAAACTCAAGTTAAATAATAATTGGTAAGACATTGTAATGAACTATTGTAATGGGTAATGTGTATATGTCACTCCTGCCTTCTACTGCATGGAATCAGAAATGCCAAGCTTGTGTTATAGACCCTGTATGGTTACTATACCGTTAATTGCCAGAGATTGTCCCTTAGAAGTCTCTACTGATATTTATTTGTTAATCGTAGCCTTTTAACTGATCCAGAAGCTTTAAGATATGTCCCTTGGTACATTTTACAGCGCCTCTGTGCGGCAAGTAGGAAATGCTGGTGGCTAGGGAAAGACAACGCTGCCACTGAGCATGCACAATAGAGAAGACATGCTGAAATTGTTTTCCAAAACAGCCTAAAGTTTGCCCTGCTGCAAAGCTCTGAGAATGGGAGATTGAGTCACTAGTAAAATTGCCAGCTGCTTGAGGTGAGGAATACTATTTTGATAGCAGATGACATCTACAGGAGGAGAGGGAAACAGTTGTGTAATTCTGAAGCAGCTGGTTGCCGTGAACATGGAAGAAGCTTTGAGCAGCAGACAACCAAGAATAAGGATTATTATCTCAGCTAAAGCATTAGTAAAGCTGAGGAGACATAAGAACCTAGTCACGTGCTAATCTGGGAATCTGGAGATTCCTTGCTTTGGTACAGACTTCTTGTGTGACCTTCAGTAAATCATTTAATCGCTCCGTGCCTCAGCTTCCCACCTGTAAAATGGGGATAATAGGATTTCCCTGCCTCAAGATCACAAAAGGTGGCTGCTTCTACAGATTTTTTTCCATCATCTTCACTGAGCTTAATGACAGTATTAGGATAGGTCTGCACTGCCCCAGAGTTCCAAACACAGGGGTGTGAATAGCAGTGTACACCAACTTGCATCTCTGTAACTCCCCTCTGTGGACACTGCAGGCACAAACTAAAACATTCCTTGTTCGTGCTCTTTGTCCTGTGCACCATCTTTGATTTTCAGCTCTTTTCTCATTTTGTTTCTGAGTCATCTACTTTTACTAGCCATGGAGTATGCTGACATATTCTGCTGCTTATGTTCTCTTGACTGAGAAGAATGCAAGAGTCACCAACAAAGTCTTAGTTCCTCAAATTATCTGTCTTCTGAGATCCAGGTTGTTGCTGATGTTCCTCCACCCCCATTTAGACTTTGTCTAGTGATTCAGTCTACTACAACCAGGAACGGGAAGATGAACCCAATGTACATTTATGTTATACGCAAAAACAACATTAGAAGAACACTAAGGCCGCAAAACCAAGCACTCAAAATTAGGATGTGCCAGTATTAAGGTGACCTGAATTCAGCCCCCTTGTGTGTCTGCATGATAAGACAGTCTTTAATTTAGGGTGACCAGATGTCCCGATTTTATAGGGACAGTCCCGATTTTTGGGTCTTTTTCTTATGTAGGCTCCTATTAACCCCCACCCAGTGTCCCGATTTTTCACATTTGCTGTCTGGTCACCCTACTTTAATTACATAATCACATACTATTTTTTCCACGGAACCCCCACCTCAGTCAGTGCACAGGGTGGACAGCTAGTCAATATTATTTTTACCCTCATGGTCCTTATTTACAGAAGTCTATTAATACCCATATTGTCATCAGCAGGGTTGGAACTATTAGGTCCCCCACACAGACCTCTGCCGCTGGAGCTAGCTGCTCTAGAAAGGAGCATCAAGATGACACGTTGTCTTTATTTGGCTGATCTTTAGTTCTGTGATTGGGTAGTTTTCTTAACCTACATGTATGGCTGTGTCTAAGGGCTAGTCTACACTTGGAACACTATAGTGGTGCAGCAGGATTCTTCCGATGACCTAGTGTAACCCTCACAACTCCAGAGGGTGGTATTCCGTCCCATCTAGTGGCACCAAGACCACTTAGAGAGAGATATAAAATGAGTCTGCTTTACAGCCTTAGCTAACAGCCAGTTGGTTTTTAGCTCATGCGGTAGAGGCTCATGCAATCAGCTCCAGAGGTCCCAGGTTCGATCCCGCCCACCGATGACCGGGGTTTGTCGGTGTTACACTAGCACTGTCTAGACTGGGGGTTAGGTTGCTTAGCTATGTTGCTTAGGTTGTTATCTTCTGTGTAGACCAGCACTCATGGGGAATTGGACACTTTGCCAGAGGGTCACACAAATATATGCTGCCGCAGAAGAAAAGGTGAGACCCAGAAATCTTGTGGTCCATTCCAGACTCTGGATAAGAGTGTGCTTCAAGGGATTGATCCAAAGACAGCTGAAATCAATAGGAGACTTTCAGTTAATTTCAGTAAGGTCTGAGATTGGGATTTTAATGCTGAATGCCCTGGATTCAAACACCGCTGATGGCCCATGATCCTGTACATGTACAGCTTCAGACGTTGTGTATGGGGAAGAACCCTTCCTTGACATACCTTTAAACCACCCTCAGGGGAAACCCTACTTCAAGACGGCCACGTTTGCCACTGGGGTAAGTGGTGCAACTCTACTGAATTTATTGTAAAGCTGGTGGAACTTAATCTGTAATTTTATGGGTTCACCCATCACTAGCTATCTTGTACTAAATCTTTACTTTGTGCGCCCCTGATAGCTTTTAGCTGCACTTCACTCATGCCTGCATTAACATAAAACTGTCAGAGAATATAGCAGGAAAGGGAGGGAAGTAAGCACCAAAATCAGTGGGTTTTTTTTTCCTTTTTATCTGTGCTATCTCCTCCTCGGCATTATTTACCAGCTGCATCGCACTGAGCTGGGCCTTTAGCTGCCTACACACCTCCTGTGCACCATCTTTGATTTTCAGCTCTTTTCTCATTTTGTTTCTGAGTCATCTACTTTTACTAGCCATGGAGTATGCTGACATATTCTGCTGCTTATGTTCTCTTGACTGAGAAGAATGCAAGAGTCACCAACAAAGTCTTAGTTCCTCAAATTATCTGTCTTCTGAGATCCAGGTTGTTGCTGATGTTCCTCCACCCCCATTTAGACTTTGTCTAGTGATTCAGTCTACTACAACCAGGAACGGGAAGATGAACCCAATGTACATTTATGTTATACGCAAAAACAACATTAGAAGAACACTAAGGCCGCAAAACCAAGCACTCAAAATTAGGATGTGCCAGTATTAAGGTGACCTGAATTCAGCCCCCTTGTATGTCTGCATGATAAGACAGTCTTTAATTTAGGGTGACCAGATGTCCCGATTTTATAGGGACAGTCCCGATTTTTGGGTCTTTTTCTTATGTAGGCTCCTATTAACCCCCACCCAGTGTCCCGATTTTTCACATTTGCTGTCTGGTCACCCTACTTTAATTACATAATCACATACTATTTTTTCCACGGAACCCCCACCTCAGTCAGTGCACAGGGTGGACAGCTAGTCAATATTATTTTTACCCTCATGGTCCTTATTTACAGAAGTCTATTAATACCCATATTGTCATCAGCAGGGTTGGAACTATTAGGTCCCCCACACAGACCTCTGCCGCTGGAGCTAGCTGCTCTAGAAAGGAGCATCAAGATGACACGTTGTCTTTATTTGGCTGATCTTTAGTTCTGTGATTGGGTAGTTTTCTTAACCTACATGTATGGCTGTGTCTAAGGGCTAGTCTACACTTGGAACACTATAGTGGTGCAGCAGGATTCTTCCGATGACCTAGTGTAACCCTCACAACTCCAGGGGGTGGTATTCCGTCCCATCTAGTGGCACCAAGACCACTTAGAGAGAGATATAAAAATGAGTCTGCTTTACAGCCTTAGCTAACAGCCAGTTGGTTTTTAGCTCATGCGGTAGAGGCTCATGCAATCAGCTCCAGAGGGCCCAGGTTCGATCCCGCCCACCGATGACCGGGGTTTGTCGGTGTTACACTAGCACTGTCTAGACTGGGGGTTAGGTTGCTTAGCTATGTTGCTTAGGTTGTTATCTTCTGTGTAGACCAGCACTCATGGGGAATTGGACACTTTGCCAGAGGGTCACACAAATATATGCTGCCGCAGAAGAAAAGGTGAGACCCAGAAATCTTGTGGTCCATTCCAGACTCTGGATAAGAGTGTGCTTCAAGGGATTGATCCAAAGACAGCTGAAATCAATAGGAGACTTTCAGTTAATTTCAGTAAGGTCTGAGATTGGGATTTTAATGCTGTATGCCCTGGATTCAAACACCGCTGATGGCCCATGATCCTGTACATGTACAGCTTCAGACGTTGTGTATGGGGAAGAACCCCTCCTTGACATATCTTTAAACCACCCTCAGGGGAAACCCTACTTCGAGACGGCCACGTTTGCCACTGGGGTAAGTGGTGCAACTCTACTGAATTTATTGTAAAGCTGGTGGAACTTAATCTGTAATTTTATGGGTTCACCCATCACTAGCTATCTTGTACTAAATCTTTACTTTGTGCGCCCCTGATAGCTTTTAGCTGCACTTCACTCATGCCTGCATTAACATAAAACTGTCAGAGAATATAGCAGGAAAGGGAGGGAAGTAAGCACCAAAATCAGTGGGGTTTTTTTTCCTTTTTATCTGTGCTATCTCCTCCTCGGCATTATTTACCAGCTGCATCGCACTGAGCTGGGCCTTTAGCTGCCTACACACCTCCTGCGAGTGCTTCATGTTTTTGTAATTAAAACAAGAAGAAATGAGTCTTTGTTACTGAACGTTTGAGACAGACCTGTGTTTTAGTTGCCCAGGGGCCCAGTGCCGACTGTGGACAGGCTTAGGAAAAAAGAAAAGGTACATTTTTCTGCAGAAGATCAGTCTGTAGCTAAATAGTTCCAGAAACAAGTCTATTCTTTAAGCACATCCCTTGAGACAGAGCATGGAGTTAGTTGGCCCCTGGCGATTCCCTCTAAATATTCACAGCTCTAGAGCTAGTGATTAAAAAAAATCTAAACACACCTTTCCAACTTTAACACAGACAGCATTACCTAGAGAGCACTCGGTAGGTCTCCGGGCACCTAGGGCTGGGGTCCCATCAGATGAGCAAGGTTGAGACCAGTCATTACTTGATTGGGAGCCCCCTCCCTCAGATGCTGCAGAGGTTGTGCTGCTGAATGCCTGGCATTCTGCATCAGAGGGGTTGGTTATGCCATTTCGGCGCTGTGCTGCAATGAGGCAGCGCATGGCTGCACCACCCCAGCGGGAACGCTGTGGAGGAGACTGCCTCTGGGAGCTTCCTAGAATGCCAGGGGAGCGCAAACACTGCTGCTAACCCCTTCCATAGGGCGGGCAGTACAGCTAGCCACAGGGATAGGGAGCAGAGCCACAGTTCTCCCTACTCTCTGCTCATGCAGCCATGCGGGAGCAATCTCTTCATTGCTTTAAGTCCAGGGTCTGCATTTCTGCCCAGCCCAGGTGGCATAAATGTGAAGGAGGCTCCTCCAGCACTGTTCTCTGGCACAGCCATGCAAGGGGCAGGCGGGATCTGGTTCCAGGTCAGCATAAACGTGGTGCCAGAGATGCTGCGATGGGGTGTAGAAATAAGGCTTTGAAGACATGAGCTTGTTATAGTCCCCTGGCATTTTCTGCAAGAGCGGGAGTGTTCGCGCCGGTGGTCCTGGCCAAATTCCTGCGTGGGTACATCCTGCTAATATGCAATTGCTCCTGCAGCTTTGATAGGGCGTGGTATTCTGATTCCAGCTGTGTTAGGTACTTGCATGGCCCCTGATGCCATCTGGGTGCTCCAACACTATTTAGTGTATTTATCCTCACAACACCCCTTTGAGGTAGGGCAGTGCTATTATCCTCCTGGGACAGATGGGTACCCAGGAACAGAAAGATTAAGGGCCAGATTTTTAAAGGTATGTAGGTGCCTAAAAACCTGGCCCTAAGTATCTTGTGCAAGATCACACAGGGAGCCTGTGATAGATAGTTGAATCCAGGTTTGCTGAGTCCCTGGGCATGGAGACTGGAGACTGTGCCTGTAAGGGCTGAGCTTCCCAGACAGTCTGAGTGGGGCGTTGGTCACTGAATGCCACACTCAGGTATTGCCCTAGTGTCTGGATCATCTTTCCTTTCTGATGCTCTTCCTAAACTGTTGCACTGGGTTGATCTGTACTGTAAAACAGCTGCTGCATTTCGCCTCTGAGAAGGTTATATATCAGTGGAGTCTGTGTGTGTGAGGCACTCATTAAGGCAACTACCAAAGTACCTTGCAGAATGGATGCCTGGAAGACTAAACCTTGTGTAAACAGGACAATAGCTTTGGGTGTTTTTTGAGGGCTTGATTAAGTCACTTCTGCTGCAAATCTTTATGCAAACATATTTGCATGATTTGCTACCTGCAGACATCCTTGCAAACAAAAAATTGCTCGTTGGAACACTGGAAAATAGATATAAAGGGTGACTGCCGCAATTGAAGTGAATTCTCAGGATTATCTGGAAGAGGAACTGTTTGTTTTTGTCACCTTTGAAATCAAGATTTGAAACAATACCAAAACAATAAAACAAAACCAAAGACAATATAAACTTTGGGCCTTATCCAAAACTCACTGAGGTCAGTGGAAAGTTTCCCACTGAAGTCAGTGGACTTTGGATCGGGCCCGTTCTGCTTCGTTAAAAGGAAAGCTTAAACAAACATGTTTGCTCTTCCTGCTTAATAATACTCACACTTTTTGTTTTTGCTGTTTCCTTTTTTTATCTACCATATTTTATTATTTAAAATAAATTCCCACTTTGCTCAACTTAACGCACCCTCGTATTTTTCTTCATTGACCAAAAAAAAAAAAAAAGGCAAGCCTGAGTACCGAACAAGATCAGTTCCTTCAAAGTGATGCTGTGGCAGACACCCAGGGAATAGATAACGACTATCATGTTGTACAAGCATGACTCTTTTTTGACCGTCACTAAGGGACGCACAGATACAGTACAATGTCAGCATTTATTGTTGGTTATTTAGACGGTACTCAACAGTCCTCTGTGCTATAAGAAATGGAATTTTCAGGAGAATGAAGGATGGGTAGTCTGGACACATATACTAGCTGCATTAGAAAGGAGTATCGACAGGACATGTCTTTATTCTGCTGATCTTTAGTTCTGTGACTGGGTTGTTTTCTTACCCTACATGTATGGCTGTGTCTAAGGGCTAGTCTACACCTGAAACACTGCAGTGATGCAACAAACTACTTCTGTTGACCTAGTGCTGTCCAGACTGGTGGGTAGGTGCCATAACTGTTGTTTACGGGGTGTGGATTTTTCACACCTCTAAGCAAAGTGGCTGGGTTCACTTACCTTTTGAGTGTAGACCTTTCTTAAGAGGAGGGGTAAAAGGTTAGGTAGGGATTAAAAATATAATTTTCTAATAAATTATATAATGAAAACTTTTCACGGTCAGAGTAAATGGAATCCACAGTTATTTCCAGTGTTTTTTTGGTGATCATCTGTTTTAAGACGCTCATTACCATCAAGATAAACTTGTCAGCTAGCTACACTAGTGGTATTATAATCCACTTCTGGAGTTTAGTAACTGCTGCGCCCAATGCCATTTGCTCAGAATGATTGTATACATTCGAGACAAGAAGCCACTCTGACTTTGAGCATAAATACAAGAGCAAGCTTAATAAAACAGATGAATTACATTGCAGTGTAAATTAGACTAGCATTAGTTAATTAGATGCATTAGTTCTAATGCAATCCAGCACTGCATGTAATGAAATGGTAGCCAGTGTGATTAGGTTTACCACTTGGAAAATAATAGGTGTTAATCACACTGAACTATCAGTTCATTTTTCTTAACCAGTATTTGCTGTCCCCTTTCTCTCACCTCTGATGGGACAATTGATTTGTTCACTGATGAGTTCTTGTTTGTGCATAGCCATGGGTAAGGGTCTGGGAGTGTATAGGAGCATAATTCCATATATGTAAGGACGGAAAGCTCTGACTTGAGGATGGGTGGGTGGGGGAGCATGGATTGGTTCAAAATGCAGCTCACCTTGGGCCTCACCTAACTCACATTAAATCCAGTAGAAAGGCTTTGATTGACTTCAATAGGTCTTAGGTTGGGCTCCTACTGAGCAGGAAAGCCCTCGCAGAAGTGACCCTCACTATCCCAAGGGATGCCTCACCCTCTGCAGTCATGAATGTCCAGGACAGTTACCTTCCCCTGGAATAACGGAATTGGCAAGCGACAAGCCTCATAATAGTGGGTGCTGGAAACAGGTTTCTTGCCACTTGGCCTATGACTGTAGAAGTCAATCCTGGAACCGTCTTCAAACTGGGGACAAGAAAGAGGGGAAAGTTAAATCTGTGTTTCTTGCGGCATTTATAAGGAGCTCAGATATTATATTGATGCGAATATAACAAATACAGTGATAGATGAGATTAGACAAGAATTTGGAGGAAAGTCATATTTTTTGTTTTGGTTTTCACCAAAACGCTTAGTAGTGAGTGGATGTCTAACATAGTGAATGCCAGTGAAAATGAGGTAGGATCACAGGCTAACATAGGGAAAGAACAAGTTTAAAATTACTTAGACAAGTTAGATGTCTTCATGTAATCTGAAATACATCCTAGAATGCTCAAGGAGCTGACTGAGGAGGTATCTGAGCCAATAGTGATTATCTTTGAAAATGCATGGGAGATGGGAGAGATTCCAGAGGACTGGAAAAGAGCAAATATAGTGCCAATCTATAAAAAGGAAAATAAGGACAACCCAGGGAATTACAGAGCAGTCAGTTTAACTTCAGTTCCCGAAAACAGAAAAGAGCAAATAATTAAGCAATCAATTTGCAAACACCTAGAAGATCATAAGGTGATAAGTAACAGCATGGATTTGTCAAGAACAATTCATGTCAAACCAAACTAATAATTTTATTTCACAGGGTAACAAGCCTTCTGGATGCATGAGGAAGCGGTAGATGTGGTATAGCTTGACTTTAGTATGGCTTTTGACACTGCGTCACATGACCTTCTCATAAACCAACTAGGGAAATGCGACCTAGATGGAGCTACTACGTGGTGGCTGAATAACTAGTTGGAAAACCAATGCCAGAGAGTAGTTATCAGTGGTTCAGGCAAACTGGAAGGCCATATCGAGTCGGGTCCCTCAGGGATCCGTTCTAGGTCTGGTTCTGTTCAATATCTTCATCAATTATTTAGATAATAGCATAGAGAGTACATCCAGCGAAGCGGACTGTAGGCCACGAAAGCTTATGCTGAAATAAATTTGTTAGTCTCTAAGGTGCCACAAGAATTCCTTTCTTATTTTCTTTTTGCTGACACAGACTAACACAGCTACTACACTGAAACTTATAAAGTAGTGGATGATACCAAGCTGGGAGGGGTTGCAAGTGCTTTGCAGGATAGGATTAAAATTCAAAATGATCTGGACAAACTGGAGAAATGGTCTGAAGTCAACAGGATAAGGACAAATGCAAAGCACCCCACTTAGGAAGGAACGATCAGTTGCACGCATACAAAATGGGAAATGACTGCCTAGGAAGGAGTACTGCAGAAAGGGATCTGGGGGTCATAGTGGATCACAAGCTAAATATGAGTGAACAGTGTAACATTGTTGCAAAAAAAGAAAACATTATTCTGGGATGTGTTAGCAGGAGTGTTGTAAGCAAAACACAAGAAGTAATTCTTTCCCGCTTTACGCTGATTAGGCCTCGACTGGAGTATTGGGTCTAGTTCTGGGAAGACTGAGAGGGGACATGATGATAGTTTTCAAGCACATAAAAGTTTGTTACAAGGAGGAGGGAGAAAAATTTGTAACCTCTGAGGATAGGACAAGAAGCAATGAGCTTAAATTGCAGCAAAGAAGGTTTAGGTTGGACATTGGGAAAAACTTCATAATTGTCAGGGTGGTTAAGCACTGGAATAAATTGCCTAGGGAGGTTGTGGAATCCTCATCACTGGAGATTTTGAAGAGCAGGTTAGACAAACACCTGTCAGGGATGGTCTAGAAAATTTTCAGTCCTGCCATGAGTGCAGGAGACAAGACTAGATCATCTCTCAAGGTTTCTTCGAGTCCTATGATTCTATAAGGTCCTGTTAACATATAATTTACAATTAACTCTCTCCACCCCATCTCTCTCTCTCTCTCTCTCTCTCTCTCTCTCTCTCTCTCACACACACACACACACACACACACACACACCCACACCAAACATGGGAATTACACAGGATAACCAAATGAATCCTGAGTTTGAATTATCTTCTCACTGCAGCTAGGTCATACTCCTTGATTAAAATAATGTGTAGGAAATCAAATTTTCTCTGGCTGTTTCCTGCTTTTTAAAATGAGCAGCCTTTAACCTGTTTCAGTTCTTTGCTTTCATGTTTTCAACATGGCTTCATTATTTTGGATTTAAATAAAAATAAACAAGGAAAAACCGGGGGTGAGGGAGCTGCAATTTACATGTCTGTTTATTTGACTTTGAAAATGTTCAGTTTCCCACTAAACAGTCTGAAGTTTTATTCAAGAGAAGAAACACAAAGTTTCTTAGCAAAAGATTTAAAACATATGCTGTGTGCCTTGTATTGTAATTGCTTGCAGCAACTTTTATTTGTTATATCATACCAAAAAGCCTATCTGGTGCATCTCACCTTCAAGATCAAAAGACAATGCAAAGTCAGAGGAGAATTCTGGGTAAAGGACTAAGTTGCTGACAAAGGCCAAAGTTTAAATAAAACATGTTCAGTGGAGTTGAATCAATACTTTATTTGTTAAGGAGAAGTAAAAGTACAAAAAAGCTTGTACAACTAGGCATAAAAAAGTGAGAAATCAATTCTACTTAATTCAAAATGCTTGAAGAGTCACCTATGCCATTATGTATGAATAATTCAGGAACATGAATTTATTGCAGACACATATTGTTTGGTTTGGATTTAGTTTTGCCCCTCGTTTGACCTGAATCCTGTAAAGAATGATATTCAACTAATTGAAATAACATTTTGCAAGTAAGAGAATGCCTTAGGGATATTTGAAGACTAATCCTGAAATAGAATTTGGAAGATGAAATGTCTGAAAGTTTATATAAATAGTGTTATTTTACTGTGTGTTATCTATGGTACATGAGGGTCTTCACATCCAGGGTGCATTCTCCTCTTGAGACTAAATAAAAATCTTTTCTCCCCTCCACCTCCATAATAATGAGTGTTAATCATGTTTAGCAAAAGTTTTGTCTTTTTCCCCCCTGCATCTTCTATTCATAGGAGGATATTTTATAAGACCTTATTGAGATTAAGTGATATCAACTATAGTAATGCATGATGCCATCAGGTAGAACCAACAGAATCATGTTTTTCACATTCTAAGATATTGCACAACCACAGTGCGCCACAAAATTGGCAGATTTTATGTGTCTTCACACATGTGTATTTTAGCCTTTAAATATATGCACAACCTATGTAATCAAGATGTGCATTATGATTATTATTTATTTGTAATACAGTAGCACCTCGAGGTTCCAAAACAGATCAAGCCCTGTTCTGCTAGGCAAGGTACTAGCACATAGTTAGAGACAGTCTCTGCCCCCAAAGAGTTTACAATGTAAGTAGACAAGAAAAGATGGGAGGCCACGGAAAATACTGGGGAGAGGGGTGTGTCCTAAATCCTGCCTCTCGCTGCTTGGGATTCTCAGCTACAAACCCTCTCTTGAGGTTAGGTGCCTATGCCATTTTTGCAAGAAGCCAGGAGAAGAAGCCCTCCCTACTTTGTTTTTTAGCCCAGTGGCTAAGTAACTCATCTAGGATGTGGGAGACCCCTGGTTCAAGTGCCCCCTCCACCTGAGGGGGAAGAAGGGAGTTGAACTGGGATCTACCACCTCTGAGGTACAAACCCTAATCACTAGAACCAAGGCTAAGAGATATTCTATTGAGGGTGCTCTCAGTTTCCCCTCTTGAAGCTGTTCTATTGTGAATAAATAATTCAAAAAAGACACTGCGGTGGGATCCTGGGTCTTCCAATTCCCAGGTGAGTGCTTGAACCACCTGGCTACACCAGCCTGAGTTCTCTCTCTTTCTAGCCTAATTATTCCTTTGTTATTTATTCACAGTAGAGCAGCTTCAACAGACCAGAGCCTGCTTACCAGAGCAGGCCCCACAGGTAATTTAGGAAAAGGAGCGCTTATCTTTTTCTGGCTCATGCATTGCAGTGGGGTTAGGAATCCGGCCACCTGGCCTGAGGCTGCCCTGTGCATGCTCAGAAGCAGGAACACAGACATCTAGGGGACTTTTACTGCAAAGATGTAGCCACCAAATGAGTTTAGGCACTTACAGGTTCACAGGCAGGGAGTTTGTGAATCCCAGTGAGGCCTGTTTCTGAGATTTAGACACCTAATTTAGCAGTTAGGTGCCTAAATCCCTTTATGCATCAAGCTCCTGTTCATGACTGGGGAAGAAAGAGGCTGTTGTACTTTTCCTTCATGTTTAGCTTTTCCACTGGTGCCGTTGAGAGCTCTGGCTGTGTAGAGAAAGTGCAACACAGAACTATCGAGCGTTCAGATCTGCTGAACGGCCGTATTCATCTCCAGTCATTATTATGCCATAGAGAGCTCAAACAAGATCAGAACTAGAGTTTTCACATGAACTTTGCAGCTATGATTGCAGACAGGAAAGTTCACAATTGATGTAGTAGGAAAAGTCAGCAACAACTTAAAATAAAAAAAATATAAGCTTCAGTGAGCATAAGATAAGTGGCCTGTAAATAAAATTGTAATTATACCAAACGCTTTTTATTGAGCCATACATCATTATCCTCTGGTTAAATTATTCAGTGATTCATAGTCCAAAGTAATGTGTGTAGCTTATAATTTATGAGGCAATTCCTGAAAAGCATTGTCTTCCTTTTATACCTGGTGGGAAGCCCTGGCTAAATGAAACGTCCGGTTTAGGACATGCCGGCAATGAACATCTGAGTTTTGTTAATCAAATATAATGCAGAGTAACAGGCCCATGAGACACGTGGGGAGACCAGTTGTCACTGCTGGTGTGCATCAGAGTCATTAAAGTCACCTTGTCCTGGGTGGATTTTATAACGTCGGCAGAACACCCAGTGATTGAACTGCTGAACAGAACCAGTTTAAGCACAAACAGTTCAGTGCAATTCAATACCAATTCATCTCGACAACCACTGCAGGTTCCCCCCACATCCACACTCCTGCCACTCTACACTGTTTCAGTTGCAGTACCCATATATACCCAATACCTAATTCCTAGAAGCATTGTATTCTGGGAAATTCTAAGAGGCACTTTGATAGGAGAACTATCTGGATCACTTCACTCTGAACCGTATTACTGCTGTTCATACAGATACAAAACCAGTTCAGGGTGAAATGGATCAGACTGAACTGGTTCTTAGACCTGCTGGGGAAAAAAATCTAATCAGAACTAGGTTTGGAACACCTGTAAACCAGTGGGGGCATTTTTGCATGCAGATCATAGAATCATAAAATATCAGGGTTGGAAGGGACCTTAAGAGGTCATCTAGTCCAACCCCCTGCTCAAAGCAGGACCAATCCCCAATTTTTGCCCCAGATCCCTAAATGGCCCCCTCAAGGATTGAACTCACAACCCTGGGTTTAGCAGGCCAATGCTCAAACCACTGAGCTAGCCCTCCCCAGATGTGCCAGCAGTACAGACAACGCTTTGCACCTCAAAGCTGCACGTGTTTGCACAGTGACCTGCAGGCTGCCTAAATGTGCTGCCCTCTAGAGCAAGAGTGATTAGAGGCTACAGGTGGGCTGAAGTAGTTAAACGCTAAGGTCTGATCCACATTCCATTCAGGTAAAGGGAAAGACTGCCATTGCTATTAGTGGGCTTTGCTTTTGGCCCTAGGCCACATCCTCCATAATGAGCGGAAGTACATTTTCACACCTTGTGTGTACGTGGTCCTCTGTGTCCAGATGTGGAGAGGGGAAATGGGGTGGGGGTGACTGGAGGATGAGTCAGTCCGAGGAGCTAGGATTAAGCACAGTCCTGGACAAAGGAGGTGCTTAGCTATACATTTTTCTCTTAGTCCTCTCTGGTGCCTGGGTACCAGCACTCTCCTGAATGCATGAATGGGGGTTTCCTTATGCTGCAGCTCATTGGTTTTACTTTGCACTTTCACAAGCAACACCCTGCACCTCCGTTGTGCAGGATCAAGCCTGGGAAGGGAAGCTAGTGCACTCTACTGCCATGGCTCAAAACCAGAGGCCCCCGACGTCAGCAGATGAACTGTTGGTTTTGTATGTTGTTGGGTTTTTCACGTGACATTCTCTGGATCCGTTTTTGTTTCTTGCTTTAAGAAAACAATATAAATGGCATTATAACCGTGTCAGTGGAGGAAAGTTACTAGAAATGTAAATAAAAGTAAAGCTTTAATCAGGTTTGAAATCCAATAACTCCAATGCGAAGCAGATATTTTGGGCTTATCTACTCAGGGACATCCAGGAAAGTTAATCCAAATTAACGAAAGGTGTAGATCAGTTCAAGCCTTGTATGAACACCCTCATTCAGAATTTAAATGGCCTTAATTTAGTTTTGCTTACTTCACTTGGAAAACTCACATTGGGATTCAATGTGGTTTAACTAATCCACTCCAAATTCGCACCTTTAGTTAATTTGGATTAATTTTACTGGATGCCCCCATATAGACAAGCCCTTTATTCATTCAGCTGCACAACCATTGGATGTTAGAGGTCTTACCTTAGCCACCAGCGGGCCCTGATACTCATACAATAAAGCATGTGTGGTTTGTGCACACTGCTAGCTAAATAAAAAATAAATGAATAAAAAATGACTATCAACTTGTAGACAGAGGATCAGCCCGGTTCCCCGGCTGGGCCCAGTTTCCTCTGCGGAGGAGATAGTTATGGCTCCCTGGTTCTTCTTTAGAGACGCACCAAGGCTTAGCTAAATTACTGGTGATGCCACCGAAAGGGTTGTTGCCAGCACACATTATTGCTATGAGGCACCTAATCCCATATGCTTCCTGTGCCAGGGGCTGTGGAGCATGAAGTGTACTTTGGAGCTAGTTACAACAGCTCTGTGCCTGTTGGGGACTCCAAGGTGGAGTCCCCACCTATGAATATGTGGTGATTTTCAAGGCACGTTGCACTGTTGTAATGCTGTCAGACCCCAGTCATCAGCGGGCAGGATCAAATCTGGGACCACTGTAGCTTAGCGTATGAACCTCCACTAGATGAGCTAAATGTCACCTGGCTCCCTCCCTCACAGGGCACCACTTGGCCCTACAGATTTATAGTGTGGGCACATGTAACTAGTGATATACACTCCTACTTCCCAGAACCCCCTGCAGTATTCTCCCTGTAATTATTATAGTTCTACAATATCTATCGGGAACTGATAGAGTGCAAGATGTGCTGTGTCTCAAAGACAAGCGCTAAAGGAGCCTCAGCTGCTGGGCCCTCTACATGCTAGTGGATTTACAAGGGCTTGTAGGAAAGACACTCAAAGTGAAACAATACTGGGCCTTATTTTGTCTCCGGTGGGGCAGTGTAGAGGGCTAGGGTTTGCCAAGTCTAGCTCCTGAGTCGCTCTCTCTAGTCCAGTCTCTATTCACAGCAAACAGGAGCGTGCAAGTTTCCAGGCCAGGGTCAGTTAGTGGTGTGAGGCTTGTTGAGGCCTCTCTGCACTTGCTCTCTGCCCAGTCTCGGCTGCTCCCCCACAAGTCCCACCCAGACATGCTCCCCGCGGCAGTCATGTCCTGTTCCACCCGCAGATCCTGCTGCAGCCAGATCTGTGCCCAGTTCCTGGGTTTTTCTCCCTGCCTCAGGGGGGTCCAGCTGCTGGCTTGCCATGCCGTCACCGCCTCCCAAAAGTGTCAGGTCACTTCCTGGGTCAGGGTCTTCCCATAGAGTTTCTGCCCCTATTCCTAAAGGGGATGTGCAGTGAGGAGGAAGTTAATGGCAGGGAAGTTCCCTGCTTAGCTGTTTCCTCCCCCCACCATCAGCACACTCCCTGGTCATGCTGGGCAGCTTCTGAAATATGCTCCCATTTGACCAGAAACACAAAAAAGACACACAGCTCAGCAGGGTCTTGGCATACAGATAATCAATATGACACTAGCAGCATGTTGGAGAGGTCAGTCCGTGAATATCAGCTTTCCTGCACACCAAGGGAAAAGTCACATGGGCACTAAAGCTTCCAGGCTCTAAAGAAAGATTTTATTTGGTGTTCTCTTTAGCTCTTTTCTCTACAAAACCGAGGGGCAAAACAAAACAAAACCCCAATGTAAACATTTAATAAAAGCATAAATTGCATAGTTTGTATTGGGGATTGTCAAGCTGTCCCACAGTGGCTCAAGAGCATGAATCTCAACCTCTGGGCAGATTGCTAAGAACAAGGGTGCAGGCTCCAAACTGGTGTGAGTTCTATACTTAGATTTCACCAACCAGCTATCCAGTGTATACTCATCAGGCACTATAACTGCCTTAACATAGGGTGACCAGATGTCTCAATTTTATAGGAACAGTCCTGATTTTGGGGTCTTTTTCTTATATAGGCTCCTATTACCCCTCACCCCTGTCCCGATTTTTCACATTTGCTGGCTGGTCACCCTACCTTACCATGGAATCACAGACAGTCCCTTTGGGTATTCGGGTCTGTCTTCCCACCCAGGTCAGTGTTCCTTTTCGATAGATGGCCCTTTACATCATGAATCAGTAATATTCAGGATACTCTGAGTCCCCAAAAACCAGTCACTTACCCCAGCTCAGTTGCACTATAGATGTCACGCCAAAGACAGTGCTTGTAGCCAATCCTATAACGAACTATCTAAAGATTCCTCAGATAGGGAAAGGAAATAAGGGATATTTACAAGGTTAAAGGAGGTGAACATACACACACAAATGAGTTACAATCTTAAGTTTCAAAAGGTAATAGAAGCTTCTATAATAAGCAAACTGTATATGTCCTCTAGAGCTAACCCAGGGTAAACACTGGGGTTATCTTGTGTATGCCTTGAAAACCTTGCCCCTCAGAGACCAAACAGCATAGAGAAAGAGTTTCTTCTTATCAGGGGTTTGTATTCCCTTCCGCCCTTTCCCTCTGAGCTTCAAACTCAGCTGATGGGAGGAATTCATTTGCATGACTCATCTTCATGGGGGCGGAGAGAGCAATCAACAAAATATTTTGTCCCCTTTAATGTTCCACGAGGAATCCAGTGTTGAGGAGTCTTCCCTGTTGGGCAGGACATAACACTTTTTTGAAGACCAGCATCCCCCAGGAGTGAGCATCTCTCCCGCGTCTGTCGATTTACACAATTTTCAAGACAGATGCTCCAATATTATCTTACAATATGGGATACAGCTGTTGTAAGTGAGATTAATGCATGCAGCAACACACGCATTCCATAAAGTCTAAACACATTCCTATAATCCTAATACCCATTTTAACAATACCAACACACAGGTGAGCCAGACTGATCCCACCTATGTATTTGACAGGGTGCCATTGATGCATAGGGAGCTTGGCATGAGCTGTCACCTTGTCTGCCAGCATCACAGGGATAACTTACCTTTGCTTTTTGAAATGTGGAGTCTGCATGGACCTTTACTGCCCCCATTGAATATACAAGGTGCACGAGGAAGGCTCCCCTTGCACGGAGTGGCTTGGAGCCTTGCAGAGAGAGCAAAGAGCATGGCCTCACCACGCAGTGAATCCATCCCCATCTACTGGGACTCTGGGTATGTCCTCACCAGTGTAAGCAGGGCCGGTGCAAGGACGTTTTGCGCCCTAGGTGAAAGGCCCATCCTGCGCCCCCCCCCCATGGCGGCTCCCCCCGCTGGCAGCTCAGCTCCCCCCCACCCACGGCAGCCTCCCCCTGCCCACAGCGCCCCCCCAACTCCCGGCTCATTCGGGAGCCGGGAGGGTGGGCGGCAGCCATAGCCAGCCGCCCCATCGGCTCCCGGCTCAGCAGCCCTGCTGGCTCCCGGCTCAGCTGCGGAGCTGGCAGCTGCGGCCAGCCACCCCGCCGGCTCCCGGCTCTGCCGTGGAGCTGGCAGGCGGGTGGCAGCCATGGCCAGCTGCGGCCAGCCGCCCCCAGCTCCCAGCTCAGCCCCGGAGCCAGGAGGGCAGGAGGCAACTGCCACCAGCCACGCTCCTGGTACCCTAGGCAACCGCCTAGGGTCGCCTAGTGGCACGCCGGCCCTGAGTGTAAGCAAGGGTTGTAGCTACTCTGGCAGGCACGGGACAGTGGACATCAGAGCCAGTGGCCTTCCCATTTGTGCTCTCCATTTGCTCACAGGAGAGGTATCGGGCAAGTAGTCCCGGCTCTCACCACTGCCAGCAGAGGCACAATGGGAGCACAGCCAAACAGGGCAGCTTAGGCCTGGCCTACATTAGAGAGCAGCACTGACTTAACTAGACGGGTATAATTAAAGCGCTACACCTCCTCCAACCCCCAATGTGAGTGCAGTTCTAACAACATCAAGGGGCTTTATATTTAGGGTGACCAGGTATCCCTATTTTATAGGGGCAGTCCCAATATTTAGGGCTTCGTCATATATAGGCACCTATTACCCCCATCCACTGTCCCAATTTTTCAAACTTGCTAGTTGGTCACCCTCTTTATACTAGTATGTCTGTTTTCCTTATGGGAAGGGGAATAAGCTATATATATATACCTATACCTATATATATACCTGGAGGAGAGCTCTGTGTAAGCTCAAAAGCTTGTCTATCTCACCATCAGAAGTTGGTCCAATAAAATATATTACCTCATCAACCTTGTCTCTCTAACACCCATGTTATGACACCTTTATTCCAGCCTAAAACTGCTGCACTAATATAACTAGGGCATAGGTCAGGCCCAACTGCGCAGCTGAATGCAGGCTGTGACAACCTAGCCCTAAGTGATTTTACCAGAGTAACACAGAGTCAGTGGCAGAGGTGTGAATAGAAGCCAGGTTTCCTGACTCTTCCCAGTCCCTGTGCTAAATACCACTTCACACATAGATTTTCCTGTGCATAGGTTTAAGTGCAGCAGACATCTACATCCTTGTCCCATCTCAATGCCATTAATCAGCTAGTGAGAGAAGGGAACAGTTACTTCTCTATCAATTTTTTTTAAATTAAAAAGAGACCTAAAGTTCTTGGCAAAGCGGGGGCTGCACCTTCCAACCATCTCTCACAGCTCTGCCCTGTGTGTGTAAAATTAAAGGTCTGAAGCATGTTAGCTGCCTGTTGGATCAGTCAGCCATTTCAGCTTTGTTGAGCAGAAATGAACTACAGCTAACATAAGTGAAGGAGATGCGTGCAAATATGTAAGAGACATTACCGTTCTTATGAGGAGTGTTAAGAGAATACAGATCTTGTCCTAGGAAACTGCCAGGGATATAAGATCCTTTCCAAGTGATGATCTTGAGAGACACTTTCCATGTATTACTGTTAGTATTATTTGTGTTATGGAAGCGTTCTGAGGCTCCAACCAAAGTTGGGCTGGTCCCCATTGTGCTAGATCAGGGGTCTCAAACACGTGGCCCGCGGGCCACATGTGGCCCGCCATAGGCGCCGACTCCACTGGCAGCCAAGCTTCAAACATTACTGAGTGTTTATATTTTATTAAAACCCCTCTTTGCATTACAGTTTTTAAAAAGTTAATACATTGACTTTTAATAGAATACAATATTACTCTTCGTTTTTTTCATTTTTGACTATAGTTTTGTATCATTGTATAAAAAGGTTTCAGTGATGCGGCCCTCGGGCCAATTTACTACTTCTCATGTGGCCCTCGTGGTAATTTGAGTTTGAGATCCCTGAGCTAGATGCTGTGCATACAAATAGTAAGAGATGGTTCTAAACAGACAAGACAGACAAAGGGTGGGTGAAAGGAAATAGCAATCCCTAGGCTATGTCTACACTACCGCGGTAAAGCAACCTACGCAACCCATGCTACGCTACGTACCTTAGGTCGAGTTACTGCGGGGTCTACACCGCAGGGGGTCTACGAGAGAATCTCCCATCGACTTACCTTACTCTTCTCATTGGGGATAGAGTACAGGGGTCGATGGGAGAGAAATCTGCTATTGATTTGGTGGGTCTTCATTAGACTCGCTAAATCGATCGCCGGTGGATCGATCTCAGAGTGTCGATCCCACCTGTAGTGTAGACATAGTCTTACTCTACACTGGGGAATTGAGGCATTAAGGTTACTCTGGAAGTCTATGGGAGTCAGGAATTGGACCCAGATCTTCTGAGTCCCATTCCAGTGCCTGAACCACAAAACCAGCCTTCCTCATTCCTTTTAGTGTCATCTTTCTTTCCAAACCCAGATACTGCAAGGAGCTAGATCTTATTCTTCCCAGACCGGAGGTTGGAGATGGGGCAATAGTTGGACTATATTGGCAGATTTTGTGATAAAAGTACAGTGATCTTCATTCTTGTACTACAGAATGTCACAGGACCAGATCCTCAATTGGTGTAAAATGACCTAACTCCATTGAAGTCAACAGCACCAGGCTGATATACCAGCTGAGGGTCTGGCCTGTGTTTGGAGGGTAGAGATCTGCTCAGGGCTAATTATTAAGCCCACCTGAGCACAAGAGGTTCGAGTCTTGATCTAACCGTGACCCTTCCCCCATATCTGATGCAGCCCACTCATTCCCCAGCTCACACAGTGCAACAAGGTGGTGGCGGCCAGCCGAAGTGAGCCATATGGCTGATACCACATTGACCCCACCGGCAGGCGGTCATCAGAAGTGACCTGACCCAAGCCCAAGAGAGTACGGAGTTTTCAAGTCTGACCCGACCCAAAGCGGACACTTATAGTCAGGTCCTATTGGGTTTGGGTTCGGTTGCAAGGCTCTAGAACAGGATAATTGGTGCTTAATTGCTAAAGACTGAAACTCACCCTTAAGTAGCTAGTCTGCAGAAGAAATATGCACCACACAAGTTCCCTGTAAACCATATTTCGATGACTTAAATGGTACATAGGCCTGTGTGAGCGCTCTGCATAGGAGTGAATTTCACCCTAAAGCAAACAGTCTAGAATCTAAGGAAAGTCCTCAATGGAAGGAAACAAATCATAAAGGACACACTTGACTTGATAAAAATTGCTCAAGTTCTCTGTTTGCAGATCAACAAGTCTTGCTGCATAAAGCCACTGAAGAGAGTTGTCAGAATAATTGCTCCTAGCAGGTACCTAGTGATAGCCAACACCTCACCTGAGAACAAAGTATTCAAAAACTCTTCAGTCTAAGTAGCAGAGCTAACACTCCTGAAATCACTTGTGTCCGACGTTGTATCATCAGAATCGAGCAGGGTCAACTAATTGGAGGGTAATGGGGATAAAAAGAAGAGTGTGAATAAAAAGAGAACAAGAAGCAGTAGAAAATATGTTTCCAAGGCTTTGTTTCTTTCTGATGGTTCTCCTCCTAGCTTACCTAAGCCAAAAAAGGGGAAGCATGTGCTGCAGATGCATCATGAAAGGCATACAAAGAGCAGGGATTGTTTGGTGCATATTTGTCTCCTTTTATGTCTGCCAGCTGGCCAGTCACTAATACTTCTTTTGTGGGGAGCCCTGTGAAGAGAGAAAACAATGCTGCTCCTCTGGTAACTTCATTCCCCTTGTTGCAACTTTTGCCCAGACTCAGCTTTTTTAAGGGCAAAGTGAGAAAGATAGATATATAATTCAGGAAGCTTGCAAGTTTGGGAAGCTTTGCAAGTCAATGTTTAAAGGCATTGCGACCTTCATTCTCTAACAAGCCAGGTTCTTTGTTCCAGAAAATCGACTGTGCTTCTTCATAGCACAGTTGGGCGACAATGGAGAGACACCAGCTGATGATGTGGCCAATTGTGTTTATCTTCCCTTTCTTACTCTTGTGCTTTAATGGCTAATTAGTATAGCCTGTTCTACTGTTCCCTTTTACCATTCAAGCTATTGAAGCGGCTGTATTTTTTGTATTCACATGGAAAAGATTTAATAAGCAAGGTCAAAGCTCTAAAGTAATGTAATTGATAAGGATGGTCCAGTAGTTTGGGTGCTTGCCTTTGATTTGGGAGACCCAGTTAAATCTTGTGCTGCCTTGTCTTACTAGACCTTGGGCAAGTTAATTAGCTTCTCTCTGCCTCGGCTCCCCATCTGTAAATTGGGGATTATATCGCTGCCTTACCTGACAGAGCTGTTGGGAAGATAAATTCATGTCACAATTGTGAGGCACGTAGAGTATGTCTACACTACATTGTAAACCAGGTCTGTGGGAACTGGGCTTGTGGACACGGTGATTCCTAGCCCAGGCTTGCATGTGCACACTTTACTGTCACCTGGGTTTACAGTTGCTGGACCCAGGTCTCACAGATGTGCTAGCGTGTCCGTACTGCACTATACAAACCCTCTGACTCGTGTCCACACTGCAAAATGACAGGGCTTGGATCTGAATCCTAGCAGGACTTGGGCTCTGAGCCACCTCCCGTAACAAGGCCCTAGGACCTGAGTTCTGAGTGCATGCTGAGCCAAGTCACACTGATTTGTGTGTGGACGGAAGAGGCCTGAGTGAGATCCAGGCTTAGTGTACAGTGTAGACATACCTTTAGATTAGTGGTGTGCAAGCATTTCTAGTTGTGCCTCCCTTACCACTAACAGAATCTGTCCATCTCTTCCCCCTCCCCCCCCCCCGCATTACTGCACAGCCAAGGCTTCCTCAGCAGCGGAGCTAGGGTTGAAGATAGAGCTGGGGGCAAAAGTGGGGATGTGGGAGGAGCTGGGACTAGAGGCAGAGCAGGTTTGGGGGTGGAGTGGGACGGTGGGCAGATCTGGCCTGGAGGCGGAGCTGGGCCTGCAGGCAGATCAGGAGTGGGAGCTGAACCGTGGGGCTGGGGTGGACCAGGGCTGAAGGCGTGGTGCTCCTGTCAGCTGTGGGAGGTGGCCCGGGCCCCACCATGCCCCCCACCCCCAAACCTTCCTCCATGCCCCCCTAAAGGGGCATGCCACACAGTTTGGGGGCCACTGCCTTAGATGCTGTAGTGATGGGGACAATAAGGTAGTGGAGGTGCTGCTCTTCCGTCTGAGGTAATACTGAATCAATACCTTTGTACAGTGTTCGGGGTCACTTGCTAGGTACCAAAATGCAGATAAGACATAAAACCAAAGTCCTGACAATTGTCATTAGGAAAAAAAAATCACATGCCATTTTCACAAGAGTAGGTCTGTTAGCCTCGTTGTCCTGACCAAATTTAAATTGGGATAATGAAATGCGGTTTCCCTTGCAGTTGCAAATGGATAAGTTATTCTTCACTTACTGTCTGAAACTGTTACGTACAGTATGTTGCATTGTGCAACGCCTTGTGCATCAGAGGTGGCAGCATTACAGTCTATATAGCTGATCGTGGCTGGAATGTGAGCAATAGAGAGTGAGTGGGGCCTTGGCTTGGAACTGCATTGGACCGTGCAACTGAGCCAGCATGGGGGTTATCATAACTTTCCCCTTGCATTAGTCAATAGCAAATTACTACTCACTATAGCAAGGGAGGAGCAGGGAGAGAGGGGTGTCTCAGAGTCACTGCATCTCCTGGGGCCACTTGCGTATCCTTCCCATTTGCTCAGAAAAGTGCCTATATGTCCTTTAGGGTCCTCTTGAATCATTTGGGATTACAGGTGCTTGTGACGTTGCATTCCATTTGCTTTATGAAAATATGCTTATGAATGTGAATATGATGTAACCTTATGCAAAAGGTCTCTTGTAAGGTATCCTTACAAAGCTTATAATCTACTGAGTGTGTTCATCCTATTTGTTTGCATGTACAATTTCTATGTCTGGAGTTAGGAGAATAAGATATAAACTTGTATTACTGATATATTAGGTGGAAGCCATTAACGGTGCTTCAGAATCAATGAACTGTAAATGGCTCTGTTGACTTGCAAACCTCCCTATGTACCTGTAGACCAGCCCAGGAAGAATGGAGGTTGGGGGGTCTCACAGGACATGTGATCACATCACCCGATACTGGAATCCATCTTAAATCTGATACTTTTCCATTTAGAAGGAGGGCTGGGGACCCAGAGAGACAAAAGATTCCCACCTTGTGCCAAACCTATAAAAGGGGATGGAGCTGGACAAAGGGAGAGACCAGTCATGAGAAATCCCCCGCTTAGCACCTAAGATGTCTGCTGGAACTAATAAGGACTGTACCAGGGGAAAGGGTTGGGCCCGGACTAGGAAGGAGTCTAGTCTATGAAAGAAGCTTATTGGAACATCTCTGAGGATGAGATATTACCTGTAAACAGTTTCTTAATGTATTAGGCTTAGACATGCATGTTTTGTTTTATTTTGCTTGATGACTTACTTTGTTCTGTCTGTTATTACTTGAAAACAGTTAAATCCTACTTTTTATACTTAATAAAATCATGTTTGTTTATTAATATACCCAGATTAAATGAACAGGAGTACTTGTGGCACTTTATAGACTAACAAATTTATTTCAGCATAAACTTTCGTAGGCTATAGCCCACTTCATCGGATACATAGAATGGAACACACAGAAGTAAGATGTGTATATATACACACAGAAAGCTTGGAAGCTGCCATACCAATTCTAAGAGGCTGTATAATTTAGATGAGCTATTATCAGCAGGCAAAAAAAAACCTTTTTGTAGTGATAATCAAGAAGGCCTATATCAGACAGTTGACAAGAAGGTGTGAGGATACTTAACTTTGGGGAAATAGATTCAATGAGAGTAATGACCCAGCCATTCCCAGTCTCTGTTTAACCCTAGGTTGATGGTATCCAATTTGCAAATTAATTCAAGTTCAGCTGCTGGCAGGGATAATGGGCTCAGAGATAATTTCAGCACATCAGGTGATAGTCCCAAGGGGATCCCTGTGACTGAACCCGTCATAGTGCTATATAAATATAGTACATTGTTATCCCAAATTCCTGTGCACCATAGAATATATGATGTTGTTGGTTTTAAAAATGCTTCACTGTCCCTTTAAAAATATGCTTACCTTAATTGTTTTGAAAAAGAACGCAACCAACCGCTAGTTTCTTAAATCTCTCTCAGGAACAACAGCATCTGCCGACAGAGTGGTATCATTCCTTGAACACAGCACTAGGATCTACAAATTCTAGAGCTGTAATCCTAGCTCCATGGCTGACATGTTGGGTGGCAGTGGGCTATTTGCTTGAGAACCAACGCAGTGGGGTACTTAAGCATCGACCTAACTTTAAGCACAAGAAGAGGCCCACTAAGCTCAAAGGGAACTGCTCATATGCTTAAAGTTATATAAGTGCTTAAGCACCGTGCTGAATTAGGGCCTTTGGGGTCAATTCGGAGCATCCTCCACACCCGTGGTTCAGTTCCACAAATTATTTGTTCTGCTTCAGTAACCATCCATGATAGTTGAGGGCACTCATCACTCTAATAGGCCAGGCCCTTACAGACAAATTTTCAGACTTGTGAGTGCCATAGTTAGGAACCTAAATAAATAGATTTAAAACCATATTTGATACTTGAAACCATATTTAGGGAATCTAAATTTGAAAGTTTTGGCCATATCTTCCATCTCAATTTCCCTGTTTGTTGAATGGGGATAATACTTACCTACTTCAAAGAAGCTTGCTGTAAGCCTCAGGGAAGTGCAAGGAGTTGACGTTTATGGAAGTTCTGAGGAGAGACCATATTTGGCCCCAATCATGCACCTACTTAACTTTACTCATATGAGTAGTCCCTTGATGCACATGCCTAAGTGTTTGCCAGTTAGAGGTCTTAGTTATGAGATTGCGAAGTGCTTTGAAGATGAAAAGTAAAAGTACTAAGTAGAGTTGTTTGGATACCAGGGGGAAATATCTGGTAAATAATGTATTCAACACATATTAGACGCCCATTGAATTCTTTTAGAGCATTAGTGCTTAGCATTATTTTTAAAGTCTAGGTTGGAGATCACCAAAATCAATATGCCCCCTAAAAAGCTCTTCCGTGAGCAAAGTTGTTGTTTTTTTGAAGAAATACAATGTTTTCATAAGCATCTATTCCTGCCAAGGCTCCTGTTTTAAACAACATGACCCATGGCTTTGAATTCCTCTGCACAAAAACACCACTGTCCCCCTCAAGAGTCAATATTAATTAACACTACGTTATTCTCTTTATTATCTGCTTGGCAATAGGCCCCCAAGGGCTCGTAGTCTGAACTCAGTGTGGTGGTTGTTTCCCTTGGAAAGTAGCAGCACATTGAAACCAGCTGGCAATAATTCTGCAAATTGGAATACTGTGTTCATTCCCCCAAACTACTTCCTGCTGATGGCTTTATTTTGGCAGTGAGCCATCCCACATATAAAGGGTAATCAATAGGCTGAATCAATATTTATAATGTAATTTCTGAGACGAATCTATATGTGATAGAGAAAAAACCTTTAAGCAGAGAACATGGGATGAAGATGTCTCCAGACTACAGGAGTCTTAAATCTGCTTTCATATATATATGTAAATATATATGCAACTATCAAACAACAGAGCTGGAGGCATTTGCAGTCCAACTTTGACAGAGTTGGACACTAAATATCCACAGAAAATGTTATGTTTTGGTTGCAGGGGAACTTTCCACCTCCTGCTGCATGTATGTGTGAGGGTGTCTGCGGTCCTATATGTAAGCGGTGCGGTTGGTAGGAACACACAAAATGAACACAGCAATGTGTTCAAACACAGGTTGAAAGCCATCTTTTTTTCCAATCCAGCATTGCTCACTGTGATGTTTGAAAGTTATTTCCAAGCAAAACATCTTGTCAAAGTTTCCCCCAAACTACTCCTGTGTCCTCCTAGGAAATTGTGTTGCTAACCACAGCCAAGAATTTACCATCCTGTTTAGATGCTGAGAATGTGGAGTTCCCAGATGATATGTAGAAGCGACAAAGGGTCCCGTGGCACCTTATAGACTAACAGACGTATTGGAGCATAAGCTTTCGTGAGTGAATACCCACTTCGTCGGATGCATGCACAGATTATATGATTGCACGGTCGTTGTAGCTGTGTTGGGCCCAGGCTATTAGAGAGACAAGGTGGGTGAGGTAATATCTTTGTGTAGCTCAAAAGCTGGTCTCTCTCACCAACAGATATTGGTCCAGTAAAAGATACTACCTCACCCACCCTGTCTCTCTCAGATTACATGAAGTAAACCTAATGGAATGGCTGGCTGGAGATTTTGTTGACAGGTGTGTGTGGGGGAAATGACACAAGCTGAATTTCAAGGCTCAGGTAGGATATAAACTGAAGAGCATCAAGGAGGGTTTGCTTTTGAAATGGGCACTTAGAAAGTGTGCCAAGCCTTGTGATGTACATTTAATAAGCTGGGCAGATGATGAATTAGTTGAACTACTCACATGCTGCCAGATATCCCTATTTGTAGATGGCTACCAAAATTATTGCCAGGTCATTTAGCACGTCTAATGTAAGTGTAGTCTTTGGCTTCCTCGTTTCAAATAAATGAGCAGTTACCCATTGATGTGCTGATTGCAAGCATCTGCCAGCTCTACGCTCACTAGCCATATGGCACCCTCCTTTGACGTGTGCACCTAATGCTTTCTATGGACACCGCGGTTGTGAGCTGTGTGAACGATGTTCCACTGCAGGGAAAGCATTCTGAATGACTTAATAGGGAAGTGATTGCAGTGTCCCCCGTACACTGCTCGTGCCTAGGTATTTCACTGTATAGTTCTATTATTCATTATTATTATATTAATATTTTGGACTCGATTATTCCCTTGACCTAGACACCCTCATAAGGGATCAAGGGCCCGCACACATCCCGCTGCATGGAGTCCAGGTGTGGAGGAGAACAAAGAGGAGGAGAACTCCCGCTGCATGGAGTCCAGGTGTGGAGGAGAACAAAGGTCTGCAGGTTCAATGTTCTCTCTTGCGAGCGAGAGGAGGGGGAAGGGCAGAGAGTAGATGGCCCCAGCCTCCCCTTCACATCAGCCAGTGGAGCCGACTGGATGTGAGAGGGGGAGTGTGAAATAACACGTGCCCTGCTCCGGATAGGAGGCGCTCTAGAGAAACTGTGCTATATTGGGATCTCTCTGAGCAATAATCCCTTCCTGCTGCTCGTCATGAGGGGGCACAGCTAGAAAGAGGGAGGCATTTGTTAACTACAGTCTCCATTCTGAATTATTTGCTTACTTCGATTGTGATCTGAACATGTGAACTGCCATGAGCCGCCACCTTCTTGGCTGACACAGCAGGAACGAAACCAGGGAACCTACAGACAACAAACTTCTACAGCTTGAGCTAAAGAGCCAAGACTTCACCAGTAGGGTCTTTAACAGCCTATATCCTCTGTAGACTGGCACACAGTGGGCACTGTAGCACACACTTACCAGTGGGTTATGTTTGCAAATGCAAGGGCTCAAGTTTGGAGGAGCTTGTTTGTGCGAGTGTGAATCTCTTACTAGAGTTCAAAGCCCTGGTCACAGACTTAGAGTGTGTTTACACAGGAAACGAAATACATTCTTCTTAACTTGGGTTAGTTCACCCATGTTGGCTAACTCGGTCTAAAATAACAGTGAAGACACAGCAACTTGGCTTTTAACTCAGGTTAGCATCTTGAGTTCAAACTCATAGGACAGCCTGAAGTTGCTATTTTAAGCCTTGTTAGTTAATATGGGTTAGGTAACCTGAGATAAGAACATATATTTTGCAGTGTAGACATGCCCTTAGCTAATGATCCTGAAAAAGACTTTAGACTGTGGTTGTAAATGAGTAAAGGGAAATACCTGTATGATCATATCCATCTCTACTCTTCATTTGCGATAACCATTTCACATGCAGTGTTGCAGAGATAATAGATAGTATTATGTTAAGATGGATTTCTCAAGGCATGCGGCCTATTTAGATGAGATAATAAGAATGTGTTTTACTTCTGAGTGGCAATAGATAGAATTCAGCAAGTCAGGTTCATCATTAAATTAAGGAGATGTCATCTTTTCAATAAAAAGTAAACCTTGTAGAGCATCTAGACAGACAGGGGTGACATAAAACAGATCCTGCCGAAGACCTAGGTCCAATATTGGAAAGCGTTCGCTTATTTCAGTGGGCATTGGATCAGGTCCACAGAGAACACATGAGACTTTCAATAACCTCTGTAGTGCCAGAGTAGTTGCAGTAGCAAAGACCATCAAAAACATAAGAATGACCACACTGGGACAGACCAATGGTCCATCTTGCCCAGTATCCAGTCTTGATCTTTTAACCATACTCTCGCTCCCTTTTCTTTTTTAATAAATTTTAGTTTAGTTAATAAGAGTGGGCTGTAAGCATGTATTTGTGTAAGATCTGGAATATTCATTAACCTGGGAGGTAATGTGTCCAATCCTTTGGGATTGGTAGAGATTTTTCATATGATGAAAAAGATTTTCATTAATCCTCATCATATCTGACTTGGGTGTCTAGGTGGAGGTCTGAGGCTGGGTTACTTTAAGGGAACTGTGTTGTTGACTCCTAAGTAACCAGTGAGGTATAATAGAAGCTTGGTAAATCTAAGTATTGAAATATTCACCAGCTTTGGGAATTGTCTGCCCCATTCTTTGCAGTTCACCCTAATTGAGTGACCTCAGCTGGCTCCCCTGGGATCCCAGTCACACTAGTGATTTTGGAGGACTCAATGTTTGGATACCCAACTTGAGACACCTTAAGGGGCACGATGTTCAGTAACTGCTGAGAACCCACCCTTTGAAAATTAGACCCCTTTAAAGTGTCTCAATTTGTGTGCCAAGGATGGAGGCATCCAAAATAACTAGTGTGACACTCTCTACCTCTGGGGAACACCCTGCACGCCCATATTAATCCTTATAACATGATTGTGTGGTATATAATGCAAATTTGTCATGTCGGGTGTCTTTGGAAGGCTCATGATGCACTGAGCATTGTTGTTATAGTAATGTTATCGGTTGTAATTTCATGTATATAGTTATGAGTCTGAAAATGTGTCCTCAGGGTTTAAAACAAGCCCAGGAAAAGCTCTCCAGGAGCAGAGGGGCAGTTCACACCTCATCAGGGCATGCATGGGACAAACCCAGCCCAGCCTGACAGGAACAAAGGCACTGGCCTAGGCAGCAACAAAGGATCTGTTGGATTCTCGAGTGAGTCACCCCACTTCCCTTGTTCAGTTTGGAACTGTGATGAGGTAATGCTCACCTGACTCTGGGGAAGGGGGATAAAGCCAAGAGGGAAGAAAGAACATAATACAAGGGAGAGACTTTGTCATGCTCTCTCTCTCCCACCTCCATCTACAGACACCACCACCAAGCGACTGAAGTGCTTATCAAAGGGGAGAACCTTGCTGAAAAGCAACCATCTAGCCTGTGGTGAGAAGCTTCTAAGTTTGTAAGGGCACAGAAAGTGTTAAAATTAGCTTAGAATGCATTTTGCTTTTATTTCATTTGACCAGATCTGACTTCTTGTGCTTTGACTTATAATCCTTTAAAATCTATCTTTTGTAGTTCATAAATTTGTTTGTTTATTCTACCTGAAGCAGTACATTTGGTTGGAAGCATGTCAGAGACTCCCCTTGGGATTACAAGCCTGGTACATATCAATGTCTTTGTTAAATTTACAAACTCATATAAGCTTGCAGCGTCCAGCGGGCATAACTGAACACTGCAAGATGGAGGTTCCTAGGGTTGTGTCTGGGACAGGAGATATTGGCTAGTGTCATTCGGTCACACAATCCAAGCAGTGCCTGGCCAAAAGTGCTCACTCACATAGCTGGGAGCAACTTACATGCTAGAGGCTGTGTGGGAACAACCTGGGAGTTGGGGTTCTCACAGCGGAGCAGGGTAAGGCTGGCTCCCAGAGTTGAGGATTGGAGTGACCCAGCAGATTACCAGTCCAGATAACACCAGGGGAACATCACAACTAGCCACTGCTGAAAATCCTGTCCAGTCTGACACTAATCAGTGTGATTACCATGCTTTGTATCTCCTCCAGTGCAATAAACCAATACCAATGCTAATACCAAACACATATTTGTCACTTATCCAGCACCATTCACCTTACGGAAAACACTTTACAAATGAATGAATTCATTCACAAACCCGTGTGTTAGGCATTTTAATTATAATACTTCTTATACTTGGACAAAGTTACAGAAGGTTTGATTAATTAGTATTAATAATAACAAGCCTGTCTGTAACATCATCCATCTGAAGATTCCAAATGATAAAATTCACCCTGCTGCAAAGGGCCATAAGACAATCTGCATCACCTAGATCTTGCATGGAGGGCTGGAGGGGGTTGTAGTGGAGCCAACGTGCATGAGAGTAATCTGCACTCAGTACAGCCACAGGTCATACAGTGGGACTTACAATCAAAGACAATGGTTGAATGCTAGTGCCGGTGCATGAAAAAGCACATTGCAGTATATAGCTGGATGCGCATTGCAGTATATAGCTGGATGAACATGTATACATGCCTTTAAAAAGTCTTTTGGTACTTACAGTATTTGGTCTCTTGGTACTGCCAGTCCACTGAGGGTGGGGTTGAGAAGGCAAGCTAATGCATCCTAATTCAGTACTCTAGTTATATTCACCTGAATCTTAATCTACTTTGGCTGATGATGAGTGTGAACTTTTCAAAGAAGAGAATCTCAAGCAGGTTATTGAGATTCATGGGCATTCCACACGTATGCCATCCATGACCCAGGCACAGAAGGGACCATCATGATCATCCAGTCTGACCTGCACATTGCAGGCCACAGAACCTCACCCATCCACTCCTGGAATAGACCCTAACCTCTGGCTGAGTTACTGAAGTCCTCATATCTTGATGTAAAGAGTTCAAGTTACACAGAAGTCACCATTTACACTAGTTTAACCCTGCAAGTGACCCATGCCCTATGCTGCAGAGGAAGGCAAAAAGACAACAACCCAAGGTCTCTGCCAATCTGACCCGAGGGGAAATTCCTTCCCAACTCCAAATATGCTGATCAGCTAGACCCTGAGTATCTGGGCAAGACCCACTACCCAGACATATGGGAAAGAATTCTCTTCAATAACTCAGAGCCCGCCCTATTTAGTGTCCCATCACCAGCCATCAGAGAGATTTGCTGCTAGCAGTCACAGATCGGCACCTTCTCTCAAAGCCAGCTATTATTTTGGGAACATTAGCAATTGTGAAGATGAACCAGAGCAATAAGTGCCCCACAAACCTCCATTACCACAGCACCATGAGTTGATTTGCCAATGCCAAACTGATTAGCAACTGAGCCGTAGCTGTGTGGGGTGACCAGCTTCCAGAGGGCAATAGCACCCTGCTTCTGGACTGGTATGGCCACCCTCCTCTGCATGTCCTGGCACTGGAAGGTTGGGACAAGCTTCTCACACAGCTCCACAAAGGTGGCTTTCCACATGAAGACATTCTGGACCCACTGCTGGCCATTCCAGGTCTGCATGATGATGTGATCCCACCACCGTGCTTGTGGTCTTGTGGCAGAACCACCACCCAGTGCAGGGAGATTCCACAGCTGTTAAAACCTGCACCAGCTACCTACACTACTCCATGTCTGCATGCAGGCTACATACTGTCTTCAGCAAGCCATGACACTGCCTGTCTTCTCATGGTGATAACACACGGCTAAATGCCCTCTACCACATCTCTGGCCCTGTATTTGCTTCCAGCTGTGGAAATGAGAATTCAATGAACAGTGCTAACAGCTGGACCAGGTAATGGTCCTGAGCTGAATCCATGCCTTGCCAGTGGCAGGAATGGAGACTGCAGACAGAAGAAAGGACTAGGACAACCTGGCAATGTCTTAATTTCCTGAGCTGGCAGGCTCAGAGCCCTTCTGCAGAGGGGCCCAGGAAAGACAGACAAGTTCTCCCACAATACACTGAGAAATAATTCACAGAGTGGCACAGCTTAGTATAGTGCGAAGAGCCATGTCATACACCCCCAGAAATCCTTGTGCCTCACACAGCCTAGGGCAGAGTCAGTGTAGCCATGGCTACGTGGGTATGACAGGAATGTCACGTAGCAGTGTAGATGCTCACACCCAGGCTTGGCTAACCTGGGTTCCCATACCCAGGTACCGAGACCCAGGTTACCTCTGCAGTGAAGACATTCTCACAGAAAAGTGTAAGGGCTCTTCTACACACGCAATTAATTTGTGTCATGAATCTACCCCACACTACCTACCGCAGTCTGACCATCCGTGTGGACTCCACTGGCATGCTTCACATTCATTAATGCTCTTTGATCTAGTCCTTTTGGAAACGCAACCAGATGAAAGTGTGTTAACTAAATAATGTGTGTCAGCCGGGTCCACCTGGACACTTAGTTTGTGGCAAGCTAGTGCTGGGTAGAGTCACACCCCAGTTTGCTGCAAACTAAATGTTTGTGCAGAGAAGCCCTAAGTGGCTCTCACAGCCAGTCTAGTGCCTGGCATACGACTAACTAAAACTCAAGTGACATTCATTCTTTCACTGTATGTCCCTCAAACCACCATCCTCTACACTGTTATCAAAGCTCACCTCTTGGCATCAGTGTGATATTAGCACTGTACTACTTCCTCTCCCATCCCCATTCTGCAAGACTCAAGGCATCACATGGCCCCTGTGAAATTAGGCATCAAAAGCAAGTCCGGTCAGAGTCATGCATTCACTTCAGACCACCCTGATTTTCTACCTTCAGCCCACATGAAAGCCTCTCATCCTTTGTTCCTCTCCTTTAAAAGCTCGGTGACCTGTCAAGCTGAACTTCAATAAGTTTTAAGAACTCTCAGGGAGACACCGTTGAGTCTGATCTGCTCCAGTTCCACAAAGAACCAGCCTTTTATTTCCTTTGGTGATGCAAAGATCAGGCGAGCACACCCATACACCCTCCTGAAATCACGCTGACTCCCCCACAGCTTTCCTTTTATGGAGAAAAAAGGCTGCTGCAGGCTGCAGCAGAGTATCTGCTCATGCTCTTAGATCCGGATGTCTTGAGTTCAATCCCAGCAGGCCACCTATACAGCGGTGTCACCATGAGTGGGAAGCATAAACATCATTGTTTGTGTGACACATGTATAATCTTTGCTCTCGGATGATGTCCAGCTAAATATAATGGCCCCCATCATTGTGTGAAAGTCATAAGGTACAATGCTCCCCCTTTAACCACTAGCAGCCCTTATGGCAACCAGCGGCCACTAGGGGGAAGTAGATGCCTCGCGTACACAGTACCCTGAACTTTTGAACTGTCTTCTTTCCTCTGCCTTGAGGCAGAGGGACCTGGTTCCAAACTGGTTTTCACTGACCAGATAGCAGACTGCCGGGGTCTGGCAACCACCAATCAAATGTTAACACAACCAGGGCTTTGTCTAAGTGTGTATAAAAGACCTTTGATTTCTCTGTAAATTAGAGTATTTGCATACTGAAAATCTCTCCTTTACTCTGGCAGAATAAAGCAACTTTTCTTCTTTCCTTATCCCTGTCTGGCTGTTATTGGCTCTCAGCTAGGTGGACCTGATATTTCGGTAACAATTGCAATGGCTGGTCATCTTCCTCACTATTCCTATTCCCATTCACGTGATGGTCACAATGTGTCCCTTCATCATTCATTTCACTAGTGAGATAAGTTCTATAATCACAGTATTAATAGAACTACAAAAGACTAGAGTGGATATTGGAATGACCTTTCCGAGATTGCTTCAGGAAATCTTGTAAAATCTCTACTTTGTTGGCTAAAGACATGTCTGCTGCATCGCTAATATTTTTTTCATTCCCTTATGTATAGTTAAAGACAGTAATTTGGACTGACAGCAGTCATAACTTTTTATGCTTCATGGCAGCCCCCACCTAAGCTATTAATTTGGCCGCTGCTTCAAGTCCTGAAGAAGTGAGCTGTCAAGAATGTTTATAAGCTCTAACTGAGAGTGCTTTCAAATAAAAAGTTTTTAGGATGATGAAATCTATACAACACCCCACCAAGTTTACTTAATTATTCCTCACAGTTCAGATGCAATGAACAATGGAAGGCACTGAGTGTGTTTAGCAAACTTACTGCTCTAAACTTTGTTCATTCTTCCACTGCCAATATTTGTCTTTGCGGGTATGAAACAAAGAGTCAGTAATATTCTGTAGCTGGGACAAACCTCGTCTCACAATGGAGCTACTGTGAAAGGACTCACACAGGTGAGATCAATTCTTGACTTCACTAAATCTTTACACTGTATCTGAAGAAAGTATTGAGGCCAAATTGTCAAGCTTGAGTGCCTAAAGATAGACATCTAAATCATTACCTGTGCCTAAATACAGGAGACCCTCGCTAGAACACGCGTCAACAGCGCGAGTGCGACCATGGATCCCAAAATAAATTATTTAAATTGGGATCCATGGTAACACGCCACCCCTGCTATAACGCGGTCCCCGCGTTAACATGGTACTGCGCGTGGCTCCCAAACCCCACGTTCTAGCGAGGGTGTGGTGTATGCCTGAAAATATCATCGGAGGGAGACCACTTTTGGGACAGAAAGATAGCATAGGAAATATTAAATCTCCAGCCTTCTTCTGGGAAAGAAAGAGTATGATCACATTTTTCTATGGAGAAAGACCCCAGATTTTAAAAGAGTTAGGTCCCTTCCTGCATGAGAAAGATTAAGCCAGTTTTGCTGACCTTTAGCTCCAGTGTTCTCTTCACACCAAGTAATTGCATGTATGTGCCCATGTGCAATCCCATGGCTTGATTCTGTAATGAGCTCTGTGATGGGGCCTCTGTGCCCACGTGTAGCCCCACTGAAGTCATTGTAGGATCAGGGCCCTGGTTGGGAAGATTGCAGCCAGATCCGTGTCTGACTCACTGAATTTTCTCCGTTCTTGGTCTCTTGCAAGGCTGTATATCTCCCTAGCTCAAATAAAATAACACACTCTTCCATATATCGAAGGGCATGGATTAAATCCACTTGTCTCCATGGTATGTCACACACAAGTGATATCAATCATGTATTCCAGGAGCACAGCTGTCTGATGAGGTTCCATCCTCATCAGGGGCCCATCTTCTACCTGTGCTGGTGATGGTGGTGCAGCCAGTGGCGTACGGCTGCTCATTGCTGCTGCTTCTCTTCCTTTTTACATTTCTTTGTTCTCCTCCATGAAATCCTCCCTCCTTTCCCTTCCAGAGTGCAACGTATTGAGGCTCTCAGAATGATTGGGAGAGCACTTCCATGGGTGAAGACACTTGCAAATGCTTATCCACACTTGTATTCATCAGACAGATAAAATGCCACTCACCAGATATTACAAGCGATAGAAAAGGGTGTCTCCAAAATTGGCCAACAGGATGACTGGGCTTGATTTGCAGGCAGAAATGTGAATAATGTTCTCTTCAGAGATGTGTAGACCACAAAGCCAGAAGGGACGACTGTGATCATTTAGCATAACCTCCTGCCAAGCACAGGCCATAGGTTTTCCTTGGATTAATTCCTATTTGAACCAGAGCTTGGATTTTTTAAAAATTGCCAGTGATGGACAATCCAACACAACCATGGGCAGCGGGTGAACCGGCCGCTGGGGGAGGCTAGCCCCTGACCTCTCCCCTTCTGCCTGACGCCCCGCCCATCTGCCCTCCCATTCCACCTCCCTTTCCCTGCTGGAGCCCAGAGCACCCCCACTGTGGCCACCGGCCCCCTGCCCCAGCCCCGGGCCACCCGAGTGCCCCCAGCCCTGGAGTGCCAGGCAGGAGGCGCGGTCCCAGCGCCCCTATCCCCAGCACTGGAGTGCGAAGCAGGTGGCATGGCCCCAGCACCCTTGACCCCACCCCCAGTGCCCCTGACCTCAGCCTTGGAGCGCTGGACAGGCGGCGCGGCCCCAGCACCCCCGGCCCCAGACCCAGAGCACCAAGCGGTCACTAGCCCCAGCCTCCCTGAGTTCTGGTGGTGGGCCGTCCTGTACCTAGCCCCAGCCTGAGCCACAAAAGAACAGGAACTCTGGAATCAGGCACTCCTGGGGACGGAGAGTGGGCGGGGACACACCAAGCTGTTTGGGGAGGCTCAATCTCCACCAGCCTATGATACCCGCCATCCATGACCATAACCCATGTTGAATTGTTCCAGTGGTTAATTACCCTCACTGTTAAAAATGTATGTCTTATTTCTAGTCTGAATTTGTCTCGCTTCATCTTCCACCTCTGCGCACTGTACAGCAGGCAGAAACTTGTGATACACAGAGAGGTTAGTGCCTTGATCGCAGAGAGGCTGAGCACCTGCAGGTACCATGGAAACACAGAATCCAAAATACTCTGAAATCAAAAGAACTTGCAGGTGCTCATCTTCTCTCGGGATCAGCATCTAAGGACTTGACCCTGTAAGGTGCTGAGCAACCTCAACTCCCAGAGAAGTCAGTGGGAGCTGAACGTGTTTAACTTTTCCCAGGAGCACTGAGCCTCTTAAAGGGCTGAGGCCCCAATTGACAATTTGGCAGGAAAGCACTTAAGCTCATCCTTAAGTCCTACTGGCTTCAGTGGGATGCAAGCATGTGCTTAAAGTTAAGCATATGTTTATGCTAAACAGGCTGGGTTGAAACATGTGCTTAAATGCTTTGCTGGACTGGGACCTGATTCCTCACTGATTTGCCCAAGATTGTACTATTCATTTTATATGGTATTTGTTACCTTTTGGAAACAATCCTCTGAAGACAGCGACAAATATCATTCATTAGTTTTGTGGGTTGTTGAATGGTTTTTATAGATAAGGGTATGTATGTTTTTGTAGTAAAATGAGAATGTGGAAACAAATAACGTTTATAGTTTTCTGGTTCTTCTTGGGTCCCATGACTGCACTAACTTTCAGCATCCCTTTTACTAAAGGGTTTCTTGAAACCTTTTTGTTTTAAAAACATTGTTTTATGTTTCCCTCTTTCTTTTTTTGTGGCAAGACTATTTTGCATCACCCAGTTCTTTACCTATTTTTAGTTACAATCTAAACAGACAAGACAGACTGAGAAAGAATCAGCATCCCCATTGTAGAGATGGGCAACTCTAGCAGAGAGGGGTTAAAAGACTTCAATCCTGCAAAGGTTTATGAAGATGCTTAATGTGATTAGTACCATTATATAAAGTTAAGTACACACACAAGTTTTCAAAAGTACCATTGTAAATAAAGGGCAAGAAGGCTTTCTGGGTAACTACAGGTAGCCAGCCTGACATCGATCCCCAGCAAAATAATGGAAAAACAGATGGAGAATTCAATTGATAAAGAATTAAAGGATAGGATGCCAGTCAATATGGTGTTATGTAAAATAGGTCTGGTCAAACAAACCTTCGATGACATGAAAAGTTTGGTTAATACAGATACTGTATCGATGTAATATACTTTGACACTTGTTAGGTATTTTACTTTCGAACACATGACATTATAATTAAAAGTTAATCACTATACAGTACCCAAAAAAGCACAGGTTGAATGGAATAAGAACTGGCTAACTGACATATCTCAAAAAGTACTTGTCAGTGGGCAATCATTTTGTTGCTTTAATGGGGATGTTTCTACTGAGGTTCCGCAGGGGTGAGTACTAGACCCAATGAGCTTAAACATTTATGCTTGATAATCTGGAAGTAAATATAAAATCACTGATAAGAAAATTTGCAGATGATACAAAGATGGGTGTAATGAAAAATAATGAGGTGATCAGGGGCCAGAGAATCTGGATCACTTGGGATTGCTGGGCCCATTCTAACAAAATACGATACAGCCAACTGCAAATTTGTACATTTAGGAACAAGGTATGCAGGCCATGCCAACAGAATGGGGGACTGTATCCTGGACAGCAGTGACTCTGCGGAGGATTTAGGGGTCTCAGTGAACAAACAACTCAAAGTGAGTTCCCAGTGCAGTGCTTTGGCAAGAAGTGCTCATAAAATCCTTGGCTGTAAAAACAAGGGAGAAGGGAGGTGATTTGACCTCTGTATACTGTGTTGGCGAGCCCGATACTGCAATACTGCAAACAGTTTGGGTGTCTACATTGTATTAAAAAAAAATGTCAGAAAATTGGAGAGGGTGCAGAAAAGAGCCAAAAAGATAGATTTGAGGGGCTGGACAAAATGACTTACAATGAATGACGTAAAGAGTGCAATCAGTTTAGTTTATGAAAAAGAAGATTGAGAAGTGACTTATTGAGAGAGATGTCCAGTTCTGTTCAATATCTTCATCAATGATTTAAATAATGGCATAGTGGGTACACTTAAAAGTTTGCAGATGATACCAAACTGGGTGGGATTGCAAGTGCTTTGGAGGATAGGATTCAAATTCAAAATGATCTGGACAAACTGGAGAAATGATCTACAGTAAATAGGATGAAATTCAATAAGTACAAATGCAAGAACAATCAGTTGCACACAAACAAAATGGGACATGGCTGCCTAGGAAGGAGTGAACAGGTTAACACTGCTGGAAAAAAAATGAACATCCTTCTGTAATGTATTAGCAGGCATGTGGTAAGCAAGACATGAGAAGCAATTCCTCTGCTCTACTCTGTGCTGATTAGACCTCAACTGGAGTATTGTGTCCAGTTCTGGGTGCTACATTTCAGGAAAGATGTGGACAAACTGGAGATAGTCCAGAGAGGAGCAACAAAATGATTAAAGGTCTAGAAAACATGACCTATGTAGGACGATTGAAAAAAATGGGTTTGCTTAGTCTGGAGAAGAGAAAACAGAGAGGGGACCCTTGGGGTAAGTGGCTGTCTGTAGTGTGTGTTTGTGTGTTTGGGGGTACTTGTGTCTGTCTGTGTGTTCATTCATTTGTTTGTTTGCAGGACCGTGTGCTGTGGCTGGCAGTTGGAAGCTGTGAGTTTCTACACCAGGGGGCGGGGCTAATCAATCAGGCAGGCCAGGGCTTTATAAAGCAGTGAGCAAGCGACCAGGGAGCTTTGCGAACAGGAGCTGTAAACAGGGGAGTTTGAGAGGGAGTTGGGAAGGGGAGTGCGAAGGGGGCAAGCTATCCTTGCCATTCCTAACTCTTTTTACCCAAACTAAAGGCAGAGGCAGAGCAACCAGGTGGCTGCAGACGGGGGAGTGAGTATCTGTTGAGGGGACAGTTTGGCAGTTTGACCGTGTGCTTGATTGTTTGATTTCCAGTTTGAATAGTGTGAATTGGGAGTGCTTCGTTCCAGGCTCTTCTAAAAAGACAGTCAGTCAGCTGCGAATCAGCTGAGCAGCGCATAGCAGAGAAGCAAACAGGTGGAGTTAGCCTGGGAGTTCGCCTGGAGAGAACCTACTGCGGCATCCCCCTTGCAGGTTTCCCTGAGTAGCTTCTGCCACAAGTGAGGAAACTCTTCGAAGGAAGGGACTATGGATGCTGAGCGATCCGCTGTCATGACCTGCACAGGATGTGCCATGTTTGTCTTTATTCCACAGGAAAGAAGCGACTTTGTCTGTACAAAGTGCAAGCTGATCTCCATATTGGAGGAGAAGATTCAAGGTCTGGAGAAATGAGTATCAACCCTGCGTTCCATAAAAGAAAATGAGGAGTTCCTGGATAGACGTCAGGATAGGCTTCAGCGGGCGCAGTGTTCTGAGGATTCAGAGCAGGCTGCGCAGCGGGGACAGAAGGCCAGTGAGGATAATTGGTGGCATGTGACCTCCAGAAGAGGAAAGAGTATGAGACAAGTCCATGTACAAGAAACGCATATTCAGATGAGCAACCGTTTTCATGTTCTCTCCACAGGTACTAGTGCAGAGAGTGGAGTGAATGATACATCTGAGGGAACAGAGCAGTAAGAGACTCCACTGATTGGAAGGCATGAGATGCACAGTCCTAGGGATGGGGGTTCCACAACCACCACTCCCAAGAGGAGGAGGAGGGTGGTGGTAGTCAGGGACTCTCTCCTCAGGGGGACTGAGTCATCTATCTGCCGCCCTGACCGGGAAAACCGAGAGGTGTGCTGCTTGCCAGGGGCTAGGATTCGTGTTGTGACGGAGAGACTGCCGAGACTCATCAAGCCCTCAGATCGCTACCCCTTCCTGCTTCTCCACGTGGGCACCAATGATACTGCCAAGAATGACCTTGAGCGTATTACTGCAGACTACGTGGCTCTGGGAAGAAGGATAAAGGCGTTTGAGGCGCAAGTGGTGTTCTCGTCCATTCTCCCTGTGGCAGGAAAAGGCCGGGATAGAGACCGTCGAATCGTGGAAGTCAACGAATGGCTACGCAGATGGTGTCGGAGAGAAGGGTTTGGATTCTTTGACCATGGGATGGTGTTCCAAGAAGAAGGAGTGCTAGGCAGAGATGGGCTCCACCTGACGAAGAGAGGGAAGAGCATCTTTGGAAGCAGGCTGGCTAACCTAGTGAGGAGGGCTTTAAACTAGGTTCACCGGGGGAAGGAGACCAAAGCCCCGAGGTAAGTGGGGAAGTGGGATACCGGGAGGAAGCACAAGTAGGTGAGTGCAAGAGGGGAGGGCTCCTGCCCCATACTGGGACAGCAGGACAATCGGTGAGTTATCTTAAATGCCTATACACAAATGCAAGAAGCCTGGGGAACAAGCAGGGAGAACTGGAAGTCCTGGCACAGTCAAGGAATTATGACGTAATTGGAATAACAGAGACTTGGTGGGATAACTCACACGATTGGAGTACTGTCATGGATGGATATAAACTGTTCAGGAAGGATAGGCAGGGCAGAAAAGGTGGGGGAGTTGCGTTGTATGTAAGAGAGCAGTATGACTGCTCAGAGCTCCAGTATGAAACTGCAGAAAAACCTGAGAGTCTCTGGATTACATTGAGAAGTGTGAGCAACAAGGGTAATGTCGTGGTGGGAGTCTGCTACAGACCACCAGACCAGGGGGATGAGGTGGACGAGGCTTTCTTCCAGCAACTAACAGAAGTTACTAGATCACAGGCCCTGGTTCTCATGGGTGACTTTAATCACCCCGACATCTGCTGGGAGAGCAATACAGCGGTCCACAGACAATCCAGGAAGTTTTTCGAAAGTGTAGGGGACAATTTCCTGGTGCAAGTGCTGGAGGAACCAACTGGGGGAAAAGCTCTTCTTGACCTGCTGCTCACAAACAGGGAGGAAATAGTAGAGGAAGCAATAGTGGATGGGAACCTGGGAGGCAGTGACCATGAGATGGTCGAGTTCAGGATCCTGACACAAGGAAGAAAGGAGAGCAGTAGAATACAGAGCCTGGACTTCAGAAAAGCAGACTTTGACTCCCTCAGGGAACTGATGGGCAAGGTCCCCTGGGAGAATAACATGAGGGGGAAAGGAGTCGAGGAAAGCTGGCTGTATTTTAAAGAATCCTTATTGAGGTTGCAGGAACAAACCATCCCGATGTGTAGAAAGAAAAGTCAATATGGCAGGCGACCAGCTTGGCTTAACAGTGAAATCCTTGCTCGTCTTAAACACAAAAAAGCAGCTTACAAGAAGTGGAAGATTGGACAAATGACCAGGGAGGAGTATAAAAATATTGTTCAGGCATGCAGGAGTGAAATTAGGAAGGCCAAATCAGACTTGGAGTTGCAGCTAGCCGGAGATGTTAGGAGTAACAAGAAGGGTTTCTTCAGATATGTGAGCAACAAGAAGAAAGTCAAGGAAAGTGTGGGCCCCTTGCTGAATGAGGGAGGGAACCTAGTGACAGAGGATGTGGAGAAAGCTAGTGTACTCAATGGTTTTTTTGCCTCTGTCTTCACAGACAAGGTCAGCTCCCAGGCGGCTGCACTGCGCAGCACGGTATGGGGAGGAGGTGACCAGCCCTCTGTGGAGAAAGAAGTAGTTCGGGACTATTTAGAAAAGCTGGACGAACACAAGTCCATGGGGCCGGATGCACTGCATCCGAGGGTGCTAAAGGAGTTGGCCGATGTGATTGCAGAGCCATTGGCCATTATCTTTGACAAATCATGGCAATCAGGGGAGGTCCCAGATAACTGGAAAAAAGCTAATGTAGTGCCCATCTTTAAAAAAGGGAAGAAGGAAGATCCGGGGAACTACAGGCCAGTCCGTCTCACCTCAGTCCTTGGAAAAATCATGGAACAGGTCCTCAAGGAATCAATTCTGAACCACTTAAAGGAGGGGAAAGTGATCAGGAACAGTCAGCATGGATTCACCAAGGGCAAGTCATGCCTGACTAACCTAATTGCCTTCTATGATGAGATAACTGGCTCTGTGGATGAGGGGAAAGCAGTGGATGTGCTATTTCTTGACTTTAGCAAAGCTTTTGATACAGTCTCCCACAGTGTTCTTGCCAGCAAGTTAAAGAAGTATGGGCTGGATGAATGGACGGTAAGGTGGATAGAAAACTGGCTGGATGGTCGTGCTCAACGGGTAGTGATCAATGGCTCCATGTTTAGTTGGCAGCCGGTATCAAGTGGAGTGCCCCAAGGGTCGGTGCTGGGGCCGGTTGAGTCAACACTGTGCCTTTGTTGCCAAGAAGGCTAACGGCATTTTGGGCTGTATAAGCAGGGCATTTCCAGCAGATTGAGGGACGTGATTATTCCCCTCTATTTGGCACTGGTGAGGCCTCATTTGGAGTACTGTGTCTAGTTTTGGGCCCCACACTACAAGAAGGATGTGGATAAATTGGAAAGAGTCCAACGGAGGGCAACAAAAATGATTAGGGGGCTGGAGCACATGACTTATGAGGAGAGGCTGAGGGAACTGGGATTGTTTAGCCTGCAGAAGAGAAGAGTGAGGGGGGATTTGATAGCTGCTTTCAACTACCTAAAAGGGGGTTCCAAAGAGGATGGATCTAGACTGTTCTCAGTGGTAGAAGATGACAGAACAAGGAGTAATGGTCTCAAGTTGCAGAGGGGGAGGTTTAGGTTGGATATTAGGAAAAGCTTTTTCACTAGTAGGGTGGTGAAGCACTGGAATGGGATACCTAGGGAGGTGGTGGAATCTCCTTCCTTAGAGGTTTTTAAGGTCAGGCTTGACAAAGCCCTGGCTGGGATGATCTAGTTGGGGTTGGTCCTGCTTTGAGCAGGGGGTTGGACTAGATGACCTCCTGAGGTCCCTTCCAACCCTGAGATTCTATGATTCTATGATTCTATGATAACAGTTTTCAAGTACTTTAAGGGTTCGTCTTCACTACCCTCCGAACTGGGTGTAGACGCGAATAAATCAATCCCCGATCACTCTGCCGTCGACTCCAGCAATCCACCGCGGCAAGAGGTGGAAGCAGGGTCGATGGGGGAGCGGCGGCAGTCGAACCTGCAGCTTCCTCACGGTGAGGTAAGTCGATCGAGATACGTCGACTTCAGCTACATTATTCTTGTAGCTGAAGTTGCGTACCTTACGTCGACACCCCCCCCCCCCCCCCCCAATGTAGACCAGGGCAAAAGGTTGTTACAAGGACAATGGAGAAAAAGTGTTCTCTTTAACCTCTGAGGATAGGACAAGAAGCAATGGGCTTCAATTGCAGCAAGGGTGGTTTAGGCTGGACATTAGGAAAAACTTCCTAACTGTCAGGGTAGTTAAGCACTGGAATAAATTGCCTAGGGAGTTTGTGGAATCTCCATTATTGGAGATTTTTAAGAGCAAGTTAGACAAACATCTGTCAGGGATGTTCTAGATAATACTTATTCCTGCCTTGAGTGTGGGAGACGGGATGAGATGACCTCTTGAGGTTCCTTCCAGTCCTATGATTGTAATATTCTATGCTTAACTTCATGGGGAAAAAATATACTGGGTGTAAATTGGTCAAAAGCATAACAAGAACCATTGGCTGGAAGTTTAAAACAAACAGAAAATCAGATTAGAAATTGGGCAACTTTTCAACAGTAATATTCACTACGCATCAGAACAAACTTCTAAGGGACATGGTGGATTCTCCATCTCTTGATGTCTTCAAATCAAATGACTGGAAGATATGCTTTAGTCTGATAAATTATTGGTCTCAACACAAGGGGAACTCGATGACATTTAATTGCCTGTGATATACTGGAGGTCCAACTAGATGATATAAGGTCTCTTCTAGCGTCTAGGTACGTCAGCACTGCAATGAAAAGCCTGCGGTACTGAGTCACAGAACCTGGGTTGGCTGATGGGCTGAGGGGCTACAAATAGCAGTGTAGACATTCAGGTTTAGGCTACCCTCCACCTGGAGGTCTCAGAGTCCAGGCTCCAGCCTGAATCCAAAACATCTGCACTGTAATTTTATACCAATGCAGACCGAACCCCGCAAGCCTGAGTCAGCTGTCCTGGGCCAGTCATGGCTGAGCCCCGGGTCTTTTAATGGCGCATAGACATACCCTTAAACTCTATGAAGCTATGAACAGGGCCCCCTAATCCTTGATTCAGAGTCTCTTCCAAGACTAGTAATAATCACAAGAACATTAATTGGATAAATGATTGGCAAAATAGATCAGCCAGCTATAATCAATAGGACCCAGTCATTTCTAATCCTTAAAAAAATTAAATCATTTTGGGTAGTCCAAGCAAATGCAAATACATACAAAGGGGTCTGGGGTTTTCTGAGTCTGCAGCCAAACAGCAATAATACTGCATGTTCCTCCATGAATTTCATCTTACTGCTGAAACCAATTTAATTTTCACTTTGCCTTTAAAGCTGATGCAAAGGTAATGTGGTTTTTTCCCTTCACTCCTCTAAGCTGCTACTCAGCCATAGTATTCTTGTGATGGAAACAATTTAAAACATTTAGAGAGAAATGCTAAGGTTAACCTTTCAATTTAGACTGCAGAAAAATAATTATTCAGCCATTACCAATAGCAAAATGTTAATATAACTGCCAGGGACTGTTAAAAGAACACATGAGCCACTATTTTTTAAAAATCTATTTTAGAGCAAATGAAAACATATTGACCTAATTTCCTAAGGATTCTAAGGGGTGCATGAAGGAGACTTGCTGCTATAAATTAGGTATTTCCCATGTCAGTAATGAAGGTAGGAATGAGGGTCTGGTGACCAACTTTCCCCTGTTACAATTTTTTTTTCCAGTGGCGCTTCAGTGAACTGGAAAAAATTAACCATGCCACATTATCAGCATGGAATTTAATAGCTGGATTTCTAATGAAGCAGGTGACTTCAGGGATTAAAGTAAGAGGTGAAGCTGAAAAAAAGGAAATAAGGGATCGTGAAATAAAGGTAGAGAATGCTGGTGGGTGACAGGTGTTAGTCCTAGGGGTCCTGAGGGTGCTGCCGCATCCGCTGGCTTGAAGTGGTTTCCATTATACACAGGGTTTACAGTTTTGTTCAATGGCTCTCAACACCCCCACTATAAAAATTGTTCCAGCATCCCCGGTGGGTGATTGACCTTGTGGAAGCAGGAACTGACAGTATGGTTAAAGATCTCTGCCCTGCTAGATACTGAGTACCTGAAAATCACACTGAAAAGTGAGGGTGCTTAACACCTCTCAAGATTGATCCCTAAAGCCATTGTTTTGCAAGATACTTAGGCAGGTGCCTGACTTCAAGTACAAGAATAGTCACAATGTCTTAAATGGGCTTAAAGTGAAGCACATTCGTCAGCGCTATTGGCACCCCAACCATTCAAAAAATGTATGAGTTAGGCCTCCCCAAAATCCTGAGGTTGCCTTGAAATGCATGAGATGTTTTTAAAGTAATATTTTGGGGTTATTTTATTTGCCTTCTGCTTTCTGAGTCTGTAGGTTACACTCACTTCCTGTTTTTAAACTTTTCCGCACAACCATAAAGGCTAGAAACTTCCTCTTCTTTTTTCTTCTTTTTTTAATGAAAGCTGAGAATCTCACAGATTCATGTGATGGGAACTTTAAGAAAAGCAGTAAATCATGAGAGCTGGCAACACTGCTTAAGTACGTTGCAGAATCGGGGTCCAATTTTTAACATTGCTACGGAGCAGTATTTCTCAATCAGTGGGTCATGACACTCAGGTTGTCATGAGGCATTGAAAAAAATATTGCAGTCTAAAGCAAAGAAAATATTGCTCCCCCACTCCGTGCACATCTTAACCCTTCAAGGTCAAGTATTCTCTGTCAACCTCTACATACACATGCAGAAGTAAACTGTATGTATGCTTGGCATCATTATCATTGATTCATTTTTACACTCGCTTTTATAGTACATATAAGGGGGTTGTGAACATTTTTGACTTTGAATGAGAGGTTGCCAGCCTGAAAAGGGTGAGAAACACTGCTATAGAGTAAGAGTGCCCCTGAATGCTGTTGGTATAGGCTGGTCTCTCTCACACATGTAGAATTTTACATCTTTGGGTGAGGAAATCAGACCTGAGGGTTTAGAATCTTCCAGAAGTCTAACTGGAATGTAGCTGAGAGAACACTGAAGACAACCTAACACTTTTTGAAGGGTTTGTATTCTTTAAATCTGTTGATTGGGGGAGCTTCAATAAATCTGTGCATGTTAACATTCACTGTTGCCTCTTTGCAAGCCACACACTCTCATGGGTGAATCGGTGTTAAAGGTCCCTTGAATCTATTAATCTTGTATTACTGCTATGTTTTTTTTCCTACAGTGTCAATGGGATTTCATTATAGCAGTATATGACATTATATTACATCCAGCAATACAGCCTTGTGTCCAGAGGCTAGAGCAGCAAAGTAGGAGCCAGGACTCTGGGTTCTATTTCCAATCCTTCCGCTAGTTTGCTGTGTGAACATGGCAAGTGTGTTCTATACCTGTATATATGCACATAGCTAGTTCATTGGAAAGGTGGCTGTAGATGGTGCTCAACAATATGAAACATTGTTCCAGATGTTCATAGGGCCAATACAACTTGTTATTGGTAATCCAAATGGATTCCTCTGGCAGCTCCCTACAACAGGGGAGTCACAAAACCACTCTGTGCCTTGGTTTACCCACCTGTAAATTGAGATCATCCCTGCCATATAAAAGTGATGCAAGGCTTAATTATTTAGAGAGAGAATGTGCCTGCTGTTAGTATGGATTCAAAGTGGAGGGAGGAGTACAAAAGGAACACCTGCTGCCTGTATCTCCTGCATCAGTACCAGTTCCAGTAAAAGTCCCTGTACACGGATTACAGTGACTTCTCCCTCCTAGCATATTTGGTGGCCAAAATTGTAGTGTGGGGCCCAAAACTGGACACAGTACTCCAGATGAGGCCTCACCAATGCCGAATAGAGAGTCTCCGACCCTCTGTACCATTCAAAGATGCCAGGTAGCTGAGGATCCTACACAGAACATAAGGTGGCACATAAATTACAAAGTGTTTTGGGGGTGAAAGCTACTAAACTAATGTCACCCACACCCAGCCACAGTGTGACTCTCTGCACCGCTAAGAGCATGCAGAAGCCTTTGAATTAACAGAAACAGGTGTTTTAGCTCAGGCAGTGGAGGTTCATGGTTTTAGACTGAGGAGGTCTCGGGTTCAAATCCTACTGCCAATGACCCAACCAAAGCGTTATATTAGCAAAAATCATCAAAAATGGTTGTTAAATCAAGAGCATTATGTAAGTTTGAACTGCCTTCTGCTCCCCCAGCTCAGGCTTGAAGAGCCTGAGACTGTCACCTAAAAATACAAGCATTGCAAGCTGAATCTGTGATGCTAAGATGTGGATCACTTCAATTCACCAAGTACAAGTGGGTGCAGATTTCAGTACATACTGTTTCCCAAGCCTTACAATAAACACTTGCAGAAATGAGATGCCTAATTTAATTACCCCTTAGCAATTATAAATCTGCTTAGCCCAGAAATGATAAACTAATTTGTTTCATTTTCATATTTTGAAGTAATCTCAGGAGACAAAAGTCAAGACGTTTAGATTTATAAACTATGCTCCCAATATTTCTGTCCTTTCTCACATTAAACTACAATTGACTTTAAAATATCAGTATTTATCACCACTACCCGAAAGCTGCTGGCCTTAAAATTATGTCTTATTTGCTAAGAGCAGAATTATTAAAAATAATAAAACCTACATGCTCAGCTGTCCAGACTTCATTTGGATAAAGCTGGCCAGATCACTTGCCTTTCATTTTACAGAATAATGTAGCTAATAGTGAATGGAAGCAGCATTGTGTATCCAACTCATCCTGTACTAACAAAGCAAATAAGAACAGATCACTGAATCAGGCAGTCATGCCTCATCTACAAACAGATTTTGTAACAGTATATTTAGGTCTGTTTGGTTGTAAGTTCAGGCCCTGCCTTTGCATGTAGTCTACAACGTGTCTAGCACAGGTTTGGCCTCTGTTAACCAAAATGAAACAATAATAAATACTCACAATGACAAAGGGAAGGTTTGTGGCAACAGTCAAAGGGCTCTGGCAGGTGTAAGGCAGCCCCTTATTCCCTTGGGCTGGCTACTTATACCATGGTGGGGTCCCCAGAACTGCCACATCCCTCCTCCCCGCAACACAGGTGGATGGAGTCTTGCATAAGAACATAAGAGTGGCCATACTGGATCACACCAAAGGTCCGTCTAGCTCAGTATCCTGTCTTCTGACAGCGGCCAATGTCTGGTGCTTCAGAGGGAATGAACAGAACAGATAATCCTCAAGTGAGCCATCCCCTGGCTGTCGCCCATTCCCAGCTTCTGGCAAACAGACGCTAGGGACACTATCCCAGCCCATCCTGGCTAATGGCCATTGATGGACCTGTCCTCCATTAATTTATCTAGTTCTTTTTTTAACCCTGTTATACTCTTGGCTTTCACAACATCCTCTGACAAAGAGTTCCACAGGTTGACTGTGCATTGTTTGAAGAAATACTTCCTTGTACTTATTTTAAACCTCTTGCCTATTAATTTCAGTTATTAACCCCTAATTCTTGTTATGAGAAAAAATAAATAATACTTTCTTGTTTATTTTCTCCATACCAGTCATGATTTTACAGACCTCTATCATATCCCCCCGCCCCCTATTACTCGTCTCTTTTCCAAGCTGAAAAGTCCCCGTTTTATTAATTTATCCTTATATAGAAGCTGTTCTATACCCCTAATCATTTTTGTTGCTCATTTCTTTATCTTTTCCAATTCCAATATATCTGTTTTGAGACGGGGAGATCAGATCTGCGCACAGTATTCAAGGTATTGGGTGTACCATGGATTTATATAAGAAGCATGTGACCAATGGCATAGCTATACTGGCAGATTGTGAGTTGTATGCTGCATGAATATAGACACAGTGGAGTTACTCCCTCTTTGAATCAAGGAGGAGACCAGAGGAGAGATCATGACTGCCTGAATCACAATCTCTTTCTGCCAATGCTCCTTCACCTCCCTGTCCTCATGGTGGATTGTAAAATCAAGATCAAGCCCTTAACCTGTCAATACTATCTCATTGGTTAGTTCCCCAAAGGCCAATGGTTTTGAAGTCTAGAGTAATGGTAATCAATCAGATCACATGTTTAGTAAATACAATTTTCCTGACTTGCTGGAGCTGAATTCATAGGAAACTGTGCACTTACCACAGGGTGAAAGTTAATTTCTTTACTGGATCTCTAAATTCATCTCCCCTTTGGCAAGTTAGCTTAAAAAAGAAACTCACATTTTGAAATCAATGGGAAGATTTCAAAATATTCCTGATGAAGACTTCCAGACTGTACATAATAATACATGCTGTTTTGATGGGAGTCGACGGATGATACCATTACTCAAGGTCTTATAAGCTCTTTTCCTTAGAGAGCAAGTTCTTTGGTCTGTGAAGACATGCTTGTGATAGTTTGAGTTTTGTGATATGGTGTCTTTTGGGTGCTGTGGCAAGCAACAAGGGTGCCTGTCTGCTGTTTGTGACCACCTGTGTTCAAGGCCTGCTGTATATAGTGTAAATAAACACTTTGAACTAAAATATATACCTAGACTCTGCATCATGATTTCTCTTCCAATGTGATGCTAAATTGTAAGGCCTGGACAGCAGCTACTCCTTGACAGAGGAGTGATGATATATTGATTATATATTTCAGTGAACAGCAAGATCCATGGTCGCTTGAGATAAATTTTTGTCTTTTGGTGTATATTTAAGGTCAGATTAGGATGCCCCATCTGCTTTGCACTACTCCAGCAATGCAAAGCAGCCTCAAACTAGGCAGAAGTGGCCTGTTAAACCAGGTTTATGGCTGCTTTGCATCACCAGATCATAACAAAGCAGCCGGAGCGTACCAGCGAATATGGTCCGTAAATTGCAAGGTGCTCAGGGTAGGGATCTTCTTTTCATTTACATTTTGTGTAGCTTTGAGGACACTGTTAGCATATATTAAACAACAAATATGAGTGATGATAAAGCCTGACATTCACCTCGACAAAAATCAATGGCTGCTTATTGCAACTGTTTTGCTGATGGAGACATTGGGGCATAGGCAGGTGAAAGCCAAAAGTGTTCAAACCTGGGTGCTTAACATTAGGCACCGGAAGCCATAAAATGCAAATGTGGATTTTCAGGGGTGCTCCCATTATGCAAGCTATCCTTTGAAAGTCAAGCTTCCCTTATTTAAGCACCTAATTATGGATCTAGGTCTTTAACTTTAGGCACCCAAGCTTGCATAGTGCTTTGCCCAAGGTCATGCAGTGAGCTGGGGCAGAGATAAGCATAAAATGCAGATGCCCTGGGGTCCATTTCCATTATAGACAACAAAGTAGAAGTGCAATCATTGCCTGTTCAGCAGTTCTGACTGCCATGAGAAGAAATAGTAATGTTAGTAACCTGGGTGCTTCCTCCAGTGTAAACTTTGTTACTTGCTTCTTTGTGCAATGCCTGGAGTTCCTGGGGCTTTGGCCTTGATACTACGTTATGATAAATGCACACATCTCTGCATGGAACTCTGCAGCTTCAAGCTGAAGATACTAGTGTATGCCTGACGCAATGAGAAAATTCCATCTCAGTTATAGCAGGAGGCTGAGCCGTCGTTTTTATATGAATAAACTTTTCTCTTTAAAAAAAAGTGACATACTGCCCATTCGTATACCTTTGGTATTCCCTGATCACAGCTAGCTCAGTAGCTTGTCCCTTGAGCTGCTCTGAATCTCATAGCCACTTGTTCTCCTGGTCTTACAGCGTGATGTACTATCCTAATAAAACTTGTTTTATTATTCTTACATCCACCTCCAATAAACTTTTAAGTGCTTGAACTACTCCAAGGGACACTGTCAAGGTTGGTAAGCCAATAAGAGCTCATGAGCAACCTTACAATGAAAGAAGTAGGAGGTAATACCCACTCCTGGGTGACAAGATTGAGATAAAATTTCAAAATATGTATTCCAATTATGTTCTGTCTGCAGGTGCTCAATAGGGGATGAATGCAATGTACCTAAATCCACTCCATATCACTGAAACATCTAACAAATCCTTCCCCGCTCCGGCAAACATCTTAGAGAAAAGGCATCATAGTCCAAGTATGTATAAATTGTTTAACCCTCAGGACACTGGATAATCCCTTGGTGTGTGTGTCACCTTCAGGATTAACGATTTGTCCAGGGTTTCATCTGAGCAGGTGGAGGGCATGATGCCATGGAGGCTGGTTGCTAGGCAGCGGAGGAAGTTGGGACACATGGAATGAGGGAGTATCATCTACTGTTCCCCTCATGTGGGGAGCTACCACACCCCCAGGTCTGATCTGTCAATGACTTCAGGGGGAGTTAGTTGCTTAAATGCCTTTGATGATCTGGGCCTGAGTGATCACTGAACACCTCAACCCACAATCCCTCTTGGCCAGCCCATACAAAATGGAGCTGCAAAGATCACCTTGCCTGTCCATCCATCTGACAGTGTCACATGCAACTAATCAGCCATGGCCAATTCTCGTCTTCATCACATTACCCGTTTCTCATTTAGGAGCATAAAGTCTTCAGAACAGGGATTGGGTGCCTCATGATGCCGGCACAATGCTTACCATGCATGTTACTGTAATATAAATGATAAGACATTTCCAGATCCAAACTTTGTAGTTGGATCCCATCTTTATAAATGGCTAAAGCCAGAAGCCCAGATTCAAATCCAGCACACCAACAAATCCTTGTGAAAGTTCAGATCCAGAAGTGGATGTGCTGCTTGGGCCTGATTCTGATATCCACTCGATACTGCAACTTTGAAATAACAACCAAACAAATACACATGGTAGAAGAAAAAATATATATGGCAAGGAAACACAGATCACTCAGCTCAGGACAAAGCATGTGAGACGAAGCATTGTTTGTTGAGGGGAATCAGACTTAGGAAAGACAAAGAGTCCTGTGGCACCTTATAGACTAACAGACGTATTGGAGCATAAGCTTTCGCGGGTGAATACCCACTTCTTCAGATGCAACGGCTACCCCTCTGATAATAGACTTAGGAAAGAACCTCCACAGGAGATCACATAAATCCAGAGTCTGACCATCTTTAGGAAACACCGCAAAAGATTTCTCTTCCATCATTGCAACGACACACACAAAACTTACACCTTCCTTTAATCTAAAACACCAACCCCTCCCTCCCCCCTGCCAAAAAAGAGGAATTTAATAAAATCTTTCAAAAACACCCACAAAACAGTGTTATGTCTGAGCTACAAATTCATGATGAAAAAGTTTTAATCGCTAGGCTACTTTGAGCTTCTTTAAAATGTTACTTTTACTCTTCATTGTGCACTCTGTTAATGACAGCAACACTGTTTTAGGGGATCAAGGCCAGGTATGCCAGTTCTTCACTACAAATGAGACTCGGCAGTGAGTTTGCTACTGTTATTGATTCAGCTTGTTGAGATCCGATCCGTCTCATTAAAATATTGTTAATAATTCCATGCATCTCCTATTAATTATGACAGCAGCAGTTCCTTTATTCAGTGTCCTCGTTGTTTTGTGTGTTCTCTGGTTCACCTCACTGGCTTAGTCACCTAGTGATTGAATCCAGCAGCCAGCAGGTATCTTTTTTTATGTTTCAAATTAAACACTGATAAATGCTTTCAGGTCCTAGAGAAAAGCTGTTTGAAGCTGACGTTAAATTTCCTCTTGCTTCTTTAAAGCTTATTTGTAAAGGAATGAAAGGCTGCAATCAACTTAACTGGATCATGATTCTCAAGCTAACACAGAATGCAAAGTTATTCTTTGCCCATGGCAAGAGATGAATTTTCATGAGTGAAAAGCTGAGATGGGGGAGCCATTCACTCACGAAGCACAGCAGGCTGAGAATGCTTTAAACAGGACCTCACTTAGGCATCCTGATCCAGGATGTTGAATGAATCAAATAGACCTAGGGGTTACGGTGGACAAAAAGCTGAATATGAGTCAACAGTGTGCCCTTGTTGCCAAGAAGGCTAATGGCATTTCGGGTTGTATAAGTAGGGGCATTTCCAGCAGATCGAGGGACGTGATCATTCCCCTCTATTCGGCACTGGTGAGGCCTCATTTGGAGTACTGTGTCCAGTTTTGGGCCCCATACTACAAGAAGGACGTGGATAAACTGGAAAGAGTCCAGTGGAGGGCAACAAAAATGATTAGGGGGCTGGAGCACATGATTTATGAGGAGAGGCTGAGGGAACTGGGATTGTTTAGCCTGGAGAAGAGAAGAATGAGGGGGGATTTGATAGCTGCTTTCAACTACCTAAAAGGGGGTTCCAAAGAGGATGGATCTAGACTGTTCTCAGTGGTAGAAGATGACAGAACAAGGAGTAATGGTCTCAAGTTGCAGAGGGGGAAGATTAGGTTGGATATTAGGGAAAACTTTTTCACTAGTAGGGTGGTGAAGCACTGGAATGGGTTACCTAGGGAGGTGGTGGAATCTTCTTCCTTAGAGGTTTTTAAGGTCAGGCTTGACAAAGCCCTGGCTGGGATGATTTAGTTGCGGTTGGTCCTGCTTTGAGCAGGGGGTTGGACTAGATGACCTCCTGAGGTCCCTTCCAACCCTGAGATTCTATGATTCTATGATACAGTCAACAGACAAAATACACTTGGAATTATTAAGGTTTGTTTGGGATAATACACATTAAACTCCTGTAACTGACTAGTAACTAAAGAGCATTGCATTCAGATGTTCTCTTTTTCTGGCCATGCCTACGCTAGCAACTTATCGTCATTCAGCCACCACAGTTAGTACACTGCTTGTGCATTCTCGGTGCCTTGTGTTGGTGGTGTGCGTACTCACCAGGAGTGCTTATATCAATGCAGAGTGCAGTGCACCCTCTGCGCAACTGCGCAACTCGCCATCATCTAGTGCAGTGTCTTTTGGGAAGTTTTTGCAATGTCTGATGGACCTGGAACAAGTCGTACTAGGGTGACTGGGAGCATGGGGTCAACTTCTCATAATGCAGTGTGCTCCATCTCCTAGTTTCATCTGCCTCCCATAATTTTCAAGCCTTCTTTTCAAAATCCCACAAACCAGTGCGTGCCTCTTCGCTGTCCACCATCTTTGACAGAAGCATGGAGGTTGCACAGCTCTGCACTATGTCATAAGAGTTGCAAGCACAAGGTGCATGATCCTGCAGTATTTGCAAAACTGCAAGAGGAGCTGCAGGGGACATGATGATCCATTGGAAGCCAGATTACTGTGGGACATACGAAGGAACAATTCAAGGCTAGTGGTGGTGTTCATGGAGCAGCTGGAGATGGTGGAGAGCTAGTTCTTGGCCCAAGAAGCAAGCACTGACCGGTGGGATGGCATTGTCACGAAGAACTTTCAGATGGGCAAGGTCACATTCCTGGGTCTGTGAGCTGAAGTCGCCCTAACCCTTCAGCGCAGGGACACCAAAATGAGAGCTGCACTTTCAGCTGAGAAGTGAGTGGCAACTGAACTGTGGAAAATCGCAATGCCAGAGTGCTGCCAGTCAGTCAGGAATCAATTGGGAGTCGGGAAATCCACTGCAGGGGCTGTTGTCCCGCACGTGTGCAGGGCCAATAATTGCAGGACTGCAAGTCTCAGCAATGTGAAGGACACGGTGGATAGATCTGCAGCACAAACTTGCAGGTGTTCACTGACAGAGACAGCTAAGTCCTCAATAACAACCCCTTATATGGCAACAATGGTCATGAGTGAGGGTAAACATAAACAGAGGCGGGGAATTTAGCAGGGAAATTAGAGGGCAATTATTGGACCGAGACCAGAACTGCCCACCTGGATTGGGGGAGGGCTGATGATTACAATACAGGGGAAACGCAAAAGGATCTCGAGGCTCACTCCTCTGGATGTGGGGGAGGTGAGTGGGTGGTACAGCTATGCTTCTGCAGGGTGTAGCTGAGCTTCTGCTACAATAAACATACAACCGTAACCGAAGATTTCAGTCTCCGTGTATTCCTGTGTGTCGGTTGGTCGTGTCTGAAGACATAGGATACCCTAATTGCGTGTCCATCTGTTGTGTCCAAAGGCAGAACCCAACAGAGTTGACGCCATCTTCAGTGAGATGCAGGCATGAAGAAACAGCAAGACGTGCATTGTTGTAACATGTGGAATCATAAAATCACAACCTTTTATCAACAGACATGTCTACTAAAGAAAACATCTTCTCCAGACACAAATAAACAGGTTTCCCCACAGCTTTGAGTTCCAGCTTTTTGTGTTTACCACCCACCAAACCGTGTCTGGAGGACTGTACAGCAGTGGTTCTTAAAGCTGGTCTGCCGCTTGTTCAGGGAAAGCCTGGGCCGGGCCGGTTTGGTTATCTGCCATATCCACAGGTTCGGCCGATCGCGGCTCCCACTCGCCGCGGTTCGCCGCTCCAAGCCAATGGGGGCTGCAGGAAGGGTGGCCAGCACATCCCTTGGTGCTGCGCCTCTTGGCCCGCGCCTCTTCCTGCAGTCACCATTGGTCTAGAGCGGCGAACTGCGGCCACTGGGAGCTGCGATCGGCCAAACCTGTGGACGTGGCAAGTACGCAAACCGGCCTGGCCCGCCCGGCTTTCCATGAACAAGCGATGGACCGGCTTTGAGAACCACTGCTGTACAGCACACAGAAACATCTCGTGGCTGAGTGCTATACTGCAGGGTAACATGCCATTAAACTCGGGGGCCAAGATTTTTAGAGGTGTTTAGGCATTGCTGCACTCGGCGTTGCAAGGCCTTACTAATGTAGAAGCCTAAATCGCATTTTCAAAAGGGATTTAGGCACTAAGGAGCCAAAATCCCATTGACAGTCAATGGCCCATTGTCCAGTTTCTCTCAATTTTCCCACCCAGTTTACAGATTGTATTCCTTTCCCCATTTGTCCCTCTCTGCATCTTTTTTTCTGTCCTACACCACGGGATATTGTTCAGACGTGAAATAATCAATATGTGCTCTGTGTAAACCAGCCGCTCGCATTTAGCATCCTGCATGTTGCACTGATATAAAGCCCAGCACCTTGGGTTAGCTGTTGTCCTGCACTAATCTCTCTCTCTCTCTCTCACTCTCTCTCTCTCTCTCTCTCACACACACACACACACACACACACACACACGCTGCTGAATCCTTGAATCTGTCTCCAGGCTCAGTTGCCAACCTGTCACAAGGGGCAAAGGAAATGGGTGGAACATCACAATCATTCTTTTGTTATTTGAAATTGACTTAAGGTTGCATCCACCTAAGCCATTCTTTCCTTATGTGCAGACGGGTTTCCTTTCATTATTAACATTTTAAAGGGAATTTAGCGCTCAATTAACGCCTCCGAGAATTCAGCTCTCGATCTGTTTGTCCACAGATCAGATCTGTTCCTGCTGACTGTGGTGTCACCCACCAGGCTGTCTTAGGCAAAGAATGGGTACATCACAATCAGCAGCAGAGTACACCCAAGGCCACCCAACTATATTTGTCTGCACGAGAACAGGTACAGCACAAGCAGCAGTGTGAGTTTCCGCCTTCGTGGGGCCCCGGAGCCCGGGCTCCAAACATCTACAGTGCAATTTTATAGCCCCGCAGCCCAAGTCCCGTGAGCCACATTCAGCTGACACAGGCCAGATGCAGGAGTTTCGCTGCAGTGCAGACGAACCTGTATAGACGTTTCCTTGGAGGTGCAGTGCAGAACTTGCAGCTGATGGGGAGCGCTATGGCGGCTGGAAGCCATCTTTGCATCTGCCTCGTCCTGGGCTGCTCCAGGGTCTGGCGATGCCCCTAGTGTATTTTAGGCAGCCCTGAGGGCCTGTCTAAGCAAAGGCAGCCTCCCTAGCTGCCTTATGGGCTGCAGCACTGCATGGAATCTCTGCGATGCTGCAGCCTCACCCCAACATGCCCCTCACTCTCCTGCAGGCATAACCCCTCTACACTGGGGTGTGGGAGTGGTCCTCATAGAGCAGCCTTACTGCTGTCTTTCTCCATTCCTGCATTGGGAGAATCCTTTCCCAGCGGCATATGGAGCTTGCAAGGGACCCTTTGCACCACTCCAACCCTTTTGTCCAGGGGATAGGTGCTTGTCTGGGTGTGAGGATCTCATTGAAAATGCAGGCCAGGGGCAATTAAAGTTTTGCTAAGGGCCAGGGACCTTTTGAGATAGTGTGGCCACTGTTTACAGTGATTCTATGCTGATTTGTATCTCTGTACTGAACTTACCCCATGTCATGAATACAAAGGGAAGGGTAACAGCCTTTATGTATAGAGTAACATAAAATCCCTCCTGGCCAGATGTACTGAATCACTTTACCTGTAAGGGGTTAAAAAGCTCAGATAACCTGGTTGGCACCTGACCAAAAGGACCAATAAGGAAAGAAGATACTTTCAAATCTGGGGAGGGGAGGTTTTGCTTGTGCTCTCTTTGTTTGTTCCCTCTCTGGACGGAGAGAGAGACGAGGCAGGTAATACATCTCCTGAAAACATACCTGAAATGATCCATCTAAGATAACAAAAATTGTAAGTGAGGGCAAGGAAATGCATTAGATTATCTTTTGTTTTAGCTTGTGAATTTTCCCTATTCTAAGAGGTAATTTCATTCCTGTTTTGTAACTGGAAAGCAGAGTCAGAGGGAAATCATCTGTGTTTTAAATCGTTTTATTTACCCTGTAAAGTTACCTTCCATCCTGATTTTTCTGGTGTGATTCTCTTACTTTTTTTTTTATAAATAACATTCTTCTTTTAAGAACTTGATTGATTTTCAGTGTCCTAAAAACCATGGGGTTTGGTCTGTGCTCACATTTTAACCAATTGGTTAGTATATTATTCTCAAGCCACCCAAGGAAAGGGGATGAAGGGGCTTGGGGGGATATTTTGGGGGAAAAGAGACTCCAAGTGACACTTTTCCTGAATTTTTGTCTAAATCACTTGGTGGTGGCAGCAATACCGTCCAAGGACAAGGAAAGGATTTGTGCCTTGGGGAAGTTTTTAACCTAAGCTGGTAGAAATAAGCTTAGGGGGTCTTTCATGCAGGTCCCCACATCCGTACCCCAGAGTTCAGAGTGGGGAGGGAACCCTGACACCCCACTCTTCAGTTTTGCATGATTTAGATGAAAGCCAAGCAAACAAAAAAAGTTAAATGCAGAAGCTTTGCCTGCTTTGCCTTTGAGATTTGGGGATGTGTTGAAACCCAGCTCCAAAGTGAAATTCAGCATGCAAAGAGTGTGGTGTAATCCTGAAGAAACTTTCTGCAAGAAACCCTGCAAAGCAAAACTGCAAAGGTCCAACAGTTTCAGTCTCAACTTTAACATGAAGAGACCACTAGCGCTCAGTGAATTATTGATTTTCCTGTTTGGGGGCTGAACCGAAAAATCCGAAAAAAAGCAAAAACAGTTGAGTTCAAAACAAGATTGGTGGGGTTTTTTTTAAAAAATTTTTATTACTGAAGCAGATAAAATAAAAATTTTGGGGGGGGACAAATTAAATGGTTCATTTAAAGTGAAATTTATTTGTTCATTTACGTTTGGGTTGTTTTTAGATGTCTTTAACCCTTCAGAAACTCCAAATGAAATGTTTTGAAATGAAAAAGTCAAAACATATCATTTCAAAATGGCAAAGCAAACTGTTTTGAATATTTTTAATTTTTTTCCCAGGTTTTTTTGGTTGAAACTATTTGTCAAATTCGTCCAAGATTTGCAAACAATTTTGGTGCCCTGAAAAATGAATTTTTTTGGGGGGGCAAATTTACTTGCTGAATAATTTTGCTCAGCTCTAGAGACAGCTTCTGAGGGAGAGGGTGAAATTCACACTAGTCAGCGCATATACACTAGTCACCTCCCAATTAGGTTCTAAATTGAGTATTTTAATAGGATTTAAGGGATACATATTGGCCTTAGCTGATCCTCTCCATTGACATGAATTTCAATCTGAGAGACAGCAGTCTAGTCCCCAATCCGACTGTGTTCTTGGCCTTTGCACTGACAAGGTAGTTTGTTCAGTAGTGCTTATATTCTGGATGCCTGCCAGTTGGGAACTGGACCAAACCCACCAATCTCATTTGAAGTGCACAGAACTCAGCTACCAAATCGGCTACCAAAGAGCCATCAGAGAGTGCTGGTGTCTTGTCGCCACACCAATGGGGCTGCCACTCTCCCAGTGCCCTAAGGACACAGCTGTGGCTACAGGAGGCACTCCTGGTGGAGTTCCTTCAAGGCAAACTCAAAGGAGTTGTTGGTGGCAGGTCATTCTCTGTGAAAACCCGGCCCCTTTGGAACTCACTCCCCAAACCTGCTGTACTGGAGACTCTACTTCATGACACTCAAGGCACAATGGAAAATCTCAGTCTGTTGGGATGGGGGCAGGTTGATGACTGGGGGAGGGATAGCTCAGTGGTTTGAGCATTGGCCTGCTAAACCCAGGGTTGTGAGTTCAATCCTTGAGGGGGCCATTTGGGGATATGGGGCAAAAATCAGGGATTGGTCCTGCTTTGAGCAGGGGGTTGGACTAGATGACCTACTAAGGTCCCTTCCAACCCTGATATTCTATGATTCTATGACTGCAGAGACTGCTTGATTTTAATTATTTTATTGTATTTGCATGGAGGGCATTTGTATCAAGGTGGGACAAGAAGCCCTTTTTATTGGGTTGTTATTTGCACTGTGAATTTCAATTAATGTGACAAGCATGCAGAGCATAGGATCATTGACAACGTTTAAATCAAGAATTGATGTTTCTCTAAAATATATGCTGTAATTAAGACAGGAATAATTCTGGCCTGTATTATGCAGGAAGTCAAATGAGATGATCACAATGGTCTCTTCTGGCCGTAGAATCTGTGACTCTGAGATGGGCATCTAGATAGGCTGCTGTGGGTCATATATGCTATCGTAGAAATGTCCAAGATAAATAGATTAAATACATATTTTTAGATACCAGCAGGTACCCAGAGGAAAGTCATAATCACTATTCTTTTATTGCCGTAGCACCTGGATCAAAATCCCTGTTGTGCTAGGCACTTTACGCACATCTAACAAACAATGGTTCGTGCCCCAAAGATCTCACAGTCTAAATATAAGACGAGAGACAACAATTGAAGGCAGCTTACAGCTGTGGGGAGCACAGGGTACCAATGAGACAGTCATAATTAGTGTAATAAGCAGCAGTCACAACACATTAGCTGCCTTGCCATTTTCTCGTGTTTTGGGGACACTGCTATAGGCACGGGTTTATTTAAAGGTGAGACTTGAAAGGGAATATTATCTCCGTGCCTATCACTGGAGCTGCCCAGGCGCCTTTGTAAGAGCTGGTCTTGACAAATGTTTGCAACAAGCTCCGGCTGATTTTCCAGGACAGGTTGCTGGGAGTTCATGACCGTTTATTTTCAGGATTCTTTGAGGATATGGTTCCCATGGTTTGCCTTTCACAACGACCATGAATTATTCATGAACATTATGTGCTCATTTTATCTGTACAGAAAATTCACGACCCTTTATTTACCTCTTTGCTACTGCCAGACTGCTCAGGGCTCAAGAACTGTTTTAACAGAATGTCATTCCAGGTACTAGACATCACAGGATATGGGATTTTCTGAAGCGAAGGAAAGTACCAGTCACATCGCTTAGATTACATCCACATGGATATGAAAACACTGGTCACATTAACATGAGTGTATATTTCAGAACAGATATAAAACTACAGGGTTATTTTGCCAGGGTCATCTTAAGGGGATGATCAGAAGAATCTTGTCAAAAATATGTCCTTTAAAAAGTTTAAAAATAGAAACTTCTGCCCAATATTTATAACCGTCCTTTGTAATACACAGACTGGTCCATGTGTTCCACCACCCCCTTGCTTGATGTAATTATGCCTGGTATTTTTGAAAATGTCTCCTTCTAGAGGCTGGAGTGTGAATAGAATAAAATTTAATATTAGAGACAACTAGTAAAGAATCTGTTCCTCATGTCCGAGATATAGCTGATGATTGTGGTTTCTGAATGGGCCATGACTTTGTTACATCTCCTGATATAAGAAAATTATCTTGGTGCTTCAGAGGAAAAAAATAAGAGATTTATTAAAACAGTTCCAGCTTAGCTTAAACTCTCTGACATTCTGAATCTGTGCTCTCGAGTTATAAACTGTAATTTTTCCAATTTCTCTAGATCCACCCACAGTTCCTCCCTTCCTTCACATCAGGCTCATAAAATGCTGTCTATTTCAGTAAATAAAACTGGCGATTAAATGATGATATTCTAGTATCTCTACTCCTTATTTACATGAGACTGAAACACAGCAGAAAATAAAAGTAATTACATTCTCGGTTGTATTCACCAATGTATGTGTGTGTTTAATTATATAAAACGAAATCTGTTGCAAATAAAGAAAAGGAAAAAGCTTTCAGTCTTTGACAGTAGCTTAGCAATGTCGGCTTTTGGACATGAAGTGATGGCAATTTACTGTACGGACACTCTGCTGTACATGGAACAAACAAATGTTTTTTGCAGAGGGCTGTGAAACACCATTCCTACGTGAAGCACTGGAGAGGGCTACAGGGATGAAGATACATTTTTGTTTACTGGGAAAAATTATTACTTCAAAAGATTTGTTTTTCTTTCCGTACTTGAGCCTTTCCACAGAGCACTGAGTTTAGAAAAACACCTAAGAGGGGAAAAAACCCAGATGAAGACTTATAGCTTATACCTGTAAAGGGGCATCGTATACTATTTAGAGAACTTTGCCATAGACTGTAGTTTGTTATTCTTCAACAGCGAAAATTTCAAACCCTCATTTCCCCTTCTCACAGCCAGCCTGAGGTGAATAACTGTATACACATGGGTTATTCCATTGATCCACAAGAGTAAACATAACAGACCAACACACCAGGGATTGAACTAGGGAAGTCAACACATAGACAACACCCAACCTCTCTGGAAAAGATAACAGCTTATATCTTCTGTGGCTCAGCACAGAGGGGGGTCTGTAACACACACTCACCAGTGGGTTACACAGTTACTCACACAGATATTTTCAGGATCATGGCCTGATGGTAATTGAGATACCGGTTGATTGACATCTTCAGATTACACTAAAAAAGTCAACACAATGCATTTATTTTTCCTAAACCATCCTCAGGAATACTTTCTCCCCTTATTTTTGAGCAATTATCCATGAATACTAGGATATTTTCTTCCTGTAAGGTCAGTTTGACTTTAGAATAGTCTTCCCAGCCTTCCCGGAAAATTACCAAGCTTCATTATTAGAGGCATCAGAAATGAGGTTGTTCAGAAACCTTGGGAATGTCCATAGAGACCATCCCAAGACAGGTGGATGGATTAGAATCTAGATCAATATAGGACCAGATCAATATAGAACTTAGAATCAAACTCAATAAAGAACTAGCTCAAAATGGGACTAAATCAGTATTTCCTAACCTTCTTGGGAAAATGTACCAGTTTAGCAGACTAAGACCTGGATCCTGCAAAGATTTACTCACGTACATAAGTTTCCTGAGGTGAATATTCCTATTGACATCAAATGTGGCTGCTTATGTCATAAAGGTAGAGCCCTGTGATTCCATGGATACCGAATTATATCTGTGGTTATCTGCATCGCTCTACATAAAGGTTACGCAGGTGTGCATGTCTTTGCAGGACTGGTTCATAGATTCCTAGATTGTAAGGACAGAAGGCACCACTGTGATCATCTAGTAGGCCCTCCTGTATAACACAGGCCATAGAAATTCCCCAAAATGATTCCTATTTGAACCGGAACAGATCTTTTTTTTAAAAAAAATTCCCATTTTGATTTTAAAATTGCCGGTGATTTAGACGCCACCACAACTCTGGATAAGTTGTTCCAATGGCTAATTGCCCTCACTGTTAAAAAAAAAGTGCCTTATTGCCAATCTGAATGTATCTAGCTTCAACTTCCAGTTCTTGCCCAGCTCTACTTGCTATCCACCTGGGGTAAACTTCCCCTACACCAGCCGCTTATGGCAGCCCATAACCGTGGCTGGGTTTTCTGCTTGTTGCCGTATTCCCAGGGTTGATGCTTTCTAGACTTGTAAGGGCTGCATTCTGCAAATCTTTATGCGCCCAAGCTGTTCTTACACACGTGAGTAAAAAGAGAATTGTGTGAGCAAGGCTTTGCAACCGTGGTTCACCGCCCAGGAGCCCCTTCAACCACATACCCCACTGAAGTGCCGCCACCTCTGGGGTAGAACGCGGCAGCTGAAAGTAAATGAAGACTCATCCTATATTCATTTGTAATTATTTATCAGTCATTTTCTTATTTACTTACAATGAACTTCTAGTGAACTGAAAGATTTCTCCTAATTATGATATTTCCCTGAAGCTGTTGATATTTGTATATATCAACATACTGTAGGCTACGGGTATTTGGCTGTGTATTGGCTTGTTTGTTTTGCCATAAGCGAAGTTATTACAGCAGATTCTAGCTTCTGACTTGAAATGAGTATTTTTTATTCAAGTTAAAAATAAAACCAGCAGAAAAGCTGCTCTCGTTATCATCTCATATTGGCTGCTGGCTTTGTGAGCTCTGTAACATCCTTCGCCAGTTGCAGGATGATTAGGGTGAAGCAGTGAAATCAATTGTTAATCTTTGTAAGCTGCTTGCCTCTTTCTGTTTTTAACACCCTGGGCCAGATCCTCCATGGCTGTGAACCAGCATAGTTCCGCTGCCTTCAATGGACTGATTTTCAAATGATCAATGTACACCAGCTGAGGACCTGGTCCATTGAGTTTGCCGCTGGCGTGGACCCAAATGAACAACAAAACCAAATCCAAAATAATGTTCTGTCATCCACTGGGATTATTCAAACTGCCCTCAAACTGTTCTTATTGCCGGGGCTTAAAGCAAAGCATGTATGTTCGAAAAACACTGTTATGGAAAGCGAATAACACACAAGCCTTTTTACAGTTTTAGAGTGACAGAGTATTGCATGTAATGCACAAAGGCTGACCAGATGTCCCAATTTTATAGGGACAGTACCGATATTTAGGGCTTTTTTTTTAATATGGGCTCCTATTACCCCCCCATCCCCGTCCCGATTTTTCACACTTGCTAGCTGGTCACCCTAAATGCACACATCATTATCAGAAAGCAGTGTGCAATGCCCACAATCTGATCAGAGTGAAATTAACTTCTCTGTTTCCTTTTCTTCCTCCTCTTGGCTTTCAACTTTTATGACATTGTGACCAGGGTCCCAGTAGGGGCCAGCTGAGGTCGCTTAATTAGGGTGAACTGCAAAGAATGGGGCAGGTAATCCCCAAAGCTGGTGGATATTTTCAATACTTAGATTTACCAAGCCAGCATAAAACAGCTTCTTTATTACCTCACTGATTGCCCAGAAGCCAACAGCACAGTTCCTGGAAGTAACCCAGCCTCAGGCCTCCATCCAGGTACCCAAGTCACATATGAGGAACATTTCTGAAAATCTTATTTCATCATAGAGAAGAAAAGGTTCTACCAATCCCAAAGGATCTGACACATTACCTCCCAGGTTAATGAATATTGCAGATCTTACCCAAATACAGGCATACGGCCAATTCTTATTAACTAAACTAAAATTTATTATAAAAAAAAAGAGAGTATGGTTAAAAGATCAATATACATACAGACATGAGCTCAATTCTTGAGGTTCAGATACATAGTAAAGATGATGAGCTTTGTAGTTGCAAAGAGTTCCTTTAGAATGTAGTTCACAGGTTACAGTACAATGTCCAATATCACCTTCAGAGAGTAGCAGCATAACTGGGATCTCAATCTGGTGACTCAAACGTCCCCTGATGAAGCTTAAACAGATTTGAGATGACAATCAGGACCAAATGGCCTTTTATAGTTTTCTAGTAGCCACTTGACCATACAGTTCTGGGTAAACAATAGGTTTTTGATGTAACCTTCTGCTTTCTAAACACCTCCAGTAATTAGCTACACAAATTAACATAGGGCAATGTATCCATTAGGCAGTCTATCACAAACTCCAAAGAGACATATAGACAATGAATTATTTCACCTAAGATTCATCTGAATGTTAATATTCCCTTTTGATCTCTGAATTAACAGTTATAGTGACAGACAGGAACTGTCTGTTCACATGGCTAGCTTCTAAGATACACACAATTAGTATGACTTCTAACTTCAAACAATATAAGTTTGCATTTCAAAGTTCTAGCCTGTCTACCACGAATGGTCCTAATTACCTTTTGCATACATTTCTAACATGACTTTAAAGAAAATAAGAAAGAAATACTTGTGGCACCTTAGAGACTAACAAATTTATTTCAGCATAAGCTTTCGTGGACTACGGTCCTCTTCGTCGGATGCATGAAATGGAACACTCAATGAGAGGATATTTATAGTCAGAGAAACATGAAAAGGTGGAAGTAACCATATCAACTCTAAAAGGCTAATTAATTGAAAGGAACTGTTATCAGTAGGAAATAAACTTTTGAAGTGGTAATCAACATGGCCCATTACAGACAGTTGACACAAAGGAGTTAAGGGTATTTAACGGGGGGCGGTGGGGAATAAATTCAATTAACGTAATGACCGAGCCATTCACAGTCAATATTCAGACCTAAGGTAATGGTATCTAGTTTGCATATGAATTCCAGTTCAGCAACTTCACGTTGGAGTCTGTTTTTGAAGTTTTTCTGTTGCAAAATTGCTACCTTTAAATCTGTCATTGCGTGATCAGGGAGGTTGAAGTGTTCACCTACTGGTTTTTGAATGTGATGATTCCTGATGTCAGATTTGTGTCCATTTATTCTTTTGCGTAGAGACTGTCCAGTTTGGCCAATGTACATGGCAATGCCCCTCTGTCATTAGGCTCATTGATTTATTGTTACAATGTGCAGGTGAATTAGGTAAGTATTCGTGGGCCAGATTGTCAGATGGTGTAAAATGGTGTCAATGGAGCTTTTCTGAATTACACTATCTGAGAACCCAGCATGGTTTCTCCATGTTACAACTGAGCAGGCTGATTTACGGAAGGGCTGACGTGATTTACCTAGGGGTACATCACCATTCACCGACAGAAATGGTAATTGTATCATGATACTTGGAGTGAGAGGGCCCATGTTCCCTGGGGAAATGGGTGGATTTATGCTGGAAGCAACTCGGCCACATGGAGAGAGCAGGGCCCAGGGTTTAATAAAATACTGCTTGTTCAACTGAATCTGCATTCAGCTTCACTCTTTGCTAATAAAACAGGAATATAGAACCCACTGGGATTCTTGATTCCCAGTTCCCCATTTTAGCCACCGGACCGTGGAAATGGAGAAGACAGGTGGTGTTCTGAAAGAACATGTAAAATCACAAGGCTGAGATGCCACAGGCTACAATAACTGCAGCATTTGTCTAGTGCTGCACTTGTGAAAACAGCGGGGATGATGGCTGAGCGAACAGGCAGGACTGAGTCACTCACAAGAGTGTGTATGAATTGCCATGATCTCTAGCCCCAGAAATCTCCAGTGCCATCATAACTCCTCCAGTGACCATGGTATTTAGCAGAGGAGCAACCATAACGGACTACAGATTTGTTACCATATATAGGTCTGCTTTGTAATGAATTGGCCTTTTCCCAGTCCCTGGTTTGGCTACCGAGGTCCTTACCATAATAACCTTAATGCACTGAACTCTCTCATTCATTGAACCAGATGCCAGCATTTTGACAAGAGCCAGTTTTAGGTACGCAGTGCAGAGATTCAAATGTCAGTGGTGAGATGGAAATGCTAGTTAAGGCAGCCGTAGCAAGTCATCCTCTTTGACAGAAAGCATGCTTTCCACTTGACACTTAGCCATACCCAAAGACAGGGAGTACTTCTTGATGTGCCCACAACAAACTGCTACCTTCTGCTGAGGGACCATTCCATTTATTTGCCTCCTGAGCCTTTGCTTGTCATCTCCACTTTGAATGGGCTTAAAGGAAAGTATATCTGAGCAACTGGATCACCTCAGGTTAATGAAGGTATGTACTCTGTCTTTGTGAAGCTTATGCTGGCTGTGGTCCCAACTGAAAGCATCTGAGTAACAGTGTTAGTGACGTGCAGATATTACTGGGTGGAAAAACAATTACACTTTCCCAAGGTTCTGTCAATTTACGAGGCACCAGATACCAGTATGCTGAGCTGCAAATTAACCTCTTTGTTGTTCCCTATACACTTCCTAAGTAAAAGTTATTCTGAGAGACCAGTCACATGGTGAATGCTATGACAGCTATTATTGCCGTAAAGGGATGGAATACATAGACTAATAACTACTTAATCTGAAAAATCCGAGGTCTTCTGCTCTTTGCCCTGCTAGATGTTGTTGCTAAGTGATCAGTTGGTACTTCAGGATGAGAGGATTATAGCTCAGGATGGAATTTACCTACTTTGCTTCTTTTATAACTTTTTGAAAATCTCCTGATACAAATTTATCAGTAGAAATGTATTCTGACTTGCAGGCTTTCTGCATATCCACATCAGGCTTCATCTTTCCCTTTATGAGCCTGAGGAAAGTCAGCAAAGTTTTCGTTCAGAGTAGCTGACAAAAGCAATCCATCTATCCAAGTTATCAAAGCATTTACAGGACCGTAATCACCACAGAAGTCTTATTGGAACACCTGTAGGTAGATATTCTGAGCAGTTAAGCTCAGTTACTCTCTGTTCATTTCTCAGTTGGAATGAGTGTGTATTTTACACTGCTGCATGCTCCTTTGATTGTGAGTGCCTTCAAGCATGACATCACTTATTGTATGCCTGGAAAGGATCTACCATAGTATAGGTGCTACTGCAAACCAGTAACAATATAATAAAAATAAGAATCCCCAGCTACACCAGGGCACTGGGATAGCACTAAAGTATCGCTACAGTTTATTGTAATAATAGTCTGCAGCCAGCTCCCAGATTCTGCATGTTAATTTTAGAGCCCTGAAAGAGATAGCAGAGAATTAACTAGGTGGCCCAGAAACAGTGTTCTCATGAAGTACTGGTAATTGCTGAACTAGGGAAGGAGAGGCCCAGTTCAATTCACAGACTTTGTCTCTCACTTCCAATTGGTCAAAAAAGTGCCAGCCATTTTTCATAGGAAATTTTGCAAAAAACATTTTTTCCCTCAACATTTTCGGTGACAAAATTTTCAGCAAAAAACTGAAACAACCCCTCCCCGTCCCAAATATTCAGCTTTCAAAAACCATTTCTGGATTTTGATTAAAACATGGTTTCTGAAAACCAAACCCTGAACATTTTACTGAAAATTAAACCATAAATAAAAAAACCCAAAGTTTTATCCAAAACATGATTTTTAAAAATCAAAATCCAAACACTTTTACGTATTTTTGTAATGGAAAACTGAAAATGAACATTTCCCTTTAAAAAAATGCATTTTGACCAAAAAGCTACTTTTCGCTGAAAAAAATGTGTTGATAAATATATTTAAATCAGCTGTACTCTCATTCTTGAACTCAACTGGACCCATTGTAAAGCCAGAGTTCCATCGTCTTGTATGGCATGACTGGGGATGGGAAAGAGGGGTAAAATAATATTTTTTTCATGAAGACACATTTGATCTGGAAACCAAATTCTCATCCTGTGCACCCCATCTACACACTGGGACCAGCCCATGTTCTCCAGGTTCTCAAAGTGTAGATATAGACAGCTGCTATTGAGAGGGAAATGTAGCATGGGAGGAAAGTAATGACGCAATAGAGAAACGGGAGAAATAGATGGGTTCTGGGACAAGACAAAGGAGCAACCCAAACCTAATGTTGTATACTGGAGGAAAAGAGACCACTATTTTTTGCAGGATGGAAAAGAGCAGAGAAGAAAAATCAGGAGAAAGAATAAAGAGGTAGAATGAGTGGGTAGAAGCTGAAGAAGCAGAGACAAACCAGAAAGAAGGTGGAAGGACTTAGAGTCCTAGGCTATATCTATACTTAAAATGCCACAGCAGAACACGTGCTGCACAGTTCTCCATCACTGTAGTTAATTCACCTCCCCACGAGGCGGCAGCTAGGTGGATGGAAGAATTCTTCTGTCATCATAGCGCTGTCCACACTGGGGGTTAGGTCAGCATAGCTATGTCTCTCAGGGGTGTGAATTTACCTCAGAGAGATATCACTACGCCAATGTAAGTTTTCAGTGTAAGGCAGCTCGCAGGCCCTGGTTCAGCAAAGCACATAAGCATGCGCTAAAGTTCCACTGATGCCGTTGGGAATGAAGAACATGCCTAAAGTGAAGCACGTGTTGAAGTGCTGAATTGGGGTCCTAGATAACAGAGAGGGAAACGTTTGACGTAAATGGAAAGGGATGGTTAAAAGATAAGGAAAAGGAAGTTTGTGGAACAAAAAAGGGAGGGAAAGGGCTGGGCTGCCTTATGTCAACTGCATGGATATTGAGCACACTTGGGCATTGCTATGTGTTGTTTCTCTGGTTTTTTTACATTGGCTTCTGAGGTCAGCTTTCCCTTCTTTATGTTAACAACCTTAAGGTGTCAGTAGAGAGATAAAAGAAGCAACAACATGCAGGCAGTGGACTGCACAGTTATTACTATACACTGGGGAAGATTCAGAGCAGGACAGCAGCCGTACTTTGTCATGTTTTTCATGTTTTATCATTTCCCTACACAAAACTGAACAAAGTCCTCCCTATTTCAGAGCAGCATGGCTCATGTTGTGATAAGGCTTCATTTTACTGTGTCTCAACCAATACCCACTCCTAGCTGAAAACGGCTTCTTCCTCTCCCCAGCCTGCTCTTGTGCTGCCATAAAGACTAGACCAACAATGACTTAGAACATAATAATTCACAAGACAGTTCCATGACACGATATCTTTTTTTATTAATCTTCCACTTAATTCTAACCTATTAACTCTTGGGCTTGGATTTATATGATTCCTTCGGGGATTATTGACAATGCTTTTTATAGGTATTTTACTAGCAAACCAATCTAATTAACATCCCTATTAATGCTCTCTGAGTTATGCTGCTAATTAAATCACTGTTCACTCTAAACCTTGACAGACGTGACTTTTTATTATTCTAATTTGGTTTTCTTTGGAGGAAGTGCAGACAACTTAGGTCCCGTCCCTGGGGCTTGGTGGGTAATAAAAATAAATGCAAAGAGTAAGAAGGAGGAAGAAAAAGGAGATAAAGGAAGAAAGAAAAATCAGAGGGAGCTCAGGAGATTAAAACAAGGAAGGAAGACGATCTTGTGGTCAAGATAATGGATTGGATTTCAGGAGATCTGGGTTCAATCTACAGGTCTTCCACAGGCTCTCTGTGTGACCTTAGTCAAATCACTTAATCTCTCTATTCCTCTGTCCTTCTACTGTAAAATGGAGATTCTGCTTCCCTTCCTTTCAGGGTAAATTTATGACCCTATATAAACTACTATGGTAATGAGGGTTACGTAGCCGGACATAAGACCCTGTAGGTTGTTAAACAGACCAATATGTATAGTGCTTAGATACCAAGGTGAATGGTGTCTTAAATAGGCAGACAAGATACTCTTTTTTTTTATTAAATGTAACCCCTTTGGGGTTTAGAGAGCATGGCCTCTTTAAATCTTTTTCCTAACAGGGGAGGGGAAACAGTGAGAAAAAGGAGGGAAACTCCAGGGGGTGGAGCCATAGGAGCCGACTTCCGTCGGCTCCGCTGGGTGCGTCGGGAGCGGGGTCCCGCAATGTCGGCTGGCGTTGGGGGTGGGGTCCCGCAATGTCTGCCGGTGTCGGGGGCGGGGCCCCGCAACGTCGGCCGGCATCCGGGTCGAAGCTAAGTGCTCCAGTAACGGGTGCGGGGTTGGCAGGGAGCTGCCGGTGGGTGCTGAGCACCCACCAATTTTTCCCCGTGGGTGCTCCAGCCCCAGAGCACCCACGGAGTCAGCGCCTATGGGTGGAGCTGAAGCAGGGAAGAGAAAAGAGAGGCTGCAGTTTGCAGGCCCTGAGAAGGGAAAGGGAGAGAACCTGCCTGAAGCCCAAGAAGAACAGGGCGGCTGATCGGGGACACCCCAGAACAGGAGCCAGGAGGAGCACTGTGCCAGGGGGGCATTGCCCGAGAAGGACAGGCTGAAGCTGGACCCAGGATCTGTATCACTGCTGCCCAGAGCTGCATGGGGCTGTGAGTACTGGGGCTTGTGACTCTGCACTGGGAACAAGAAGAGAGGCTGTTAGCTAGTTAAGTGGGGAGGGGGTCGCTCTGGGTGGCTTTGCAGAGAGCGGCAGAAGAGGACACTGGAGGGGTTTGTTGGGGAAGTTCACTGACGCCGAAGATTGACCAGGAGCACCCAAGACTCACCCCTGGACTGGAAATTTGCTCAGGACTCCTGCACTCTGTGTGCAGACACATTGCTCAGTGTCTGTCCTTTCAGCCTGTGCTACCACTGGGTCTGTGGGGCCTTGGTTTGGATGCAACCCTGTTTTACTGCTCCCCCTATATCTCCCCTTGTTGTTTTTACTTCTCTCATCCCTTTGTAAATAAATATTTCCCTTTCTTATATCCATTGTACTTTTCCTGTGGGTGTGGGTGTTCACTCTGGGGGGTTTGGAACAGGTGCCCCTCGAGTGGAAGGGACTTTTCCTGCTGCATTCCTGCACACACTTTCTCTTGGCCAGAGCTGCCTGCAGAGCAGACTCCATCTTGGCCATGAGGGCGCTAAAGTTACATAAACAAGGAAGAAAAGACATTCACTGCTACACTTTTCACACATTAAAGCTACACGATTCATTTGGACTGTGAAATTAGCTGAAAATGACTCCTCTCGCTGACCTCTGCATAGGCATCTGCATGCAAATCTGGCTTTCAAGAATAGCGTGCAATAAATGTTCACACCACACTTTGCAAAATCCTGCATTTAAAGGAGGAAAATTGCTTTGAGGCGGAAGATTCCCATCATGTATGCAACCCCTCCTGATGGCAAGTTTCCCTTCTGCCGAATTAGAATGTCGCACAGGAGGGTTTGTCTATATTTACTCAATAATAAATATTGTTTAACCTGGACACGCATCCGCTGTGACCTCCTGTTAAGTGATTTACTAAACAAAACACGGGAGACTTGTATTCTTCTTAAGACTGAAAGAATTATTCAGCCCCAGGGAGCCGTTTGGTGCATAGATTAATATTCCATCAGGTCACAGTCTGTTTACATCACGGCTCAGGGTAAACCCAGCTGAGACTAGAATGACCAAAAATCAATCTTCTCTAAAGGTTGTAAAAACCAGAAGCTTAATAATTGTGCTCGCCATTATTCAAGAAGTACACAAAACTATGTTTCTGCATAAATCTGCCATAAATCAGTACAGGATTAGGAGCCATTGTCAGCTCTTGGAAGGAAGAGAAGGACATATTTTATGAAATGACGGTGCCTTTGCTTAAATGACAGAAGAACGGGTCCTTTCAAAAGACGGGAATAGAGTCGTACACAATATGCGTACTTGTCAACTTCCACATGCCAGTGTTTCCCTAATGCTGCCTTTCACAGACGCAACACAGTTCAAGAGCAAGGACAAAAAGGGGCAGAGGCTGTTTCTCTTTTCACTCACCAGTTCAAATCCAGCCCCGGTCAGTAGTAATGAAATGTTGTTACCTTCTGACGGCTATCTGGGGGTTTATAGAAAATGAGTTTGGAGGCCTTCATCCAGTTCCCAGTGGACAAGCGGGCCCATATCACAAAAACAACCACCAGAATTTATGTTAATCCATCCTTCATTGGAAGTCCCAATGGAGAAGCTAAGGATGGAATATGCTTGGGTGAATATTGGGCTCTGCATCTCTTCTCTCCCCCACACCATCATTCCTCACCCTCTCCAGTCAAGACAGGTTTGCTTCCTCCTCTCCATGTTGCTTGGGTGCCAGCAGGAGGGTTATTAAAATCACATGACAGGCACTTTCTCTGTTTTCAGTTCTGGTGCTAGGCACCACAGCAGCTCCCCAGCTGCCGGGAGGAGCAATTTCAGGGAAAGTCTTGCTCAGGGCCTGCATCCCTGGGATAGCGCATGCCCAGTCACACTGGCTAGCACCAGTTGCTGTGAGAGGCTGGGGCATTCTCAGTACAGGTGGACTCTTTGGAGAATTTAGCTCTCAATCTCTAACATGTATGAATTCACATTTTTCCGAAGCTCATATCGTGACCAAATTTGGGAGGAGTTTCATAGAGACAGCAAACTTCGCTGACGTTGGGGTGACCAAATTTCAGTTCTCTACACCAAAGCATGGAGATGTTAGAGCTTCTCAACGCAACAACTATACGAATGATTTAATATGGGCAAAACAATGTGTTTCCCGACGCTAGCTTTTGGACATGATTGAACAATTTTACCTGACAGTTTCCCAAAACACTCAGCCTTGGGCAGCCACTTGGTATGTACAATTTCAACTCAAACAGAATAAGTTTGGTGACATTACAAGCCACTAAAACCTGGATCTTATCATAAAAAGTGCAGGCAAACTTAACTAAAGGTGGCCACGGTGGCAGAGCTCTGATCTTGTCCCCGTGGTTCCTGCGCTTCCAGGCAGTTTATGCTAGCCTCAGAGGCTCACTGCGACCCTCCACGTAGCCCTTCTCTCTAGGGCCAGGGTTACAGTCTACTGAGCCCTTTTCATCATAAGCCAGCCAGGAGGTTGGTGAGAGAACTCCCACAGTCTCTGTTGTCCCTATGGGCTTATTTCAGAACAGTTTAGCCTCCTGTCCAGCCAGAGGCCTGTCTTCCCCTTGTAGTGGTGGGTTGGGGGGAACCCGGGCCCGCCCTGTACTCCAGGTTCCAGCCCAGGGACCCTAATGGTAGCAGCTGTTGGCAGCCGACCTTTCACTGCCAGTGTTGCTACATTTCCCTGAGCCAGTTCCCCGCAGCTCTCCCGCTTCTCCCTTCTTCACCCTTACCTTAGGGCTCCCTTACCAATGGCTTTAGGGTGTCTTCACTGCCCAGCCCTTCAGCAGCACTTCCTCTCCTCTGGCTCTCTCAGCCTGACTGGAGTGAGCCCTTTTATATGCTCAGAAGAGCCTTAATTAAAGTCAGGTGTTCACATCACATGACTGGCCTCACCTGACTCTTTGCAGGTTAATTGGAGTCAGGTGTTCTCATTAGCCTGGAGCAGCCCCTGTTCTGGTCAGTCCGGGAACAGAAAACTGCTAATCCAGTGGCCAGTATATCTGCCTTCGACTATTCCAGGGTTGTGAGTTCAGTCCTTGAGGGGGCCATTTGGGAATATGGGGCAAAAATTGGGGATTGGTCCTGCTTTGAGCAGGGGGTTGGACTAGATGACCTCCTAAGGTCCCTTCCAACCCTGATATTCTATGATTCTATGATTCCGTTGTACCCAACTGGCCTGGATCTATCACACCACCTATAATAAAATGACCTTCCCACTGAGAAACATTAGGATAAAATGAATGACCCTTCCCCCTAAAAAACACCTTGACCCACACGTCTCTCACCGGACTGCTGTCTCATGCACTGATGATCTTCCCTTCAGCGTCCTGAGGCTTTGCCATACTCAGATTGGCCACTCACCCCACACCTTGCTTCACCCTTGTTTTTTACTTAGCCCTTTATGCCACTTCGGTAGGGCATTTACAGTCTTAGTGCCTTAGGTGTCCCTCTGTGTACTCTAGACCAAATGTGGCCTCTGGAGTGACAGAAGAGAAATGACTACACATTATTTGAACTCCCTGACATGTGCCACAAGAAATTAGCAGCCCTGGTGTTATTTGCATTATCCCATAACTGTGATGTCTGGACTGATTTTATGTACTCATACTAACAAAAGTGCAAGGATGATGATCGCAAGATGAAAGGATCATGCACAGAACATGCAAGAATGTAAAAATTAGGCTCCATCCTTCAATGTTCTTTGCCTTAAACCCTGAATTCTTGATCCTTGTACCTTCTGTGTCACCCACATGTGATCCCTTCACTTTTGCCCTTCACTTGTGAAACCAACATGAAAACATACCAGTGATGATGCAAAACCTACTCACTTGCTTTTTCCAGGATGACTCAGAAGAAAATAATATTTTCCTTGCCAGACAAAAAAAACCCAAACCAGTTATTCACCAGGGTGAGTGGGCGAATAGAATTCTGCATGGTTTGAGCAGAACAAGTGCAAAATACCTATTTCCCCAACACTGGGAACAAGTAGGGATGGCCTACGAAGTGCAAAAAAGGAATTACTTTGAAGACCTGACAGCTTCCAACTCTGATCTTAAAGTGACCGGAAATTCAGCTAGGCAAAATGGTTCTCTCTATGTCCTTTCTAGTGAGATGGGGAAAGAACCAGAATAGGATAAACAGTTTAACCTTTTATTTAAGATGAAGGTTGTCCCCAAGAGGTGCTAAACTTCTTCACTTGTCATCATCCATCCATTTATGATGAAGGAAGGAGGGTGGCAGGGTGGGCTTTTAAGTCCCTGAGTATCATGTGTGAGTGTTTCTGTGCAGCTTCAGTTGTATAGGAAAGTGCTGTAGCATCCTCAATTTATACTGCTAGCTATAGAAAGAGATGTGAAATCCTCTTTCAAGCCTGTCACCCTTAATTATAATCTTTCGGAGGCTTTTCGGATAATAGCTCCCATTTCTTTCATACTAAATCACTGAGTATGAGAAAGCTGCGTCGGCTTTCAAAGGCCCAAGACAAATAAAGCTTTGACTTTCCCTTCAGAAGCTTTGACTCTGTAAACAGAAACATGTTCAAATGAGGGACTCATTGTGATTACATGTATTGTTACATATAATGTAGGTTTTCACTTGTAGGGGAGGGGAAAAACCCCTCACACCTCCACAGATTTTCACTTTTTGTAAACCGAGAATGAGAATGCTTCATTTTTTGTACCATTCTTTTCTCTTACAGTTATTTTACTAGTTTTCCTTGTCATAATGCTCAGAGACTTTTTACTATTCACTGATAGGTGTTCAGTTTACTGAATTTCTGAAAGCCTTTCCTGTTTAGATTGTAAGCGCCTCAGGACAGGGACTGTTTCTTCCTCTCTGCTTGTACAGTACGTGGTATGACAGGGCCCTGATCTCGGCTGGTGACTCTACTCACTACTGTAATACAAAGAAACAATAATAATACAAATATACATTTATATCTTGCTCATCACTATGGTATCTGAACATCAAAGGCCTTTCAGGCCTTACTCTGCATCTAGTTTCTAGTTGGCAGCCATGAAACTGTTTATTATTATTGATCTGTATTACAAGAACACTTAGGAGCCATACTCATGAACCTGGATCCCACTGTATTTTCAATATTGCAAGTATATAATAGGACTGCTTGCTCTATTTCATGGTCTAGCTGGGGATTCTAAGGCTGCTACAAATGCTTTGTTTTAATCATTTCAGTTTTGCTGTCTGGATAGTTTTCTAGCTTGGTGTTAACAGTCGGTTGATTTTCCTGTTGGTGGGTATTTTGGTAGACTCTCAGAAATGATGGTATAATGAGAATTTTACTGGATACCTTCTTTCACCTTCAATTTCTGTTTTTTTCCAGTTGACTTATTTACAACCCCCTTTGAAAAATGCTGAGCTGGTGTTTCCTTGCTCAAATTCCATTCATAACATTTGGCTTTTGTAAACTGGAGTGATCATTCATCTGTTCCTCTGGTTATTTGTCTGTGTTCACCCCTTGGATTCTTCCAAGCCTGTGTTCTCCCTTCCCTTAATTCCTGTGCTGAAAGCTATTACTTTGCTGCCCAGGCCTTGGCAGGCTCCTGTATTTCCTTTCTGATTTGCAGATTTGCCATTTTACCCAGGAGAGTTTGCAGTCTGGGCATATTTTCTTTCTCCTCCTCCACTGTGGTTGCAGACCTCATTGTGCCTGCCTGTGAAGCTGGGGAGTTCTGAGAGCGTAAAGACTTATTCCTGATTGGCACAAAAATAGACCTAACACATTCATATGTGAATACTGCATAAGCAGCTTGTGTTTTTGCATGTTGGAGTTATATAAGATCACACACTATGTCACTGGCCCAGATTCAAATCTGTGCAGAGGTATACTGGGGGTTGTGGTGAAGGAGGCATCAGAGAACATGTTTTAGCTCCCTAATTCTTGTGGTGCATGAATGCCAGCCCCACCTCTTCTGATGTCGGCATTTCCTAACTTTTGAGTGCTCGACTTTGCAACCTGAATAATGCTCTTTAAGTAAGGATTTTTATTTTGGTTTGGTTTGGGTTTTCTGGTAATATGTATGCCCGATTGCCAGAAGCTTCCATAGGGGGAAGAGCTCTCTACTCCCTCTATTGGTGAAAAGGGGAAAGTGCTGCCCTAGAGAGCTTAATTTGCATAGGCTACCTTCCCACGGTTCCTCTAGTGATACTTGGGGAGTCAACATCACTTGAACTTGGATTTTGTGGGACAGTGGGCTCCCAGAGAGGCCCACACACGGTAAAAAAGTTTGATCTTTTAGTGAAGAGTTCATTTCCAAGGAGCCAGATTTCTGTTCAAGGTTCTTCATTGCTCTTGGCTCTCTCTTTTGTGGTAAGAAACAATGCAGATTGAGGACTTTGCTCTGAGGACCATCAAAAAAGACAACAGCAGAGATGAGTGGACTCCAGTGAGCCTGCCCACCCAGTTTAATAAACCTGACTTCCTAAGATAAATTAGGTTCTAGTGCCTCCAGGTGGGACTGGACACAGACCTGAAAAGAGACACGTGGGCTATTGCTACTCGCTGGTCTTGACCAGGGGTTTCATGGATAGGGGAGGTGGTACAGCCAAAAGCGTATCAACTGTGGGATATTCTCACTGATGAGTGGGAAAGATATTAGACTGACTACCGCCAATGTTACCAGAAGGGAGAGTTTTTTTTCTCTTTATTTGTGCTTTCTGAAGTTTATGACTGTCTCTTTCCTCTAATAACGATTTCCCTGCTTGGACACCATCTCAGAGCACTTGCGAGTGGGGAAGTTTTTCCTGTTACATGTACCCAGGCAGGATGTGTTTAGTTTTCCCGGGTTTCCATGTGAGGGCTCAAGTCAGTTTAATTATTTACCAAGAAGGACCCTAGATATTTTGAACAGAGAGCACAAGCAGAAAATGGGGGAATTTGTGCGGGGGAGTTCTCCCAGAGAAGGACGAGCAACTATGTGAGCCTTGGGGTGAATTTGTTGCCTGTTAGTTTGCTGGCCATGTGCCTGCTTGATTGAAGTTTATAGAGTGATCTGGTTGGGGGGCTGAGCATAGCAGCCTGCTAGGCTAGGCTGAGAGATTCCTAATGAAGTTCTGGCCTGTCATTTTTGACCCCTGATCCCTTTTGGATCTCTTGACAAGGGGGCAGGGCTAACTTGGGGAGAACAGGGGTTTAAAAATCCAGCCCCTAAGCAGCCAGAGGAGCAAGTGAACAGGGGAGTTTTGCAAGGGAGTTTAGAGGAGCATGAAAGCCAGATACACCAAACAAACATATTCTAAACCTAGGCTAATAAACTGCCTCCCCCTCAAAAAAAAAAAAAAAAAAAAAACCCTAGAAGAGTAAAAATAATGCAGGAAGAAATCCAGCAGCAAGTGGAGCCTATCCAGTTTATTGCATTAAATGCAGCATATATGATTACCTGCCTGGAGGGCAAGTGGCATATATGTGCATTCGGTGAAGCAGCTCATGGCCCTCAGAGTCTTGAAACCAGAGTGACTGAACTGGAGGAGCTAAAGGAGAAAGAAAGGGGCCTAGATGAGACTTTCCAGGAGAGCAGAGCAATCCCACCCCCACTCTGACAGCCTCTGTGCTGTTGAGGAGGATGAAAGTCTCAGGGAAGGAGAACATCCAACTGGAGCAGAGGGAAATGATCCTGTAGTTGGAACCCTCCTTCCAGATGATGTCATGCTATCCTCTCACACTGAGCCCAACTCTCCAGGGGAGATGACTCCAGTTATTAGGAGCAGACAGGTAATAGTAATATGGGATTTGATTAGAAATATAGGTAGTTGGGTGTGTGATGACTGGCAGAACTGCATGGTGAATTGCCTGCTGGCTGCAGACCTCGAGACATCAAGACAGACGTTTCTGCAGTGCCGGAGAGGAGCTTCTGGTCGTGGTGCATGTAGGTGCCAATGACATAGAGAAAAGTAGGAGGGAGTTCCTGCAGGCTAAATTTTGACTGCTAAGTAAGAGATTAAAGTCCAGGATCTCCATAGTACCATTTTCTGAGTTGCTTCCAGTTCCACACACAAGGCCATGTAGACAGGCACAACTGCAGGGTCTCAGTGCATGTTTAAGACAATGGTGAAGGAAAAAGGGCTTTAGGTTTATTAGGAACTGGGTAATCTTTTGGGAAAGGAGGAGCCTATACAGGAAAGGATGCACTCCACTTAAACCAAAACAGAATCAAATTGCTGGCGTGTCAAATTAAAACGGTTGTAGAGGAGATTTTAAACAAAGGGCCCAGGGAAAGCCGACAGTTGTGGAGGAGCACACAGTTCAGGTGGAGACATCCCTTATAGGAGGATTTATTAACAAGTATATCCTAGTAAAGAGAAGAGGATAGAAGTTGATAAAGTACAGGTAAGAGCTGAAGAGAAACAGTCAAATGAAAGAAAGTCCAATTCAATTACATCACATGAAGGCAGACAACTAAATATTGACAAATTTTATAAGTGCTTGCATACAAATGCTAGACGTCTAAATACTAAGATGGGTGAACTTGAATGCCTGGTATTAAGTGAGGATATTGATATGATAGGAATCACAGAAACTTGGAGGAATGATGATAATCAATGGGACACAGTAATACCAGGGTAGAAAATATATAGGAATGACAGAGTAGGTTGCGCTGGTGGGGGAGTATCACTATATGTGAAAGAAAGCATAGACTCAAATATAGTAAAAAAAATTAAATGAATCAAACTGTACCATAGAATCTCTAGAGATAGAAATGCAATGTTTGAATAATAAAAATATAGCAATAGGAATACACTACCAACCACCTGACCAGGATCGTGACGATGATTGTGGAATGCTCAGAGAGGTCAGAGAGGCTCTAAAAATAGAAAACTCGATAATAATGGGGGATTTCAACTGTCGTCAAATTGATTGGGTACATCTGACGTCAGGAGGAGACACAGATTAAAAAATCTAGACATCATTAATGACTGCTTCTTGGAGCAGCTAGTTCTTGAACCCGAAAGAGGAGAGGCAATTCTTAATGACACACAGGATCTGGTCCAGGAGGTGAATATTGCTGAAGTGCTTGGTAATAGCAACCATGCTGTATTTGAATTCCATATATATATATGGAATACAGGGGTATCAGTCCTTTGGGTAGCTTTCATTTAGCTTTGTATAGATTTTGATGGCTTAATTACGTTTTAATGTTTGGAATGGGCAGGGATCTGGCTTAGGGCAGAAAACTGAGCACCTATAAATTATTTGTAATCCTGTAGTTCCTGTCCCCAAGGCAATGCAGTCTAAATAGACAAGCCAGACAAACATTGAGAGAATGGAATCATTATCCCAGCGGGATGCGCGGCGGTGCATGAAGATGAAGTGACTTGCCCAAAGTAAAGGAAGTCTATGGCAGAGATAGTAATTGCACCCAAATCCCGAGTCTCAGTCCGGTGCATCAACAGTAAATCTTTTGTCTGCTCTGTGCCTCAGTTTACCTGAGTCAGATGTGTTCTATATCAGTAGACCCCTGTAACTCATGAGTAAACTGAGACACAAAGAACTCATGTCGCATCATAATATAGTGTTACAGAAAGAAGACAAAATGCAGGAATCTTGAATTGCATTCCCTGCTCCAACCTTCACACCACACTCCCTCCTGAACAGGGTGTCAGTCTGCAGCTGGTCACCTCCACATTCTATTCCTTCAGCATGTTTCACATCATAAATCTGTGTTTCCTATCAAACACCCTGGCTGAATGTAGGATCTAGATGTATGATGACTAGAACTGTCCGGAGGATGGCAATTCCAATATGCAGCAACTAACAATCTCTTCCACCTTGCATTTTGTTATGACACTGGGAGTTCCTTTCCCTGACCTGTGTGACTCGAAAGCTTGTCTCTCTCACCAACAGAAGTTGGTCCAATAAAACGATATTACTTCATCCACCTTGCCTCTCTAATATCCTGGGACTGACAACTACACTGCATGCAACTCTGCAAAACATTTTGCCTTAGATGAAGCAGCATATCTCATCCAAATTTCACCGAATCGAAAATGTTCCAACTAGCTCTAATGATGACCTTTCACCCCATGGAAGGTCAGCATTACATGTATATGTAAGGCTGATCAAAAAAGACTCGAGTTCATGTATGCAATTGCAGGCTGAAATATACAGAGACATCATAAGTACTTATGTAGTTAGCAAAAGCAGAAGAGCTATTAGGACTTCTTTTTCTCAATTCTTCTTGTGACAAACAATACGACTCTATGACTTTTCACACATTCACATGCAGGAAGCCAAAAAAGTGCATTAAAAAAAAAAGTGAAAGCTCCAGGCACCAGGCTTCAGGCCAATGACACAGATTGCAAAGAAAGAACCAGAGCCCCAGCATCACTGTGTTTGCCAGCTTTGACATATTGGTTGTCAGCGTAATACATTTAGCCTTAATCTATCACATAACCCCATTGTAATTAAAATCTAGCACATTTTACACAAGGTCACATTTAGTTTTATTGACCACTGTGATGCAGGAAAAAGATTTATGAAGATTGCTTGAAGTGCCTCAGGTGCTAAAGCAAATAGACGTAAAATATTTCCTGCTCGAAATCCCGCTGGGTAATTGTCCTTTTCTTTAGTGATGATTCTGAAGAGATCTCTCTTTTGTCTGTTGACTGCAGTATAACAGCCAGAAGATTCTCTGTGCCTTTATCTGCAAGCTTAAGGCTTTTAAAATGGGGACTTTCGCGTAAGGATGAGGCAGGATATTAGAGCAAATTTTCCAAACTTCCCATGTGAACTTCATGGGTAGTCTGGTAGTTGTGGGACAAACACATAGGGCAACACATGTGTGATATGGCTGCTTTAAGTCTTCTCATGCAGTAAACATGGGTGTGAGCAATCCTTTTGTTAGCATGCTAAATGCTCACAGAGTTCATTCCTTCTGATGCAGCTCATCCTACAAACTTGCAGAAGGGGGTGTAAGGCAGAGAGAGTCAGGGTTGGCCATCCAGCTAGACTGGCACTTCTGTGGTGGTTGTATTAGACTCTAAAGAAAACTGAACTTTTATTAAAAAAATAAAAATACAGCCCCAGTTCTCAGGTTTGTCTGAGCTGTGATTGGTTCAGCAACTGAAGAAGCAAGGAGGAAAAGATGGCTTTATGTCACCTTTGTGGCACTTTGATTTTAGGTTTGGCCTCGGATGTAAATTAGAGCAGCCTCAGTCCTGCTCTAAACTGCACCTAGCAGGGCTGGAGTTTAGAGATGCTCTGGCCACCTAGCCTTTTCCGCTGGCTGTGCCTGCTATGCTGGAAATCCCAGGTGCCAAAATCTGCTGGGTTTACAGCCCCTCTGCACTGGTGGAATGATACAAAAAGGCTGTAGCAGACACTAAGTTTCTAGCTTTAATGATTGCAAAGAAAATCTGATGAGAAAATTAACCCTTCAATGACAATGGTAATCTGTGATAAATTCCCCTGCAAAAAAGGGCTGACTGCTAGTGTGGAGGGGACAAAACCATTTTCAACGGGGCTACTGAAGTTGTGGTTGAGACGTGGCAAGTGCTAAGCAGAGCTGCCCAAACTCTCACGGTGAAATCTCCAATCAGGGTTTTATGTCCCAGACTTGAGATAAGTAAGAAACCTTGCAAACAAACCTGGGATTTTCTCATAATTCACAGTTTCAGTGGGAAAGTAGGCAAGTGGTTCAATGGGGATTGCAACAGGGATTTCCTTTGAAATGATGGGTTTGTTGGAGCCTGAAAATCTAAATGAAACTTGAGAGAGTGGGAAAGGCAGGTGAAAACCAATGTGGATCAAGGCCAAGGGAAAGATTGATGCCAGTCTAGGTGAAGAGAAACCTTCACGTCCAATACAGCTCACCTTTGACCCTTGTTTTATTGGCTGTCCATCCACGTACCTATGCGCCCACCACAGTAGCATCTCAGAGCCCATCAGACATATAACTCCCTTAGAATTTCTGCACAAGGCCTAGTACCTTTATTGGGCCTACTTATGCGGACGTAGCCATATTGCCCTGTACTGGGTGCAGTTCACAGAGCTTGTAACAGCCCTGCAGAATGAAAGCAGGGGGGAGAAATGAAAACAAAGGAAACGCAGTGGATCTAATCTACCTTGATTTCAGTAAGGCATTTGATACAGTACCACATGAGGAATTATTGGTTAAATTGGAAGAGATGGTGATCAATATGAAAATTGGGAGGTGGATAAGGAACTGGTTAAAGGGGAGACTACAGCGGGTCATACTGAAAGGTGAACTGTCAGGTTGGAGGGAGGTTACTAGTGGAATTCCTCAAGGTTCAGTTTTGGGACCAATTTTATTTAATCTATTTATTACTGACCTTGGCACCAAAAGTGGGAGTGTGCTAATAAAGTTTGTGGATGACACAAAGTTGGAAGGTATTGCCAATTCAGAAAAGGATCGGGATATCATACAGGAAGATCTGGATGACCTTGTAAACTGGAGTAATAGTAACGGGATGAAATTTAATAGTGAGAAGTGTAAGGTTAGGGATTAATAACAAGAATTTTAGTTATAAACTGGGGACACATCAGTTGGAAGTAACGGAAGAGGAGAAGGACCTCGGAGTCCTGGTTGATCATAGGATGACTATGAGTCGCCAATGTGATGTGGCCATGAAAAAAGCTAATGCGGTCTTGGGATGCATTAGGCGAGGTATTTCTAGTAGAGATAAGGAGGTGTTAGTACCGTTATACAAGGCATTGGTGAGACCTCATTTGGAATACTGTTGCAGTTCTGGTCTCCCATGTTTAAGAAGGATGAATTCAAACTGGAACAGGTACAAAGAAGGGCCACTAGGATGATCCGAGGAATGGAAAACCTGTCATATGAAAGGAGACTCAAGGAGCTTGGTTTGTTTACCTTAACCAAAAGAAGGCTGAGGGGAGATATGCTTGCTCTCTTTAAATATATCAGAGGGATAAATACCAGGGAGGGAGAGGAATTATTTCAGCTCAGTACCAATGTGGACACAAGAACAAATGGATATAAACTGGCCATCAGGAAGTTTAGACTTGAAATTAGACGAAGGTTTCTAACCATCAGAGGAGTGAAGTTCTGGAACAGCTTTCCAAGGGAAGCACTGGGGGCAAAAGACCTATCTGGCTTCAAGATTAAACTAGATACGTTTATGAAGGGGATGGTTTGATGGGATAACATGATCTTAGTCAAAGTTCAATTAATTGCCATCAGTGGTAAATAGGACCAATGGTCAATGATGGGATGTTAGAAGTTACTACAGAGAACTTTTTCCTGGGTGTCTGGCTGGTGAGTCTTGCCCACATGCTCAGGGTTCAGCTGATCGCCATATTTGGGGTCGGGAAGGAATTTTCCTCCAGGGTAGATCGACAGAGGCCCTGGAGGTTTTTCGCCTTCCTCTGCAGCATGGGGCACGGGTCATTTGGTGGAGGATTCTCTGCCTCTTGAAGTCTTTAAACCATGATATGAGGACTTCAATAGCTGAGACATAGGTGAGAGGATTATTCCAGGAGTGGGTGAGTGAGATTTTGTGGCCTGCAATGTGCAGGAGGTCAGACTAGATGATCATAATGGTCCCTTCTGACCTTAAAGTCTATGAGTCTATGAGTCTATGAAAATCAGGGCAAAGCTGGAGAATTAGAACAGGATTCAAAAGGAGACAATGAGCAGATAGGGAAAGTTACCAATGATGCTTGAAAACCCCCTCCAGACCAACTAGTTGCATTGATGAAACGCCTAAACCAAATGAAGGTTGGCGTTTGTGGATCTTTTGTTTCCATAAAAAAAATACCAGCATTTGCCTGACTGTCTGAAGCATGTATGTGTTATTTCCTGTTAGGGAATCGCAGTACAAACAGGGAAGGGTAACACGTTCACTCCATTTGGCTGATGTCTCTGTGCCCATGTCTACTCTGCACAGATAGACTGGGTGATTGGTACCCAGGTCTGAGCACCTGTGTTAGCCTAGCACAGATGTGAGCATCCCTACAACACATCCCTACCCATGTAACTGTATCCTAAGTTCCCTCGAAGCTGTGCGGCTGGGCGGCCGCCCAGTAGGCTATCAAGTGTTGAGCACTTCAGGTGTCCATCCTCCTACTGCCATGCTGCTCCCGCCCTCTGTCTTGGAACTGCTCCTGGGAGCCTCCTGCTTGTTATGCAGAGCGGTGGGTGGGGGGGTGGGGGGGTGTGCACTGATGTCAGGGGTGTCCCCCTCCCCTGCCCCTGTACCCCATCTCCACAGAGCAGGGGGGACATGATAGAAGGAGCTTGCTGGCAGCTTCTGCTGTGTCTGAATGTGCTGATCTACTTAAAAGGGCAGTGTATTTAGAGTGGGGCAGCATACCTAAAGGGGCAAGGCCTGTCTCTGTCTCACACACACACACGGTGTATGTCTCTGTCTCACACATACACTGTGTGTCTCTGTTTCACACACACACTCTGTCTTTCACACTTTCCTCCCAACACATACTTGTATTGTTGTTGTTGTTACTTCTATGCATTTCATGATTTTTATTTCTCTCGTACGCTTAAATTTAATTCTTTGAGTAGTGAGGTCTAAAACGCCTAAGCTGTCCTGGCAGGAGTAATTATCCCCTTTTAAAAATATATATTATAGCTAGGTTTTTTATTTCTGCTTGTGGCGCACATCCGCACATTACCTCAATATGGTGCACATAACAAAATTCATTCCGCACACGGATGGAAAAAATTAAAGGGAACACTGACTGTGTCCTCAGTGTATCTGCACTCTGACGTCTGTGTCTGGGGGCATATCCCATTGCTCTTTGTGCTGAGATGCTCTAGGATTCTTTCCTTTTCAGTTGTGTCAATTGCGGGAGAACGTGTCTATCTTTCAGAGGGAATTGTGGGAAGGCATTGAAGGACTATTAGCACTGGGGTGATTTTGCCCACGTCCTCACAGCAAAATTACCGGGTCAAGCTTGGGTTACAGCAGAGTTCAAGCTCTAACCCAATCCCAGATGAGTTAGCTATCCCCGGATTAAAGCTTCCCCAAACTGAGGTATGAGATCTTTTAAAGTGGATCTTAGGCAGGAGTGGATTAAAACTCAGGTCAAAGCCCAGGTTAACAGTGCAGGCCAGACACATTATTCAAAAAATGGCATTGTAAACTGGGGTGAAGTAATCTCAGCATGATGCCATCCATGCAGCAGGCCAAGCGGAACAACTGACGCAGACGGTTGCACTAAGGAGTTTCATAAGGCAGAGTCAAAAGGCAGCAGTTTGTAGTGGGGGACGAGTGACAACAAGATTTACAATGCACAGCGGGTGGCATTGCTTCCTTTTAATGGGAGCGAGTCAGCAAAGAACTCAGTGGATGCAACGCTGTGGGTTCAGTGGTGGTGGGAGCTATAAAGCAGCTCCAAAGCAGGGTCCATATGGATGGTGTAATGATAATCTCTCCAGACAGGGAAAGCTGGATGGCTGCAGTAGATGTATCGTCGCATTACAGAAACCTGCCGGCAGGAAGGAAACTATAACCATCAGCAATGAAGCATTTGGTGCTGTTTAAAAGCATTTGATACTGGGAAATTCTGCAAGAAGAGTTATGGGGGCTTGTCAAACACTAACAGCCCTGCCACGTGCCAGGTAAAACAGCGATGAGACACTTAAACGACAAAAAAAAAAAAAAGCTGAAAAAAAATAGCGGCAGAAGGATTGGGAAGCATTCAGGAAGCCAAACGAGGAGCGAGATTAACACCGGGCTGGGATGTTTGTGTAAATCCTTAGTGTACAACTGGCTGTTGCCGGTGTGCGGAGGACTCAAAACTCTTTGTGGAAAGCATACGGTGTGGAGACAAGGGCTGGCCGGAAGAATTCCGTTTAATGAAAAATGGGAGGGTTTGAAGTTTTTGTTTCTGAATCAGAACGAAATGAAGGTCTTTTGAATTTGTGTGTGTGAATAAATACATGTAAAGGAGACAGAGAGACCCACCCCATAAAAACCAAACAGCCCAGCAATTAAGGCCCTTGATATAGTTGGGGATTGGTCCTGCTTTGAGCCGGGGGTTGGACTAGATGACCTCCTGAGGTCCCTTCCAACCCTGATATTCTATGATTCTCCTGTATTGTAGGGCACCGAGGTTCCCCGGTGAGTGCCCTAACAACCAGAGAATAGTGTAAATTGCTTCTGTTGTCTCTCTCTTGTTGGAGCTCTTCCACTTTGTATAAATAATTAACTATTCAGTGGGCAATGGACTGACTCAATAGTCTAGTGGGTAGGTGCTCTCCTGGGCAGAGCTCTAAGGCAGGCTTACCAGGCACTCAAATCTGCCTCGCCCACACCCTAGCTTTGTGCCCGAACCAGCAGGCTATGCTGGGGTGAGTTTCTCTCTGCTTTTCAACAGAAATTCCCATCCTGGACCTGAGAAAAGTTCCGTCAAAAGATTCCCGACCGGCTCTAGTTGATACAAGTTTTAAAAAGGTTTATTGTTGTTCACTTCAGTGAACTCTTCTCCACGTTGCAAAAATATAACCATCATTGCCATCATAACGGGTACCTTTGCTGGAAGTCTCAACAGCAATATCAAGGTTTGGATGGGCATAGAGGGTCTGTCCAGACAGAGTTGAGGCTCCGACATAAGGAATTTGGAGAAACCTTACGGTGCTACTTATTTTGCTGTATCCATTCAGTGGTGGAAGAGAAGACTTCAGAGTGTAAGGCTTCTGACATGGCAGCTTTCACAGACACTGTATTTATTTACCCTAATAATCTTATGTACTCACCAAAGAGCAGTTAAAAGCTAAAGGAATAAATGTTCTACTGATGTGACTGCCCTTCTTCTTAGCCATCTGGTGCTAGCCCCTGTCAGAGATCGGATACATGAGTAGGTGGACTAGGGGTCTGATCCAATCTGGCAATTCCTATGTGACCATTTGGCTTTGCCTATATGGGAAATTTGCTCTGGTTTAATTTAAATTGGGTTTAAAATCATTTTAGTTAAAATAGTGCAGACACCTGTGCGGATATTCTTATTTTGATTTAAGAGTGGCTTATTGGAGGTTAGCTGAAACCTGTTTCGAACTGACAAGTTAAATCAGTTTAAATTCACACCTGAGGTTAAATTGGTTCACCATTCCCATGAAAACAAGTGGTAACATTTTCAAAAGCACCTATGTCTCATTTTCAAAAGTAAGGTAGACACTTGGAAGCCTAAGGGCAGGTCTACACTACCGCTTACGTCGATCTAACTTACATCGCTCAGGAGGGTGAAAAAGCCCCCCCACCCCATGAGCAAGGCAAGTTTCGTGCTGTCCACACCAGTGCTATGTCGGCGGAAGACCCTCTCCCGCCGACATAGCTTCCAATTCTCACTGAGGTCGAGTAATTATGCCGATGGGAGAGCGCTCTCCAGTCGGCATAGAGTGTTTTCACCAGACGCACTATGGCGGCTGCTGTAGTGTAGAAGTGCCCTAACCCGCCTTAACCAAAAGAATGATTTTCTATAAGACCCAGTGTCCAAAGTGCCTAAGTCACTTTTGAAAATGAGACTTAGCGCCCAGATAGGTATTAGCATCAGGGGGATTTACATGCTTAACTCCAATGGGGCTAGGTGCCTTTGACATTTACCTAGGGATTTTGTTTCTGTCCCTTACAACTGTCCTTCTGCTCATTTCAATAGACTATGTCTGTGTGCATGTTTTAATATTTGATTCATTTTTATCCAATTTTCATCCACTTCAGGCCCTAAAGCAATAAAGGAAAATATTTAAATAAATAGACAGGAACAGAATGCACATTTCTCTGAAAAGCTTTCATTCATCATTTCTCTCTGTTTCTAAGAGACATCAGATATGTATTGAATAGGAGATTTATTGTAACTTAAATCACATAATCTGGTTTCCTTATGACCTTACCACAGACAAGCGTACAAGTGGGCTGCATAACTGAACAATGAGCTAGGCATGTATTCTGTACTGCACCTCGGCTTTCCTAGCCCAGTGATTAATGCTGGAGTCAGCTTGCCTATTGTTCATCCCCTATTATGGCTAGTTTATGAGCTCTCTGTCCTGGAGTCCAGTACAGTGATGTAATTGCACAATGATAGCAGGTCTTGGTATGACAGTATTGATGTGAGTTCCTAGGTAATTAATTACCGCTTGTTTTTATGGAGTTATCATGCAGAAAAATCAGTGGGAGTTAAATAGTGATCACCACAAGCCATATCTAAATTTTGGACACAACCAGCCTATTTCTGTCACTGGCAAAATTAAACCTCAGCTGTGTGCACTCCTGAGTGTAGGGGTTTCAAATGCGGACCTGAATCTGAACTGTATTCAGTACCGGGGTTTGCACTTGGCTTGTAGCTCTGAGATGTAAACTCAAATCTGTAGCTGATCCCAGGGTTTATCTCGAGATGGTTGAGGTGCCTAGGCTGAAGCACTTAACAAATCTCTCCTTTATATTGTAAGAAAATGCCTTCATGATATTAAACATACACACATCAGCACTGGTCACATGGGGGACCTCTCACTCTCCACCAACAAAGCTCACTTTGACATTCTATTTGTCTCCCATTCTACCATTGTCTCTTCCCACCCTCTATATGGGAGACCCTGAGGAGGGGACCTGAGATACAGGGAGATTAAGTGACTTTACCAAGGCCACACAGAGAATATGTGGCAGAGCCAGGCGCTGAACCTAGAGCTCCTGAGTCCCACCGCAGTGCTTTAATATATGATACCTAATGACTTCCTTGTCATAATTATTTATCACTCCTCCAGTTTTTGTGTCATCAGCAACTCTTATCAGCAGTGATTTTACTTGTATTTCCAGTTCATTGATGAAAATATTGGGTAAATTCAGACCTAGTACCAATTCCTACAAAGCTCCACTAGAAACACCCCCATTTGATGATAATTCCCCAATAACAACTACTTTTTAAGATAGAATTGTAGGACTGGAAGGAACCTCAAGAGATCATCTAGTCCAATCCCCAGGACTCATGGCAGGACTAAGTATTATCTAGACCATCCCTGACAGGTGTTTGTCTAGCCTGCTCTTAAAAAATCCAATGATGGAGAATCCACAACCTCTCTAGGCAATTTATTCCAGTGCTTAACTAGCCTGACAGGAAGTTTTTCCTAACATCCAACCTAAACCACCCTTGCTGCAATTTAAGCCCATTACTTCTTGTCCTATCCGCAGAGGTGAAGGAGATTAATTTTCCCCCTCCTCCTTGTAACAACCTTTTATGTACTTGGAAACTGTTATCATGTCCCCTCTCAGTCTTCTCTTCTCCAGAGTAAACAAACCCAGTTTTTTCAATCTTCCATCATAGGTCATGTTTTCTAGACCTTTAATTATTTTTGTTGCTCTTCTCTGGACTTTCTCCAATTTGTCCACATCTTTCCTAAAATGTGGTGCCCAGAACTGGACACAATACTCCAGTTGAGGTCTAATCAGCTCTGAATAGAGCAGAAGAATTACTTCTCATGTCTTGCTTACAACACACCTGATAATACATCCCTGAATGATGTTTGGTTTTTTTATTTTTTTTCCCACTGCTTGCATCCAAAGAAGTGGGTATTCACCCACGAAAGCTTATGCTTCAATACCTCTGTTAGTCTATAAGGTGCCACAGGACCCTTTGTCACGTCTACAGATCCAGACTAACACGGCTACCCCTTTGATGTTTTTTTATTGTGCAACACTGTTAGACTGTTGACTCCTATTTAGCATGTGATCCACCATGAGCCCCAGATCCTTTCTGCAGTGCTCCTTCCTAGACACTCATTTCCCATTTTGTATGTTTGCAACTGATTGTTCCTTCCTAAGGCCTTGTCTACCCTATAAAGTTTTGTCGCCAAAAGCACTTTAATTAAAACCGCTGTTGCATGTCCACACTCGTGGCTTGTGTCGGCAGAGCGCATCCACACTAGCAGCTCTTGCATTGACACAGAGAGCAGTGCACTGTGGGTAGCTATCCCACTGTGCAACTGGCCACAGGATGCTTTGGGAAGCATTTGCAATGCTTCATGAGGGAGGTACAACGTCACATGATGCAGGTTTCTCAATGCCATCCTTCCAGGGACATTCTAGTAGACTGTCAGCCACTTTTCAACTGAAGTGTGGGAGGGAGGGAGGGAGAGCAGAGGAGAGTGGTGTGTCTGAGGCCAGGGAGACAGCAAGCTGACCCACCTATCCTAAGGCAGGGGGCGGGGAACATCCCCCCACATCAGCCCCCAGCTCTGCTCAGCACAGCAGTCACTCCCGAAGTATCCCTCTCTGCCTATGGTTCTGTGATCCCCTCCGGGTTCTCCCACCGCCTCCGCAGCAGCTGGGAGCAGCATCCTGAGCAGCTCTGTGAGCTCTCCATGCTGAGGAATGTCAAAGCAGCACAGCAGTGTCCCCCCCGCAAAGCCCCCCACTCCCTGCAGCAGGCTGCTGTGTTCCTAGTGCAGGGCAGAACAGGAGCATTCCACGTTAATTATTTCTTCTTTCTTTGTTCCTGGAGCAGAGCAGCGGGCTCAGCTGTCAGATACTTCCTGGAGCCTTGAAAGGGGAGGGGTGCATGCCTGCAGGTCAGCAGAGATCGAAACAGTGAGCAGAACGGTCACAGCAGGCATTGTGGGATACTGGTGGAAGCTAGTTATGTGGACAAAACAAACAGCAATGTCTACACCTACGCTTTGTCGCTTTAACTTTGCCGCAAAAAGCTTTATGCCTCTCGTTGAAGTGGTTTTATTTTGTCGGCAAAACAGCAGAGTTTAGCTGCCAAAAGTCACTTTGTAGTGTCTACACCTCCCCTGTTTTGTTGGCAAAAGGTAGCTTTTGCCAACAAAACTTTGTAGTGTAGACAAGGCCTAAGTGGAGTACTTTACATTTGTCCTTATTGCACTTCATCCTATTTACTTCAGACCATTTTTCCAGTTTGTCCAGATCATTTTGAATTCTAATCCTATCCTCCAAGAAGCAACAAAGAGTTCTGTGGCACCTTATAGACTTACAGACTTATTGGAGCATAAGCTTTTGTGGGTGAATATCCACTTCTTCAGATGTATCTGAAGAAGTGGGTATTCACCCACGAAAGCTTATGCTCCAATACGTCTGTTAGTCTATAAAGTGCCACAGAACTCTTTGTCGCTTCTAGAGATCTAGACTAACACGGCTACCCTTCTGATACCTATCCTCCAAAGCACTTGCAACCCCTCCCAGTTTTGTATCATCTGCAAACTTTAGAAGTGTACTCTTTCTGCCATTATCTAAATCATTGATGAAGATACTGAACAGAACTAACCCAGAACTGATCCCTGTGGAACCCCATTTGATATGCCCTTCCAGCTTGACTGTGAATCACTGATAACTCCTCTCTAGGAATGGTTTTCCAACCAGTTATGTACCCACCTTATTATAGCTCCACCTAGGTTGTAATTCCCTAGTTTGTTTATGAGAAGGTCATGGGAGGCCTTTCTAAAAGTCAAGATATAACACATCCACTCCCCAACCCCATCCACAAGGCTTGTTATCCTGTCAAAAAAAGCCATTAGGTTGGTTTGACACAATTTGTTCTTGACAAATTCATGTTGACTGTTACTTATCACCTGATTATCTTCTGGGTGTTTGCAAATTGATTGCTTAATTATTTTCACCATTATCTTTCCGGGTACTGAAGTTAAGCTGACTGTTCTGTAATTCTCTGAGTTGTCCTTATTTCTTTTTTTATAGATGGGGACAATATTTAGCCTTTTCCATTCTTCTGAAATCTTTCCCATCTTCCAGGACTTTCTGAAAATAATCCCTAATGACTCAGCTACCTCGTCAGTCAGCTCCTTGAATATTCTGGGATGTTTCATCAGGTCCTGGTGATTTGAAGACACCTAACTTGTCTAAGTAATGTTTAACTTGTTCTTTCCCTATTTTAGCCTCTGATACTGCCTCATTTTCACTGGCAGATCTGTCAGTTAACCAGTTTTTGATCCATCAAAGGTATGCTTTTTTTAATACTGTACTGTGCAATTTGTTTCATCAGAATGTCCCATGGTACTATGTCAAACACCTTACAAAAGTTATAGGGTCACAGAGCTTAAGGCCAGAAGGGACCACCAGATCATCTCATCTGACCTACTGTATATCACAGGCCACTAGCACCACCCCAAACCCACATACTAAACCCAACAATTGACATTAGACCAAGGCATTTACAGCCTACAGAAGATGATCACGTGCCAAGGGAAGAAAATAGGAGGGACCTCAGTACACTAGTACTCAAGATCTCCACAATGACAGGGAAATGATTAAGTGAGAAATACCCAGATAATCCTCGCGAGTGACCTGCACCCCATGCTGCAGAGGAAGGCAAACCCCTCCGCCCCCAAGGTCATGGTCAGTCTGAGCTGTGGGGAAAATTTCTTCCTCACCCCACATATGGCGATCGGTTAGATCCTGAGCATGTGAGCAACAACCAACCAGCCAAGCACCTAAAAAAGAGAATGCTCAGTGCCGCCACAGAGCACCAGTCCACCCCGGCCAGTGTTCCATCTCCAGCCATAGTCGCCCCTGATATTTCAGAGTAAGGAGATAAAAAATGAAACCAAATACTTTTTTTCGCAGCGCGGAGAGGGCCCCTTCCTGATCTCTTCAGGTGACTGATTGAAGCGCTGAAGTATGAGATTTTAGGAACATCAGACATAAACGAGAAGGGACCCTCATGGCTGTCAAGTCCTGTCTTCACCATCACAAGCAACCTCATCATACAAGCTTGTTCTCTTTAAAACTAATGGAGTTGTTGGCCCCCACCACTCCTACTGTGAGGCTGTTCCAGAACCTCACTCCTCTAATGGTTAGAAATCTTCTTCTAGTTTCCAGCCTAAATTTGTTCCTTGCCAGTTTGTTCTTGTGCCAACATTGTCTTGTGCCAACATTGTCCAACACCCTCCCTGGTGTTTTACACCCCCCCATATATATGTATAGAGTGCGATCATATCCCCTCTCAGCCTTCATTTTCCTAGACCAAACAAGCCAAGCTCCATGAGTCTTCTCTCAAAAGATAGGCCCTCCACTCCTCTAATCATCCTATTAGCTCTTCTTTGCACCTGTTCCAGTTTGAATACATCTTTCTTAATCACTATACACAGCTTTCCAAACGAGTTTCCAGTGCCTTGTACAATGACATTAATACCTCTATCTTTACTGGAAATGCCTCACCTGATACATCGTAAGATCACATTTGCCTTTTTCACAGTAGCATCTGATTGGTGACTCATAGTCATCCCGTGATTGACCAACACAGCAAAAAGTCTAAATATATTAAATCTACACAGGTATCTTTATCAACAGACTTTGTAATTCCATCAAAGAATGAAATCAGGTTTGTTTGACTAGACCTATTTTCCATAAAACCATTTTTGACTGGTATTAATTATATTCCTATTCTTTAATTCTTTATCTGCTGAATCCTGCATCAGCTTTTCCATTATTTTGTCTGGCACTGAAGTCAGGCTAACTGGCCAGTAGATACCTGGGTCATCCCACTTGCCCTGTTTGAATATTGGCACAACATTAGCACTCTTCCCATCTTCTGGAATTTCTGTGGCAAGCTAAGTTCCCTGTAAGCTGCGCGGCTGCCCAGCACCCTATTAAGTGCCATGCAGGCGCTCAGGGAACCTGCCTGGCCTGGACCTGCCGCAGCCAGGGGAGGGGTGCCTCTCCCCCGGTCCCAACCAAGCCCCGGACCTGCCACGGCAAGGGGAGGGGTGCCTCTCCCCCAGTCCCAACCAAGCCCCGGACCTGCTGCAGCCAGGGGAGGGGTGCCTCTCCCCCGGTCCCAACCAAGCCCCGGACCTGCCACGGCCAGGGGAGGGGCGGCCTGAACCCAGCCCTGGCCCGGACCTGTCATGGCTGGGGTACCCCTGCCCTGGCCTGAACCCAGCTCTGGCCTGGACCTGCTGCAGTGGGAGAAGTGGTGCCTATCCCGCACCCCCATCCCAGAGATGTCATGGTGGGGAGAGGCGCCTCTGCCCCCCAGCCCAGGTGCTGCTGCAGGGATAGAGAGCTGGGGGGAGTCCTCTCTCCCCACCATAGCACTGGAGTACACTCCTGTACCCCAAATCCTTCATCCCCGGCCCCACCCCAGAGCCTGCATTCCCAGCCAGAGCCCTCACCCCCTGTACCCCAACTCTCTGCCCCAGCCCTGAGCCCCTCATACCCGGCCTCACCTCAGAACCTGCATCCCAACCCTCTGCCCCAACACTGAGCCCCTCATCCCTGGCCTCACCCCAAAGCCCGTCCTCCCAGATGGAGCCCTCACACTCCTGCATTCCAACCCTTTGCCCCAGCCCTGAGTGCCCTCCCACACTCCAAACCCTCGGCCCCTCCCCCACCACATGAATTTTGTTATGTGCACCAATATGAAGATGATGTGTCACACGTCACCTCCATATTGGTGCACATAACAAAATTCATTCCACACATGTGTGGAAAATATTAGAGGGAACACTTGTGGTAAGCCAAGATTAACTGAAATTTAACATCAGTGTGCCAGAGAGCACCACAGTCAGCTCTTTTATAGCTCTTTGTTGTGAGTTATTTGGGCTTGCTGATATAAAAAAATTATCCCTAATAACTGTTGTCTCAAATTCTCTCAATTACCAATGGAATAGAAAGTACCTCATATGATATGAGTACATCCCCCTCCTTCTTCCCAAATACAGAAGAGAAATAGTTATTGAAAACTTCTGCCTTTTCTGCATCATTATTATCAGTTTTACCATCTCCATCTAGTAATGGGTGTACATAATCATTAGGATTTCTTTTATTCCTAACATACTTTAAAACTCCTTCTTAGCCTCCTAACCATGGATTTTTCCCTGGTATCTTTAGCTTCCCTTATCAGTCTTCTACACTTCATATACACTCCAGAGCAAGGGTGCTGGAACAATTTTTATAGTGGGGGTGCTGAAAGCGATTGAGCCAAACTGTAAAACCTGTACATAATAGAAAACACTTCAAGCCAGAGAATGCTGCAGCACCCCTATTCCAGCACCTATGCTCCAGTGGTATCTTCTCTTTCCATTCCCCATCTACAATTGTCAGTCAGTAAAGGGAGAAGGACCTCTGATTTGCAATCCACTTGCTCTCTCGTACTCTAATGCATGATTGGAGCAGTATCAGCTCAAACAAAAGCACCAACCCAGCACCACCTGCAAGAGGCCCATAAAAAGGACTATTTCAGCTGACCAAACCTGGTTGCCTCAATGCTGAATGCATGGTTTTGGAGACTGTGGATCAAAGAGCATAGTGCTAACTCGTGGTCATCTCTGATTGCTTAGAGATCATAAAAGGAGGAGTGAAACAATGACTAGACATCTTTCAGTAAACCATATACGCTAAGAGAGAAACACATAAATTTATGAATCCATCTCTCTGTAATGAGGAAAAATGAAAATCACTTTAAAACTCTTTCATTAAACCTGATCTCCTTCAGGGTCACTAGATCTCAGGAACATCTCTGATTAACATTCAGGAAATTGTAGCATAGTTAAATTCGACTGAGAGTCTATTTAATTCTCATAGAAATATCTTCCATAAACAAAGGCAGGAATGAAATTGTCCACTTAGAGCAGGCAATTGTATTTGGAGGTTAATTGACTAGATGAAAAGCATTTCAAATTCTCCTTGAGGTTTGTTCGCTAATAGTAATGCACACTGATTTCAATCTGACAAGAGTAAAGATATGCAGATGTATGTATGGAATGGTTCCCTGTATGACTTGGGACAATCCAAAATTTGTTCACACAGCCACTGGCTTTATACAATGTCTTGTTCAGATGACTTTCCATTCCGATTCATTTCTCAGGGATGGCAAATGAAGGCCTTTAATACTCTTGCTTACATTTATAGGAAAAAGAATCTAGGAACATTAGCGAGGATGGTGGATCTCTGGCTAAGGTATGGGATTGGTGCCTAGGAGGTCTGAATTTGATTCCCATTTCTACCACAGATACCATATGTGAACTTGGGCAAGTCCCTTAATCTCTTTGGCCCAGGCCATCAAATGTATTTAGGCACCTAACTCCCATTGAATTCAGACTTTTGTGCCTCAATTCTGTAAAACAGAGATAAGAATACTTGCAGTGGCTATAGAGATTGTAAACTCTTCAGGGAATGGACCATCTCTTACTGTGTTTTTGTACAGCACCTAGCAGAATGGGACCCCAGTCTCAGTTGAAGAAACATCTGAGCCCTACGGTAACAGAAAAACACTTTTATATGAACAATTGGTGCCTAGATGATATTACAATAATGGGTAAGATAGAAATATCTAAACACATACCATCACACTGGGCTGTGCTCTCATTACCTCTGACAAATAAAAGCCCAACCCTGCAAATGCTTATGCATGTCCCCAGTGAGTGTGGTTTTCAGTTATCTTCTGTATGTATTGAGAGGCAAGAACACTCTTGACTCCAGAGTGAGTTGACGTGGTGATGTTTGCAGGCTAATTCTTGGAGTGTGCTGCTGTGTTAATGTTGCCTTAACTTGCCATGCTTTTGGTCTGACGTATTTGTGTTGGTGTAAGCAAATGTACTTGAACAACTTGTTACCTGTCAGTTCTGTGTTCTTGGGGAACCAGGGCGCAGTATCCAGCCTGCCCGACTCACAAAAGACCCCTCCCCCCAGCCTCTGCTTGAACCAAAACCGATCAGAAGAAAGACTTACAAAGAGCAATGAAAAGGCAGTGGGAGACACCCCTAAAGGTAACTTCCCTGGTCTCATTTGCAATGAAGATGGGACAGGGAGGCATCACCATTAGCATGCAGAATGGAGAACAGAGATTCCAAGGCAAGAACCGCACGGAACTCTGGGACCAGAAAAGCAGCGAAGCACTGCATGATGGGGGAATCTCTGCTCCAGATGTTAATGACCCCACGCCTGCACACACCCAGCTCAGTAGCTATCAGACCAATTCTAATAATAAATCCTTTATTGGTATCCAAAGTGCTGAAGCTGCCTCATTGCATTGTGGGTTCCCTCGGGGGAGTGCCGTCCCCGGCCGGAAGTGATCAGTTCCTATTGTCTAGCCTGGACAAATTTAGTGTTCTCCCTTGAACCATTGTTGTTTCCCTGCGGGGACCCCTGCCCACGCTCAAGTAAGGGTTCTGATGCCTGGATCCAAAATCTGCATCAGTTCCATTGGGACTTCATCTTCTCCTGACTGATCGTGCTGGGGGCTCTGCCTGTCTCCAGCACTCCAGACCCTCAGCTACCACCACCACCTGGGAACCCCGCCCAGTGCAAGCTTCACAGAATGGTGACAACCCAACTCTCCCTCCCTCTCTCTCTGTTTTTTTTTGTTTCTACTCTCGGTATAGCTTTCTAACCCTGACTTGGCTGATCAGGTATAGTTTTCCTAACCTGACTTTTGTCATCAAATTTAAGCTAGATTTAATATTGTAACCGCTTTGTTTGTTCATCTCTCCTTGTATGGTTATTACCGGGCAATAAATAACCTTTATGGTTAAGCTGGTTGCTTCCCTCTCTCTCTCTCTCTCTTTTGTGTTTTTGGCTTCCCCATTTCCTCTGCAACGCTCCTCTTACCTAAGCTAAAGATCCCTGTAGTGCCCCCAAATCCTGTGGGGTTTGCTCATCAAGTGGGCCACTACCAGAACAATTGTAATGTGAAAGTGGGGATAGGGTTGTGCTGAACCTGTGGCATAGGAGGGTGACAGCCTGGAAGTGCTGCTCGACCCAAACTGCTGAGTCCAGGGGCATATACGGGTGACAGCTTGGAAGTGCTGCTCGGCCCAATCTACTGAGTCCAGGGACATATAAGGGGTCAGCTTAGCAGTGCTGATTGACCCGGTGTGACGGTGTTCCCCATAAAACTTTATGGGGAGATGCTTATAAATGTATCCATGTAGCATAAAACATATTTTAGTTACATATATATGTGTGTGTGTTCGTCTGATTCTGGGGCTGGAGGAACCCAGCCCTGGGGAACCGAGGTCCTGCGGGATAGCTCCATTGGGAGGGAACTTGCAGCAGGGAGAAGTAGAGCTCCATATGAGAACACAAGTGACACAAGCAGCACATAGAATTACAGAACACCCCCCTTATAAAGTAACCCTAATAAATTAGCATGCCCCAATGTCATGGGCAAATCTGGTAACAAACTTTAACACTAAATTAGCCAAGTTTGGTGGGGGAAATTATACCAGTGATTATTAATACCAGTGAGCAGAAAACGAACATGAGCATAATTTCAGCCATCATTTCTTTGGTACAGTTTGGCAGGATCCTACAGGGTGAGTTTGTAGCTTCCGTAAGAAGTTAACAGTATTCAGATTATGCAAGGGAGGTCTTGTTTGGAGAAAGAGGAATTCTCCATTTGTCCTTATAAATAAAGGACCTGATTGTGCCTTGGTGCTGTGTGAATGCAGAAGTGAGGGGGTGTTCAGGAAATATCCTGTCTTCATTGAGCTCTCCTGCCCTCCCCTAATGCAATGACAGAGCACAATCTCAAACCCTCGGCGCCCTGGAGTGTAGGCACTGCTACTTCCTAGCACCACCATGGGTAGCAGAGATTAGCAAAGGTATATTCCCCAAGCACCTGGCTTGGGAGTAGGTGGCTCCTAGCACCTCAATGGATGAGGGTGCCTAGTAAGTAAAAATGAGCCCCTAGAGCTCAAACCACGAAGCAGTAGAACGGGCTGGGAAACGGGAAAGCCATTTCATGACACATTTACAAATGCTGAAGTTCTTTGTTTTACCTACTTTGAAATCCACCCCTTTTCCTTTTTTGTGACATTCTCGCTATATTTCTCCTGAGATTTTGATTACAATTGTTCTCTAAATAGTTTCGGGTTTTTTTTTCAGTTACCGAAAACCCAATTCTGAGTGAGCAAATGGCATATTTCAGTAATGCTTTCTGAAATGATTTCAGTAAACATGGTGGTAAAAAGGATCAGTAAAACAGTATGGCAGAAAATATGGTGAAAATGAGAAACATTTGACTATGTTGATTTCTCTGTGAAACTACTCATTTTTTAAAAAGACTACTTTTCTACAAAAAAAATGTGAAAAATGTTGACTGGCTCTTCTCATCAAGAGCAGCATGGTTGGCTGGTGCTCACTTTATGTACAATAAACTATAGATTCCATTGACTGCAATGAAGTAAAGGAAAATGATGTAATGAATAATTGCCTAAAGTTCCCATAGCTGTTGAAAAAGTCATTATGATCTTTACTGAGATGTGATTCTTTTTTTTTTTCTTTTCTGAGAGGTTAGATCTCCCTTCCTTAATTTTCTTATCTTCCTTAATAAAGAAAAGAAGAAAATAATTAAAATCTTGGGTTCCCTTTTAATTGAGTAATCAAGAGGTTTATTGTCATAACAATATTTCCCCTGTTGAAATTATCGACTAACAGCTGGCATTATCGCATTCTCATCTAAGTGAACACATCGCTTATCTTATCTCCATCTGTGACTGGTTGGAGTTATTTTTTTTTTCCTTTCTTGAATCAGGTAAGAAGAATTTATATTTGTTCTTCTAACACCCTTCTCACACTCAATTTCCTTTCCTTTCTTTACCCTCCATATCCTCCAATCTGCTCCATTCACACTCACTGAGTCTGCCATTTTTGATTACCTCAAGCAGTACATGTTATTCTCTGGAGTTTAAGAGTGTACATATTTCTGCTCTCGGGTTACACCTGGCTAAATTTGGAGTAACTTGACACCCACATGCTTGGGTAAACAGAAAGAAATAAGATAATTTATAATAGACTTTAATCTTTTTTGCTTCGTTGTGTTTGGCTACCAAGGTGAAAGGTGCCTTGGAAATACCCTGGTTAGATTAGAATAGAAGGTTGGTCGTATGCCTAAGAACCAAAACGGAGTCATGACCTTGGCTGGGTCCTTTCGATATTACTACAGCATATCCTGAAGTGTGGGGTCCCTCCTGCAGGGGCACAAAGGACTACCCAGGGAGAGGTATTTAGGTGCCTAAAGATGGAGATAGGCACCTTGTGGGATTTTCCAAACGCATCTAGGTACCTAACTCCCATTGGAGTGTCGAAGTACCTATAAAATGCTGGCCCTAAATGTCTAGCTGTTGTCAACAATCCTTCAAAACGACCCCGGTGTAAGTGATGCAGACAAGTCTGCCTGAATCTGCTGACAGGCTGAAATAATAGCTTGGAAGTGTGAATGCTCCCACTTATTTCAATAAGCAGTAACTCTGATGCCGGTGATGACACTTTTTGTTAACTCTTTCACTGCTCATCAAAGCAAGTAAGTAAAGAGAGGAAGAATTATATTGTGAAGCTCTACGGCAGGGTATCCTGATGCGGGGGGCAGGGAAAGGACGATTTACAGTGAAAGACATATGAATAAAGATGGGTATGGCTTTAATAACACGACAGGCTTAAAAGGGATGTGATTGGGGTTAGATCTCTGAGGGGGGAGACAACTTTTAAAAATGTAGGAAACATTGCACTACCAGACTACAAGTAATAATAATGAGCCTGATTCTTATTTACACTATGGTCCCTTTGCACTGTGCTGGGCCTTAAGTAAGTGTAAATGTAATGTGTGGCCACGCTAAGCCTCCATTACACTGCCAGAGTGGTGCAAACAGCCTTAGTGTAAATGAGAATCTGGCCTAATAATTGTCTCTCAGTTGCTGGAGGGAGGGTTTAGATATGACATTTCGTTTGGTTGATGATGAACATTTCCATACATCTGGGGCATTCTGTGTCTCAGTGCTTTTTTCCCAATTTTCAATGTAGGTTAAAATATTAATTGCCTGGGTATTCATTCCATTGTTTAAGCTCAGTTCAGGACAAGAAAACACAATTAGCCAGCAATTGTAATTGACCTTTGCATCCTGCATAATATTCTAGATTGGAGAGTTATCTAGAGACTGAGTAATCCCTTATGTTGAAAGAAAGGGATTCCCCAGGTTCATCAGCATGAATATGGAAGGTAATTTATTCCAAAAGCAGACTCACACTCCCTTTCACCACCAGATGGGATGAAATATACATGAATAAGGTGATCCAAAGGTGATAAATAAAACAAAATAAACTAATAAATAATAATAATAACAACTATAATAATACATAAATAACATCTAAGCATCCATGTTTGCAAGGACATAATTCAATTAATTATTATAGTTTCACTTTACTGGTGGAATAGGGAAAACATGAACTTTTCGTGACATTTTTGGGGGGATAATGGCAAATTTTTTTGGTGGGGGGAGGGACTAGGATCTGTTAAATCTGCTTTTTCCAGGTGAAAAATATTGATTTCAATATTTCACAACTTAGTGAATTCCCTCGGGTGTATATGTAACACTGCCCTCGGGTGTAACAGGAGCAGAACTGGGAGCTGCCAGAGCAGAGAGGAAGAATTGTCCCAGTTGTTGTGTTAGCTGGGGACTTGGGAGACCTGCAGAGTGCGCTAGTACTCTCTGTGTGACCTTAGGCAAGTCACTTAGTCTCTCTGTGCCTCATTATGTACAATGCGGATAATAATCTTTCCCTACCTCACAGGGCTGTTGTGAGGATAAATACACCAAAAACGATGAGGCGCTTAGACATTAGGGTGGTGGGCAGCCATAGAAGTCCCTCAGATAGCTACAAATGCTGCATGTCATAGGCCCTAAACTTCCACACACTAGCAAATTCTCCTCTAACCCAGCGTGGAGCCTTTTGAAGGAGGGGGGAGCTAAGTTCTATCCCTGCTGCCAGCATGAAGATATGAATGGATGTGGAGTGTACCGCAAAGTGACCATTGTGAAGTTGTAGGTCACCTTGGGTTGTTACACTAGATTGTCTATATGTCGTGAAAAAAATACTGTAGGGATGGGATGGTGTCATTGTGATTTATCTTGGCATTGATGTGGGTTCACTGTCACATGTCTGCACGACACTCACACAGATCATAGCTACACTAGCAGATGGCACAGACAACAAGGCTTAAAGTAGGCTGTGACCGAACCAGACAAGTGCAATCAATCAGTCAATCAAATAGAGGGCTCTGAGCTGCTGATGTGGGAGTTTGAAGAAGCACACCCTGCCTGGCATACAGGGGCAGATCCTTGGCTCCAGCCCTGCCGCACGCAGTGTGACACAAAGGTAGATTTAAACCACGTTTACACTTCCCTCATCTTTGTGCTGGTCCAGGCTCAATCTCCCTTGCGGCGTATTTAAATTGAGCTGGCTGGTAACATGGGAACAGCACTGAGTTCAGCCAAACACAACACCACCCTGGTCATGCCCCTTTCCCTTAGGTCACGGAGACTTACTGGACTGCTAAGGTAATGGAGGAGGGTGAGAGACAGTATCTTCAGAACTTTCAGGGTCATGGTGTTTCTTCTTTTAAATTTGTAAATATTCTGAAAAGGCTTTTCAAAAAGGAATGAGAAAGCTGTGGACAAAGAGTTATGTCCGGTGTCATTATATTAATTAATGCAAAAATAAAGGATGAATCTGAAGCATTGCTGGATGCAAAGGGGGCATACATATCACTCAGTATTTAATCAGAGCTCACGTTGTCTAGTGTAAAAATCCAATAAGCCTCCCTCTTTAAAGGGAAGTTATTTACAGTGTGTTTCCTCCTCTAGGGGATACATTTACTAGCTCTGTGCCAATAATCCTAGGCAGGAAACATTGTGATTACATCTGGAAAAAGTGTTCAGCAACAGATGAATTAGCTGTCCCCTTTGCTGGCAGATAGCTCTATTGTGTTCCTTAGCCATTGTTTCAGCTGAAAAGTAAGTTTTACCAATCTATAAAGGATTGCATGTGCATTACAGCATATCGTTTATGGACCCAACCCTATGCAGGGCTTATCAGCCTCAACTCCAGCAGATGTCAAATGGTCTAATCCTACCGCTGCTGAGCACCTGAAGAACACCCGCATCTCCCAGTAGGCCAGATCCTGAGTTCACGCCCTATTCGGGCAAAACTCCCACTGGCCTGACTTCAAGTCAACTCACATTGAAGGATCTGGGCCACTGATTTCACTGGGAGTTGTAGGTGTTCACTCCAAAGCCCCTTGATGCTAATGGAAATTCTTCCATTAACTTCAGTGGGTTTTGGATCAGGCCCTCAATGCTCAGCAACTCTTAGGATATGGCTCGCTGGCATCCCCCAGGAAAGGGTCCTGCATTAGCTGTACTGAATTACAGATTGTGAGCAGGGGCAGGAAATCCAGAGTGTTTCAGGTTCTGCCGCTGATCACACAATGCAGGGAACTCAAATCTGGTCCATTTGGTTTTGATTCACTAGTCACAGTTCGGAGATGGTGTGGCAGCGCTTTTTTGGGCAAAATGTGTGTGTGGTGGGGGGAGGGGGTGGTCAGACGGCCCTGAGATTCATTCCAAAGGAACATACAGAACTTCAGATGATTGTTTAGACTTCCTGGGGCCAGTTCTTTGGGATTCTATGGCTCCTTTGTGCCATGCCGCTGGTGCACAGGGGCTGTAAACCCAGTGGCTGGGAATTCCCCCAGCATGGGAGGGTGAAGAGGATCCATGCTGATGTATAAATAGTGTCTACACTCAATGCCACCCCTTGCCTCACAGTCCCTTGTGCAGAGCAGCCCTGGGGATGTTCTAAGTCTGAACTCACCCCTAGCTGGCCCCAGAATTGCAGACTCACAAAGCTGGCATAAAACTGCCTTCTTCCCATGCTTCCACCCCAGGTCATGCCATCAACCACAGCTTAGCTAACCCCAAGAATTGGGGCCCCGTCTCTGATACTTCCCAAGCAGCCTTTCCGATTACATGTCAGACCTTCCACCTTCCAAAGAATACAGGAGACGCTCAGAAATGCAGAAGACAGCACCTATGAGACCTGCAAGGTAGGCTGAACTTTGGGGGTCAATCCTCATTTGATTCCACCTGGCTTGCCTGTTCCTTTCGCTGGCAGTGGGCACGACTGCCAGAAAGAATCAAATGAAATTGTCAAGAGTCACATGGCTGGCTGGAGAGGGTGTCTGTTGTGTGTGTTTAGCTACAGTACAAACCAAGGACCCACTCCTTCAAAGCCCTTACTCACCCGAGTAGTCCTTATTTGCAGGACCAGTCCGTTACATGGGGCTAATCGCTTTTAGCAGGGAGACTGCGTGAGAAGGAGGGTCTGCAGGATTGGGCCCTAAGTGACCCCTGTGATTGCTTTCTCCTTCGAAGGAAAACGCTGTGTGAAAACAAATTGCCCAATCTCGGTTTTGTCCCCATGGTGCGCCAGTGTTTATGGATCATTTAGAACGCTCTTGTGAGCACCTTTGCGGAAGGTACTCTGAAATATCAAAATGGACATTATTTGTGTAATGAGGTTTGGGGTTTAATAGCCCCATTCGCACATGAGGAATTGCAAGCTTTTCAGACAGACATCTGTTAAACAAAGTGGTTTGCAACCTGTGATTTCGGGAGGGAAAACAGTCTGTGTTATTGCAGTAGCCTCAGAGGAAGCAGCAGCTGTGTAGGAGCAGTGGCTTTTCATTGTAAGAAAAAGGCTAAACACAGGCTAGTTTAAAATATCTTAGTTAGGATGATGACTGGAGGCAGATGCATTTTATGCTACTGCAGCAGGGAATTGGGGTACAATTTCCAAAAGCACCTAGGTGATTTAGGAGCTTGAGTCCCATTTTCAGAAGGGGCTTAGGTGCTTAGCTGCAGATTTTCAAAGGTAATTGGGCATCTATCTGCATCTTCAGGCACCTCAAATCTGGCCTTTAGGAGCCTAAGGCCAGACTGTTAAAGGTATTTAAACACCTAAAGATGCAAATGGGCACCTAGTGGGATTTTCTAGAATGCCTAAGTAGGGAAGGTGCCTCCTGAAAACAAGCATTACAGATCCAGGAAATTCTGATTTAAGGTTAAACCCAAAAGTAATAGAAACATGTCCAGGTATTAGGATGCACACAACATCTTAACTTCGCCCCGGGTAGACACAAGACACTAAGCACACAAATGTATGAATACATATTAGGGTTTGTAGTTCTAGATTCAGTTAAACTATTTTTAAAGACCCCTTAGATTCCCCCTCCCCCTCATCTTTTTGCTATAGGTCATGGTTACATAATTGATTGGGTGGCCCTACAATCTACTATCACTGATCGTGTTAATTACAGCAGTGCCTAGGAACCAACTGAGAATGGGACCTCATTGTTCTAACACCAAACAAGTACAGAATAATGGACAGTCCCTGCCCCAAAAAGTTTACAATCTAAATAGATGAGACAGACACAGGGTGGTGAAAGAGATAAAACTGTTGCCTGTTTGGTCCAAGTAGCTGGCCATTACATGGGGCACTGCCAGATTGTTTCCATTAGGAGAAACTGATGTTATGAGTCAGGTGTTTCTTTGGTGAAATCATTGTTTACAAAGACTATACACAGTACTGTTTACCTCAACACAGACACAAACAGCAGCGGGAAGTTTCCTTGTTCACAGTTTCCAAAACTGCCTTTCCAGTAAATCATGTGCGCCAAGGAGCTCTGTCCCTCTGCTTCCTCCCAGGGCTACACACACCACTGCTTCTCCTCTTTGCTGGCTTTCTGCCTAATATACACACAGCTTGCCAAACAATCCCCTAACCCCTGCATTTGCCAGCAGTCCTAGGGAACCCCCTTAGCCCTATTGCCTTGGGCGGTGGCTTCTATTGTTCTCAGCTGTCACTATATAAAGGGGCACTGAATTTCTCCTTCCATTTAGCCTGAAAGGAGGGTGCTTAGAACAGCCATCAATTTCAGTCAGGTCTGTGCTTGTCTATAGACCAAAAACCTGCTCCAAGGCCACCATTAACACCTTCCAGCATAACAAAACACACAAGCAGCATTTAGCACATGGATGTTACTTCCACTTCAGTAGAACGGTGGATGTGAATAAAATCACACAAGCCTTACATTGGTATAAATCATGTTCGGTCCCACTGTCGTTAGAAGAATAACACGGGTGTTAAAAATTAAAACAGTGTAAATGTGGGCAGAAGCATGCCTAATGAGTATGGACGTGTTTAACCTCGAGCAGATTTCAGCCATATGAACCTTTCAGTTAAAAATACGCTCTATGATGCTACGGTATGTGGTGGCTCATCTCGTAACTGTACCTGAGTTTATACAACTCCCCCAGTGTGTCCAACAAGGGGAAAAGAAGTTTTCATTAAGCCCAGGTGAGCTAGATTTCTTTTTTTATTAAAAAACTTTCCTGGGGATCAGCTGTCATTTCGGTGTCTATTTAAATAAATATCTTAGCCCAGGGCTACACTAGGGGGGGGTCGATCTACGATACGCAGATTCAGCTACGTGAATAGCGTAGCTGAAGTCGGCGTATCGTAGTCGTCTTACCTGGCCATGAGGACGGCGGCGAGTCGATCGCTGCCGCTCCCCCGTCGACTCCGCTTCCACCTTTCGATGAGGTGGATTTCCGGAGCCGACGGGGAGCGCTTTCGGGGATCGATTAATCGCGTCTAAACGAGATGCGAAAAATCAATCCCCAAAAGATCGATTGCTACCCGCCAACCCGGCGGGTAGTGAAGACAAGCCCAAGAGACTTTAAAACCCCGAGACAGGGCATATTCCCGTGAAGACGCTCTACGTTCAGAAGTAATCCTTTGTGGAATTGTCACATTTTTCAACCACAGCAGTAAATCCAAGCAGTCCCTAATGTATGAGGGAAGCAGTTACAGAGGATTTAATATGACCTACTGCCGTGGTTTTGTCAAAGAATCAATACCTAAAACAATGGCATAGCTGGCAGAGCTCTATATATTTGGATTAGTTTTCCTGGCAGAGTACATAAGGAAATGAATACGAAGGGATTCTTTGTGTAAAATAGCTGTATTTGATATATTGTGTAAATAGTAAATACATCATGATAGAGCTCCATTGGCATTAGCCCACAGAACCTATTCAGATATGTGAACCATGGGGGTTGAAAGCCTTCAGGGAGTGTGACCCCCAAATCACATTGGTTGAGGTTTTGGCCCAAGTTATTCAGGTGTGTATCAGAGACACATTTCCTAACTGCAGCTCCTCTTGGGGTTGTGTATCTTTGTGTTAGCCTTTGCACAGGGCCAAGAATGAACTCTGAATATAGCTGAATAGAATCATAGAATCATAGAATCTCAGGGTTGGAAGGGACCTCAGGAGGTCATCTAGTCCAACCCCCTGCTCAAAGCAGGACCAACCCCAACTAGATCATCCCAGCCAGGGCTTTGTCAAGCCTGACCTTAAAAACCTCTAAGGAAGGAGATTCCACCACCTCCCTAGGTAACCCATTCCAGTGCTTCACCACCCTACTAGTGAAAAAGTGTTTCCTAATATCCAACCTAAACCTCCCCCTCTGCAACTTGAGACCATTACTCCTTGTTCTGTCATCTTCTACCACTGAGAACAGTCTAGATCCATCCTCTTTGGAACCCCCTTTTAGGTAGTTGAAAGCAGCTATCAAATCCCCCCTCACTCTTCTCTTCTGCAGGCTAAACAATCCCAGTTCCCTCAGCCTCTCCTCATAAGTCATGCGCTCCAGCCCCCTAATCATTTTTGTTGCCCTCCGTTGAGGGAGGCAATCCGAGAGGAAATTCCAACCTTTGGTTCTCTCCCAAACAGGACAAAAAGTTGACGTTTACAACTTTTTGGTGGAATGGAAATTCTGAAAATAGTAACTTCAGAAATGTTGAAATGAAACATTTTCATATTTGTGATCATAACAAAACATTTCAACGCACCCAAAATATATTATTTGGTTATCAAACTAACCTGAAATACTTCATATTGAGTTAATTCAAAATGCACTCCATTTTCAACTAGTGGTACATTGCTTCTTGGGAGTTGTAGCTCAGGAGATTGGTGCCCCATTCTTGTCTATGAGCCAGGCACCATAGCAGGACTACATTTCCCACAATGCACCTATAACAATGTGACTTCCATGATGCACCATGTAGCTTACTGGCAGGGAAACTGAATTACACTATAGGAGATGTAGTCCTCACGGAAAGAATAGGGGCCCTGAACTACAACTCCCATAAGGCAAATATATTGATAAGAAAATTCAGATTAATGTTTTATTGAATTGATTAAAAACTAAATATTTTGGATCACTTCAAAAAAAATGAAATACTCTGAGTCAAATCAAACTTACCCAAAACAATATATTAATTTCCAGCAAAATCAAAATTTTCCTATAGAAACTTTTCATTTTCTGGAAAATGAATTTTCCATTGAAAAATCATTTTGACAAAAACTTCGCAACCATCTCTAACCGTCTGAACATAGTCCTAAGTGATGGTAAATGTAATATTGCATCCAAAAGATATGTTAAAAGAATGTTAATGTTGCAAAGTCAAGTATTCAAAAATTAGGAAATGCTAGAATTCAGCCCTCTTGTAGGTATGCATTATGACATAGTCTTTAATTACATGATCACATAGGATTCTTGCCTCATTCAGTGCACAGGATGGACATTGCTCTGGAAATTAATCAGTTGTGGAGTAAATGTGGCTATTATCTGTAGAATCCCAGCATCGTTTGTTGCTGAAGTTGGAAGATGTGTAGTGAATGAGGCAGCGGACTGCAGAAAGGGAATGGATTGTATTACGGTTAAGAGAGTTGAATGTCACCCTGGGTAAATGGATTCTATCCCTGTCTTTGCCACAGAGTTCCTATTTGAAGCTAGGCAAGTCACATAAACCAGACTTTTCCCCAATGGCCACTAACTGCGTGTTCCTCATTTTCTGGGTGCTCAACGTGAGACACTTGGGGTCTTATTTGCAGAAGTGCTGAGTGCTGAGTACCCACACCTGTAATGAAAGTCAACTGGAGCTGTGCTTTGATCGTGAACAGTTATAAAAATGCTAAGTACTCTGAAAGTGTAGGATCTAAGAGTGTCAAATTGGGCACTCAAAATGAGTAGACATTTTTGAAAATTAATTCCTCAGTATATTACATGATGCAAAGGAACACCATCAATTCACACACATATGCACATAACCTTTAAACCAAAGTATTAAGAGACTAGCACGACTGTGGGGAACTGATGTGCACAAATTGATCCCTATTAAATTAACTGTATTTCATAAATAAAATGTGGTCTTAAAGCAGGATAAAATGACACGGGCACTAAACCCAGTTAATACATTATTTTGTTGATGTGTAAAAGTCATTTAGTCATTATCAGACACTTTCTCAAATATTACCCTGGGAAAATATATTTACAGGCTTTCAATGATTGACATGTGGAATCAAATAGAGCTTTCTGAATATTACAAAAACATGACTTGGAAATATTTTTAACATAGTTCAGTGAGCAGAACTGGTCAACATTTTATAATGTTTTTTAACAAATTCAAAAAACTTGTAATTTTCTGAACTGTACTTTTCAAAAAGGAATTTGTTTTTCATTTATTCAAAAATGTTCACATTTTTTAAAATATACAAATGTTCTTTGCTTTGTTTTCCTTTTTTCTTTTTCTCCTTTTTCTCCACCAGACCCTAATTCCTTCTTTGTATTTTGTCATTGAAGAAGGAAGGAAGGAAGAGAAAAAAATTGCAAGAGTGGAAAAAAGAAAAACAGAAAAAAATTGTTTTCAGGTGTCATTAATAATGCAAATTAATATGTTTTTAAATCTCATTTTTGGAAAAAGGATTTAATTTAAAATATATTGACCAGCCCTAGCAGTGGAATTGAGTTTGCTGTTATTTATGGGTTTGTATTATTTGTTATTTGAGTATTTGGATACCTATATGATACTTATTTACAAATCCACAAAGTTTCACAAATATTACCACAAATTATCATTCTTACCAGAAAGTGTGTTTCTTGCTATTCTTATGTTCTAATTATCTTATTTTAAAAGTTTCAGTCATTTAGTCAGGGAGAAGAAACAAGACCATTTAACTTAGGTGCACAATCACACAACACAAATAATGAACAGTTGAAAAGTTTAAGTGGAAATGTGGTTTTGCACAAATTGTTTGGGTATGGGATATGAGCAGAAAAGGAAAAAATGCAGTGAAAAAAAACCTTTCAAAAGCATTTATTTGAAATAGCATTTTTTTGAAAAAATTGAATTCACTCTATAAGCTTGTAAAAACAAGAAAAAATAATAATAATTCAAAAATGTTTTACCCAAAATTGTCATAAAAACTTTGAAAATTTCAAAATTGTCAACTAACTCTACCAATAAATAAGTACGAATCAGGATGAACCAGGATGAATCTGAACAGTTCACAAAGAAACAAAGAGTTACATTGTAACAGATACTAATTGCAATTAATAATTCTGCCAAATCTATCTGTCTGTCTGTTTTCAATATTATACATCACTTTAGTATGTAACCACTTAACACGGAGAGGACCATTACTTTCCTACTAGGGTAATTCCAGAAGACTGGAAGAAAGCTAACATTGTGTCAATTTTTTTAAAAAGGGTAAACGGGATGATCTGGATAATTATAGGCCTGTCAATCTGACATTGATCTGTGGTAAGATTATGGAGTGAATGATATGGGACTCAATTAAAAGAATTAAAGGAGGGTAATGTAATTAATTCAAATCAACATGGTGTCTCACGGTCTGGTATGGTTCACAACCCTGAGTGGAAACCTCAGGACAGACTGTCAAAAACAGGGCAGACATCCCAATTTGTGGTATGTTCTATAATTAGATTTTACCAATCCAGTAACAAATATGAACTCCTGGATTACTATAAATCTTATCATGGAGTGACTGACAGTCCCGTTGGGCTCCCCAGGCTACCTGGTCACCCAAGCAAGCTGGATTTAGTGATAAATGGTCATTTAAACCCCAAATCCCAAAATATTCAGGTTGCTCCCACTCCTAAGAGACCAGTCACTTACCCCACATCAATTTGGATGTTTGATCTCACACCAAAGACAACGCCTGTAGCCAGTCCTGTAATAAACTAATTAAAGGTTTATTAACTAGGAAAAAGAAATAAGAGAGTTATTTACAGGTTAAAGCAAGCAAGCATATATATACAAATGAGTTTCAGTCTCTGATTCAAAAGATAACAGAGATGTAGTAATCTGTCAGCACCGAATATCTTTTTAGGGTAGGGTGACCAGGTGAGTGGTTTTTGACCGGAACACCTGGTCGAAAACGGACCCTGGTGGCTCCGGTCAGCACTGCCAACTGGGCCGTTAAAAGTCCAGTGCGTGGTGCTGCGGGGCTAAGGCAGGCTAGTACCTACCTGTCCTGGGTCTGCGATGAGCCCCGAAAGTGGACAGCAGGTCTGGTTCCTAGACAGGGGGGCCCCGGAACTCTGCGCACTGCTCCCGCCCCGAGCATTGGCTCTGCACTCCCATTGGCCGGGAACTAGCCAATGGGAGCTGGGGGGGGGGCACTGTGCCTGCAAGCAAGAGCAGCACGTGGAGCCTCTTGGCCCCCCCACCTAGGAGCCGGACATGCTGGCTGTTTTCGGGGCACACACAGCGTGGTGCCATGACAGAAAGGCAGCCTGCCTTAGCCCCCTGTTGCGCCACTGACCTGGAGCTACCCGAGGTAAGCCAGCTGCAATCCACGCTATTGAAAATGGAAGGCACTATTGAAAATGGAAGCCACCCCCACCAGGTCAGTGTTAAGCCATTCTCTTCTGGTCACCGATCTGCACACACACTGTGGAAAGGTGGCTAATGGGAACAACGATATGGAAGTAGAAAGTACCACTTCTGAGGTGGAAGCCAAACACAAACAGTTTAATGGGACCAAATTGCGGGTCCCAGATAATCTCTATCCAAGAATATTAAAGGAACTGGCACATGAAATTGGAAGCCCAGTAGCAAGGATTTTTAATGAATCTGTTAACTCAAGGGTCATACTCTCTGACTGGTTAATTACAAATATAGTACCTATGTTTAAGAAAGATGGAAAAAAAACAACAACAAATGATCAGGGAAACTACAGGTCAATTAGTTTGACCTCAATGGTATGCAAGCCCTTAAGAACAAATTCTGAAAGAGAGAGCAAATAAAGACGTAGAGGTAAATTGTAACTGGGATGAAATACAGAATGGTTTCACAAAATGTAGATCATGCCAGATCAACCCGATCTCTTTCTTTGAGAAGGTAACTGACTTTCTAGAAAAAGGAAATGCAGTAGATCTAATCTATGTGGATTTCAGTAAACCATCTGATACAATTCCACAAGGGAAAGTATTAGTTAAATTGTAGAAGATGGGGATTAATATGAGAACTGAAAGGTGGGTTAGGAACTGGTTAATGGGGAGACTACAACAGGTCATGCTGACAGGTGAACTGTCAGGCTGCAGGGTGGTTACTAGTGGAATGCCTCAAGATCAGTCTTGGGACCAATCTTATTTAACATTTTCATTAATGATCTCGACACAAAAAGTTGGAGTGTGCTAATAACGTTTGTGAATGACACACAGTTGGAAGGCATTCCCAATATGGAGGAGGACCGGAATATAATACAAGAAGATTTGTATGACCTTGAAAACTGCAGTAATAGAAATGGGAGGAAATGTAATAGTGCAAAGTGCAAGGTCATGCACTTAGGGACTAACATAAAGAATTTTTGCTATAAACTGGAGACTTATCAGTTGAAAGTGATAGAGGAGGAGAAAGACAATCACAGGATTACTATGAGCTTTCAAAGTGATGTGACCATGAAAAAGGCTAATGCAATCCTAGGATACATCAGGCAAGGTACTTCCAGTACAGATAGAAAAGTGTCTACATGGGAAACAAATATTTAATAATGGGCTTTTCATTCTAGCAGAGAAAGGTATAATACAATCCATTGACTGAAAGTTGAAGCTAGATAAATTCAGACCAGAAATAAGGTATACATTTATAACAGTGAAAGTAATTAACCATTGGTACAATTCACCAAAGGTCATGGTGGATTCTGAAAGATCTGCTCTAGGAAATATTTTGGGGAAGCTCTATGGCCTGTGTTATACAGGAGGTCAGACTAGATGATCACAACGGTCCCTTCTGGCCTTAGAAGCTATGAATCTATTCTAGATCATCTCTCCATCCAAATCTGATTTGTGGGATCTAAGATCTTGGTTAATCAGAATCAATACATTCTTTATGTAGCTGATACACAAAACACCAACTACCTTTTTTCTTTTCCCTTTCACTGTCATTTGTGGTTCATGTGGGTGACATTTGGTGTGAAATCCTGGCCTCACTGAAGTCAATGGCAAAACTCTCATTGACTTCAATGGGGCCAGGGTTTATTCTTGTCCTTTAGTATTTAATGGCTGCAATAATGAATGACCAACTTTGGGGTTGGGGCCAAATTCTGATCTCACATCAATGTAAATATAGAGTAACTCCTCTGAATCCAATGGAGTTACTCTGACCAATATTAGCAAACCTGGAAACTTAATATTAGGTACCTAAATAACTATGTGTCAAGTTAGACATCCAAAAACAGAAGCACTGGGGAGTTAATCACAATTTAGGTCTGCCTTAAATCAAACGGCAAAATACAATCTTTGCATTAGTAGCCTAAATGAAAACTGCTTCCCACAAACAATAAACTATCACAGGTTTATCAAATGAAACAACTCTATGATGACAATGGCATTACTGTAACATTTTTTTGGCAAATTCAGTTTGGCAGAAGGGAAGGTTTGATTCATGCTACCCTCAGACAAACATACACTAAAATTAAGAGAGTGAACTGGGAACAGATCTAAGTAAATAATTTGCAACAAATCATGTATTCCTAGAGTTTCCCTTCCCTTAATGAGTTGTTTGTGTGTGAGGAGGCTGTAAAATCACCAAGTGTATTTGCTATTGAATAATGTTCACGGAATGATTCCCCTCTTTAACAGTTCATGAAAAGTTTGTTGCGAGTATTCACACTTGAAACTTGCATTGTGCCAGTGAGTTACAAAGTAGCCTGCCATGGTGCTATTGTTGCTGTACTCTAATTGGTTGATGTCAATAACTAACCAATATGGTACAAACTGCAAATAATGCAATTGAACAGTCAATTTGAAATTCATTTGGATGCATATTCATAGATTCTTGGATGTTAAAGGCAGAAGGGACCATTATGGTAATCTAGTCTGCAGCTCACTGTCCAGAGAATTTATCCAAGTATATGAGCTTAAATTGTTTGGTTGGTTTTTATTTTTGCAAAATTTTCTCACTAGCATATCTTGAGTGGTTGAGGGTCTCAGGGAGTGAACTTGCAGGAGTCATAAATAGAGCTGGTTAGGAACCGTACATTTTTCGTTTCACAGGGAATTCTTCAGTTTCAAAATTATGTATTATATGTAACAACAATAGAACAAAAGTTCAACCACCAACAACAAAAGAAATGTCCCACAAAACAAAATTTTCCAATTTTCACTTTTTTATATTTATACATTTAAAAAAACAAAAAACAAAAAGTTGTTTCAAAATAGAAAAATAAGTATGTTACATTCCAAAAATGTTGAAACAGAACTTCTTGACCTTATCAAAATGCTTTTTTCAATGTTCTTTTCAAAAATGAACTTTTATCATAATCGTCACATGTGTGTAAAATGTGTCGCTTTCAATGAATCAGCATTTTCCAACAGAAAAAAAATCATAGGTAAATTTTTGACCAGCTCTAGTTATAAACTTGGTTAAATTGACATTAATTTCTGCATTTGAATGATAATTGGCAGATGCATTATTCCATCATCCTCTCTAATGGAAATCAGACCTGAAGCCCTGTTAATGCATAGTACTCAAACTATTATCTAGACCATTCAAGGCTAATGGCATTTTGGGCTGTATAAGTAGGAGCATTGACAGCAGATCAAGGGATGTGATCATTCCCCTCTATTCCGCATTGGTGAGGCCTCATCTGGAGTACTGTGTCCAGTTTTGGGCCCCACACTACAAGAAGTATGTGGAAAAAATGGAAAGAGTCCAGCGGAGGGCAACGAAAATGATTAGGGGGCTGGAGCACATGACTTATGAGGAGAGGCTGAGGGAACTGGGATTATTTAATCTGCAGAAGAGAAGAATGAGGGGGGATTTGAAAGCGGCTTTCAACTACCTGAAAGGGGGTCCCAAAGAGGATGGATCTAAACTGTTCTCAGTGATAGCAGATGACAGAACAAGGAGTAATGGTCTCAAGTTGCAGAGGGGGAGGTTTAGGTTGGATATTAGGAAAAACTATTTCACTAGTAGGGTGGTGAAGCACTGGAATGGGTTACCTAGGGAGGTGGTGGAATCTCCTTCCTTAGAGGTTTTGAAGGTCAGGCTTGACAAAGCCCTGTCTGGGATGATTTAGTTGCGGTTGGTCCTGCTTTGAGCAGGGGGTTGGACTAGATGACCTCATGAGGTCCCTTCCAACCATGAGATTCTATGATTCTATGATTCTAAAACCACTGGCCAATCTGGACCTGGCTCTAGCACCTACTCTTTCAGCTGCATATTCCGCCCACTGTGCTGGGAGGTGTCTCCTCAGCTCCTGCTGCTTCCTGCTCCCACTTGAACATGGGTAATCGGGGCCTTGATGCCACCTGCTCTTTTTTACTAACCTTGTTGACATTCTCTATGCTGCTCTCAGGCAAAGTGAGCCAATCACCAACAGCTCAGCAAATTGAGACAGAGCAGCATGGTAGGCAGCTTCTTCTGTCCTGCTGGTAGTGGATCAATGGAGTCTTGTTTGGTTCCAGCTCCAGAGACCCCCCCACACAACACTATTGTTTAGGCCTGGCACCAAGGATGCAGCCTTAATCTGCCATGGCTCATTTTATCTAGTGCAGCAGTGTCACATAGCTTGTTCCTCTCAGCCTGCAATTTTGCACGCTGTGTCCTCCTTGTTCACAGTAGCCACTGGCCATTATGTCAATAGGAAATCATAGCAATAAAAAATGACACCTGCCACATAATAATCCTTTAAAGATTAAAGTAATAATCTGGTGATGACATGGAGGACACTGCATCATGACATTCTGCCAAGGCCACATTTACAGGGGCTCTCTGAATACCATGATTCTTCCTCTATAACCTCTGCTCTTATCCTACCCACATATAATGTTTACCAATGTATAGCAGGGAATTTTCCGAAATCTGCTGAGTATCAACTATTGATAGCCATGCTCAGAAACTGAAGGGTGAGCCCAGAAATTATTTCACCTTGCATTGGATTGGATTCATAGCAACCAGTCATCCATATTTATTATTTACTTGGTGCCCAAAAAGTTCTAGGCATCTTACAGACATAGTGTTGTGAGAAAGCATGGATCTCACCTCAGAGATCTGACAGTCTAAAGCCCTGATCATGCAGACACATGGCATGTTATTCACCTATTTGAATCCCTCTGCTGGTTTCCATCCACCTTCTGTAGGAAACTCTAGCTTCACTGCCGTCAAAGCCCTGGACAATCCTCTCCCTTATTACATCTCTGTCTTTTTTCCTTATTAGCCCCACTCCCCCTTGCTCACTTTGCTCTGCCAATGATCCCGTCTCATTTCTGTCTCCTACTCACTGTTCTTCTGTTCTTCCCCTGGAACTCTCTCCCCTGGATCTCTCTGACTACCCTAGAGCATCAGCTCCGCTCCAGTTCTTCCTTCAATTTAATCCTCAGAACCCACTTCCTCTGTGATGTGCACAAACAACTAGCTACATGGGACAGCTCTGGCTGGGGTTGTGTCTCCATCCCTCTGAACAGTCGTTTGGCTGGTGCAGCTCCACCCAACCTCCAAAGCAAACCACTGCCTGAATGGGCCAGATCCTCAGCTGGTGTAAATCAACATAACTGCACTGAAGTCAATGGAGCACTGAGGACCTGGCACATTATCTCCAAGGGAAGCATGTAAGCTGTTGATCACATGAAGATGACCTCCTTTCCAACTGACACACGACTCACTTGGCAGCATGTGAAACACCTGTTGACTCCTCACTGTACTCCACTCTTTCTGCATTATGTATTAGTAGCACTGGCTTCAGCCTCACCCTCCCAACTGGAACATAGGGCGGTAGATGTTTTGACCTCTCCCTCTGACAATTTTGTGCCCATCATTCTTGTCCAGTTAAGTCAGAGGACGTTGAGTCTGCTTTAAAAGTCGCAACGCAACTTTTTGCGACCACAATCTCTGTCAGTCCAAAGACCTTGGAACTTAGTTCACGATGCATAGATTACTGAGCATTGTCCAAGTCACTGGCCCCAAAGCTATTTTTCAGAATACTTTGGGTGGTGGGAGCCACCATAGTTACCGACACTGTCCATCAAAGCCCAATGCTTGTGGGAGATAGAAGCATGGAAATAGATGTCGCAGACACTTTCACAACAGTCTATCTAGCTCGCTGTGAGTATGTGTGTGTGCATATATATAGTCATATTTGTAATCTCTTGCAGTCAGTGATGCTGAATAGGGTTCAGAAGAAGCACAATAAGGTTAAGATTTTCAAGGCTGCCCAAGAGATTAGAATCAATGGAAATTGGACATCCAAATCCCTTAAGCATCTTTGAAGATCACAGCCTTAATGACCATTCATCATAAAAGTATCTGGCCCCTGTCCTCCATCTGAATATATATAACAGTCTACATATTTGTAATTGGTTTCGTGGCCTGATTGGTGAGGGGCAGAGATTTAAGCAACAAAGTTTTTTCTAAGTATTCACCATGCCACCACCTAGGCAAGCGGTGTGCATTTCCATACCTTTCTCACCAGTCCTATTAGAAAAGTGTCTGATATTTTTGAACGTCCTTTGTCACAGTTTCGGGAGTACGGGTTGTGAGTTGTGACTATGGCTGGTTGAAAAACAAGAATTCTATTTGTTTTGGTCTGCATAGGAACCAAAAATGAGATCTTTCAATGAAAAAAAATAAGTGAGTGAGATTTATGCCTGAATAACCCAGTGATGAGGTTGTTCACATGGGATGTGGGAGATGCAGTTCAAGTCCCTGCTCTACCTGATTTGCAGCACGGGGCTACTGGATATTTTGGTGTGGAGGTCTCACTCTCATTTTGACCAGAAATTCCATCCTGGGCTAATTGAGTAGACAGTACCTCCTCCTTCTCAATGTTTTAGAGAAATGTGCCTCAGCCAGATCAATCCTAACTCCAGGAGAGGGTTCATGGCTGTGAATCCCAAGCAGAGAGAGGTGCCTTAGTTAGACACCTAAGTCCCATTGAGGGGCAGCGCTCAGGCCCCACCTCTTTCTTCAGCATTTCCTATTGGTTAGACAGCTTCCCATTCAGCTTTCTGGTTTTTGTGAATCACGTTCTTAGGCACCTAACTATCCCCATGCATTGTACAGGGATCCTGGGTGTGTAACTCAGGATTGGTGGATTTCATTAAGCAGCAGGGGACACCTAAAAGTTAAGCATTGCCACATTAAATCTAAGTCCCCATTGTGAACCTAGCCCTGAGCTTTTCAATGTCTGCAGAGTACAGTACAAAATAGGTGCTAGGTGATATTCAGTGTGGCAAAGCGGTGGGAAGGAGAACACGGAGGAGAAATGTACTGCACTTGCAGAGGGATTGCTTCAAGCCTGAGGGTTATTTGTCCATCTAGAAACAGGTACATTGGGAGCAGAAAAATGTCAATGTGGAAGAACAAGGAAGTGCACAAACTAATCAGTGATATGAAGAGACAGGTGTGAAATACCAGAAGTCAAGGATACACCAGGAGGAGGGAGTCCATGGAATGGCATTAGGAGAATGAAAAGAAATGGTAAGAGAAATGGAATGATAAATGGAATAAGGAGTGAATGAGAAATATATATACACTCCTTAATGAGTTGAAATATATATAATATATAATATATATAATATATATATATAAAATGCAAACAAACACTGCCATTGTTTTTTTTCAACTCATTAAGGAGTGTATATATATTTCATTAAGGAGTGAAAGGTCAGGGAAGGGCTTCTGAGCTGTGATATTTGAATGTCAAATTAGGATGTGGACATTTCAAGTGACTCTGAAGGTGGATGGGAGGCTGAATGCAGAGTCCTCCTCATACAGGAATGGACACAGATGTTAATGGCTAGATTGTGCCTTTAGGTGCAAGCCTCATCAAGAGGGAGTGGCTAAGCAGCACTAACTCAGAAGACCCAGGAAGTATTGTGTCTCAGAGGCACCCTGCTTCCCCCTTGAGCAAGGAGCGAATATACAAGGGGTAGGAATTTGCTGCTGGTCTAAGCAAACAGGAAATTCCGACATCTCATGTGCTGGCTCAGCAGTGCTGTTGGGAGATGGAACCAATACCCTGCTCATGACTCACCCCTTTCAACCCTTCTGCTCTGAGGGTCAGGAGTAGGGGATTGGTAGGCACACAGCAGCTGACACTTCTGTGCATGCAGACCCAAGGTCCCGATCGCCTGAACAGAGGTGTCAAGGGGGTTCTTATTCCCCCTTAAGGCCCTGAGTAGATGCGGCCAAAACCACAATCTGGCCTGTCTCACCAAAACAGGCAATAAAATAATTGGATTTAATGATAGTTCTCATGTCCCAGATGGAAATAATGATTGAGTGCTAGATCACTTTTCCTAGAACCTCAAGAGATCAGATTGTCTATTTGGTGCTGATCACATGGTCCCACTACTGAAAAATGACCCAATGTCCTTTGTTTGCAATGCCATCTCAGTGTCCTGTGCTAACATGTATTCTCACTCAGCCCATCATATAAGAAAATCTGGGTTTTTCCTTCCGTGATGCCACTGGTATAATTTGCACTGGCAGGCAATTTAAACACAAGGAAATAGAGGAAAGTTTGGAAACTGTTTAGCATTGTCCTTTGAAAATCTTTGTCTGAGTTATTTAGAGTTAGATTGTGCCTAAAGACAGAGTCCTGAGCAAGGGGAAGTGCAAAAAATGCTCTACCTCAAAAGTTTCCCAGCAGGGACAGTGACTTAAACATCATGATGGTGTCTGAACTAGAAATACAAGATTAGATTAGGATCAATGAATAGATGGTTGAGTCCATGTGTGATCCATCCCCAACCCCTATGCATAGGAGCAGAAGCATCAGGAACAAATTTGCAGTGGGGTGTTTCCCTATCATGCATGGGAGTGGGGGGAGTATTAGCTGGTTCAGGGCTACATTTTCTCCCTCCTATATGTACAGGATCTAGCAGAAACTGAAAGAGGCTGGAAGGTAAGAAGCATGGACAGTAAGACCTTAGCAGTGAGTGCTAGTAACCCTATGCTAATTGGGTGTTTGATTCACATCCCATTGAAATCAGTGAAAGTCTGTGCTTGGAGGTAGCAGGCCCTGGTAAGTGGTGTGTATGGTTTCTCAGTGAGCAGTTTGTTTGTACTCTGTGTATAGTCTGGATCCCTGAATAAGCATCCGAGACAGCTCTGTTTATTGGTGCCTTAGGGCTGGTCCACACTGGGGGGGGGGTGTGGTCGATCTAAGATACGCAACTTCAGCTACGTGAATAACGTAGCTGAAGTCGAATATCTTAGATCGATTTTAAAAGGTACTTACCGCTGGTCCACACGGCAGCAGGCAGGCTCCCCCGTCGACTCCGCTTACTCCTCGCACAGAGCTGGAGTTCCGGAGTCGACGGGGAGCGGTTCTGGGATTGATTTATCATGTCTAGACGAGACGCAATAAATCAATCCCAGAACATCGATCACTACCCGCCGAATCGGGCGGGTAGTGTGGATGTAGCCTTAGTAAAGGCACAGTACTCCAGTTGAGGCCTAATCAGCATGGAGTAAAGCGAAAGAATTACTTCTTGTGTCTATATTTATCTGCTCAGTCAGCTCCTTGAGTATTCTAGGATGTATTCATCACTAGCACTGGTGACTTGAAAACATCTAACTTGTCTAAGTAATGTTTAACTTGTTCATTCCCTATGTCCAAACAATCTTTTGAGATCCTTCTTGTCCCACATTTGAAGGAAGACAAAAGGCAGAAGATTCTGGTAATGAATCGCTGGTAGGTAAGTAATGTAGTATGTAAGGTTTGGTTTTTGTGGAACAGTGGTCCACCTTCTTTTGGAAGAAGGGGCTGTATAGTTTGGTTCCACTTGTACTGAGGTGGAGGCTCCCCAGTCTCCTCAGAGATATGGGTTGGTTAAAGTAGTCAGGAAGGCATTAAAACATAATAAAAAAGTTTCAGAGTGGTAGCTGTGTTAGTCTGTATCAACAAAAACAACAAGGAGTCCTTGTGGCACCTTAGGCCTGGTCTACACGGGGGGGTGGGGTGTTAATCTAAGTTATGCAACTTCAGCTACGCGAATAATGTAACTAAAGTCGACATACTTAGATCTACTTACTGCGGTGTCTTCACTGCTGTAGGTCAACTGCTGATGCTCCCCCGTCGACTCCGCCTATGCTTCTCGCTCTGGTGGAGTACCGGAGTCGACGGGAGAGTACTCGACGGACGATTTATCGCATCTACTGAAGATGCGATAAATCGACCTCTGCTGGATTGATCGCTCTGGAGGTAAGTATAGATATACCCTTAGAGACTAACAAATTTATTTGGGCATAAACTTTCATGGGCTAAAATCCACTTAATCAGATATGAACCCTGACCAAAAAATAAATAAAAAATCAAGTATCTGAGAACAAAATTAATCAAGGAAACCAAAGTACACAAATAGAAGAAAATCTTGTATTGCCTGTTTGCCAATGATAGGAGCCTGGGCAACAAAAAAAGAGGAATCAGAATAGCTAATTTATGAGCATAACCTCGATCTACTTAATATTAGAGAAACCTGATTGGATGATTCATATGATTAGAATATTAAAATCAATGGTTATAACCTATGAGTCTATAAGTCTAACCTATTCAAGAAGATCAAGTAGGCAAAATGGGAGGGGGAGTGACACTCTATGTAAAAAGTGGTGTTAGCCATTGAGTTACTAACAACTCAGAAGAAAATGAACTTGAGTGCTGATGGATCAATGTCTTAACAGATAAAGCATATGATGAGGTATTAATTGGTGTCTGCTACAGACCACCAAATCACACGGGAACACTATGAGTGTCTCCTTTTGCAACAATCTATAACGTATAGGAAGGAAACCTGCATGATCATGGGGGGACTTCAGTTTGAGTGACATATGCTAGAGGTCTCATGCTGCCAGTATTAAACGTGCTTGGAATTTCTAAATGATGCATGGCAATTTCATAACTCAAAACGCATTGCATCCAACATGGGGGAATTCTATATTAGATTTCTCATCTCGACAGCTAACAAGAAACTGATTACAGAATTAAAAAATAATGGTAGCTTAGGTTCAAGTGATCATGACGTGATCGCATTTATGATATGCAAACAGAATAATGTCCAGAGCAGTAATAGATATACTTGGTGTTGTAAGAGGGCCAATTTCACAAAGCTGAAATCAATTATGAGCCAAATCATCTGCGTGGAAGAATTTAAATAGAAAAATGTGATTTGGGAATCATTTAAGAACATTTCACTAGATTCACAAAAAGCCACAATCGAGGAAGAAGGCCATATTGGTTAAAAACTGACCTAGTTTAGAGAGGCAGTGAAAACAGCTGTAAAAATAATTCTAAAAAATGGAAGAAGGAGAAATTCATAATAACGATTATATATCAGCAACTAGCAGCTGAACCAGAGATAAACCTGGCTCTAGGGAGCGGAGAGAAATGTGTCCCAGAGGAGAGCCCAGAGAAGAGGCAGGGGATCTCAGAAACCAGGGAGATGGGTGAGGATTCCTGTGACTCTGTAACACAGGGAAGCAGGGTGCTTCCAAGTATGGGAGGGGCTGAGACTAGCTCCTTCCCAGCAGAAGGCCACATGCCCTCAGGCATAGGAGCAGGAGAGGAGTTGTCAGTGAATAAGGAAACTGTCCCAGTTGTTAGCTGGCAAAGTTTTGCAGCTGAACAAGAGACAGAACCCTTCCTAGGGAGCACAGAGAAATGTGTCATAGGAGGGGACCCACAGCAGGAAACTGGGGAAGGAATAGTGGGGGTACAGGAATGTCTCCTCACTAGTCACTTGGGGCAGGATGCCCAGGACACTAGGAGGAGGTCTGGGTCAGCATCTGTGCACCCAGGCACTAAGCCTGTGACCCAGGTTTTCAGCAGTCACACAGCTGACTTCAGGGACAGAGAAAGGGGTGGAGGATATGAATAAAGAATTAAAGGGGGGCTATGATTAATGTCAATCAACAGGATTTGTGGAGGATCGGTCCTGTCGAACTAACTTGATTTTTTTATGTTTGGTTGATAGTGTTGACATACTACACTGAAACTTCTGTAAGGCATTTGACTTGGTATTGCATAACATTTTGATTACAAAAGTAAAATGATATAAAGTTACCATGCCACATTTTAAACGAATTAAAAGCTAACTAGCTGATAGGCTTGATATTATTGTAAATGGGAAGTCAACAGCCAGTAGCTGTGTTTCTCATGGAGTTCTTGGCCCTAGGCTATTTAACATTTTTATCGATGATAAAGCGAAAACAAAATCACTGCTCAAGTTTGCAGATGACACAAACATTGAGGGAGTGATAAATAACGAAGAGGACAGGTCATTGATACAGGGCAATCTGGGTCACTTGGCAAGCTGGGTGCAACCAAGCAATGTGTGTTTTAATACAACTAAATGTAAATGTGTACACCTGGAAACAAGGAAAGCAGGCCATAAGTATAGGATGGGGGACAATCCTGGGAAGCAGTGACTCTGAGAAAATTTGTGGGGTTTGCTGGATAATTAGTTGAATGTGAGCTCCCAGTGTGACGCTCTGGCTAAAAGGACAAATGCTGCATAAATAGGAGAATCACAAGCAGGAGCAGAGAGATTATTTTACCAGTGTATTTGGCACTGGCGCAACTGACTGCTGGAATTTTGTGTCCAGTTCTGGTGTCCATAATTGAAGAAGGATATTGACATATTGGAGAAGGTTCAGAGAAGAGCCACGGGAATGACTAAAGGATTAGAAACATGCCTTAGCCCAGGGCTACACTAGGGAAGGGGGGTCGATCTACGATACGCAGCTTCAGCTACGTGAATAACGTAGCTGAAGTCGGCATATCGTAATCGGCTTACCTGGCCATGAAGACGGCGGCGCGTCGATCGCTGCCGCTCCCCCGTCGACTCCGCTTGCGCCGCTCGATGACGTGGTTTTCCGGCGCCGACGGGGAGCGCGATCGGGGATCGATTAGGCGCGTCTTAATGAGACGCGAAAAATCGATCCCCGATAGATCGATTGCTACCCGCCGATCCGGCGGGTAGTGAAGACAAGCCCTTACAGCGATAGACTCAAGGACCTCAGGATATTTAGGTTAACAAAAAGAAGGTTTAGGGGTGACTTCATTACAGTCAGTTAGTATCTACATGGGAAACACATATTTAACAAGGAGCTCTTCCGTCTTGCAGAGAAAGATGTAGCATGATCTAATGGCTGGAAGTTGAAAGTAGTCAAAGTCAGACTGGAAATAAAGCATTCATTTTAACAGTGACGGTAATTCAGCATTGGCACAATTTAGCAAGGGTTATGGTGGATTCTCCATCACTGGCGATTTTTAAATCAAGATTGGATTTTTTTCTAAACGATCTACTCCAGGCATTATTTTGGGGAAGTTCTCTGACCTGTGTTTTACCAGAGATCGGACTAGATGATCACAATTCTCCATTCTTGCCGTAGAAGCTAAGAATCTATGCATGCACCTTTGATCAGGATCCTGATAATACATGCCGGGGTTAAGTTACAGCACTTTGAAGTGTTGAGACCCTCAGATCTGTTGTGATGGCTGAGCCAGTGGCTTTCTGGGAGAAATTTGGCAAGCCCCTTCCCCTCCCTTTGCCTCAGTTTCTCCTATATATAATAAAGATGATGACCTCCTTTGCAAAGTGCTTTGAGAGATCTAGCGATAAAAACTGCTATGTATTTATCACTTGAAGACCAAAAAGGAAATTGTTTTTGACACTCTTCATCTTATGGATATGTCATTTCTTTAACTGCCTGCCAAAGGGATAGACAAACCAACCAACAAACTGGTGACTGATGAATACAGTTATTCAAATGAATCACTTGGGGAATTCTCCCTGACATGAGCAGTTTGACAAGGTTCTCAGGACTCTGAGCATTATTTCCTTGGCACATCTCTGTATTCAAAACAGCAGGGGCTGGAAGCACACAGAGCATCTGGTGATGCTGGATTTCAGAAGTATAGCTCAGAGAAGAAGCTCATCATAAAATCCAAATTGGTAAATGTTCTCTAGATTTGTAACAGGAACAGCTTCCCAATGCTGTATTTCCAGAGCAGAGCCAAATTTTCAAATGCTCCTGTTGTCCATTTGAAATTTACAGCTACTGGATAATCACATACAAGGGAAACCTTAACTGCTGCAACTGTGTCTCCATCTCTTAATATAATTGGCTGCCTTGCTACTGCTACATTATTGTTATTTAATGGCCAATCAGCATGTGGCAATTTACTAGGCATTATGATGTAAAATGTCCCCTTTACAGAGATTCTGTAATGAAAGATTACACAGATTTGTTAAACACTGCAGTTCCATGGTGCTTGTTTTATGTATAGAATAATTTAAATATTTAAACGTATTAACATGTAAATATTGACACTTTCTTCCTGTATTTTTTTAACTTATACAACCTGGTACATATTCTCTTAATGCAGGGAGGAAGGAACACCATATGGATAGACACTAGACTGGGATTCAATTCTTCGTTCAGTCACAGCATCCCTGTGTGACCTTGGACATGTCACTTAATCTACTCTGTGCCTCAGTTCTCCACCTGTAAAATGGTGATAATAGCTCTGTATACACAGGACTGTCATGAAGATCAAATACATCACTGACTGTGAGGAAGTCAGATACTCTCATGGGGAAAGTTTGCCACAGTCTTGACTGGATGTCCCCAGCCTTATGCTGATTGGCTGTTTCCTCCAGCCCCATTCAGGCTCCTTCTTACAGCCTCTTCACCTCAGTCTCCCTCCAACAGACCTTCATACCCTTCCCCTCATTTTTCAATTGAGCTAATCACCTCCTAACAAACACACCAAGCCCTCCAAAACCTCAATCCACTAATATGCCATTTACAGCCCAAATCACTGCTCACTGTGCTTGTATGTTGCATCTGTTTCCTCTCCGCTTTGTTGATCTTTTCTATTTAGATTGTAAACTCTTCAGGGTAAGGACTGGCCAGTGCTCCATAGTTGTGCCATGCCGAATACAATGGGGCCTCGTTCTTGGTTGGTAACTAAGCACTACTGGAATAAATATACAATTTGACACCATCAGCTCAGGATTAAACAAAGACTGTGAATGGCTAGCCAACTACAAAAGCAGTTTCTTCCCTCTTGGTGTTCACACCTTGTCAGGGTTCCCTCCCCACTCTAAACTCTAGGGTAAAGATGTGGGGACCCGCATGAAGAGCTCCTAAGCTTATTTCTACCAGCTTAGGTTAAAACCCCCAAGGAACAAAATTCTCTGCACCCTGAGAAATGCTTCTCTCACTGCCACCATCAAGTGTTTTAAACAGGAATCCAGGAAAGGAAACCACTTGAAGTTTCCCTCCCTCCACCAAAAAAATACCCTCTCAAGCCCATACCCCCCTTTCCTGGGAAGCTTGAGAATAATCTTCTAGCCAATTGGTTACACAGTGATCTAAAAAAACCCAACCCCGGGGTTTTAACACCATAGAAAACAGTCAACTTCTTAAAAGAAGGATTTTATTAAAACAAAGAAGGTTAAATCATCTCTGTAAAATCAGGATGGTAACTATTTTACAGGGTACTCAATTTCCAAACTCAGAGGGATTCCCCCTCTGGACAAAACCTTAAAGTTACAGAAAAAACAGGAATAACCCCTGCCTCTAACACAGGAAACACACACCAAGCAAAATAAACAGAAATCTACTTGCTATGCTGACTACACTTACTTTAGAAAAGGGAGGTTTGATTTTCTGTAGGTTCCTTCTGGCTCCAAGATCACTCTGGCCCTGACAAAGAGCCACACCCAAAACTTTCCCCCCTCCCAAGATTTGAAAGTATCTTGTCCTCTTATTGGTCAGATGCCAGCCAGGTCAGGTGTCTGTCTGGCTACCTGCATTTCTTAACCCTTTACTGGTAAGAGGATTTTATAGCACTGCATCAGACCCTCTCCCCCTCCCCTTAATTTTTATGACACACCTCCATATTGGACCTCATTGGACCTCATCCTCCCAGATTGCACTGGACCTCATCCTCCCAGATTGCATTAACCTTGTTATCTCAAACCTGATTCTGGCCTTCGTATTTATACCTGCCGCTGGAAATTTCCACCACATGTGTCTGGCGAAGTGGGTCTTCGCCCACGAAAGTTTATGCTCCAATATATCTGTTAGCCTATAAGGTGCTACAGGACTTTTTGTCGCTCTTGCAGATCCAGACTGACATGGCTATTCTCAGCCAGCATTTAAACCAGCTTCTAATTTTGCTCATCCTCATCCCATAATACATCCAAATGACGTAAATCTGTATCTAGCTATCCACTTTGTGTATGAAACTATCTGTTGGTACAGTATATGCAACTGTGTTTTGAGCTCTGCAAACCTCAAATCCATGCCTGGAAAAAAAAATCAATCTGTCTTGGTCATTTTTGATAAAGCCATCTTTGCAACTTCTAGGTGCTGAAAACCCAGAACCTCAGTTCCAAGCACAGCACTCTAAAGCTTTGGATAAGTACTAATTAGGATTGAATCTCTGTCTCAGGCTTATCTTGAATACCAGTGTATGGCCTGGTCTACATTCCAGCATTAGGTTGACATAAGGCAGCTTACGGCGGCCTAATTATGTCAGTGTCTATGCTACAGCCTTGCTCCCACTGATTTAAATGCTCTACTACACCGACGTGACTCCACCTCCATGAGAGGCGTAGGACTTATGTCAGTGTAGTTAGGGCAACACAGTTTCCCTGTAGACACTGTATTACTTACATCTATTGGCTGTCATTCTTGTCTGGAGCTGTGAAATACCCAAGAAAGCTGACTCACGACTCCCCAGCCGAGCTGCTGCCTGGTCTCCACTCCCAGCCGGAATGCCACCCAAGCTCCCGGCTCAGGCTGCCACCTGGGTTCCTCACCCCCCACAGGGAACCCTGCTGCCTCCCAGGATCCCGGCTACCCGCTCCCAGCCAGGCTGCCACCCAGGCGCCCGTTTTCCTGCTCCAATTCGGGCCGCCGCCTGGGCTCCCCACTGGAAGCACAGCAGCTGACTGGCCTCTACGCACAGATCTCCCCACTGGGAGCCCGGCTGCCACCATGGGCTCTCCTGATCGGGACTTTAATCTAACTAATGGGCAGAGAGGGGGCGAAGTCTTACCAACTTTCCTTAATCGCACAAATAAAAATGGCCAAATTATGCCACTTTCTTTGTCAACTAAGTTTAGGAAAGGCTGTCTGGAAATATTGTCATCATATTCCTTTTGAACACATTGCCCCAGAATCTTGATTGACCTACATTGATAGTTTGAGCTCATGGTATGAGTTTGCTGCTGAGGAGGCCACAACACAGGCAAAACTGAAGTTACCGACATCTATTCTGTGTGAGAAAGTGCCGTTTCACTGAGGGGCTTAATACCACTGTGAATGACAGCAATGGGAGCTTTGCCATGGACCATAACGGGAGTGAAGGTTAGTCCTGAAGCATCATCTGTACTTGAGACAAGATGTAGGCTTTGCATATTGAGCATCATGAAGGTTATAGTAGTGAATGACACACCTGAACTAATCCCGTTAACATACTCAGCCCAACTGCTTTCTGGTGCTGTTTCATATTCAGCACAGACTGGTAAAAATACACATGATATTTCCATCACCGTATGCATTTTAGATTAACATCCAGACATTTATGTTTTTGATTTAAAAAGCCCTACCCATTGTGCGATTACATAAACATGAAACATAAGCTATTTTTTGTGTTTGCTTCTGCTCCCTAAGGCAACATCCCCATCAACTTCAATATTCAGGACCAAGACCCTACTGATTTAGGTACAGCCATAAGTCCATCCCTATCTAGGGAATCACTTAAGCACATGCTTAACTTTAAACTCATGCTCTGCTTCTGTGTGTAATGCACTGTGCTTGTTGTATATGATTAGATGTTAAGTGTCACCAAGTGTTGTCAATTGGCTTGTGTGTATGTGTGGCTTTTTGCTGTGGTGTCCCAACTCTGTGCAGGCAGCTAACCCAGCATACTTTAATGAACATAACATAAACATAAGAACATAAGAATGGCCGTACTGGGTCAGACCAAAGGTCCATCCAGCCCAGTATCCTGTCCACTGACAGTGGCCAATGCCAGGTGCCCCAGAGTGAGTGGACCTAACAGGTAATGATCAAGTGATCTCTCTCCTGCCATCCATCACCCCCCTCTGACAAACAGAGGCTAAAAACACCATTCCTTACCCATCCTGATTAATAGCCATTAATGGACTTCATCTCCGTGAATTTATCCAGTTCTCTTTTAAGTGGTACAACCCCAAAAAGTCACAGACTTGGTTTGGTGGCAAAAGCGGTTGGCCAGGTTTATTGTTAACGAAGCCTGGTACTAGTGCCCTATACATTTTATGGGTATATTAACACATGTATGCCTGTTACAATGAATGAACTCAGTCAGCAACGGAACTTTTTGCTGCCCCCTAGACCGAACAAAGGGTTACAGCAAGGTACCCTGAAATTTATAAATAAATTTTAAAAAACCCTGTAATGAACAACTTACAGGTAAGGGTTAGGGTTAGGGTTACCACCTTACCTATTTTGAAACATTTGTTACCTTTTTTGTTTTTAATATTTTGAACAAAACATTTTTATTTATTATTTCGTCAAACCATCTTATTTTGCACTACATTCAAATGTATATGTACTAGCTGAAATCTATGTACATAAAGATTTACTGCCTAGTACAGTAGCAATAACTTTATGTGCTAAACAATAAACTTCTAAGCATTTGCTTTAATGCATGGCCTAACTTGGGTTAATAGCTTTTGGTTTAGGCCTTAAATGTTGCACTAGTCCCATTGCTTCAGGCTCTGTCTCTTCACTACAAGAGTAACCAGTTGTTCTGTGTATGTAACCTGTCCCCATCTATGATCAATTCAGATAAGATGTGAGTAGGTTACACCTACCATACCTTGTCTCTAAGCTCAAGTTGTTAAATAAGCATTGTTTTTGCTCTAGAGTTCACCAGTTCAATTCCAGGTATCAACCAAGATGATGGTCATCACATAAGCATGTGCTTAAATGCTTTGGTGAATCAGGGTCTTTGATCTTTAAATACAGTCTCACAGAATCAAAATATGAACTGTAGAGAATGTTTTTTATTTAAGACTTTGCTTATCTAGGGCCCCAATCCTGCAATCAGAAACAGTTACATGGGCTACTGTGTCCAACATGGACTATGGATCAGTCATGCTTTCAATAATGTTAAATAATAAAGCTAAGCTATCACAAATGTATGCTCATCAGAACTCTAGAAACCTGCTCCATAAACATGTATGTCCAGCAAAGCCAGTCCCAAATATCCCAGTGGAGCTACAGCTACAGAGCATCCAATTAGAAAAGAAAAAAGCTGTGGCAATACATAAAGAATGAATTTCACACCTGGTGCAGAGAATCAGCACAAGGATTGCACCCCACTTCATGCTTATGGGTAAAATTAACCCCTGCACAGAGTGCCGGAACAAGGATTACACACCATTTAAATTGTAAGTAACCCATCAGAATAAAATTCGTGTGGTGCATAGACCTCTGTTTCCGCCCACTGAACTGGGTGAATCTGACCCAAATAGATTTCCACCACCAACTTTAAACAAACAGTGTTTATTAGATAACCAAATAGGAAGTAGAAGTGATACGTATAATAAAAATATGACTAATGCTTCCATGCAAATGTGTCTGCCTAGCGCTAAAAACATCTATTACCCTGAGGAGGAAAAATCTCATTATCTAAAAGCTTCAGGTCATGAACAGGAAGAACTCACGATGCAGTCACTAATACCAATCAATGTCAGTCACCTACCTCATACAGATAATTACTATAAAGAGAGCAATTACCACTTAAGCAGTCAATTAGAAGCCACTGTATTTTGAAAAGACCAGAGCAACAGCCTTGGTATAAAAGACATCATCTATTACATTAAAATTCTTTTCTTGATCAATTACCCTCCGGAGGCATCAGATGACACTTGTGAAGTGGAAGATACCACTGTAGGAATCACAGCGGAACAACAGAATTAATCAGAGTGCTGAGGCAATAGCATGAAGGTATAACAGGTTTACTGACACCAAGCATCCCACCCTGGCTGGTCCCAGCACTGCAAGCAAGCCATACCTCAGTTTCCCTTCTCGTTCCTTTATCTGTCCCAACTACCAAACCCAGAAGGACAGATGCCACACCTCAAATCCTGCTAGACACCTGTTTTTGCCCTCTGTTTTTCTTTTTCTTGTCCAATGGCAAAAATCCAGCATATTTTGCTACTTTGAGTAACCCTTTATTGGTTCTTTAACCCAACCCCCCAAATCCCCCTTCAAATAGGTCTCATGTTATCACCAGTCCACCAGAACCACTCAATCTGTAGGTCATCTCTCATAATCCTCCTAGCTGGGTCTCCTCCCACCTACAACCAGTCACCTCTGTTTACAGTTCAGCCCTAGACCCAGGACCCTCTCCACGATCTAAAACCTTCTTGAAGTCATCTTCTGCAGTCCCTCCTGCCCAGGCTGCTCTACTCTGGGCAACCTCCACTCTATTTCTAGAGATTGCCCTACTTCAAAGATTTCCCATCCTCCATTTAATTAGGATCCTCCCCTTTGCCCCCACCTCCCTGCTCAGACACATGAGGTAGGAAACACCCAACTCATTGCATTTATTCTAAATAAATAAATACTCTCCGTTCCCATACATACTAGCTAAAATTCTGTGCCCAGTGTGGATGTTCTTCTCTTCAGTACACCTATTTAACAGAGAAGATATTTTCTCTGTGGCTTGGAGTTGTTAATGAGAAACTGGGAACAAGCATGGCATGAAGAGAGAGCAGATAAAAAGAAGTACATTGTTTACAACATGAATCAATTTACAACCTAACAGAAAGGGTACATGCTAGGTTCTCAGAGATTCAGCACTAGATGCCAGTACAATGGCGCAAGTATATAGTGCATAGAAAACTAAGCATACTGTTTTGGTTCACTTTTTCACATAAGGCTACACTGTGTCATCTAGCCACAGCTCTTCAAAGGCATGGTGCCCTACTCAGGGGTTGGGATCCTGGATGGCCTTTAAATTAACAAGCCGAGGCTTACTCCCTTCCACACCCTATGTTGCCATGTGAGGTCATGATCCAGTTAATATTAAGTGGGTAGCATGCATGACTATTTGCATTGCTTCCAAATGCCGTGGGCTACACTACAAAAAAAATGTGCTATAGATACATGCAAAACTATTTAATTGTGTGTGAAAACTGCAATTGCTAAGGTGTCATTTCAGAGTACACACAAAAACCCTCCATTTTTTACTCTCTTTCTTTCCTTCTTACTGGGACTTCTTGGTGTGAATTTAATGCTCAGGAAACGTACCTGACTGAGAGCCCAGAAGTCTCAATTCCTTTGTTTATCCACAGAACAGGTAAGACATACAACATAGCTGCACCACCTTCAACCCAAGTGTGTGTCATCCCTCAGTCAGAGGCACTAACTCTAGTTAATTCATTTTTTCAATTCCATTCAGGTATCAGCCTCTCCACTCAGGGCCGGCTCCAGGCACCAGCTTGCCAAGCTGGTGCTTGGGGCGGCAGGTGAGAAGGGGGCGGCAGTCCGAGTCCCGCGGCGGCAATTCGGCGGCAGGTCCGCTCTTCCCGCCGCCGAATTGCCGCCGTGGGACTCGGACTGCCGCCCCCTTCTCGCCTGCCGCGGCGGCAAAGGGGCGGCAGGTCTGCCGCTGTCCCCTTGCCGCTCCGGAATGGGACTGCCTGCATTGGGGGCGGGGCGCCGCCACCCCTGCTTGGGGCGGCAGAATTGTAAGAGCCGCCCCTGTCTCCACTGAGACTCCCAGTGAAGGGACCAATGAGTTTCAGTGTGGGTGATGCAGACACCTTTTAGCACTGTTGAGCATCCACACGTCCAGTTGAAGACAAGGGAGTCAGTGCTCAGCACCTCTCAAAACCAGGCCTTTTATGCTCCAGCAATGGGACTGAGCTGAGACCCCCAAACCCATTCCTCAAAGGCCACTCAAGATAGCCATAGATAAACGTAGAATACTGCCAACCTGATCTGGATTCACACTAGCAGTCTACCCCGTGACAACCCCTCTAGTCCCCCAGATTAGACCTCTTTTTAAAAATGTGGGTTGACGAAAATACTCCTTAAAAACCTGACCCTGAATCCAGTGAAATCAATAGCAAAGCTCCATTCAACATCACCAGGCCTAGGATCAGTCCTTAGAAGAGAAAACAGAGACAGTGAGTAGGGAATTGCCCAGTGTCTGTTACTGAAATTAACACACTATTGACACTCCTCTTCATCAGGTAGCAGAGTTCAGAGGAGAAGGTGAGAATGAAGGAAATTGGCTGTGAGGGGCAAGTGAAGCTAATCAACATGCAAAGGCTGACAAGGAAACTACAATATTGCTTTGCAGACTCCAAAGGCTGCCGAGTATCTCTTCCCAGAGCAAAGTATTCTCTTACTGGAGCAAGGCTATGTCTACACTACCACGGTAAGTCGACCTACGCTACGCAACTCCAGCTACGTGAATAATATAGCTGGAGACAACGTACCTTAGGTCAAGTTACCACGGGGTGTCGATGGGCAAAAATCTCCTGTTGACTTACCTTACTCTTCTGTCGGAAATAGAGTACAGGGGTCGACTAGAGAGCAATCTGCTATCTATTTGGTGGGTCTTTACTAGACCAACTTAATCGACTGCCGGTGGATCGATCTCAGAGTATGGATCCTGGCTGTAGTGTATACCTGCCCCAATATGAGCTAGAACGAAGGCTTTTTCTTATTTTTCTTTTCCAGACAATGCATGTTAGGTGGAAAACATGGGATAATGAAGAAACTTGAATGAATCACTTGCTTTCTTAACACATTCTGCTGTTGCCAGCCCCAGATAGTGAAGCAAACAGCTTTTGATTAAGAAAGCAAAAGTGTTGATCCTAATTAGAACAGACAAAGGAATTTTCCATTCTGGAGCCTCTATTTAAACATCAACTTTTGGCAGGCATGTGATAGCTCAATGCACTAAAGGCACTGGTTATTACGGCTTCACTACATGGCAATAGTACAGCAAGTTCAAAACCAGACTTCATGCCTTGAATTGAAAGGCATGCCAGAAGCAGATAGGTCACTCTCTTCAAATGATGGCACAGTAATTGCCTTCCAGAGGGAGGCTAAAATCTGTTGGCAGACCTTTCAGGGATCCCGCAGATCTAGCTCATTATTGCTGGACTCAGAGATAGACCTTATCAGGGTACACATGAGTCTTTTAGTATCACACTCTAAGTAGATAGCAGGCATTGCTGGGGCTTTGACGTGAGTGTAAAACGTAATATCTAAAGACCAGAATGTAAATCAAAAATTACATGTGCAAAAAAAAAAAAGATTTTTCCTAAGTTTACCATTAAAGATCAAGAGTCCAACCTTTCTGGGAGATAATAAAAGTTGCTTTTCCGGACCTTCCCTTTTAATTTAATCTGACCTCTGGCAGCAGCTGACATTGCTGAGCACTGACATAATATCTGTCATTTTAAATTAGCGGTGGGGAAAAATGTTACTTACATTTAAAATTAGAGGTCTGTCAGCGATTTTAACTTAACTGCTGTCCAGTGGTGTTGAGAAGCCTCCAACTGCAGACATTCCTTCTCACACTTTGGTTGGTGGAGGTCAGGGCATGCCAGTGGCCAGTTTAGATTCAATAATGCTCAGCTGGTGGGGTGGATGGTCACCTGCAGAGCAGAGAAGTGACAATGACTGTGCCAACCATGGTCTCGCAAGGGACTGGTGAGTCAGCCTGGTCCTGTGGAGGTGTGCCTATAACAGGATCCCTCTTGTCTGTGTAAAGCACTGTGATCTTGCTTTCATGGGATGAAAATTCAGGAAAATTCAATCTGGAGATTGGGGGAAATGTCTTAGCAGTTTGTGGAATAGCTTCCCAAATGGAAGAACCCACATCACAGGGGACATTTAGAACTAGATCGGATACATCGCCAAAGGATGAACTTCTAAGTTAGTGGATCTCAAGTGTAGCCCGTACAATAATCATAAGATAAAGGGGTAAGGAACTGATAGCAGAAACACAAGAAAGCTATAGGTTTAGACCTATAAGAATAGCTTAGGCAGTTAGCATAAATATAAGGCCTTATAGGCTGAGTAGGAGTAGTTGCTCAATAAGTTAGGATAAGCAAGCAAACTAATGGTAACCTTAAATCACAAGATGGCATAAGACTTTGCTTATTGTTTTGTAATAATCACAAGTGTTGCAAGAAGGCAGTTTGTACCAGTTTAGAGTATTTTTGGTGGGGACCATCAGAAAATGTCTAACTGCAGGTAACCATAGCAATCCCAATTGATGTATATGATAATGAGCTTAACTTAATTAATATACTAACCTATGGGGAAAAGGACACCCCAACATTATGAGGGTGAGGAAGTTAAGATATGGTACAGGAGGGAAGAGCTATGCATACATATTCATGAGGGACCCTGAGACCTATAAAACAATCGGTCTCAGGAACAGCTATTGGAGTTGTTCATTGGCATCCCAAGGTCAAACTAGGTTCCGTCTCAACCTTTAGAGCTCTCCCCAAGGATAGAGTGAGTATATACATGTAATGGTGCTGGTCGCTCTTACAGCGTTATACTATCTCACTTTGCTTGTTTGGATTGTTTTACTTATTCAACTAATCATTATAATCATAACACTTTTACAGTTACAGAGGGTCTTGCCTGAGTGTTATTGTCATTGCTGTGCCTCATGGGGCCCCCATGGCAGTAACTCTGCTAATAGTGGGGCCTGATCTTTAGGGTGACCAGACAGCAAGTGTGAAGAATTGTGACGGGGGTGGGAGGAAATAGGTACCTAGATAAAACAAAGCCTCAAATATCGAGACTGTCCCTATAAAATCGGGACATTTGATACCGTACTGATCTTGGGATGAGAACCGATTTAAGAATTGTATTAAGATAATGTTAAAAATAAAAACAACGGTACAGAATTTAAGCGTAGAAGTTTCTGGTTATCAGGGAATAAGGTACAGATTATCAAGGGGAGAGAAGTTTCATTTAGGATCGAATAACGTAAGAAATACATAATCTGCAAAATCCCCAATTGGGGGTAAAGGCTTAATGGGTCAAAGTACCCAACAGAGCGCTAACTGGGCAAATTAAATCAATAATCTAATCAATAAACAATCAATTGAATCTGAGTCAACAGTGTGCCCTTGTTGCCAAGAAGTCTACAGCATTTTGGGCTGTATAAGTAGGAGCATTGTCAGCAGATCGAGGGACATGATCATTCCCCTCTATTCAGCATTGGTGAGGCCTCATCTGGAGTACTGTGTCCAGTTTTGGGCCCCGCACTACAAGAAGGATGTGGAAAAATTGGAAAGAGTCCAGCGGAGGGCAATGAAAAATAATCAGGGGGCTGGAGCACATGATTTATGAGGAAAGGCTGAGGGAACTGGGATTACTTAGTCTGCAGAAGAGAAGAATGAGGGGTGATTTGATAGCTGCTTTCAACTACCTAAAAGGGGGTTCCAAAGAGGATGGATCTAGACTGTTCTCAGTGATAGCAGATGACAGAACAAGGAGAAATAGTCTCAAGTTGCAGTGGGGGAGCTTTAGCTTGGATATTAGGAAAAACTTTTTCACTAGGAGAGTGGTGAAGCACTGGAATGGGTTACCTAGGGAGGTGGTGGAATCTCCTTCCTTAGAGGTTTTTAAGGTCAGGCTTGACAAAGCCCTGTCTGGGATGATTTAGTTGGGGACTGGTCCTGCTTTGAGCACGGGGGTGGACTAGATGACCTCCTGAGGTCCCTTCCAACCCTGATATTCTATGATTCTATGATTCTATGACAGCCAGGCCAACTCCAGGCCTCTGACCCCAAAGGAACGATATCACTTATTCCTTCAAAATGGGCCAGGTCCCCAACTGGTGTATATCATTTCAGCTCCATGGATTTCAATAAAATTATGTTGATTTTCACCAGATGAGGAGGTGGTCTGGTATATTTGCACAAGACACCTGGCCCCAGTCCATCACACACTCCCACAGAAATTCCTTTACAGACAGTTATTTGATGATACATTCTCCAAGATATCAGTGATGAAATGTTTTGAAAAGTTCAGTCAACACCTAACAAAAGACCGTAACAGAAAGTGAGAAATAATATCAAATATTTTGCCAACCAGAAATATTCACGTCTAGGAAAATGACAAGTAGCTCTAATATTTTGAAATATTCAATTGCACGCATCTTTGTTTCCAGGTTTGGTCTGAACAACCTGGCGAATAAAGAAATGAACATGTTTTATCACTTCCACAGAAAGCGTTGCCAGCATTTTGCTTTGTACTACTGCTTAGTAGCAGCATCACCTGGTGCTTTTTTTCCCCAAAGTGTTTTGTTCAAGTGGGAAGTTCAGAGGTTGCAGTGGTTATTTCTCCAAGTTGTTCTTGTGCATGATTAATCAGTAAAAGACAGAATCTTTAATTCCCATTTCCTGTTAAAAATTATGATTCATATCACAGAGCAGAATAAAGTGTACGTCATCCTACACTGGAGCCTCGCATTCTATATGCTACGTGTTATAAACAGACACTACTAGACTTAAGGTGTTTGGACTATACTGTAAGATCCCAGTTCAAATGGAATTCATAGAGGGCTAGATTGTACCCTTAGCCCTGGGCTACACTAGAAGGGGGAGTCGATCTACGATACGCAACTTCAGCTACGTGAAAAGTGTAGCTGAAGTTGGCGTATCATAGATCAACTTACCTGGCCGTGAGGACGGCGGCGAGTCGATCGCTGCCACTCCCCCATCAACTCCGCTTCTGCCTTTCACCGAGGTGGATTTCTGGAGTTGACGGGGAGCGCGTTCGGGGATCGATTAATCGCGTCTAAATGAGACGCGATAAATCTATCCCTGATAGATCGATTGCTACTCGCCGATCCGGCGGGCAGTGAAGACAAGCCCTTAGGGTAGTGTGAAACTTGAACTGCCCTATGAATACCCCTGGGAGGCCCTAGAGAAACAAGGTGACTGAGGTAATATCTTTTATTGGACCAACTTCTGTTGGGTGGGAGAGAGAAGCTTTTGAGCTACACAGAGCTCTTCTTCGGGTAAGATGCTGGGAGACACCGTGCTTCGGAGACAGTTGAGTTCCTCTGGGGCCCCTTTGTTGCATGGCAGATGGAGTGGGGTAGCAAGGAGCAAGGGACATAATCTGCTAGAGCCCTTTACAGGAGCTTAGATGCCATAAGAGATAGTCTGATCTATCCATCTGTGTAGCCAGCTACCTGCAACTACTGCTTTCATGAGTAGATTTCACCCCAGGCTTTTTATGGCTTTCTCCTGCTCGGCTGCTTCCGCCACTCTCATCCTGGGAGCTGCAATCCAGACTGATCTTACACTAGACATGGGAGAAGTATGTGTAGGGGTTTAATTCCTCCTATTCAACCACACACAATCTAGCCCAGAATATGCAGGGATGGTGCAGCCCAATCGCAGCTGCCTGTGCTGGAAATGAGATGAAAACACTAGAGTCATTCTTCCCTTTCAAATTACAGCCTAATTAACATATAGATCAGCGGGCTAACATTTCCATGGAACACGTACAGTGCTTGTTATTAAAATACAAGCACTCTTTGAACATCAGCAGTCACTTGAAAATTGTTAATTTTCTGATTCTGCCTTTGTTTGCCGGAGTTTAGATAAAACACTGGACAGCCAGGGCGCTAAACCTAAGCAATCATGTGGATACTATTAATGTTCTGGTTATGCCTCTATTTGTTTAGCAGCATATATTATGCATAAGAAATCTCCGCCGAAGGACTTATCTAAATTGAATGTGTTATAGCAGATGACAGCGAGGGGATTTCTTTCAAAATTAGCTTATGTCTTTTTAGGCAGAGTGAATTACCCCCAGCTCCCATGAAAGCATCTACAATAGCTTCTACCGACTCTCAGCAGGAGGGGCACCTTCTGCTGAGCAGAGCCGATCAGCTAGCACAGATTCTGTGGCCGAACCCAGACACTGCATGAGACTGGAGCCCGATGCATGAAAATCTGAGTAGAATCCCGAGGGTAATGCTACTACTCAGTTTGTCAGAGATTGTGGGTATGCAAGTCAGGGTATATTTAATCCTGGCGTCACAAAGCAAATGAACACGAATGTATACGCGTCCAGGTGCACACACATTAAACAAGTGGGAGGAGAAACTGCTAGGTCTGTATTGATTTTTTTTCAACAACTGTTTTATTTAATAGAAGGCTCTAGGTGCACAGTATTCACTACCGTTGTTTTATCTGTCTTGACATTGGGAGGGGACGCATGTTGACAAAGTATTATTGCCCACCCAGAATTGCAAAGGAAAGACATGAATGACCTGCTGGGGTGGAGGGGAAATTCATTTCAAGGATAAAACTATCACAAAACTGGAGGTTAGGTTAGAAAACCCTTCATCTGATTAGCAGATACTGCCAAAATGTACAGCAAGGGGCTAAAATTCATCCCAGGCACTTCATTTCTGATGTTTAAGGGGCATACATTGCACTGCATATGTCATTCTCTTACTTCAGCCAGTATACAGCACCTGCATATTTGGCTTTAGCGCTTTATTTCGGGGTTTAATAGTGATAGAAGAAGACGTTATGGGGGAGGGATAGCTCAGTGGTTTGAGCATTGGCCTGCTAAACCCAGGGTTGTGAGTTCAATCCTTGAGGGGGCCATTTAGGGACCTAGGGCAAAAATTGGGGATTAGTCCTGCTTTGAGCAGGGGGTTGGACTAGATGACCTCCTAAGGTCCTTTCCAACCCTGATATTCTATGAAATGAATGTATATTTAGTTTTCTCATTTCATTAAATTGTTAGGTAGGGCCTGATTGAAATCACTGGAAAGACACCCATTGACCCCGATGGGCTGTGGATTAGACACTTAGCACAGAGCTGGAATCATGAGTAAACTTTACCCCCGACCTTTTATGCCCTTCCCCTGACTGTCTGCTTCCCTCATTCCCATCCTAGGTTCTCTCACCCACCCTCCTTATTGCTTTTATATTTTAGGAAGCAGGTGCCCATGAAGATAGGTAACAGCAGGAGACTGACTAGATGATAACAGGCACATGGGGATGGAGTGCTGGTGTGTTTTCTACACCAAAATGCAAGTGCTTAAGAGGTCTTCTGGCAGAAGAAACCCAAGAGGAGGAGAATAATTTAACACCTCATTTATGCCAATACAAATAATTCTGAGCTATCCTGCTGCCTCACTTTAGTGATAGTATGCTGAAGGAACAATATTTTCCCCCATCATTTGGTGTAAATGGCCTTTCTACTTTGATTCCAGTAAACCCTGCATTAAAAATATAAGCGTTTAATCCCAATTATGAACCTGAACGCCCACTAATTAATTTTGTTTTGGCCTCCCCTCCACCTCCTCCACATTTTTCAGCAGGGATTGAATCCAAAACTTTCAGCACTGAAGTACAGGTCTCCACTACTTGAGCTAAAAGAGTAACTCCACTTGCTGGTAGCTATAGCGAGCGGTTATCCTGTCTGTGGACCAACCACCAGAGGGAATAGAACACAAATTTTACAAGTGTTTTACATAATACCACATGACCGGGAAAGCATCTGAAGTCCACAGAATGTCAAGATTCTGCCTGGGCTCCATTTGATGGGCACCCCACACTTAGATATAACAACTGGTTTCTAAACTATCTATCCCATTAAGGCAGGATGGCATGATAGAAAAACCCAGTGGGCTATGGCCCACTAGAGAGAGGAAGGATAGTTGAATCCTTGGAGCAGTGTCTTGATACCTAGGAGATCCTGGAGTCAATTCCCTGCTCCACTATAGACTTCCTGTGTGACCTTGGGCAACTCACTTAGCCTCTCTGTGCCTCAGTTTCCCATCTATAACATGGGCATAATGGCGCTGCTTTACCTTATACAGTGTTAGAGGGATAAGTACATTTAAACCTGTGAGGTCTTAGATATTACTGCAATGGGGGCCAGATAAATGCCACAGATAGACAGTATTTACCACTGGGGACAGTGTTCTAATAGTGGAATAAAACAAATGGCTTTTGGTTAAAACAGCAGGTTTAAAATGAACATAAGGAAGTACTTCTTTACACAATGCAGTCAAGCTGTGCAATTCATTGCCAGGGGATGTTGTGAAGGCCCAAAGTATAACTGGGTTCAAGCAAGAATTAGATAAGTTCATGGAGGATAGGTCCATCAATAAGTATTAGCCAAGATGGTCACGGTGCAACCTCGGAGTGACAGAAACAGCAACTGGATGACAGAGGATGGATCACTTGATAATTGTCCAATTCTGTTCATTCCCTCTGAAGCATCTGGCACTGGCTACTGTGAGAAGACATGATATTGGGCTAGATGGACTATATGTCTGATCCAGTATGGCTGTTCCTGCACACAGAGAGCTCAAGCCTGAAAGAGCTCGGCACCCCTGTAAGGTGCTAAGCCCCCTCAACATGCACCGATTTCAACAGGAGAAGAGGGTGCTCAGCATCTTGAAGATGGGAGCCTATAGGTCCTAATTCAGTACCCAGTGAAGTATGTGGAGAGCCTCTCAGTGACTTTTATTGACTCTCATTGACTCATCGACTTTAAGGCCAGAAAAGACCACCATGATCATCATGACCTCCTGCACATTGGAGGACACAGAACCTCACTCACCCACTCCTCTAATAAATCCACAATCTCTGGCTGAGTTACTGATGCACACACATCTTTATTTAAAGACTTCAAGTTACAGGGAATCCACCATTTACTCTAATTCAAACCAGCAAGTGACCTGTGCCCCACACTTCAGAGGAAAGCAAAAAAACACCCAGAACCATGGGGCACAGTATGAAGGAATGCACAGACATGGGAGTGGGAGAAGGAGATATAATTTTTATTATACCCTTTTTATCTTTTTATTGCAGAATATGAAGGAAGCAACTAGGGAAGAGGCTATACTAGACTTGATTCTAATATAGAGCGGGGGAACTAGTTTAGAATTTGTAGGTGGGTAAACGTGATTGTGAAATGATAGAATTCATGCTTCTACAGAATGGTAGGAGGGAAAACAGTAGAATAAGGACAATTGACTTCAAGAAGGCAGACTTAAGAAAACTTAGAGAATTGGTAGGTAAGATCCCATGGGAAACATGGCTAGAGGAAAGAAAAAGTGCAGGGGAGTTGGCAATGTTTAAAAGAAGATTATTAAGGACACAAGAGCAAAGTATCCCAATGTGTAGGAAAGGTAGGAAGCATGGTAAGAAACCACTATGGCTTAACCAGGAGATCTTCAATGACCTGCAATTCAAAAAGACTCATCAAAATAGGAAGCTAGGTCAAATTAAAATGGATGAATACAAAAAATTCCTCACCAAAACACAGAACCATGTAGGAACAAAATTAAAAGACAAAGACAAAAAAAACTAGTTAGGGACATTAAGGGTAACAAGAAAACATTTTACAAATACATGCGAAGCAAGAGGAAGATGAAGGACATTGTATACATGTGTAACCCTTCTGCCAGTCACAGTTGGCAGCAACAAGGGCTGGTTTCAGTAACTAGAGGTTTCTTTTCAACAATAAAAAAATTGACCTGGGACAATTACACACCACCCCTGGCAACTCTAAGAGGCAATACTTCCCCTCTCACAAGCACAGAGTCTGAGTGTAGCAAAAACTTATAATAAAAGGAGGAAAATAATGCAGCCTTAATTTGGGGAAACACCACAAACGGGGTTTATAAACATAAACCATGATCAAAAGATCCACCACTGAGTAAGTGGGGCAGTGTCCTTTTCCCCTCAGGTTCTTTAGTGCAGCAACCCAAAAGTCCCTTTAATATGCCCTCCCCTTCTCTGCACCCCACTCATAGTTTCTGTCCTTGGACAGTGCAGACCCAGAGTTCAGAGGTGCAACTGCAGTGTTCACCTCCCACATTGGAGGAAGTGGGGGTAAGAAGGCACCTCTCTCTCTGCTGCTCGGGCACTCACTCAGTCTGCGGGATTCTGCTCTGGCACTCTCCGCCAGCCACATCTCTCGACCAGCTGCCCTGTTGGCCATGCCTATCCGCCAGCTGCCCTGCTGGCCACCCTTCTCCACCAGCCGCCCTGCAATGCACACCAAGATGGCTTAAGGCCTCCCCCCCCGCCACTTAACACAACTCTCTGTGATTTTAGTTGTTAGTGTGGGGAGCCTTATTGCTGGAGCACACTGGGCAGTCTCTTGCATCAGAGACACTGTCCCAAAGCAGGGCTAATACTTAGACCTAGGTATCAGTGATTTCAGCTCTGCAGCGTATAACAAGACTCTCAATTGAGTCTAAATTCGCTCTGTTATTACACAGTAGAAAGAGGAAGGGGCAAGTGGTGTCTGGAGCCCTTAGGCAAGGCCCCAAACCAGCAGGTGCAGGTACCCATCCCCACCCTCTCTCAACTCACTGGGCTTTGGACCCCATGTCCCCTGCCTAACGAGAGGGCATTGAGTTGAGGGTGAGTCCCTCAAACAGGAAATGCCAAGTACAATACTGCTGCCCTTGGTTCACACAACAAGGATAACAACCCTTTATTACTCCTCCCCCAATAACAAGGAGACTGAGGATCCCACAAGAGCCAAAAGTAACCATTTGGGATAACAATCCCATCATGCTGAGCACCTAGGCAGGGTGGGTGTGCCCATGCAAATGAGATCAGTTCCTGAAGTCCTTTTCCACAGCTCACCACTAGATGTCAGAGGAGAGCTCATTCAGACTCTGCTTAGACATGTTACTCAATGAGGAGGGAATGACAGTAAGAGAAAACGCAGCAATGGCCAAAGTGTTAAATGCCTTTTTGATTCAGTTTTCACCCAAAAACGTTAGTAGTGGTTGGACCACTAACTAGGGTGACCAGATAGCACATGTGAAAAAAATGGGACAGGGGGTCAGGGAAGGTAGGTGCCCATATAAGAAAATGCCCCAAATATCAGGACTGTCCCTATAAAATCAGGACATCTGGTCACCCTACCACTGAAGCTAAAATAGGAAAAGAAAAAGTTAAGAATTACTTAGACAAGTTAGATATCTTCAAGTTGGCAGTGCCTGATGAAATACATCCTAGAATAGTTAAGAAACTGTCTGAAGAGATCTCTGAACCATTATGATTCATTTTGAGAACTTGTGGAGGACAGGAGAGGGCCAATATAGTACCTACCTATAAAATGGGAAATAACGACTACTCAGGAAAATATAGACCAGTTATCTTAACTGCAGTACCTGGAAAGATAAAGGAGCAAATAATCAATCCATTTATAAGCACCTTGAAGAAAATAAGGTAAGTAACAGTCAACATGGATTTGTCAAGAACAAATAATTTCAGACCAATCTAATATTATTCTTTGACAGGGTAACAAGCCTTTCAGATAAGAGGGAAGCAGTAGATGTGATATAGCTCAACTTTAGTAAGGATTTTGAACCTATTATGAGGGGAGGTGCAAAACTGGTGGAAAACAGTACTCAGAGAGAGAAAGGGCATATAGAGTGGGGTCCCGCAGGGATCCATCCTGGGCTTGGTTCTATTCAATATCTTCATAAATTATTTGGATAATGGCATTGAGAGTGCACTTATAAGGTTTGCAGATGATACCAAGCTGGGAGGGGTTGTAAATACTTTGGAGGACAGGATTATAATTCAAAATGATCTTGACAAACTGGAGAAATGGTCTAAATTAAATAGGATGAAATTCCATAAGGAGAAAGTAAAGTGCTACACTTAGGAAGGAATAATCAATTGCACAAATACTAAATGGGAAATGACTGCACAGGAAGGAGTATTGCAGAAAAGCATCTGGGGGTTATAGTGGATCACAAACTAAATACGAGTCAAAAATGTAACACTGTTGCAAGAAAAGCAAACATCATTCTGGGATGCATTAGCAGGAGTGTTGTAAGCAAGACACAAGAAGTAATTTTTTCATTCTACTCAGCACTGATAAGGCCTCAACTGTAGTACTGTGTCCAGTTCTGGGCATCACACTTTGTGAAAGATGTGGACAAATTGGAGAAAGTCAAGAGGAAATCAACAAAAATGATTAAAAGTCTAGAAAACATGACCTACAAAGAAAGATTGAAAAAACTGGGTTTGTTTAGTCTGGAGAAAAAAAGACCGAGAGGGGACATGATCACAGTCTTCAAGTTCCTAAAAGGTTGTTACAGGAGGAGGGTGATAAATTATTTTCCTTAACCAGTGAGGACAGGACAAGAAGTAATTGGCTTAAATTACAGCAAGAGAGATTTAGGTTAAACTTCCTGACTATAAGGGTACAAATTACCTAGGGAGGTTGTGGAATCTCTACAATTGGAGGTTTTTAAGAACAGGTTAGACAAATAGATGGTCTGGACAATACTTAGTCCTGCCTCAATGCAGGGAACTGGACTCGATGATCAATGAGGTCCCTTCCAGTCCTACATGTCTATGATTAGGGTTTCAAGGCTGGTGGATGAGAGGAGATAAGGGACAAGGTTTGAGATGTAGAACGGGAATGGAGATGGGGAACTCCTTGAACTGCTAACGAATTGCCCATGATAAACACCAACGTGTAGGTTAGTCAGATAAAAATTCATTACCTGACCTAAACATTTCAATAAGAGCACAATGTACTGTTTAGTATTCATCCGGTGTCTGGATTTTCACTAGTTGACCTCTATCCACCGGTGCCTGCATGTATTGAGATCGCTTCACGGACATACCAGAAAAATGTCCCACAAATTCTGAAACTTGCAAAGACTCTGATGATGCTAAAGCCCACATAGCCATTTTCAAGTTAATTAAACGATTAAGTAAGAGTAACCGTATTTTAGTTCAAACACTTCCAGTCTTCAGGGTGCTGCAACTTGCTGTCTTCCATTTTTCATTCATTGTGGCTGGCACCGTGGGAGGGAAAATGTCAGTTTAAGGGTTAACAAGTCAATCTCACAGAAAATGTATTATCTCAGCTCTGGATTTTTTTTTAAATCTATTTTTGCCCAAGGCTGCTGTGTGTTATCAAATAATTTGCCCATACTAAGGGGCCCATAAATCACTGTGAAAGAAGGCAGACTTCAAAAAGTAATTGTGGCAAAAATTCACAGCTTATAAGTTCCTAATACAAAAGAGTACACAGTACATTCACAGTTCAGTCCATTTATTTGGGTAAAAAAATATGATTCATTTCCTACGTGTTCACAGGTGTTCTTTCATGTACATAAATAATAGATGCTAGACAATGCAGAAATCCCTCTTCCCCCTGAAACTTCTCTTTAAATCGAGGAAGGGAACATGAAGTAATCACCAATTGGCCATTTTTTAAAAAAGAAAATGCACTTCTCAGTGAGTTATATTCTGAAGTCTGTATTCAGTAAAAAACTTTTCATGACTTTAATGGCAGTCTAGCTTGATTAAGGACTGCAGGATTTAGCCCATATGTTAGCAAATGGGCTCATAAACTCTTTCAACAGCAAGAATACAGTGGAAGATACCTGAGTTTTAACTAACAGAAATTTTCAGAGGTCTTCTGCAGAATCGTCTTGTGGTGAAAGCATGAGACCCGTGATTCTCAAACTTTTGTACGGGTGACCCCTTTCACACAGCAAGTCTCTGAGTGCGACCCCCTTTATAACTTAAAAACACTTTTTATATATATTTTACACCATTATAAATGCTGGAGGCAAAGCAGGGTTTGGGGTGGAGGCTGACAGTTCATGACTCCCCATATAATAACTTCATGACCCCCTGAGAGGTCCTGACCCCCAGTTTGAGAACCCCTGCACTAGACTATCCACACATTATATTAAAGCACTTCTCAGTCCTCCTGGATGAAAAGTAGGGATGCCAGAAAATTGTGATAATTGTGATAATCTAGTCTGATCTCCTGTATAACACAGGCCACAGAACTTCCCCCAAACAATTTCCAGAGCATATTAGAATTAGGATGTCACAAGTGGGTGCCCTAAATATGCTACAGTGTGTCTCTACAGTATGTGTGTCTGTATATTTTTGTCATTCTGGTTGATCTCCCTTTTCTGTCTTTTTCACTATCTATTTTCCTCTCTCATTTTTTTCACAATATCTCTAAAATGAAACATGAGCCCCTTCATTTTATAAGATGTCCAAACATTTTACTAGATGTCCCCAAAAAAATACAATCCCATAATCAAGAAAGAAGGCCACACTGGTAAATAAACCAACCTGGCTTAAAGGGGATGTGAAAGCAGCTAGAAAGAAAGAAAGAAAGAACAATGATTTTTTCCAAGTATATTAGCAACAAAATGAATCTTAGTGGTATTTGTCCATTACTAGATGGAAATGGTAGAATTGTCCATACAAAAACAGGAAAGGAAGAAGTGTTCAATAAATATTTCTGTGCTGCATTTGGGAAAGAGATAAACATGTTATTATATCATAGGATAATAATGAAATATTTTCCATTCCAAAGGTAACTAAGGAGGACGTTAGACAGCCTTTTAAAATCAGCAGGTCCGGATAACTTGTATTCAATAGTTTTAAAAGCGCTGACCAAGTTACTCTCTCAACTGTTAATGTTTTTTTTCATTCAGTCTGGTGTGACGTTGCACCCCATAATGCTTTATAGAAATATGCTTCTGAGTGTAAATATGACATAACTGGAATATGTTTTATGCTAGATATGCCATGTAACATATCTTTGCAAAGGTTATGTTCTTCTACATGTATTCCACCTCTTCATATGCATGTATCATTTTTATATCTGAAGTTATGAGTGTTGGCTCTATGCTTGTATTTAAAGTGTTTGCTGAAGAAAGCACTTAAGGCAAATTTGATCAACATAGTGTGAGGGGGTTATTCAAGTAAATGAAAGTACTTGGCGAACAATGGGCCTTGATATACACCAATCCACATATGAGTTTTCCTGGGAACATTCCTGTAGAGAACTAAGTCATACATGGACAGGTGACTTGCCCATGTGACTCCAAAACTCCATCTTGGAGATGGATTCTGGATAGGAGAGAGGAGGGGGCCTCCACTCACAAGAGAAAGTCTATTTAAGCCCCTGGGAAACCCCTCCATTTTGTCTTCAGCTGGCTCAAGAGGTAGCCTCTCCACCCACAAAGGATACCTGAAAGGAACTAGAAAAAAGGACAGTAACCACAGGGGTGCGAGTGATTGCTGGACCCAGACTAAAAGGAAGCTAGTCGGTAAGGGAAACTTATTGGAAAATCTCTGAGAGTGAGATTTCATCTGTAATCATTTTCTTACTGTATTAGGTTTAGACTTGCATGTTTTATTTTATTTTGTTTGGTAATTTACTTTGTTCTGTCTGTTATTACTTGGAACCACTTAAATTCTACTTTTTGTATTTAGTAAAATCACTTTTTACTTATTAATTAACCCAGAGTATGTATTAATACCTGGGAAGGGGGGGGGGGGGCAAACAGCTGTGCATACCTCAAGCTATTTTCAATTAAGCTTGCAGTTTGAGGGACATAGTTCAGACCTGGGTCTGTGTTTGTAGCAGGCTAGTGTGTCTGGCACAACCAGGCAGGGCTCTGAAGTCCCAAGCTGTCAGGGAAAACGGGCTCAGAGGTAGTCTCAGCACATCAGTTGACAGTCCCAAGGGGGTTTCTGTGATCCAACCAGTCACATCTTGGAGAAGTTCCAGAGGACCAGAAAAAAGCTAATATTGTGCCAGTATTTAAAAAGCGTATATGGGATGCCCTGGGTAATAATTATAGGCTTTCTTATTATTATTTCATATGGATGGAGTAGAGCAGCAACTACAATTTCACCTGAAGTTGATCAAGCCAAATTTATTGCAGTAATGCCTCCTTCATATTTATAAATTGGGCAGTAGATAGTGATATGTTCGATGGTCTGTTGTTGGGAACCACACTCGCACACCAGGGAGTCCTTGATTTTCCATTTGTGTATTAGATATCCACATCTATCCTGGTTGGTTCAAATTCAGTTCAGAGTTGACCAAGATGACCATGGAAGGTCAAACCCAAGAACCTTCTGCATGGGATTTGGCACAAGGTGCTTATTGTTTAAGTCTTGTTTAGCCCAATCTGCTTTTCACACCTCCTTCTGATCATAGCCTGATTGCATGAGGCTAAACAAATGTTCCCATAAAGGCTTGCAGGAAACTTAAGACATTGCAGGCGGGCATTGTCAAGCTCTTGGTGAATAGGAAGATATCTGTCTTCCTGGATTTGCTGAGGTTCACTGAAAGTTGCAGCAGTTCCGTGTATCGGCAGAGGAGTGATGTTAGATGGGATAGGTAGCCATTGTGTTAGAGTCAACTTAAGGGTTCCCATGATGCACCGCAACACGGTATTTAGCTGGGTATCCACAAGTCATGCATGGCTGCATCTGCTCCAATGTCAGCCTGACATTGATCCCAGGCAAAATAACAGAGTGGCGGCTATGGGACTTGATTATTAAGGAACTAGAGGAAGCAATATAATTAATGCCAAATCAACATAGGTTTATGGAAAATGGATCTTGTGAAATTAACTTGATATCTTTCTTTGATAGAATTACAAGTTTAGTTGATAAATGCAATTGGGTTGATGTAATAAAGATAAACATTGTAAAAAATTTTGATTTCATAATACAAACATACATACAAAATTATGATGCAAAATTAACATGCTACACATTAAATAGATTAAAAACTGGCTAACGGACAGCTCTCAAAATGTAATCAATGATGTGGAAGAAAAGATGAAATTGTTACTGATAAAGTTTGCAGATGACACAAAGACTGGGGGAAAGGTAAATAAGCAATATAACATCACTGATATAGAGCTACCTGGTTCACTTGGTAAACTGGGCACAAGCAAATAACAAGTTTCAGTACTATCAAATGCAAGATTATACATCTAGATAGAAAGAACGCAGGCCATACTTATAGGATGCAGGACTCTACTGTGGGAAGCAGTAACTCTGAAAGGACTTGGGGGTTATAGTGGATAATCAGCTGAATATAACTCCCATTGCAATGCTGTGGCCAAAGCCATCCTTGGATGTATACACAGGGGAATATCGAATAAGAATAGAGAGGCTATATTACCTCTTTATTTGGCACTGGTGTGATCACTACTGGAATAACCGTGTCCAGTTCTGGTGTCCACAGTTCAAGGATGTTGATAAATTGGAGAGCGTACAGAGGAGAGCCATGAGAATAATTAAATGATTGGAAAACATGTCTCATAATGAAAGAGTCAAGGAGCTCAATCTGTTTAACTTAATGGAAAGAAAGCTAAAGAGTGACTACATCACACTATAAGTACCTACATGGGGAACAGACATTTAATAGTTGAGGGCTCTTTAATCTCGCAGGCAAAGGTTTACCAAGATCCAATGGCAGGAAGTTGAAGGTAGACACATTCAGACCAGAAATAAGGCACACATTTTTAACACTGAGGGTTATTAGCCATTTGAACACATGTCCTTCACTGACACTTTTAAAATCAAAATTGGATTTTTTTTCTAAAAAAGCATTAAAAAATTCTCTAATTCAAACAGGAATTAATTTAGGGAAGTCCTGTGGCCCGTGCGATACAGAAGATCAGATTAGCTGATCACAGTGATCCCTTCTGGCCTTATTATCTATTAATCTATGTTTCCTTTAAAGTCAAAATTTTAAACCAGTAATCAAAATTAAGCCAAATGAGTTCACCAAACCCTAATGCAATGTATGTAGTCATTATTACTGTCACTGGCGTCACTGTTTAGTCATGACTTCTTCAGGTTATCTGAAAGGCCTCAAATTTGATACTTAAAAGAACTCTTACGTACATTTTTATCTAGCGAATACAAGAGTCCTTAGGATTGTAGCACTATGGAGGTTCAAACAAGTGTCAGGGTCATTCACAACCTTCCTGCCCTTTCCAGATGGCTAAACGGGAAAAGGGGTTCCAGTTTGGTCCTGGCTAGAGAGTAGGGGGTCCCAACAGGGAAAAGATTGAGAAGTATTAGAGTAATCTCACCTCTCTCTCAGTCTAATATTTTTATATAGCATCTATCACCATCTCTCGCCGTTCAGACAGGAGAGAGAAGACTGGATTTGTGTGTGTAGGAGCATCAATTATGGGAGAAGGCTTTATCGGGAAGGTGTGTTTTAAACCTGGATCAGACCACTGTCATCTCTCAGCAGAGAAAGAGATAATAGAAACAAGGACAGAAGAGCTCCTTGAACCTTTAGACAGCCAACACCGGAGTTTTCAACAGAACTGAGTCAAACCAACTCACTGCCATTCCTTTATCTCCTTAAGATTCTGCAGCTGAACTCAGAGATAAATTGCCAGCTCTTTTCCTGCATGCACTGTACATTTTTGACACCTGAAGAATAGTAAGATTAATGCTCTGTTTAGGAAGTGGATAGGACTATGTCAAGAAAGTAACTCACTCTATAAATGTGTGTGAGGCCATTGGGCTGAGGTTTCTTGTAGGAAGACAGTATGGTCTGGAGTTTTGTGCATGGCACCAACCAGCCCTCTTGAGTTCTAATCCTGCCAGGGGTTTACTGTGGGGACCTCTTCACTTCTCTGTGCCTCAGTTTCACCAGCTGTAAAGTGGGAATAATATTTATCAAGTTCCCTGTGATGGGATATGCAGGGCCTGTCTCTGTGTTGGCAAGAAAGTGTGAATGCTTTTGGCCTAGAAAGGGCCACAGCTGGTGCAAAGTGCAAAGACACTCAGCAGGGGTCAGGGGACTATATAATGCATTTTTCTACGACTCAGAAAGCACTCTACAGAATCTAGCAGAAGGCTAGATGCCTTGAGGAAGAGAACAGGCTGAGGGTCTCTAGTGTGAGCTCAGGGACTGTGTTGAATTGCAGGAGGAGCCTGGGAGTGGAACTAGGGAGAGGCAGTGAAGTCCTGAGACATGCGCAACCATGGGGTCTCGGACAAGGGACAGAAAGGACTGGAGGAGCCTGGGGGAAGGACAAGTGCTTTTTGTTGATTTACACTAATAAACATACCCTGGAAAGGGAGATTTTCATTTGAAACACCAGTTGTGTGCTGTTTGCTTCACAAAAGGAAGGGAAACTGAGGCTGGTGGTGCCCCCCATTTGGAAAAATTACAGCAATCCTGGGACACCCCCTCACTAAAGGTTTCTTTTTAAAGCACTTGAAATGTGTTAAATACTATATGTTGTTAGTACTTCCCTTGAACAATCCAGGTGGTAGTGTACTGGACCATGAAGCAAAGCTGTATGATTGTATCCAGCACTAACCCAATAATACACCTTGTGCTATGAGTAAAGAAGAGTGAAACCTCTGGGGAAGCACAGATGTTGGGGAGCAGTAGCTCCATGGTGTGTCCCCCTTTCCCATCTGAAATTCTGGAAGCCCCTTCACTCCCAATCCATGGAGTCCCAGCTCCACAGGTAGAGGGAGGGCGAACAGGAGCTGAAAACAGGGGAGTTTGAGAGGAATTGCTCCAGGTAAAGCAGGAGCAAATACAGGACCCTTGGGTGTGAATTGGGAGTGCTTCGTTCCAGGCTCTTCTAAAAAGACAGTCAGTCAGCTGCGAACCAGCTGAGCAGTGCATAGCAGAGAAGCAAACAGGTGGAGTTAGCCTGGGAGTTCACCTGGAGAGAGCCTACTGCGGCATCCCCCTTGCAGGTTTCCCTGAGTAGCTTCTGCCACAAGTGAGGAAACTCTTCGAAGGAAGGGACTATGGATGCTGAGCGATCTGCTGTCGTGACCTGCACAGGATGTGCCATGTTTGTCTTTCTTCCACAGGAAAGAAGCGACTTTGTCTGTACAAAGTGCAAGCTGATCTCCATATTGGAAGAGAAGATTCAAGGTCTGGAGAAACTAGTATCAACCCTGCATTCCATAAAAGAAAATGAGGAGTTCCTGGATAGACGTCAGGATAGGCTTCAGCGGGCACAGTGTTCTGAGGATTCAGAGCAGGCTACGCAGCAGGGACAGAAGACCAGCGAGGATAATTGGCGACATGTGACCTCCAGAAGAGGAAAGAGTATGAGACAAGTCCATGTACCAGAAATGCATATTCAGATGAGCAACCGTTTTCATGTTCTCTCCACAGGTACTAGTGCAGAGAGTGGAGTGAATGATACATCTGAGGGAAAAGAGCAGAAGGAGACTCCACTGATTGGAAGGCATGAGATGCACAGTCCTAGGGATGGGGGTTCCACGACCACCACTCCCAAGAGGAGGAGGAGGGTGGTGGTGGTCGGGGACTCTCTCCTCAGGGGGTCTGAGTCATCTATCTGCCGCCCTGACCGGGAAAACCGAGAGGTGTGCTGTTTGCCAGGGGCTAGGATTCGTGATGTGACGGAGAGACTGCCGAGACTCATCAAGCCCTCAGATCGCTACCCCTTCCTGCTTCTCCACGTGGGCACCAATGATACTGCCAAGAATGACCTTGAGCGTATTACTGCAGACTACGTGGCTCTGGGAAGAAGGATAAAGGCGTTTGAGGCGCAAGTGGTGTTCTCGTCCATTCTCCCTGTGGCAGGAAAAGGCCGGGGTAGAGACCGTCGAATCATGGAAGTCAACGAATGGCTACGCAGATGGTGTCGGAGAGAAGGGTTTGGATTCTTTGACCATGGGATGGTGTTCCAAGAAGAAGGAGTGCTAGGCAGAGACGGGCTCCACCTGACGAAGAGAGGGAAGAGCATCTTTGGAAGCAGGCTGGCCAACCTAGTGAGGAGGGCTTTAAACTAGGTTCACCGGGGGAAGGAGACCAAAGCCCCGAGGTAAGTGGGGAAGTGGGATACCGGGAGGAAGCACAAGTAGGTGAGTGCAAGAGGGGAGGGCTCCTGCCCCATACTGGGACAGCAGGACAATCGGTGAGTTATCTTAAATGCCTATACACAAATGCAAGAAGCCTGGGGAACAAGCAGGGAGAACTGGAAGTCCTGGCACAGTCAAGGAATTATGACGTAATTGGAATAACAGAGACTTGGTGGGATAACTCACATGATTGGAGTACTGTCATGGATGGATATAAACTGTTCAGGAAGGATAGGCAGGGCAGAAAAGGTGGGGGAGTTGCGTTGTATGTAAGAGAGCAGTATGACTGCTCAGAGCTCCAGTATGAAACTGCAGAAAAACCTGAGAGTCTCTGGATTAAATTGAGAAGTGTGAGCAACAAGGGTAATGTCGTGGTGGGAGTCTGCTACAGACCACCAGACCAGGGGGATGAGGTGGACGAGGCTTTCTTCCAGCAACTAACAGAAGTTACTAGATCACAGGCCCTGGTTCTCATGGGTGACTTTAATCACCCCGATATCTGCTGGGAGAGCAATACAGCGGTCCACAGACAATCCAGGAAGTTTTGGAAAGTGTAGGGGACAATTTCCTGGTGCAAGTGCTGGAGGAACCAACTAGGGGAAAAGCTCTTCTTGACCTGCTGCTCACAAACAGGGAAGAAATAGTAGAGGAAGCAATAGTGGATGGGAACCTGGGAGGCAGTGACCATGAGATGGTCGAGTTCAGGATTCTGACACAAGGAAGAAAGGAGAGCAGTAGAATACAGAGCCTGGACTTCAGAAAAGCAGACTTTGACTCCCTCAGGGAAGTGATGGGCAAGGTCCCCTGGGAGAATAACATGAGGGGGAAACGAGTCGAGGAAAGCTGGCTGTATTTTAAAGAAACCTTATTGAGGTTGCAGGAACAAACCATCCCGATGTGTAGAAAGAAAAGTAAATATGGCAGGCGACCAGCTTGGCTTAACAGTGAAATCCTTGCTCGTCTTAAACACAAAAAAGCAGCTTACAAGAAGTGGAAGATTGGACAAATGACCAGGGAGGAGTATAAAAATATTGTTCAGGCATGCAGGAGTGAAATTAGGAAGTCCAAATCACACTTGGAGTTGCAGCTAGCCGGAGATGTTAGGAGTAACAAGAAGGGTTTCTTCAGGTATGTGAGCAACAAGAAGAAGGTCAAGGAAAGTGTGGGCCCCTTACTGAATGAGGGAGGGAACCTAGTGACAGAAGATGTGGAGAAAGCTAGTGTACTCAATGCTTTTTTTGCCTCTGTCTTCACAGACAAGGTCAGCTCCCAGGCGGCTGCACTCCGCAGCACGGTATGGGGAGGAGGTGACTAGCCCTCTGTGGAGAAAGAAGTAGTTCGGGACTATTTAGAAAAGCTGGACAAACACAAGTCCATGGGGCCGGATGCACTGCATCCGAGGGTGCTAAAGGAGTTGGCCGATGTGATTGCAGAGCCATTGGCCATTATCTTTGACAAATCATGGCAATTGGGGGAGGTCCCGGATAACTGGAAAAAAGCTAATGTAGTGCCCATCTTTAAAAAAGGGAAGAAGGAAGATCCGGGGAACTACAGGCCAGTCAGTCTCACCTCAGTCCCTGGAAAAATCATGGAACAGGTCCTCAAGGAATCAATTCTGAACCACTTAAAGGAGGGGAAAGTGATCAGGAACAGTCAGCATGGATTCACCAAGGGCAAGTCATGCCTGACTAACCTAATTGCCTTCTATGATGAGATAACTGGCTCTGTGGATGAGGGGAAAGCAGTGGATGTGCTATTTCTTGACTTTAGCAAAGCTTTTGATACAGTCTCCTACAGTGTTCTTGCCAGCAAGTTAAAGAAGTATGGCCTGGATGAATGGACGGTAAGGTGGATAGAAAACTGGCTGGATGGTCGTGCTCAACGGGTAGTGATCAATGGCTCCATGTCTAGTTGGCAGCCGGTATCAAGTGGAGTGCCCCAAGGGTCGGTGCTGGGGCCGGTTTTGTTCAATATCTTCATCAACGACCTGGAGGATGGTGTGGACTGCACCCTTAGCAAGTTTGCAGATGACACTAAACTGGGAGGAGTGGTTGATACGCTGGAGGGTAGGGACAGGATACAGAGGGACCTAGACAAATTAGAGGATTGGGCCAAAAGAAATCTGATGAGGTTCAACAAGGACAAGTGCAGAGTCCTGCACTTAGGACGGAAGAATCCCATGCACTGTTACAGACTAGGGACCGAATGGCTGGGCAGCAGTTCTGCAGAAAAGGACCTAGGGGTTACAGTGGACGAAAAGCTGAATATGAGTCAACAGTGTGCCCTTGTTGCCAAGAAGGCTAACGCCATTTTGGGCTGTATAAGTAGGGGCATTTCCAGCAGATCGAGGGACGTGATTATTCCCCTCTATTCGGCACTGGTGAGGCCTCATTTGGAGTACTGTGTCCAGTTTTGGGCCCCACACTACAAAAAGGATGTGGATAAATTGGAAAGAGTCCAACGGAGGGCAACAAAAATGATTAGGGGGCTGGAACACATGACTTATGAGGAGAGGCTGAGGGAACTGGGATTGTTTAGCCTGCAGAAGAGAAGAGTGAGGGGGGATTTGATAGCTGCTTTCAACTACCTAAAAGGGGGTTCCAAAGAGGATGGATCTAGACTGTTCTCAGTGGTAGAAGATGACAGAACAAGGCGTAATGGTCTCAAGTTGCAGAGGGGGAGGTTTAGGTTGGATATTAGGAAAAACTTTTTCACTAGTAGGGTGGTGAAGCACTGGAATGGGTTACCTAGGGAGGTGATGGAATCTCCTTCCTTAGAGGTTTTTAAGGTCAGGCTTGACAAAGCCCTGGCTGGGATGATCTAGTTGGGGTTGGTCCTGCTTTGAGCAGGGGGTTGGACTAGATGACCTCCTGAGGTCCCTTCCAACCCTGAGATTCTATGATTCTATGATTCTATGTATAGACCTTACACACCACTGCTTAGTCAGGCAGAAGAGTTATTAACTATGAGCCTATAATGGGGTGTCTGCTCAACACAAGCCATGAGCAGGTTAATGTGGGCCAGGAGAGCCCGATTAACCTTAGATACTGCACCTGGAAGGAAACCAGTGATTGATAGGGTAGATGAAGTTTAGAGGTAGAAGGAGCTGGGATAGGATTCTAAAACCAGGAGGTGAGAGCATGAAGGGGTTGTAGGAAGGATGTTTGCAGTCTCTCCCTAGAGGAAAAGAAATTTGGCTAGGGACAAGGAGGAGACCCAGAGGGACAGTAAAACTTGGGTTCCTGTCCTAGACTAGGGAGTCTTACAAGAAGCCAAGAGGGGTGAAGTAGTAGTAGTGGAGGAAGCGCCAGTGGTAAACCAGAGATAGGCAAGGAGATAGAGAAGTGGGGTAGGAAGGAACCCAGAGAAACAGCAACAGGATCTAAGACTAAGCAGATCTGGATTGCTAGTCGTAGGGTCATTGGGCTGGAATCCAAAGTAGCAGGAGGGTCTGTGTTCCCCTACCAGCCACTGGGAAGTGGCAGAGGACCTAGGGGTGGAACAGAAGACTATCTCAGGTGGCATCAGGACAGTTTTCCTGTGGGCATTTGTTACCCGGGTAGGAGGGGACTATATGGCAGCCTCGCCAGAAGATTGAGTCATGGATGGAGAGAGAAGGGGGGATTTAGGCGTCACAGTGATAGTAACTGATGGCAAGGGGTGCCAGATGGGGAGAGAGCTAATTCCCAGACCTAGCCATAAATCAACGAACCCCTTTATAGAGCTTTTCCCTAACCAAGTAGTAGAGAACAGGGCCCCCAGAATTGCAATAATACTGAGCAAATAACAATATGAACCACTAAACAATATGGAGAAGAGGAAGAAAAAATACCTTCCTCTGGCTGGGAACTCCTAGCACTTATAGAACCAGAAAACAGACAGAGCTGAGGGAGAACTACCCAGGCTTTCCCTGTCACACATAAATCACTGGCAATGCTCAGTTAAAAATGAAGAGGATGAAATCATATATTTGTATGTAAGAAGTCTGCAGTCCCTCAGGTGTATTCATTGTTGTGAGGGGGAGACCAGGGACCAGATTGATCTATACAGGCCAGCAACAGAGGGCAGTTCTGAGGCTGATTTACTGAGGATTGGACAGTCTTGAGAATAATGGAGGTGATACCTTGCTCCTCCACCGCCCCCATTTCCTGTGCTCAGCACAAAGACGGAGTCCCTGAAAATCAGGCCTCAGTATTCTTGAGAAGCCCCAAACAACAATTGTTTTTGTTCAGATAAAATGAGTTTCCATCATTCCTTAAACTATGTCTGTGCTTTCCATCACCCGCAATTTACGTGGCCTGTTAATAGCTTCCACTCAGATTTCTGGAGCCTCGCTCCCACTTTGGACTATTCAAGATTTCATCCCCGGGGCGGGGGGGTGGGGGGTGTTTCATCTCAACACCCTGAAACGGAACAATGGGAGAATCTGCAAGCTGTCAGTTCCACTGTCAAAAATGTCTAGCCATGCAAATGTATCTGCTTTACAGCTAGGGCTGCAAGGAGAACGGTTGTTCCTGAGAATCTTAAAATCAGTTTTAATTCATTCTTTTGAAATCAGGAACTATTCCTTTAAAATGACAAATTACACATGGATTTTCTTTGTATTGGAATCCAAACCAATGGCTGGGAATGCCTGTGACAGGAGAAAACATGTTAGAGCCTGCAGTCTCTGATGAACCTATACTAAGTAACTTAACGGGTGCTGCCTGCTAGCATTTTACTGTAGAATTTAGTGTCTATGAGTTGAATCTCCTTTTGAATTCTTTTTAAAGGGACACAGTCATTTAACACCTGAATTTATGGCCTAAGAAAAGAACATAAATGTTTTGGTTTTATAAATCTATTAACAATAACATTTTAGAAGTTCCAGTCCAAAACAAGACCCAGTTGTGCACTGTACATGCATAGTAAGAAACAGTCCATTCCCTGGACAGTTTACAAGTAGACAAGACAGAGAGAGGTAGAATGGGCCTATTATAGTACAAATGGGGATCTGAGTCACAGAGAGATTAAGTAAACTGCCCCAAATCATGCAGGAAATTTGTAGCAGGGCCAGGCATTGAACCCACCTATGCTGGGCCTAGGGTGACCAGATGTCCCGATTTTATAGGGACAGTCCTGATTTTTGGGTCTTTTTCTTATATAGGCTCCTATTACCCCCCACCCCCGTCCTGATTTTTCACATTTGCTGTCTGGTCATCCAAGCTGGGCCCCAGTCCAGTGGCTGGGGATTTCCCCACAATGCAATCCTTTCTTTCCCTGACATCCTCCTTCTGTTACAACTCCTATTTCGACAACTTGTTGGGATACATTTTGGTTCCAGATATAGTTCATGCTGTACCAGATCCAGATGACTCCTTACCTGTTTTTCAGGACACTGCTGAATCACCATCACCACTTTATCCCAAGAGAATGGGAAAACTAGTTGGGTGGCTGAATGTATAAGTTGTGTAGTTAGTAACTTGCTATTCTAGAGCAGAATGATCCCTTGCAATTGAAGTCTGTGGTAGTCCACCCACTACTTTTAGTTAGGTTATATAGTGTTCGCCATGTAAACAATAACATATATGTGTAGGGAAAGTTTCCTAAACGAGGATGGAGGACTGTGACGTCCTGTCCTTGTAAATGTTTGGGAACACCCTCCCTCCCCAGTGTAAAGCCTCATTTTCATGTCAGTTTCAGTTTTGCATCATGAACAATAAAGGCAACACAACAGACAGCTGTGTTCCTATCGGCTCCCTCTCGGGGAGTATGGTCCCACTCAGTGTGAGTCAAGGTGGTAGACTCGGGCCCTCTGGAATAGGTAGGTGTTGTTATGCCCATTCTACAGCGAGGGGAACTGAAGTGTGGCATAGATAATAGGCATGAATTTCAGCCCTGGGTGCAGTATCCTTGGAGTTAATGGAAATGTTCCTGCTAATATCAGGGATGAATTTGGCCATTAGTGAGTTGCCCAAGATCAGACAGTGCTGGATTGTTCCTAGTCCTCACGCAGCTTCTAAGGCATTTAGGAAGAAATAAGGATTCCGATCCTGTTGCGGAGTCCCTTAAGGGCTACCAGCACTACAGATGTGAGAGCCGCATCCTCAAGGAGCAACTGGATGTGGGTGAGTTGGAAGTGGAGGGTGCATGCTGGACTGCAGAACTGGGTGGCTTAATGGGGGTGGGGGTAAAGCTCAGATAACTGTGGATTCACTTTCATTCTCGTCAACCCCTCTGAGATCAGAGAGGCACCCTCTAGCCACTGCAGCAGTGGTAGCAAAGTGACTTTGGTGATGTTCTGATACCACAGGGTGGAGGAAGTCCCTGATCTTCAGGGAGCTGGGCATCATGGCTCAGTCCTTTGGGTTATCTGCTGCTGGCCTCAAGATGTGCTCCACAGAGAAGCAGTTTCATTTTTCTCCCCAAAGAACATGTTCACTATACGCTTCAAAGTGCACAATCCTGTGCAGTAAAACAATCTATTATTTTCTCTCTGATTCACTGTCTGCAAAATTTCATTAAATCCCACTTCACTATTAGTGGTTTTCACCAGGAGTTTGATCCAAAGTCAATGGAGAAGGACCACAGTGCCTTTCATTTAAAGACCTCAGAGTGTTCTAATTTTGAAATGCAAAATAATAACCAATATACTGCATTTACATAGGCTGGGATTTTGAATGAAGCCGGGGAGTTAGGCACCCACTTCCACTGAGTTTGACCAGGCATTGGACACTCCCTTAGGCGACTATGAAAATCCCTTAATAACGTGTTTATTAATAAGCCTCACAACACATGGGTGAGGCAAGGATGATTATTCCCCTCTTTCTTCAGAGGGGAAACCGAGGCACAGAGTGGTTCAGGGATCTGACCACAGTCACCTGGTGGCTGAGCCAGGCTTAGATTCCCCAGCAGTCCTGACTTCCACTCCCTTGTCTAACCAAGGGCAGCGAAAAGATATCTAGATGAAATCCTTTATTTAATTTGACTAATGTAGTGGTATCATTTTGGGGCCCAAATAGATGCTCTGAATTCATCTAGTTTGGGCTTTACATTTTTGTTTTCTTTAAAGTGAGATCCCAGTTCATATTCTGACAGTGCTTTATAGTCCTTGAATCCCTGATGAGTTGCAAGACTGCTTCCACCCTGTTTGTAAATACATTATAGATGATTTGAGAAATTTCCCTATAGCTCCCAACTTGTGTTGACTAAAAATGAGTAGCTCCTCTGGTATGCTCTTCCCTTTGGGTAGGTTAATGGGAGGTTGGACTGAAGCCTTTGTGAGAAAGAGGGTGCTTACATCTGAAGGGAATGACTTGGAAATGCCCGAGGTACCTGTCAGTGTATTCTTGCAAGGGAGGTTCTAATTACTAATGTCAGTTGGTTCCTGAATGTTTTTCTGTGCCGTCCATGCAAGAAGAGGGAAGGTCTGGATTCATAGATCACGCCCCAGCATATGATCGTTTTTTGGTGTTCATATGGCAGGACCTGGCAGCATTACTGTAGTGAAGTTCCACTAGAAAACCCCATTTGTAGGGGTTTAACACACAACTCTTTTAATTTTAATCAGGCTAGAATTTGGCACATTTTTCTACCCACAGGTGATTTCAATATCATCTAAATCAATTTGACAGCTTTTTACATGTTGGTTACTATAGCACTAAGCTAGCAATGATGCAACTGTGGCTGATGACACCATTTTGTGCTAAGGCTGTTTTCAGTTGCCTATAACTTCTGAAACCCAAGACAGTTTGAGCTGAAATTTCTCATGCTTAAGCCCAGAGGTAAACAAATTTGTTTAGAAAAAAAATAATCCTGCAGCTATTGCTGAAGTTACCTGAGTATGGAGCAATAAGAGTTTTGGTTAGCCCTCAGTGAGGGATGTGGCTTTGTCAAGTTTGGGAAAAACTGGGCTGAGAAAGGAAGACTATTTAGAGAGGGAAAAGAACAGCATGTCATTTTCCATTATGGCTTCCTGTAGGCAAATCACATCTGGCTATGCCTGCATGAAATCATAGATTCATAAAAATGTATGGACACTAGGGACCTCAGGAGGTCATCTAATCCACACACACACACACACACACACACACACACGCTGAGGCATGATTAAGTGCACCAGACCATCCCTGACAGATGTTTGTCTAATTTGTTCTTAAAAACCTTCAGTGACAGAGATTCCACGTACCGGTGGATCGACACTGCGGTGATTGATCCACCGGGGATCAATTTAGCAGGTCTAGTGAAGACCAGCTAAATCGACTGCTGATTGCGCTCCCGTCGACTCCAGAACTCCACCGGCATGAGAAAAGCGTCTCCCATCGACATAGCATAGTGTGGATCCCACGGTAAGTAGCTCTAAGCTACGTCGACTTGAGTTATGCTACTAACGTAACTCAAATTGTGTAGCTTAGATCAACTTTTCCACGTAGTGTTGACCTGCCCTTAGTCTAGTGCTTAACTTTCTAATGATAAGGATAGTTAATCAGTGGAACAGGTTACCTAGAGAGGTTGTGGGATCCCTGCCATTAGTGATTTTAAACACAGGTATCCTTACTTGGTCCTGCTTCAGCACAGGAAAATAGGCTAGTTGACTTCTTGAGTTCCCTTCCAGCCCTACATTTCTAGGATTTTGCATGAGTGCATTTGCATCTTCATCATGTCCTTAGTCTTTAATGCAGGGGGTTTCCTCCCTCGCTGGCTGGTGTCAGTTGTGTTATTAGTTTTTTAGTATTTTAGGGCTTATGTATATGGAGAGAGTTAGTGCACAGCAAGATGGGGTGTAAATCTGGGGTGCACCATGCTAAACTGCCGTGTGCACCCTGCTACCAAAACAACAGTAGTTCAAAGCACCCTGTGGAACTTTTAGGGCACAGTGGTCGGTCCGTGCGGTCAGTTAGTGCACAGCAGGCTAGTTTGCTCTAGATTGACACCCTAGCTTGCCATGTGCTAACTCTCCATATAGACAAGCCTATAGTAGTGCTTAGAGGCCCCGACCAAGACCAAGGCTTCTACCTGCAGGGTGCTGTACAAACACATGATGAGAGACAGCCTGTCCACTCCAAAAAGCTTACAGCTTAAATAGAGAAGACAGACAAAAGGTGGGTGAAAGGAATCACTCTTATTCCCATTTCACAGATGGGAAACTGAGGCACAAAGAACTGAAGGCCCTATAGGAAATCTGTGGCAGACCAAGGAATGGAAATGTTTTTTTTATCCTGAGTCCCAGTCCTGTGCTTTAACCACAAGACCATCCTTCCTGTCTCTGTAGCATACCAAGGATATCTGCCTTGCTGAGCTCAAGGAGAGGTGGCCCATCAGCCTCACAACCCCCTTTTGATTGTTTCTAAACAGAATGAGAGAAGCTCCACAGTGTTACTGGGGCAACCTCAGTAATGTGACGGACAGGTTCTCCGTGATCCTTCCTGGTTACATGGGACAGCAAAACAGTTCTTCCAACTCAAAGTTTGCTTGTTTGTTTATTGGCCAATGGCTGGCTGGGCAGACCTGTCTTTTCCACCTAGGGGTTTTACCTAGAGGTTACTCCAGTGGCCTCTGGGACACATGTAGGATAGGGAGTGAATAGAGTGGGGCAGCAAGCTCCCTTTCTCTCCAAGAGACTTCACAACTCCCAGCCACACAAATAAGTGTTAGTTGATCCTGTGTGCAGAGAGAATCCAAGTCTTCCACAAAGTGAGCTGTTCAGAAGATAGCCGGTGTTTGCTGTGGTTATTTACTGCAGGATTTTCATTCATGTTCTAACATCCCAACAGCATAATGGGAAGTCCAGTGTTCAAAGACAGGTGCCCACATCTTACATTTGAATGATTAAAATCAATAGTTACATCCAAAAACATGACTTCCAGGCTCCTATGTAGCCAGTTAATGGTGAGTTCTATCCATCCAATGTAGCCCCCAATTAAAAAAAAGAGCTAAACTGTCAAAGGCAGGTGATTATTTTTTAAAAAAATACTTCCTTTATGTTTTTTGGAAATTGCTTGCTGTGACCTTTAGAAAAAGAAAATATTGAAAACTACATAACATTTAAAGGTCTGACTTTAATCTGTGGAAAGAAGCACATTCCACCTTGTGACCGCAAACGTAACCATAAGTCACTTCATTGTGCCAAGGTACTGCTGGGCTCGCCAAAGATTTAGTGCCAGTTTACATAAGCTGTAATAACATAGGTAGACATAAAAAGGTGAATTAAGGACAGGGTCGCAGCTTTAATGTGGAATTTGCTTGCTTTTGTCAGTTCAACTCAGACGCTTAATGTCATTTTAACAGAGATTGCATGTTTAACATTAAAAGTCTCTTGTGTTTCACATTAATGCATTCAGTGCATTTCTTTGAAAATGTAAGGCCCTCTCAGGTATCTATAAAGAACTAAGGCATGTTCATCAATAGAAATATAAATAGTTTGGGCAACCATTATAATCTCTTTAGATTTATCATCCCCACAGATTTAGATTACAAACATTTTGGTGAGGGGAGGCACAGTAATTAGCCACTGACATCTGCTGGGAGAGCAATACAGCAGTGCACAGACAATCCAGGAAGTTTTTGGAGAGTGTTGGGAACAACTTCCAGGTGCAAGTGCTGGAGGAACCAACTAGAGGCCGTACTCCTCTTGACCTGCTGCTCACAAACAGGGAAGAATTGGTAGAGGAAGTAGAAGTGGGTGGCAACCTGGGCAGTAGTAACCATGAGATGGTCGAGTTCAGGATCCTGAAAAAAGGAAGAAAGGAGAGCAGCAGAATATAGACCCGGGACTTCAGAAAAAGCAGACTTTGACTCCCTCAGGGAACTGATGGGCAGGATCCCCTGGGAGGCTAATATGAGGGGAAAAGGAGTCCAGGAGAGCTGACTGTATTTTAAAGAAGCCTTTAAACCATCCTGATGTGTAGAAAGAATAGTAAATATAGCAGGTGACAAACTTGGCTTAACAGAGAAATCTTTGGTGATCTTAAACACAAAAAGGAAGCTTACAGGCAGTGGAAACTTGGACAGATGACTGGGGAGGAGTATAAAAATATTGCTCGAGCATGCAGGGGTGTAATCAGGAAGGACAAAGCACAATTGGAGTTGCAGCTAGCAAGGGATGTGAAGGGTAACAAGAGGGGTTTCTACACATATGTTAGCAACAAGAAAAAGGTCAGGGAAAATGTGGGACCCTTACTGAATGGGGGAGGCAACCTAGTGACAGACGATGTGGACAGAGCTGAAGTACTCAGTGCATTTTTTGCCTCTGTCTTCACAGACAAGGTCAGCTCCCAGACGGCTGCATTAGACAGCACAGTATGGAGAGAAGGGGAACAGCCCACAGTGGGGAAAGAACAAGTTAAAGACTATTTATAAAAGCTGGACATGCACAAGTCTATGAGTCCAGCTCTAATGCATCCGAGGGTGCTGAGGGAGTTGGCTGATGTGATTGCAGAGCCATTGGCCATTATCTTTCAAAACTCATGGCGATCAGGGGAGATCCCAGATGATTGGGAAAAGGCAAATATAGCGCCCATCCTTAAAAAAGGGAAGGAGAATCCGGAGAAGTACAGACCTGTCAGCCTCATCTCAGTCCCTGGAAAAATCATGGAACAGGTCCTCAAGGAATCCATGTTGAAGCATTTGGAGGAGAGGAAGGTGATCAGGAACAGTCAACATGGATTCACCAAGGGCAAGTCATGCCTCACCAAACTGATTGCCTTCTATGATAAGATAACTAGCTCTGTGGATATGGGGAAAGTGGTGGACGTGATATACCTTGACTTTAGCAAAGCTTCTGATACCGTCTCCCACAGTATTTTTGCCAGCAAGTTAAAGAAGTATGTATTGGATGAATAGACTACAAGGTAGATAGAAAACTGGTTAGATCGTCTGGCTCAATGAGTAGTGATCAATGGCTCAATGTCTAGTTGGCAGACAGTATTGAGCGGAATGCCCCAGGGGTCTGTCCTGGGGGTGGTTTTGTTCAACATCGTCATTAATTATCAGGATGATGGGATGGATTGACCCTCAGCAAGTTCGCGGATGATGCTAAACTGGGGGGAGAGGTAGATATGCTGGCTGGTAAGAATAGGGTCCAGAATGACCTAGACAAATTGGAGGATTGGGCCTAAAGAAATCTAATGAGATTCAACAAGGACAAGTGCAGAGTCCTGCACTTAGGATGGAAGAATCACAAGCACTGCTACATACTGGGCACCGACTGGCTAAGCAGCAGTTCTGCAGAAAAGGATCGGGGATTACAGTGGATAAGATGCTGGATATACGTCACCAGTGCGCCCTTGCTGTCAAGAAGGCTAGCAGCATTTTGGGCTGCATTAGTAGAAACGTTGTCAGCAGATCGAAGGAAGTGATTATTCCCCTCTATTCAGCACTGGGGAGGCCACATTTGGAGTATTACATCCAGTTTTGGGACCCCCACTACAGAAAGGATGTGGACAAATTGGAGAGAGTCCAGTGGAGGGCAATGAAAATGATTAGGGGGCTGGGCCATATGACTTACGAGAAGAAGCTAAGGGCTGGGCTTATTTAGTCTGCAGAAGAGAAGAGTGAGGGGAGATTTGATAACAGCCTTCAACTACCTGAATGGGGGTTCCAAAGAGGATGGAGCCAGGCTCTTCTCAGTGGTACCAGATGACAGAACAAGGAGCAATGTTCTCAAGTTGCAATGGGGGAGGTCTGGGTTGGCTATTAGGAAAAACTATTTCACTAGGAGAGTGGTGAAGCATTGGAATTGGTTACTTCGGGAGGTGGTGAAATCTCCTTCCTTAGAGGTTGTTAAGACCTGGCTTGACAAAGCCCTGGCTGGGATGATTTAGTTGGGGTTGGTCCTGCTTTGAGCAGGGGGTTGGACTAGATGACCTCCTGAGGTCTCTTCCAGCCCTAATCTTCTATGATTTTATGACATTGTACCTTGTAGTACCATTCCCGTCACAAGAAAAAGCACATAAACCTTAATAAAACGAAAATAAGACACTTTTTGCTGACACAGACTAACACGGCTACTACACATAAACCTTAATGGTTTCTTTGTCGATGTTGTGTAACCTATCCTCCAAATTGAGATACAACACTTTGTCTAAAGTTTCTTTGGGTTGATGGATGCTTGGGCACCACCGGTGAAACAACCCATCAGTATTGTCATGTGGAGTCCCTTTACAGAATTGAATAATATAGGTATGAGCTGAAAGTAGCATTGCGTACGAGCAGCAGCTATTAATGGAATTCCATGTTTTGGTCCAAAAATTGAAAATAATGGGAGATGATCCAGCAGCAAAGTAAAATGTCTACCATTCAGATAGGTAGGGAACTTTTGAACTCCAAAGATAATGCTGAGAGTTTATCATTTTATTTGTGCATAGTTCTTCTCAGGCATAATGCGTGTATGTAATGCAAGGACAATTGGTTTCTCCATGCCATTAGGAAAAATGTGGGAAAGAACTGCCCCCACTCCATATAATGAAGCATCACAAGCCAATTGCAATGGAAGTGAAGCATCAAAGTGTGTAAACATTTCTGCTGATGTCAACAATTTATTTGCTTCTTTAAATGCATACTCACACCTTTAGTCCATTTCCATTTTTATTTTGCTTGTAAGAGTTCATGTAAAGGTGCCAGTACTATAGCCACATTAGGCAGAACTTTACCATGGTAATTAAGCAGTCCTAAAAATGAACATAACTGTGAAACTTTCTCTGGTGGTGGCACTTGAAGAACTGCCTTCTTTCTCTGGTGATTTCCTTAAGCCAATTGCACCAATTACATGTCGAAGAATTCAACTGAAAGTGTGAAAAAAACACTTTTGTCTAGTTGTACTCTCAGTCTATAATCTTCCAAATGTTGTAAAACAGCATCCAAATTTCATCATCTTGATCCCTTCCTCTAACAAGGATGTCATCCAAATATCACTGAACTCTGTTAGTCCCTTCAGGATCTCATCCATGGCTTTCTGGAAAAGGACAGGTGTCAATGTCATTCCTAAAGGCAAACTGTTGTAAAAAAAAGGCTTTTGTGAAATATTTGCAAGATGTCAAATCAATTTCCATTTGCAGGTATGCATCGAGCAAGTCCAATTTACTGAAACACTGTCCTTCACTAAGCGTAGCAAACAAATCTTCAGTAAGAGGTAGTGGACACTGGTCTGCACCTAAACTGGATTTGGCATCACTTTGAAATCTTTAAAAATTCAGACTATACCATCCTTCTTGAGCACTGCTACGATGGGGGTAGCCTCCTTAGTGTGTGAAACTGGTGACAAGACTCCGGTGTTCACTACATGGTCCAAATCAACTTCCACCAGAGGCTTCAGAGCATAAGGCACAACTCTGGGTTTGTAATATTTTGACTGGCTGTCTGACTTAACAGTAAGCTTCTCTGACATGTTTCTCATCTGTCCATGCTCTTTTTGAAAAAAAAATGGAGTATCTGGGAGCTGTGGGGGGCCATGCCTGCGGACAGTCAATGTAAACAAAATGTCTTGTGGCCCGCCAGCAGATTTCCTCGATGGGCCGTGTGACAAAGGTTGCCGACCCCTGATCTAGGAGGATGTGAGTATGTCTGCAGCTATAATTGGTGCATGAATATAGCTAGGAGTTGTATATGCCGTGAAATTCACAACTTTGTTGATAACTTTAATAAAATTGATAAAAGATAGTGGACCTTGTTCTTGTAATTGTATCTGTTTCTTGCCTGTGGTTTTATGTGTTCCTATGAGCTCTAGATCTAAAACAGGCAGAGATAACTATGCTGAACTCGAGATTGTAGCTGCCAGCGATGAATTTCCGATGGTGTAATATAAAATCACTAAAATTAAATTAAAATAAAGGCTGACCAGAGGTTTCTCCCTCTCTCTCTTTTTAGCAGAGCTGGAGGGCAGATCTGTAGCAGTGGGGAGACCCAGGGGGCACTGTGATTCTCTAGTGTAGCTTGACCCCTCTTGGGACACTATGGCTCTGTGCCACCTCCAGCGAGGATTAATGGGTGGCCAACTCTCACAGAGCAAAGACGTGCCAGCCCCTGTTGCAGACAGCCCTACAAGGACAGGAGTAGCTACAGCCTTCCTGAACTTTTCAAACTTCCAAAGGGAAATCACCCTCTATTGGCTGCCTTCCCCATTTCCCCGCCTTCTGAGGTAGAACAGCCAATCAGAGCTGTCTGTGGAGGCATCACTCTCCCCTCAGGAGTTCTAGGGCAGGGGAGAAGAGGGAGCAGAAAGAGCCCAAAAGTTCTGTGTGGTTCTGCTCTCGCCTTCCACTCTCCGGTTGTGAGAAATGGGTCACCCTGATCTCTGTTCCTCTCCCCTCCATTCTCCATCCCTGTAACACCAAGAGTGGGAAGAGGGAGAAGGGGATCCCTGCTACAGCTGAGCTTCCCCCTCCTACCTCAGGCCTGGGGGAGTGGTGAAGAATCCCTTGGGTTGCCCTCTCAGGGCTGATAAGGGGTGAAAAGCCACCATGGCTACAGGAGGAGCAGAGATGGGGGAAGGCCTCGTGGGAGCTGAAGAGGATGCACCATTGATGGGGGCATGGACAAAACTGATATGGAAGCTGGGTGGAGGGGGGCACAAAATTGATGTAGGGGCCAAAATCATGTTATTCACTGTAAAATTGCGTGTGTTGGCAGCACTGACACTGAGCGCAGGAGAAATTAAAGAAAATCAGAAGCCAGAATAAACAACACATTTGTTTTTTTAAGTTTAATGATTTTTCGGTGTCTGACTCATGATTTTTAAACTTGCGGGGTTGGCAGTACTGGGGATTTGTCTAATGCTGCGTGCCAGCTCTTCCTGTGTATATAATGAACTTTGTAATCTTGAATGAAATATTAAGTAGGGGAACATGTTAGTCATGATCATTATGAAGAAAAATATAATATTAAAAGATACTCTGGGCCCAGTAGCTCAGACTAAACCAATATACAGGAGGGTTTAAAGAACGTTCTTTGTTCTGAGCAACATTAAACCTGTTACTGACATTATCTTGTTTACAAGAAAGAAACATTTTGTAACCTCTTTTTCACTCCAGTTATTTAGTCCTCAACTTTTTTTTTTAAACAGAATGAGGGTTTTTGAAAACATGAAATGACTAATAAGCTGCTGGCTGAACCAACACAAATTCAGAAATGAAATATCAACTTGCTTTATTTATTTTTTATACTTATAATTTCCATCCAAGAACATTAGGTAATGTTTCACCAATGGTAATACAATTGTCATTTCTGAGACAAATCTCACTGAGTCTTAATAATTCATTATGGCTCTGATCCAGCTAGGTACTATGTTCTTGATTTGGAGCATGTGAATAATCTTATCTGACTCTTTAGGTGCAATGAGGGAGGTTTAGGTTGGATGTTAGGAAAAACTATTTCACTAGGAGGGTGGTGAAGCACTGGAATGGGTTACCTAGGGAGGTGGTAGAATCTCCTTCCTTAGAGGTTTTTAAGGTCAGGCTTGACAAAGCCCTGGTTGGGATGATTTAGCTGGGGATTGGTCCTGCTTTGAGCAAGGGGTTGGACTAGATGACCTCCTAAATTCCCTTCCAACCCTGATATTCTATGAAAGGGAAGGGTTAGAGCAGAACTACCTATTTATGTTGTTTTAAATCTGCTGCCTATTAATTTCATCAGGTAACCCCTGGTACTTCTGTTAAGTGAAGGGGTAAATAATACTTCCGTATTCACTTTCTCCACACCATTCATGATTTTACAGACCTCTGTCATATCCCTCTTAGCCACCTCTTTTCTAAACTGAACAATCCCAGTCTTTTTAATCTCTCCTTATATGGAAGATGTTCCATGTCCCTAAACATTCTTGTTGTCCTTCTCTTAACTTTTTCCAATTATAATATATCTTTTGAGATGGAGAAACCAGAAATGCACACAATATTCAAGATGTGAGTTAACCAAAATCTCTTTCTAGAGTGGTAACAGCTAATTTAGACCCCAACATTTTATATGTATAGTTGCGATTATGTTTTCCAATATGCATTACTTTGCATTTATCAACATTGAATTTCATCTGCCATTTTCTTGCCCAATCACCACAGGCGCCAACTTCCGGCGGCGCCGGTGGGGGCTGACGCCCGGCGTGGTGGGGCCCTGCCCCCAACGCCAGGCGACGTGGCGGGGCCCCGCCCCCGATGCCAGGCCCCGCCCCTGATGCCGGGCCCCACCCCCAACGCCTGGCGACGTTGAGGGGCCCCGATGCTGACGCAACATTGCCCAGCGTCGGGGGCGGGGCCCCGCAACGTCTCCCGGTGGTGAGGTGAGCTGGGCGCGGGCCCCGGGGCTGGCGGGGAGCTGCCGGTGGATGCTGAGCACCCACCAATTTTTCACCGTGGGTGCTCCAGCCCCGGAGCACCCATGGAGTCTGCGCCTATGCCAATCACCCAGTTTTGTGAGTTCCCTTTGTAACTCTTTTGCAGTCACCTATGGACTTAACTATCTTGAGTAATTTTGTACTGTTTGCAAACTTTGCCACCTCGTTGGTTACTCCTTTTTTTCAGATCATGTACGAATACGATGAACAGCACAGGTCCCAGAGTGTTGGGATTATTTATCTTTTTCCACTAGGAAAACTGACCATTTATTTCTACACTTTGTTTCCTATCTTTTAAGCAGTTACTGATCCATGAGATGACTTTCTCCTTTATCCTGCAACTCCTTACTTGGCTTAAGAGCCTTTGGTGAAGGACCTTGTCAAAGGCTTTCTGAAAGTCCAAGTACACTATAACCACTGGATCACCCTTGTTCACATGTTTGTTGACCCCCTTACAGAATTCTAATAGATTGGTGAGGTATGATTTCCATTTACAAGAGCCATGTTTACTCTTCCCTAACAGAATGTGTTCATCTTTGAGTCTGATAATTCTGTTCTTTACTATAGTTTCAGCCAATTTACCTGGTACTGAAGTTAGGCTAACTGACCTTGTACTTATCAGGATCGCATCTGGAACCATTTTTTTAAAAATTGGCATTGCATTATCTATCCTCCAGTCATCTGGTACAGAGGCTGAGTTAAGCGATAAATTGCATACCAGTTAGTAGTTCTGCAATTTCATATTTGAGGTCCTTCAGAACTCTTGGCTGAATAGCATCTGGTCCTGGTGACTTATTACTGTTTAATTTATCGGTTTGTTCCAAAACCTCCTCTACTCACACCTCAGCCTGGGATAGTTTCTCATATTTGTCACCTAAAAAGGAATTGTGTTGATTTCAGCTATAAAAATGAACGGTAGTTCAAAGTACTTTTGCTTTTTTAATAGATAAAAGGAGACAGCATAGATGTTATATCCATCACCACCTGGATCACCTGGATCGATCGGACTTCAGCTGTCATTAAGACTGCGCCGATCACAACACGTCTGCCATTCTTCTCACACTCTTGCCTTTCTTCTCCACGTTCGTCCGAAACGTTTAACGATGTCATCTTCCCATGTTCTTGGAGGCCGACCGGGGGGTCTTTTCTGTTCTCGCGGGTACCACTCAGCAATGATTGCGGTCCACCTGTTATCCGTGAGCCGTGCTGTGTGACCCGCCCATCGCATCTTGTTATGTCTGCTTGTTATATCCATATACATCATAATTTGGACCTGATCCTGAAGATGCAAAGACTCCATAACTCCTGCAGAAGGCAAAGGAAGCTGCGGTTGCCCAGAGTCTCTCAGAAGCACGTATTTAGTCAAAGATTTGTGAAAAACCCAACTCTATTCCCATAGAAGTCAATGCAAAATTCCCATTAACTACAATGGTTCAGAATCAACCAAAATGCCCGTGGCTAGCAAATTAAGGTTGCACTTTTGCAAACCTCAACTCAGTGGTCGTTCTTATGTCAGTACAGAATAGTCCCATGAGTAGGAGTTTATAATAATTAGGCCTCATTAGTTTGTACTTCTGCTTGCATGTCTTTATCAACATTCAATTAAAGTATATTTTTGTAGTTTATTTATATTAAAATGAGGAAAATGGGAAATAAAAAATATTTATATTTTCAGTGGAATTTTTGATTACATAACAGTGTTGGCAGAGGTGACATATATTTCATTTTTCCGGGTATCCTAAAAGAAACACTCAATTATTGAGATTTAAATTTGGTTAATCTCTGAATCAAAACATCCCTGATTGAACACATGAAGCTACACGTACTCTCTAAAGGGAAGGAGTTAATTAAATGACTCCAGAAATTTTGTTAGTTGAGTATTATCATTCAAAGCAAGTTCTTCTGTAATACTGAATTTTTGTGACCCTCTACAATTATACCCATTCAGTTTTTATCTGAACATAGAGTATTCTTTCAAAGTTAATTTGAAAGCCAAAGAATAAAACAGAATACAGGTTTGTATTTCCATATTGCAGTGTCTTTTATCCAAGAATCCCAAAGTGATTTGAAAATATTAATTAACTGAGACTGCTGACATCCCTGAGTTGGATAGGGAAGAATGGTTTATTTCACAGATGAGTAAAGTGAGACTAAGAGAGATATTAAAGCCTCGCTGAAGGAAAACATCCCTATCCAGGACTGCGCTTAAATATGTGCTTAATATTAAGCACATGCTTAAGTCCCACTGAAGTCAATGCACTTGCAAAAGTTCTGTCTTTAACAGAAATGGACTTAAATATGTGCTTAAGTGCTTTCGTGATCCAGAGCCAAACTGATTTGCTCAGCGTCACATGGCAAGTGAGTGAGAGATACGGGCTCAGAACCCAGAAATCGTGACCCCCTACACTAAACATGAGATTACACTGCCATTGTTTGCTTCAAAAGATAGGCTATTGTACCTGCAATATTGTATCATGAGGCTGTGCAAGGAGCCTTTCACAGCTTTTTGGGGTGTTCTCTAAGCCTTTTTAAGGTGCCGCTTCTGCTCACAGGGGGAGCGGCCGCTCCCCCTGCTCCCCCCCCGGCTACGCTACTGTCCAAGGTATGACAATGCATAGGGCAAACATGTCAGTGATGGAACCAATCGCTGTTGAATTTAGGTTTTGTGCTGGAAGATGGACAATTCAAGTGAGCAAGAGCTGAGAATTTGCTCCATTTTCTCTGACAGGAGGGGCGAGTCAGCACTTCTTCTGCAATAACCCACATAAAGGACCACTGAATCAGAATTAGATGCAAGCAAGCGGCATGCATATGTTCTCAGGTGCCTATAAAACACCTGATATGGTGTGAGTGCATCTTGGATGTTTGCAAACACCCATGCAAATGCCTGATTTCCACATTAGGCATGTGCCAAAGCAGCCATACAATTACGTGTGCATTTCAAGCCTTGAACATCGGGCTGTTTTAAACGAGGAAGAAGAATATGGTGAAAAGACTGATGGAGTGTAAGAAAAGGTTAAAGAAAATAAACTTCAAAAAAGGAAATAAGATTTGTGCTTATATACGTAACCGAAAAGACAGACAAGGCTTTGGAAATACCTAAAGAGGTAGGTTGATAAAGTTCAGCAGTATAATGAGTCTCATCTTGCTCTGATTAAATCCAATAGGATCCTGGATGCAGGAATGGGAACAATATGGCTTAGCTGTGCAGATAAAAATGTACCCGGTCAGTAATTAGATGCTACAGCGCTGGACAATATAAATAGAAAGACGTGTCTCGTGTGTGCAATGTATTATATGAATCACAGTAAGTTCCAAAAGGGGTGGGCAGTGTGGATCAGAATTCAGTTGTCCCCTCACCAGCATTAGGGGGGAGGGATAGCTCAGTAGTTTGAGCATTGGCCTGCTAAACCCGGGTTGTGAGTTCAATCCTTGAGGGGGCCATTTAGAGATCTGGGGCAAATATCTGTCAAGGGACAGTACTTGGTCCTGCTAGTGAAGGCAGGGGACTGGACTTGATGACCTTTCAAGGTTGTTCCAGTTCTAGGAGATTGGCATATCTCCGGTTATATATATATATATATTGTGGGTGCAGCAGAACAGAGTTATTACAGCATACAGTAAAAAAACCCTAAAAGCAGAATAGGAATAATGTAAACTGGTGGCAAAGCATAATGGTAACGTATATCCCTATCAGATAGATGCAGTTTCCACATGGTTTTCTAGGAAGTTATGTCGGGTATGTTTTCTCAAGAACATTAGAGATGCCTTAAAGTTATGTTTCTGGAAGTAATTAGAGTTCCTGCTTTGCCAATTATGTCTTCTAGAAGATTGTGACAAGTTTACTTTGCAGTGGTTCTTTTAATAATCTGCCTTTAAATGTCTGAATCACCAGACAAATTAAATGCCGTTTCCTGTAACAATAGCCATAATCTCAGCTGCTCATCTGGAATCCCATCAATACTGTACATTTGGCCAGCAAATGATTCATGTCGCATTAAATTACATTTCTGCTTTCCTGGGCTGCCTCTTCACATTTTCTTGACACTTCAATTCATTAAGCAGCCGGAGATGGAACATGTGACTGAAATATTTCGTTCAATAACATGTACATCCTTTCCCTGAAAGCTAGCACAAGCTACCTCCCCTAGAAGAAGGTTGTTTCACTTCAGCTCCCCTAATAACTGGTTGACGCCTCCCTTATAGAAATCCGTTTCTGACGACTCATGCATAGTTGATTAAATATCTCTCTTCAACCCCCCCCCCCCACACACACACTCCCCATCTCTGGATAAATGCAAAGATGCTAAAACCAGAAAGATGTTGATTAAGATGCTATCGGACAATTAATTATGCATTGTAATAACCTTTGTCCTAAGCTAGCACCCTCTTTTTTTTTAATCAGTTGAAACGAAACGTGATCAGATAATTACGCATTCTTGTGTTGTAATCAAGCCGTGGGCAGAGAAAGGATGTCAAGAGAGAGGAAATGGAGCAGAACTTAAGAAATAAATAACAGGAAATGAAGAAAAAATGACGGCTCTTGAAATGGATAATTATATAATTATTTCACTTATTGTAGCACCATATCAACTAGTGGGTTTTTTCTGGCAGAGGTTTTTGTGGCCAGCTGTAAGTCAGCTAATACGTGTGCAAGGAGGAGAGATGCAGGACGACAGTATTAGTATCTGAATGGAAAACAAGCACCGCATGGAGGGAAGATGCGGGACCTGATTCTCCACAGCCATCTTCTATCATGCACACCTAGCAAATTACATTCTGCGCTGGGGGCATTTTCACCCACTTTGCAGAGGTGCGAATGACAAGACAAAGTTTAAGGTGTGTGTGTGTGTGTGTGTGTGTGTGTGAAAATCAGCTCCTCCCACATTGGATGTAACACAAGAGAAATGTTTATGCCAGCACAACTCCCTCGGCGTCGGTGGAGCTATTGACCTGGTGGCAGAAATTAAATAAAAAATCAGGCTTAAACTTTTTAGTCAATGTGGACTCTTTGGGTCTAATTCTGGTCTTGCTCTCACTGGTGTAAAACGGGCATAACTTCATCGAACGGAGAGTGAAACAGGTAGACATGAGATCAGATTGAAGCCCTTTGCATGGACTTAGGTCACTACCTGTAATAATGGGTCAGTTCCTCAGCTTTTGTAAATTGGCATTAACTTCAGCTGAGGATCTACATAAGAACATAAGAGCAGCCATTCTGGGTCAGACCAAAGGTCCCTCTAGCCCCTGTATCCTGTCATCCAAGTGACCAATGCCAAGTGCCCCAGAGGGAATGAACAGAACCGGTAATCATCCAGTGGTCCACCCCCTGTCACCCATTTCCAGCTTCTCATAGACTCATAGACTATAAGGTCAGAAGGGACCATTATGATCATCTAGTCTGACCTCCTGCACAATGCAGTGCACAGAATCTCACCCACCCACTCCTGGAATAATCCTCTCACCTATGTCTCAGATATTGAAGTCTCACATCATGGTTTAAAGACTTCAAGATGCAGAGAATCCTCCAGCAAGTGACCCGTGCCCCATGCTGCAGAGGAAGGAGAAACCTCCAGTTCTAGTTCACTCTGAGCAGAGTGTAGTGAGACCGGGTAACAGTGGAGCAGACCGTAGCACGACTTGGGTTCAAGACCTTGCCTAGTGCCTCCACTTACGGTGGTGTGTAGGGTACACGTGGCTACGTGGCACAGCCAAAGGCAGGCGGCATCCACTCTTGGCACTGCAGTGCATAGCTACACGTGAGAGTGAAAGGCTCTGGCAGCTGGGCGCCAGCGTGGAAAAGCTCCAGAAGTAGGGAACTGCTAGAGTGTTCCCCCGATGTCGCCCCCATTCCCCCCCGCCAGAACCTCTCCCTGATGCTAGAGTCTTTCACTGCGGCTCCGGCAGCAGTGCGGCAGCGGGACATTACACTGCTAAAAAGAGCCATGTCGATGCAGGAGGCACTGAGTAGGTTTGTAGGTGTGCCTTGTGCCACAGCTATTCACACCCATGCTACCTGGGCACGCAGTATCTGCACCGACACGCTGCTGTAGGTGTAGAGGTACTTTCAGTCACAATTCATTCGGTTATGGTTCCTCTCAACTAATTAGCCTCTTAAGGTTGGTCTATGCACCTGGACCTTATCATGTTTCTCTGACTGTATAAATATCTGTCTACTGTGTATTTCATTCCATGCATCCGATGAAGTGGGTATTAACCCACGAAAGCTTATGCTGAAATAAATGTGTTAGTCTCTAAGGTGCTACAAGTTTTTCTTTCTTATTTTCGTTTTGCTGACACCGACTAACACGGCTACGACACTGAAACAATTCATTCTTTGATTCCCCACTTCCTCCACAGGGAGGAGCAATCTACTCCCGGGCTATGCCAGCCTCTGATCACTCTACCATGCAAGCTCACTCAGCTGTGCTGGCTGGTGCCTTGGGGGATGGAGTCTAGGCTCTGTCCACGCTGGGCCCACCTGCCTTGGGCAAGGAACAGTGGTGCCATCAGTGCTGTGGGAGGGGCCCTCCCCTCCATACTGAGAGTTGCTATGTGTGTAGTCTGTGCTGGGCCACAAGGGGGCACCCTCGTCTCCCTTATCCCCTCAGTGGAAAAGAAAAGCAAGCAGCCGTCTGGCCCCTCATACGCAGGAATAGAGGGGGGTCCTAGCCAGCATATTCATATCAGAATCTGAGCACACCGAATGTTTGGGGCTGTTTAGTTTCAGGGATTTAGTTTGGGCCCATCTCTGACCCCAAATCCACAAGGTTCTTAAGGATATAGCCTGGCTTTAAGAACAGGAATAGTCCCATTGAATTAAATGGGACTGACTACTCAGGTGCTTAAAGCAAGGCAGTGCACTTTAGAGCTGCCTGGGAAAGGGTTTTCCCATCCTGAAGTAATGTTTGAGGTTTCATTCCACCCCCGTTTTGCACTGCGATAAAACCAAGGCCTTTTGCAATAAAATATATAGAGAAAAGCCTGGTGGTTAGGGCACCTACTTGGGACAGAGGTTGCCCAATTTTAAGTCCCTATTCTGAATCGGAGCAGTGATTTGAACCTGGGTGTCCCACATCCCAGTTCTTTTTCTCTCTTGTGTTTTGACCAGAAATTCCATGCTGGACCTGAGAAACCTCTCCCCCAAAAAGTTTCATTGAAAAAGTCCTGACCAGCCCTTGTGTGCCAGAACTGGGGCCTCTGGTATCAACACAGGGGTTTCTTGCCCTAAGAGCTGTTCCGAGACTGGATAGAATGAAATCAACATAGGTAGCCTGATAGAAATGCGTCGCTCCTTTCTCTGTGTTGCCATTGTACTTTGTGCTTTCGTGCAGATGGGTTTTGTTTTTTTTCTTTAAGAGCCTGAACAGGACGCATAAGACAACAGAGCCTGAGAAGCGAGGGTGAGCTGTATTGTTCTCTCTCATTAATATCACTTTTGATCAGTTCATTAAGTACACAGTCTCACCATATGGGTGAGCGGTGGGTGTGTGACCTGGTGAGACAGATATTAATGAGCACTTTTTTTTCCCCCATCTTACTTTGATTGAACTTTTCATCACCTTTGATGTTTGGAGAGCCTTGCATCCATTTCAGTTAAGTTCCGAATCAGAAGCCATCTAATTGCATAGAAAGGGTATTTTGCTGGTGTATAGAAAATAGGGTCCAATTACTCAACTCATTAAACACTGGAATAAGATCCTGGAGGGTCAGAAAACAAGAAATAAGCAGCTTTTCTTCGCTCTCTTCCCCCCCCCCCCCGCCCATTTTGTTTTTCTCAAAATGAATGTTTCAATCTGAATAAGAAACTCACATTACTACAGCTTGATTCAGTGTTCACTTAAACTTTGTTGATTGCCAAAAATGCCGATTTATACCAGCAGGGGATCTGGTCCACTAACATTTATTCTCTTTTTCTACTGGGCGTACAGCGGTCACCCTTAAATCCAGCCAATTTTGCCTTAGATGAATAGATAAGATGAGTGGGGTATTTGTAAAATACTTTATACTCCAGGATAGGTAAATTGACCATACATCCCAGTTTTAGTGGCATGTCGCAGTTTTGCATGTGATGTCTGGGTGCCCCAGGAAATTCTTTTAGGTCCCCTGGAATATCCCAGCTGTCGTCACCCATCAAACTCTTTGGGGGTTTTGGTTTATTCAGCACATATGGCGGCACCAAGTAGCATTTCCTCTGGGTTTACCAAGAAAACAAGGCCCAGTGGAACAAGTATTCAATGTGATGAGCAGAGTTTGTACATAGGGTGACCAGACAGCAAGTGTGAAAAATCGGGACACAGGGTAATAGGAGCCTATATAAGAAAAAGACCCCAAAATCGGGACTGTCCCTATAATATCGGGACATCTAGTCACCCTATTTGTACAGTCACTATCAGAGCTGTGGTTTTTCTCAACGTGACTGTATTGACGCTGCGTCAGCATTCACGATAGACACCTTCAGAACATTAAGCAGCTGGCAAAATCCTCCAGGCTGAAAAATAGGCACAAACTGCCTATGAGCCAGATGCTGGCAGTACTGACACCAGCACACGTTGTGTTTAAGGGTATTTTTGTCATGTAGGGCGATTTTGGACTCTAAAAGAAAGACTCCACAAGAGTGCCCTGGTTTATTTATTTTTTATTTTGAAAATATGACCACTTTAAGCATAGGGTGGACTGCAAAACCTGAGCTAACCTTATCCATTGACTTGTGAGGTCTGGCACAGTTTCGCTGTGCGTAGGTCAAGTCATAGTCTCCAAAGGTCATTCAAAGTTGCTGTTATGGTGAATTCGTTCTAAGCTAAGTTTTTCGTCTTTGTGCTTGATGGGGGATGGCTTCAAACCACAAGCAGAGCCTAATCTAGGATTTAGAATCAGCCCATTACAGAGCTACAAGTTGCAAAGAATTGGTCTAGATACAACCCTCCGTAGAGTTGGGGTGTTTCCAGATTCAGAATTTTGGCTCACACCAATCGCAATTAAATATAAAGAAGGAAAATTAAAAATTAGAGGAGTCTCAATTTGTTCATGTGAAATATTTCTCTTCATCTTTTCACTAGAGCTCATTACACATTGTCTGTCAACCCATTTTACCAACAGAAAATAGCTTTTATCAAAATGGAGATTTGCAGAGGAAATATCCATTTTCACAGAAGCGACAAAGGGTCCTGTGGCACCTTATAGACTAACAGACGTATTGGAGCATAAGCTTCCATGGGTGAATACCCACTTCTTCGGATGCATGCAGTGGAAATAATGTTTTTTCAATTTGGAAATGTTTTTTTAATAGGAAATTTGCCTCTGGATATTTCCACTGCATGCATCTGACGAAGTGGGTATTCACCCACGAAAGCTTATGCTCCAATACGTCTGTTAGTCTATAAGGTGCCACAGGACTCTTTGTCGCTTCTACAGAGCCAGACTAACACGGCTACCCCTCTGATACTTGACACATTTTCACAGAATGTTTCAGGCTTTCAGTATAAAAGCCAAAAATTCAAGATGAGCTATGTGTGGGGTTTGCAAATTTTTTTTGCAGTTTTGGACTTTCAGTTTTTCAACAAAAAAACGTGAAAAAATGAGAAAAAATATGAAAACAATGAAATTGTGTGAATTGTTATAGAAAATATTTGCTGTTGAACAATTCAACAGTATTTTATTGGGGCTCAGTTTGTACACTATACATATATGGCAAATGGACCCAGATCCTATTCATTTAATGTGGTAGTTTGGAGTCAGAACTATGTGCTGAAGAACCCAGATGAGTGGTCAAACACTGGAAAATCAGAACTTTTCTGGGTTTGAAATACAGATACTAGCCCAGCTCTGTATTTTGCAGTGGACTCTGGTTACGTTGTTATCCTGTTGACATGATCCATATTTTGTATAGACAAAGAGGGAAATCTAAGAACATAAGAATGGCATACTGAGTCAGTCCAATGGTCCATCTGGCCCATGATCCTGTCTTCTGACATTGGCCAAACGATCCATCCCCTGTCGCCCATCCCCAGTTTCTGGCAAACAGAGGTTAGGTACACTTCAGACCATGGTTTTGCTTCCCTGCCCATCCTGACTAATATGCTGATGGACCTATCCTCCATTAACTTCTCATTCTTTTTTGAATCCAGTTATACTGTTGGCCATTACAACATTCTCTGGCGAAAAGTTTGGTAGGTTGACTGTACGTTGTGTGAAGAAATACCTTTTTGTTTGTTTTAAACCTGCTGCCTATTCATTTCACTTGGTGACCCCTAGTTCTTGTATTATGAGAAGCAGTAAATAACACTTACTTGTTTACTTTCTCGACACCAGTCATGATTTTATAGACCTCTATCATTTCCCCCCTCAGTTATCTCTTTTCCAAGCTGAAAAGTCCCAGTCTTATTAACCTTATTTTCTGTACCTTTTCCAATTCCATATATCATTTTTGAGATGGGACAACCAGACCTGCCCACAGTATTCAAGATATGGGTGTACCAGGGATTTATATTGTGTCATTACGATAATAAAACAGAAACTATCTGTTCCTTTCTGAGTGGTTCCTAACATTCTGTTAGTGAGCAGCGGCAGTCAAAAAAGCTGAGCAGATGTTTTCAAAGAACTATCCACAATGACTCCAAGATCTCTTTCTTGAGTGGTAACAGCTAATTTAAACCCCATCATTTTTATGTATAGTTGGGATTATATTTTCCAGTGTGCATTACTTTGAATTTATCAACATTGAATTTCATCTGCCATTTTGTTGCCCTAGCACCCAGTTTTGTGGGATCCCTTTGTAACTCTTCACAGACTGTTTTGGTCTTAACTGTAGTGAGTAGTTTTGTATCATCTGCAACTTTTGCCACCTCACTGTTTACCCCTTTTCCCAGACAATTTATGAATATGTTGAACAGCACTGGTCCCAGTAGAGACCCCTGAGGGACACCACTATTTACCTCTCTCCATTCTGAAAATTGACCATTTATTCCTACCCTTTGTTTCCTATCTTTTAACCAATTACTGACTGAGAAGAGGACCTTCCCTCTTATCCCATGACAGCTTACTTTGCTTAAGAGCATTTGGTGAGGGACCTTGTCAAAGGCTTTCTGAAAATCTAAGTACACTATAGCCATTGGATCAAATTTGTCCACATGCTTGTTGACCTCTCCACATGCTTGTTGACCCCCTTAAATTCCGTGATATTCCAGATTAAGAATAAAGACGCCTGATTGTCTGTTTTATAGCATTTCTAGTCACTTCCGCCTGTGCCTGCTGAGTGCACAGTAGGTGTGAACTACTTCTAGGCTGATCTGATAGCCTTTTACACCTGCTCTGCATCCCTTTTGCAGAGGTATAAATGACTGCACAAAGCACAAGGTAGGGGAGAATCGTGGCCACTGAGTCTAGACTCCATGTGTTCAGGGAAATAAAAGTACCTTTGTCTCCCAGATTTTCCTAAGCCTTGCCGTAGCTGAGTAGCTGCAAGCCTTCTAGAGCATCCATGGCCACACATTTTGACACTCTACCTTATGATCAAGTTGGAGGCTGTGCATACTTCCAAGATATCACTGAACCAAATCTAAATCTAGCCCTGTTGTTATCAACTTGGTGACAGTTTATATCACCACCCAAATGAGGATTGTTTATGCATGGTGTCAAGGAACATTTCTGCAGCATCTCCTTAAGGAATTAGGCAACAAGCAAAGCCTATTCTTTCAAGTCTATCGGGGGAGGGGGGGAGGGTGTTTGAATTAAAGATAATTGGAAAGAAAATAACTGACAAAAGGCCATGGAATGACATTTTTGCTGTGCCACCTCAGTGTGATACTACAGATAATAATTCACTTTTTCACAGCTGCAAGGCAGCAGGCATTAAAAACAGCAAGATTCAGCGGGATGACTTAAGTCAACTAATCATCAAAATAACTCAACTGGAAGAGCCGTACTTGGACAATAGCCAGGCAAGTAAATTCCCATCTATGCCATTATTTTCTCACCAGAAATCTATGGGGACACGTGTAGCACATTGAGAAGATCAAACACGCTCAAACATTGGCTCGATTCATCTCTCTGGCTGATTAACCTTTTGCTACTTTTCATGCCACTGCTAAAATTAAAGCCCAAACACTCCAGGAAGCCTGCATTAAAGTAAATACAATATGCTAAGTTCACGGTAAAGGAAATAATAAACATTTTGGCCTTCAGATACAGGTCAGAGAGGTATATATCTGGATCTCTTCTTAAAGCCAGTTTATGAATCTGTCCACTGAAAAAAGGAGATGTACTCAGCCCAGGGCTACACTAGGGGAGGGGGGTCGATCTACAATACGCAGCTTCAGCTACGTGAATAACGTAGCTGAAGTCGGCGTATCGTAATCGACTTACCTGACCATGAGGACGGCGGCGAGTCGATTGCTGCCGCTCCCCCGTCGACTCCGCTTCCGCTGCTCGATGACGTGGATTTCCGGAGCCGACGGGGAGCGCGATTGGGGATCGATTAATCGCGTCTTAACGAGACGCGAAAAATCGATCCCCGATAGATCGATTGCTACCCGCCTATCCGGCGGGTAGTGAAGACAAGCCCTCAGTTACCCAAAACCAGTAAATCAGGAATCACCATGCATCTGGCTCTTATCTCTCTGTTCTTGAGTTCCCAGGGCCAGAACTTCAGCTGGTTTCATATTGGTCTAGTTTCACTGGTGTCAGCAGAGGTATGCCAATTTACACTAAATGAGGAAGGGGTTCTTAGAATCACATTGACACATCCTCCATCTACATAAACAAAGTAATCTCTTTGCTCGTGGGCCTTCTCCCCATCTCATAACTCTGTGGAGCGCTCCACACTGAAGTGGATGAAAGCCCTTTACGGTTCAGGCCTTGGCGCTGCAAGATCCGATGGATATCAGCACTCAGACCTCACATGCCTGGATATTTGCCTTTACTATGAAGAGGGACAGATGGAGATTGTATTTAAACATATCCTGTGCCAAAAATACCAAATACTTCCTAAAGAAAATACTATAAAGAGTTCAGATGACCCACAAATATGTTAAGGGTAGGCCATCAATTCACTGAAAGTGAAAAACAGAGGGATTTTAGTCCTGCTTTCAGTTCAAATCTGACTTGAACCTTAACAATGCTGCTGCTAGTGCACTTCTATAAAACAGTGAGCTAGGATGTAAGTGAACCCAGGAGAAAAGCAAACAATGAACATCCTGAGGTACCTACACAAGGTTCCCAGTGATTTGATTAGCAGTTGCACAGTGTTTCTTAGGGTAGAATTGAGACCAAAGAGCCTTTGCCGAGCTCATCCTTGCTCTGACATTCTCTCACTCCCAAGCTTGGGTTCTTTTAGCAGCTTAGCGTTTCAATTTGTCGAACAAGCCTTAAAGGAGAATAAGAAAGTAAGTATTGCCATACTGGGTCAGACCAAAGATCCATCTACCCCAATATCCTATCTTCTGACAATGGCCAATGCCAGGTGCCACAGAGACAATGAAAAGAACAGGTAATCATCAAGTGATCTATCCCCTGTCACCCATTCCCAGCTTCTCACAAACAGAGGCTAGGGACACCATCCCTGCCCATCCTGGCTAATAGCCATTGATGGACCTATCCTCCATGAATGTATCTGGTTCTTTTTTGAATCCTGTTCTAGTCTTGGCCTTCACAACATCCTCTGGCAAGCCATTCCACAGGTTGACTGTGCACTGGGTGAAGAAATACTTCCTTTTGTTTTGTTTAAACCTGCTGCTTATTAATTTCATTTGGTGCCCCCTAGTTCTTGTGTTATGAGGAGTAGTAAATAACACTTCCCTATTTACTTTCTCCACACCAGTCATGATTTTATAGACTTCTATCATATCCCCCCTTAATCATCTCTTTTCCAAGCTGAAAAGTCCCAGTCTTTTTAATTTCTCCCCATATGGAAGCTACCCCTAATCATTTTGTTGCTCTTTTCTGAACCTTTTTCAATTCCAATACAGCAGAACATTTACCTTGTGAAATAAATCTGGAGAGTACTACAGGAGTCTGAGTTCTTTAAAGCAGAGTTCAAACCTCTAGCAAAGAGCTCACTGTGACTCTACAATGAACTGGTACACGGAGAAATGAGCTGAACATGTGACAACAGGATTTCCCCCAGATCATTTGCTGTCCTTGTGAAAGAACCTCTATTCTCAGCAATTGGCAGATTCTTTCAAAATCCAGCTGCCTGCTTTGTCTCTGGGGGAGGTGTGGTTATTTGGGAGCAATTATGGGCCTCATTTTCAAGGAGAGAAACACAGCCTTAGGGGTGGCATATTTGAGAAATTGCCAGATGTTACAACTAGTGGGCCAGGTATGTTGACACATGACCCTATGATTTCTTGACATCGTGTTTTGTGAATGCCAAAAGGTATTTCCCACTGAAATTTGGATGAACCTGCAGACAGTCACCTAATCAGAGCCAGTCTTCAGCCCCGTAGCAAGGCTTGTGCCAGGATTCTCTATGGGAGACAGCAGAATTAAATCATCCATTGGCCACAGACTACTACTGTGAGTACAGCTTCTCCCTCCTGGTTAGTGGAAGGGGACAAAGGAGTTTGCCGATGGGAATCCATAGCTGTAGTGGTACAACAAGGGGCACAGGGCCTGCCTCCATGGCCTCTTCTGCTCCCAGGCAGGAGAACCGTTTCATATAGGGCTATCCAGGCCCCACTGGATAGAGACAGGATTTTGACCAAAAGCAGCAGAATCAGAAATAAATGGGACTGTCAGATTAATTGTCCATCAGAATTTTTTTTACTGTGCATTATGCTGTGTTTTTAGAGCTTCAAGAAAGGAGTGGAAAGCAAACGTCTTGACTCCCAGCCTCCAGTTCTAACAAGAGCCACAAATTAGTGCCTGAAAACTAGGATGGAAAGAGCGAATTAGCAGTTTCTGCTTCTTCACAGCATCACTGGTTTAGATATCATAGCAAGTTGCCACTGCTGTGATGAGCAAGGTCACTTACTCCTTTCCTAGGAGGAACTTCAGTTATGTGCGTATGTATATCTAAAGATGCACATATCTTTCCTAAATTTTTGAAGGCACTAGCTATAGAGTGTATTATGGAAAGGCAAGAACTGACATAGCCTTTTGGTCCAGCCATACCCCCAAACTCTGCCTTTAGTATTGCACAGCAGCTACATAGCTTCAAGGAGAAACACTGACTTCTCTCCCAAGGTCTGTCCCCTGGTTTAATTAGTATTGACATTGGCACTAATGTTATAAGAGCAGTGCAGATGGTAAATTCACACCTGTCCCATGTTTTGCACCTTGTCAGAGCATGATTTCCTTGGGAATGACAGTGTTATTAAACATCTTCTGGCAAAGACATCTGAAATCTTCACCCGGCTCAGACGCTCCATAAAGGACTGCAACTTTCTTTGAGAACAGACGAACAACACCACGTCTCTACCCCGGTACAGATTTAAAGGAGGACAAGGCAGCCCATGGGAATTGTATTTTTTTTGCGAGATGAAAAAGCATATAGCGCGCATGGCAGCAAAAAGCAAGTGCTTTATGCTAGGGGAAGGAGAGAGTGAAAAATATCAATGATTAAGATTCCTAGGATAATTGTCACAAATGCTATAAGCTTTGGATCAGGTCACACCTGTAGGAAACAGACAATGGTACAAGTCAGATAACCACTGTCAGGACTCAGAGAAACATCCCTATCCATGGAGTATTACAGACAGAAGGACAGATTCTGATTTGACTTATTCTGCTGTGACTCCGGAGTCACTCCAGCTTCACAGCAGAGTCAGTGAGATCACAACCAGGCCGATGGTCTTGAAAATAACAGGGCCATTTCCACTGGGAAGGGGGTAAATACTTCATCTGCCAAGCATGGAGATGTACATGCTGCCAACTCAAGAGGAATCTGCTGTTAAATAATATTGCTCTGATTTCGTAGGTGGAGTTTTAAGTAACCACATTTAATGTGAATGTTGGTCCAAATTCTACTCATCCCAACTCCCTACACAGTACCCGGCTACGCGCTTCCATGATGCACTCCCAAGGAGGGAACTGTGGGGAGGAAGACTCCACAGAGTTGCCTTTGCTGACCTTCATTCCCTCTGTATGGAATCCTGGGTCATTCCTTTTGGGCAGGGAGCTGTATCTACTCCCCCCTGCCAAACAAGCTGCAGTTTCATCTCCAAACCCAGGAATCCTAAGGAATTCCCAGGAAACTTCCTATCCCCACTACTCCCTCTCCTCTGCCCTCTCCCCCAGTTGCACCTCCAATGGAGCTGTTTTATGAAGCCTTCTCAAAACCCTCAGGAAGCCTGTTAAAGGGGAATTTCCTACCATGAAGAGAGCTGAGGAACACTTAACACAGCCTCAGGCTGTATTATCCTTCCTGTACGGCTCCATGGGTTTGGGAAATTACACTGCTCTACAGCCAAAATGCTTCTGAAATAAATGTAGTCAAACTTTACTAATTCTGGGTCACTGAGAACGAAAATGATGCTTAAAATTGTTGATTGGCTCTAGTTTTCAAGACATGCTATTGGGTCAGTATATACGACCCTTGACTTGGGAATGGCGGAGGATGAGTTATAAAGGGAAGAGATCTCAATTTAGACCAGAAATGACTAAAATACATCTTTGACTGGATCTATGAATAAACCTATGACTGGGTTTGGACAGTACTTGCTTTTTAGGCAAAACAATGAATGATCCAATCTGAAGCTGGTATTGCATCATACATGATATGAATTGCATCATGTTATTCCTAGAAGTCATGGATGATGCAATCATAACGAAGCTTACATCACTCTGCTGAACAAATTGCCCTATATCAGCTCTAGAAATCATACCATGTCGTGCTCTCTTATTTGTCAGTGTTTGATTTTGCAAAGGGACACATTTCTGTTTAGCCAAAGTGAGCAGAGATGCCTCGTACTTGTGTGAACAGTGCAGATAACTTCTGCTATGTTTGTGGTGAAGTGACTTTTGCATCACAAAAGCGCAGTATAACCACTATGGTTAAGAAAGCCTATCACCTTTCTTTTGGCTGCAAAATTGGAGATCAGGACAAGAGGTGGGCCCCACACATATGCTGCAACACTTGTGCAACAAATCTTCGCCAGTGGTTGAACAGGAAAAGGAAATCTATGCCTTTTGCAGTGCCAATGATTTGGAGAGAGCCAACAGATCATACCAGCAATTGTTACTTCTGCATGGTGCCTCCAGTTGGGAAAGGTGTGTCAAAGAAGAAAAAGTGGACTGTGCATTATCCAAACATTCCATCAGCTATACGCCCAGTACCCCATGGAGAAGGACTGCCGGTTCCTGATGCACCAGAATCATTCTCACTTGAGTCAGATGAGGAAGAGGATGAAACTTCTGGTCCTGAACCACCAATGTCACAGGACCCACATTTTCTCCCATCCTCCTCCTCTGAACCACACCTCATAACACAAGGTGAACTGAATGACCTTGTCAGGGATTTGGAACTACCCAAGAGTAAGGCAGAGCTTTGGGGCTCCAGACTACAGCAGTGGAATCTCCTGGCAGGTGATGTTAGGGTTTCCATGTTCCGTGACCGTCAAAAGGATCTTGTCCCATTCTTCTTCATGGAAGGTGATCTTGTAGCCTGCAACAATATCGATGGTGTGAGGGCAGCCCTCAACATCGTTCACGATCCAGATGAGTGGAGACTGTTCATTGATTCATCGAAGACGAGTCTTCAAGCTGTTTTACTGCATAATGGAAATGGTTTGCCATCAATTCCAGTTGGTCATGCAGTCCACATGAAGGAAACCTATGACAACATGAAACAACTTTTGAGGTGCATAAACTATGACCAACATCAGTGGCAGCTTTGTGGTGATTTGAAGGTTGTTGCTCTCTTGCTTGGTCTGCAGACTGGATACACAAAGTACTGCTGTTTTCTCTGCGAATGGGATAGTCGTGCAAGAGATTCCCACTACATCAAGAAAGATTGGCCACTCCGACAGTCATTGGAGCCTGGGAGGAAAAGTGTTCAGCATCCGCCACTTGTTGAATCAAGGAAGATTTTCTTACCATCCTTACACATCAAGCTGGGTCTGATGAAGAACTTTGTCAAGGCCATTGACAAAACACAAGCAGCTTTCAAGTACCTCCGTGGAAAATTTCCAAGGTTAAGTGAAGCTAAGATAAAGGAAGGTGTCTTTGTTGGCCCTGAGATTCGTGAACTTCTTCGAGATGATGCATTTGACCATGCACTGCGTGGCAAGGGGGAAAAAGGCATGGAAAGCCTTCCAGTTAGTGGCAATAAATTTTCTCGGAAACAACAAGGCATACAACTACAGGTTGGTGGTGGAAAACCTCCTCAAGGCATACAAAAGCCTTGGTTGCAACATGTCACTAAAGATACATTTTTTGCACTCTCATCTAGATTTTTTTCCACCAAACTGCGGAGCAGTGAGCGACGAGCACGGCGAGCAATTTCACCAGGACATTGCAACAATGGAGAAATGCTATCAGGGCAAATGGAGCCCATCAATGCTTGCAGACTATTGCTGGACAGTGACAAGAGATGCTCCATTTAATGAATACAAGAGACAAGTCAAGAAGCGCCAAGTAGACACTGAATAGGACTAAACTATGGACATAATAGTTTTTTGCCTTTTGTTTCATAATACATTTTATTTATATAACCCCTTTGCTGATTTTTAAAGTGTTACATAAACAGGACAGGTGAAATAGTATCATGTAAAGCAACCATAAACACATGAAAAGACCTAGGTTTACAATTTATGATTAAAACTCTACTATCTACACAATATACATAGACATAAAATGTAAAAACTTAAATATCTTAGAAACAGTAGCCAGTTGTTTTAATTGTCATATTTGAATTCAGCACATCAAAATACATACTAAATAGCACATTTTATCTCTGAAGCAGACGACTTCTCAAAAATTGTAGACCAGTGTTATGTGCTCTCCACAAGGTTTGTACCACCCTGCTTTTCACCTTCTGCAACTATCCCAGTCCTGGGAGGGAGGGCCCCCCTCTGTACATGGAGCTCTAGGAAATGATCTGGTTCACAGCCCTCTCGCCATCAATCTCCCGCTACCATTTTCCCCTATGTAGTTTGCAGTAGCAGACACAGGAAGAAGAAAATGGTTCTTGGCAAGAAGTCAGGTTGTAAACTCACAATCTAGGCGGGCATCATGCAGAGATGGGCACGTTGTTCTAGGAAAGGCTCCCAGGCATGGAGAAGCAGCAAGTGTCCTGGGAACCGGAGAGTTTAATGAGCCGTACAAGATCTGTGATAGAAATTGATGAGGATCACAGGACTTGTTCCTCCTTTTGCTCTTCTAAATGTCTCTAGTTTTCCTTCTTTGGTCCTATGAGTGATTTTGTTGCTCATGACAAAGGACGCTGGCTTGTCATACAGCATTTCCAATGCCCCTCCAGCTCAGACTCCGAGCCCCACGCTATTCAGGTCCTGAACTTCTTGTCCGCAGACACTGACCACCGTGACATGAACACGCAAGGAATAAGCTGAGGGAAAACTCATTGCCGCTTATGTCTTGGGCAGGGGTCAAAAAGATACTTTCCCAAGCTTCTCCCACAAAATCAGCTCCACCCACTTGAGGTACCAAAATGAGATGCCACCATCAATAGCTAGTGTAGAGTACCATATACAATCCTGTGTACTCACCAGGCTCAGATCCCCCTAACTGGAATTGAAACCTCCATGGGTTCAGCTCCCCTTGATGGGGCTCAGATGCCCCACTGGACCCCTTAAGCTTATTCCCCCACCACCACCAATCAAGGAGGCGAGAAGAGTTTTCTTCCCAATATCATTGTAAAGTTTCATCACTGGCATTGAGTTAATGAGATATAAATGAGCCAGTTCACATCTCACAGAATTATCGTTTCAGGCTCCGCGCATTCAGGCAGACATTACTGTATCAGTTACACGCCCTTGACATGGTCAGTGTTCTCTCCACCGCCATAACTGCTAGAGATACAGTTTAAAAAATATGAAAGTGGAGTTCCTAAAAAAGAAAGCAGTCTGGGGAGGTGCTGATATGTCCCTATTGCTGCTTAAGATGCCAATTTGACGCTAGTGTTTGCTATCTACATATAAAAAGGCTGTTGTACCACTGACTGCAGCACCCAGCCCCTAGAATGGATGGTTCTCTAATCAATTAGTAAACATCAGGGATGAGTAATCTGAGAAAGTAGGAATTGACCCAAATTTCAACCCAGTAGTCCTTCTCACAGATTAATCCCATTTAAAGCAATGGGATTACTCACTTGTGTAAAGTTTGCAGGATTGGGCCCTAAACAGTGTGCAGGATTGGGCTAAACTAGTTGCAGGATTGGGCTAATTATTTTAATAAAAAGAAGCAAGTTTCATACATAAAGATCGTGCTGAAAAACCAATTATTTTTCAACAGCAGAAGCCAGTTATTAAAGTTGTTTTTAATTAAAACCAACTCAAGTGCATTTGTGCACAAATGGACAGTGGGATGCTTTTAAAGTAATGACTCAGAACATTCCAAATAGGCAAAAGTTTAGTTAGAGTAAATTGGATTTATTCCATCTCTCGAGATAAAAATTGTGGCTTACGGCTAGAAAGTATGTGTGTGGGGGGCATTATTTATTTTTTAAAAACTTATTTCCATAAATGTATCGGGTTAGATTCTCTTCTGGCTGCTTTGTGTTGCTTGGGTGATGCAAAGTTGTGGGATGTGGTCCTTAAATGGCCACTTGAGAATTCTCTTAGTATAGGAAGCTTGTCAGGGGTGGGGTGTGGAGCACATCTACATTCTCCCAACTTTTAAATGCAGTACGATCCTATATGGGCTACTGACAATTGCTCTAATATACTCAGGTATAGCGCCAGGGCAGCTTGAAAAATCTTAAGAGTTTTTTGCAACTCTCTGACAGTTCTTTACCCCCTGCAGCAAGCAGATCTTGGCATGGGAAATAATCTGGACCTTTGTTTGAAATAAGGCTACTCTCTTTGCAAGATGTGTATATATATTCATACTGCCGACAATGCTGTCAGTAACCGTCTGACACTCCATCACGCTTGCACTTCTGCCTCAGATACCAAAACGTAACGTGTAGCGAAACTTAACTTGCACTCTAATGCAAAACCTTAAGAGTGACTTGTGCAACATTAAGGCAGATTCACTTTCCAAATACTCAGAACGTGTGACAGTCAGATGTGCTGATCTGTTCATACATGTGAGGTTTTGCTTTTGCATGCAAGTTTGATGAAGCTGGGGTACGTAGCTGTTGGAGATGAAAGTGAAAACCTTATGGAGTGCTGGAGTGCATTACAGAATATTGAAAACTTTCCTCTGAACTTCTTATATCCAGGCTTTTGAGTTTGTGGTTGTGGATGGGATGCGTCCTGATGAAACCTTAACTGTTACTAAATACAGTTTGCAGTTTTGTTGTAGCCATGTTGGTCCCAGAACATTAGTGAGACAAGGAGGATGAGGTAATATATTTTATTGGACTAACTTCTGTTAGTGTAAGAGACAAGTTGAGCCAATAAAGGATATTACCTCACCCACCATGTCTCACTAAACATAGTTTTATGTGTGTTCAATTACCTTAGTCTCCCTTAAAATCCAATACACAATCCAGCTGGATCTCCCTTGAAATCCAATGTGCTATAGTTAAGCAACTATTGCAAAACTCCCATTGACTTCAATGAGGCTAATAATATTTCACCCCTAGAGTATAAAGATTAACATTATGTGAGTGACACTGGGAATTATGGAAACAATCTACAGTTCTTAAAAGGAAAGGAAGCCAGATTTTTTTTAAAAATCTATATTATAATTGAAATAAAGGTGTCACCTTCCATAAAAACAAAAATGTATAAGAAAAGGCTCTAAGACCAAACAATGATATAGTTAAAAGCACAACATGAGCATCTGGTTCTTGTATATTACGGATGATATATTAATATAAGATCTAAACAGCTGTAATGTTTTCTGAACAAAGATAAATTAACAGGATAAATTTCCCCCTACAAATAGTCTCCTCTTAACAGGATAATCTTTGTGCCTAATAAAATAAACCACAAGTCATATTTACTCTTGGTCTTACTCTTACTGTAATTTATCCAAGCTTGAGACAATATGGCAAAATCGATTAACAAAAGCATAATTTATTTTGTTCCCTCCAGGGAATCAGATTTTCTTTTTAAGGTGGTTTCAGATAGATACGATTGTCTCAAAGCTAATGAATTCACAATAATGAATATTTAATTATTAATTAATTAACTCCCTTCATGCATCTGAATTTTTCAAAATGCACCCATCCATTGCTCTGGGAGCACATAGATTAAAAAATAACAACGCTTTACTTCAGCGCCATTGCACCAATTCAGAGAAGCAATTAAGCACAAGCTTAAGTGCGTCTGTATTCTGGACAGTAGTTAAGCACATTGTTAAGTCCTAGCTTAAACAGGGATGCTTTCCTGAACTAAGGCTTATGTCAGGAGTAAAAAAATCTGTTGCCCCTTTTGAGCAGCATACTTTCTAGCACTGCCATATTAGATGATGAAACCATTCAGCGCCTGGCAAAGGCAAGTTTGGCATTTGGCAGACTCGCTCACAGGATCTGAAGAGAGCATGGAGTCTCCCTCGGAACTAAGATAAAAATGTACTGTGCTGTTTTACTCACCTCACTCCTCTACGGCTGTGAGACATGGATGCTCTACCAATGTCATATCAAACAGCTGAAGAACTTCCACCTTCACTGCCTAAGATTATTTGCAACATCACGTGGCAGGACAGGATCCCTAACACTGGAGTCCTTGAGACGTGTCAAATTCCTGGCATCGAGAGGATGCTCATAAGGGCCCAACTTTGTTGTGTCAGACCCATGGTGTGCATGGAAGTTTCCCATATGCTGAAAGTAGCGCTCTACAGCCAGCTGAGCCCAGGAACCCTCTCTGAGGGTCAAACCATCCTCAGATACACAGACCCCTGGAAGGCCAACCTGAAAGCATGCAAGATAGACATTAGACCCTGGGAACGTGTTGCCCTCAACAGACCCAGCTGGAGAGGTCTGAGCCAAGAGGCCATGTCCACTTTTGAGGAGTGGCATGTGAGGTCTTTGCAGGAGAAGAGATAAGGCCAATGGTTCAAACCCTCAACAACGATTATACTTGAAAGACATGGAACTGCATTTGCCAATCCAGGAGTGAACTCACTTCCCATCTGAGAAGTCACAAAAACAAATAAATCCAGAATATAAATCAATACTAGCTGAACGCTCATCCATTGAATCAATGGGAGAATCCATCATCAAAGCCATGTCCACGCTAGGCATGTCCATCACTGAAATTTCAGTGATGCCTCCTACCACTGTGTTACTCCTGGTGCAACTCCAGTGGAGGTAGCAAAGGTGGGAGCATAAGCGTAGATAAGGTTTTATCACCATTTTGCAGGATTTGATGCTGCTGCAAAAATAATTCCTTATAAATAGCAGTGCTCCCAACATTACTCCCACAGGGATAATTGTACTGGTGGGAAATTTCATATAGTTACAGCCTTTTGGATAGTGTTCTGTCTGTGCCTATGCAGGTGAACAGAGGTTAGGGGGATGGAGCTATGAGCCCTTTCCTCACTTTTGCCTACCTGCTGTGGGGGCAGCCAGGATACCTCTGAGCTCAAGGTGGTGGTGAATTTTAGAACCATCTAGACACACGACCCTAGCAGGACTCAGATGGGTGGTGTAAACACATGACCATGGGCCTACCAGCCTTCCATACCACTAGGCCGACCAGGACCTGTGCTGGGAGAACACATGAAGCATCTCCAGAAATGTGATGTGAGCTCCTTTCCTCAGTGTGTTCCCTAAGATACACTCAGAGGTATCCTACCTGCCTGCATATTCCTCCTTTTCCTTCCTTCCTCTTTCAAAGGCACCGAACAAGTCACCCAAATACTTGTCCCCAGGCCAGGCCCTCACCAACGGATCCCACAGCATCAAGCATACAGTGTTGAGGAAATGGCAGCCGCTCTCTGGTTGCAGTGGTCTTTTAAGGGATCTGAAATCCTACAAATCGTGCTCATGTTATATTGATCTCAGACTGTATAAGATTTCCATCAAATCCTGAGCAGCAACCCGTCACTTCACGCCTGGCAGTTCTGGATCTGACTTGAATCCAGACCTAACAAGTGTAAGATTCTGAACCTCAACCCAGCAAAGGTTCTGAACAATTCTAATTCAGGGTATTGATCTAGGCCAATGGTGGGCAACCTGCAGCCCGGGCCGCAGGGACGTGCTGCCTGCCACTTCTCACAGCTCCCATTGGCCAGGAATGGTGAATCACGGCCACTGGGCGCTGCGGGCGGCTGTGCAAATGTAAACACACTGTTTGGAAGCCCACCAGCAGATTACCCTGACAGGCCGAGTGCGGCCCGTGGGCCGCAGGTTGCCCACCACTGATCTAGGCCACCTCCAAACAACTCTCAAGTGTAGTCAGCCTGGTTTCTGCCCATTAGGCCCTGGGTTTAATTTAACTCACCCAGTTTAGTAGACAGAGCCACTGTCTCTCTAAAATGCAGCAATCACATACTATGTTATGGCATAAGGGGTTAGTAACAGCTTCCCATATGGGAATGGTCTCTATCACCTGGGCTTGTAATGAGGTGAGGGTAGAACAGGTTCCAATTTTTTCTTCTAAACAGGTGTTTGTTTGTTTTTCATTTTTCTTCCCAAATGAACATTTATGCTGCAAATGGACATGTTAGGCAAAAATTTCCAATGTTTTTTCAACCAGAAAAGGAAAATGAAAACCAAAATTCACTTTTCAACTAACATTTGGGGTTTGATTTTCAATAAATGCAGATGTTTTTATTGAAAATAATTCTTTGAAAACCAATTTCTTTTAATGGGAAGTCTGGAAAAAGTGAATTAAAAACAGTGTCCTGCAAAAATAACTGGCATTTTCCAACTAGCTTTACATCAGGGTCTGTGAACAGCCTTCTCATCCAAAGCTTTTCTAGAGCACAGGCAACTTCCTTTGCCTTTTAGGCAGGATCCTGGCTCAAAATTAAAATGTTTTCAGGAGCTCTAACTAGACTCTGTGCTGCACATTTGATATTGCCTCAACCACACTGATATGAAGCTACAGCAGAAAGAGGCTGGCACACTGATGCCATGTGTGTGACATGCAAAAGAAAGTTTAAGAACTCCAAGCCAAATCCTCAGCTGTTGCAGAGCAATGTAGCTCGGCTGACTTCAGAGGAGCTCCACTGATTTACACCAGCTCAGGATCTAGCCCTCGATCCTCTGGGCCAGAAAGAGAAACCAGTTTAGCACTTCTGCTTGAATCTACCATCTGATGATGGCACACAGTATGTCCATGCATGGGAGAGGCACATGACATATGGATGAAGAGGGGGCAACAGGTAAGTCTCACCGATCTGTTCAGTGAGATCAGAACATTTGAGATGTAGGGAAGCAGTGGATACTTCCACCACTGCTGTCAGCTCAAAATGCACATCCCTCGCGCCCATTCGTTATGACCCCAGAACCCTAAACTGATTGACAATCCACCAGTGGCTCCAGCAAAGAGATCCATCTGCCTGCCTTAGGACATGCAACAGCTGTCTCTGAAACAATCTATAGGAAGGGGTGAAAATATGACTGCACTCATCCTTTCACCAAGCAAATTACAGTATTCAGGAGCAAGACGCAGGCCATCTGTTATCTCTCTTGATAAAGCACACAGGACGTGAACATTTTTTTTTTACTTTACAAGGTAGCCTGAGAGACAATGCAGCTCACCAGTCAGCAGCTGTGCCACTTACCCAGCTCCATTCTCTCTCTTCTCATTATTATATTTACTTTGTGCTCCTCTGTAGTCAGCATCGGTTTTCTTTTGTCAAATGCGCACAATGCATTGTTGTGTGGGCTAGAGGAGTGCCTATATTATTTTCTTTTCAGTTACTTCATTATATTAATCTATACTAATTATTCTCCCTTTCCACAGTTTTCTATCACTGTGTCAGCTTTTAGCGACTGGGCATATGGGAGCCTAGCAGGGAAATGAGTTGGGTTAGCTCTGACTTCATTGGTGTTGCTGATGCTGCATATGCATGTGATTTTGTTTCATGCACTGCAGCTTCCCTTCTTTTCCTTCCCTATGTCAGAAGTCAGTGGGTCTGTTTCTGCTCACTGCAGTGGTTGGAGACTGTCCCTTCTTAAAAAGTCATGTAGAATATAATACAGATGATTCCAAAGGGGTCTACAGAAATTTAATAGACATTACTCTACATATGTATAGAATGACAGAGAATTATCTATTTTCCATGTTTTTTTAAAAAAAAACATCCTGTAGAATTCTATGGCATGGGCAATATTCTCTATTAAATTCCCAAGAATATTTTTTAAAAAACCATTGTATATTAACTTCAACAGGACTCTTCCATAAGGGATAGGGGAATTTTGAGCTTTTTATCCCTACTATGAAAAGCTTTGATTCAGCAAAGCAATTAATCACATGCTCGACTTTAAGAACACACACCAGTACTTTGCTGAATCAGGGCCTAAATCAGGAAGGAATACTTTTGTCCCTGATCACTTGAATGGAGCTTGTTTGTAGCTGGGAGATAGATTCCCTATTTTCACTTAATGGGTTATACAGACTTTTCAGAGATGGCTTAATAAACATGGCTGCTGGTCCTGCTCCTATCAGCTGCATTGGCCTGTAATTCACACTGACCTTTATCCACCAGCATCCATAGTACGAACTTTATTCCTCTCATTTCCCTATTCTCCTTTCACTGCCATTAACACACACATTTGATCCCACACTCTTTCTTGAACATCATTCCAATATCTCCTGCTTCTTGAGACTTCTATCCACTTGCCTTAGGAGATCTGGGATTTTTTTATTGCATCTCAAAGGCCATAAATCCATAACCAAAATCCCAGATGATTTTTGGTTTGGGGATTGTGTAAACATTCAGTAGCCAGGGCCAGGTTTAATATAGTGTCTATGTATATATTAAAATGGATAAAAGGCTCCCGATCCAACCTAAAAATCTTATACACGCCTAGGTTTTAGACACTTAAAGTCTAAAAATCATGGTCATTTGAGCAGGTGTTTCTGCCTCTGCTCGCAAGTCACATGCCAAGGAAAATAAGATGAGCATCTACTTAAATAAAAAGTATGTAAACAGCTTTAGTTAACATACATTTGCATAAAGCATCTAATAAACCAATACCAGCAAGGAAAAAAGTATACTAAGGATATAGGAGCTGCCACAATCTCAGGTGTTAATAAAGCTTGTTTGAAATGTTTGACATGATACATTTGCTGTACAAAATATAGGGTTTCATCAAAATCAAAAGATTTCACAGGAAAAAGTGATTTTGAAGAAATGTTCTGATTTTTCAATGAGAAATTTCTAAGTGATACTGTGACAGGATGCTGTATTCACTGCAAGGAAAGTAGCTTCTACTGGCCGAGCTGGGAATTAGCTTTGTGAGGCAACGCCCCTTCCCACAGTTGCACCTCATCTCACCGTCCTTCTCACTTGGTCTGTGGCCCCTCTCTTGCTCCACAAGCTGCTGCTGCTGCCTCTTTGTGACTCAGCCTTTTGGCCAGGTCCAGAGTATCTAAGTCTTCCTTCCACAATCCTAGGCAGTCTTCTCATTCACTGTCACCTAGTGCCACTCCCTTAGTAGCTAGCAGGGGAATCCAGCCCCACCCTCTACTGTGGGTTCTGGTTCAGGGACCCTCTAGCCAAGACTCAAGATCTCTTCCCTCTTGCTCCTCACTGCCTTTCCCTGAACCCTTTCCTTACCATCTTGTACTCCGCTATCTATGGGTTTGCCAGTCCTTCTAACTCCCTCCTTCCAGGGAGCAACTGTAGGCTACCTGTCTCTGCAGCCTCCAACCCATCCTTCCTTCTTCCAGAGTGTCTGCAGACTTTCCCAGCAGCCCCCTCTGCTTCCAGTTTCCTGTCTTCATAAATCCAGCCCAGTTCATTCCTCCTCAGCTGGGCTATCTCAGTCAGGGGATAACTTAGTCACCTGATTCCCCTCAGCTGTGGCCTGTTGGATTAATTTGCCCCCTTCTCAATCTGCATTAACCCTTTCTGGGCAAGTACAGGGTAAACATCCCATCACAGATACATTTTGTTTTGAATTGAAATGTCAACATTTTTAAATGAAACATTTTGACTAAACTAAAACCAGCAAACATTTTCAAACCAAAGTTATTCTGAACTTCTCGTTCCATGAAAATTTGAAATGTTGACATTTTGTCCTATCAACATATCAGAATTTCCTATGGGATGTAAATGAATTCTCTCAAAACAGCTCCAGTTATTAATCCCCTGGCTTGTTGGAGACTGAAACTCTTGTTCAAAAACAGTCTCCACCCACCTAAATGACACATGAATCTAGCAGTTCTCATTAGTGGCAAAAAAAAAGGGGGGGGAGGATAATGGGAGAAGGCTTCCTCCATTCTCTCTGTTCCAGTTCACCTTTTGCTAGGCATGGGCCAGTCTTGTGAATTCAGCACCACTAAGTATCCCAAATCCCCGTCCAGCTACATCAAGTCTGCTGCTATTAGGTACTTGTTCAGTGAAGTCAGAGTCCAAAATGCTGGTGGGAAGCTCATAGCAAAGCAAAATCCCTTGCTGAAGTCCATGTTCTCACCCTTGTTCATTGTGGGTTCTCTGCCCAACTTAACTCCATTGACTCTCAAATCAGGGTGACTTGCTTTCTCTAGGAGATACCTTTCATAAATACTGTAATGGTCGGTGCAGACAGCACCTCCACCAATATGTGGTGCTGTACAGTATCTTTATCATTGTGTTAATGTAACCTCAGAATTTGACCAAACTGCAGTCAGCCATTGTGTGTGTCCAACCACTTCATAGCTGAAAACCAAATACCACATAGCTAGGAATAATCTTAGGGCTCTGAGAGACAAGACCAAACAGCTGCATGATTGCAGTTTTGCTAATCAGAATGGGAGGATGGGACAGAGTGTTAATGTACCATGAGAATTGAAAGAATGTTTGGGCATTCTTGGTTTTAAGAGCCCCTGGCATGTACGTTTTATTGTTGTTATGACTAGAAATACTAGAAATGCTACAGCATATATGTGTGTGTGTGTGCTTGAGACCTAGTAAAAAAGTAGTGTTAGGTAAAAGCACTCTTGTTTGTACCCATCATTTATCAGATGGAGGAGCTATGTCCCCATTGATTTGTTCCTGACCCTGCCAGGAGAGAAACAGTTAAGTTACCACTGCTTTGGGTTCTGAAAACCCAGGGTAACATTACTTTGTTGTCTTGGTTTGAGTGGTGGGTAGGAGGAAGTCAGTGGCGTAGCCAGGTTCTAACACCAGGGGGAGCGAACACATAAAAAAGGCGCCACCCGACCCGACCTGGGTGAAAGAACCCAGGCCAGCAGCGAGACCCCCTGCTGGCAGGAGCCCGCGGGGGGAATCCTAGAGTGGCGGCTGGCTGAGCCGCTCAGCCCGCCCTGCTCTGGGATTCCCCCACGGGCTCCTGCCAGCCAGGGTCTCTCAGCCTGCTGCTGGCCTGGGTTCTTTCACCAGACCAGCAGCGGGCTCTTGGTGGGGCCAGCGGTGGGACCCCTGCTGGCAGGAGCCCACGGGGGGAATCCCAGAGCAGCAGCTGGCTGAGCCGCTCAGCCTGCCCCGCTCTGGGATTCCCCCTGTGGGCTCCTGCCAGCAGGGGTCTCTCAGCTCACTGCCAGTGTGGGTTCTTTCACCCAGGCCAGCAGCAGGCTCTTGGTGGGGTCAGTGGGGGATGTCGCTCCACCTCCACCCTTTCAAAAGTGAAAATGGCGCCACTTTTGGAAAATGTGCTCAGGGGGAGCGGCTGCTCCCCCCTACTGGAGGAAGTTAAGTCCTACCTGTGTGTGCTGGAGTTGTTACTTGCAGTGTTCCAATTAATCCCTGTGATTCCTATGAGTGAGTATTCCAATATACTTTCTTGACAAATTATATATAAATATAAATAGAATTAAGAATGTCAAACCTCCAAGCAGCTAGTCTGGTCTCCTATGGGAGGACCCAACAACTTGTTTCCTTTAAACTCTTCTAGCTCTGGAGCTTACACTTGCAAAAGTAGATAACTGCGATTTTGGAAAAATGAAAGCCAGGTCACCCGCCAATTCTGAGCTTAGACTCAGGATGAAAAAGGATGCCAGCAGCCTTGCAAATTCCTGACCTTCACGTATGCCTCCGAACAATCCTAGTTTGGGAAGTGCTCTACATTTCACGTAGCAGGTTTGGTTGATGTGTAATAGTACTGTGGGTGATATGGCTGACAAAGCCAATAATGCATTTGGTTCAACAGGCAATACTCGAGATTCGCTGTGTGATTCATATTTTCCACCTCAGTGAGCATTTTTTTCCCAATAAATGATTTATCCATTTCATTATTAACTGCAACATATTCCAGACTTGGTATATTTATTTCAATGTGTGACATATGTAGTTCACTAATCATGTGTTCCAATATTGAAGTATAGCCATTATAGTATGTAATATATCTGGACTCCCTATGCAGAAACATTGGGGGATGAGAATAGCACCTCATGCTAATACCTCACTCTAGCAGAATGAAGCTCTTCAGACCTGATGCAACACCTGCTGATGTTGCTGGAAAGATTCCCATTAACTTCAATGGGCTTTGGATTGGGCCCCTGTTGCAGGTGCTGAAACAGTCTCAGAACTCAGAGATGTAGGCCTCGATTCAGGAAGCCATCCCTACTTTGTAAAAGCATTTAAGCTCATTCTTAAATGCTACTGAAGCTGATCGGATTTAAGTACATGCTTAAAGTTAAGCACGTGCTTAAGTTCTTTCCTGAACTGAGGATTTTGATAAGTTTCTGTTCTATTTTTTATTCTTTTGACACACCATTTCTTATCATGCCATTTTCCTCACAAAGATCTTATTCTAATTAGAATGTATTTTTAATGTTCAGATTATCTGGATTCTCCTGTGCGCTGACCTGGATCAACTGATTATTTAAGAGAGATTAGCAAGCGTGTTCTGGAGGAACCATTTCACTTCAAAAATTGAAATTGTTTTCATTGTTTTCTCTTCAGTTCAATGTCATTATTTTGTAATCACTCATTCAACATAAGCTACAAATCAATGATACTTTCATTTTTGAAGTCCTATTATGGGGCCATTAAACTAAATGGCAACATGCTCATTGACTTTAATAGAAATAGGATCCTGTCTTTTATATAGTTTATGCTATTGATCCAATAAGGTAAGGTCTTAACTACATGCTATTTAGAGTGATTGGCATGCCCTGATATAATTCTTAGAACTGATGACATCAGCTGACATGACAATGACCAATGGCCTGTTGACTTCAATGGAAATAAGATATAAGTCTTTTACATATAGTATGCTATTGCCCGAATAAGTTAAGGTCCTTGCTAAGTGCTATTTAAGGAGAGAGGCATTTCTCTATAGCACCATTAGAGTTGATGACATATAGCATGGTATTATGTTGCACCACTCAATCTGCATTGTGTACATGCAGCAAGAAACATGCCTTTCAGTGTTTAAAGTGGGGAATGGGAGAAGAGGTCCCAGACCCTATCAAAATAAAATAAAATAAAAATCAAGCAGCGTAGCAGAGAGACGCAGTTCTGACACTGTCTTGCCAAAGTTGTAGCTCCCAGGTTATGCTAGGACTCCTCCACACACACTTTTTTTCAGCCACTTTAAGCATTTTCTCATGATATGGCAAAAAAAGACAGGCAGGCTTCATTTCAGAAGAAGGTAATTTGGCTGCCAAACATCACCTCTGAGGGAAAGAGGAAGAATTCACAAGAGACAAAAGACACAGTACGTGATTTCCTCCAGTTTATGAATTTCAGGCTTAGAAAAGGGAAAGCTATATCTAATGGGTTTACAATTCGTAGAATATTCCAGATCACCATCCTGCTCTCATGTGTTATTAAATGTCTTAGATATTTGCATCTAAATGTACAAAAGCCTGATTGTTAGTTCACTTGTTTCCAGCCATAATTAAGGGTGTTGTTTGTTTGTTTGTTTACTTTTAAAGCAAAAAAAATGACCAATGATTTTTTTCACATTTGCAACACACACAAAAAAGTTGCATGTAAGTTTAGCCTGAAATACATTTTCTGTTACAGCCAACTTCTTAAGGGGCACTTAACGGAAACCCTGACATAAACTTAACTATAATTACATGAATTCCACTGCTATAATAGCAGACCTTATCCACTGAACCTGGCTGGGCTTTTTGTGGGAGCTGCAGGATATGTATTCAAATATAAATCTGATAGAGGAGGAGTTGTCACTTGTGGAGACATTGGGAAATTATCTCAAAATAATGTGTTTGGTGCAAAAATGGAACTTTTTACCACCACTTTCTTGAGATAAAATTATAAGAATATATGAATCAGGTGATTCCCACAGTGGGGCTCCCTCCTTTTAAGAAAGGTCAGCCTTTCAACTCTTGCTGTGCATTCCCTTTCAAAAGGCTGAAATTTCTAGGCTTGAGAAAATTACATAGGTTTGTATCTCTGTTCCCCCACCTTAAAGAGTTGTAGCAAAAAACCCCTACATTATTTGGGCATGGGAGGGAGGAGCAGATTGGTCCTTTGCCTTACATCTTTGAGATGCCCTTTGAAACATCTTTCATCTTGCTGTATTTGTGGAGCTTAGCCTGACGAATACAAGATGATGAAAGAGGAAGGTTAGGTCAGACTTGTCGGAAAACTACATTTGTCTTCATTAGCCAGAACAACAGTTATTGCCGAAGAGCAGGTGTGAGGAGTGCTGTGCAAAGAATGATTGCATTTCCCATGTTCTCAAAGAGCACTCCTTTCTTCACATTCAGCTAGAGTCAGTTCTAGACTACCTGCTTGCCCTCCATAGACCACTCTACCAAACACATCTTGGTTTTCTATAGTTCCTTTTCTATTCCATCCATTCTCCCACTTCTGGTCTGCTCTGTACAGTCACACACTGTCACTGCTGCTACAGTTAGAACTTGTTAGGGTGAGAGTATGAAGCCTTCTACTGTAGCTTCTGACCTTTTCAGACCACTCTTCCTCTATTTCTAAGACCATTAACTCTTGCAATCTTAGCTGAAGGCATCTTTTGTCTTTTGCCTGTACCTGTTAATCTCTGTCCCCATAGCTATTATTTTCTGTTTAACTTTGTTGCTGTATTGTTTAGCTCTGCAATGTGTTATGAAATCCAATTTGTATGAACAATATGATACAAGATAAATTATTATACTTTATTTTTTTCCTGCTCTGATTGATGTTGAAATACTGTTGTGCTTGGAAGCGACAAAGGGTCCTGTGGCACCTGTTCTGCTTGGTTTTCCTCTGGATAACTCATGTAAAAAAACTTGATCTGATCAAAAAATATAAATAAAACTGGTAAGAAATGAACACTTAAAAAAACCCCAACAGATTTTTTTTAAGGTTGAAATTTTTGGAAAAAAAATAAACAGCAGTTTGTTATAAAATTGCCGGGAAGTTTTGAATAACTTTTCGGAAGTCCCACTAAGAAGACTTTTAAGGAAAAGGATCATCTCAAGCACTGCTTTGATCCAGAAGCGAGCAGAAACCTCCTGAGGAGCAGAAACAGATATTTTACAAACCTCAGTCCTGGCACTGGTGCTCGCTCCATCAGATTATTCTGCAACAGTTCAGGACAGGAGGTGGCATAGTTGATTCACAGCTGAACATGGCTACCGGTTTCATTAGTGGTTGCCTTAGCCACACATTAACATCTAATTTATATGCTGGCTCACCTAGTTCCCTCAAAACTTTGGTGAGATGCCATTACTCTTAAAACTGCAAGGAGAGCTATGATGGATGAAAACAATCTTCTGCACCTAAGACTGGCAGTAATTCTAACAGGTGCAAATAAGCAGCACTCATTCCCTTCTGCATGCCTCTAGAAGAAAATACATGTAGAAGAGATGACTCAGAGGGGGACACGATAACAGTTTTAAAGTGCATGAAAGGTTGTTACAAGGAGGAGAGAGAGAAATTGTTCTCCTTAACCTCTGAGGATAGGACAGGAAGCAATGGGCTTAAATTGCAGTAAGGGAGGCTTAGGTTGGACATTAGGAAAAACTTCCTAACTGTCAGGGTAGTTAAGCACTGGAATAAATTGCCGAGGGAGGTTGTGGATTGGAGATTTTTAAGAGCAGGTGAGACAAACATCTGTCAGGGATGGTCTAGATAATACTTAGTCCTGCCGTGAGTGCAGGGGACTGGACTAGAAAACCTCTCGAGGTCCCTTCCAGTCCTATGATTCTATGATTCTACATCTGCAGTTCCTGCTGACTTGCAACGACTGACATTGTGACATCCTTTTGCAGTAAGTTTCATGACTTCCCACCAGTGTTGCCAGCCCGGTGCCAGTTTTGGATGAATAGAGGCATATCAGGACTGTTAGCTGTGTCCTTGGAGAGCGGCCTCAACTCTGGGACAGAGAGACAGGCATGCTGATGAATTTCAGAAGCCCTCACTTACACCCACCTGTTTGCAACCTTGGATGCAGATCCTGGACTAGACTTACCAGGCTGCTGACTGGAACAGCTTCAGTTGCTGCCACAATGCAGACCTTCAAACAGGTAGTGGAGGAGTGTACAATTAGAAGACTGGAGGGTGGACTCCAACAACTTGTTACTCTCAGTGTTCAGTCATCTAACTGCTGCATCAATCTAGATCAGAGGTTCCCAAACTTTTCTTATTTCGTACCCCCTTCCAGATGTACCAGCTGCCTGTGTACTCCCGTCCAGATCTACCAGCTAGCTGTGTACCCCCTTCCAGATCTATCAGCTGCCTGTGTACCCCCTTCATAGAATCATAGAATCATAGAATCTCAGGGTTGGAAGGGACCTCAGGAGGTCATCTAGTCCAACCCCCTGCTCAAAGCAGGACCAACCCCAACTAGATCATCCCAGCCAGGGCTTTGTCAAGCCTGACCTTAAAAACCTCTAAGGAAGGAGATTCCACCACCTCCCTAGGTAACCCATTCCAGTGCTTCACCACCCTACTAGTGAAAAAGTTTTTCCTAATATCCAACCTAAACCTCCCCCTCTGCAACTTGAGACCATTACTCCTTGTTCTGTCATCTTCTACCACTGACAACAGTCTAGATCCATCCTCTTTGGAACCCCCTTTCAGGTAGTTGAAAGCAGCTATCAAATCCCCCCTCACTCTTCTCTTCTGCAGGCTAAACAATCCCAGTTCCCTCAGCCTCTCCTCATACGTCATGTGCTCCAGCCCCCTAATCATTTTTGTTGCCCTCCGTTGGACTCTTTCCAATTTATCCACATCCTTCTTGTAGTGTGGGGCCCAAAACTGGACACAGTACTCCAAATGAGGCCTCACCAGTGCCGAATAGAGGGGAATAATCACGTCCCTCGATCTGCTGGAAATGCCCCTACTTATACAGCCTAAAATGCCATTAGCCTTCTTGGCAACGAGGGCACACTGTTGACTCATATTCAGCTTTTCGTCCACTGTAACCCCTAGGTCCTTTTCTGCAGAACTGTTGCCCAGCCATTCGGTCCCTAGTCTGTAGCAGCGCATGGGATTCTTCCGTCCTAAGTGCAGGACTCTGCACTTGTCCTTGTTGAACCTCATCAGATTTCTTTTGGCCCAATCCTCTAATTTGTCTAGGTCCCTCTGTATCCTGTCCCTACCCTCCAGCGTATCAACCACTCCTCCCAGTTTAGTGTCATCTGCAAACTTGCTAAAGGTGCAGTCCACACCATCCTCCAGGTCGTTGATGAAGATATTGAACAAAACCGGCCCCAGCACCGACCCTTGGGGCACTCCACTTCATACCGGCTGCCAACTAGACATGGAGCCATTGATCACTACCCGTTGAGCACGACCATCCAGCCAGTTTTCTATCCACCTTACCGTCCATTCATCCAGCCCATACTTCTTTAACTTGCTGGCAAGAACACTGTGGGAGACTGTATCAAAAGCTTTGCTAAAGTCAAGAAATAGCACATCCACTGCTTTCCCCTCATCCACAGAGCCAGTTATCTCATCATAGAAGGCAATTAGGTTAGTCAGGCATGACTTGCCCTTGGTGAATCCAATCCGGATCACTTTCCCCTCCTTTAAGTCGTTCAGAATTGATTCCTTGAGGACCTGTTCCATGATTTTTCCAGGGACTGAGGTGAGACTGACTGGCCTGTAGTTCCCCGGATCTTCCTTCTTCCCTTTTTTAAAGATGGGCACTACATTCGCTTTTTTCCAGTCATCCGGGACCTCCCCCGATTGCCATGATTTGTCAAAGATAATGGCCAATGGCTCTGCAATCACATCGGCCAACTCCTTTAGCACCCTCGGATGCAGTGCATCCGGCCCCATGGACTTGTGTTTGTCCAGCTTTTCTAAATAGTCCCGAACTACTTCTTTCTCCACAGAGGGCTGGTCACCTCCTCCCCATACCGTGCTGCGGAGTGCAGCCGCCTGGGAGCTGACCTTGTCTGTGAAGACAGAGGCAAAAAAAGCATTGAGTACACTAGCTTTCTCCACATCCTCTGTCACTAGGTTCCCTCCCTCATTCAGTAAGGGGCCCACACTTTCCTTGACCTTCTTCTTGTTGCTCACATACCTGAAGAAACCCTTCTTGTTACTCCTAACATCTCCGGCTAGCTGCAACTCCAAGTGAGATTTGGCCTTCCTAATTTCACGCCTGCATGCCTGAACAATATTTTTATACTCCTCCCTGGTCATTTGTCCAATCTTCCACTTCTTGTAAGCTGCTTTTTTGTGTTTAAGACGAGCAAGGATTTCACTGTTAAGCCAAGCTGGTCGCCTGCCATATTAACTTTTCTTTCTACACATCGGGATGGTTTGTTCCTGCAACCTCAATAAGGTTTCTTTAAAATACAGCCAGTTTTCCTCAACTCCTTTCCCCCTCATGTTATTCTCCCAGGGGACATTGCCCATCAGTTCCCTGAGGGAGTCAAAGTCTGCTTTTCTGAAGTCCAGGCTCTGTATTCTACTGCTCTCCTTTCTTCCTTGTGTCAGGATCCTGAACTCGACCATCTCATGGTCACTGCCTGCCAGGTTCCCATCCACTATTGCTTCCTCTACTATTTCTTCCCTGTTTGTGAGCAGCAGGTCAAGAAGAGCTTTTCCCCTAGTTGGTTCCTCCAGCACTTGCACCAGGAAATTGTCCCCTACACTTTCCAAAAACTTCCTGGATTGTCTGTGGACCGCTGTATTGCTCTCCCAGCAGATATCGCGTTGATTAAAGTCACCCATGAGAACCAGGGCCTGTGATCTAGTAACTTCTGTTAGTTGCTGGAAGAAAGCCTCGTCCACCTCATCCCCCTGGTCTGGTGGTCTGTAGCAGACTCCCACCACGACATTACCCTTGTTGCTCACACTTCTCAATTTAATCCAGAGACTCTCAGGTTTTTCTGCAGTTTCATACTGGAGCTCTGAGCAGTCATACTGCTCTCTTACATACAACACAACTCCCCCACCTTTTCTGCCCTGCCTATCCTTCCTGAACAGTTTATATCCATCCATGACAGTACTCCAATCGTGTGAGTTATCCCACCAAGTCTCTGTTATTCCAATTACGTCATAATTCCTTGACTGTGCCAGGACTTCCAGTTCTCCCTGCTTGTTCCCCAGGCTTCTTGCATTTGTGTATAGGCATTTAAGATAACTCACCGATTGTCCTGCTGTCCCAGTATGGGGCAGGAGCCCTCCCCTCTTGCACTCACCTACTTGTGCTTCCTCCCGGTATCCCACTTCCCCACTTACCTCGGGGCTTTGGTCTCCTTCCCCCGGTGAACCTAGTTTAAAGCCCTCCTCACTAGGTTGGCCAGCCTGCTTCCAAAGATGCTCTTCCCTCTCTTCGTCAGGTGGAGCCCGTCTCTGCCTAGCACTCCTTCTTCTTGGAACACCATCCCATGGTCAAAGAATCCAAACCCTTCTCTCTGACACCATCTGCGTAGCCATTCGTTGACTTCCACGATTCGACGGTCTCTACCCCGGCCTTTTCCTGCCACAGGGAGAATGGACGAGAACACCACTTGTGCCTCAAACGCCTTTATCCTTCTTCCCAGAGCCACGTAGTCTGCAGTAATATGCTCAAGGTCATTCTTGGCAGTATCATTGGTGCCCACTTGGAGAAGCAGGAAGGGATAGCGATCTGAGGGCTTGATGAGTCTCGGCAGTCTCTCCGTCACATCACGAATCCTAGCCCCTGGCAAGCAGCACACCTCTCGGTTTTCCCGGTCAGGGCGGCAGATAGATGACTCAGTCCCCCTGAGGAGAGAGTCCCCGACCACCACCACCCTCCTCCTCCTCTTGGGAGTGGTGGTCGTGGAACCCCCATCCCTAGGACTGTGCATCTCATGCCTTCCAATCAGTGGAGTCTCCTTCTGCTCTGTTCCCTCAGATGCATCATTCACTCCACTCTCTGCACTAGTGCCTGTGGAGAAAACATGAAAACGGTTGCTTCCAAATCGATCAGCTGCGTGCCTACCCCTACCTTTCTCTCCTACCTGGTGCTTCCTTCCTGCCTCTTTATCAGCTTTGGGCTGATGAGATAATTGGCTCCTTAGACCAGAGATTCCCAAACTTTTCTTATTGCATATCTCCTTCCAGATCTACCAGCGGCCTATGTACCCCCACCCTTCTTATCACAGATACTTTGTGTGTTCTTCTTAATACTACCTGGCTTTAGCCATCAGTCCATATTTCGCTGTTACGTACAGATATAGTTACAGTGCGACGTATACAAACGAAAAAACAACAACAAACAAACCCTGAATAAGTTCTGAGCTTAGTTAGACAAGACAGTTGCTCGGTAACTGAACCTGCTCTGTGCAGTGATTGGAGGTGAGGGCTCTGTACATGAGCATCTCTGTGTATCTGTGTTCTCATTGGTACATGTTGAAGTCAATTAACTACCGTATTTTATATAACAAATTTCCACAGAGTTTTAAAGCTTTGTCTGGGTAGCCAATCATGAAAATGCAATAAATAAAATAATTAATACATAAAATCCACCATTGCACAATTTATCCTGCACACCTCCTGTGTACCACAGTTTGGTAACCCCTGATCTAGATACCAACTCGTGACACATATGAAAGAAAAAGTTTGCTGATTTCTTGTAGGCATCCATAACCATCAAAAATATTGATATTTCTCTGCTCTTCTCAGCTCTCCTTTCGCACAGGTCCTTTATATGGTGAAAATTAGATATTTTCTTTGCCAGTAAATGTGATACTCGGTGAAAGGTGCTGTACAGTTGGCAAAACCCTTCCAAGATTCGTATTTGCTTCCAAAGACTTTTTCATTGGATATAATGCAACCAATATACCCTGCTACATCCTTAGTAGAATCATGCAGCAATGAAGATGTGCGCACATAAGCTAAATATTTGTGAACAGCGCTCATAATATTTAGCAATTAGCAGATTAGTAATACATAAGCACTGGCTAATTGCTCACCTGACTGAAGTTTCTTTTTTTCCCATTGGTTCGAAATAAGCAATTTATATTTAATAGACCCTATCCATTACTGCGTCTCTGAGATTTTAGTGAACAATTAAGGTAAAGCACTAGAGACATATTATACTGCAGGGAACAATCCTGTAATGTCTGAGAGTCAATTAAATGAATAAGCAGCAGTGACAGTAGCAGACCTGAAAAAGAGTTCCATGTAGTTTGAAAGCTTGTCTCTCTCACCAACAGAAGTTGGTCCAATAAAAGATATTACTTCACCCATCTTGTCTCTCAAGCACAAGTGGGTCTTTTCCATCTGGGAATTCTATGAATCTATGATTAAGTTCAACTTTGGAAATAGAATTGGAGTCAAATCTCTGCTCTTAATCCTAGATCTAATCTACATCCACAAAAGTAAGGCCTGTGGGCCTGATTTAAGTCTACTGAAGTCAAAGCAAAGACTCCCACTGATTGCAATGGGCTTTGGATGAGACCTAAATGTGCCAGCAAATGTGTTACTCCTCTGGTCTGCAGTGAACAACTTCTAAGCCTGAAATAATGGAAGTCCTCAGATCTGCTTTGTTACCTTAGTCTTATGTTGGCACATTGTAATGAGATATGAAAATGTTAATTTGCTTTGTGCCTAAATCAAATACCCTGTTCTGACAGAATAAAGTAAGTTCAGAGCCAACAAATTTACATTTGAGTATAGTTTACTCAGGAAACATTTACATGACATTAATATATTAACATAATGTGACTTTCAGAGCACACATGGCCCCAGCTAGGATCCTCCTGGTTATCACAGCTGCAGAGTGGAAAGTGCAAGACACTTATGTGCTGTTACTTTCCTAGGCTGGTGGGTGTTTCTGAGCAGCCCAGTAGCAGTTCTGCCAGCAGCTATCACTGAAATGCATAGTAGGAATCACATGGTTTTCAACTGTTAAATCCCAGGGGAATTCTTGTCTCTTTGCTCATGGATTGTGTGTCATGAGCAGTCAGGGACGCTTGTCTGTTTTTATCTCTTGCAGACTCCTGGGAGCCAAATCTGGTTGAAGGCAATCTGGGGCTTTAGGCACACCATGGTACAGGGGAGACAAAGAGTCCTGTGGCACCTTATAGACTAACAGACGTATTGGAGCATAAGCTTTCGTGGGTGAATACCCACTTCTTCAGATGCATGTTTCTTCATGAGGTTGATGGATTTCCACTCCATACGGCTAAATGCAGTGCCTTGCATGGCGTCAAGTATCAGAGGTGTGGCCGTGTTATTCTGGATCTGTAGATACAGGGATCACACACCACTCGAAGTGGCAGTGGCAAGGGACTCCTCTCCCCTCCCAGAGAGTCAGGGACAAAATCAATGGGCTCACTTACTCCCCCCAAAAAGGCAATAGGGGTCACTTTCTCCTGCCTGGAGAAGTGGCGGTCTCAACAGTGGGGTCCCTCATTGCTCAGCCATGCCAATTACATTCTTCTACAGTACATTGTATTCTTGTGTTCCTGCTGAAAAGTCCTCTGCTGGGGCCGTGTTGGCAAGGCCCCCAGAGCAATCGGTCTTGGAGTTAGCACCCCACTGAGATGACTGTGGCAGTTCTCCAGTCTCAAAGCTACTGAGTACTGGACCATAAGTCTGACCTAGTACGGCAATTCCTATGGTCCTGTGTGTGCATCTTATATTATTAAATGGTTCTTCTTCCAAGCTGGTTTCTTTCATTGATGGGTTTGGAGGTGAGGGGTTAATTCCTTTTGTGTTTATGTGCTAATTCCTTTGGGTGCCTTATGACAACTGTGTGGGAGAGCACACAGGTGCACCTTTCAGCATACTCTGAAGGCTATGAGATTCAGGTTCAGCCTGAGCATGTGTAGAAGTTTGTACTATAATCATGGGAGTTTTACTAAGGTGCCCTGCTCTCAACCATCACAAGGTAAAACTGGGATACTGGCAGTCAAAGCATCCCTGTAGAGCACAGCAAGCATGGTGGAGAGTGTAAACAGGTGATCCCTGGGATGACTGAGCTCTGTCCCATTCAGGATTTTGAAGATGAGGCCAAGGACAAAGAACTGGACCTGGAAATCGTCTGGGAGCCAGTGCAGTGTCCTCTCTATGTGCTGGGTGGAGTACTTGGCCATAAATGTAGGATGGGGCTGAGCAAAGCCAGAAGACAAATTTAGCAAAGTAGTTGTGTGGGAAGGCACGGCATCCATCTTATTTGCTGTTCAGCAGCATTTTCAAGCAGGAAACCCAAGTGGGAGGCTATTTATCACCTCAGCCTCAAGTCAGATCTGCTGCTTACTCACACAGCCAGTATTTTTATGTGTAGCCTGTCCGGACGGCAATGAGCAATTACATTCCTCGTCTGGATGAGGATTTTGGTAGCGATGGGCTGCCTGGCAACAAGATTGCTCCTAGCCTACTGCATGCTGACTGGCAGGTCTACCTGCGATGTCACATGGCCAACAGCCAAAAGCAATCTGATTAGAACCAGTTGGATTAAAACACTAACAAGTAGGCCTCTGCTTCTGCTCTCCTCCTTGTCTAACAACCAGGCTTTTCAGTGCAATAGCCATTCAGATGGGCACATAAATAATTGGTATCATACGACCCTGGGACAAATCTTTAACTCCTCCCTGTGTTGGCGAGCAGTTACTCACACAATTAATCCTATTCGGGTGTATGTGGCAAATGAGGTTGTCACAAATCAGCACGGCCCTCAGGATTATGACATGTGGAGAGAACATTCTCTAGAGCATGTTCATCCACGGCCTGGCATCTTGTGCTCTGTGTTGCACAGGAGGACCTCTGATCAGTTCCAGAGCCAGGAGAACAGGAAAAGTAGTTCAGAGCCACCTCTGCGTCTTCCCACCACCTGAGCTCGTTATCAGCACACCAATGGGCTTCAGTTCTGAGCGGACTGTGGGGGACAGGAGCTCTGAACCCTCTTACTGTTCCCACCATCCTGCAAAACTTTCTCTAGTGTAATTTAGGGCAGCGGCAGGCGCAGTGTTTGCTCTCCAGCTGCTAACACATACCCTTAGCTGGAGCAGAGAGGGCACTGAATAGCACGGAGCAGACTATGCCATTTTGGGCACAACCCAAAGATTCCCTTGGGCAGGGGAGACCTCTTTAAACAGTAGCATTTTACATAATGTCCACTTTGTGCAGCTGTAAATGACTTTGATAGGCCATGGAGAATTAGATCTGGTCCACACAGAGATTTTGTCCCAGTATAACTAGGTCGACTGGAAGGGGTGATTTTTTACTGATGCAGTTATACCCGAGTGCTACACAGTTATACCGGTATAAAAGAAGAGCTGGATTAATATATATATTTTTGGCAAATAGTAAATTTGCTGAAAAATCCGTTTGTCCTCGCATTAAAACTATTGATAAATTTGGGTAGTATTCACCAAATAGTTTTGGACAAAGACATTTTATTTTTTTTAAAGTCAAAGCATTTTGTTTTGACCATTTTGAAATGAAACATTTTGATGTTTCATTTTGAATTGGTATTTTACTTCAAAATTTGGTTTTGGTTTTTTTTAAAGGTGAAAAAATACCTGAAAACATCTGAAATGAATGACCAAGTCCCAGAACTGAAAAATTCTCAGTCCTCTATCAAGTCGGCTGTTTTGCTTATTATTTCCCCTTCTCATTTGGGACTAAACTATATTGGTACAAGCACTTTGATATCAGTATAATGTACTGCTTTAACTAAAGTGGTAAACTTGTGTGTCTAGACAAGGCCTCAGTATAGCCAATTCAAAAGATAGTTTGGGTGTTCTGTATTCAAACTTCCTTTTGTGTCTCAGTTTTTATGTTTCATGTGCAGAAGCTGTAGGGACTATTAACTCATTTGCTCTCTCTCGCTTTGTGTTCTGTATTGAAAAATCATTTGGAGGGAAATGTTTCTAATGGTAATGTTGTAATTTGACTTTTATTTCATTGCATTAAAGAAGTTTGGATTAGGTGTCTCATAGGTCAGTTTTAGCTATAGCCCCGCTTTGTTTCCTTATTCATGTTTGAATTCTTGTTACATTTAGATCCACTAATTAAACTGGTGCTGAATGCGTTCTGTTATTTTCTCTTTAGCTTAACCTCTTTTCTGCAAGATGCATCTTCAATATTGTGACAAAAGTCACATTCATTCACTGTGTTTTTTTTCCAATTAAAAACTCATGTTATTTAAGAGAGCTGGAAAGACGTTGGCATCAGATTAAGGAGCCTAGAAGATGAACACAACAAAAAAAAAAGGGTTATAAAAATGTGTCATTCAGATAATAATAAAATATTATGCACCATTCTCACTTCAATATAATGCTTGGAAAGAGTACCTAGGGCTTTCTTCTGAGGGTGATTACCAGAGTTTATGAGACCTCTGTATTATTCCAAGCTTTGATGAATAAAATATGGTGATTTCAGCCTGATATCATTCTTTAGATTACTAGCTGGCTAGATATTTATATCATTCGCATCACTGTGGTATCTTAATGTAACCTACATTGCCAGCGTTTAGTTTTTCTCTCCCTCTAGTGACTGGTCCACATGAAGCGTTTGTAAGTTGGGCTGGCTGGACATTTTCCATCAACCCTGTTTTTGACAGAAAATTGGGTTTTCAACTAAAGTTTTTTTTTTCACAGAAAAGTTTCTGTTTTCTGCGGAAAAAAAGTATTTTTTAGCATTATGAACTATTTTATTAATTTAATTAGTTAAGCCTATATTATTAATTAATGGATCCTATATAAAGTGAATTATTTATCCATAGTAGAACAGCTTCAGCAAGGGAGGTTGAGGGAGCCCCATCACAACCTACTCCATAGCTCAGTGGTTAGAGCACTCTCCTGAGAGGTGGGCAGGGGTGGCTCTAACAATTTTCGGCCCCTGGGGCCCTGCTATGTCTGCTTGCGTTGGGGGCGGGGCCCCGCTATGTCTGTCTGCGTCGGGGGCGGGGCCCTGCCCCCGACGCAGGCAGTCCCAGTCTGCGGCAGCAAGGGGAGAGCGGCGCATCTGCCGCCCCATTGCCGCAGCGGCGGACGAGACTGGGGCAGCAATCCGAGTGTCGCGGTGGCAATTCGGCGGCGGGAAGAGCGGACCTGCCGCTGAATTGCCACCACGGGACTCGGACTGCTGCTCCAGTCTCACCTGCCGCCCCAAGCACCAGCTTGGAAAGCTGGTGCCTGGAGCCGGCCCTGGAGGTGGGAGATATCGGTTCACCCACTCTGTCTGCGGGGGCAATTAACGTGTGTCTCTGACATCCCAGGTGAGTTCTCTAACCACTGGACTAAAAGTTACAATGTGGGCACCTCCTTCTCAGGCCAGATTTTGAATGGGACCCAATTCGGTAGCCACTGCAGCCTCTGAGCGCATCTACTGAATCAGTCCCTGTATAAGATTTAGGCACCAAGTGAGTTTAGGTGCCTTGAGGGTTTAGTGGGAGTTTTGTGGATTGCCCTGGAGCCAAAGATGGGACATAAGTGCCTACATCTGGGGTTTCCACCCATGCTTCTAAGCAGTGGTGCAATTTTTTTTGTTTCAGGTTAATGCTATGTATGGTACCATGGGGATAATGTTGTTTCACTCTGCAGCATGCTCAGTAGATTCATTAGTTAATGTCCACAAGGCACTTTGAAGATGCTTAGTGCTAAGTATTGTTTCTATTATTGAAATAATATATATTTGCTTTAATTCCTTTACCAGTGCCTCTTTTGGGACATTTCTCAATCATGACCGTGGGTCAGTTTTCCTTCTCGGACTCTTATGTAGGACACTATTCTTCCAGCTATCTCAAAGCATGTAGGGAAGGGGACAGATTTCATTATCTTCATTTTACAGATGGGGAAACAGGGACGGTGAGAAGATGGGGGATGCGGCAAAATTCACAAAGCTAGGAATTGAACTAATCCTTAATCCTCACCCCAATGCCTTATCCAGAAGGGCAGTCTTCCTAGGCCCTTTATGTGGAAGCTATCTATCATTTGGTTTTCTATAGCACTCATCCCAGTATGATCTAAGCTCTTCATTAAGGACTCTATGAAAAATTGAATCAAATACAACATGTGATGAGCATTCACTTTCACGGTCCCGTATATAAGACAGTTGTCGGGAAAAAGCCTTAATAAATCATGAACCCCTAATAAATTACAAAGAAAATTCATGTTTTTTACCAATGATTGTCATGAAAATGATATGCTTGTACCATAAATATTGTCCTAATTGTCAAAAAAGACAGCAGGCAGCAAAAGGCAATATGATTAGCTCAAGATGTAAACAAGAATATAAAAGATAGATCAAAAGCATTTAAAAGTTACAGGATCTAATAATTGGAGGGACTGGACTCATTATAATAGGAAGTGAAAATGACAAAGAAAACATTCAGCGAGTAATGATCTTTGAATAACACAAGGCACTGAACAAATGAAGTGATTTCACGGCATAGAAGGTAAACAATGGTGAAATAAAAAATCGGTTCTCTTAAGAATGATTATAGGGAATTAGAGACCAGGGATAAAGGAAAAAGCAAAAATATTAAATAATTACTCTCCATCTGTCGATGCAAATGAGGAGGGTGGAGAAGAGAGATGTGCTGAAATGAAGGAGAAGATATCCAGGGAAGAGACCCTGAGGACCTGGGAAACACAGAGACAAAACAAGTCCTGGTTAGAGACTTTTAAAGTTGTCAAAAGGTTAGTTGCTTCAAAGAATGTTAAAGTGCCAAATGCAGAGAACACTGAATATCATTTAAGGATTGTTCAACTAAAAAAAAACCCCACAAGATTAAAATAGGAAATATCACAGATTCCAGCCATTCATGTAAAATGCCTGTGGACTGAACTAGTTAATAAAACTGCATTAAGAATAGGGTAGTGAGGACTAGAAGTGACAGACCAGTTGCTTTTCTTACTGGGAAACATTTCAGAAGTTACGTTCGTCATTGCTTGAAAAAGCACCACGGATTATCAGTTTAGGAGCTCGTGAGTAGCTGTGTGACTATTTAAGAGGATATTTATCATTCTGTTAGATGATCAGGACATTATCAGACAGCATTGGAGAGGAAGGATTGTTGTGATAACTGGGTCTAGAAATGTACCCTAATTATGAGCCTGTGAAAGTGGATAGAAGTGCCACATTAAAATAGTGAGGGGATGGGCTATTCCACCCATCATTTCATTTCAGGGTCTTATAAGAAAGAAACTCGGGGAGGGAAAACTGCTACTGAAGCAAGCTTCGCCGTCATGGCTCCGCCCCCATCCTCTCTCTCCTGAGACCCCAGACCTTCTTCGTCCTAACCCTGGTAGAAGTCCTGACCAGACTGGGCTACAGAGAGGGAGCCAGATGAAATCACCACCTCCACCAGCATTGCTTAAATGCCAACTATGATATCAGATTTTGTGACACACACACGCCCACAGTGCATCCTATTCCTTACCCGCCTTATTTCTCCTCTTTCCAACCCTCTCCTTTTTTCCTTCTGCCTAGAAAGAGTCTGCCTTAGCCAGACATTGCATATTTCACAATGGTGCTGTGAGCCTGTGACCAGAGAGGGACAGATAGAACAGTGCCCTAAACTGCTTGATGCTGGTACGAGTTTGCCAGGTCTCAGAGTAGCTAACTAGACCGTGTCCTGTGCCTGTGTTTCTCCAGCAGCGAGGCTGCAAGTGAAAGCCAATACCAGAGAAAGGAGCTGCATTTTCTCTTTGCTGTTCTTTTTTCCTCCTCTTTTGTGTGTTTTAGTCTTGGTTTGTCTTCTAAGAAATGGGATCGGTCTTTAACAACAACAGCAACAGCTCCAGACCACCTTAACTAACGCCTTCTCTTTTCCCACAAAAGGATCGTTCTGACCACCCTCAATACCATCTCAGAGATGGTCAAACAAGGCTTGTTTTCCTTCCAAAGGGATGTTGTTAAAAAGAAAGCCTGACTTCATTTACATTTCAAAAGCTTTAACTGTTTCGCCTTCTTTTTCTGTGTCTTTAATAAAAGGCTTTAAAGGATTTTTAGGGCTTTCTTTTTAGGTACCTTTGACTCTTTGGGCCCCTTTATTCAGTCTAAATGAACACAATGGTGTTCTTCTGGTTAGAACACTGGGTTGTGACTCAGGAGACGGGTCCAATTCCCAGCTCTGCCATAGACTTCCTGTGTGACACCAGGAAAGTCATTTTTTTCTCTAAAATGAAAATAAGAAAGAAAAACTTGTAGCACCTTAGAGACTAACAAATTTATTTCAGCATAAGCTTTCGTGGGTTAGAACCCACTTCATCGGATGCATGGAATGAAACACACAGCAGACAGATATTTGTACAGTCAGAGAAACATGATAAGGTGGAGGTGCATAGACCAACCTTAAGAGGCTAATTAATTGAGAGGACCCATAACAGCAGGGGAAGAAAAACCTTTGAAGTGATAAACAAGATGGCCACACAGGTGTGAATGAGGATTGTTAACTTAAGGGAAATAGATTCAATTAACGTAATGGCTAAGCCATTCCAAGTCTCTGTTTAATCCTGAGTTGATGCTATCTAGTTTGCATATCAATTTGAGTTCAACAGCTTCTCTTTGTAGCCTGTTTTTGGAGCGAATCTGTTGCAAAATTGCGACCCTCAAGTCTGTCACTGAGTGGTTAGGGAGGTTGAAATGTGTGTTTTTTTCTCTGTGTGTGAAATCCTAGCTCCACTGAGGTCAATTAGAATTTTGCCATTCAATTCAATGGGGCCAGGATTTCCCCCTTGGGTCTCAGTTACCAGTCTGTAAAACTATAGATAATAAATTGTGTTAATTTGTTTTTTCCTCCATGGCTTGTCTATTTAAGTTGTAAGCTCTTTGGGCCAGGGACTGTCTCTTATTAGGTGTCTAGCACTAGTCCTCTAGATGCTACTGTAATGGTAATAATTAGTAAAGTTCTACTGCAAGGGTTACTAAGCAAATGGCTGAATCATGAAGGTGAATGAAAAACTACATTCTGAATGAATATGGCATAGAAGAGGGATAGCTCAGTGGTTTGAGCATTGGTCTGCTAAACCCAGGGTTGTGAGTTCAATCCTTGAGGGGGCCATTTGGGGATCTAGGGCAAAAATTGGGGATTGGTCCTGCTTTGAGCAGGGGGTTGGACTAGATGACCTACTAAGGTCCCTTCCAACCGTGATATTCTATGATTCTAAGAGGCAAACCACAGAATTTATGATTGTAATGCTGGCCAACGCAAGAGAATGGGAACAAAATGTAGAAAATGTCCCTTCAATCCACAGTCAAATATATTGCTCCAGTGGAGAAAATAAACACAATGCCGGCTTGGAGTGCTACTGGAGAAGGATATAAATCTTAGGAGGTGGTATTATTACTATGTAAGGCACTTGTTATACCTCACCTAGAGCATTTTATGCAGCATTTGTCACAATGCCTCAGCAAGAACATAATTGCCCTTGAGCTGGTACGGAGCAGAGCAGCAAGAATAATATCATTTGAGATGTGTCATAGAGAAAGGTTAAAGGAGTTTGGTTTAGTGCACTGTAAGAGGAAACTTTGTAACAAATTAATTGAGGCTATAATCGGAGAATTAGAAAATCATGGGAAAATCAGATTTTGGCATAACTGTTTAATACTGCGACTGAGCAATTAATGCCTCTAAAGCACACGACGCACAACATGCCACATCCTCAGCTGGTATAAATTGTCATCACTCAACTAAATTCAATGGCGTTATACTAATTTATGCCAGCTGTGGATCTGCCCTTATAACGAACTTGCCCTCATAATGCCCTTGTTAATATTAACTGTTCAGTTTCTCCATTTATAAATGATTTCCTCAAAAGTACCCATGAAGTTAGTGGAAGACGTGTGTCTAGTGTTTTTTTTCCCTCTTAGGGCTGGTCTACACTACGGGGGGAGGGCGGGTCGAAGTAAGGTACGCAACTTCAGCTACATGAATAACGTAGCTGAAGTCAACATACCTCGCTCGACTTACCTCGCGGTGTGGACCCTGCAAAATCGAAGGCTGGCGCTCCCCCGTCGACTCTGCTTCCTCCTCGCGTCGGGCTGGATTACCGGAGTCGACGGGGAGCGCTTCTGGGATCGATTTATTGCGTCTAGATGAGATGCGATAAATCGATCCCCAGAAGATCGATTGCTACCCGCCGAATCAGACGGGTAGTGTAGACTAGCCCTTAGTCCCATTCAAGATCTGCTAAGCCATGCTACATTATTAACTCAAAATGTCAAGGAATAAGGTTCTTAGATCATCCAAATAAAGTAGAGAGCATAAATATTCTCAAGGGAAAACTTCCCAGAGAGTGGAGCTGATAGACACGAGGCAGTCAAGTGCTACCAGGAGAAAGTGTTATGATAGACAATAAATAAATAGGAATATGTTGTAGATCTGTTGATTTCTATGAGTCTATAACAGTGAAATTACTGTACTGAGCTTGGGGAAAATACTTAATTGTTAAAGTTTTCATCCTTTGGATCAGATATTAAACTGATCTCCTTTCGGGCAGTCTCTGGTGATTCTCCAGATGGATTGTTTGATGTGCTTCCAAAAACAGAAGAGACAATATTGGATAATGCTTATTTATCATCAAAACATGCCCTATGGTTCCATAATGTCACCTTCATTTGCCAGTGGCTAAGTCTTTACGACAAAGTACTCCAGGATACCTAAACAAAATAAATTGCTTCCCTTTCTAGGTAACATTTTGGGTAAGTGCTGCTGAGTGTTCTCCTCACAGCAGATGCACATTGATTGACTGTAATAACCCAGTGGAGATTATCCACATGGAAGTGCACAAACATTTAAAAGGTCAAACTACAATGCATATAGTCCATGGTAAAAGCAAAAAAAGTGCAATGAGATAACATGATCAAAGTGACTTGCCACCACCAACATTTGCCCTGATGTCATCAAAGTAAGGAGAGATGGGGCCAGGGTCGTGTTGGGATGGCAGACCTCTAAAGGAAATCTCAGGGTGCTGGAGGAATTAGAATTGGCAATTCCACAGGGACAACTCTTCCCTCCATGTTAGTCCAGAACCAGTGTCCCTTTATGTTATTGGAAGCCACAGTCCTTCTGGCAGCACTGCATTTACATCTCATCTGAAAGACAAGATTCTGGTTAATAGTCTGTAGTGGGGTGGATACCCCGCTCCTGCCCTGAGGGGCTGGAAACAGCCCTGGGAGAGGGCTGAGGCTGAGAAGCTGGGCTGATTGGCAAGGCAGCCACAGCTGTGGCCAGTTAAGCAGGGCCCTGCTGGCCCTTAGAATCATAGAATCTCAGGGTTGGAAGGGACCTCAGGAGGTCATCTAGTCCAACCCCCTGCTCAAAGCAGGACCAACCCCAACTAGATCATCCCAGCCAGGGCTTTGTCAAGCCTGACCTTAAAAACCTCTAAGGAAGGAGATTCCACCACCTCCCTAGGTAACCCATTCCAGTGCTTCACCACCCTACTAGTGAAAAAGTTTTTCCTAATATTTCCTAATATCCAACCTAACCCCCCCTCCCCCTTATAAGAGGGCAGTGGGCCTGGAGCAGAAGAGACTCTCTCTGCCTTTAGAGGGAGAAGGGCTTGGCTGCAGGGACCTGAGCAGGTACCTAGGGTGGAGCAGGGCTGAGGAAGGCCTGAGGAGCTGGGGAGCTCCGGCCTGAGAAAACCCCAGGCTGGGGCCTAGGGTTAGGGCCAGACCAGGTACTGGGGTTGCAGGGGCAGACCACAGGTAGGCATAGGAAGCAGGTCCAAACCCCCTTTGCCTGTGATGAGTGGCTTATACTGCAGTCTGCCCCAGGGCGCGGGGGCTAGCTGGTGACTGGCAGTGGCCTACGACTGAGGCGAGGTGGGGATAGTGGGTTGGGGGTTCCCCTGGGAGGGGAGACCCAGATCTAGGGGTACTGCCAGGGGGCAGCACCCCAGTTAAAAGGACACCGGGTCCTGGGAGGGACACGGGGCCAGAGCAGTCAGGCGGATCACCGGCCTGCAGAGGGCGCTCCAGAGGCTGGATGAGCTAATTCCCGGAGAAACCAGCAGGAGGCGCTGCAGGGGTGAGTCCAACCCTGTCACATAGTCATTGGGTTCTGTAGGATGTTTTCTGCAAAAAAAGGGATGTCAGCTCTGGTATCCAGGCCAAATTCTACTTTGGATAAATACCAGGATGTTCTGTCAACCTAAATTCCCTCCCTCTCCCGCAGTTTTAAAAAGGTGTGGTTTTCTTCATCATTATTGGTACTATCTCTATTACTGTAGCCTCAGTGAGGATTGGGTCGGAAGAATCCCAAGCATTGTTACTGGCAGGGGACCAACTGGCTAAGCGACAGTTCTGCAGAAAAGGACCTGGGGATTACAGTGGACAAGAAACTGAATAGGAGTCAACAGTGTGCCCTTGTTGCCAAGAAGGCTTACGGCATATTGGGCTGCATTAGTGGGAGCATTGCCAGCAGATCGAGGAAAAGTGATTATTTCCCTCTACTCGGCACTGGTGAGGCCACACCTGGAGCACTGCGTCAAGTTTTGGGCCCCCCGTTAGAGAAAGGATGTGGACAAATTGGAGAGAGTCCAGCAGAGGGCAACAAAAATTATTAGGGGCCTGGAGCACATGATTTATGAGGAGAGTCTGGAAGAACTGGGATTGTTTAGCCTGCAGAAGAGAAGAGTGAGGGGGGATTTGATAGCAGCCTTCAACTACCTGAAGGGGGGTTCCATAGAACAGAGAGTTCAGCTGTTCTCAGTGGTGGCAGATGACAGAACAAGGAACAATGGTCTCAAGTTGCAGTGGGCGAGGTCTAGGTTGGATATTAGGAAAAACTCTTTTATTAGGAAGGTGGTGAAGCACTGGAATGGGTTACCTAGGGAGGTGGTGGAATCTCCATCCTTAGAGGTTTTTAAGGCCCGGCTTGACAAAGCCCTGGCCAGGATGATTTAGTTGGGGTTGGTCCTGCTTTGAGCAGGGGCTCAGACCAGATGACGTCCTGAGGTCTATGATTCTATGATTCTAATATAAAGTCATGATTTTTGCAGGATGAGTCTTCATACCGTAGTCCTATCACTGATATATTTTCAAATCAGAATAGAATGGAACTAATACAACTGTCCAGAAGAATTAAAGGCCTGTGATGAGAAAAGTAAATGGGAGCATAAGTGCAAAAAGCCAAACTGGAACAGTCTAGGTTTGAGGCCAGCTTCTGCAAACCACACTCACAATGGGCCAGATCCTTAGTAGATGGAAACTGGAATAGCTCCAAGGACTGGATTGAATCTATGCCAGTTTTACATAGAGCTCATTGAGTGCTACCTTATTCCATTGAAATAAATGGAGCTACTCACAGAGAAAAAATGCTGCTCAGCATGAGCAACGGTGGCCGAATCTGCCCCTCAGATTCAGTCTTCTTATTGTTCATTCATCAATTATTTATCTCAGTGTAGGCCTATAGTCAGATTATATATAATTTACCTTCTGGATTGGTACTTTTCTCTCTCATAAGCAAAGGATTCATAGAACAACGGCTGTTTGTGCTAAGCAGGCTGAGAAAAAAAGGCCAACTAAAAGATGAATGCATTTGCAACTGAACCTGCACATCCTGTATCCAATTTGAAACATTCCCTTTGCTCAAAAATTAAGCTTAAGCTAGTGATGCAGATGGAAAGGCAATGACTCTATGGAGCTTGAATCCTCACAGGCAAGAATGAGGAAGACTGGAGCTTATTTTTCCCCCTCGAGTAAGTGCTACTGCACAGACTAACCAAGCATTACTAATAATGTTTATAGAACTGGTGTGCTCAAAACAGATCCCGTTGAGAAGCAGAGTGCAGGGAATAGGACCCTGTACTCTGTTCATTTCAAGGAAAACCTACAATGGGATGTGCGGAATTCAGACATAAATGGGGAGATTTTGTGGATGATGGGGCGGAGGGGGGTGGAAGACAGCTTTAAAGGCAGGTTTCATATCAGAAATAGGAAGTAACTGTTTCCACTTAGTTGACTCCAGTTGAAGTCTTGGAAACATACATCCTGATCAAGCCACACTGGCCATTTACATTTTTAAAAAATCATCTCAGCCCCTATCCCATTCTCTGACACAATTTAAATTGAACACACAAAGAATTCCCTGGGTTCGTTTTACCAGAACCCCATATAAAAAAGACTGAGAGGTTCAAAAGCGGCTGGTGATTTGGGGTGCCCAATTTGAGACAGCTTAAAGTGCCTGATTTTCAGAAGTGGGGTGTTCACTGCTTTTTTTGAGAATTAGTCCCCATGAAGATGTCTCAATTTGAGCACCCAAAAACTGGGGGACACTTCAACTCACTAGCCACTCTTGAAAATCTTGGCCAGTAGAATGTAAATCCAGCAGCCTGCCTCTGTCATTTGGCCAATTCTTGAGGATTCAGGGGATGATAGAGAAAGGAGGTACCTTTCTCCACTCCAAAATACATCCAAGTAATGATGCTAAAAGGGTGGTGGCAGGGGGCTAAGGAAACCCTTGGTTCCTGGGGTAAGCAGCATGTGTTCTAATGCTTGGGTGATAATGGAGATAATGGGATTACCCACCATCTCATTCCTCTTAACGACAAACTGGTCGTAAAGTTACACAGTCCATTTCTAGATGCAGATGCTTACAGAAAACTGGCTATGGTAAGCCTGAGTAGCACAATTCAGATCCATGCTCAGGGACTGGCTCTGTGCAAAATGGTAATGGCGTTCAGGTAGCAGGTTTTGGTTTGAACCATTTCTGTCATATAGAAAATAAAATGGCTCCGAATCTGAACATTTCAAAAGCTGAGTGGAAAAACTCCTCCACAAAGTTAAAGACTTATGACAAAAGCTAATAATAGCCAGAATCACCTTAAACGGGCATATGCCTTAAACCAAGTATCCACACGATCATATTCCTGTTATACTTACTCCCGTTTGTCCCATCCGTCCTCATTCTACTGGTTGCTTCCCTTGTTCATTGGGCTATGGCTGGAATGTGGATTGCAAGTGCCAGTGAGGAGACAGGTATGCCACGCACACCACAGCCTTTGTGTCTCTTCTGTGAAGCATAGTAACAATGGTTACCGTTAAACATTTACCCCCAGTTACCAAACAGAAAGACCTCGGTATGTCCCTTTAACGAGACAGGGGAAATGGAGGTAACTCAGAAACCAAAGTGAGTAAACCATGGGTGAAATTCTGACCCTTTGGTCGTCTATGATAAAAATCTCATTGATTTCAGTGGCATCAGGGTTTCACCCATTAACTTTTTAATGGCAATTACTGCATCAAGGACCACAGATTGGGGCTTTTGATTTCTTCTAAGCAGCTTTTCACAGTGACATTGTTACCCTACGTCAAACAAACCACTCTCCCATGGTGATAATTTTAACTGCTTTTGCTTAAAGATCATATTCAATTCGGAGTCCAGGGGTATATTCTCCCCTTGAAGTCCACCTTGTTCATCTATGTGTTGCTTAGGAGTAGGTAGGCTTTAAATAAGTACTCTTTTTGTGGGTTTTAATTCACAGATAATGGCTTCAGAATAACCATTCCCAAATCACAATACAGTCATCTCCATGTAAACAGAGTGAATATCACAAAGGTGCCTGCTATTTTTTTAAGGCTTGGAATTCCTCAAAGGACATTTGTCACTTGACTCTTAATTGCCAAAACATTACTGTGTTTAATCAGGCCCATTTTAACTTTACTTTTAGTTCCACATTTTTAGAAGCCTGGGTAATGCAGTGGGACTGATCAAAGTTGGTGTCTGCTCAATGCAGCAATCATCACAGGGAACATATTTGTCTCCTGATATAGCTAAAGCTATTTAAAAGAATCATGCTAAAACCTTAAGGTACATTGTTAAAATCCACCTCCGGAAAGGATTGTGTTTTTGTTGTGTGTTTCTACAAAACTAGCAGAATAGGCTTCTGGTTCATGAGTGGGGAACTTTGGGTGTTACCACCGTGTAAATAATAATAATAATTAATGTAGACTTCAAAATGGAGCCACACATTAACTGTTTCAGGGCCAGGGGACAAATGTAATTGTGTTCCTCAACACAGTTGCACTTGTAGTATAGGTGGGTCCTTAAACTGGGTGGTTTTGCTTATAGAAGTTTTGATGGTACTGAAATATTCTCGAGTAACAATACATGGCTGCCGCCTCCCAGGAGAGTCAGTTACAAAACGGACTGACTATCTCCAGTAGCTTTCTTGGAAAGCAACATTCTAAAGTATATACCTATATTTCTCCTGCTACCCCCCAGTACACTGGAGTTCTAGTCCCTGTGTATCATTGAGAGAAGCCTAGTTTTTCTTTCAACTTTCTCCCTGCCTTCTTGCACTGAATTGCTTTAAGTTCTTGTAAACGGAATGAGTCCTGGATATTAGCCAGGGAGAAAGAAGTGAGGGACATCAGTTATAGTGACATCTCTTTGGTCCAAAGTCTCAAGCATCTCAGTGAAACCTCTTGTTTCCATTGGGAACTCCTGGGACAATTCCTTATCTTTAAAGTTAAGTGAGCTCAGGGCACTTGCGGGGGCTGCTAGAAGTGCTTTACATCACTGTTTGGGGTCATCCGTGTTTGAATCAGGAGCTCCGTTCACCATCCTCTGGGCTTGCAGAAATTGGCAACACAGCCAATAGTTATCCTCAACATGCAGGAGCGGAGGAGAAAGCGCTTTTTGTGTGCAGCCATCATAACAGCCCCTGTTGGAAATGTGGGACGAAAGTGGGATTCCAGATTCAGAATGGGTCCCCTAACACCAGACAGGGTGAAGCCAGTGAGGAGACGTGGACTAGGTACTGCTGAGATGGCACAGAAGGGGCTGTCTAAGGGATGAAGCAGAGGCAGATTATGCTGTACCTTTTTGTAAGATGTTTGGCTGTTATTATTGCAGAGACATATTAGAGGATGAAACACACTGACAAGATGCACCAAAATGTTACCACTTCAGGAGTGCAGTGCTTTGAACACGACTGCTCTGGATACAAGTATAGATTTCTGTTTCACCAGCAATTGAGGACCGGACAACTATTAAGCAAAGGTCTGTGGGGCTGCGAGCTGTGGAGTTCCCCAGACTGTTTGCTGACAGGCTTTCCTGTAGGCATCCCTGCCTGACCCCACACACGTTGGAAAGTACAGAGAGGGATTTAGACAACTAGGATAAGGTCTATAGCTTGACCAAAGGTCATTTGAAAATCCCACCCACAAACCATGAGGGGACACTGCCAAACAATCTATCTGCAATGTTTGCAACAAAGAAATATTCCCTGGCTCCATTATATAGTGAGATCCTGTTCCCCCAGCAATCACACACACACAGCAAAAACAGCATGAGACGAAGCATCGACCACATCAGAATGAGGTAACAAGCACTTTCCCTGCATTCCGCGTGAAATTCACTCCTGTTCAGAGTGCCACTTGACATCCCACTTCAGCTCTATGCTGACACTTTAAGTGGGACTTCCCTGATATTCTAGCCCAGTCCTGGCCCTCTGAAGAGGGGAGAGTTTCATCCCATGTGAATGTGTTCAGCACTAGGACAGCTACAGGATTTCCAACATATTACTGACGTACTAACTTTAAAAAAAAATCACTTGGGGTAATTGAAAAAAAAAAGGGTTCAGGGACAATCATTGAATATTAATGATAGAGTAATATGGTCCAGTCCTGGACTCATTGACGTCAATGGCAAAACTCCCATTGATTCAGTAGGGCCAGCATTTCACCCACCGAATTTAATGCCAGAAGAAAACATTAGGTTGATTTAGTCTGACCTCCTGCATAACACAGGCTGTAACATTTCACCCAGTTATTCCTGCAGAGGCAAGCCATTTGTCTGGTTTTACAACTGTCAGGCGGGGTTCGGTCAGGTTTGTCCCCTGTCTGGAACGGTTGTAAAACCGGATGTAGTTTTGTCCAGTATTACACACGGAGGATGCCATTTTGCAGAGTGTGCTGCCCTACCCCCACAGGCGTGACCTCACATGAAGTGCGTGCAAGGTCATACCAGTCGGGGTGGGGCAGCACAGTCTGCCAAATGCGTTCTCTGTGGGCAGGGGTGTGATCGTGCAGGCAAGGGGAGGGACACATGAGGGTCCATGTCCCATATTCTGGGCTTGCATTGGTGACCACCCTACCTGCATCAATCCCAATGACTTGTGGCTGAGCCAGAGAGTATCTTTTAGGAAGACACCCCATCTTGATTTAAAGCCTTCAAATGATGCATAATCCACCATCATGACAATTGTTTCAAAAGATAATAGCCCTCAATGTTAACAATTTGTAGCCCTTACTCATGTGAGTAGTCGTTACTTTCACAAGTACTGCCAGTGAAGTCATTAGGATTATTTACATGAGCAAGGACTACTATAGTGAGAAAAGATTGCAGAATTGAGTACTTATTGTATGAGTATTTGTTTGGTTACCCCTTTATAAAAAAGAAATAGAAAGAATAACATATTGTCACTAGTTTACGTATTTCCAAAGTAAATCACTTATTTCAAACTGTAATAAAAATAACACTCAGTTCGTATGTAGTGCATATCATTCATGGATCTCAGAATATTTTACAACCGAGGGTAAGTATCACTATGGCCCATTTTACAGATGGGAAACGGATTCACAGAGAGGTGAAGTGATTTGTCGAGGGTCAAAGGGCAGATTAGTAAAACCCATGTCCCCGTGTCTCCCAGTCCAGTGGTCCCTACTTTAATGATCTCATAAGAATGGTCACACTGGGTCAGATCAAAAGTCCATCTAGCCTAGTATCCTGTCTTCTGACAGTGGCCAATGACAGGTGCCCCAGAGGGAATGAACAGAACAGATAATCCTCAAGTGATCCATCCCCTGTCGCCCATTCCCAGCTTCTGGTAAACAGAGGCTAGGGACACCATCCCTGCCCGTCCTGGCTAATAGCTATTGATGGACCTATCCTCCATGAATCTGTCTAGTTCTAGTCTCCTGAGATAGACTCTAAGACAGGGCACTTAAGACTGAGATTATAGAGTCGACTTGTTATGTTTGGATGCCCAATTCCCATTAGCTTTAGTTGCCCAAATCCCCTAAAATGGCTTTGAAAGGAGCAGCCTAATATGTAGTTCCAAGAGCCAAATGTGCTGAAAAACCAAACTCTTCGGTTCTGATCCTGTTCCATCAAAACAAAACTTTCACCTATTTACTTTAATCCTTTACCTTGAGCTAAAACTCATAACAAACTTGCATTCTCTGTGGTGCAGACACAGATGGGGATTGTGTAACACACACTAACCACTGGGTTACCTGGGTCTGGGTTACCTGGGGCATGGTTGCAGAGGTCAGAAAGGACATATCAGAAGCCAGAGCTCTGGGCTGCAGGGAATGATCAAGGAGCTGCAGGCTGCAGCAAGCATCAGGGTCTAATTTTTGTTCTACTAATGATGTAACATTTAAAGAGAAAATAATGTAATTGTTTAAAAACAAATCTAACTACAGATATGTCTGGGGCCATACCAGACCACACTGAATTGGTGCAGCCAGCTGCAGACCTCAAAGACATACATTCCACAATGCTGGCTTGATTGGTCACATTAATGCCATAACAAGAAGCTGTTGCATCTTCAGAACCTTCATCTGACTGGCTTGTTTCAGCTCCAGTGAAAACAAAGTATCATAGAATCATAGAAGATTAGGGTTGGAAGAGACCTCAGGAGGTCATCTAGTCCAACCCCCTGCTCAAAGCAGGACCAACCCCAACTAAATCATCCCAGCCAGGGCTTTGTCAAGCCGGGTCTTAAAAACCTATAAGGCTGGAGATTCCCTAGGTAACCCATTCCAGGGCTTCACCACCCTCGTAGTGAAATAGTTTTTCCTAATATCCAACCTAGACCTCCCCCACTGCAAGTTGAGACTATTTCTCCTTGTTCTGTCATCTGGTACCACTGAGACGAGCCTGGCTCCATCCTCTTTGGAACCCCCATTCAGGTAGTTGAAGGCTATCAAATCCCCCCTCACTCTTCTCTTCTGCAGACTAAATAAGCCCAGTTCCCTCAGCCTCTCCTCATAAGTCATGTGCTCCAGCCCCCTAATCATTTTCATTGCCCTCCTCTGGACTCTCTCCAATTTGTTCCCATCTTTTCTGTAGTTGTGGGCCCAAAACTGGACTCAATACTCCAGATTTGGCCTCACCAGTGCCGAATAGAGGGGAATAATCACTTCCCTCGATCAGCTAGCAATGCTCCTACTAATTTAGCCCAATATACAGTTAGCCTTCTTGGCATCAAGGGAACACTGTTGTCTCATATCCAACTTCTCGTCCACTGTAATCCCCAGGTCGTTTTATGCATAACTGCCGCGTAGCCAGTCGGTCCCCAGCCTGTAGCAGTGCATGGGATTCTTCTGTTCTAAGTGCAGGACTTTGCACTTGTCCTTGTTGAACCTCATCAGATTTCTTTTGGCCCAATCATCCAGTTTGCCTAGGTCACCGTGGACCCTATCTCTACCCTCCAGCATATCTACTTCTCCCCGCAGCTTAGCATCATTCGTGAACTTGCTGAGGGTGCAATTCATCCCATCATCCAGATCATTAATGAAGATGTTGAACAAAGCCGGCCCCAGGACAGACCCCTGGGGCACTCCGCTTGATACTGGCTGCCAACTAGACATCGAGCCATTGATCACTACCCGTTGAGCCTGACAATCTAGACAGCTTTCCATCCACCTTATAGTCCATTCATCCAATCCATACGACTTTAACTTGCTGGCAAGAATACTGTAGGAGACTGTATCAAAAGATTTGCTAAAGTCAAGGTATATCACGTCCACCACTTGCCCCATATCCACAGAGACAGTTATCTCATCATAGAAAGCAATCAGGTTGGTCAGGCATGACTTGTCCTTGGTGAATCCATGTTGACTGCTCCTGATCACCTTCCTCTCCTCCAAGTGCTTCATGATTTTTCCAGGGACTGAGATGAGTCTGAGTCTGTAGCTCCCCAGATTCTCCTTCTTCCCTTTTTTAAAAGATGGGCATGATAGTTGCATTTTTCCAATCATCTAGAACCTCCCACGATCACCACGAGTAGTGACAGAATACCAAAAAACAACCCACTCCAACCCAGAGGCACATTGCAAGATGTGGGATTGGCACGTATAAAGATCACAGAAGTTTTCAGTTCTATCTTTTTATACAGGCAAGGTCTGGTTTCTGTCAGGCTAGTTATTATTATTTATTATTTGTACTGAGGTAGCACCTAGCAGCCCCAGTCATGGACCACAGCCCCTTTGTGCTAGGCTCTGTACAAAGACTGTCCCTGCTTCCATGGTGCTTACAATCTAAGGGATGTCATGCTTAAATAAAAAAGAATTCAGTTGTTAAAGAAAAGCGTTGTTTGAAGGCAAAGAATAACACAGGGAGGAGGCACGGCATGGCTGGGATGGGCTGCATCTTGGCTGTTTTGCCCCCCTGCAAAGCACTAGAGGGGCTAGTGAAGCAGCCAGAAGCAGCCCTCTCTCTCTCTCCCTGCAATTGGACCTGCACCAGTGCAGGAATGAATCTAGCTCTCCCAGCCTGACCGGTGTTCATTTTATATTAAGGACAACAGGGAAGAGCAAGTGCAAAGACTCCAGGAGAGGACATAGTCTGCAGGGCCCCTTTGCAACAGGCTGCATCTGAGGGGAGCGCACAAGACAGGTTCCTGCCACAGAACACCAGACCAGTCCTGGATATTTAAAGGTGCAGTACACAGGAAACACAAACTTGTAAATTACACTACGCCAGTATTTGTTAATTTGAATCCAACAATTCCAGTTCAAAGGAATCCTTTACTGGGAATCACTCATTAGCTCATTTCCAACTTGTGAAGGAAAACCAGTATAGCTCTCCTTTTCTCTCTCTCTCTCTCTCTCTCTGTCTTTACATGGGATTTATATCTGACAGCTGTACCTTTAAATATGTAATGACTTGCCTTCGACTGATGCAGCAAGAGCTTTTCATGGGGGAAAGGCATCAGAAGGGTTGTTATCCTCACCTCAGCATGAAGTGGAAAATGTAGTGGTAAGTGGCATTTACTGCTCTCTTCGCGAGCAATAAGCCAACCATTGAAATGTTACTAAGATTGCTTCTTTTGACCCATTTTAACAAGATCACAGCTTTCAGCATTTCAAGTACCCTTATCAACCAGACCCAGCGGTGGCTTCAGGGAAGGCATTACCTGATGCTGGAAGCTTTAAGGTGCCAGAGAGAGTCAATCAGCCTCAGTGCTAAGCAATTCCTATCAGAAATCCTTTGCTCTTTACTTTGTGTGATTGTTCCCCTCCTTGTTGGGGCATGGGGGAGGAGGGAGATGGAAGAAACTAGTAAGTTATGCACAAGCTTTTTCTCTGCTCAAGTGACTTTTACAGAACCTTGGCTTGTTAAGGCTGTTTGTGGTGAGTGCCTGAACCAAAGGCTGTTAGGACTCAATCCGGCAAGAACCTGATCACCCTGAATTCTGATTGAAGTGGGGCTTACACCTCTCATTGTCAGCGGTAGTTTAGGCTTTTAGCTCCAGAGGTTCCTGGTTCAATCCCTGGTCTGGCGGCTGTTGCACTTATACAACAGTCGCTCTGCATACTACCCCCTATAGCATGCCTCTTCTCTACCCTGGAATGCAGTCAGGGACAAGGGATCTCTGGGCTAGAAGGGCAAAGGCTCATATCTGCCCTATATCCCTTTTTTTTTAGCAACCTAGCTGGCACAAAGGGTCCCTAGAGCAAATGATGAAGTGGGCCTAAAGTATTGATCTGCTCCTGGGGCATGGAAACCTAACCAAGCAAGGCTTGGCAGCAAGCTGATGGATACAAACCCAAGGAGAGAATTGGACCATCTCAGACAGGGATCGGCAACTTTTGGCACGCGGCCCATCAGGGAAATCCACTGACAGGCCGGGATGGTTTGTTAACCTGCAGCGTCCACATGTTCGGCTGATTGCAGCTCCCACTGGTTGTGGTTCGCCATTCCAGGCCAATGGGGGCTGTGGAAAGCAGCGTGGGCCAAGGAATGTGCTGGCTGCCGCTTCCCACAGCCCCCATTGGCCTGTAACACCGAACCCTGGCCGGTGGGAGCTGCGATTGGCCAAACCTGAAGATGCTGCAGGTAAACAAACCGTCCTGGCCCACCAGCAGATTTCCCTGATGGGCTGCATGCCAAAGGTTGCCGATCCCTGATCTAAGATTTTCTCTTTGTTACATTTTTTTTTTAATGTTTTCCTGAGGTTTATTGGGGAGGTGAGGCAGAGGCATTTGCATTTAAGTCTAAGAAGATTATGAAAGTCTCCGGATTTACTTATACTTTCATCTTAGTCACTTCCTAACCAATACTGTAGTGAAATAATCTTTTTTACTTTAGAAAAATCAAGAGGTTACAGCATTTCCCAGGCCTTGTTTACCATAGGTAACACTCAAAATGTAAGTAACATTCCAAAGAAACAAAAAAACAAGTAAACACAGTTCACCAAATATCACTTCAAATTGGATCATTCTAGGGTTGCAATTAAACCTTTCATAGATTTGCATTAAATAATATATTAGTAAACAGCTTAATAGATATTCTGCCATTACAGTCTGTAATTAAAATTTCCCATGCAACTTTGTGATACTAATAGTAGTAACTAGTAAAAATTGACACCGTGAAATATGGTCGGGCTTGCAAATGCTTGGTCTAGTCTAACATTGCCTTAAAGTGATACCATCTTTTCTCAGAAGCTTTTGAAGCTGTGACACACTTTGTAAATAAATATTGCTGATCCGACATGGAAAATTTACATTTGACACTTCGTCATATGTGAAAATAAGCATTTAAGTAGAGATGGGCCCAAAGTTCGATACATGAGAGGAAGGATAGTCTTGTGACAAAAGAATTTGTTCAGACTTCAAAAGATCTGCATTCTAGTCCTGACTTTGACAACCACATCTTACATGACCTTAAGTGAGTCATTTTAAGCCATTTGGTCCTGTTTTGGACGAAGCTCTTCAGTCATATCACTTTAATATGTAATTTCCAGTTGGAGGTAATAATAAAGATACCCTTTTTCTGCCTTGCCTGTTTACATTATAAGACTTTTGGAGCAGAGAATTCTGAAAATGCTGCCTCTTATTATGTGCATATGCAGCACACATCCCGATACAGCCCCAGTCTCAGTTGGGGCCTAAAGTCGCTACCGTAACATAAATAATTTTGATCAAGGATTATCTGAGGTCAGTGCTGTTAGAAAGCAGGGTTTCAGCTGGGGCCCGTTCCTCATTTTGAACTTGTAAAAGAGAGTTTGTAAAACTGGTTTCAGGTTGTGTGGTCATATTTATTGTCTTTCACCATTTTTTGAATCATACCAGTTCCGTTTCCAAGAACAAAGAAAAGCCGTTTTCCCCCTCTAACTGCCTGCTATGCCAACTCAACTAGGACTCTGAATGCCATGGTGGGTTCTTTCAATCATACATATCACCATAAGTAAAATATCTGTTTTCGTGATGGGCAAACCTCGAGAAAATCAGAGATCCAGCTTTCAAAGTAATTCAGAACTCTGGATGTTTATCTGAACTGCTTATGAATTTATCCAGACTTCTTTGTGCTTTTAGCTTGGTCAGAAATATCATAATAACAGCGACTGCTTATGCCCCCATTAGAATCAGAAAACGTGAGAAGGCATGTGAAAAAATGAAAGCAGTCCAAAATGTTCATATCTGGAAAGACGTTCGCTGTGAGTTTTGTATGAAGCTTTTAAGTCTGTCATATCACTTTAACTTGTAATCTCCAATGAGCTGATCATCCTGTCCAATTTTAGCAGATTGCGTTGGCCTAATTATATGGAGGAAATAATGTTTTATTGTGTTGATTTAAAAACACGATAAATTAACTCTGGTAAAACCTTTTTTCACTGTTTGTGACCAGCCATATTAATTTCATTCTGCCTAGATCACTGTCCTGTCCTTTCAACTGCTTCCAGTCTTGAACTGTTGCATAGAATTATTGCTGCACTGAGAAATGTTTGCTGGGTAAGATCCTTGTGTACTGTATATCAGTGGCGGGCCATAATGGGACAAAGGTTAGTTCCTTTGAGGAGAGGAATGGGAAGAGGCTAGTGGAAGAGATGAAGTCATGTGGGTCATAAGGAGAGCCATGGGGACAGAAGAATCATAGGGATTCATGCTCGATTCCCTGTGGACAGCTTGAGGTCATGGACACTGAGGGAGCACATGGATCCTTCTCTGTCCCTTGTACGTCTTGGTATGTCCCTCCTGGCTCTTGCTGTAGGAGACATCAGGGGAACAGTGGTAACAAAGGGGAGTGGGAATCATGAGTGGGGCAATACTGGAGAAGGACCATAGGGGGAGCCATTAGGACAGAGGGGATAGCAACACTTTTCTTAAGGGTGTATTTCCCAATAAGTCAGAGGACCTTGGGGGGCTCTGTGTACACTCTGGTGAATTTTAGATTAATCTCTTCCATCTTTCTAAGAAGTTGCTGGCTATGTGCTTGACCAGACACTACATAAATGCATTTTAGGTACACACCTTGATAATAAGAACCTTACCTGCATTGATTTTTCTGACAACTTAGCGCTATTTGTCCAATCGATGGGCGAATTGGTTGTGGCACTTAAACCCTGGAAAACTCAAAGGCAAAAGCTGGACTAAAAATTAATTGAGGTAAAATCTATGATTCTATGAAAACAAAAAATTCGTCCAGTAGGCAATTTCAAACACACTGCAGGCTCTCACCCTTTAGAGGGTGGACAACCAGCTGAGATTGTCGGTGATTGCCCTGACCTCAGCTCTGTTGTTGATAACCTGGGTGGCACTGAGAAAGATCTGGAAGCCTGCACTGCCGTAGTGCTGTCAATAATGGGGCACCTCATCAAGAAATGCTCTTTAAGGTAGTATGGGCATCTGTTTTGAATGCCTCCCAACGTCCCTGCAAGAAGCATCATCAGCTTTTGTCAAAAAACAGGGCCTGCCGCATAGCCAGTCGCAGAGCCACTCTCCAGGCAACCGCATGAGTGCAGCTGGCCTATAGTAGTCTGCTTGACTGGCTACACTGCCTGACTGGTGGGAAGAGTCCGCAGACCAGCTTTTAAGCCTTGCAGCTGTTTGACAGCTTCTCAAAGCATTCACTCTCGGCTGGGATGGTGCCTGCACCTTCTTGTTCCCAGCTTGCTCTGGCCCCGTTCTTCCCTCAGACCCAGCCCTGCCTCACTGCAGGTAACCTGGCTTGGAGCCTCATCTCTAATTCCTGTCCTCTGACTTTGGTTCTGACCCTCTGCTCTGAGTCCTGACTTTGAACTGCAGCTCTGATATCTGGCTTCTGGCTCTGTTCCTGGGCTCCTATCCTGGCTACTGAGGCCTGTTCTAAGCATTAGCTATGACTTCCCACATCCTGGTCTCTGACAACTTTGACCCAATGAAAGGAATATGGAAAAGACCTCCTGGAAGAGCTGAAACACAATGACTAGACAGCACCAACAGACACCTGTCGCTCACAGCCATCCTACCCCATAACACACCAGATTTGGCTCAGAATAGAACATGATGGGGGTACATAACACATTCAGTGGTCTCCGCACTGTCCAACCAACAACATGAGAACTAATGTAACCTAGCCAACCTTGCTAAGAAGAAAGTAATGCAAAATTTGCCAGGACACATACCGGACTCTCCAGTAGCTAGTTTCCTTTTCACAACCCCTCCCCAACCAGCTTATTTGGAGAAGCATCCCTGACAAAATTCATGGCATGTTGGCAACTAGTTTGGAGTAGGCTAGAAAGAATGTTTATTAAACTACAGCTAATAAGACTTTGACTGTATTTCTCTAGGAAGAGTTAATGAACCAGAAGGTGACAAGGTCATCAGAGATACCAGGCCAGATCCTCAGTTCTCATGATTTCATGAAGGCAATGGAAGTAGGCTGATTTACACCAGCTGAGGCTCTGGTTCTCTGTGCCCAGCTGGGAAATCAAATGGGATCTAATTGCTAGTGATCAATGAGTTCACCTCCTCATCATCAAGTCAATTCACCCTAACTGCACAGGGTGAGTGGGGCTGAAATACAAAGATCAATTACTTGATTCTGCTGTTTCTTTGTAGTAGTTGCCTCAGAGGGGAGCGATAAAACGGGAGCTCTCACTAAATCAAGAGGAGCTTTACTCCTATGAGTTGATTGGAAAATAATGAAAACACCCCTTGCCTCAACCACACAGACATGCTCACCTCAGCTGCTCGTAAGCGGTACATGGTGACTCAAATGAGGATGTTAAAGCAGGTGATCTGCCAGGCCCTGATGGGAGGATTTGTTACAGTGTATACTTCTCCCTTGAATCACTGATGGAAAAGCTTTTTCGAGGATGCTACGGCAAACAAAACTCAGCAAACTGATGGTTAACATGGAGGCTTTGGCTTAGTGGTGGGGTGGTGGTGGTGGAAAGGAATGACAAGTTAATGATGGCGCATCTATCTGAATACTCAGATCGTCCCCGGCTCTTGCGAGGGTTCACGGAGGAATGGCACAAAGGCCAGGCTACACAGAAGGGATTTGGGTGTTGTGATGTGCCGCATCACAGCACCTCGCTTTAGGAGCTAAGCCCCACCCCCTCTCTGAATTCAGTGCCTAAGTGTAAATTGCCAGGAGGCTCCCGTCTCTGCTTTTGATTCACGAACAGGGGGAAGATAGGCATTCAGTTGCCTAAGTCATGTGAAGGGCCTGATTAGAGGCCACCAGAGGTGAAAGTAAGCCGATCCATAGCCCCAAGGATCCGTTCCAGCAGATGGGGATTACCAGTGCCTGGGGCACGTTGGTCATGCCCCTTTTCTCTATGCAGTCTGTGCAGGGGAAGCCTTCCACTTGCTAATTAAGCTAAAGCTTCAATGCTGTTGTGAGATGGCTGATTGGGGAAAAAACAGCTTACACAGAGCTGAGGATCTGCCCCTAAGTACTAATCAAATAAAACAGTAAGGTAGGAGGATTCATATAATCATATAAATGTAGGGCTGGAAGAGATCTCAAAAGATCATCTAGTCCAGCCCCCTATTCTGAGGCAGGACCAAGTAAATCTGGACTATCCCTGATAAGTGTTTGTCCAACCTTTACTTATAAACCTCCAGTGATGGGGATTCCACCACCTTCCTTGGAAGCCTAGTCTAGAGCTTAATTTACTCTTATATTTAGCAAGTTTTTTTCTGATATCTAACCTAAATCTCCCTTGTTACAGATTAAGCCCATTACTTCTTGTGCTACCTTTGGTGGACATGGAGAACAATTGATCCCATGTCCTCTTTATATCAGCACTTAACAAATTGGAAGACTGTTTTCAGGTCCCCGGTCCCCCTCTTAGTCTTCTTTTCTCAAGACTAAACATGCCCAGTTGTTTTTTTAACCTTTCCTATAGAACCTATAGATAGATGTTTTCCCTTCTCCAGTCCTCTGGGATCTCACCCATCCTCCATGAGTTCTCAACAAAAATTGTTAATGGTTCTGGGTTTGCTTCAGTTAGTTCCTTAAGTACCCTAGAGTACATAAAGAGCTTTAAGATGGAGTGTTCAAAGGGGACCTAAAGGATATAGGCTCCTCACTCTCAATTACCTCCAATGACTATGTAACCCACTGGTCACTTACAACTAAACCCATTGACTCCCACTGACCTCACCACCCAAGGATCCTGCTGTGATGAAGAGCTCCTTCATCAGAGGGTTAAACTGGCTTTAAGACCAATTGGTACCACAGAACACTGCATAGTTGCCAGAACATAGACAAAGTTGTGCCTCCAGAGGTTCTGAGGCTAAATCCAACCCAGGGGCCCAGAATATAGCTTTGGGATGCTGCAGCATGTTGGTAGCTGTAGAAGTCTTGAAATGGATTGTTCCTCCACAGATTTCCTGCCTTATAAACACACACACGCACACCCCCATATATTTTCCTAGAGCTGTAGAAAACCAAACAGCGTGTTTGTGAACTGCCTGCCAGGAACAAAGCACATTATCTTCCCAACACCACTGCCACAACCTATCCAACACATTGGGTGAAAAATTGGAGACTGTATGCTTTTGGCATCTCGTGTGCCTCCCTGCAGACCCATTCTGAAGAAGCATGCCCTCTTATGCACGGAATGCGTTAAAAAAGACCAGATGTTGCTGTTACTTTACTGCAAGGGGTCTGATCTGAGTAGTACCCTGGCCCGTTTCTAATCCCAGCAGCTCCATTCTCCCTAGTTGTGTTATAACAGGCGTAAATGAAAACCATTACGTTCCATAAAATGGTGTCATTATAATTAAACACCCTGCCTTTCTGCGCCTAATTGACTTCCTGATTGTCTTCAGATTCCATCTTGAGACTCATCTCTTCTTCCTGGCGTAGGATACCTAATCCTTTCTCTAATAAAATTACTCCTAAGCCTCCGTGCTGAATTATTCTCCCTGTAACTTGGCCTCTGTACACTTTTTCATCCCTCAGTGCCATAACTAGCAGTTATTAATACATGTGCTTATAAGGCTACCCAATTACTACCTTGTATTGATTATGTTATTGTTTGTTTGTTTGAGGAAGCACCCGTGATGTGTAGGCACTTTCTAGATATGCAAGCAGGGATGGTCCCAGCCCCAAGAATGGGTGGACGAACAGAGAGACAGAGAGGTAGGCAGAGGTCAGGGAAGTGGGACAATACAAGGGACTGGATTCACTGCAGAGGAAGTATGTCTGCAGGGGCTTTCACAAGGACTTTTAAGGTGGAGAAGATAGGGGCCTTGCATCTCAAACTCTACATATGGGGCCATGTTGGAGAAGCCACTGAGATGACTGTTTCAGAGACTGACAGTCAGACAATGTAGCAGAATGTCCCCATTACTCCTCCAATGGGTCCCTGTGCTTGGTGTATGTGTATGCGGGGAGGGGAATCAAAGACTGTAGACAACAGGATCTGTCTGCAGAACACTTGTGCCAGTGAGGAGTTCTCCTCCAACAGGGGAATTCTCGGCTGGCCATTTGCAGCCAGATCCCAGCCCCTTTGTACATTCTGAGCAGCACAAAAGGTGCTGTAGGAGAATCTCAGCACCCTGAGGCATAGGTATTTTTTTCTCCATTTTACACATAGGGGAATCTGAGGCACACAGCAGCTAAGTGACTTGTCCTAGGTCACACAGCAAATCAGCAGCTGAGTCAGAAATGGAGTGGGGCATGCTGTTTGCAACAAACAGTTCATTCAGTGAGTTCAAACATTTTCCCTGTTCACAAATTGTCCACAAGCAGGATATGAATTTGCTATTTGAAAAATGTTTTGTGTGAACAGATTTCAGCCTACAGATTACTTGTGGTTCATCATTACCCTTGTGCGGTAACCCATGTCCTCTGGCACTATTCGTTCTCTGATTAGATGATCTAACTTCTAGAAATTACTTCCACCCAAAACAATTTTTGGGTTTTCAAGAAATGTGTTTCATTGTATGATTGCAAAGAATTGTGGACAGGGCTTCAATGGAATTGCACCCACTTACACCAAAGTCTGAATTTGGTCCATTGGGTTTAAAATCGATAAGCCTTAACAATGGGTGTGAAATCACACAAGCCACAATGGGCAAACGAAAAATTTCTACTTAAACCCAAGCAAAGCAAACCCACACATTTCCTGCAGCTCTGCAAAAGCCCCGAGCCTGTGAGTTCAGTGAATAAATGCACAGGATCAGATTATAGCTAGTGCAAACCAGCACAGATGCATTGACTTCAATAGGCCAGTTGAGCTTCTGGCCCAGCAATGGCTGATTGTTTAGTGAATCAGGCTGGGAGTATGTGGGGCAATCTGGAGCAAGGGAAAACTTTGTTGGCAACTATGCCAAAGTACCCACAACAGGATCTGGAATTTGATTCCTCAGTCAGTCAGCTCATCCCCTACCCACTGAGCTGAAAGTACTAAGATGGGCAGCACCACCTCCACTTCCTCCTTCAGCAGCCAGCTTCTGAATGGGACCCATTCCGAGAGGCCATCTCTGAGCACACTGACCAGGCCAGACCCTGCCTATGACTTAGGCAGTTGAACACCTGTCTTTCCCCCAGTTCATGAATTGCTCTGGGGCTTAGGCAGGAGAGGGGCATCCAGGCACCTAGAGGGAGTCAGCAGTGTGCATGCTCAGAGGCAGAAATATAGGTGACTAGGGAACTTGCCCCGAAAACATAGGTACCAAGTGAGTTTAGGCACCTACAGGGTTTAATGGGAGTCTTAAGGAAGACTCCATTAATGGAGCTATCCTATTTACAGCAGCTGAGGACCTGGCTCACTGGTCTCCTCTCAGGCCACGTCTACACTAGGGTGGGGGGGGTCGACCTACGATACGCAACTTCAGCTACGTGAATAGCATATCTGAAGTCGGTGTATCATAGGTCAACTTACCTGACCATAAGGATGGCAGCGAGTCGACCGCTGCCACTCCACCGTTGACTCTGCTTCTGCCTCTCACCGAGGTGGAGTTCCGGAGTCGACGGGGAGCGCGTTCGGGGATCAATTTATCCCGTCTAGATGAGACACGATAAATCGATCCCCAATAGATCGATCACTACCCACCGATCCTGCGGGTAGTGAAGACATATCCTCAGACACCTACTTTCTCTGACCACACTCCACAGCGTCTGCATACCACATTCTTGCAAAATAAAGGAGAAGAGCTGTAGGGCGTCAGCTTTTTACATCCACTCAGAGGAGAAAACGTAACTTTTTGCCCCCATTGAGCCTCCTCTCACACTCACTGAGCATCCCACAAAGTACCACAGTTGTAGGGTATGCATCTCACAATTCGCTCCATGGCCTGAAATATAAGGTAGCCTGAAAGTTGTTTCATTTAGATAGTGTAACACATGTGCTTTTTTACTGCAGCATTTCACTGTGTTTCTCCAGGAGAGGAGACCTGGATCATAGCTGGATATTCTGTGTCTCTGCACACAAGCAGAGAGCAGGGCAGGGCAACTCAGCTAGAAGGACCCATAAACTTCCAGAATAGGGTGTTGCAGTTACCTGACATGCTCAGTAGTTGTTCTGAGGCTGTATAGGAAGTTTTCATTGTGTGACACTCACCTGGCAGGTCACTCGCTAGTCATCCTCTGACAGGTGAGCCAATCAGAGCGCAAGGTCGGAAAGGTTATAAATACAGGTGTGACACTGGGAGACCAGATGCCAGCTCGTGCCAAGGTCCCCATGCCTCAATTGAATACTCGCAAAGACATAACTGGAATTCGCCTGGCTCACCTGTGTGTTAGTATTGTTAAAATAAAATTTGGTCCATTGGGTTTAAAATCAATAAGCCTTAACAATGGATGTGAAATCACACAAGTCTGACTATAAGAATGTGTTTAGTTTTTAGACTTTATTGAATTCTTGTGGGTTGCTGCATGTATTAATCTCAGCTGTATCCCATATGGTAAGGTATTATTTGAGCATTTGTATTGTGAGCCTCTGGGACTGTGCAAATCACTAGACAAGAAAGCGACATTAACTAGTGTGAAGTGCTGGTCTCCAACGGAAGGTGTTACATCCTGCCCAATGGGGAAGGCCCTTCAACCCCAGACGGGCTATTGTGGGACATTAAAGAGGGCAAAGGTTTTTGTTGTTTTGCTTTCCCCCCAATGAAGATGAGTCATGAAAATGGATTCCTCCTATCAGCTTAATTGGCAGCTCAGAACACAAGGGGATAGCCCCACCCCCCGTCCTTACCCTCCAGAGCTTCTTGGGCTCTGAAGGACAAGGTTTTCTAGGCATAAACAAGAGGTCCCCAGCTGTTTAGCCTAGGTCAGCCCTAAAGGACATACAGAGCTTGCTTCTTACAGAAGTTTCTGTTACTTTTTGAATTTAAGATTGTATTTCATTTGTGTATCTATATTTACCTGCTTTAACCTTTTAAATAACTCTTGTTTCCTTTTCCTACCGATAAATCTGCATATAGTTTATTATATGATTGGCTACAAGTATTGTCTTCGGTGTGAGATCTAATGTGTGATTGACCTGGGGTAAGTGACTGGTCTTTAGGATTGGGAGTAACCTGAATATTGCTATGATTCTTGGTGTAAGAGACCATCTGTCATAAAGGCAAGAAAAGCCAGAGTATCAAAGGGGAATGTCTGTGACTCCACGTTTAGGCTGCCAGAGTGCCTGAGGAGCTGACACTTGATAATTGGTTGGTGAACTCTAAGTATAGAACTCACAACCAAGTTGGGGTTTGTGCCCTGGTTCTTAACAGTCTGCCCTACAGTTGGTACTCATTCTCCTGAGTCTCTGCAGACAGCTTGACAAAAGACATTACAGGCAGGTTGTGGATTCAGCTGCTGATCGACGTGAGTCTGCTGTGAGGGCTGGGTCCCAATCCCTGTTGCACTTTAGATATAGGCTACAGACTTCTGTTTCACCAGCAACTGTGAGGCCCAATCAGCTATTTACCCTAGGAGCAGACTTACTAGCTGTGGAGATTCCCAGATGTTTGCTTACTGACAGGGCTCTGAAGTGTTTGGAAGGACTCTCGGATGCTACCATTTCTCAAGCTCTGAGGGGCCAGCTGTCCCACAGCTGTCCCACAGTACATACTAGGGTCATTCTATAAAGACTGAGAAATCATCTCTGAGAGAAGATCATAGGGGATGTGTTAGTGTGTGTGCAAAAGCACAGTAAATGTCATGTTGAAACCTTATATTTGAATCTTTGTAACAGAAACAAAAGGGGGAAAGTCTGCAGAAGGAATGCCGCAGATTTACTGTCTAATAGTGGCTGTTGGAAAGTTATTCATAGTATTCCAAACACTATTTACAGTATTTTAGACTATTTACAGAGTGTTTTGTATTCATTACATTTTTGTTTTCCTAAGAAAGTGTATAGTACTCTCTCTTTTAAAAGTGACTGGAGACGATTAACATCCATTTCTCAGGGTCTTACATGCAAGACCTTGGAAGTTTAACTCCGTGCAATGCTTTCTGAAAAGTCTTGAGACAACAGAACCCTGGGTGTCAGCAAAGAGTTAAGATGAGATGCAGGAAGAAGGGGAATGTATAGTATCCCCACTCCTCCTTACAGTAGCATTTACTTTCATTGTGAATTGAAATACCTTAAGGAATATATAAAATGCTTAGCGTATCGACTGTGATCCCCAATCACATTATGGAACTGAATTATGTTTGAAAACAAAATTGTTTAAAATACGTTTCCTTCCTTCATTTACGTGTCAAGACCTGGCCCTCAGGAGTCTGAATTTTCCCTGCTGTTAGAAACAGAGTAAGTTTTCATGAGGCCAAAGTGGATTTCTGTATTTAAGAGTAGGCAAGCCACATACAAACTCTGCTGGAAGGCAAACTCCCTGCCAGATTGGGAGTAGCGTAGAGCAGCAGGGACTTCAGATCACTAAATCTGGAAACATCGGACTTGCATACTTCCCTTCATTTTTTCAGGCTACTCCTTACTATAGCTGATGACACATAATGCAGTTAGGAATATACTTTTCGTGCATCGCTTTAGGTGTTCATGGTGTGATCACCTTGCAGGCAAAAAGCTCTTATCTCAGAGTCATGAGATCAGGACTCAGCTGGTAAGAGCTTTGCAGTTTACCTTTGAAATGGCCAGTGACCTGAAACCACTGTGTAGGTGGTGCATAGGAGTAGTAGGCTGGCATGGGTCAAATTGCTGCATTGCAGCTCCATGAACTGTCTTTGGGCTGTTGGAGGAATGCTTCCATTCCTCAATCCCTAGGGCTCCAATTATTCATGCCTTGTAGGTGAGGAGAGATGAATTTCACATGTCACATTGCGGCTTCTTTCACACTGTTTGCATTTGTCGTAAAAGCATGTTAGAATGGTTGCCAAAAAAAATGTCCTTGCTTTACCAGAGCACAGTGTAACTGTGCAGTACATGCTGGGAACAGGAAATACCACTACTGCATGGCACAAAAGGTGAGCTATGTACATTTTAAGGTCCAACAAATAATCTGGTGGTGTCCCTTGGACTGTCATTGACCCGGCTGAGATATTGACGTGTGACCAAGGCCCAGTGGAGAGCTGGCATCTTTGAAATAAGGTTGCAGACACTAGGGACTAAGTTCTAGAATCATGCAAATGGGTCCCCCCAAACAGCTCCATATATACCATCAGAATGCAGCAGTATTCTAGCCCTATGATCAGCCCTGCTATATGAGTAATTCTTACCAGGAGCTCAATAATATGTACGTGATGGTTTGTGAAGAGTCCATGGTTTCATCTCTCTTTACCTGATAGTTCCTACTATTCTGTACTGTACACAGATGCTCCCCGGGTTATGCAAGACCCGACTTACGCAAATTTGCACTTATGCAAAAAGTTCCATAAGCCAGAAATAGGATTTTCGAGTTGCGTAAATGTTTGCGTAATGTACGGGTACACGTTTCCGACTTACGCAAAAATTCGAGTTAAGCAAGGCTTTCCGGAACGGAACGATTGCGTAAGTCAGGTGGCATCTGTACTTGCATAAACATCCAGAACGATTCCCCCAACCACCAATTCCCATTCTGGAATTCTCCTCTATTCAGCTGTGTCATGAGAGCCCAGGGGAGGGCCGGTACACTGATTTGGTGGGGATTGGGCATGTCAGAGCTTTGATTGTGCCCTGAACAATGTTTGAAGGCTCTGAAAGGATTCAGATTCAGTTCCATTGCTAGGCATGGGCATTCTACTGGGTGCCTATGCATAGCGCCAGCCAACATTGGTTCAATGAGGTGTCTGAATGGGTTTTTCCAGATTTAGCAGGTGAATGTAGCAAGATGCCAAGTTCTTTGGCTGGATCAGACCCAGACCCTATTACAATTACGGTTACTATGAGGCTGAGCTGCCATTTTGGAATGGATCAATAAACCAGTAGGTCAGTTTCCCTTTGTCCTGCAGGTACTAGAGAATAGGGGGCTCTGGAACTATGTGTCTCTTCAATAATAGAATGCAGCACAAATATCACAAAGTGTCAGAAAATTAACCTATAATCTTGCTCTGATTTGAAGAGACAGGTATGCAGGACCTGCCACAATTAATCATCTGCTTTCTAACCAGCCTAGGTCAACCTGAGCACCCTACGGCACGAATTGCCCTAATTTTCTTCAACGAAGGGATCTGTGTTCACATTCACATGCAAACCGGTGATCTGCACTGTCCGAGTCTCCATCTTTAGTACCTGGATGAAAAAGGGAAAGCAACATGACGACATATTTATCCAACCTGAAGTGGCAGGGAAGAGAGCATCTCCCTGCAAAGCCCGTGAACTGTTTTTCCTTCGCTCCCTCATGCAGCACTTTGGATTTAAAGATTTTTTTTTCAGATGTATTCTTACGCTCATTGGTTTATGTTATTATTTATGTCAGAACGTTTATATAGTGCGGTAAGTGTACAGAGCTTTCATACCTACGTAAAGTCTTCACCCCATCCCCCGCCCACAGAAAGTCTGTGTAACTTTTCCACCCACTTTGCAGGATTCCTCGGTCATTCTGATGAGGAGAAAGAGACAAGAGAAAGCACGGCTCAATGGTGCTTCACTTACAATCTGTCATGACAGAACAGCAGATGAGTACGAGTTAAATAAGATGAACCCAAGGAGCAGTCAGTGGCTGGAGCCACTGAGGGTATGTTTATACTGAAATATAAACCCAGGTCTGTAGAACCAGTGGGTACGTCTACACTGCAATAAAACACCCGCGGCTGCCCCAGGTAAGCAGACTTGGGCTTGTGGGGTCTGGGACCATTCCCTTGCACGGTGTACTAGGACCTGGGTCCTGAGTGCTTGCTGATCTGGGTCGGACTGATTTGTGGGTGGGTGGAAGTGGTGCTTGGCCTCAAATGTGAGGCAGAGTCTGGGCTTAGTTTGCAGTGTAGCCATACCCTTAAGAACTTGGGGTGAGGGTAGGAGAGGCTATACAGGCACCACATGTCCTCAATCTGGACCAGGAATCTGCCTTCAGACACTTCAAAAGGATCTTCTGTAGAGCTTGTGAAAAGATATTAAGCATATTTTGCAAAAACAGTTTGAAATGGCTACTGCAGTTTGTCTCTCTCATAGACCTCTTGTTCTCGCCATATCCTTTGCCAGCTCTTGAATCTGTGCCTTCTTCCATACCGCCCAGATGCTCAGAGCATCCTCCCAACTTGATATGTTCATAAATTCATAGATTCCAAGGCTAGAAGGGACCATTGTGATAAGCTAACCTATCCTCCTGTATAGCACAGGTCAGAGAACGTCACCAAAATGATTCTTAGGGCATATGTTTGAGGAAAAAAATTCAATCTTGATTTTAAAATGGCTAGTGATGGAGAATCCATCACCACCCTTGGTAAATTGTTCCAACTGTTAATTACTTTCACTGTTAAAATGTGCCTTATTTCCATTCTGAATTTGTGTAGCTTCAACTTCCAGACATTGGATTGTGTTATATCTTTCTCTGCCACACTGCAAAGCCCATTATTAAATATGCAGTACCTACCTACACACAGTAATCAAGTCTCCCCTTAAACTATTCTTTGTTAAACTAAATAGTTATCTCCTTGAATCTATCACTATTAGGTCTGTTTTCCAATCCTTTAATCATTTTCATGGCTCTTCTCTAAAAACTCTTTCCAATTTATCAACATCCTTCTTGAGCTGTGGGCACCGGACCTGGATACAGTATTACAGCAGCTCCAAATACAAAGGTAAAATAGCCCTCCCTATTCCTATTTGAGATTCCTCTGATCATGCTTCTGCTTAACAACCTCCATACATACTAGTGGAATGGAAAGAGTGTTATCATCCCCATATGAAGAAATTATATAATCTATTTCCCCCAAATACAGAACAGAAGTATTTATTGAATACTTCTCCATTTTCTGCCTTATTATTGATAATTCTATAATTTTCATCTAGTAATGGACTAATACCAGTGTCAGGATTCTTTTTGTTGCTACTATTTTTTTAAAACCTCCTTCTTATTCTTCTTAACTGGCCATAGATTTCTCCATTTGTTCCTTTGCTTCCCTTATCAATTTTATACAATTCCTAATTTGTCATTTCTGTTAACTTCCCATTTGTTATATATTACTTTTTAATTTTTACAGCTGCTTAACCTCCCCTCTAAATCAAGTTAGTTTTTTAAGCAGCACAGCCTTCTTCCTCACTTATAGGATTGTGGCTTTTTGGACATCCGGTTAGGTGTTCTTAGATGATTCCCAATTATCATTCATATTTTTCTGATTAAATTCCTCCTCCCAGCTCATTTGGATCATAATTGTTTTCAGCTTTATGAAATGGGCTGTATTAAACCACCAAGTATATACATTACTGGTCTGGTTTTCATTCTGCTTGCTCATTATAAATGTGATCACGTCATGATCATCTGTACCTAAGCTTCCATTAATGTTTAGCTCTGTGATCCATTTCTCTTTAGCTGTTCAGACAAGATGTAATAAAGAATTTCACCATCTTGGTTGCAACCCAAGTGAGGTTGGATTTTGAGTGAGGAAATTGTCATCTATAAAGTTTAGAAATTCCAAGGGTGTTTTAGTACTTGCAGCATTAGATCTCCTGTGTATGTCACTCAGATTGAAATTCCCCATGATCCTACAGCTTTTCTTCCTACATGTTATAGATAGGTGCATAAGAAGGTGGTCATTCTGTTCCCTAGTATGATTTGGTGGCCTGTGGCAGACAACACCTAATTCCCCATCTTATGCGCTATCTGTTAGGACATTGATCCATAAGCATTCAGAATCATTTTCTTCTGGGTTATCAGTGATTCAGAAACAGGTAATGCCATTTTTTGATGTAGCGTGCCACTCCCCCACTCATTTTGCCCACTCGATCCTTCCTAATTAGGTTACAAACTTTGATTTGAACATTCCAGTTTTGTGACTCATCCCACCAGGTTTCAGGAATACTGACTAGGTCAACTTTATGCTCATAAATGAGCAACTCCAGTTTCTCCTGTTTGTTACCCAGGTTCCTAGCATTGGTGTAAAGGCAATTCAGTCATTTCTTCTCTGTGTCCCCTTTGGTTTGTTGACTAATTTTGTCCTCAACATCTCAGTTTTGTGCTGAATGTTCATGTCTTCCCCCTTTTTACCCTTCCCTTTTGCTACCATTTTAATGCTGTCCTGACTACTCTAGCCAGCCTGTCCCCAAGGAGACTGGTTCCTCCACTGCTGAGGTGGAGGCCATCCAAACTATATTGCCTTGTGATGGAGTTACAGACCCCACACTAAACCAGGGCAAGGGCTAGAGCAGTGCTGAGCTAGGGAGGTCCAGCCCTGCAGCAGCTGCAGGGCATGCTCCAGGTGGAGAAATAGTTTAAGAGGACCTTATTAGCACAGGGCAAGGAGCTATAGGAAGGGAGGCTGTCACCTGGCAAGGTGAGAGGAGAGGCTGCAGCATTCCTAAGGCTATCCTGGAAGCTGTGATCCAGTTTCCCCACTACTCCCCTTCTTTGGGCAGCTGGACTCTCACAAGAGACTATGAAGAATGAGGCGTTGTCCCACTGACAGACTCAGTGGATACATACTCCTGAGTCTGTGACCACATCCCAAATAGAGGAGCCACAGCCTGGTAGGAAGTGACCCAGGGGGTAGTATAACTTGGGGTGAACCAGCCAGTGATACGGTGACACCGCTCTAGGAACCTGGGTTGGGCCCCAGTGGAGTGGGAGGGCCTGAGTCCCCCTACCGTGCTCCCCCATTATCTCTGCCATGACAGAACCCAAAAGGTAGCGGAAGAGAAATTCAGGAGGGCTTGAGGCCTTCTGCATATGATTTGCAGAGGGCTCCCTCCAGAATGATCAGGCCAGAAAGAATGGTGGAGCACTGCCTGACCACTAGGCCAGCTGGCTTTCAGACTGATGCATTCAAGTGAAAAAAAACCACAGCAAAAAAACAGATTGGATTTGAGGTGGTCAAAAATAATGAGTAATTAGTGCTGCCCATTGTATTTACACTGCCTTCTGAAGCACTACAAACTTAATTAAGTACAAATGATAATACACTGCATCATTTAATGTATCATGTAGTCTGTCATCTCAGATTGAAAGTAAAGCACCATTAAGCAATTCTCTCTTGCCTCTTTCTCTTCATTGAAATGACCAAGGAATCCTGTAAAATAGGTGTAAAAGTTACACATACATTCTGTATGTATAACATTTGCACTTTATTTTTGATAGATTGACACTCTATCAGAATGTCATAACAAAATCGACCCCTCTTCCCCCTAAAACTTAGTATCATGTATTCAGAGAATGTGTTCTGTTATCCTCTAGTGCCTCTTTTGAATAAATCATTGATTTTTGCCATCTGACTAATTGGTTTTAGGGAATTAGTTAGTAATAGTAAAATATAACTAGTTAATTAGCTAACTACTCAGTGCTTCCCGCGTGTTGTTCCCTGGTGTGCTATTAAGACTTTGATTTACATTTCTGGATGGACTTGCCAAATCTTGTGCTTTTTGAACAGTGCAATTTTTGTGGCAAAATGAAAAGAAAAGACAAGCCAGGTAAGTTCAATTAAGGCATCTTAATTTTTAAACAATTTCACTGCCTGGAGCTTTACCAGCTTACATGGATCTAATTAAAGTTGATAATTCTGTGAATGAGTTAAGCAGACTTCCCCCTCCCCATTTCCTTCCATAAAATATACCTAAATCTACCCATCATGCACCACTTGACTTTAAGCACATGACCAGTCCTATTTCAATCTGCTTGTGTGCTTAAAGTTAAGCATGTGCTCAAGCACTCTGCTGGATCTGGTATAGCATGCTCAGCACCTTGCATGCTTGAACCCTTTATAGAGGAACAATCCAGCTTTTGCCAGGTGGTCCATTTTAACCTTGACACCTCTGCATCCCCTTCACCCCCTCCCCCCACAAGTGTCCCTTCCCCTGTTTATCTGCATGAGTTATGGTAACATTCTGCATCGCATCAAATGTTGCATGCTTCTTTCCCTTTCCCCTGCTGCATGCTGTAGGAAGGAGGGCGAGGCCATGTCTGTCCAAATAGTCAGTCCCTTGCCAAACCAATGACCACGCAGTTTGGCACTCCACTAGGGAGAGCTGAATGCATAAGAGGCAGAGCTTGAGTCGTCTTTAAAAAATGATGTAAAAATAAAGGTTAGCGCCCCTCCCCTGTTTGTTTCGTTGGCTCTTTACACCACAAAAACAAAGCAAAGAAACCACAAGGATTCAGCTGGGTCCCAAACAGGGGCGGCTCTTACAATTCTGCCGCCCCAAGCAGGGGTGGCGGGGCCCCGCCCCCGACGCAGGCAGTCCCATTCCGGAGCGGCAAGGGGACAGCGGCGGACCTGCCGCCCCTTTGCCGCCGCGGCAGGCGAGAATGGGGCGGCAGTCCGAGTCCCGCGGCGGCAATTCGGCGGCAGGAAGAGCGGACCTGCCGCCGAATTGCTGCCGCGGGACTCGGACTGCCGCCCCCTTCTCACCTGCCTCCCCAAGCACCAGCTTGGCAAGCTGGTGCATGGAGCCGGCCCTGGTCCCAAATAACTATTTACTAACATCACAGGAACATAAAAGGCCTAGCTACACACTGCCACTCTGACTGCTTTCTGGTGGCTTATGAAAAATAAAACATGGGGAGCCTCACTAGAGGGCTCACAGACTTTTTAAAGTGCTACTACCTTATTCCTGTACTCTATACCCAGACTCTTCCATTTGTACTCATTTGAGCGATATATATTCTTGCAGTATTCCTATTCTAATAGTACGTCAGACTGGATTATCGCCATAGTCCCATCTGGTCTAGGAATCTATATGTTCTCAATCTAGTTGGTAGAATTTGGATGTGTTCACTTTGGGATGTGCTAATCAGACATGGGAACACCGTGCCCCGTGTTAGAACCAATCAAATGGTTAATATCTGCTAGTGATAAAAAGAAGTTGCTTTGCTACAACACTTCATTTTCTGCATGCAGTAACATTGTGTTGCATTCTCTCAGGGCAGAAATATAACTGTAGCATGGGGGGAAATGGTGCATTTCTCACATTAGCCCTTTGGGACTTTGTTCCCTTCTCCCTAAAAGTTATTCTTTACCTAGTCTGCTTTTAAATCCAATACAAAACCCCTTCACATTTTGAAAGGAAAATATAGGAAGCTGCTGAGACAGAAGCTAATGTAATAGCTAGAGTGGAAGAGAATTGTTAGGAGTTAGCATTAAAAGCGGGGTATACATTATGCTTGTTGGTAAAGTTTGCCTCTAAATGTAAGTAGTATAGAAATAGAGCCACTCTGTTGATTTTCTTTATGTACATATTTCTGGATGAAGACATTTTGTATCTCAGAATAAGATCACCGTGTCTCTTTAGATCTGCATATTTAAACCAGAAAAGTGCATGCTTTTTTTTTTTTATAGGGCTAGATCATCATGTTGGGAACAGAGGAATTGCCAGACTGGATCGTACCCAAGTTCTGTCTAATTCGACATCCTGCCTCTGACAAGAGCCAGCAGCAGATGCTTCAGGGGAAGGTGTAAGAACCGCACAGTAAGTGCATGTAGGAAAACCTGCCCCACATGTTAGATCTCATCCTGATCTATAGTAGCGATAGGCTTAAGCCCTGAAGCATGAGGTTTAACATCCCTTGTGCAATTTTTGCTGGCATTACATTAATTCTGGATATTCTTGTTATGCATTTAAATGTCACATCCATTGTTGTTCTGTCATTGGAACAGCCCTTGACAGAGATGGTGACATTGAGAGCCGCGTTTCCCCCCCTAGTTTTCCTACCACTTCAGGGAGGGAGTAAAACTGCACTGCATCTATACCTGTTGCAGAGTGTGATCTACAATACCCCTGTGTACCTACACCCCTTGTTGTATCCTTGGGGCAGCAGGTTTAGGAAGAAATCATGTGAGACACAGAGCTGTGGGTCATGAACGCAGCCATTTATTTTCACACACACTGAACTAACCAAACTAGCCAAAACTGGCTGGGCTATCCCCTAATAATCTCACTCAGTTGCCATAGCAACAACAAGCTGCTATTACCACGACAACCAAATACACAACACCCCTGAGTGTATTTGAGGGGCAGAGTCAAGGCTAGGTCCCTCCTGACCCTTCCTGCCCACAAGTGTGAGCAGTGACTTAGCAGCTCTGTGTAGCCAGCTCCTCCCAATCCCCTGAGAGTGGTGGTATTGCCCATCGGAATGGGGTGGGGGCTATTCCTTCTTTCCTTCCTTGCACGAATGCAGGACAAGCTCCAATCCGACCCTTAACTATCAGAGTGCAGTAGGTAGGGAACAGCAGCTATCGTTAGGGAAAAGTCATGACATTGAATAGAAAAGGGTCATCTTGCAATAGGGTTGGTTTTTTTTAACCATCTTGTAGACTTTAATAGCGAACTGTATACTTCCAAGGGAATTCGGTACAGATCATCTGCTAGCTGGGGCTAGCTCTAGCACCCTCCCAAATTGTACCGGGGCAGGCTGCGCGCGGGGAGGGAGGATAGCTCAGTGGTTTGAGCATTGGCCTGCTAAACCCAGGGTTGTGAGTTCAATCCTTGAGGGGGCCATTTAGGGATCTGGGGCAAAAATCTGTCAGGGGACAGTACTTGGTCCTGCTAGTGAAGGCAGGGGACTGGACTCAATGACCTTTCAAGGTCCTTCCAGTTCTATGAGATAGGCATATCTCCATCTATAATTATACAACAGGTTGTGTGGAGGGTGTCATAGGCACTGACTCCCTCGCCTAAATTCCCACTGGAGACCCCCCCTTACATTGGGATATCCCTAATTAGGGGGTTTGCAGCCAGTATTTGATCCCTTCATGCAGATGAATGGCTCAAAGGGAGAGAAAGCAGCGCAGAAAATATGCCCCAGTCATTTCTGGGGAGAAGGTCCGACAGGTTCTCAGCCCTTGGAACTTCTGTTGAATCCAGTGGGAGGTCCACAATGAGGGGGCTTGCAGGACTAGGTTCTGGCCCCACTGATTTTAAGTGGAGACTCTGCTGTGAAAGAAACCAATAAAGGATCTTGGTGGTGCAGGTAGCAATGGGGAAGAGTAAATAGGCCAGCCATAACCCCCAGAATAGTCCATCTCAGAGAAATCTGCAGGAGGTCTGAAATACCACAGGGGCTTTACTTCATATCCAGTTTGAAAAGGAGGCAGGTTTCATGATCTTACGAGAGGAGGAAGAGGACCAGAACGGTCTGCAGTTCATACCACCTGACGTTTTGACTCTGCACAATATGTATACTCTCTGTGAAAAGGCTGAGAGCAATAGTGAACCATGAAAACATCCAACGATTAACGAGAGTGAAGTAGAAGGGGTGGTGTTGGAAATGGGACTTTATGACCCTCTCGTCAAACATTCCAGGAAGAGCTTTTGAAAGTCATAACTCTGACTTGTTTTATAGGTTGGGGAGGATAACTTCATCTCACGGAGTCGTGGGGAGTTCAAAAGGAATTATCAAATGAAAGCAAAGTGGGTCATCGCCTCCGGTGAGTGCATCAGCAGATCAGGTATACTGATCAAATGTTTTACCAAATGAAAGGAGATGGGTCTCTTTATTTATTTATTTTGTTGTCTTTGCTTATCAAGATGCTGCAATTTTTTTTAAAAAGGAGCAGAGCTGAAGGTGGAAAAAAACCTACCACGGATGGAAATAGGAGCGAGCCCTCGGACCACGATACGTAACCAGCATTCAGCCTTCTTGCATTTTTTTCCTTCAACCGCTGCCGTTTCTCAGTCAGAGGCAGCTCAACTGTTGGGTGGGGGTGCTGGAACAATTTGTATAGTGGGGGTGCTGAGAGCCATTGAACCAAACTGTAAAGCCTGTATATAATGAAAGGTTTCAGAGTAGCAGCCGTGTTAATCTGTGTCAGCAAAAAGAACAGGATTACTTGTGGCACCTTAGAGACTAACAAATTTATTTCAGCATAAGCTTTCGTGGGCTACAGCTCACTTCATCAGATGCACAGAATGGAACACACAGTTTCAGCTTATGCTGAAATAAATGTGTTAGTCTCTAAGGTGCCACAAGTAATCCTGTTCTTTTTATATAATGGAAACCACTTAAAGCCCGGGGGTGTGGCAGCACCCTCCACACCCCTAGTTCTAGCACCGATGGATGTGGCTCATGGAGATTTTGAAAACAATTCTAAAAGCCAGCTTCTACATTAAACAGAAGATAAATACATCTATGTTGGTGGGAAACAGGTGTGTCATATTTACCTAGCTACAGGAAATATAAGTTAATTCCTTAATGCAAATTAATAACTTATTTGGTTAATAACATAGTAAAAGCATGCTGATTGGTTAATAATTCATTCACTCAGGGTTTTAATATCATGTGCTGCAAAGAGCTGCAGGAGACATATTAAAGAGCCACTTGCAGCTCGTGAGCCTCAGTCTGAGTATCACTATATAAGTTGAAGAGCACTGCAGATTGGCAGTTTCCTGATCAGGGTTCCTCAGGTAGAAGTTGTCGATATTTCTGTCCACATCCCCACCCTGTGAAATAAGGAATTAAAATTCTCATTTTATAGAAATAGATAATTACAGAAGCAAAGAGCTACGTGAGGCCCAGTTCATTAAAACTCTTGAGTTGGTTGAAAAAATTCCAGTGAAATATTTCCTGTGGGAAATTCGCTTTGTCGTCACTGAAACTTTCAGTGGGAAAAATAGAATTTGGTGAAATTTTCCATTGGAAAAATCGTAATGAAACGTTCTGCTTCAAATCAATTAAGAATTCATCTCTGCATCTTCTTGAGCTGCTACAGTGCCTCATGGGAACTGAGGTTTCAGCTTCCTCCTGTACCCAAGCTCCCTATGTGTCCACTCCCTAGCCAGATTACATCTCCCATGAGACACTACTGTTTCTCCTTCTGGGTGGCAATCAGAAATGAAGTGTTTAGTTTCAGGAATATTGAAACATTTTATTTTGAACAAATACATTGAAATGAAATGTTCTGCTGTTTCTGTTGTATAAAAAGCACTAGATATTTCAACTTTTCATTTCAATTTGGGATGAAAACAAATGTCAAAATATCAGAATTTTCCCATTGGATGGTGTGACATTGCATTCCATATGCTTTATAAAAATATGTTTATAAATGTGAATATGATGTAACTGGAATATGCTTTATGCAAAAGGTCTCTTGTGAGGTATCCTTACAAAGCTTATGATCTACTGAATGTGTTCATCCCATTTTTTTGCATGTATTATTTCTATGTCTGGAGTTAGGAGAATAAGATATAAATCTGTATTACTGATGTAAATATATTAAGTGGAAGCCATTAAGGGTGCTTCAGAATCAATCACCTCTAAATGGCTCTGTTTACTTGGAAAACATCCGGGGTACCTGCGGGTCAGCCCTGGAAGAATGGAGACTAGGGGTCTCACAGGACATGTGACCATGTCACAGATACTGAAATCCATCTTAAACCTGGTGCTTTTCCATTTAGAAGGAGGGGTGGGAACCCAGAGAGAGACAAAAGATTCCTGCCTTGTGGCAGAACAAAGGAGGCTGCCAGTCATGAGAAATCCTCTAGTTACCACCTGAGCTGGAACTAACAAGGACTGTACCAGGGGAAAGGATTGGGCCCATACTAGGAAGGAGTCTAGTCTGTGAAAGAAGCTTATTGGAACATCTCTGAGGGGGAGATTTACCTGTATTCAGTTTCTTAAGGTATTGGGCTTAGACTTGTGTGTTTTGTTTTATTTTGCTTGGTAACTTACTTTGGTCTGTCTTTTATTACATGAAACCACTTAAATACTACTTTTTATACTTAATAAAATAACTTTTGTTTATTAATTAACCCAGAATAAGTTATTAATACCTGGGGGAGCAAACAGCTATGCATATCTCTCTATATGTGTTTTAGAGGGCGGACAATTTGTGAGTTTACCCTGTATAATCTTTATACAGAGGAAAACAGATTTATTTGGGGTTTGGATCCCATTGGGAGCTGGGTGTCTGGGTGCTGGAGACGGGAGTACTTGCTAAGCTGTTTTCAGTTAAGTCTGCAGCTTTGGCGGCATGGTTCAGACCCTGGGTCTGTGTTGCAGCAGGCTAGCGTGTCTGTCTCAATAAGACAGGGTTCTAAAGTCCCAAGCTGGCAAAAAAAAGGGGCTCAAAGGTAGTTTCAGCACATCAGGTGACAGTCCCAAGGGGGTCTCTGCGACTGTACCTGTGACAGATGGAAATTCAATTTTTGGATCTGCTGCACTCATAAACAGCAATTCCCAGTGAGAAACTTAATGTGTTGAAACACTTGACTTTTCTTAATTTCCCATTGTCATACAAAACATCAGTCACAGAGTCACGATTTGAGCCCATGTGTCTTGGGCCCCAGTCCACTGTCTTAAACTCAAAACTATCCTTCTCCTGTTTGCATAAGTGATCAAGACATAATAAACCTCCTTTAAAAATGTTAGCTGATTTCTTTTTAGAACAACATACTGAAGAAAAATTGAGACCTTTTACAAGAGATATAGACCAAGGCTTTGTTGTTGGGTTTCCTTAGGAACTCAAAATTCAGACCAAATGTGACTAAATGTTTGCTAACGTTCACAAATGCATTCAGCAATCTTAGGCCCTGCTGAAACCTAGCCAAGGCCAATATATTGTAATCATATAACAGTCAAGATTTTGCCCTTTAGTTAGGCTTGGAAGGATTAGATTTTTATCTGTAAATGTTGAGTAATGTCAATTTCCCTATACACTCACAAACTGCTTGAAAATAATTGTACTGATCATTTAAATTTACAAATAGGCAAAGTAAGAAAAGTCCTGCTTGAGAATGCATTAGTGTGATTTAAGGATATTTACTTTGTGTATTTTGAGAAGTGATATAGACAAGTTGTGTTTCAACAGTTGTAAAGCTTTAACTTTCTGAATCTACGGTAATTAAATAATTATTCTCTGACCACACACCTTATTATCTGACCTCCCCATAATTTCTTGCAAGTTTCTGAAAATGTAAGTGGATAAAAATTGAAGAAACTGCTTAAAAATAAACATTTATATTATCCATCGAAATTTAAAAGAATAAAAATTGAATGAATTCTGCCAAGCCTAACTAGTTTTGATCACCACTGATCTTTTATGACAAGATTATACAGCTACCAAAGTATAGGCAGTGGCATAGCCAGGTTCTAACACCAGGGGGAGCAAACACATAAAAAAGGCGCCACCCGACACGACATATTAAATTACTAATTACCGCTGGCCCCACCAAGAGCCCGCTGCTGGCCTGGATTCTTTCACCCAGGCCAGTAGCAGGCTCTTGGTGGGGCCAGTGGCGGGACCCCTACGTTATTTTGTCGCTCCACCTCCGTCCACTCCATCTCCACCCTTTCAAAAATTAAAAAGGTGCCACTTTTGGAAAATGTGCTCAGGGGGAGCAGCCACTCCCCCTGCTCCCCCCCTAGCTACGCTACTGAGTATAGGTATTGGCTTCAGTAGGTCTAGGGTCATTTAAACATGGTAGGTAAAAACCTGGCTCCATTGAAGTCAATTGTGAAATTGCCATGGACTTCAGTGGAGCCACGGTGTCAAACAAGGGCTTTATGAAGTGGAGAAAAATATCACAAGAGAATGAGACTATTTATTTCCCTCCGGCCAAATTAGCAGCTCTTTTCTAAACAGTATATGATCAGCTTTCATTCAGCTGACTCCCAGCCGTTGAAATGAAAGCCTGGTATCTAATTTTGGAAGGAAATAAATAGGAAAACAGTGTGGGAGAGTGTTAAATTGGCCACACAACACAAGAAATTACTCTCTGCATAATGGTGTGTTCAATGTCATCCTGTCTTCCTGCAAAAACACCAAACTGGCAACCCATTTGTTCTTTACGTGTAAACAAATATTGTTTCAGGAGCATAGATAATTATAAAACAGTCACACTTCTACGCAGGCATGATTAACTTGTTCAAATATCTAACAAGTAATTATATTCTGAGAGAAATTCAACTAATTATATTCCTTTAAAAACCGAAGTAAATTAATTCTCAAAGTAAAGTATATATTCAGTTTCTTCAGTGTAACAGCTTGGATGTAAATATTTAATACATATGTAATCTTTTGATGGCCTTTAATTGGCAAACATTCACCTGTAAGAGAAACTGACAAATTTATGAGTAACAGGAGACAACAGAACTCATGATAGGCATGTCAGGGTTCTTTTGCCTGCCCCGGTACAGCCTGATCTATTGTGTGATGCTGGGGAAGTCATTTTATATCTCCCCCCACCTGCTGCTTCCAAACATTTTTGTCTGGCTGGTCTATTTAGACTGCAAAATCTTCAAGGCAGGAACTTTTTCTCACTATGTGTTTGTACAGCGCCTAGCACAATGGAGTTCTGATTTCAACTGGAGCCTCCAGCCTTTACTGTAATACAAAACAATACTGATAATATATAATAAAATAAATACAATACCAATGTTTCTCTGTTGGAAAAGTGATTATGTAGAAATGGCAACTCCATGCTCCTCTCCCTGTGTGTTTTTCAGTCATATCCGCTTACTTTACAGACAAATAAGTCTGCACTCCAGTTTTCCCTGCTGAGCAAACACAGCTACAGGAGAGCCCAAGGGATCCTATCCTACCTTGAACTTTCTACTAAGTTTTGAAAGCAGAATTTCTAGCTTAATAGATTTTATGGTCAGAAGGAAACATCATGATCCTCTAGTCTGACGCCTGACATAATTCAGACCATAGAATTTCACGCAGAAATTCCTGCATCAAGCCCTACAGCTTGTTGAATTAGAGCACGTCTGTTAGAAAATCATCCAATTTTTATTTAAAGATTCCGGTCATGGATAATTTACACAGTTGATAATTGATTCCCACTGTTAGTTATCTTAACTGATAAAATATTGCATCTCAGTTCCAGTTTGAACTTGGTTGACTTCAACTTCCATCCACTAGATATTGAAATGCTGTTCTCTAATAGACTCAAGAGTCCTGTAGTGCCTTCTTATGCAGGTGATAGACCAAGATTGCATCACCTCTTAAACTTCTCCTTGAGCTTTCTTCTTTGTGTTGATGTAAGAGGCAGAAAGAGAACAATGGTTTGGTTTTTTCTTTATTCCTGGGGGGTGTTTGCAAAACTGGCCAATGACAAAATTGTCTTTTGACTGAGCAAATTTGATTTGATAAATGTGGAACCCCACAGCCAAATGTTTATGTGGTCTTTTTCCAGAGAAAGGTCACATGCAAAATTGTACCGTGCTTTAGAGATGCACAGAACTGCAAAATTTCCACAAAGTTCAGGGATGTTCTGGGGTTTGGTTGGGACTCATCTCTACTGATAATGGGGGCTCAAGAAAACACATTGGATTACATTTTCTGGGAGTAGTGAGGACATTTTTTTTTGTTTCCGTTCATGTGGATTTGACCCCTTGAATTTTCAGTTTCAGAGTCAAGAGGCCAAAACCCCAAACTAAACTTAGTGAAAACCATCAAGTTTCACCTGTTTTCATGTCGGAATCATGTTTCATGTGATTGGAATATTGGGGTAAAGAAAAAAAAAAGTTCATTTGAAAATGGGCACATATTTGGTCAAAAAGTTTGAGAACCTTAACAATTCTGAGCTGAATTTCCTGTTTGCAATGAGACATGAAAGTTTCAGCTAGTTTTGGATTTGGTTACAAATATTTTTTCCCAGCTCTGCTATTAATGGGTTCCCTGCTATACTCCTTCTCTATATACTGAGACAAAAATATGTCTTGGCACTACTGAAGTCTGATTCCAAGTTTAGTTCTACAAATGTTTTTGTACCTAAATAGCAGTATGAAAGGGGATGATATACGGTTGTGTAAAAGCAATGAAAAGGGAGATCTTAAAATATGTAGCTCAGATTTGCACAAGGGTTTAATCACATATATAAAAGGGCATGTCTGCTCTGTGTGGCCCCTTCTGCCCGGGGTGGCTCTATGGAACCTTGTCTCCATTTCCCGTTCTGCTCAGGGGCCCCTAGGAAGTCTAGTCCAGACCTTTCTGTGGTCCAGTGTATGAAGTCCTGCATACAATCTTTCAAAATAGAACTCACACATACAATCTTCACCCCAGTTTCAACCTGAGCCTAATTCCTTCCTCCCTGAGGGTCTGGCCTCTCTTTAAATATCCTTGCTTTTGCCCCAATCCCATGCTGGGCACAGCCGCTCCTCCATGAGGGTCTGTCTTGCTGCTCTTCCAGCACCTTCTGACTGGAGTTTGGCCATCTCTGCCTTTGCCCCAGGCTGCCTTCCCCATGGGTGTCTTTCCCCCCTGCTGCCGCATAATACTTCTTACTCTCTGCAGAGTCTGCAGGCATCTGCCAACATCCACCTGCAGCCACTGCTCTCTACAGGCTTCTTCCTTATCTACCCCAGGTCATTTGGATCATTTGACCCATTAGTCTCATGATCTTCATTTGCCCCCACCTGGGGAGGTGAAATAAGCATGTCACTGGTGGACTCAGATCCATGTCCTTAAAGAGGCAGCCACCCTGTGACAACATGGTTAACTTTAATGATATGTTTGTGTTTAAGAAATTAATCAGGAGACCTTAAGGAATAAGGCCAAGATTTAGATTCTGATTCAGGAAAAGGCTTAACCACATGCATAATTTTAATTATACTTAAGTCCCATTGAAGCTTATAAGGTCTTGGTTGAGTCAGGGCCATAATTTCCAAGTCACGCATGTAATGGAACATCAGAATTCTACCCCCCAATAGTTCTCTTCCAGATCTTTTTTTATGATGTAGTGACTGCAGCACTCTCTAGCTTTCTTTACATACTGTCACATTCTGCCTTCTTTGTTGCTTGGTATTATCTTATTCTGTCAGCAATTTAACTACCAGCTAATAAAATGTAAAAACAAAATAAAACAAGCCCTAAAGATAATAAAACAACATGTACTTTGCCATTTTGTGCATTACTAACATAAATTAATAATAAATATGTAGAAATACACTGTATTGATTTGTGTTGACCCATTTGGGTTCATATTTAATAATGCATTGCACTTCTTTTGTACTCTTATAAGCATTATTCAAAACATCCTTGTGTTATCCCATTTTACAGATGGGAAAAATGAGGCACAAAGAAGCGAAGTGGCCTTCCTGAGGTCATGCAGGAAATTAATGATATAAATAGGAAATTCCCTAGGTTTCCTGATGCTCAGTCCTGAGCTCTAATCTCAAGACCTTTCCTCACCCTGACACATGCTGATTTCTGACCCTCTTCCATTATGTTCATTTTTCACTGACATTAAAGCTATCGACTCAGTCTCATCCAGTGTCCCAGAGAAGAGTAGGGGGCTAGTGGGGCTTATAGTATAATTGGTTAACCTTCCACCTTTTCAGAACAGAGTTCAAATGTGGACCACATGTGAATTCTGTTTGAGCAATGCAATATCAATGGAAAGAGGGAATTAGTGGTAAGATGTGGACATCAGCTGTTCGTTTTAGGACAGAAAGGGCACAATTCTGCAGTATTTACTAAAGAGAACAACCCTGAATTATGCAAAGTCCCATTGAACTTCACAAAGTTCCTGAACTCCTGCAAGTAATGGTTCCAGAAGCATCACCAAAGACTTCAGAATATCATTGGAATGGTTACACTTTATGCTGTTAATAAATTCTTACAGGAAGTGGATTGAGACAATTCAATTGAGGATGGACATAGCAAGGGACCATACAGAGTAGGGAGCGATCATGTATGGGAAGGGTGGATGGATTAGACCAATGTCTCTCAACCTTTCCAGACTACTGTACCCCTTTCAGGAGTCTGATTTGTCTTGTGTACCTCAAGTTTCACCTCACTTAAAAACTACCTGCCTACAAAATCAGACATAAAAATACTAAAGTGACACAGCACACTGTTACAGAAATTGCTCACTTTCTCATTTTTACCATGTAATTAAAAAAATAAAATTGGAATATATATATCGTACTTACATTTCAGTGTATAATATATAAAGCAGTATGAACAAGTCTTTGTACAAAATTTTAGTTTGTACTGACTTCGCTAGTGCTTTTTTATGCAGCCTGTTGTAAAACTAGGCAAATATCTAGATGAGTTGATATACCTCCTCGAAGACCTCTGCATACCCCCAGGGATACGTGTTGAGAACCACTGGACTGGACAATTTTAGGAGGTGTTTTCCATCTCTGATCTATACAATGCAATGATATTCTATGTGACACTTACCTGCATATATGGTGGCTTCTTTTAACTGCATATTTACACATGGTTTGTTTCCCTGCACTGTTTCTTACCTTGCCATGATATAGAGCTGGAGAATGAACACAAACATATAATGTGCCACTTTCTGGTTCAGGCATCTCTTTGTTAAAATGTTGCCCCTTGAAGGCTTGTTGTGAAATATGAAAGCCACACGTTGTACTGTTCTTTTGTGCTACTCTCGTTTTCTTCACCAGAGTGAAATATGCTGTATAGATTGTACGTTTCTATGCTAATCGTCAGCAGCTGTTCATAATTGTCTCACAGTCACAGGTGCAGCCGCTTGGAACTTGTGCTGTAGGCCTGGAATATGCTCTTCCAACACAGATCAGCAACAGAAGTTGAGTTTCCTCCTTTGCAAATAGTCTAGGAATTCATATTAAGGGCTCCAAAGGGAGAGACAACATAATTCTCTCTGACATCTCATTTTTTAAGGTGAATCAGATACACAGAGTTAAGTAATAGACAGTGCTGGTCATGATTGGCTAAGAACAGGGCCGGCGCACTAGGCGACCCTAGGAGGTCGCCTAGGGCGCCAGCATTTGGGAGGCGGAGACTCCCGGTGGCGATTCAAAACGCCGTCAAGAACGCAGCTTCCCCTGAGCTGCTGCCCCTGCCCCCGGCTGAGGTGAGCTGCCGCGGGCGTGGGGCTGGCCGCCGAGGAGGGGCGCTGGTGAGGGGCCACTGGCGGGCGGGGAGTCGAGCCCCGCCTTGGCCCGGCAGGTGGCACGGGGAGGGGCCCAGTGGGGAGCCCAGCCCGCCGTGGCCAGCCCAGCCCAGCGCCCCCGCCGCGGGGAACCCAGCTGAGCCGGCCGCGGGCCACAGGGGGAACAGGGAGCCCAGCCCCCGCTCTGCAGCCCATGGGTGGGTGGGGACGCTGCCGCGGGCGGGGTGGGGGTTGCCGCTGGGGGGGCGGCATTACCTGGGGAGGGGAGGGGCGCAGGGCCAGTGCAAGGAAGTTTTGCCTAGGGCGCGAAACCTCCTTGCACCGGCCCTGGCTAAGAACTACACACATCCTATTATTTTTATCACTCCTCCTGGGCAGCTTGTTGGTATCATCCACCTCTTATGGCTCATTTTGGGGCTCCGAGTCAGGAAAGCAGGACAGTACTTACCATAAGTATAAGCTGCATGAGCTCTATCATCTCTGTTGATCAGGAAGTGGTCATGGCATGCAGCACAATGACAACCAGAAATAACCTGGTGATTCCTGGGATGGCTCAGTGGTTTGAGCACTGGCTTGCTAAACCCAGGGTTGAGAGTTCAATCCTTGAGGGAGCCATTTAGGGATCTGGGGCAAAAATCTGTCAAGGGGCAGTACTTGGTCCTGCTAGTGAAGGCTGGGGACTGGACTCGATGACCTTTCAAGGTTGTTCCAGTTCTAGGAGATTGGCATATCTCCATGTATTATTATATAACCTACAAGGATGTACCAATATGCTGTGGTAATCAGCGCTTTAGAAAAATGATAGTTAGCTGATCTGTGTGGTCTCCAGCTCTCCAGAAATTCGTGATGGTATCTTTGATGGTAAATCCCACAGAATATCACTGATCATTTCTTTGCTATGGATAGAGTGATCCATCTGACACTCAAGCAGGGTTCTGTGGCACACAGAGGGATTTGAACTACAGTTTGTGGTTTTAAAACTTTTTTTCTGCTGACCCAGTTGAAGAAAATTGTTGATGCCTGCGACCCGTTGGAGCTGGGGCTGAGGGGTTTGGGGTGTGTGGGGGAGCTCAGGGCTGGGGCAGAGGGTTGGAGTGCGGGGGTGAGGGCTGCGAGGTGGGGCCAGGAATGAGGAGTTCAGGGTGTGGGAGGGGGCTCTGGTCTGGGGCAGGGGGTTGGGGTGCAGGAGACGGTCAGGGCTTTGGGCTGGGGGTGCAGGCTCTGGGGTCGGGCCAGGTGGTTGGGGTGCAGGACGGTGCTGCAGGTTTCATGGGGGGCTCAGGGCTGGGGCAGGGGGTTGGGGTGAGGGAAGGGCACAGGACACTGAGCTGGGCATGCGGGCTCTGGAATGGGGCCGGGGATGAGGGGATTGGGTAAAGGGCTCCGGGGGGGAGACTCAGGGCTGGAGCAGGAGATTGGGGCACTGGGTTGGGGTACGGGTTTATGTCCGGCGGCTCCCGGTCCGCGGCAGAGCTGTGGTGCAGAGGCAGGATTCCCGCCTATCCCGGCACCATGGACCACGCTGTGCCCTGCAAGCGGCCAGCAGCAGGTCCGTCTCCTAGGCGTAGGCATGCAAGTGGCTCTACGCAGCTCTCGCCCAGCTCCCATTGGCCGGGATCCGGGTGCTCGGGGCGGGGTCAGCGTGCGGAGTTATCCCCCGCCTATAAGCCAGACCTGCTGCCGGACGCTTCCGGGGCGCGGCCTCAGAACAGGTAGGGACTACTTGTTTTCACTGGCTGGCCGCCAGCATCCCTAGGTGCTGAGCAAGGTGACCTAGTGCCTTGCATTCCGAACTTTGAAAACACTGACTTAGAGGCTCTATGGATTGCCACCTACTGGCCAAATTAAATAATCTGAATCCTTCTTAAAGTCTATTCACCCTGCCTGTCACAGGCCTGCTCCTATTGAAGTTAATTGGACGTGGACCTTTGGCATGGACCCCAGTGAGATGAGTCTTGGGTCCTCCCTCAAGTCATTAAAATATTTTTTACTAAGGACAGCTCACCCACATGTACTGCATAACAACCTCCCTGCCAAATCTACTTGTGGGAGAAGAGAGGAAACTTTCATATTTAATTTAAAGATTTGTAACCTTCTGTTATTTATTTATTTATGTGGTGCAAGTTCATGACTTGTAGTTAGTATTGTAACATTGTAAAAAAAAGTTGACCAGACTCTTTCCTGCTTTTGGTGTTGGTGATAATAATAAACACAGGACTTTGCACCTCTACACCCCTTTTTACCTGTGATTCTCAAGCCACTTGATGAAGACCAATGATAGATTCAGACTCTCCGTCTGTTGCTTTCCCCAGCCTGCATTGTCAGCTCTATAGAACACACACATACAGTCGGATTACAAGGTGCTTGTCACCAGGGCAGCTAAAATTCACGTTGCTGATTTAAATTATGGCCTGGCCTGCTATGCCCCAATGAAGGGAGTGAGGGATGCACATCATCCTGCCTTCCCCCCAGGGGAGGACAGATTTAACCCCCATGCTGGGGGCACCACAGGGGCACTGATAGCTGCTATTATCCAGGGTGTGCCCTGAATCAGAGTAATCACTGACCACCCTACCCACACCACTATCCATGACCACTTCATGCCAGCAGCTGCTCCTTTCCAGGAGCCCAACACAGCAGCTGTTGTTGAGGATGTATACTGCCACAATACCCCCTCCTGGATGACTTTCCTTTTCTGGAGACCTTCCACCAGAGGTCTGTGTTGGCTTGCTCCAGCTTAGACCCACAGATGCATCTTCCACAATAGCGCCCATTCCATTGGCTAGGGCTATAATTTTCAGCCAGTTTACTCATCACCATGAATCACATCCTTAAACCTAAATCTTCCTCTCTGTCGATAAGAAGTAAAAAACTGGATGAATAGCTCAAAGAGGGGTCTAACTGCTAATAAATATTCTTCATTTCATTATCTGTCAGAGGATAGAACTGATATATTGTGGATGCCCATAAAATTACAGCTACCCAATGCAGCAGCAGCAGCTTTAATGGAAGCCAGGTACCATTTAATGAGCAAGGAGGAAGGAATAATTTGAGTCTATTAGTGCCCAAAGGGCTCTATTCATTATAATACTGAAGAAAGGGAGGCATCAGAGGAGAAAGCCAAAGAAACACATAAAGTTTAGAAGGAAGATGAAAATCAGCTGACGTCTTAGAACAGGGCCAAAGCATGAGCGCGGTGAAGTGTGGGGTTGCGGATTATCATTCCTCCTATACCGGGGAGGCTGCATTTATCTTTGCTTTGCCTTTTTTTTTTCTTTTTTGGCCACACATTTATAATTAGGCATCAAACGTCTTATAACTGGCTGCAAATTCTCTTGATAAGCCAGGATTTCCTTTCATGCACCCTGACAACATGACAGAGAGAAAATCAGACTGGATCTACAGGGTCATTAGCCATCACTGGAGGCATCAGAAATAACCCCACCGTGAAAATGAGGATTAGTAATGTTTTTTTTTCTCTTCCGAAACTTGCTGGAAACAACACAGAGAGACGGATGGGGAGCGTGTGTGTGTGTGGGGGGGACTCAATGAGAAGTCAAAGTAATTTAAGAGATGGATAGTGTATAGGAAGTGTCATTTTAAAAATACCACAACAGCATGAAAGCCAGTCTAGGATCTAAAATTCCATCATCCATCTGTCACTAATTAAAAAGAATGTCAAAGAACATATGGCCATGGAACTATAGGGAGTTAAAAAATAAAATCAATGGAACTACATTAACTGTGCACCTAAACAACACTGTTTCCGGTAAGTGCTTGACAAATACTCCAAAGGGGTGGGGGGAATAACTTGAAAGGAAGACCACACAGATCGCTTCTGACAAGCTACCTTTATGTTCCATTCCATGTGTAACTATATGTTTTCACCTTTGGCATTGTCACTCACAGAGTAATCTAATCAGGTTTTTATTGGGCTCTTGTCAGCCACCCTTGTGTTGATAGAGGACTTTGGGACATTACATATAAATATTTAAGTAATGCACATTATAAATGTCAAAAATAAATTGAAGCAGCAAATAAAACCCCCTTATTAAAATACAAGGGAGATGTGCTGATCTTTGTGGTGTACTGTACATCATTGTTTTCTGTGAATATTATCCTTTTATACATGTGTTTTGTTGTTCTTCATTACCCCCAAAATTGAATGAATTTCCTATTAACACAATTGTAATTGCCCTTCTCTGTGTCATTCCATTAAACCCATCATTAAAGTATATGTTTGCAGAAAGAGAAAACATTCTTACTTTTTCAGCAATAATAGTCTCTATGCTTTACGGATTAAACAGATAGCAAAAGAGAGAGTGTCTGATAATTTGGCATAATAAATAACACAATGTGGAAAGTATTAGACTAGAAATAAGAAATGAAATATTCTTTTTTACTACCACCACTTATCATTTATTGAGTCTAATTCAATAGTCACCTATAATGTTTTGTTTTTTAGTACTTTACATAATGTTTTTACATCATAATAATCTCTTCATCATAATTCAGTCATATTGCACTGTGACAATGCTCTGCAGTTTATCTGTTTTTGTTTTGCCGCCTCAAATTTATTGTCGTTATCGGCCTTATCCTACACTTATTAAATACTCCTTCACAGATCCTACCTCTGATTCTCATTGATGCTGAATTCTCTATACACCACCAGAGTGATGTAAAGGGGTCTTCATGTAAATAAAAATGAGGGCCTCATAGGACCGCCTGCCTAGCACATGCCAGAGATTTCACACCGTGATTCCTGCTTCTAGCCCAATAACTTGTGGATGAACTAGAAGATATATTTTAGAAAGCCATTCAAAGGCTCCAAGTGATGGAGAATTTACACAATCTTTCTGTAGGCTGTTTCAGTAGTTAATCACCCTCACTGCAAAAAATATGCATTTTATTTCCAACTTCAGCTTTCCAGCCTCTGGATTTTGGTATATCTTTGCCACCTAGATTACAAAAATCTCTGGCACTAGGTATCTTCTTTCTATGCAGACCAGGATCAAACTGACTTTTAACATTCTTTTCAATATGCTAAATAAATTGAGCTCTGTTAGTTTCTTATTGGGAGGAATGTTTCCCCAACCACAAATCGTTCTTATAACTCTTCTTTGAACCTTCCTCCTTACTCATACACAGCTTCCATTGATATAACTGGGAGTGTTTACTGAATGAGGAAGGTCAGATTGTTTAAGCAGACTTCACAAATTAGGTGAAATCCTGGCCCCATAGAAATCAATGGGAAAACTGCCACTGAATTCAGTGGACCAGGATTTCACTCATTGGGTATTACTGCAATGTAAACCCAGGGTCACTGGAACTCAAGCTAGTGGGTCCTGGGTTAGAGAACCCAGGGCTGGATCCTCTACACTGATTGTAAACCCTAGGTTAAGAACTTTGTAACCCAGGCCCAAACCCGAGGCTGTAACATCCACACTGCAGTATGAAGATCCAAGTCCAACCAACCATTTCCGAGACTTCCTAGCACCCTCCCAAAAATGTGGTTGCGCTAGTCCTTTGTTTGTGCTTCAATGTGAGAAAACTTGACAGTCCATCCTGCATGTTGCAGGAAGTTTGAACAGCCCACCAAGCTTCCTGCTGAGCTGTCATTTTGGTCTGCGTGCTCCCGGCAGCGGGAGCCAGCAACATGGAAGAGTTGCCATTTGAAGAATTTATCTCGCTTGTGCTTTCAGTCCTGTTTCAGGAAATGGACAGAGCTTCCATGAGATGCTAGTGGAGATATCGGTGGCATTTTCTCACCCCTGATCAGAGCTAATGATTGAAAAGGACACAGACATGGCAGACTCAGACTGGCTGGTGCTGCTCATGAAACTTGGTACACTGTTTTGCTGGCCTTACACCACAGATTAATCAAAATCTGTCTGTGCTCTCACTACCATGACACAGCCTGCTTTGTAAAGGACTCCTCCTGGTCAGTCTCCATTGCAAACACAGATGGTTCTCTGAAGGTGTGTTTGCAGCTTGGTGGTGAGAATAAAATGGAAAGGTTAAACTCTGACTCACTATACTAAATCAAGGGGGATTGCTACTCTTTCCCTGGCAATTATTTTGAGAGAGGGGACAAAGGAAGTCAGCCCATGGAATTGTGAGATTCCTTCGGTGGACTCCCAGGACCCAAATGCGAGAGGGCTGCATCTACTCTGCAAAGCAATAGACTTAACCCCTCAGTGTCAGCTTGATTTGGGCTGAAACCTTCCACCCTCGTGAGCTCCTAGAACCCGGGGTCCAAGTCTGAATCTGAGAAATTTGTGTGTAGAAGGAAGCAGGGTTTGGGCTCAAGCCTGTGTCTGAGCACGGGCTTACAATGCAGTGTAGACATACCCATTGTGTTTTAAAACATAGCCAGACCTTGATCCTCCACTGAAATGTGCAGGGGGTGGAGCCCTGTTGTCTTCACAAATAGAATCAAGGCCTAGATTCTCATTTTGTGCTTCAGTATAGGGCAGTGTGTGTGCATCAACGCTAGAGTGACTTGAAAGTTTTCAGATGTTGTTCTTGTGCTTGAATCAAAAATGACATGAAAATAATTCATTTCCACACACCCCCTCCTAGCATTTTCTCTTTCTTAAAAATAATAATAATAATACGACTGAAAAGTCAGGTTTCAGGTTTTTGTTTTACATTTTCCTTTCTCCCCTTCTCCACTTTTAGTACAAAATAGGAAAAAGGAAAAGGAGGTATATGATGACAAAGGGAGGAAAAATAAAAGCTAAACATTTTTAAACCAAAAATCTCCAGTGAGCATTTTTACAAAATATTTCAAAATCAATTCTGGAACATTTAGAAATAAAAACTTGTTTTCAATTTTTAAATATTTTCACATTTCGCCCCAGCTTTTTGGCCACCTGTCTACACACCCACGCTACAGACTCCAAATGGCTAAATGAGAGACATACAGGCTGGAAATGTAACTAGTGTCCTGAAAAAGTGATCAGTCCACAAATCGAATAGTAGATCTCTGAAATGCAACCGAATATGTAAAATTTTGTTCCAGAACATTAAGATTGAACATCTGAAACTGGTTACATGAATAATAAATGTCTGTATACAGTCACCTCACCCACACTGCCCACTACCCTCTAATATTAAATCCCCACCTCTTGTTTAAAAAGACCTAATTTTCCACTTGTCTACTTCCCTGCCATCAAAATTAACACCCTCTTGATTTAATAACCCAAACCAAACAGGTTCTGCTTACCCTGCATCTTAAAGCCTACTTAATGTGGATTATTATGAAGTGCAAAATGTGGCGCAATGCAAGACCACTACCCCTCTACTAGAAATACTCTCCCAGAAGTTTAGTCCTGAAGACAGACACCAAGTCTACTTACAGGACACATAAAATTTCCTTGCAATCAATCCTCAGGCTGAGCAACAACATCTTTTTGATGAAGAGCCACAACTCTTGATTTTACTCCCTTTTGCGTATCAGTTGGCAGCTGAGTTGAGTTGGCAACCTTTCAGTTAAGGGGGAGAAACCTCATCAATATGCATTGTCTGCTGGTGTTGCCTGATCTTTTGAGTATGTGTTAATTCTACTGATTATATAAAAATCCCAGATAACATTCTGAGGTTTGATTGGTTCTCGTCCCAAGATCCGGCCCAGCATTATTAGAATTCCCGTTTAATTGGGAAAACCGATGTGCATACAGACGCCCCCCGACTTACGCAATCATTCTGTTTCGGAAAGCCTTGCATAACTTGAATTTTGCATAAGTCGGGAACGTATACCCGTACATTCTGCAAAATTTTCCACAACTCAAAAACCCTATTTCTGGCTTATGAAACTTTTTCCGTAAGTGCGAATTTGCATAAGTCGGGTCTTGCGTAACCCAGGGAGCGTCTGTAGTTGCAATACTCAGACTTAGGAAAAACCTTCTGTAATAGTACTAGTTTTATTAACATAGTTAGCAATGTTACAAACACTCCAACCCAGCAATGTAGTTAGAGATAATACAGAATGAGTTGAGCATCCTTATACTCACAGCATACTTTGCAGAACAACCTGAAGTGTTAGTCATTATCTTTATCATCAATCATCATCATCATCACCAGTGATCATCATCTGGTACCTCCCAAGAGCTATATCTCCCAAGGCACACAGGCTGGGATACAATTTTTATTATGTGTCACACTGACGCTACTATGCCTAATGCATATTCAGTAGGGGGGGGTTCTCCTTTTCCTAATTTGTAGTTCCTCACCCTACTAATGTTGGGCTTACCTTCTCGCAGAGGTTACTAGTCTATTTACCTCAAGCTTATTAAAATAGTAATCAATTAGTTACCATGGCACTCTTATGGTCAGACATCAGCTGATGTTCCTAACTTAAAATGTCCCAAGTTGATATAAACTAGCATTTTGTGGTTACCTGTCACCAGTGTAGTCATTACAGGATTCTAGCTTGTGATATCTTATGATCTAGGGTTACTCTTGGTTAGCTACTTATGGTAAGACTTTTGGGACATTATGCCTTGATGAGTTTGAGGCCTGTAGGTTTATTGCATTACTGCCCTAACTTATACCTATGCATATAACTATGCATCTATATTAGGCTACACTGGTGAAGTAACAAATCTATATGCTACAGACAACAGATGTTCAATTATTGGACCAAACAGACACAGAACTGCACAGCTTGGACTAGAACCCTGGTCATTCAGCTCCAAAACACATAGTCCTCGACTAACTCAGCTAAAAGAGATCAGCTCTTAGAAAGGATGTTCCCTGTGAGATAGTCACTAGAACTCCCTTTTCATAGGTCGGAGGTAGTAGAAGAAGGTGGCTTTATAAACAGACAAGGGACTGTCTGAGCAAGGGCAGAGGGGAGAAGGAACAATTTTGCAGTTACATTGTTTGCCTGATTGTATCATTTAAGTGTTGTCCACATGCCCAGGTACCCTGTAAAGGGATTATAATAAATGAATGGAAAGCAAGAGGCAGATCCTCCCCTGGCATAAATCAGCCTGGCTCCATTGAAATCAGTGGAGCCATGTTGATTTACACAAGCTGAGGATCTGGTTTGATGCATATTTAAGCCTCATTTCCCTTTTTATCGTTTGCTCACCCTATCAGGAGTTTCATGTGAAGAGCGTTACATCCCCAAGCTGCCAGTTGTATCTTCAACGCCTGGCTGTGAAATACAGCTCACCTGCTCACATACAAACGTTCCACGATAATCATAAAACAAAGTTAATTTCCAAATTCTCCCGATCACCATGGTAACTCACATTCACAGGAGCTGAACTGAAAAACAGACATGATTGCCCAGAATCCCATCTATAAAGCAAAGGCCCAGTTGTCTTCTCAACATGCAGGTGTCACTGGTGTTATATGCGCTCATGAATTGGCTCTGGAAATGTTATCCACATCACAGTAACCAGTATGACATCTGCTACAGCCCAAGTCCCTTCGCCTTCCTATGCTCTCCAGATATGACATATAAGATCTGCCTGTTCACGAAACATCACCCAGGTTTATTAATGTTGATTTAGAATCTGACCTGGGATTATCGCCTGCATGGGGTTATATGGGAGAATGAGACACCCCCCTCCCCCGCAATGTATGTGCTTGTGCAGTTCTAAAGCCATCTCCTTATTCCCCACACACAGCAAGTGAGCAAGCCAGGGTGGGGACTAGGAAAGGGTTGACACTGGCTGTGTTTCCACAATGATCCGTGCAGGAGAACTGAACTGGTGCTTGGCAGTGAGCAGTGGGTTAGTACTTTACTGCTGGTGAAGGACAGCAGCAAATTATTTCTCCTAGATGAAGATGGGGACGAAAAGGAAATTAGAGCTTTTCTCAGGGACGCACTATTCCTCCCTGTGGTTGCTCTTGAGGCAGGTCAGCAGCACATACCCTTTACTACATACAGAGTGTCTCTATGGTGTTAATTAAAGGCTGATTCCCCCTCTCCTTCCCCCGCCCCCAACTCACATTGAACAGGGTGGACTCTGTTCAGAAACAAAATATTGGAGGTGTCCGTGCCAAACAAAGTCTGAGAATGCTTCACACATTCTTTCTGTGTGCCTGAAGGGTGAAGAAATACCCCAGACATTTGCAAAGATACTGCCAGATCTCTTGCTCTTCTGGCTTTTGCTCTGGCGGCTACATTTTGCATACTTGGCCTTGTGGAGCATAACTTGCATCTCAGCTCATTAGCCTCTAAGTAGGGATCTGTTGCCTTAACCGCTGCCAAAAAGGTGCTCTCGAGATTTTTTTTGTGTGTGTGCGGCAGAGCAAAACAAAATGGTTGGCCAAATTCACTACTATCTTTTTGATGGAGAAAGTCTCATTTGCTGAAAGGAACAATAAAAGTGTATGTGGAAACAAACCGGATCTCATTATGATGTGTTAATTGAGGCTATTATATAAGCCTTCACACTCTGTTTTTCCCAAACCCATATTCTCTAGACCACTAAATGTATGAAAATGTTATTGTTTGATTTCTTCTCCTTTTAGCAAGTCCATGTGGCAGGAGATTCCCCGGGGTCTGGGGAAGGAGTAGGGAGGCTATGAAGGTGCCTGCTTTCTCTCTTCCATTGCTTCACACAGGTACGGTACCACAGTGACTAGAGCAAGACTCCATGACAATCCCATAACAATCTCTGGACATTCGGAACCCTTGGGAGAGTTTTCTTTTTCTCTGAGGGCTGGCTAGAAGTGCTTAATGTGCTACTGATGTGCAGCTTTGCATGAAATTTGCATGCAGCTCTGCATCACATTTGCATGCAGCTCCTAGCATGTGAGGATTTGGGTGCAGCTTCTGCATTTAACAGAGAAGATTTCCATGTGACACTCCTGACACATCAGGGTTCTTGTGCAACAGCTGATGGTGCATAAAAATTACCCCTTCAGCAGCTGTATTTACACCAGCACTGCTTGTCTGCCCCCTCTTTTCATGCACTGAAAAGCTCTCAATTAAGCATTACAAAAGTAGGAAATTAATATACATAATCCTTTGTGATGCAGCAGAGTTGCTACACAAATGACATAACGTGTAGTGTAAATGTAACCCACTGATGAATGAGAATTATAGGTCCCATGTTGTGCCACTCCACACTGTATCTGGGTTGTTACATCCACTGCCTACAGAAGCTTGGCTCCAGCTCACTGATCAGCAGCTGATACTTTTAGCTCTAGAGGTCCCTGGTTCAGACCCTGATGTGTTAGCCAAGATGATGACCATCACCTATAGAAAAAGCTTTTTGATTCATTTGTGAGCCATCAAGTAGCACTAACTGTCTTCTACATATTAGAAGTTGCCAGAAACTAGCAAGAGCAGCAGTATATCTGTAGCTAGATCTTGTATGTTGTGTATACTTACTATATGGTTACTTGGCTATTTGGTAACCCCATGTGGTCTTTTGTATTAATTGTGTTGTGTAAAGAGCAAAAGACACAACACATACCAGACTCAACTCCCCACCCCTCCAAAACTCCCCAAGGAAATGAAAAGCTAAAGAAGGGAATATAATCACTTTTAAGAGGGGTGGGTTCAGGACCGGCTCCAGACACGGGCCGACCAAGCATGTGCTTGGGGCGGCACCTGGAGGGGGGCGGTGCTGAGGTTTTGGTTTTTTTAAATAAAAAAAAACAAAAAAAACACTCTTTCCGGCGCCCCGGCTGGGGGGATCGGGGAGGTGGGCATGCTGCCCTCCCTACCGGCACCCTGGCCGGAGGAGCAGAGGGCAATCGTGCAGCGCTCCCAGCCAGCACCCGGGCCGGGGCAGTGCGGGGCGGCCGTGCCACGCTCCCAGCCGGGGCAGCGGAGACACGGGCGAGCCGTGCTCCCCACCGGCACCCCAGCCGGGGCAGCGGGGGGCAGCCGTGCCATGCTCCCCGCTGGCACCCCAGCTGGGGCAGCTGGGCCACGGGCGAGCCGCGCTCTCCGCCGGCACCCCAGCCGGGGGAGCGGGACGGCCGGCGGCTTTTTTGCCTGGGTCGGCAAAAAAGCCAGAGCTGGCCCTGGGTGGGTTTTTTTTAATTTCCTTGCATGAACAATTTCTATTCAATTTGAATTTCTTTTATGGGTTAGGGAGAGCAGAGAAATACCCAAGGGGTGGAGGGCAGGAAATACTACTCACTAAAGTGCTTTTCTTGCCAAGATTTATTACATTTTCTTACACTTGACACCCATCAGGCAGAGTAGCAGATATCAGAGATCCTGAAACAGAACAGCACACTAACTGCTTCCCGCCCCCCTCCCCCTCCACTCTTCTTCTCAGATGTGCTTTGTTACACCTCTCAAACCTATCAGGGAGAACAGAAAGCAGAAAAGACTCTGCATCCCTGTGCAACAGAAACTGTGATGAGGGAAAAATCTCAGTGACATTAGTAGTTCCATGTTTAAAGTAAAGAAAACAAGTTACAGAAGCTCTCTGGCAAAGAGATAGGAAAAAGAACGGCTTGTTAGAGGGAAAACAAGGATGCTCTGAAGCAAACTGTAAGGAGGTATGCTGGCAACAAGGCAATGATTCCCGTACTTGTTAATAGACACATGCAGCACTGGAGCGATGCAGGGATGCTGTCTGCATTTATTTCAGCTGCTTGGGGCTAGTTTTTTGGGATCAGAATGAGCCAAACCATGGTCCCACTGGACTCCTCTGCCATACTGCCGCTGATTTCGGCCTATTGAATGTGATATGCAGAAGTCAAGACGATGAAACATGTGGCTAGCGTTGTTATTTTTATTTATTATTAATAGGGTGACCAGACACCAAATGTGAAAAATTGGGACAGGGGGTGGAGGGTAATAGGAGCCTATATAAGAAAAAGACCCAAAAATCGGGACTGTCCCTATAGAATTGGGACATCTGGTCACCCTAATTATTTATACTGTAGGCCCTAGGATACCTAATCATGGGCCAGGACCCCGTTGTGCTAGGCGCTGTACAAACTGAGGAGGAAAAGAGGGCCCCTGCCCCAAGAACCCAGGGCTAACCCCACAAAGAGATTTGGGTGTTGTGCCACATAATGAAATTCCACAATCTGAAATGAAACTTTAAAATACCAACACCAAACTGGATTGTTTTTGAATTTCCAGTTCACTGGGAATTTTATTTTAAAAAATTCATTCCAAAACTTTTTCAAAATTTCTCACCAACTGGAAATTCCGAGTTTCAGCCCTCCCTAGGCCTAACCATTACCATATCTGAAAATGTACTGTCAGCCTATTAGCGTCCACTCCATCAAATGCCTTCTCAAGACCCACCTCAGGAGCAGATCCTCATCTGGTCTATATGCACGTACACGCACTGTGGCCATGGGACTCTCATCATGCACTGCAGAGGTTCAGCAGGAAGGGATACTGCAATGCATCATAAGAGATGTAGTTCAGCTAGAGAATCAGGCCCATACAGGAGAATGGGGGCATGAGGCACCCAGACTACAACTCCCATGAGGCATCATGGTGGTATTTCCAAATTGAAATGTTTGGCTTTCAGATGAAAGTTTTTGTTTTTTGATTATTTGCCAAAATATTGAAATTTTCCACGGTGGAAAACAAAATCAAAAACATTTTCAGACCAGCTCTACTCAGTCACAAACTCGGTCATGCATGTACAATAGACGTTAATGACATTAACTATGAAAAGTCTGGAGGTAAGTGAAGAACACTATGAAATGTCCCAATGGGTATTTTCCCCCACCTCCCCCCTGGGCAAAATGAATCTTATGACAGAAAAACTGGTGTAGTTTTGCTGATTTGGAATGGAAACAGGAGCGTACACAAAGGGGAAAAGCAAGGGCATGGACTCCCCCAATTATTGGCAGGGGCACAGCACTCCTCCCGCCCCAGGACTGCGGGAGGGAGAGCGAGATCTTCTGGCCCCTTGGCTGTGGTGAAGTTACAGAGCTCCTCCACCCCAGGCTGTGGTAGGACAGGGAGCTCCTTTGGCCCCAGGGCAGCAGCAGGAGCTGACAGTTCCTCCAACCCCAGGGCCACTGCAGGGCCACAGAACAGGCGGTCAAATTTAAATTCCCAATCACGCCCCTGAATGAAAATAATGTGCACATACTTTGCACTACTGTAAATAACTACACAAGAGTCAGAGCAACAGACAATCATGCCAGATATCCGTATTGTTGATCATCCAATAGATATTCTGGCTTAATTTTCACAAGTCACTAGTGATTTTGGGTGTCTTCATTTTTGGCAGTTAGGATACTTTAAATTGACCTGATTATTAAGGACGGGGTACTCAGCACTTTCTGAAAACCAGGCCCCTTTGAGGCATCTCACGTTGGGCTCCCCAAATCACTCTCTTTTCCCAAATGAATGAAAATAATATGAGATGCATTTGATAACTTGCTTTCAAATTCTACCTGAATGGAATTGCAAGTACCTAAGTGGGAAGAATCTAGCCTTTAATAAGAAAAACATTTTCCCCCAGATCCTTGGTAATTCAGGAACATTTTTCAAAAGATCTTAGTTGCTTTTCTGTTTTTTGTTTCCCCCTCTTATCTTCTAATTTTGCCCAAAACATATCAGTTACCTGAAACTGTCATCCAAGCTGCCTTCTGACAGCATTTTATTTGTTCTATTCCTTTTTTTTTTCCTTTTTGAAGTGATTCTAGTGCTTTTGAAAGCAGCTAGATTGACAATCCTGGAGAACAAAGCCCTCTATTTAGCCACAGGAAAGTTTCTGTATACTACAGGCAATGGGCAGTTCAAGCCTTCTCGGATGGTGCTGCCAGCGTGTATCACTGCTGTCTTGGGAGGGGACACTTCTAGGGGTCAGAGGGTTGTGTGTGGATGGGAGGGGCGTTAGGGGACACACCTCAGTAAAAGCCCAGGCTAACTCTGCTGTGAAAACCTACCCTTAGAACAAACTCTAACCCCTGAGTCCTAACCTGCAGCAGAGTGTTGTAAATGAGTTTGTTCACAGTGAAGAGAAATAACTCCATAGCTTATCTTCAGGTGCCTTTCTCATAATAAAAAATGCTTGGCTGAGGCCATTTACATTTGCTGTCTATGGAGCAAGACATGTTTAAGGTCCCTATAATGAGACGGAGTGGCCTCATTCTGGTATAGAGGGGGTTAACTCACCATGCTGGGCTCAGCTAACCCCGCCCCATCCCCCTTGCAGGAAGCACAGGGGCAGGGCAAGAAGTATAAAAGCAGGGCCCTGCAGCTCAGTTGGAGCCAGCTCAGGGAAGAAGCCAGATGTCCTGCCCAGTTAGCTGAACCACCAGTGGAGCCTGCCCACGATCCACAGTGGCGGGTGATGACTCCCCTGAGCCGGCCTAGAGAGAAGGCCAGCTGCTACACCGGGAGACTGAGAAACCCAGGGAGGAAGTGAAGAGTGAGCCACCTGACAAGGAGACTGGGAATCAGAGCCCAGACACCGGTAGGAAGTAGCCCAGGTATATGGGACATTGGGCCTGTTGTGTTTCTAGGAGGTGAGGCAGTCACCCCACGTTTCCCCAGCAACCCGGCAATGGGATCACCTGTCCCTTTGACAGCCCTGGACTAGGACCTAGTGGAGCATTGTGGGCCTGGGTTCCCCTACCTTTGGCCATGCACGCACGGCTGGATGAGCGCTAAGTCTTAGCCTTGAGCTGTTTGCCTGCTCAGTTGTCACCCCAACCGCCTGAGCTACCAACTGTTTATTTGCTCAACTCCTAATCCGGGAGGCCTGAGCTATCACTTTCGTGGTTGCCCAGCTGCAAGTTAGGATGCCCGATAGACCAATCCTGCTTGCGCGCTGATTCCCTGCCACCACGGAAGGGCGTGCTCTGGTCCTGAGATGCAGTAAGCTTACAGTCCAAACCCTGTACTTTCTCCTCTGGCTCAGACAAATCCAATATTTGATTATGTCACCACCCTGTTATGATGAGCTGTTGATATCTCTGTGGTATTGTAGGTTCCACCAAGACCTCTAAAATAAGCCTACATGGTTTGGTATTGATTTTATATGAGGAAGCCACACAAGCTTCAACAGGAACGGTTTAGCTTACGTGAACCCAAGTACTGGCAAATGAGATAGTTATGTTCATCATCCAAGATGAAAATATGGAGCATAATAATCAAATTATTTGACAGCCAAATATTAATTGGTACCATAACCCTGACAGTGACTCTTTTTTTGTTACCATTTTTGTTTCGTAACAAATTCAAACAAATGTCAAAAAGTTGATTTAACTTCCAATCCCACTGAAAGATTCAAGCTGAAATGTCATAGGTCACTTCCCAATGTCCATCATGAGTTTTAAAGCCTGGATGAAAATGGAGCGCTGCTGTATTGTCAATATGAAATAAAGGATATTCAGCGATAGCTCTCCACTTTATACTGTGATAAACCCTAAGTCTTAAGGGTGCATGTGGTCCCAGAGACATAGACAGAGTCACTGGGAAGATGCGGATTTCTTTTTCATATTTAAATAAAATAATTCGCTTTGTAGATAGCAATTAACAACAATACAACACTAGTTATTTTCTCCGATCATACACTTGTTTCCAGTAATGGTAATTAGCAGTAATACATATGAAATCTCATTCTCTATTTCTTCTCCCAGATTTATCAGATTTTTGCCAGATTGAAGCATGCTTCTCTCCTGATTTAATGTCGTAAGGTGTTGTAGTAAATTGATCTACCATTGGCCATTAGTGAATGGATCAGAGTGAATTCCCACTGTACGTTGTGTGTGCACTTACTACAGGTCAGCATTTATACTTCATCCTTTCTAGAAAGATCCGCTCTCTTTCTGCATGTCTTTTTCTTACTACATGCTTATCTACAACAAACCAAGCAAGAGACTTGATGCTACCTGTTAATTATTTATCACCCAGGAATTACTGCCCAACTATTAAATGATTCACCCATGGCACAGATACATTTTACAGGATCACTTTTCTTCACTTGATATTCTGAAGAATAAACGTTAAACTTTATCCACAGAAATTGAAATTCTAAATTCATGCTTAAGGCTACAAAGCTTAGATGCTCTATCATTAGAGTTAAATATGGCAGGCAATTTTGTTGAAGCCAATTATCTTCCAGTGTTTCTACATGTAAATTAGCCAGAAAAAGTTAATGTTTTGTCAGGGAAGGGGACGAGGGTCTGAGTCAACTTACTGAAAAAATTCCCAGCAACAGGAAAATGTGAAACCAGGTGCCTTTGGCTACTCAGATCATTATCTTCACTAACAAGGATACCGGGGGTGAAATCCCAGCCCTAATGAATCAATGTGAGCTTTTCTATTGACTTCAGTGGGGCCAGGTTTTCATCCAAGAACTTTCAAAGGCCTGACATTAGTAAAAAGCATTTGAAACAGGAATGAGCATATAAATGCCCCAACAATGACACTTTAGTAATCCAGGGTGAGCCCTCAATCAGCCTGCTGCACAAAGACACCTGTTTCCTGTCATCCCATGCATTGCAAAGGAGAATGAGGTACACATTTCAAACTTGGCTATCTCAAAGGCAAGGGCCCAGTCCTGTAATTCTTACTCATGAGAATAAAGTCTGGTGAGGGTTGCAGGATTGGGCCCCAGATTGAACAAGTTCACATGAAATAAGAATGGGCCTAAATCTTTACCTAGCACTTGAATTAGGAAATATTTTGGAGACATAACATTTTTCCTTCTGTGCCCCTCTTCCCTGGGCTGGGAACAGAAAAGCTGAAATACCATAAGAAACACTGTTCTTGGGATTTTCCAAGACAAGAAAGCTTCTACAAATGCCTGCTCTTGTGAGACTCCCAGAAAAAAGTCCCTGTACTACAGACAGTACCACATGACTAGAAGGGCCTGGATCTCATTTCAGGATCAGGGTACAAGAGAACAAGGTTTGGTTCCTCCTTAGAGAATTGTCCGAGTATTGGGGGGGCATCTGAAGTGAAGCAAAGCTCTGAAATGTAAACGTTTCTCAAGCTGTCATCAATTAAAGTTGAAGAGGACTTTTGGAGCGTATGTCAAATGACTTATAGATGATAGTAATTCTATGACCATGTGAAAGTGAAGCATATTTAGGGTGGAAATGAAGGGCATTTTTTGCTGTTTCCCTGTATAGCTATGCAAATTCACTTCTCTCCTGACCTTTAGTATGCCCTGCTTTTTCCCTTTGGGGTCAGCCTGCAGCCTTGTCTGATGATCATGCCGTGGTTTTGTGATATGAACAACTGACAATTACGATGTGACCAGCAAACCAATTGTATTTGATCCTCCTGAGTAAGGTTTTGAACTGAAGTCTCCAACAACAAAAGGCTAATGCATTCAGGCCTCAGAAAAGGACTTCAGTGAAACCACTTATAGGCTTAAAGATAGGTACATGCTTCAGTGCCTTTCTGAACGGGGCTTAAGAGAAGAGAGATGGTCTAATGGTACGAGCACTAGACTGGGACTCTGGAGATTTGATTCTCGTTAGTGCTGCCCCAGGCTCCCTATGTGACCATGAGGGACTCATTTAAACTCTCTTTACCACGGTGCCCCATCTGTAAAATGGGGATCATAATATTTCTTTTCCCTGAAACCTGTTGCCTGCCTTGATTTAGACTGTAAGCTCTTATTGTTATGTGTATGTACAGTGCCTAATACAATGTAGCCCGGATCTCAGCTGGGGCCACAGTGCGACTGTAATTTACAAAACAACAGAAAGAATAAAAAATGGACTACAAAAGAGCAGGTATGGGAAACATCCTTGGTGTGTATAGAATACACCAGATCACTATGGGGAATTTTTTTTAAATGAATGATTGAAGATCGGTTTAGGAAAAGCTATTCTGCTTTTTATACATGGCTGTCAACTTCCTTGACTGCTCATAGGGTACCAGGGTAGCTTGCGATGCCTTTGCGGACTCTGAGCTGTCAGTCAGACAGAGGCTGGGTGAAGGCACAGTCACATCAGGAATAGTCTAGATTATTACAATCATATGATGTGATCATTTCCCTGCTAATGTTGCTGATATTGCAGTGACGTGCATTATCATCCCAGCTGCCAGCATGTCTCGAGAGACAGAGAAGGGGAAAAAAACTAAACAAACAGCCCTCCCCCCCCCGCCACACAAACGCACACATTTCTTGTCTGGAACTGGACGTTTTTCTCCTTGCTTTATTCCCGGCTGAATAAAGCAGGCAGTTTGGCTTTCATCAGTAATTTCATCTTTGCCCATAGACATTTGCCACATGGAATCAATGAGTAAATAATTAAGGCTCAGATTCTGTACTGGACAAGTTTCCCATTAGCTAGATTGTGCATTTAGGCACAGCTCTGAGCAAGGGGGAGTGGGCAAGCCACACCACACAAAGAGTAGCTCTAGGAAAGCTTTGTGCCCCGACGACACCCAGAACTGCTGCTTAAAAAAATCATATTTTTGGCTTAAGCTTGGTTATTTGAATGAACAATAATAATTTGTGTGTTCTTTTTATTACTCTCCTTCCGGTTTTAGAGCCTAGAACTGGGCCAAAGTATTTTCATTGAAGAATGCAGATTCAGCAGCATCAAGACACTTTCAGAATCCAGTTTTGCCAAATTGTTCGCATCAAAAAATGAACACGCACAATTTTTGAAAAGGCAAAATGTCCTGTTATCATAGTTTCTAAATTAAACAACTTTTCAATTAGAAATGTCTTTCAATTGTATTTTTAAAATGTAAAAAAAAATTAAATGTTCAAAATCAAATCAAAGTGTTTTAGTCAACATGAAATTATTATTATTTTTTTACTTCTTGATTTGTTGATAATTTCAAAACAAATTCAGCCTTGGGATAACTTGAGACAATTTTTTTTTACCAATATTTTTCAGATTTTCCAGCAAGCCGAAAACTCTGCTATTTGCACAGCTCTCTTTGAGCCCTCAGAGCACAGTTGCTTCATGTTTTCAAGATGTTTCTCTGCAACCATAAGGGCTAGAACCTTGCTTGCTTTCTTTAAATGAAAGCTGAGATTCTCAGGTTATCACGTGAATCTGGGAGCTGGGACTTTCAGAAACACATCAAATATCATGAAACCTGTAGGTGTTGGCAACACTGGACACCCCACTCTGTAGCAGTGCCAGGCTTCTTTGCCGCCCTAGGCGGCGCCTCTGGGAGAAGCTGCCACCGAAATGCCGCCGAGGTCCCCAGCGGCCGAAGAAGCTGCCGCCGAAATGGCACCAAGAACCCCGGCGGCTGAGGAAGGTAAGAAATGCTGCCCCCCGAATCCTGGCACCCTAGTGGTAGCACCGGCCCTGACCCCACTGAGGCTGCTGACCCCTTTCACTGTTGGGGGGAAAAGGGTAATAATTTACTTTTGTCCTATGCTATGCTGACTGGCACATGGCAGAATGAATTCCAATCTCCCCCTTTCCTGCCTCTCATCACCCACTCTCCACCCACCTGCAACTAGTTCCTGCTTGTAAACTCCTGCATGCCCAGTCCCCAATACTCAGTAGCCTTTGCAGTGGTGTAAAATCAGGAGGTTATTATTCCCTTTTCCTTCCCTGAGTGGGCAAATCACAACCTGACCCATTAGAACAACTTGCAGAGTAAGGTACTACTCAACCAGTACAGGCCCTAAGTGAAATGCTATGAATTGAGCATTTGTTCTTCCTCTGTCAAGCTCACAGCGCTTACCCTAGGAACATTATCTTATTATCCTCACTTGACTCAAAATAGTCTGCATCATGCATGCAGGAGAAAATTGAGAGATGAGCCTGTCGAAAAGTACACAGTGTTGGTGCTTTAAATTGTGGATCCAGGTAGCATCTTGTCAATACGAACACCCACCTGGCCATCTCAGTACTCTCTCAATCCCAAGGTGGGTTCCAAGGAGAAGAAGGGGTGGTATTTTTAGTGCTGCTATATGTCATTTAAGGAAAGGAAAGAAAAAAAAGTGTCTTTCGGGAGCTCTGCTGCCCCGATCTCTCTGATTTTCAGTCCTGCTGTGCATTACATTAATAAAGAAAGCAACAGAGAGGAGAATTCTGCACTCACCACAGAAGAAGAGAAGGTGGGGGGGAGAAAAACAGAGGGGAAGCGGGGTGGGATGTTTCAAGCTTTTTAAAAAAAGAAGCATAAATCCATATTTTCCTCTTTGTAGTCATAATAACAAATATCTCAATCTCTACAATGTAGCGGAATCTATTAAATAAGATGAGCAAAGTACTATAGCTGCTTTTGATTATTAAAATCATCATTTTAATAATCTTTTAATAGATGGTTGATGAAGGTAATAGTGCTGATGTGATATACTTGGACTTCTGTAAGGCGTTTGACTTGGTACTGCACAACATTTTGAAACTAGAACAATACAAAATCAGCATAGCACATACTGAATAGGTTAAAAACTAGCTACCTGATAGGTCTCAAAATGGAATCATCAATGGGGAGTCATTCTCAAGCACGGATTCGTTCTTGGTCCTACACTATTTATCACTTTTATCAATGATCTGGAAGAAAACATAAAATTAACACGGATAGAGTTTGCAGATGGCACAAAGATGGCAGGAGTGATAAATAATGAAGAGGACAGATCGCTAACACAGAGCAATCTGGATCACTTGGTAAACTGGGCACAAGCAAACAATATGCGTTTCGGTATGGCCACATGTAAAATCATCAGAACATACATCTAGGAATGGTGAACTGCAGCCACTGGGAGCTGTGGGGGGGCCATGCCTGCAGACGGTCAACGTCCGCAAAACGTCTCACGGCCCGCAAACAGTTTACCCTGATGGGCCACATGTGGTGCCCAACACTGGTCTACACTGAAGCAATGCAGTGGTGCAGCTGCAGTGTTGTACGTGTACACAAGCCCGGAGTCCGAAAGGTCAGCACTGTGCCCAGAGGGGCTAGGCACCTGGACAGCAGGTTCCAACACTTGGAGGGGGGTGCAAATAGCTATACCCTGAGAGTGTGCAGGGGGACCCCAAGTTTGGGGCAATGGCTGGATTCCATTCTGGCTCCAGGAGCTTGAAACAGCCCTGAGAATCCAGAGCACAGAGGCTTAGATTCCCATCACAGGCTATCTCATAGAACTGGAAGAACCTTGAAAGCTCATCGAGTCCAGTCCCCCGCCTTCACTAGCAGGACGAAGTACTGTCCCCTGACAGATTTTTGCCCCTGATCCTTAGATGGCCCCCCTCAAGGATTGAATTCACAACCCTGGGCTTAGCAAGACAATGCTCAAACCACTGAGCTATTCCTCCTGCCCCATCCCAGTGGGTTTACAGGAAAGGCCACCAGCTAGAAACTGTCATTTAATGATGCCAGAAATTGTGGGTGAGAGTCTGAGCCCGTGATATTTGTTATTTTTAGGAGGGACCCCTGCCTGTTTGAATCCAGCCCTTGTTGCTGGGACAAAACATGGCAGAAAGGTTTGGTTGGTATGCCTGTCTATTGTTATTATTCATCATAGTTTGGGGGCTAGCTTCACCTGTGTTCCCTGTTGTTTCTCTCTTCACCCACCTTATGTCCAGGGTCTCTTGCCCCTCCCAGTCTCATGCTAGAATCTCTTAATTTTTCTACTCTTAACCAGGTACAGGACTCTGTTTTAAGAAGATTATTGGTCACTATCACTCCAAAGGGAGGAAAGGCACTTGGATCTGCAGGGTGATTCAGGGTTGGTATTCACAAAGTATGTTTATTTAGCTGTTGGAACAAAGCATTAGAGAAAGGATTTTAAAACAACAAACAGCCCGCATGCATATTTAATCTCATCTAAGTTTACCCTTCATTACAAGCTCAGTTAGATAGGCTTCCCTGTTAAGTCACTTGAACAGAACAAAACCAGTTTACATTCTCCAGGACCTGCAGGGAGTCGGAGTGACACTTTAAATATCACTGATCCCAAAACCGTCCCTGCATCAATATTAAACATTTGACAGTTTCCCTCTCTTCCACCTTCCAAGTGATGCTGTGTCTTCTTAGTAATCTCTTCTCTGCAGGGGCCACCTACTTCTAAGGCCCTGATACTATAAGCACCTTCACAAGGAAGAACCTCTACACCAACATGAAGATGCACTGAAGTCAATGGAGTTCTTTGCGGGCACATGGAGCTTACTGCAGAATCAGAGTCTATGCTTTTTCACAGATGGTAAGAACAGAAGAGATCATTGGATCATCTAGTCTGACCTCCTGTATAGCACGGACCATAGAATTTCATCCAATTACACCTATATTGATCCCAGTAACTTGTGTCTGGATAAAGCATATCTTCCAGAAAGGCATCCAGTCTTGATCTGAAATCATCAAAAGATGGAGAATCCACTGCTATCCTTGACACTTTCTTCCAGTGGCTCATCATCATCAATGTTAAATATGTGTGCCTTATTTCTAATTTGAGTTTGTCTGGCTTTAACTTCCAGCCATTGATTCTTGTTATTTCTTTCTGCATTAGAAAAAGGCTTGTTCAAGGCTTAATCAGAACAGGGTCCCTGAGGGCACTAGTGTAATATGCATAATAATGGTGTCCTCCCATTTCCTCCCTCTCTCTGTAATTCTGAACCAATCTCCTTTGTTCTAGGCATAGACATCTAGGAAACTTGTGTTGTATATTTTTATTTTGTTCCTTTGTTTTTACTCTGTGCTGTTTTTCAGCTAGTTCTTCTGCTTCATCTGGTCTAAGCAAATTGCATCTGATAATTAAGAAATACTTCTAAAGGAGTTTCCTTTGTGGATTGATCCATGAAATAAAGGAAAACTTGCAATACAATTTTCTACCCTCGCATTTCCCTCACATCCTTTTAAGTGTCAGCAGAAAGCATTCTGCTAATCCATTGGATACAGGACAATATGCAGCTGATCATGCATCTTCTACTGAATTTCTCTTCAGGACAATCTGAAATTCCTTAGGGTATGTCTATACTTACCCGTCGCGTCGGAGGCGCGGGATCGATGTTCTGGGTTCGATTTATCGCGTCTTGTCAAGACGCGATAAATCGAACCAGGAAGTGCTCCCTCGTCGACGCTGGTAATCCAGCTCGATGAGTGGAGTAGGCGGAGTCGACGGGGGAGCCTGCGCGCCGCGTCTGGACCACAGGTAAGTTCGAACTAAGGTACTTCGACTTCAGCTACGTTATTAACGTAGCTGAAGTTGCGTATCTTAGTTCGACAGGGGGGGTTAGTGTAGACCTGGGCTAAGAATCAAATTGAGGGCCATAATTTGAAACTGTGTGATGAACATGGTCCACAATGCCTCAATACAAGATGAGCAGACTTGTTTGTCATATGTTCCACTTCTGGCCATCTGAATTAGCATCAACTATGGCTAAGTAAATTTGTTTATTCTCTGCAAAACTCCATATGCAGTCTTTGCCAAGATGATATATTCTACTTCCATGCAGTGTTTTGTGGCATGTTTGATGACCATTGAAGAGTCCATGTTGACTCATTTCTCCATCAATTTCTTTGTCTATCTCTGGCCATCAAAAGTAACAAACCTGGGGCAGAGCTGAGTCTACAACACAGGTTTTCTCACATGACCCCATCCACCTTTTCTCTTTTGGTGACTAGCTTCTCTACCCTATTTTCTTAACTTTGTGAGAGATTCAGAGGGCATGTGTGTGTATTTGTGGTGAGGGGATCTGCTAGAACGAAAAAGATGGGTATTCCAGCTGTGCTAATGTATTCTACTGCCAGTGGCGTAGCCAGGTTCTAACACCAGGGGAAGCGAACACGTTAAAAAAAGGCGCCACCCGACCTGACCTGGGTGAAAGAACCCAGGCCAGCAGCGGGACCCCTGCAGGCAGGAGCCCATGGGGGGGTGGGGAGAATCCTAGAGTGGCGGCTGGCTGAGCTGCTCAGCCTGCCCCACTCTGGGATTCCCCCCGCGGGCTCCTGCCAGCCGGGGTCTCTCAGCCCTCTGCTAGTCTGGGTTCTTTCACCCGGGCCAGCAGTGGGCTCTTGGTTGGCTGACCATATTTCCTTGAGACAAAAACGGGACATTGGGATGGCAAAAACGGGATGGGGAGACAAGGGGCAGCCGCAACAAGCCGCCCCTCATCTCCCCGCTCAGCAGCTCGGCGGGGAGACGAGGGGCAGCCGCAACAAGCCAGCGTTCAGTTTTTTACAAAAAAATAAAAACTATATATAGTTTATTAAAAACGGGACAAAATTGACATTTATATTAAAACGACGGGACGGCCGGGAAATATGAAAAAAACGGTACTGTCCCGTTTAAAATGGTACGTATGGTCAGCCTAGCTCTTGGTGGAGCCAGCGGCGGGACCCCTGCTGGCAGGAGCCCACGGGGGGGAATCCCAGAGCAGGGCGGGCTGAGCGGCTCAGCCAGCCGCCACTCTAGGATTCCCCCCGCGTGCCCCTGCCAGCTGGGGTCTCTCAGCCCGCTGCCAGTCTGGGTTCTTTCACCCAGGCCAGCAGCGGGCTCTTGGTGGGGCCCGAGGTGGGACCCCTGCGTTACTTTGTTGTTCCACCTCCGTCCACTCCGGCTCCACCCTTTCAAAAATTAAAAAGGCGCCACTTTTGGAAAATGTGCTCAGGGGGAGCGGCCGCTCCCCTTGCTCCCCCCGTAGCTACGCTACTGTCTACTGCAATGGCAACAGAATGCAGTTCACTAAGGATAAACAGCAACATCTATACTGATGATTAAATATTATGCAAATGGTGCCAAATATCTGATGCTGCAGCAGCTGTAATCCATGCTAAGGTACTTGTACTTTGCCTGCTAGATAAAAACACCAAGATGTCCTTTCTACAGGTATTTGGCAGCAGTTACCATAGGGAGAAAAGAGCAGAATTAATTGTGGGTTTTTTTCCAGATTGCCTTCTCACTCGATAATAATTAAAATAGACAAGTCTGTGACATGCATTATATATTTTTCTCCATCATGGGATCTTCCATTTGGCAGCACAACACATCATGATAAATAAACCATTAAAGCTTCTATGCTTAAAAATAAAATCTACCACAATGGTTCTCTCAGGTTACATTGTACATTCTTGTTTACAGATGTGTTTTGGATTACACCTGGCTGCACACGGACTTCGTAATATGATGAATCCCAGGCAGCAACTGGAGGATGAGGTAGAGAGAAGAGGGCACACACAGATTAGTAACAGTCTACACACATTGATTAGAGCACCCTGTGGGAATGCTCCACATTGTAACATTCCTGGGAGTCACCAGATGCTGTTTAACCAACTGTATAGGAAAAGAGCACTTGAGAAATTGTACATTGTCAGTCATGATGCAATTCTTTTTTTAAGGATATGCATAGAGTCAAATTTGTTCACAGCCTGATCATCTCCGCCCAAATCAATTCAGGGGGACACAAATCAATTCAGGGGGACAGAACTGCTGGCTTCTAAATAAAAATAAAAATAAAAGGTTTACATGGTATTGAAAACATGGCTTCATGTGACATATTTACCATGTTTTTTACGGGTTCCGCTTGCAGCTGTTTTGCCCCTCCTCTTGCCCTCATCCTCCCCTCTGCCAATGTAGTCATGAACTCTATACATTTCATCACTCCCCAACTGTAAATGAGAGAGAGACTCCCAGGAAAATGTGGCTGTGTGTGTCTGATCCCCATTGTGTGCCTTAAAGGCAGAATGCACTCTTGTCGTGGTCAGAGATGTTAATTGCAGCAGTACAGAACTGCTGTTGTGTGCTCTGTGTAGAGTGAATAACTGATTTTGTGTGTACCTTTAGCCCCTTCATGGCCAAGGTGGAGTCTGTTCTGCAGGCAGCTCTGGCCGAGAGAAGGCACACACAGGAATGCAGCAGGGAAAGTCCCTTCCACCCCAGAGGCACCTGTTCCAACCCTCCCGCAGTGAACACCCACCCCCACCCCGGAACAGTACAATGAATATAGGAAAGGGAAATATTTATTTACAGAGGGACGAAAGGACAAAAACAACAGGGGGAAATATAGCGGGAGCAGTAAAACAGGGTTGCATCCAACTCAAGGCCCCACAGGCCCAGTGGTAGCACAGGCTGAAAGGACAGACACTGAGCAATATGTCTGCACACAGAGTGCAGGAGTCCTGAGCAAAGTTCCAGTCCAGGGGTGAGTCTTGAGTGCTCCTGGTCAATCTTCGGCGTCAGTGAACTTCCCCCAACAAACCCCTCCGATGCCGTCTTCTGCTGCTCTCTACAAAGCCACACGGAGCAACCACCTCCCCACTTAACTAACTAACAGCCACCTTCCTTGTTCCTAATGCAGAGTCACAAGCTCCAGCACTCACAGCCCCTTGCAGTGATACTGGGTACACCTCTGATTTGTCCTTCTCGGGCAATTCCTCCCTGGCACAGTGCTCCTCCTGGTTCCTGTCCTGGGCTGTCCCCCGATCCAGGCACCAGCCTACCAAGCACATGATTGGTGCGGCACCTGGAGGGGGGCGGCGCTCAGGGTTTTTTTTTTTTAAAAAAAAAACATACTGCGCCCCATGGCGCTCTGGGAGAGCGGGGCCGTGGCCGGGTTCACCACCCTCCCCCCGGCGCTCCGGCTGGCAGGGAGAGCGGGGCCGTGGCCGGGCTCAACGCCTGCCCCACGGCGCTCAGGCCACCCGGGAGAGTTGGGCCGCGGCCGAGCTCGGCGCCCTCCCCGCGGCGCTCCCCACCGGCGCCCTGGCCGGGGCAGCGGGGCCTGCTGGGGGCCTGCCGCCTGCGCTCCTGCCGCGGGCCTGCCGCCCGCGCTCCGCACCCCGGCTGGGGCAGCAGGGCCTGCTGCGCTCCCCGCCAGTGTTCCGGCCAGGGCAGCGGGGTTGTGGGCCTGCCACACTCTCCGTCGGCGTCCTGGCCAGGCGAGAGGGGCCGCGGGCCTGCCACACTCCCTGCCAGTGCCCTGGCTGGACCAGCGGGGCCTTGGGCACGCTGCCCTCCTCGCTGGTGCCCCGGCAGGGGCAGAGGGGCCGCGGGCGCGCCATCCTCCTTGCCGGCGCTCCAGGTGGGGGGGTTGTTTTGGCGGGCGTTGGGGGGGTTGTTTTGGCGGGCGTTGGGGGGTGGGGTTTTTTTGTTTGGGGGGGGGGCGGCGTTTGGGGTTTGTTTGTTTTTTGCTTGGGGCAGCAAAAACGTTAGAGCCGCCCCTGCCCCGATCAGCCGCTCTGTCCCTCCCAGGCTTCAGGCACGTTCTTGGTTGCTTCACTCTTTGAGGGCCGGCTTGCTGCAGCCTGTCTCTCTGGATCTCCATACACACACGCACTGCCCCGCTCTTCCCTCTCTCTCTCTGCTCCCCCGCCCCCAACAGCACTTCCTCCTTCTGGAACAATCAGCACTTCCCCCCTCAGGAAAACGATTTAAAGGGGCCATGCTCTCTGAACCCCAAGGAGTCACATGTGGTTTGGTGGCAGTTAGGAAAAACCTAAAGAACAAATGTGGTTCGGTCTAACCAAATTTGAAATTTTTCACAGTTTTCGGTGAATCAAATAAGTCTGTGTGGGGTTTGTCCCAGAGCATGGATTTGAACCTGGGTCTCCACATCCCAGGTGAGCAGTCTCACCACTGGGCTAAACATTAAAAAGGTATTTTATGAATGGTTGAAGGTATTTCCATCGAATTCATAAATGGTTTCTGTTTGAACGAACAGTGCATTTTTTGTCAAATAAACCATCAGTCCAAAAATTTCACCTAGCTCTAGTTATTACTCCTGGGGGAATTCTGTGCCACTGTGCAATGCAGAATTTTGCAGAAATTAATGTTATGTGCACAGAATTTCCTTTCCCTCACAGAAATGGGCTGCAGTGCTGCTGGCCACTACTAGGAGGAGCTCAGCTTGCAAATAGAAGACACTGCTGGGGGAAGGGGGAGGAAGCTAGAGGATTCCCGGCAACTGCAGTTCCCTGCACACCCTGAGGGAAGGAGACAGTGGCATGCAGAAAACTCCATGCAAGCTCGGGATCCAGCATCAAGCTGTTTCTCCCTCTGTATCCCTGGGCTCTGAGGGGTAAGGGTGCAGGAGTCTGGGATGGGGGGGCATGGCTGGGCTCAGGGGGGAGGGGTGCAGCTATGTGGTCCAGGGGGGCCCTGTTGCTTGGCTCTGGGGGGAAGGGGTTGTGGTTATCTGACCCCCTGGCAGGGCTCTGGAGGCAGGGTGGGGGCAGAGGAGCAGAAACTGGATTGTCATAAGGGTTTCTTTAACTCTACTCCTGGGGAATTTTTATGTGTGTCTATATTGCTACAGACAAACTTGCTGGCAGGTATTTTGAAATAAATTACCAAAATAATTGAAACTGGCGCGATTCTGTAGTGTTATTTTGACAAATAAAATTTGCGGAATTTTGCAGAATTTTTAAATATTGTGTGTGCAGAATTGTTAATTTTCTGGTGCAGAATTCCCCCAGCAGTAGTTATATGCCATGCACTGTCTAGCAGCTTTCATATGCAAAAAATAAAAATGATTAAATATGGTATTGTATCATGTTTATTGCTCCGATGGGGACTCAATGCCTCTCTCCTGTGCCATGTCACTACTGAGCCACGAATGGACACAACCAAGCAAGTCTTACTCTTTTTTTTTTCTGAATCAAGGCCGGCTCTAGGTTTTTTGTCGCCCCAAACAAAAAACATTTTGGCCACCCCCCCTTTTTTTTGTCCACCTCCCTCTTTTTTTTGGCCTCCCTTTTTCTTTTGGCCGGAAAAAAGGATAGCCGGAATGCCAGCTGCCGCCCCTGGAAATGTGCCGCCCCAAGCACGTGCTTGCTTTGCTGGTGCATAGAGCCGGTCCTGTCCTGAATAATGTTTCTTTGGACAGGTGCCACCATTCTGTTGCTTCATAGCTGAACCGATGGACCCAGTGGTCACTGCCTTTGTCAAGAAATGAAGAATAAACCAAAAAGCATGTAAAAAAAAACCACAACAGCAATGAAAATAGCACTCATCCAATATATCAGAGAACAAAACAGCAGCTTGGAAAAAGCCAGGGCTGATGGGGATTGTTATTATGGCAAATATAAAGAGCTGCTAATGGCCCCATAAGAGCATACTCTGAGGAGTCTTTGATGATTCATGGGGAAAACAGAATTACAACTTACTGTGCAAATGATTTACTGTGCTGCTTGTCAATGCAGCGCAGTAAATCATTCACGTACTTCCCTGAATTCTGCAGGTGCAGTAATCAGGAACAACACGTGGCCGTGCAGCCCTGTGTACTTTCTAGTCTATTACAGTAATGGTGCTGCACCTTCAAAGATGTGGCAGGCCTTAAGGAAACATGCCCTTTTGCAGATGGCTGACCTTCTGCTGTAGCAGTTCCATTGCTGAGCAGGAAATGGGTTTCCCCTCCCCCATGAATATTTTCCTGAGTTCTCATTGGGTGGAAGTGCCGGGAGAACAACTCTTAAGCCCAGCAGCAGCAACAGCAGGTCAAAGCATTGGCCAATGGCTGCAATAGCACCTGCTTGTTCTTACCATTGCTCCTGCCTTGTTCCAGCCCCTCTCCCATCTTGGACCTAGCCTTGCATCTGACCTGCATTATTCCAGGTAGCCTTGTTGTGACTCTCGGCTCCGATTCCCGATCTCTGACTTTGGTTCTGGCCTCTGGCCTCCCACTCCGGTTCTGATTCTGGACACCAACTCCTGGCTGCTGACTCTGGCTTTGAGCCTCGGCTCCGGCATCTGGCCTTTGACTCCAGCTTTGACCCTGGGCTCCCGCTCCTGGCTACTGACTCCTGTTCTAACCACTAAACTGGACTCCTGCTCTGACCACTAGTCTTGTCTCCTGCTCCAACCATGAGGCGCATTTACTCATGTCCTGGTCACTGATATGTTTTCCCCCAATCCAGTGGGTTTAATTTTGAAACAAAAAGACATTTTGGGTTGTAAAACTGGATTATTATTCTTTTTTTAATTTACAAATATTGAAACAAAACCTTTTTGACCATTTTGAAACTCTTTTCGTGACTTTTTTGAGTTGGGGAAATTCGTCAAACCCAACCCTCTTTTTGCCAACAGTTCCAGTTTAGAGAATTCGGTATTTTTTGAGAAAAAGAGTCATTGCAAAATTCCCCTGTTAGCAGTTCCTCTTTGGAACACAAGACACCTTGACCAAGTGCAGTCCGTGATGATTTCTGGAGCTCTCACTTTAGTCTGGCCTGCTGAAATCATGTCTCCTGGTTCATATCTCTGATTAATGGATGCTGTCCCAGATCCTTACAATTCCACATACCCCGAAGGAACAGAATACCGTACTTTAAACAAGAACCCATCGTTAATCAATGGAATTGACTCTTCAGGGCTGGGATTTTAAGGCCCCTGGGCTGTTTATTATCTCAAGAGAAGATACAATTGCTTTCTACCCACAAATTAATACCCTTGATTGAGAAGTTAGGCTCAATGTCTGGATTCAAAATAAATCTAGTGAAATCAGACACATGAAATAGACAAGATGAGAAGCCTCTTAATGACTGTAGAGAGACCTCCAAAGATGTGGTAGCGGTTCAGTTTCAATAAATACCCAAGAATAGGGGTGCTGACACAAACGTCCCAATTATTTACATGTCTGCTAAGTCAGGAGGGAAATCTCTTGAGAACAGACTTTCCTGTGAAATGTCTTACAAATGTCACTTCTTGCAGCGTTGTGCATTCAACAATAGCTGCCTTTCTCATGGTGGTTAAGCACTTCCGTTTCTGTATGGAGACTCAAGAAGAGGGTTGCAGAATAGTGGTCTCGTGGATGAGCAAGGCCCTTCATTTTCAAGTTTTATTTTGTTTAAAGTTTCCTAGGAATTTATAAGTGTTTGTCACTGAAATAAAAAAAAACCTGGTGAAATTCAGGGCAAAAAATTAACTTTACAGATTTCTGGGGAAATGTCAGTGTTAATACTGGGAGATGAGAGGACAGAAAAAACAACAAAAAGCAGCAGTTTAATGCTGCAGTTTATTTTATGAACTGTACAATAATAGTACGCACACATATAAGAACATAAGAATGGCTGTACTGGGTCAGACCAAAGGTCCATCCAGCCAATGCCAGGTGCCCCGGAGTGAGTGGACCTAACAGGTAATGATCAAGTGATCTCTCTCCTGCCATCCATCACCCCCCTCTGACAAACAGAGGCTAAGAACACCATTCTTTACCCATCCTGCTTAATAGCCATTAATGGACTTCATCTCCATGAATGTATCCAGTTCTCTTTTAAACCCTGTTATAGTTCTAGCCTTCACAGCCTCCTCAGGCAAGGAGTTCCACAGGTTGACTGTGCACTGGCATATTGCTTTGCTTTCTACTACCTAGTTTTATTTTAACAGACAGACTCACATTTACACTTTTAGATTAGATTTACTTTTAGATTAATTTACTATTAACACAAACACATCTACCTAATGTAATGGATTTTCTTAACATAATCAGTATTTTCATGCATTTGAGTGGTCCAAAATTCGACTTCAATTCAGCAAAAACAGAATAATATTTTTTGTAAAACCAGGGAAATGTTCAGTAAAAATCGGTAAATACTGAAAAAGAAATACCTTACGGATGAGGCACTGGACTGTGAGTTTGGAGACTTTAATTCTAGTCTTGGCTCTGCAGCTGACCTCTTCACCTCTCAGTGCCTGTGTTTCTCCTCCCACTCTGTGTGTGTTTTGTCTATTTAGACTGTAAAGTCTTTGGAACATGAGTTTCTCAAATGGTATGAATATACAGCCCCTGGCAAAATGGGCACCGGTTCTCCAGGGCCTACTGTAATACACATAATAATAAACAGTTAAAACATTAACAATATTTAACAATTTAACTTTTCTGAGTTTCCTCATGGGTCCTTCATTCAGTTTCCTTCTATATTTCTACTAAAAGATCAATGTTGATTCCCCTTCCTTCCCCAATTAATGAGAAACAAATTACAGCTTTTAAATTGGCACTGAGGAGGTGAAACGGCTCAATAAAATCTATGCATACACATTGGGTAGAGCTAAAATGCTTTTTTTTTTTCCTTTTCCTTTTAATTGAAAAACTGAAAATGCGAACACAGAAACATTTTCAGTTCTCGGCAATCCAAAATATTTGTTCCAAAAGTACAAAAAATATTCATCTGAAAACTTCTGAAAACAAGCAAACCTAAAATTTGCTTTTATCATTTTAGTTTTTTGATGGGAAAAATGCGTATTTTTTTGAGGGCAAACTGGCACTTTCTGTGAAAATGTCCATTTTGTCAAACCCCCCATTTTTTAATTGAAAAAAAATTCTGAGGAAAATTTTCAACAGCCTAACTATGGGATAGATCTGATTTCAACTGGCTTGTTGGTGGCAAGGGGAGAGTGAAGGGTAAGTGTAAGATATATATCCAGCTGTAACAATATACTATTTTTAGGTCCAATATTCAGGTTGCCATAACAACTTGATACAGTTCTAATAATCCTATTTTTATTACAAAGCTTTAAGTAGACCGAAAAAGATGTATTTGTTCCCAATAAAGCAGCTACAACTCAGTCAGTCAGCGGAGAAATTGTTCTTTAATTAGACACAATGTGCCTGGTTCACATCGCAGTTTCAGCAGCGTATATCCAAAGTAACCCCAGTGGCATCAGCTGAGTTACTTGGTTGTTATACAGGTGGAACTGAGCTCTGAGTGTGGCCCAATGAGAACAACACTAAAAAAAACCTTTATGGTACAGATCTGAAAGGCTGAAAAAGGGGCAAATCACAGCAAAGCCGAGAATTAACATGGGGACGGTAACAAGAGATGCAAGCAGGAGGAAGGATAGTTTTGAGTTTAAGGCACTCAGGAGACATGGGTGATATTCCCAGATTTTCTGTGTGACCTGGGGGAAGTACTTTTATCTCACTATCCCTTGATTCCCTGTCTGTAAAGTAGGATTTTCCAGGCTTCCAGTTTTCGACCAGAACGCCCGGTCGAAAAGGGACGCTGGCTGCTCTGGTCGGCACTGCTGACCGGGCCGTTAAAAGTCTGGTTGGTGGTGCAGTGGGGGAGGGGGCTAAGGCAGGCTCCCTGCATGCCCTAGCTCCACGCAGCTCCCAGAAGCGGCCGCCAGGTCCCTGCGCAAGGAGGCTCCGCGCACTGCCCCCACCCGAAGTGCCACTCCCGCAGCTCCCATTGGCCGGGAACCGCGACCAATGGGAGCTGTGGGGGTGGAACCTGAGGGGCCGGGTCTAGGGGCTGCAGGGACTTGGCAGCTGCTTTCTGGGAGCCATGGCAAGTGCTGTTGGGACTCGCACCCTCTCCCACACCCCAACCCCCTGCCCAAGCCCGGAGTCCCCTTCCGTACCCAAACTCCCTCCTGGAGCCCGCACCCCCCCAACCCCAATCCCTTGCCCTAGGCCTGAGCCCCATCCTGCACTCCAAACCCCTCATCCCTGGCCCCACCCCAGAGCCCACACCCCCAGCCTGAGACCTCACACCCCTCCTGCACTCCAACCCCTTGCCCCAGCCCTGTGAAAGTGAGTGAGAGTGGGGGAGAGCGAGCAACAGGGGGAGAGGGGATGGAGCGAGGGGGCAGGGTGTCAAAGAAGTGGCGTGGCCTCAGGGAGGGAAGGGCAGGGCCGTCTGGGAGGGGGCGGGGCAGGAGTGTTCAGTTTTGTACAATTAGAAAGTTGGCAACCATACTGGAAAGTGAGGATAATAATTCTTCCTTTCCTCTCTTGCCCATTTAGATAGCAAACTCCTCTGTTTGTATAGCACCTAGCACAGTGGGGTCCTGATCTTGGTTGGGACCCTTCTGAGCCACTGCATTACAAATACTAGTGGTAAATAGGCTGTGTAGAAAATGTAAAAGTGTAAAGCAAGCTAATAGAAGGGGGAAAGAAGCAACATGGAGAAGAAACTGTGGAAACTACTCAGTGAGGAATGCAATGTATCTAAGCACCAGGACAAGTGTGGATTGAATTGTTTTGATGTGCTGTGCATTCATAAAAAAAAAAGAGAGAGAGAGAGATCATAGCATACAGGTAGGTCACTATCCTTGTTTGCTGAGCAATGTAAAATGTCTTAAAATGAGGGCTTGCATTTCCTATGATCTATGTTGTCCCCTGGGCTAATCAGGTAAACATCCTGCTCCTTTCACCAGTAAGATAGTCAGACCATTAGCCTTCACGGAGAAAATGGTACAAAATATTGGTGCACATCCCAGACGCTGGAATCTGGCAAAGAAGGGGTAGATCCTCAGCTGGTGTAAATCAGCATTGCTCCATGTAAGTCAAAGGAACTATGCTGATTTACAATGTTTGTAAATACGCTTCTAATGGCCACCATTACATTGCCCAGGCTGAAGGGGAAAACATAATTAACAAAGCTTGCTAAAAAAACAACATATTACTATACCGATATACTATACCGATATTACTATACAGAGAATGAGTTACACTAATGCAGCTTCAAACAAATGCTAACAGGTTGTCTGCTTTAAAAAAAACAAAAACAAGGACGTAAAAAGCAAGTTGTTTTTGTTTCCTTCTCTTTGAAGAAACTCAGTGTGTTGGGTAAGAACATTAAACAATACACGGTGTGTGGACTTTGAGATGCTACATTAAAATAACTCACCAGAACCAAGTGAAACAGGATAAAAGAAAGTGTATTATTAGGGAAAAAAATATCATTGTTCATATTCTAAAAATATTAAGCAGTTGAGTTCTTGGTTTGGTATGCAAGGAACTGAGTAACATTTTCTCGCTCCCCTATATTTCAGCAATGATGCTCTTTGGGAAAAAAAATAAATCATGTCCTAGCCAGCTAGACATGATCCACCTTAATACCCTCACGAAAGCCCAAAAATGACCATGTGAACTTTGCCTGGACTAGGGATACCGGGAGCTACCCTTGGGGGTGGTGTCAGGCAAGCCTCTGGTGGTGGTTCTGGCTGGGCCCAGCCTGAAAAGGCAACATGGTCCACAATCCATGAGGCAATGCGGGGAGGGGTCGGGTGTGATGACAGAATGGCAGCAGGGATGGACCATGACAGATTGGCCCTCCACAATGGAAACTGACTCTAGGGATGTGGAATGTCACTTCACTGCCAGGGAAGGAGCCAGAGTTAATGGAAGAGGTGGAAAGGTATTGACTAGATATAGTCGGCCTCACCTCCACACATAGCATTGGCTCTGGAAACAAACTTCTCAATCGAGGGTGGTCTCTTTCCTACTCAGGAGTGGCCCCATGTGAGAGGCCCTGGATGAGTGTGGGGATACTTACAAGTCCCCAGTTGGGTGCTGCGCAGTTGGAGGTTGTCCCGATAGATGAGATGGTCGCCTCAATGAGACTTCGGGTCTCAGAGGAAAACCCTTCCTGTTGTTTGTGCCTATGCACCTAATAGCAGTTCAGAGTACTTGGCCTTTTTTGGAGATGGTGGGATCGGTGTTCAATAGAGTGCCACCTACCAACTCTGTAGTTCTACTGAGAGACTTCAACACTCACATGGGGAACGATGGAGATACCTGAAGGGGAGTGATTGGGAGGCGCGGCCTCCCTGGTCTGGACCCAAGAGGTGAGCTGTTATTGGACTTCTGTGCTAGTCATGGATTGTCCATAACAAATACCATGTTCCAAAACAAGGTTGCTCATAAATGTACTTGGTAACAGAGCACCTTGGGCGGAAGATCGATGATCGACATCATAGCAGGACTTTCGCTAGGCACCTTCTGCAGTAAAATCCTGGGACTCCCTCACCTGAGCTTTGTTACTGGTGGTAGAAGTGTAGACTGTTATCCTCAACTGGACAAGACGCTGGAGAGAATAATATGCCCATCTATACAGGCTGAGGACTCAGTGCCTGGGTTCTATACCTGTCTGAACTGCAGAATGTGGGTGTGACCTTGAAAAACCCAATTAACCTCTCTATCAGGAAACGAGTAAATACGTCGTTCCATAAACACTCACATTTAAAATGATTCCCTTCTAACACTTTCCCATTTGCTTTCCATGATTGCTGAAATCAATGCAAATATGCCCAATTTACCCCTAGTTGAGGATATGGGCCTGAGTCTCTTGACTTTCAATCTTATGCTTCCTCATTTTCCAGGTCTTCTATAGGTGTCTAAACTGGTTGGAGTTAGCTATAACATGAGAGGGGAGATGATGATGTACTGCCTTCAATTGTACCTATTGGCTTGAAAAGGTGTCATGCATACACCTAAGGAATGATTCTCTAGGCTATATGTTAAAAAAAAGAATCCACCTTGATAAAGATTTCAAGTAGAGCTAGTTGAAATTCCTTGCATGAAAATTTTATTCATCAAAAACTTCCCTTTCCCCCCGAAATGACACAATTTTATAAAAGAAAAAATTGTCAATGTTGTACTTTTTTGGTTTTTGCAAAAATATATTATGCCTTTAAAATGTTTTTAATTGATAGGTATTATCAAACTGGTTAATGAAATGTTTAATTTCCAAAAAAACTCAGGTCTAATACACTAACAAAAAACAATTGTTTCCTCTCCAGACAGTATTTGAGTGGAAAAAAATGAAAATTGTTAACTATTTTGCTTCCAATAAAAAACTTAAGATTTTTTTTATATTAAAGTAATATGAAAATGATTAATTTTTGTAAATGAAAACAAGTTTGAAATGTTGAAAATTTTCACAAAACTACTTTTGGATTTTTCTGCAACCTCTGGTTTTAAGTCCTATTTTTTAGAAAAGAAATTTCTGAAAGCAGAACAAACCTCACAAGAGCTGTCATTTGGATGTTATTTTCAAATTGTTCATTGTGATGGCATTGGCATTTCAATGCCAACTGACTCCTCAGAGACTCCAAACAAAATAGCATTTTTCATTTTTCATGACACTTTTAGAACGACTTTTCTTAAACTAATGGGAGAGTGGGGGTATCAATATCACGGTGCTCTGTACGTTTTGGTTTTGTAACATTAGAGGAAACAAGGTTTAAAGTAGCTGCTATTTTTTCCTAAGATGATGTCATTTTTTCTCTCCAGTGCTTATAGAAAATATGTTTAGTGTTTCTTGCATTAAAAGAAAGGCAAACAAACAAAAGAATTATTTTCCTTTAAAAGCAGGCTTTGGTTCAGATCCTCAGTTGGTGTAAACCACTGCTCTGCCCTCCAATGTTATATCTCTCTCTTCAGTAGTGAAGCCAGTTTTATGGCACAGCGCGGGGTGGGGGGCAATGGGTTATTGGCGGTACCACCTTAAGTTATACCTATTGTCTGGAAAAGATGCCATACGTACACCTAAAGGCTGCAAAGTGGGGAGGTCGCCCTCCCTGTCTCTCCTATTAGCTCCATTACTGCCTCTTTCCTTAACTATGGCTATGTCTACACTACCGCGGTAAGTCGACCTAAGCTACGCAACTCCAGCTACATGAATAACGTAGTTTGAGTCAATGTACCTTAGGTCAAATTACCGCGGAGTCTACACCGCGGGGGGTCAATGGTAGAAAATCTCCTGTCGACTTACCGTATTCTTCTCGTTGGGGGTAGAGTACAGGGGTTGACGGAGAGTGATCTGCAATTGATTTGTCAGGTCTTTACTAGACCTGCTAAATTGACCTCCAGTGGATCGATCTCAGAGCGTTGATCCTGCCTGTAGTGTAGACCCGCCCTATATGCTAAGCTGTCCTGGAAATCTGTCACTTTCAAACAGGGCTATAATAATGCAAACTAGATATCTATTCGAATGCACCAGCAGTGTCCACACGGCGCAATTAGAACACAACTCCTTGGCGTGCTCTGCAGTTACACATGTCCATAGTCTGTACTGCGAAACAGTGCAGACAATCCGTATATCTGGTGCCAAAAAGGAGCTGAAAGCTCTGTTAAAAAATCAGGCTTCAAGTGATTTCCCAAAGGTCACATGGGAAGTCAGTCGTAGACCTGGGAATTAAACCCACTGCCTTGACACACTATACCAGCCTTCCTCACCTTCCTTTCCCCCCATCCCCCAATTAGTAAAATAAAACCTCATGTGCTTATCAACTTTCCTCCTTGGTTTGTAGGTTGTTTTTCTTCCTCGTCAACTTATTTGGCATGCAAAATAAGCTGCCAGCTGCATTGTGTCTTCTCTGGGCAGTCATCAGAAACTAGTACAGATACCACCTGTCTGATTATTCATCCAGTCGTGCCAGTTCCGATTCCGCTTGAACGTGCCCTGAGCAGAACAAAAAAACAACAAGCGCAATGTTCTGCTTTTATACAAAGCAAAATTAGCTCCAGCAAATGTCCAGACTTAAAGGCGCTCTGATCAAAACTGCTTATACTACCTAACCATCAGACTCCTGGTCTCTGATTAGTATCTTGATAATGCTTTACTTTTATCCCTTTCCTTCCCCACAAGCCGGGCATGTTATTGAGTTGTATTGGCATCATAAGGCAGATATACATTCAGCAGTGCTCCTGGGAGAAGGGGAAATTAATGTGGGGTGAATAGTACTGCTTATGTGTAGGGCCTGCTCCAAAGTCATGCTGTGCTCTGTGTGGAATACCATGGTAATGGGTGCAGACTCAGAGATTAAACTTGTATAAATAGTTCACTTGCAAGTTGAGTGATGAAATCCTGCTCCCATGGAAGCTGAAGAGAGGGTTGCTATTGACTTCCATGGGGACAGGTCTTCTCTCTAGATGCTTTGCGCAACTAGACAGAAAATGTCATGTCAACAGACCTTCTGGTGACATTTCCAGTGATTCCCACTTCTGGCAGAGCCAGAAATAGCAATAGGCTTTTTAAGTAGTATGGGTCATTGTTGTTTCCAGTCTCATTTAGGACACACAAAGGCAGAAGTGATTGAAAATAATGGTGCGGGAGGGGGGATGTGACACAGCTGGAGGCTAAAAAGTGAGCCAGCCCTCTGATCAGTTAGGCATCAGTCAGCCTCTCTGAAGAAGGCTGATTGGGGAATCTACAGCTAATCAGTTGATCAGTCTGGGAGCTGATGAACCAATTAGCCATCAACTGAGGGCTATAAAAAGACACAGGAAAGGGGCAAAGATTGGGTTAGGTGAGGCCAGTATGCTCTGAGTTCCCAGGGGAAGGAGATCTCTGTTCCTCTCTTGCCCTGCGTGAAAGGGCAAAAAACCATTGCAAATACTTGGCTACACACGACTGTATGGGTGTTGGTAGGATTAGAGTCAGAGGTTTCAGGGCATCAGAGTACAGGGATGGTGTGCACCCCATTACAGGGACGATAACCCACACTTTTTAACTTAAAAAATCAGTTCAGATTTGGTTATTGGCCCAGATTTTGGGAGGGATTTTTCTTTGCTTAAGTCAGTCCAGTTTGCCTTTTCTTAGAGGAATGCAGCTCAGGATCATTAATGAGAGATGCACGTATCATTTCATATGCATCTGGGTACTGACAATCTACCACTGATTATAGGGTGAATTAAACCAATTAATAATTCAAACAGCTTCATTGAGAGTTAATCAACCATTGCTTGTGGCTCTCTACTTTGTGTAGTTGTCACTGTTCACACGTTTGTGATACCTTTTATGTACATTGGCTACTATAGAATTTTATAATTTAAATCCGGTCCATCTGTGAGATGATTGAATGTCTAACAAGTGTTTCCAATGAAATGACCACAGTGAGACATAAAAAACACAACATGATTTTAATACCTCTTAACGGACATTCAAAACATGAAATGTTTTGTCAGTTTTATCTCTTATAGAAACACAAGACAACATTCAGTACAGAAAAGAACAAAAATTACGACTTCTGAAAAGCACTACAGGTCAATTTCTGCCCTCACATTAATCAAACTAAGTAGCGCTGGGTCAGAGATGGTTTTCTAATCCCACAAATATTTTTAAGAGTTCAAAATTGTTTACCATCCCAATTGGGGCAAAAAGTCAAAATCTCAATGTCCACAAAATCAAAATGTGAAAACCAACTAACCAAAACAAAAAAAATCAGTTTGGGTCAATTGCAACATTTTGTTTGGATATTTTTGAAATACTTTTTACCCCCATTTTTCCTTTATTTTTTTCTAATTAGCTGGACTAGCAAAACAAAAGGTCATTTCAAATCAGATTTTTTTGTTTTGTTTTCAAAAATGGCCAAATGAATTGTTTCAGCAATTTCAAAACTGTTTTTTTCCCCCAATCTTTTTTGAGTCAGGAGAATCGTCAAAGCCTGCCCTTGTTTCTCAAACAGTTTTGGTTTCAATGAAATATCATCAGGCAAAAATAAAAGTTAAAAAAAAAATAGCGGAAACCTTTCCAACCAACTCTAAGCTCTTTAGGAGTAAGGTCAATCTTTTGTTTGTGTCTGCACATAATGGGGCCTCAGCCTCCGACACTTACTAAAATACTTCAGCTCTGAATGGGATACTCCATTGAATTCAAAGTAAAGGTGTGCTCCTTATTTCTCAAAGATTATTCTGAAGTCTTTGGCTTTTGTTTTTCTATTAAGCGCTTAGCAAATGGGTGCAATAGAGGTACTGATCTGCCCTTAAAATCCTTCTATGTTGAGATGCCTACAAAACACTTGACATTGGTTAGATAGCAGGTGTGCTACGTACGACTACTTCTTACATTAATCACAACCATCTTGCTGATGCCCTGTTACGTTTGCTGTAGTCACCTGTTAGCATATAATTGGAATGTAAATTTCTGGTGGCATGGACTGTCATTTTGTTATGATGTTAACTATACCTAGCATAAAGGCTTTGATCCCTGATTTGGGGCCTTTAGGCATTACTGAAACACCAATGTTAAAGAAGTAGAGGTACTAGGATTACAGTCTGTTACTAGATTTTGTACTTCAAATGATTCACCGCTGCGTTAAGATGGCAATGTAAGTCCAGTGCGAGAGGAGTCTATTTATGCTACACCCTGAGAGCAATGTGGTATGTATACACAGATTGGAGCCATATGGCAGATTAAAGTAGCAGACTAGCCTAAGCACTGCTGCTTTCCCACAGCTAGAGTTGAAATATTTATTTCTGCAGGGTGTTATAAAAAGGCATCAATATTGCACTTGACAGGATAACAGTAGCATGGCCCCGGTATACTAGGTGGCATGACAAAACCCGAGGGGCTGGGAAACAGTCAAAGCAGAACAGTGTCAAAAACAGCAGAGCGGAGAGGACAGTGTAAACTGAAAGGCATCTTTAAAGACTAGAAGGGAACGAGAGATCAACCAAGACTATGCACACAACAGGAGGGCTAGGCAAAGGCACCAATCTTGACAGAAAGTTGTGGGAACTTGGATCATTAAGGGTATGTCTACACTGCACAGCTCTGACTCAGGTTTGAGTCCAAGCCCCCTTCTCATCCACACACAAGTCAGTCTGACTTGGATGAGCAAGTGTAACCCATGCCTCCTTGGTGTGGTGCTCTGTCCCACTCTAGTGGCACCTAGAGATTGATGAGTCTGCCACAGCCTTAGCTAAGATCCATGTGCCTTTTAGCTCATACGGTCAAGGCTCATACACTAAGCTTCAGAGGTCCCAGGTTTGATCCCACCTGGTGACAACCAGGGCCTGTTGGCATTACACAAGCACTCAGAACCTGGGTCCTAGGACCCTGCTAGGAGAGTAGGCCAGAGCCCGATCCCCCTGTAACTCAGGTCCAATCCCTGTCACTTTGCAGTGTGGATGCAGATTAAGCCACAAACCAAGTTAGAAGGTCTGCAAAGTGTAGTACAGATGTGTTAGCATGACTGTGAGACCCAGGTCCAACTATTGTAAGCCCAGGTTACAAGGCAGTGTGAACATTCGAGTGTGGGCTAGGAAACACTGAGTCCACAGATACAGGTTTAGGATGTAGGGTAGACATTACCTCAGACTAGTACAACCATGCTTTCTTTACAAAAGTTTGGTGTCAGAAGGCAATTCCTGACTTTATTTGGAGTCAGAGTCTGTCAGGTTAGTCTGTAAAAATCTTTGAACTTGAACACTTCATGGTAATGTCTGTCTATAGTAATGATGGCCAACAATGAACTAGAGACCAGGCAGTGGGCCATATTGTGGTGAGGGTCATAGTTTATGTGCTCCCCATGCATGAGGACTTTTCCAAGCTAGTGTTCCTTGAGAAAAGTTATATTTAGAATCAGGGCCTTGTGTGTCTCTCCATCTACAAGAAGAGCTCTTACCTAACCAAGTCCTCACATTAGACGTCAGGGATCGGCATCCTTTGGCACGCAGCCTGACAGGGAAATCTGCTGGCGGGCCGGGATGGTTTGCTTACCTGCAGAGTCCGCAGGTTCAGCCAATCGCAGCTCCCACTGGCCGCGGTTTGCTGTTCCAGGCCAATGGGGGCTGTGGGAAGCGGCATGGGCCAAGGGATGTGCTGGCTGCCACTTCCCGCAGCCCCCATTGGCCTAGAACAGTGAACCACAGCCAGTGGGAGCTGCAATTGGCCGCACCTACAGATGCTGCAGGTAAACAAACCTTCTCGGCCCGCCAGCGGATTTCCCTGATGGGCCGCGTGCCAAAGGTTGCCGATCCCTGCCTTAGCTCCTTGTTGCCTAGTGTGGGGCTTGTACACGTCATCACAGTCATCCACACATTTTATCATCAGTAAGTGTGTATTTACATCCAGATCACTGATGAAAATATTGCATACCGGCTTCTTCTTTTTCTTCTTCATCTTCTTCTTCCTTTTTATGGCATTCTCAAACAGACAAGTTAATTAAATTAATCTCAGATATGATACTGTAGAAGTGGAGAGGTTCATAGAAGAACAACAAACTATTAGGTCAATGGAAAAACTCTCATGTGAAGAGAGACTGAAAAGATTGGAATTATTCACTTTAGAAAGATGAATAAGAGGGGCATGATAAAAGTATATAAAATAAAGAATGTTATAGAAAAGCTAGATCAGGAGCTTCTGTTCTTCCGGCCTCATAAGTAAGACTACATTTTAGTCATGGGTATTTTTAGTAAAAGTTACAGAGAGGTCACGGGCAGTAAAAACAATTCACGGCCCCTGACCTGTCCATGCCTTTTACTATATACCCCTAACTAAAACTTGGGGGTGGAGCTGCATGGGAACACTGCGGGTACTGGAGTAGGACATCCCGGATGCTGGGGGGCGGGAGGGCAGATGGCGATGCATGGCCTGGGACCCCCACTGGTGCTGGGGAGAGAGCACAGCCCAGGATCCCCGCTGGTGCTGGTGGGGGGTTGTTGGGACCGGCAGGCTCCCTACCTGTCTCTGCACCTCCCCCCACCAGCAGCAGAAGAGTTTGGGAGTGTGAAGGGGCAGGGGATTATGGCACAGGATGGAATGAGGTGGGCTCTGGGTGGTGCTTACCTGGGAGGGCTCCCCAGAAGCGGCGACATCCCCCTCACTCAGCTCCTAGGCAGAGGTGTGGCCAGGCAGCTCTGCGCGCTGACTCCACCCAGAGCGCTGGCTTCATAGCTTCCATTTGCTACTGCAAAAGTCACGGAGGTCACGGAAAGTCACAGACTTCCGTGACCTCTGTGAGAAACTCGCAGCCTTACTCATAACATAAGAAGAAGGAGATAATTAAACTGAAAGGTGGCAACCTCAAAACTGATAAAGAAATACTTTTTCACACAAAGCACCAATACCCTGCAGAACTCATTGCCACAAGATGTTGTTGAGGTGGAAAACTTAGCAAGATTCAAATAGGGATTGGATATTTATACGAATAATAAGAGTATCCCGTTATAATAGCTAATGCTAACAAATTTTTGAAGGGATAATAAACCTCATGCTTCTGGTTTTAAGCCTATTAAGATGAAGACCTAATATGGAGGCAGATTATCCCACAGCTCTCTAAAGCAAGGTTTCTTTGACCTGCCACTGAAGCATCTGAAGCTGGCCACTGTTGGAGACAGGATACTGGAGAATAGCTGGACCATGGGACTGATCCAGTTTCTATGAATAAATAGGCTCACAGAACTATGTTAGGGATCAAACTGGCCCATTAAGCTTTAGTAGCCTGATATAGGTTTGAACAGCTCACATTTCTTTTGTGCTAGAGGCAAAATTATGCTTTGATCTCTCTTATTATAGAGAAAGTGGATGATAAACCTCCTAACAGAACTCAGTATATTTCATACACTAAGGCTAGGTCTACACTACCCCCCCCCTATCGAACTAAGGTACGCAACTTCAGCTACGTGAATAACGTAGCTGAAGTCGAAGTACCTTAGTTCGAATGAAAAAGCACTTACCCGGGATCCACACGCGGCGCGCAGGCTCCCCCGTCGACTCCGCCTACTCCGTTCGTCGAGCTGGATTACCAGCGTCGACGACGGAGCACTTCCTGGTTCGATTTATCGCGTCTTGACAAGACGCGATAAATCGAACCCAGAACATCGATCGCGCGCCTCCGACGGGACGCGTAAGTATAGACCTACCCTAAGAGCTTTGACAATGCCTTTATTTCCAGTATAAACAGGGAGCTTGCTTTCCACCTCCATTCCCATTTTCTGTCTTCTAGCTAGAGTATATTTAATTCCAATGATAAACTGAGCAAATTAATGTTATTGAACAGAACAAGGATAAGATATAAAGTTCCTAATTGTAATCAACATGGAACATTTTATGAGCTATAGAAACAAGAATTTCAAGCAGCTTTATTTATCCATTTTCTCAATCAGTGGAGTAACTGGGCAGGTTGTCCTTCACAATTGTTGAAACAAGGTTAAGTAGCATGACATCCTTTTCTATATTTTCTACCCTTCCCAGAGATTAATTTATGGGATGTAGTAAATACATATGGCACCATTTCAATCTGTTTTATATCATTTGCTTTTGTGTTTTATTGCAAAAAGAAAGTGGCTACTAATGTATTCATATTGCACTAATACCTGGAAACAATCAACCATATAATTCAGTCATTACACAGTGAGCAATAAATATCAATGCAATTTTTAAAGTGAAGAAATAAATCTGTCTAGCTAATATTTTTCTAAGATGTGTAGAGATTTCGGGTGCCTGTATGTATATCTCCACCCTGACTGAAATCTATCTTTAGTGGATGAACAGGCAATCTGAACTGTTATGCAAATGTGACCTTCAAGAAAGTTGAGATAGAAAAAAAAAAGATATCTGTCCAAAAGTGTCTTGCAAATGCTTCTAATTTTTAAACAAAGGGGTTACTTTTAGGCTGTATGATCTCAAGATTAATCATCAAAACAATCTTTTTGAACTCTTTGTAACATAAAAGACATCCTGTAAAATGCCATTCCTGGCCTATAACTTTCAATTCTGAGAAGAAACCAAGTAAGTTGAGAATTCCTAAGACACAACTGATATGCCTTAATATTTGAAGGCTTTCATGGATTGCTCATGGTTTGCAAGTTGTATAATCCAAAGACCAATACTCCAGCAGAATAGCCTTGGCAGTCAAAGCACTTTTTCTTTTGAATATCTGTACAAACTGTACATTGACTACCGAGGTTCTGTAAGCCAAGTCCGTACACAATGTTCTGACAAGCAAATATATAAAATGTGTGAGATGAGCACTGAATTAACTGTATTCCCACCAATTTGCAGAAATGTGACTCATCTACAAGTTATAAGGTGCCTGGAGTAACAGCTGCTGTGGGCAAAATGCATTACAGTTCTGTAGTGGTGTTTTATGCCACTATACAGTACACTCCAGACACTAAAGATTCAGGGCTTCATTCATGTGCATCTTCATTACATGATCCAAGTGCTCTTTTTCACTTTTGTTTCAGATGCACTAACCAAGAATTTGGTGGCTCTATCAGGAACATAGTCAAATTTGGGGCCTACCAAGTTTGACCAATTCTTATAGGGCCTAATCCAGAGACCATTGAAGTTGATAGGACTGGAAGAGTCCTTTCAACCTATTCAATAGATTTTGGATTGGACCCACAGTTCCCGTTCCTTCTTCAATTTAATAGGAAGGCTCTGACTTCGGTGGTACAGAATTGGACACTTTGTTTTTAGATTTGTTCATAACAGCCCTTCACCACTTTCCTGGCTCATCTCACACCTTTATTTTCTTTATTATTGGTTGTTGTTTGTATTATAGTAGCACCTGTTCTTCTTATGTAAACTACAGAACTGCTTAAAGGCCCCAGGCAAAATAAGAGGCCTATTGTGAAAGGCACTGTACAAACATAGATTAAGAGACAGTCCCTGCCCCAAAGAGTTCACAATCTACATAGGAAAGATAAAGGAAAAAATAAGCACAAAAAGGTGAAATGACTTGCTCAAGGTCACACAGCAGAACAGTGGCAGAGCTCACGATAGAAAACAAGTCTCCTGAATATCAAGCCATTGCCATATCATCTGGACCTCACTGTCCATTGACCTCAATAGAGATCAGAGCACCATTGTGCTGGGTGCTGTACACACACAGAGTAAAAGACTAGAGTTGGTCAAAAATAAAAATTTCCATCATGTGGGAAATGTCAATATTTTGACATTTGTTTCTGTCCTCATTTGAGAGAAAAAGTCAATACCAAATTTTGCTTAAAATGGAAAAATTCATTTTGACATTCCCAAATGGAAACATTTCTTTTCATCTCAATTAAACACTGAATTGTGCCCATCTGAGCAGTTGTGGTGACTCATTGGAGTTGTAGCGCAGATACCTCATATCCCTATTTTACTCAGTGTGTGGGGCTTCCTGATCAGTCAACATCTCCCATGATGCACTGTAATCACTGGACTCTCATTATGTGTCACAGCGATTCAACAAAAGGGGAGCCCATAGTGCATCATGGGAAATGTAGTCCAGGCATGGATCCTCTGCCATGAGGAGAATGGATCATGAGGTACCTGAACTAAAACTCCCAGGAGACACCATAGCAGCTCAGGGAAATCCAGATTAATATTGAATTATCCTGAAATAGAACATATTAGTTTGGTTGAACAAACCAGAATATTTTAATTTGGATCAATCTGAGCCAACGCCCCCCCTTTTTTTTTATCTCTTTAGATTTTGCTAATAGAAAATCAAAAATATTTGGCAAATTCAACATTTTCCTGTGAAACTGGATTTTCTGGGGGGAAAAAATCAATGGAGTGTCCTGTCCTGAAGTGCTTACAATATAAATAGACAAGATGGACAAAGGGTGAGAGATATGATTCCCATTTTATAGATAAAGAATTGTGGCATAGAAATGAAGCAATTTACTGAACCCCTCCAAGGAAGAGTGTGGCAGACTCAGGACTTGAACTTCCATCTCCTGTAACCCAGTTCAGGGCCTTACTCAGAAGATCCATCTTCCTCTCTGGCTTGGCTCTTGGAGTAAGGACCTTTTACTCTGGAGCTTCTGCCATCATCAAGCATCTTCATTTAGCTTTCCTTCTCAACTCTCCATCTCTTTAAAATCACATCACAAACAGCCTTTTTGTCCACTGCCCTCACCCTTATTTATTATGTAGCTATAACTGTATTACCAAACGCCGTAAAACAATGCAGTTCGTAGAAAAGATGCTATAAAATATGGGCCCAATCCCAGAAGTTTTACAAACCTCAAACTCCTGCTGCAACTGTGGGGCCCAGCTCCCAAAATGACCCCAATCATTTCACTGGTAGTCTTCATAGATATTGTTCTTTAAAGCAAATGCATAATGCATCAGGGTGCTGTATTTCTGAAAACAAACAAAGCCAGTACCTGCAGCCCAGCCCTTATGAGCAGCCCTAGAATAACAAATCATGTTATGCATCACAGAGAGAAGCAGTTGTTAAGGAAATAGATTTTGGGTTCAGCTTCCTAGGGATTATTACATACCAACAGTGAATTAAAAAAAACATTATGAAACAATCTTGGCAAATAACTTGATAGCATGTTTTATGCTGGGCATTAATTTATACAAAGTTCTGAGAGAAATCTCCTATGCCATTACATAGCTCATTCAATAGTGAATGAATTCAGCGTGATTAACATTATTACAGTGATTTGCAAAGGAAGTAATAACAACTTGCCATTTATAATAAAGCCGTCCCAGAAAATCAGAGATCTGTCACATCATCCATTGACAGCATCTACACACAGCACATGCTGTAGCAGCCAACAGAGGGGCTGGACTGGTACAGAGCTTCTGTGGGCTCTAATGAATGTGTGTGAGGATGGAGAGGCTTTGTGGAGTAAATCTTCAGTCTCATCCATAGGGTAGAGGACTGTGGCCATACAACTCCCATTGGGCTCAGTTATGAGCTGGCTGTGTGCTTGGACAGGGGAGTAAGGAGCTTTAAGGATCCTCACTTAACCGTACATCCCCATGTGGCTACTTGCATCACCAGACCTGGTGCAGGGGCAGAGAGCAGCTGTCACCAGGCTACTAATCCCCCCACACCCAGGTGGGAGGGGAGCAGACTAGTTGGGGTGCAAAGTAAGTGTAGCCATAGCTCCATGCCCTCGCCACCACAGCTAGGTCATAGAATCATAGAATATCAGAGTTGGAAGGGACCATAGGAGGTCATCTAGTCCAACCCCCTGCTCAAAGCAGGACCAAACCCCAATTTTTGCCCCAGATCCCTAAACGGCCCCCTCAAGGATTGAACTCACAATCCTGGGTTTAGCAGGCCAATGCTCAAACCACTGAGCTATCCCTCCCCCCAGAGTCAATGCAGAGCAGGAAGTGGGCTGGCATAGCTTAATTTCCTCATGGAGCAAGAGGGCAGCAGGGACTAGATTGTGACCCCAAAATCCTGGGGTGGTGCAGTTGTTCGCTGCTCCTTACTCAGGGAAGACAGTAGGACGATAGTGTTGTGAAGCTGAAGGTGTTCTGAATGGTTAAACTGTAGCAAATGCATTAAGATACCTTGAATTATCTGGATTTTGCCAGCTAGTTCTTAGTCGAACGCAGAAGCGCTTGTAACCCCATCCGTTGACAATACAGTCTGCAACATGCTGGACACACATGCTGGGAAACAAACAGAGTAACAAGGAAAAGGCATGTTGCCACTGTACAGTGGATCTTTTCTATAGCAAATTCAGAGTGGTGTAGAATGAGCATCACTTTGATGCTTTGCAATATTCCTGCTGCAAATCTGGTTGCAAGCAACCTTTGCTTTTTTAGGGCCTGATCCAAAGCCCATTGAAGCCAGTGGAAAGACTACCCTGGATTTCAACGGCACAAGCCCATACAAAATTAGTGGGGAGAAAATCACAACTACTTTCTGGAGTAAGCCTCTGCAGTGAAAGGATCTTGCCTCCAGCGGAACAGAAATGGTTCTGCTGCCTCCTGGCTGCTGCAGAGACTATTGGAAGGCCCTTCCATAGTGCATCAGAGAGGGCTTTGGAGAGGGAGGCTGGTGGGTCAACACTAGTAGGAAGGGGCCGACACAGGGACTTTGAACACAGCACAGCGTGGGGATGGATTCCTTCCCACAAACAATGGTACATGCAGCTATGTCATTAGTGTGACTTTTCTGTGACCTGCACCTTTAAACGCGGAAGGCTGGAGGGCACCAGACATTGTGTGAGGCAGAGCGGACACAGCACATAATGGAGATATACACAGTCCCAGCTGATGTAACACGGCACAAAGAGATACACTCTCCGCGCTCTGCAGCTACTTTTGTTCTTTCTCGGTTGTTTCCATTAAAATGAAGCTCATTTTAGCCTGGATGTGCATGGTTACTCTTTGTCTATGAAGAAACATACATAATTCCCCACCTCAATTCTCAGTGCACGGGACATGTCCTAGGGCTTTGACCTGATCAGATAGTCCTTCGCCATTCAGTTTTCTGACAGAGAAGGGATTTGGGGGAGGGATAGTTCAGTGATTTGAGCATTGGCCTACTAAACCCAGGGTTGTGAGTTCAATCCTTGTGGGGGCCACTTAGGGATCTGGGGCAAAAATTGGGGATTGGTCCTGCTTTGAGCAGGGGGTTGGACTAGATGACCTCCTAAGGTCCCTTCCAACCCTGATATTCTGTGATTCTATGATCTATGATTTGTAACAATGTGGCAATGATAAAGCAGAACGATGGTGGACTTTTTATGCAGCCTCCACTGTTTTTTGAATGTTGCATCGTTGCTGCCGAAGTGGCTTGTGCTACTTGTCACGTCACCGTCTCACTTTTGCAGGCTGCTCACGAACTATTGAAAAATTACACAACAGGCTGATGTTTATTGGCATGACTGTTTCATTTACTTCAAGCATAAATATGTATGATCAGCGCCTGGCGAGCACTGTGACAAGGCTCTTCTCAAATACAACTCAGTGTCATGTACCTTGGATAGAAGGGTCCGTCTCCACTACAGTGACTGTATCTAAACCTTTATCGCACAGACAGTGCAATCTGTGTAGTTAAAGGTTTGGAATCTTGACACTAGATGGTACCCCATTACAAAAAGTAGCTTTCTGTTTGGGAATTAAGCTCAAGACCATCATTAATATTGTTCACTCATAATAAATGAACATTTGACAAAGAAATCCACGTGACTTATATATTTGTATGAGTTAATGAATAGGCAACTTTTTACATGCACTAATACCAGTTACATATTTTATTAGTTGTAGTTATTTCTAGGACAGTAGCCCCTGGAGGCTCCAACTGAGTTCAAGGCCACATTGTGCTAGAAATACATAGTAATAAATGGTCCCTGACTCATAGAGTTTACAGTTTAAATAGATAAGGGATGTGATGTTGCCCTCCGTATGCTTAATGGAAGTAGACATATGAATCTGACATAACTGGAATATGCTTTACGCTAAATGCCCCTTGTATGGTGTCATTATGGTGTCAGAAATCTGATGAGGTTCAACAAGGACAAGTGCAGAGTCCTGCACTTAGGACGGAAGAATCCCATGCACTGCTACAGAGTAGGGACCGAATGGCTGGGCAGCAGTTCTGCAGAAAAGGACCTAGGGTTACAGTGGACGAAAAGCCGAATACAAGTCAACAGTGTGCCCTTGTTGCCAAGAAGGCTAACGGCATTTTTAGTTGTATAAGTAGGGGCATTTCCAGCAGATTGAGGGACGTAATCATTCCCCTCTATTCAGCACTGGTGAGGCCTCATTTGGAGTACTGTGTCCAGTTTTGGGCCCCACACTACAAGAAGGATGTGGATAAATTGGAAAGAATCCAGTGGAGGGCAACAAAAATGATTAGGGGGCTGGAGCACATGACTTATGAGGAGAGGCTGAGGGAACTGGGATTGTTTAGCCTGCAGAAGAGAAGAATGAGGGGGGATTTGATAGCTGCTTTCAACTACCTAAAAAGGGATTCCAAATAGGATGGATCTAGACTGTTCTCAGTGGTAGAAGATGACAGAACAAGGAGTAATGGTCTCAAGTTGCAGAGGGGGAGGTTTAGGTTGGATATAGGGAAAACGTTTTCACTAGTAGGGTGGTGAAGCACTGGAATGGGTTACCTAGGGAGGTGGTGGAATCTCCTTCCTTAGAGGTTTTTAAGGTCAGGCTTGACAAAGCCCTGTCTGGGATGATTTAGTTGGGGTTGGTCCTGCTTTGAGCAGGGGGTTGGATTAGATGACCTCCTGAGGTCCCTTCCAACCCTGAGATTCTACGATTCTATGATTCTATGATTAGAAAGCTTGTAATCTACTAAGTGTGTTCATCCTATTTGTTTGCATGTATTATTTCTATATCTGGAATTAGGAGAGTAAGATATAAACCTGTATCACTGATGTAAACATATTAAGTGGAGGAGATTAAGGATGCTCCAGAAAGAATCAGTTGTAAATGGCCTTTGTTACTTGAAAGCCTTCCTGTATACTGTGGGCCGGCTCATGGGGAACAGAGACTAGGGATCTTAAAGTGACATGTGACCATGTCACCTGATAATGAAATCCATCTTAAATCTGGTACTTTTCCATTTAGAAGGAGGGGTGGGAGCCCAGAGAGACAAAAGATTCCCACCTTGTGCCAAAGCTATAAAAGGGGATGGAGCTGGACAAAGGGAGAGGCCAGTCATGAGAAAACCCCTAGTTACCACCTGAGATGTCTGCTGGAACTAACAAGGACTGTACCAGGGGAAAGGATTGGGCCCAGAGTAGGAAGGAATCTAGTCTATGAAATACATTTATTGGAACATCTCTGAGGGTGAGATATTAACTGTAAACAATTTCTTAATATGTTAGGTTTAGACTTTTGTGATTTTGCTTTATTTTGCTTGGTGACTTATTTTGTTCTGTCTGTTATTACTTGAAACCACTTAAGTCCAACTTGTTATACTTAATAAAATCACTTTTGTTTATTAGTAAACCCAGAGTAAGCGATTAATACCTGGGGAATCAAACAGCAGTGCATATCTATCAGTGTTATAGAGGGCAGACAATTTGCCAATTTATCCTGTATAAGGTTTATACAGAGTAAAACGGATTTATTTGGTGTTTGGATCCCATTGGGAACTGCGTGTCTGGGTGCTGGAGATAGGTAACCTGCTGAGATGTTTTAAGTTAAGTCTCTAGCTCTGGGGGCGTGGCCCAGGCCCCGGGTCTGTGTTGCAGCAGGCTAGTGTGTCTGGCTCAACAACACAGGGTTCTGGAAGTCCCAAGTTGGCAGGGAAAATGGTCTCAGAGGTAATTTCAGCACATCAGGTGACAGTCCCAAGGGAATCGCTGTGACCGAACCTGACACAAGATAGACAAGGGGTGGCAGAATTTCCCACAAAAAGGCAAATCTGGTTCCTGCCCTGTTTTAACTGTTAGAAGACCTGCCTTTAATATGATGCTTACAAGAGTAGAACAAAACAAGGCTTTCATGTCATATATGCATAAAGTAATTGTAGTAACATATTATTTACTTTCAATGCTTCATTAAGACCTGAAGCTGGTTTAACCCCCTGGTTTGTAATGCCCTGGCCCTGGTGCTACTCTCTCTCCCTTCCCCCTCACGCTGTATTAGAGAAGCACCAGGGCTGTGAAATGGGGCAATGAGATCACATTCCCTTTTCTCTAACCATGTGCCCCCTTTTCGTGCTATGCAGGCAGCAAGCACAGCATGTGTAACACAAGTCCCTGTCTCACCTGTATGCTGTTGCAGGATCAATCTGGAATGATTATTATTATTTATTTGTATTACCTCAGGCCCTAGGACCCCAAGTCATGGACCAGGTCCTCATTGTAGTAGGTGCTGTATGAATGATCCTCCCTGGGCTAGTTACACAGGTCTTGTGGGCCAGGTACATCATAACCATTCCATGACCAAGGTTCTGACCCTCGGTGTGCACTGTAGGGTCACTACTGTGATAAGCTGGGCATGGCCCTGCATTTGGTTAAGAGAGCTCGGCCAGATCCTGAGCTGGCGTAAATCAACATATCTCCATTTACTTTATTGGAGCTAAGTCCATTTGAACCACAGGAGGATCTGGCCCATTTACTTAACTGGAACTACACCCGCTTGCCCCAGCCAACTATCTGACCCATTGATTTCAATGGAGCGACGCTGATTTGAAGCCCTTGAGTGTTTGGCCCACTGACTTCAGTGGGGCTACATTGATTTGCACCAGTCAAGGATCTGGTCGATGGACTTTAATGGAACCATGTTGATTTGCCCTACCTGAGTGTGTGGCCTACCGACTTGAGCGGAATTACATTCCTTTGCACTATCTGAGGTTCCTGGACTTTAATGGCATTATACTGATTAGCACCACCTGAGGAGCTGGCCCTTTGTATCACAATTCAGATGTTCCTAATTGAGAACCAGCCCTTCGTATGAGCTCACCCTCCTCTGCTCACCAAAATCAACCTCATGCATGTTGCTGCCTCAGGAACAGAATGAAGTGCCAGGTGATGAGTGCTTCTGGCAGGCTTGTTATCCACAAGGAAATGACTTGGAACACATTGCTAACCCTAGAAAACAACCACTTTGAATGCATTTGATCTTCCATTCAGACACATAGGAGAAACTGGCAGAGAATGGACATGCAGGCCTATTGCGTGGAGACAGAGACAGCAAGGTAAATTAGCTTTGATGTCCCAAGTGAGTCAAAGGCCTTTATAGGGAGAGCTTTTCATGAGCTCATATATTACTATATCACATAAAACATGTCTGCTAAGAGCAAGCACAGTAGGTTAGATATGAGCACATCACAGATGGAAATCTACAGGAAATGTACATATTGAAGAAGTTTCCTCTGCCAAACATTATAGGCAAGATTTTCAGAAATGCAAATATTGGCTTAGAAACTCCCTCAGAAGACAATGAGACTTTACTGTCAGTGGAAGAAGAATTAGGCCAATGCTGTGCTCTTTTAAAAATCCCACCCAGTGTTTCCAACGGGCTTTTGTTAACACTCCAGCGTTCAGGTTCACCAGAGAAGCCAAAGACTGACTGTCATGTAGACTGAACCAACTTTTCACTGTAGAAGTAATGCCTTCAAATCTGCCTTGAGACATATGGGTGGGGAAGCTTGCAAACTTCCCAGTCTGCCAACCTGGCACCGTTTAGCAGCACTGAAATTCATCAGTAGCAATTAATTTTAATTGCCTGCTTAATTCCTTATAATTTGTGAAAGAAAGAGAATGTGATCTGGTGAGCTTAGCACAGGAGCCAGAACCTCCCAAGTTCTAACTCTGGCACCGGTTGTGGACTTAAATAGGCCCCTCTTCTATAACCTCTTGTTGAGGTGCTGGCTGCACTGTTCCCTGCACATTTTAATTCATTCACACCTGGTTTGTGGTCTCGCAATGTCCCTGGAGCTCCTCATCGACCTCCTCCTGGTATTGGGCAAAACAGCCATTCATCAGACCAGGAACGGGACATCAGACAGGGAAGGTTCTCTGCAGCCTGTTTTTTGGCACTTTTACACTCATGTATCTGGGCAGAGTTCCTTTGGACAATGTCTACAGTCTCCCTGTGTACTTTCTTGGAGTGTGAGCATTGCCCGGGGTTCGATTCTAGGTGCCCCATTCTGGCTCCCTCATTTTGACCCTAGCAAATTCAGTCTCCTTCCTGTTTTTTTAATTATTTGGCCTCCATAATTAATTGAACCTTGGATTTTTGTAGCTCCTCCCTATACACCCACTTTCTTGTTGAGAGGCAGCTATTTATATTCCTTGTAGATGAAAGGGGTTCGACCTGTTCATGGAGGGGTCAAATTGGTGGTCATCATTAAGCAGCCCTCATATTCATGAGGTGCTTTTATTTTCAACTTGATTTGTGACTGAGAGAGAAGGATGGGCTATTGGGCGGGTCACAGGACAGGGAGTGAAGACATCGGTTAGGGGGCTTTCCCTTCACTCCTCCTCTGGTTCTTGTCACACAGAGAGAAAGCAGAAGACCGGAAGTCCGGAGTGCAGGCAATGCGGTGTTTATTGGGGTTAGTTTCAAGCAAGCCTATGCATAGCTGTAATGCCACAGAGCCTTAACCCCTGTCCCCATTTTGTATTCCCACCTCCTCCTTCTTAGCAGGCCCAAATATACCTGCAGTGCACGCCCCTGGTCCCGTCCCTTACAATTTATGGTCATGTTCTGTTTTGGAGGATCATGAGTCTGGGATCTTGGTGACATCTCTTTTGTATCCCATGTAGGTGGATAAGGAGTGAGGTTGTGTTCTGGCCAAGGCCAGGCCTTTCTTTGGCTTTTAGTGTTTTTTATGCTTCCCCCCATTCCCTCTTGCCCCTCCTAACTGGTTGCTTGACCTTGGCTTGAGAGAGAAGCCAGGCTCCCTTGCAGTGTATGCTCATATATTACACTCCCACCATATCCAGTAACACTTTTAGCTCTATCCCTTATCTTTTCTCATTATACTATCAAACCCATCTGGCTGGGCAGAGGCAACACACAGTGTCTTTGTTCTTTGTTAGTAAGGATATAAAAGTACCAAAAATCAGACCCAAAATTCTATCTCAGGCTAACAAACAGGCCTATATACTAACAATCTCCTGAGTTCTAAACCCAGCATCTGTGTGGCCTGAACCAAGTGTTTTGGTGGTGAATTCCAGGTGAGCCTCAGGGTGTGAGAGGTCTAGACTGATGAGACAGTGTGTTAAAGAAATCTGAGGGGAGTGTACATTCTCATATGGTTCCTCTACAGGAAGAGGAGATCAGCTCTACCATTGCAACAATGTGGGATGGGAAACAGCCACTCTGTTTACTATTGTGCAAAACAATGGCCTTGCCTGAGTGAGAGGAAAAGAGAGAAGGTTTTATTTTGATTGCTTTGTCTAAGGGTGAGCCTTTGGGGTCTGATCCAAAGTTCCTAGGAGTTTTGCAACTGGACCTTTAATCAGAAAATGTTTCTAGTTTATCATTCTGAGGGGTATATTCTGGGCTGGATTTCCAGCCAACCAGAGGGTTGTTTATTCTTTTCCTCGTCTCGCAATTCTACTTCCTGTGGCTGTCTCTCTGTTAACACAGCTGCTTCTTCTCTGTCAATCACTACATCACAGCCATCCCTTCATATTTTTGGACAGTGCAGTGACAGAACTGGAGAAAGGGAGAGGGAACGTGTCATTAAAATATGAGCAGGGGTGTTAGGCTTTTGAACAGAAATACATGGGTTGAGCTAGATAAGGCCTATTCTTTCCACATGGGCAAAGCTCAGAGAGGGAGGAGACTTGGTCACCACACTTATCACGAGATGACAGCAGCCCACGAGCAGGATTTTCAAGTGTTTCACCTTGTTTCACAGGTAGTAATAGAAAGTGTTACACTGTAGAAAAAGATTCCTGTGTCACTGTGTCAGTTTGTATCAAGGAATGTTACGGAGTTGGGGGGGACAATTGACAGTTGGGGCTACATGGCTTTATTCCCTATGCTGGGGGAATTCTCTGCTAAATTGGTATGACCAGATTGTAGCCACTGCATCAGCATCATATAGTGGCTGGAACAGAGGGAGAGAATCTATTCCTATATTTCTTGCTTGGACCTACCTCACAGGAGTGTTATTGGGTTTGGTTAGTTAATATTTGCACTTTGAGAGTGTAGTGGGACAGTCACCCTGCTCTGGCCCTGAAAGGGTTAAAAGCCAGCCCTTGGAAAGGGCTGGGGCTGAGAGCTAATCAGAAAAGGCTGGGAGGCAGCCAATCAGGGCCAGGCAGGGCCCTATAAAAAGGCTGCAGGGCCAGAAGGCAATCAGTCTCGCTCCAGCCTTGGAGAGCAATGGCCCTGGCTGTCTGAAAGAGTCTCTAAGGTGCCACAAGTAATCCTGTTCTTTTTGCTGAAAGAGCAAAGAGTACCTTGGACAGCGCAGTGCTGGGGAAGGGCAGGAGGAGCTGGGGGAACTCCAGCCTGGCAAACCCCCAGTCAGAGGCTTTGCTGACAGGAGGAGGCTGTGGGGAGGCAGCCAGGGAAGAAAGAGGCAGCAGGTCGATGATGAGTGGCCATTTCAGAGTGCAGTTTTCCACTGAGGGAAGGGGCTAGATGAAGACTGGCAGTGGGTCACTTAGGGGAGATGGACTTAGGGGATTGGGGTTTCCCAGGGAGGGGAAGACCCCAAGTGTGGGGGTACTGCCACAGGGCAGTACCCAGGAGAAGGGGCACCGCTGGCCGGGACGGACACAGGGCCTGAAATACAGTACTACAAGTGTTGGAGAGAGACAGGAAGCAGGCACCGGTAGGGAGACACTGGCCAGCAGGAGGTGCTCTGAGGCTGGAATCGAGCTAATTCCTGGATGACCAGCAGGAGGCGCCGTGGAGGTGAGTGCGTGCCATGCTACAGAGAGCCTCAGAGGTGCAACATAAGTGCAATATAGGGACATTTTAACAGAGTCCTTTTCTCTTTTTCATTCAGTAGATAGTTAAAGAGAGAGATGGACTGTGGCCGCAGTTTATTTGAGACTGGATTATTTGTGTCTTGGATTGTATGTCAGGTGCCGGATTTCGTTCCAGGTTCCGGCTTATTTAAAAATCAGAACATCTGCCCCCGAATTCAGTCACTCTTCCTTCTAAGGTCAGAATGAAAAGCCTTTTCTTTCCCCCGGTTACTGTCTGACAGTGACTCATCTCTGCTATTTCTGTCTCTGTGCCCTCCTTTCCCTCTCAGCTGGAATTAAGCAAACATTGATATATATACACTTCAGACTAGACAAGCAGTCTGCACTTAAAGATTTGCTTCGCTCCCCACTCCACCCCACCCCCTTGCCCTTTGCATGAGTTTTGTATTTGAAAAAGTGAATCCTGGCGGTGCCTTAAGAACGTCTCCCCAGATTTAATGAAGTCCTGGAGAGGGTCACCAGATCAGCTGCTTCCCTTGACATCGCCTTTCCTCTGCCAAGACAGTGTTGGATAGTTTGACGCACTGCAGAGCTAAAACCTGCCTTTTTCAAACAGCCCTATGAATGATTAGGGCAAAGGATAAAGATCACGGGGCAGATCCTCAGCAGGTGAAAACTGTCACAACACCACTGCCTTAAGTGACAATTTACACAAGTGTGAGGGGTCTGGGCCCATCATTTTTAATGCATTCCATTGATTTAACCATTTCTAAACAAGCCTACAATTGTGCAAGGCCCTGAAAATGACCCTGGTCAAAGAATAGACGGCGCGCTTTCAGCCCCAAACTCCATTAGACTCTATTTTCCTCTCCCTGCTCCTGCTATTTGTCATCCGTCCAACTCCTTGCCAACCCCCTTCTCGTCCCATCAGCTTGGCACAAGAGTGGTAGCTGTTCCCCCTTCTCCTTCCCTATGCCTTTATGGGCAGGCAAAGTCTTGGGGTAACATGGCACTTCACCAATTCATAACTGGCATATGATCCTATAGGACCATAGCCAGCTGGTGTAATTTAGATTGGCTCCTAAGTTGCTCTAATTTAGGCAGTTGACCAGGACTGGCACCGATGTATTAACAGGAATTCATATGTAAGGAATGGGAGGTAATTGTCCTGTTCTACTTGGCACTGGTGCAGCCCCAGCGGGAGTACTGTGTCCAGTTTTGGCACTGCACTTTGAGAAACATATAAATATATCGGAGAGAGTCCAGGGGAGACCAACAAAAATGATGAAAGGTTTAGAAAACCTGACCTATGAGAAAAGGTTAAAAAAAAGTAGGCATGTTTAGTCTTGAGAAAAGAAGACTGAAGGGGGGACCTGATAACAGTCCTCAAATAGGTTAGAGGCCATTATAGAGAAGATGTGATAAATTGTTCTCTATGTCCACTGGCTGTAGGACAAGAAGAATCGGCTTAATCTTCAGCAAGGGACATTTACTTTAGATATTAGGAAGAACTTTCTAACTATAAGGAGAGTTAAGCACTGGAATAGATTTCCAAGGGAGGCTGTGGAATCCCCATCATTGGAGATTTTTAATAAGGGGTTAGATAGGGATGGTCAAGGTCAGTGGTCCCCAAGCTTTTTTGTCTAGGCCCCCTGGAAGCCACAGTCGGGAGCCAGGGCTGGGAGTGGGGCCATGCTCGGGAGTAGGGCTGTGCATTGCAGGTGGAGTCTTGGCCGGGAGTGGGGCTGCAGTCAGAGCAGGGGCCATGTCCAGGACTGGACCCACTGTCAGTGCTAGGAGCTGAGGGCCAGAGCTGGAAGCGGGGCTGGAGTCTGGGTGGGATCAGGGCTACGGTCGAGGCCAGGAGCCACAGATGGGAGCGGAGCCAGGGCCAGAACTGCAGCTGGGGCCGCAGCAAGGACCAGAGCCGCAGCCGGGAGGGGGCCGGGAGCCAACGGCTGAAGCCAGGGCAGGGTTTGGACCTGGGGCTGGGTGTGGAGCCAGGGTGGAGCTGGGAACAGAGTGGGACTGAGTGGCACTCTATCCATGTCCCCCATGGGGGCTGGCCTGGGCCCCACCACGCCCCCATGAACGTTCCTCCACATCCTCCTATGGGGGTGCACATCACTGTTTGGGGACCACTGGTCTAAGTGTATTCGGTCCTGCCTCAGATCTCAGCACAGGAGAGCATCTGGGCCAAAATATCCATTTCACAGCCCAAATGAGTCAATACAATGTCTGTACTGAAGTCTATATCAAAGCAAGAGGGAATTGTTGTTGTTTTGAATGAGATGTAGGTGGTCTGGCAGATGCTTGGGTAGTAGATATAGGAAGTGCAACGGGATGCCGTAACCTAAAGCTTTGTGTTGTCAGAGCATCCTTCCAGCCTCATCTTTCGGCTTGGGGTAGACATGGTGTCAGATCTCACCCTCAAGACGCAGTTCAAGCAATGTTGCCCATACATTTGCTTCCACTTCGAGCCATTCTTCTGTTTATGGACACAGTACACCAGGATGTCTGTACCTGTGCGTGAGAGATCTCCTCACCTAACAGCATTGTTGGCTGGCTTCCATGCTGAACAAATAACAGGTAAATGCAAACACATCCTGCCTTTCTCTTCTTCTCTCTCTAAGCGCTGGAGAGAACTAGCGTGCTGTGTGACCCGAGGGCCTCCTTCAGGACACATCTTAAAGAAGTCCCATAGGAGCACATAGCACAGAGAAGTGCCAGTGCTATGTATTTCCATGCTTCAGGGGCACACAATGCAAACAAGTCACTCAGGGAGGGAAATGCAGATGTTACAGTTTTGCTATTTTTTTTCTTATTAAAAGAAAAGTGAATGTAGGTGAAAGGTGCTGGCCAGAAAGCTCATTTAGTTGCACATGGGACAGATGAAGCACACACCTCAGCAAGGTGAGGACAATGCTGGGTTTTAGAGCTTGCTCAAGAAGTAAATTTTTTTCCCTCTGAAAAATTTTGACAAAAACTAAAGTATTTTATGCACGACAGTATTTTATTTTAAGGTATTTTGGTTATTCTCAGAAAAATGAAAACTTCAAACCGAAAATGTGTTGGTTTTTTCAACAAAACGCCTACATTTTTTAATGCAAACAGAATATTTTTCAGTAAAATTTACATTTAATCAAAAAGCCAGTTTTCATTAAAAATAATTCTGATGGAAAAGCTTTGACCAGCTCAACCGTTTTTCAATTAACGAGAGGCATCCAGATATTGATGATGACCATTGTGAGAATATTGGTGGCAGGAAAGATAGCTTCCCCGTGCTGTCTGAATCCTGGTCTTCAGCTTCAAATATCAGGAAAGGTCAGTCACTGTGTCCCAGCCAGCCCTTGATCTTTGTGACTGCAAAATACTCATTAGTGTCATTCACCATCACCATTTTAGCACTTTAAAGGAAGTACATGGCCATGCTGCCTGTTGGGCCTGAGTTCTCACTGCACCTTGCATCGTCATTTACAGCTGAGCAAAGCTGGTGTCAAGCACCTCTATTCTCATTTTCTAGCATCATACAGCCTCTTTGTTCTCACAGAAGGAGAATCACGACAAGTGTATCTTACCACTCTAAGGCCAGGTGTACACTAGGGGCGGGGGTCGATGTAAGGTATGCAACTTCAGCTACGTGAATAACGTAACTGAAGTCGACATACCTCGCTCAACTTACCGCGCCGTGAGGATGCTGCAATGTCAACTGCCGCTTCTCCCCTGTTGACTCCGCTTCCGCCTCTCGCCGGGGTGGATTACTGGAGTCGAAAGGAGAGCGATCGGGGATCGATTTATCACGTCTACACTAGACGCGAAAAATCGATCCCCGAAAGATCGATCGCTACCCACCGATTGGGTGGGTGGGGAAGAGGTTCCCTAAGAGATCCCCGAAAGATCGATCGCTACCCGCCGATCAGGTGGGTAGTGAAGACGTACCCTAAGAGATCCACCCACAACCAGTAAACTGGTCACTTTGGAGGTGGGCCCATATGGTGCTCTCAGAGGGCCAGATCCCAGGTTCCATGAAGCTTCTTAGCAGCACAATGCCTACAGATTCTGCCCATAAACCCAGTGCAAGTGGGCATTGGATCATCACCCTAGTGCAAGGGGGAGCCTTCCAGTGGAATAAGGCCAGCACAGAGTCTCCGTCCTGTACCACCATTGTTCCCAGCAGGAGGATGTATCTTCAGCAAAGGGGGATCCCCGGATGATGTTACAGAACTTTAAGTCATGGTCATTGACAATCAATATAATTTACAGCAGCCTCCAATCTGCTCTGACTTATAGTGGGGTACTGGCCCAATACTAAGTATGCTCAGGATCAAGGGAACATAAAGGTGAAAGTTTTGACCTTCCTGTGCCCCAAGTTATGCTGTATGCATTTTGGCCAGAGCCCAAGATCTTGTCCAAAATTAGCAATAAATACTAAGAAACAGTAATGATAGAGATAAAGATAGATGTGGGGATGCGAGCGAGGTCTTTAAAATCATGAATGGCGTTGAGTGTGAATAAGGAAAAGTTATTTTGGCCTTCACACAACACAAGAACCAGAGGTCACCCAATGAAATGAATAGGCAGCAGGTTTAAAACAAACATAAGGAAATACTTCTATGATTCTAAGAATATTAGGGTTGGAAGAGACATCAGGAGGTCACCTAGTCCAACCCCCTGCTCAAAGCAGGACCAACACCAACTAAATCATCCCAGCCAGGGCTTTGTCAAGCCTGACCTTAAAAACTTCTAAGGAAGGAGATTCCACCACCTCCCTAGGTAACCCATTCCAGTGCCTCACCACCCTCCTAGTGAAAAAGTTTTTTCCGAATATCCAACCTAAACTTCCCCCACTGTAACTTGAGACCATTGCTTCTTGTGCTGTCATCTGCCACCACTGAAAACAGCCGAGCTCCATCCTCTTTGGAACAGGTAATTGAAGGCTGCTATCAAATCTCCCCTCACTCTTCTCTTCTGTAGACTAAATAACCCCAGTTCCCTCAGCCTCTCCTCATAAGTCATGTGCACCAGCCCCCTAATCATTTCCGTTGCCCTCACTCTCTCCAATTTGTCCACATCCTTTCTGTAGTGGGGGGACCAAAACTGGACGGAATACTCCAAGTGTGGCCTCACCAGTGCCAAATAGAGGGGAATACTAATACAGCCCAATATGCCATTGGCCTTCTTGGCAACAAGGGCCCACTGCTGACTCATATCCAGTTTCTCGTCCACTGTAACCCTAGGTTCTTTTCTGCAGAACTGCTGCTTAGCCAGTTGGTCCCCAGCCTTTTCTTCACACAACGTACAGTCAACCTCTGGAACCTGTTGGCAGGAGATGTTTTGAAGGTCAAAAATATAAAAGCACCTGGCATTGACCACTGTCAGAAGCAGGGTTCTGGGCTATATGCACCAATGGTCTGACACACTATGGCTGTTCTTATGTTCTTATTTGTGAGCAACTATCTCTGTTACAGATCAGAACAGTGACAGAGCTAAGGAGGTTGCTATGGCAGGCTGGCCAGGCTTGGGGAGAAGAGAGATTCAAATGCAAGTGGATAGGAGTAACTACAAGACCAAAGGAGCCAGTGAGTTTACTCTAATCTGTCTTGTTTGGTTTCTCCTACAATAGCTCTGGCTTTTGCAATGCTTGCTGTGTCATCTGTTTTCTCTGCCGCTCTTTCTGTATCTGTGCAGAGAACTCAGTTGTCACGTGGTGTACCGTGGATAATAGGCCAAGGAGGAAACAGGACAAGACACTGCGGTCTCAGAGGAAAAGGTCACTGAGCACTGTCGATGTCTGTTTGCGCCTGTAACTTTACTAAACAGCACAGCATGCAGAACAAGTTTCTACATATTGTAAATAGGTTGAACTACAGGGGAGGCTGAATTAAAGTACACATGGAAGAGCTTCGGGCGGTCAAGGGAGAAGGGTAAGCCTGGGAAACTAATAAAATAGAGAAAAACTGAATCAGCAGAGATTGCCTGCGGGGTAGTTACACTGAGTGAGATGAGGGGATGGAACAGCGGCAATGTGGCCATTTTGGGCCAATGTGTGTTCCCATTTACACTAGTGTAAGAGTTTGAGTAACTCCAGTGAAATCAATGGAGGTGACTCCGGGTTTTCAGCAATGTAACTGAGTGTCCAAAGAATGCAGCAGTATGATAAATTATGACATTGCTCTATAAAATGGCTTTAAAGAAGACACCTGTTGGTTCCACGCTTATTCTCTCTCAGGCCTTGTCTTCACTAGAAAAAAAAAAGGTGTTTTCTGAATTTGAGTTAACCAATTTATGTGAAAGCTGCAAACTGCCTTGTCTTAACTAGGATTTGATCTTGAGTTTAACTCAGTTTAGCGAATTCAAGTTAAGAACACACCAGTTCTCTACTGAGGGGACAGCCAAAATGACTCCCTTAGAGTGTTTGCTAGATTTACAAGTGGCAAGATTTTTTTCTAAACTATCCAGTTGAGCCTGGGAGCTGAAAATCAAGCTGTGTGCTTTAATCATCTTTACCTATAAAGATCCTGGACCAAAATCTCAGACTGAAATTTTCAAAGCGGACTGTGGGATTTAGCAGCAAAACTCCAACTCAGCTTTGGAGAGCTCCATCTGAATCCAATCTCCATTTCCAGTCTGTCATTACTCAAGCAAATTTCCAGTGCTTGGCCTGGCCAGAATCAAAGTAAAAAGGGAGTAAGAACCTCAGTCGTTGGTCTTTTGCAACTACAATTGAGCTGCCAATTTTGTTGATGACTAGAGCTGACTGAGAAGCAGAATTTAGGTCCCACAGAAAATCCTGCTATTGGAACATTTGTTTGTGTCCTGGATTGGGAAAAGTAGTTGTGTGTATGTGTGCGCATCATGAAACGTTAAAAACAAATATTTGGGCAGTGTCAAGTTCTCAGTATTCAAACGTTTAATGGAAATCTAAGAATAAATGTTTCTGGACATGTTCTAATATTCTTATTTACTTATAGTTCAGTAGTGCCCAGAGAATCAGGGCCCCATCGTAATAGATGCTGTACAAACACCACCATATGATATCGTTCCTGCCCTGAGGAAACCAGGAATAGACTGACAATGTACCAGCAAAATATCAAAGGAGCACAACTTATTAACAACTTTTTAGTGCCCCAAACCACCTCACAATCATTCCCCTGGTGCCCTCCAATCTGCTGTGTCATTTGCTGATCTTGGGTGCCCGCCTTTCACTCTGCTTGTGCCACAGTAGTTCAAACTCAGTCTGCTAGGAAAGAAAATGTTTATTAAAGGTAATGTTTTAAATCAAATTTACACAAATTAAGAAGGAAGGTACTGTACATCTGGGGTCAGGCTTAAGTTATGAGAGGTTACAAGTATCGGTTACAAGGTTCAAAAGATATATACATAGCACATAACCAGCATAGACCCAGATTGGGGTGTGGGAGCTTTTAAAGAGTCCGTAAATAAGTGATCTCGGGTATGCCACCCATAGAATGTATTTAGAGTCTAAGTCAGTGTTATAGGGAATAGGTAAAAAAAATAAAAATAAATAAATAGGTACATGGGTGGGGTTCATCCCCCTTAGTTCATCCTGGGAGAAAGTGGGTTATTTTCCCTGACCAATAGTCTTGTTTACTCATCCTACTACTACCAGTGTCCCTTGATGTGCTCCGTGTAGATGTCTCTGGACCACCTGATGGTATTGAACACCATGAGCTGTTTCATGAGCTGGGCGTAGCACCGACCGACTCCGCACACTCTCAGCACTGCTCGTTGTAGGGGTCCCACATGCCCAAGGCTCCCACAACCAGACTAGCCAAAAGTGTTGTATGGCAGGGTGTCTTAAGGGATGGGCATAGGTGAGCCACATGGCCTGTCCCTGTCCCCAATCCATTGTCCCCACACAAGAGAACTTCCTGCCACTCTCTCAACCCTGGCAGAGGGTGTAGAGATATGTTTGTAGAAAATTATAATTTAGAGACACTCCCTCAGAAGGGACAGTATTATGAACATAGAAATCTGGAGATGTGTCCTGGAGGCTGGGTTGGGAAGACCACAAGGCTGTGTGCAGCAGTTCACCAGAGAGGCTCTCCAGTTTGTTTTATTAAAGTTTTATTCCTTTCTCATTCACTGGTTTGTTATTTAATGAACTCCATGATTGTTACATGGTGTCAGACGTGCTGAATGAGAAGGAAATTGCAGTCATTTTGAAGTTAACTCCAGTGTTTGCAACTGAAAGCAGAGACAAGGGGAGGTACCATGGAAGCACGTGAAGCACCAGGCCTGAAGACTTTTGCATGTATTTGGTGAGCACAATAGTAGCTTGACTAACTTAAAAAGGGTAAAGAAGCCAAATATGGATGTGTTGCAACCACTATCCAATGTGAAATTGTCAGGCAATGTTGCAGAGAACTGGAAAAAATTAAGACAGAGATTTCAGTTGTATTTAGCAGCCATGGGGCCAGAAGAGAAAAGTGATAAAAGTGAAATCATCAATCTTTTTGCATGTTGTTGGGGAGGAAGCATTGGATATTTATAACAACTTTAAGTTTGAAGAAGGTGAAAGTATGAAGTTAAGTAAAATACTGACTAAATTTGAGGAGCTTTGCATGCCAAAAAGGAGTGAAACCTTTAAGAGAGACATTTTTATATGCATGCAAAAAACTGATGACACCATAGAGCAATGTGTCACAGAATTAAAGAAACTCAGTAAAACCTGCGCCTTTGGTGAACTGACAGAGTTTCTGATCAGAGATAGAATCATTTGTGACATTACAGATAATGTGTTGAGAGAGAGACGGTTCCATGAAGGAGACTTAAATTTTAGAACAAGCTTTCTAAATGTGCAGGTCAGTGGAAACTGTGAAAGCAAAAGCGAAAGAACTGAATTCACCAGAAGGAGTTATTCATGTACTAAATAAAAAAGAATATAGCCAGAATAGGTCAAATCAAAGAGTGGAACCACTCGCTATGAAAACTACTGCTGGAGGGAAGACTGGGTACAGATGGTCATGTGGAAAGTGTGGATCACAGCATGGCCCCAAACAGTGTGCTGCCTTTGGGAAACTCTATCACAAATGTGTGATTTAAAAAAAATGCTGCAGATCCCAAATGCAGAGAAAGCAAGTGCATTCAGTTAAAGACAAGCTGGTTGAAGAGTTTTGTATAGATGTACTGGGATCTCGGAAGCCTGATGAGAGGAATTGGATACTGCCTATGGCAGTGAATGGAACAATTATTCCACTGAAACTGGACACAGGAGCTCAGGTTAATATTCTGTCTGAACAACATTATGAGAGACTGAAAACAAGACCAAAACTGGGACAAACAAAAATAAAAGTAACTGGTTATTCTGAAATAAATATTTCAGTGAAGGGAGGTGCATAGCTAGCATCAACCATAAAAACCATGTACATGCGCCCTTTCATCATAGTGAAAAGGAGGTGACTGAGGCAGAAACCAGATATGCATATGTCAAGATGGCACTATTAGGAATACTGAATATCTCACAGGCAAACAATCAGTATATTTATGGACAGATAGGGGAAGTTGTCACAAGTCCCCAATAGTGTTATTTAGCAAACCACTAAATGACTGTACCTAAAGGAAACAAAGAATGGCGATAAAGCTGCAAAAGTATGATTTGGTTGTGACCTATACAGCTGGTAAATTCACGTTCACTGCCGTTTCACTTTCCAGGGCAGTGGCTCCCACGAAACCAGAGAAGACTTTAGAGCCAGAGATGCAAGCCTGTGTAGATCTGAGTGAAAAGCCAATTTCCATAGCTAACAGGAAACTGCAACAAATAAGAGAGGAAATGGAGAAAGAGGAATAATTGGGAATTCTTAAAGAAGTGACAATTAAAGGGAGGTCTGAAGAAATAAGCGGTTGCTGTCCAAGTATAAGAGACTATTGGAACTACAGACATGAACTTACTGTGATAAATGGGGTGATTTTCAAGGGCAGTAAGGTTGTAATTCCAATGAGCCTCCAAAAAGAAATGCTACAGAAGATCCACGAGGGTCATTTAGGAATTGAGAAGTGCACCCAACGAGCACAAGAGATGCTGTGTTGGCCACGGATCAATCACGACATCACTAATGTGGTAGAAAACTGCTTTTCATGCTTGAAATACAAGCCATGCCAACAGACAAAGCCACTGAGACTTCAGCCAGTTCCACAAAGGCCTTATGAGAAGGTCAGCAGTGATTTACTTACCTGGCAATCAATTTAATAGTCAAAGATTACTATTCTCTGTATCCATAAATTTGCACACTGAACAGTACTAATAGTAAATCAATGACAGCTGGCATGAAGGGAATCTTCTCCAGACATGGAATTCCTGATGAAATCTTTAGCGATAATAGGCCACAATATTCCAGTGCAGATTTTTGGCAATTTGCCAGAGATTGGGATTTCCATCACAAAATACCAAATCCAAAATTACCCCTAATCAAATGGATTTAGGAAAGGTCTATATGGACAGTAAAGAACCTTATGCAAAATTCTTTTGATGGGGGGGCGTGATTTGTTTAAAGTGTTACTGGTTTACTGAAATACACCCCTAGAGAATGGCTTTTCTCCAGCTCAGCTGTTAATGGGAAGAAGGATCAGGTATAATTGATCAATTACTGATAACGTGCTGAAATCTCATAACAATGAAACCATACGGAAGATGAAAAAAATCAGAAGTGGACGCAGAAATATTATTTTGATGAAAGGGCCCGTGATCTCCCAGCTCTTAACCCAGGTGACAGAGTGTGCCTGAGGAATCACACATCCAATACTTGGGGCCAAAGGGATACAATTAAAGAACAGCTACATCCAGGGTTTTATGTAGTCAAGAAAGACCAGGGGGACGCATTTCAACGTAATCGAAGGGATCTACGAGTAATCCCAGAAAGTTCCAACACATTGACAGTAGATGTGGACGCTGGCATTTCCCATCTGACTGATCCTTTATCATCAAGGCACAAAGGAGAAACTGTCAAGGAACAAGAGAACAACTCAGACTCTAATGAAAGGCAGAGACTGAGAAGATCAAAATGGGAGATTAAATGTCCTGAAATTCTCATAGAGACTTGCTAACCTGCCCGGAGAAGGGGTATTTGCAGAAAGTGAATGGTAAAGACTCACTCAAGAGTGGTGTGCTGGTAATCTCTCCTCTCTAGGCACTTGACACACTGGATTTATGGAAATGTACTATGTGGGTTGAGAATTCAATGTATGTTTTATTATATAGTTGTCAGCGCGCTCTCTCTCTCTCTCTATATATATATTGTGGCAAATTGCCGGCACTACTATGATGGGTCCCGCACTTTCTCTCCTTGTGGGGGGGTTTCAGGGTGCTATTTCTTGCCCCTGAACTGGGGTAACAGCTATCCTACTAGTATCCCAGGGAAGGGAAGTGGAGAGGGAGGGACCCAGGCCCGCCCTCTACTCCAGGTCCCAGTCCAGGGGCCCTATGATAGCAGGTGAGCCACTTGTACCAGTGATTCTTTCCCTTGGGCTACTTCCCTCTCCTGACCTTCAGCTTGTGGGGCTTCCTGCCTTCCCTCTGCACAAGCCAGGTGTCCCTTTGCCTAGGATCTTGGTCTTCTTAGCCCGCTGCAGCACTTCTCAAAACTCTCCTCCGCTTTCCTCCAAACTGCTCTTTGTTCCACCACCAATCCACTCTGCTTCACTCCTCCAAACTGCTCTCTGCTCCACCACCAAACCACTCTGCTCCAATTCCTCCTCACTCTGCTCCAGCTCCTCCTCTGGCTGATTGAAGCAGGGGGATTTTATCAGGTGACTGGCTTCAGGTGCTCTAATTGGTTTCAGGTGCTTTTAATTAATCTACAGGGAATAAGGCTTCTCCTCATCCTAGATCACTGCTGCCTTCTGGCTATGCTGTAACACAATATATATATATATAGAGAGAGAGAGAGAGAGAGAGAGAGAGAGAGAGTTAATTAGTTTTTCTTTAAGAGGAAAGATGTAGAGATATGTTTCTAGAAGATTATAATTTAGAGACACTCCTTCATAAGGGACAGTATTATGAACATAGGCATTTGGAGATGTGCCCTGGAGTCAGGGCTTGGGAACACCACATGACTGTGTGCAGCAGTTCACCAGAGAGGCTCTCCAGTTTGTTTGCTTAAAGATTTATACCTTTCTTATTCACCGGTTTGTTATGTAATGAACCCCAAGACTGTTACAGAGGGGATACATAGAGGCAATAAGGGAAGGCAGCATTAAAATACGAAAGGGGTTCCATGCAGTAGGTGCTCTGCCAATACAGGCTGCTGTATCAGGCACACAGAATCAAGGTATAGCCCTGGTCATGCCCCCTCCCCTTCTAGCGCCCTCCCACTTGGTGACTGTGCCACAGGCTGGGCAGAAGAGAGCTTGTGGGAACTTCCGGTCATCACAGTCTGCTCCCCTGGTGGAATTCCCACCACAGGGGCAGGGGCTCAGTCCAGAGCACAGCAGCTGTTGCGGAAGTCTGTACAGACTAGGGAGTGGATCCAGTTCCCTATGTATGAGATGTGTAGTGGTAGTAAAACTGCACTAAGTCCTGGCATTCAAATTAGATGTGAAAGGTATAGATCAGATGTGGCCATAAATTCAAATGAGGTTCACTTCACCTGTGTAGCTGTGGTAAGCGCCTCAGGGAGAAAAGCTGGTTAGGTCTTTGTACCACAGCACGGGTATAGAATCATAGAATATCAGGGTTGGAAGGGACCTTAGCAAGTCATCTAGTCCAACCCCCTGCTCAAAGCAGGACCAATCCCCAATTTTTGCCCCAGATCCCTAAATGGCCCCCTCAAGGATTGAACTCACAACCCTGGGTTTAGCAGGCCAATGCTCAAACCACTGAGCTATCCCTCCCCCCCATATTTTTGACAGCAAGAAAAAATAGGGCCACATCTTCATCTGGTGTAAATTAGCATAGCACTATTGAGGTCAATGGTGCTACTCCAGTTCGCACCAGCTGAGGATTTTGCTCATAATATCTACTTTCCACCTGTAGTATATTATGTATAATTTTGATTGGTTAAAATGAGGTTCCATTGCTGATGAGATTCAAGAAGATTTATCCCAACGTGAAGTTCATTGGGATATCCTTGCTTCAGCTCCATGTGAAAATGAACTCGGAACTTACAGTTAAATTAAAAGAGGCTTCTGCGTGTTTTATGCCATTCAGTGACTAACCGTATTGCACACTAGAGACTTGCTATATTAAAAAGCACTGAAATTACTTCTATCAATTAACAATATTATACTTAAACTCCAGATAAATTATTAAGAGACATTTCTTGCTACTGTGGGAAAATCTAAATTGAATAAGAAAATGCAATCACCATCACTCTTCTTTGGAAATGGCTGCAACTAGGGTTCCCTCTTGGGTAAGATCCATCACGATCCTGATGCAAAATGACTTGCATTCCCTCCAGCTGCTGAGGACTTAACTCAGATTCTGTACATTCTGAAACAAGAGCAAACAAGTAGGGATATACGAGCAGTTTCGGAAAAATAAGAACGGACCTGAACCAAATCTACCGTAAAACTCAAAGTGAACCCAAGACTTTTTTTTTTCTTTTGACCTCCAAAAAATTCTGAAAGTTGTATGCGCCTGCCAGGTTTAGGATGGAGCTAGAAACAGTGGCCCAAGTACTTCTTAAAGCACAGTTGCATCAATAATGAAATATCTCTTGAACCGGTGTTCAAAATGCTTAACTTCATTACAGCTGCAGAGATATTCCTTGCAGCAAATGTCACACCACACCTCTTGGAGTCACGCTGTGTTTTTAACCTCTGTAGATTGCTTGTGGGATGCTCTGGCATAGTGAAACTGCAATTATAGAACACAGATTCATCTGTGACCTTCTGCTTTTGTTCCTTTTGTTTGTGTGTAATTTCTCAATGTGATTAAATACAGGTGAGCTCCTATCTATATATACATATCAATAGATAGATATAACTATTTACCACTAGCTGTCAGGTCATATATCTAGTTTTAAAGAAATTGTATGGGCCAAGTTAACATTTACTGTAAGCAATGACAGCTCTGTAGAACTCCAAATTCACCACATGCCAGGAACAACACAAGAACTATTCACCACTTAGGTCCTGCTTAAGCCTTCAGTAGTTAGTTTGAAAAAAAATGTAAGAGAACTTCCTCTGTACAGTAGCACTGGTCATGCCTACGCCCCAAACTTCTGGATGTTCTGAAATGTTCAGGTACGTCCCATCTAATTGGTTTTCACTTCTGAGCATCTTTGCATCTTCAAGGTTTCAGCCGGAACCTGCTGAAACAGCAGTGGAAAGAAACAAACTGTTCTTGTGATATTTCAGCGCATACATAAAGTAAGAAGTCTGAGGAATCTCATGAGAATTCCATCTCACTTTTGAAGACTCAAGGCCAGAAAGTTTGAGTAAGCATCCAAAATGTTGGCTGTTTGTCTGAACTGCATTCAAATGGGGAATTTATTATTTTTTTTACATTTGTCGATTGGCTTTGGGCCAGCTGGGGTAAATCCCCTGAAGTCAGTTTATACCAGATAATGATCCTGTCCATTATTTAAAAGGAAAGAGTAAAGAGAAACAAGTTGTTGGAATTGTAGGAAATATGATATTCAGGAAACTGACTCAATTGAAAATGTCATTAGTGCATAACTGTCTATGGCTCTGCTTTGGCAGGATCATCAACAGATTGTCTCAATACATATCACCATTTCACAGTAGAGTGCACAGATACTGTGGTGATGGGCAGCAGTATAAAACCCAAAAGTGGACAGCTATTTGTTTGTCAGTGGAAAATGTCTAACATAAGACCACGTGTCATTAAATCTGTGAACTCTTTCCTACTTTTCTATGCTATTCTTTCAAGGGCTGCCTTGCAACTGTCCTAGTTTGCTGTCCTCATATCAGATGCTTTGCTACCAATGAATTTAATAGGAACCAGAGTTCTCATGAATCAGGACGTGCAAATTCCAGTTGCTGAGCTCATTATGAACACTGTCTGGAACAAAAAAGAAATATTGAGTTGATTCTTAACTGTACCTTGTCCCAAAATTTCCTAACATTTGAACCGCTCCATCATACTTGCTCAGTAAGGACCTTTAACTGTTCCAAATGTATGAAAGTGTTTCATTGAGTTCCCGGTCATAAGGATAGGGAATGCATATTTTAAAGAGAAACAAGACCATTGGTGTCATCTAGTAAGACATTCTGCATAACACATGACACAGGACACCCTGTGATTGATTCCTGTAGTGAAAAAATGACTCTTCCCTACCCCTTAGGTGGAAAGGCTGGATCCTGCTCTCAGTAAAGTAACTAAATGAGAGCAAAGTTTAGCTTAGTAACACAATACGCCACTAAAGGTCATCCAGAGGGGCTGAACTTGGGACAACCATCTCCAAAGGCTAGACCTCTATTACTCAAGCTAAAGAAAGAACTTTGGGCCAGATCATCAGATGGTGTAAATTGGCATCGCTATTCTTACCAATAGAGTGGTACCGATTTACACTGAGCTGAGCATCTGGTCCAAAATCTTTGGAACTGGCTTATCTCATAGCTATGGACATTTTTAAGTGTATTGATGGTAGGTGTGAAGCAGGGAACTCTTTCCATCTCTAAAAGTAATTTGTATCTTTAAGGCTCTGTTCGGACCTGTAAGTCAGATCCCAGAGCATGTAACTGGTTGGAGAGGGATCATTATTGAGATCTTGTTTGTATTATTTTCATAATATTTCCCAATTCTTGGAAACAAGTTTGTTCTAATTAATTCTCTAAATATATGTCAGAGTCCATGCCTCATGTTTACTGCTGTGCTATGGCTGCCAAATCACGGTGCTCTCATTGGATCTGACACAAATTAGAAGGGAAGGGAAGCTACAAAGTACTTGAAGTAGTTATTATAAATCTAAGGGACAGTTGTCTAAGATTATTATTGCAAAGAATTGTAAGCCACCTGTGGCCATGGATTTGCAGTGATGAGATCCACTTTCGGCTGCCCTCATTATCCTTCAAGTTAAGTTTAAAAATATGCTGTGAATATATTTGATTTTAGTGGACTTCATAATTCACTTAGACTTAGGTACTCATTGGTCCTTAGAGTGTTTCATAGCATATTAACTTCAGTCTGGCACATGGTAATTATAGAACATACTACTAAATGGATACAATGTCTATTTTGATCATACCCTCTCCTCCCATTTGTTAGGGAAAGTGTCTGTCTACTGTTTTCTCTATAGTAACCATCCCTGTAGTTCTAAGCACTTAGAGGTCCCAGAGGTAAAAGCCCAGTGTTATAACACAATGAAGTACAAATCTTCTAGCTCGTTTTGAGGAGCATGTAATGTAATTACAAAGATGCCACAGAAAATAAATCATTTTTTCATTAAATTCTCTAGTATAATTAAGAGTTTCATGAGATGATATGCGTAAATACGGAATGCCAGTGTGAATGATTAGAGTTCGTTGAATAGTAAAATAAATAAATACATAAAATCCTGGTTTGCTGAGATTCATGGTGCAATATTATCCATTATTCACAGTTTTCAGACATTCTGAATTCTCCATGTTACATTTCAATCTCAAAAAGTTCACAAGTTTTAGAACAATTGATTGTTCACTTGAATGGCCATACCAGAAAGTTTGTTATTCTCGAACCATCTCCCAATAGGAGTTGTGGGGGGCAAACAACTTAATTAGTTTTAAGACAGAGCAGTTTATTAGTGCAATTGTATAACGGGGTTGCTTTTGATGTTGGGGGGCAGGGCTCAATAGTTTTGGGGCTCACTTCTGGTTTAGTTATTATGTTCCTGTTAAGCAAGAGATAAAATTCAATTTGCAGCTAAGACAGAAACCCACATAACTAACAAGCAGGAACACCGGAAGCTCAAGGACACTGGCAGCTGTAAATACTTGATAAACGTATATGGTCAAATGTCCGCCCAGTAACTCGGCTCTTAGAAAAGAACAAACCCTCCCTTCACAGCCCTCTGGATATCTGTAAGCACTCACCCCTACCCCACCCCTTCACCTAAGGGGCAGTTATAGATAATCAATGTAATCAAAATAGTTTTATGCATATGTTCTGCTCCTGTCATTATTATGTTAAATGTTCTTTCTCTCTCTGAAACAATGTTTGTCTCTGTAAGTACAAGATAAATGCAAATGAAGTGATAACAAAAAGGTATATCATTGGTCACTGTAGCACTACACTTTTGAAGGTGTTTATCAGTATTCCCAGTACTGTGAATAAACCCCTTCAGTATTGTCTGTGCTTGCCTGATTCTTGGGGAAAAGCATCTCCTTCCTTCACATTCCTAAAGCTCATGCTTCAGGGTTTCAGCCACCCACCTGCAAGAGTCAGGAAGAGAGAGTTTTCCCCCAAGTATATTCTGGGAGGGTTTTTTTATCATTTTCCTCTGAAGCATAAGGGATGGTCAAAGCTGGCGATGATACATTGAGTGGGGTTGGCCAGGGCTCTGAGATGGCATTGAGCATTCTCTCCTTCTGGTGCTTGGCTGGCTAGTTCTTGTTCAAATGCTCAGCATCTAACTGATTGCCATATGTGGGTTGGAGAAGGAATTTTCCCCGCAGGCCAGATAGGCAGTGTCCTAAGAGGTGGGTTTTTTGTTTTGTATTGTTTTGGTGTGTGTGTGTGTGTGTCTTTCTCTGCAACAAGTGGATTATCTGGATATATCTATTTTATTCATTGCAGGGGCCTCAAGCACTGGTGCACTTCAGTCCCTCCTATTGTCTGCCTTTGGCATATAATGGTCTAGTCTCTTGTGGGTCTCACTTACTTTGGTCTCGTTTCCATTGTTGGGTTTGGTATGTGGATGGTGTTTATGGCCTGTGCTATACAGGAGGTCAGACGAGGTGATCTAGTGCTGGGGTCTCAAACTCAAATGACCATGAGGGCCACATGAGGACTAGGGCATTGGCCCGAGGGCCGCATCACAGACACCCTCCCCTGGCCCCACCCCCACTCCACCCCTTCCATGAGGCCCCACCCCTTCCCAGCCCCCATTCCAACCCCTTCCCCGAAGTCCTCACCCCAACTTTGCCACCTCCCTGCCCCCGGGGGTGCAGGAGGGGGGCGGGGTGTGGCAGGGGGTCGGGGTGTGGGGTGTGGCAGGGGCCTCAGGGCAGGGAGTGCAGGAGGTGTGCAGGGGGCTCAGGGCAGGGAAATGGGGTGTGGGGGGCATGAGGGGTGCGGCAGGGGGTCGGGGTGCGGGAGGGGTGTGGGCAGAGCTGTCCCTAGCTATTTTGATGCCCTACGCTGTGTGGGGCCCCAGACCTCCACGGGAGGTGCGGGGGCGGGCTGGCCCCAGGCCTCCATGAGGGGGAGCAGAGGGGTGTGGCTGGCTCCAGTCCTCCGTGGGTGGGAGGGGGGAGCTAGCCCCAGGCCTTTGGGGCAGGATGGAGGCTGGCCACTTCCTGTGGGAAGTGACCCGGCCCCAGCCTGCTCCGTTCTCCCAGCCGCGCTGCCGGCAAGTGCTGGGGGATGGTCCCAGCCTCCATCCCCCCCGGGAGGACTGGGGCCCGAGCCTGGACCACTCCCCTGGCTCCCAGGCTTGGGGGAGGGGAAACCATCCCCCAGCACTTGCCGGCGGTGCAGCTGGGAGCCAGCGGAGCGGAGCAGGCTGGGGCCGGGTCGTTCCACTTACCATGTGGTGAGTAGTTCGAGCTTCTTGGCTGCAGGTCTTCAGGGGAGTGAGGGTGGAGGGGGGGGAGGAGTGGGGCTGGGACGGAGCAGGGGCTGGAGCAGCATGCAGCTGCGTAGGACACCAGGAAAATTTCCTGGTGCCCTACGCAGCTGCTTGCGGCGCCACAGGGTAGGTAGAGGGGCGGGGGGCACAGGGAGCTCGGCGGGCCGCATGGAAGAGCCCCGCAGGCCGCGTGTTTGAGACCCCTGATCTAGTGGTTCCTTCTAGCCTTAAACTATATGACTCATTATTAGTAATTACTTGCTAATGCTTAGTGGCTGACCGCATGACTTGATTAACAAATTGCAAGGTGAAGCTAACAGGTAAAGCAGAGTTCGAGAACAACCCCTAGTTTGAAAATGATTCATCCAAACTAGAGCTACTAAAAAAAATGGAAATGGCTGGTTCCCTAAAAACAAAACAAACATTTAGTCTGCATAAGAGAAGACTGAGGGGGGATTTGATAGCAGCCTTCAACTACCTGAAGAGGGGTTCCAAAGAGGAGGGTGGTGAAGCACTGGAATGGGTTACTTAGGAAGATGGTGGAATCCTTATCCTTAGGGGTTTTTAAGACTCGGCTTCACAAAACCCTGGCTGGGATGATTTAGTTGGGGTTGGTCCTGATTTGAGCAGGGGATTGGACTAGATGACCTCCTGAGGTCTCTTCCAACCCTAATCTTCTATGATTCTATGACTACATCATAAAAAAATCTTTTAATTCAAATTTAGAAAAAAATTGATTGTGCTATAGTCCAAAACTGTGGTTTCATTAACTAAAAAATCAGATTTAATGCATACTTTTGGTAATTAATGCCACAACCAGCCATGTGAATGATAAAAGTAAAATGATCTTCAATACCTTGTAGTGGCATTAGTGCTTCATTCTGCATCTGTTGAAGCCAGCGGAAAAGCTCCCATTGAGTTGAATGGTACATGGCCAAGCACGTAGGGCTTGTCTTCACTACCAGGGAGATCAATGCTACTGTAATCAATGCAGGGGGTGTAGATTTAGCGGGTCTATTGAAGACCCACTAAATCGAAGGCACAGCACTCTCCAGTCAACTCCAGTACTCCCGCTCCCCAAGAAGAGTAAGGTAAGTCAACCGGAGAGCGTCTCCCCCCGACGCAGCTCAGTGAGGACACTGGGGTAAGTCGACCTAAGCTAGTGTAACTTAGGTTGACCTACCCAGGTAATGAAGACAAAAGTTAGGAAGCCTAAAGGAGGGGCCTTAAGAGATGTCCCACTGGGGAAGCCTTGCTCTACAAGGCTCCCAAGCTGCATCAGTGCAGGGACACTGCTGCCCAAACACTGTGCTCTTCACTCTCCTGCATGTAGCCTACCAGTGGTGGGGGGTGGACAAGAAGTTACCTTGAGGAAATAACTCTAAAATTTCAGATAGGGTGTTAATTATTATTTTTCCTTCTGTGAAAGAGAAGGGTCAAGTTATGGATGTGGTCAGCAAGGACATTTATTTTCAGGTTAAATAGATGTTTTCCCATCAGTTTCCTGAAGACCTCTTGGTTATGGAAGGCACTGGAAAGAGCTGAAAAAACAAGGTCACAGTTCTCTAGTCAGAACTTTTGCAAAGTTAGACTGATATGTAGAGTAAGGCGTGGTATGGAGATGGCCAAACATTGTAAGTACTTGATCAGCATTTTGAGCCTGAAGTCTCCCATTGGATCAGCCCTTACGTGATTTGCATGATGTACTATGTTTTAAAGGGTACGATACTACAAGATGCTGGCACCCTCAAGTTCCACTGAATTTGTTGGGAGCCAATTGAGCAAAGCCCTTAAGCCCATGAGCCACTGAAGTCAATGGGATTTAAGTATGTAAAGTCAGTGAAACTTAAGAATGTGCTTACAGTTAGGAATGAGGTCCTAAAAGGTAATATAATGAACACTGAGATCATGGTTTCTGATCCTGTTCTGGTGCTGAATAGGGCAGGATGACATTTTGTGGCCAAAACTGTTTTCGGTTAAAAGTGCAGATTGGGCGACAGCAAAATGTCTAACATATTCATGTCCATTTCACCAAATTGTTTGTGTAGGGGGAAAAAAAGAAAATGAAAAAGTCAAAATTTTTCATTTCAACATTTTTGCAGTGAAACATTGCAATGTTTTGACTCAAAATGAAATTTTGTTTTGAATTTTTTTCAATTCCATTTTTTAAAAAAAGGTAAAACACACTGAAAACTGAAATGAGACATTTCATTTTGACTTGAAAAAAATGTTTCATTTGACCCCAAATTATTTTTTTAACTTTTCAATTTGCTAAATTTTTTGAAAAAATTAAGTTTTGGGGCAACTCAAAGCATACTTAAAAAAAAAAATCTGAAGTGACAGCAAGCAACAAAATCAGTTGTTCTCCCAGTTCTACTGCTGAAACATCAGAGTGCTGATTAGGTTGTCCTGTTCTTAATTATTTTTTGCCCTTTTCCTTTTTTAGTGTTTCAGTGCAATATAAACAGCTAAGGCATTATAATTATGGAACAGCACATTGTTATCATGAATTGTGGCTAACTGAATACAACTCTGAGATGTGCAACAGTAATTAATTATTCCCTTGCCTCTTTCCTTCTGACTTTTCATGATAATGTATTCATTACATTTATTTATGAATTGGAAAAAGTGACTATTTCACTGTGTGTTTTCCCTTTTTCTTTTTTATGGGGACCAGACCTAAAGTTCACAGAAGTTAGTGGAAAGCTCCCCATTGACTTCAGGGAGCTTTGCATTAAACCCTAGATGACTATTTTCTTCTGTTTTATTCCCTCTATAAGTAAAATTCAGCCCTAGACTAATAATAATAATATTTTGCACTTCTTCAGTGCCGCCTAATAGATGATCTCCAAGAGCACTTACAATTATTAAGGATTTCAACCACACAGCACCCCTGTGAATTAGGGATTTGTTACTGTCCACATTTAATAACACAGGGGCCACATTGTGCTAAGGGCCCCTGTGTTATTAACTTACCACCGCATCTCAGAAAGGTGGCGCTTGTTGCAAAGAGATAATAATATAAGTATAAGACAAGAAATGGACATAGAAGAGCGCAAGGTAACTGTGAGAAGATACTGGCCATCATGATAAGCAGCTGTCACATACCAGGGCCCAGATCCTCAAAGATATTTAGTTATCTAATGTCCATTGAAGTCAATAGGAATTAGGTGCCTAAGGACCTTGCAGGATCTGGGCCCAGTGACCTAACCATTCATGTGGTTTTTATAGGCATCATGGCAGAGGAGAGTTTTAAGGAGAGGCTCCAATTCCTTTGCCTTAACCATCCTCCCTCCCTTATCACTTATTTATGCACTTTAAATGCTCACTGGTACAGACACGCCGGCTGTTCTACTGACTGTGATGAAGTTGGGGCTAATTGACATCAGCTGAAAATCTGGCCCACCATCATGGCTGTCAAAATATCCACTCTGCCAAAAGCTGTTGAGAAACTGGGTGGTGAGTTTAACAGGAACTTTCATACCTCTGACATTTGTTTTGAGTTTCAGGTTCTAACAAACTTAATGCAACACTCAGCTAAAACTGGAATTCTTTGAGCTTGAAAATATGAGGGACCATTAAGTTTTTGATGGTTCTTAAACCAGAATAGCCCATATTCACCTGAATTGGATTTTTCAGCTTGCAGCCAAACTCAAAGGTAGGTGAGTTTCCCTGTTTTGTTGTAAAAGTCTCACACAGCTCTAGTCACTTACTCGGTTTTGTTTTCATGTCCTTCCATTTAGGATCATTTTCATGGTTACCTAAACATCAAATGTCTCCTGGTGTAATTGTGCATTCACATGAATGGCGGAAAACATGTTTTTCCTTGACTTCCGCCATGAGAATCTGAACTGATGGGAAATCATGTTAGCATCCTGTTCTACAGGAGGGTGAGAACACACCTTCCTAAATATAATTTAGCATATATAAAACATGACCTACTTTCTGGTAAACTATAGCATATTTAAAAACCCTCAGAGAAGCTTGGAAAATTTATTCAGATTCAACAGACTTCAGAGTTTAGCGTTGTAACTAAAAGCAGCATTTGGTCAACTCTGTTCAATGGATGTAATTGAGGGTCCTGCAACTGGAGTTTACCCTAGTTAATCTATCTGGAAAATAAGGTATTTTCAAAAAAGACACCTGATCTAATTTAAACAGTTAGACAAAGCAATTAGTCCTCATTGAGGACTGACTAATCACCTGCTATTTTTTACTATTCACAATGCATAAGTTTTACTACTTACAATGGGTTCAACTAACTGATCCCATTTAGGGTTTTATATCGGGCCAGATTTTCCAAAGAGCTCAGAGCCAACAATTGATTTCAGATTTTCAGAGAAGCTCGGATCTCATTTAGGTATCCAAATTAAAAGCCCAGATTTTCAAAGGAATTTTGCACCTAGCAGCACACTGAGAACAGATTTTGCTGCTGAGTGCTAGCCACTTGAGTCAGGTGCCTAAATAGGAGCTGAACTCTGTATTTAAAGTCAACTAGCCACTTATTTAGGTGTGCACATGGTGGATTCTGTTTTTTTACTTTTTTAACAAATCTGTCCCATAGTATAAATCCATGTGTTCCCAATGTTCCTGATCAGAAAAGTCTCTTTGTTTATACACGTTCTGGGGACCCACTGCTCTACTGGGGAGCCAAATGTGAATCACACAGTATTCAAACGCTGGAAAGAGGTGTGACTCCTAATACAAAAGCTGGTATCTCAGCCGTTCACTCTGTATCTCTGTCTCTCTCTAGCTCTTCCTTCCTTGCCTCCCTTGCCCTGTGCTTCTGTCTCTTGTTTTGATGGATGAAAGCTTAAACAGTGAAACACACTGTCAGACTAGAACCATTTGTCACAGAAGGCTGGCACTGGTCTGCTCACAGATACCAGGTCTGACTCATGTCTTTTCTTTTGACAAGGATGTCAGGGCTATTTGTCACAGTCTTGTTTATCTGCCAGATCAGAATGCCACTTTGCTAGTGGGGTCACTGCATAGGGCAAGGAGCTCACCTCTAGTAACACTATCAAATTACCCTTAGTATGAAGACACTGGGGCTCGCGTCTTTGTATTTTTTAACTCCAACTAAACAGCATTAGGTAATACATTTTGCAAGACCCTGGAGGGCTTTGCACTATGTCAGGACAACTCGCCTATGAAAAGTATAAAGAATCCATGGAAAAAATATGGAGATGGGATTTTTTAAAAAATGGTTTTAATCTTTATTTCAAACAAGAGATATCAGAGATGACCATTTTTATCGTTCCTATACTCTTCACATTTTGATATATCCTGTGATCAAAGAATGCATTGGCTACTAACAGTATATAAAGCTAAACACTGTCTCTTTGGGATAGAAATTAATCCCTGCTTTAATCTTCATGTTAGCAGAGAACTCAATTGCAAATGTAGCCATAAATAGTTGGAATTTGTCCCATTATTGGGTTTACAAACATTAATGTGGGGATTTTTTTATCTAAAGATTGAAGGATTTGGGAAGGGATTTATGTAGTTCTCTTGTTCTCTGAAATCTTTTGTGGCTTTTCAAACGTGGATTACACAGACAAGTCACAAGACATCAGAAAAAAACAACCCTGAAAAATAGTACTAAAAAGGCTGCATTTGAGCCTGGAAAGGCAGATTAATATGCTAATACATAAAAAGGGTAGATAAACTAAATATTTCAAATCCATCAGATGGCTCTCGCTAAGTACTATTATTGGAAAAGATTAGTTTCATTTGTAAATATATTGTGGCTGTTGTTCAGAACCAGAGCTTTAAAAGTTTTCAAAAGAGTTTATCTATGTACTTGAGGATGGAAATGATCTGGGTGAACTGGGTCAAGCGAAATAGCAAGCTCTCCCCACATCATCCCAACCTTTGTCAATTTCTGGAACCCAATCTGAACCAAAACGTAGTGAAGGCTCTAAAATGTTCATTGTGTTTCTTTCCTGTTATCTTTCACCTTCCATGCACTGCTGCACTTCTACGCCTGTGACGGGATGTCCATCACACACAAGACGTGAAGGGGTTAAAGTGGCCAGGTGGACCAATTAACTCCCCAGGCTGCACCTGGAGGAGGAGACAGAGAACAGGGATTGATTAAATGAGGCTCAGCTGGACAGGAACAGGATGGGCCTGTGTAAAGCCCAGGAGCTGAGGGCAGCGAGGGGCTGCCGGGAATGAACCTGCACTCACTCCTTGGGTGAAGAGAAGTGTGTTGGTGCTATAGAGATAGGTACTCTACACTTACTTCCTGGGAGGAGGGAGTTTGATCTGGCAAACCCAGAGAAGGGTTATCTCTTGAGTGAAAAAGCGGAGTTTCCATGTATAAGAAATTAAACCTCAGCATTGGGCCGGCTGAGAGGATTCATAATAGACCTTGGAGACTGGCTTTATGGGTAACGAGTGACAGAAGTTTCCATCTTTGCATTTTGGTTCAAATCCAGTCCAGATTGTAGAGACCAAAACCTTTTTTCTATTTGATATCTGTTTCATTGCCTATGTGATAGAAATTGGTGGTCTCAGTCCTACTGGACCAGTTTCCACATCATAAAGCCTCCCAAAGCTAGTATTCTTCTGGGCAGTTTCGGCAAAGAGACCAGGGATTGGATGGGCCATGGAAACTGAGTTACATTCTCATCTCTGGAGGGCCCACCAGTTCATGTCTCAGGATCACCCATGTGCCAGGATAGAGAAATTTTGCAGAGCCTTTAATATAAGTAATCTGGCAATAAGGAAAGGACTTCATTCTCCTGAGTTAGTGAAGCTGGTACCTTTCATGAGAACCAAATTTACTCCAAACAAAGCATAACAGAAAGGGCACAATCCTTAATTTCTCCAGCACATCTCCTATTTAAATCAGTTGAGATGTGCATTCAGCTGCATTCTGACCAGTGCCTCTGTCAACAAAGGCCAAGAGGATCAGCCTCTCCCATAAACACATGCTGAAATGAATGGGAGAGAACAGGACAGTCTGATGGTATCCCGTGTATTGCTGAAGTACGATTATACCAGTACTTGATTAATAAAAGCATTCCCTGCTTATCTTTCCATGCTTCTGGAAGCCTTGTCTTACCGTGTAACCCGAATGGAGTTTTGTGAGATGATTCAAGCCATGTAATCTAATTCCCTAGGAAGCAGGAATTCAATCCCTTTGAATTACATGGCACATATTGTGCCAGATCTTCAGCTGCTCTGGAGTCAGGCCAAGTTAGAGCAGCTGAGGACTGACACTTACGTAGCATGAAATCATTCACGGCCGATATGAACCACTCCCTGCAACAATCACCGGCAGCCTGCAAGCGCCATGTGACGATGGTGTGAGAAGTAGGGACCTGCAATGTCACACGGTCTTCAGTGGAGTTACACTGATTTATATCTGCTGAGGATCTGGCCAAGGGGTCATTCGAACCATTACCAAAAAAAAAAAAAAAAAAAAGTCCAGATGACTCTAGGTTTATTTTCATGTTCAGTTTGCAATAGGACAGACTAGGCCTGGCCATTAACTGTGTGATGCCAGGGGTGAGATGGCACAAACAGCCTCTCTCACCTTTGCTTAGCCAATCGATAGGCCAGGCATAACTGCAGGGAAATTGAGGGATTGCTCCCTTGAGCCCCATGGGGAGTAGGATAGTGCTCCAAAGATAGAAGGAGAGGAAGCAGTGTCATGGCTCCATCCCTCTTTGCCCCTGCCCCCAGACTGGATCTGGCACACCAGGGGAATCAACTGCATACCACAAGATGGGTGTGATATTCTGCATGCTGGGGAACCTCAGAAGTGCCCCCTGGAGCTCTCCTGTGGAGGATGATGCCATGTAGGAACAAATGATGAGCTGAACAGTAACAATGAGATTGGCTGGGGTTAATAAACTCCTTGCTGATGGCCTTTAATCCACAGGCAGTGCCCAGGATCAAGGTCAGATGGTATCTTGATCCTCATTTTACATTGCTTGACCACCATGTTTCTGTAGCCAACTATGGTCAACATCAGCCTGAAACCCTTGGGAGAAACAATGGCTCTATCATAGGCACTCTTCTCCTGGCTATGCCATCCAAATGAATTCTAGAAAGAGGGATGGAAGACCACCACCAAGATCAGGAAAACCACAGACACCCTATGAACTGCAGTTGTGCAACAATGATATTATAATGTAACAAAACTAATAAGGGTTAAAACCTTTGGCTATTCTTTCTTTCTGGTAATTAAGCCAATGGAGCAGAGAAATTCAATTAGGATGATCTTTGGCCAGATATATGTAGATATCAGGCATACCAGCAAGTTATGCACATCCAGAGAAGGCATTTTCTTTCTGAATGTGGAACAGGCTCTTTAACCACGGGCCTCCACTCAGTGGCATTGCTTTATTAGCTTAGCTAGTAGGAAAATCCTTTACACATGATTGGGTCCATTATACTGTAGTAAAGGGCAGTGACTTATATAAATTGGGAAATTAGTGAAGCCCTAAAAAGGAAGAAGTCTGTGCATTTCTAAATTCACAAAGACACCTTTATACCTGTATACCATAGAAATTAAAAGACACTCAGATCCTCACCTGTCTAAATCTGGAGTAATGCCACTAGAATTATGGGAGTTACTCGGGATTTACACCAGCGTAACTGAGAGTTGGGTCTGACCCTGAGATATTTTGTAACATACCTGGGGATCCTTCTGACTCAAAGGCTATATAGTATTATCATCATTTCTGCATTCAAGACCTAGTTAATGATCATGGAATCGATGGGACACATTCACTTCTAGTATAAATCCATTGACGTCAAAGGAATTACACCAGGGACGAATGTGAGCCAAAGAAATCATAGATTTTTGAGATGGGAAAGAAGTACGAGGTCATATACTCCCCATCCTCCTTCTAAAGCAGGATAGTTCAGCCTATGCATACACGACATAGCTCCTTTGTCAGCATTCAGTGTTTGGATAGATAGGCTTGTTAAGAGAATAGAGCTCCAGATGGACTTCAGGAAGAAATCAGTAGGTTTTGGGGAAAACACAAAACACTTTGTGGCATTTTGTCTGTAAGGTGAGTGAGAAGAGACTGAGCTTCTTCCCAGCATCAGCTCACATTTAGGCATGCTCCATGAGTCGTGAGGCAGCGGTGTGTTATTTCAAAGTCAAGTTGTCTTGTTCTTGCTATCCATGCTTAGCCGGAATTTTAGCCTCCATTCTCTGTAGTCCTTAGAGAGCAGCAGAGGTATTCAGTCAGTCAGCACTAGTAAAACAGAACAATGGTTTTATGGGATATATACATATATATCAATTTTTATTTGTTGCAGGAGGATCTACATAGCCATCACTCCTGTCAGGCTGTTTTCCAGTAAAGGTCAAAGCAGTAACTACTAGTATGTTTACAATCACAGAGTATAGCGAAGCTGCGGGAGGGAAGTGTTCAATGCGAACCTGCTGGGCCAGATTCTCTTCTCATGTCCCTTGGTACACATAAGTAGGTACTCCACTGAAGAAAATGGGCCTGAATCTTCATTTCCTTGAGCCGCATGGAGTCATTTGCACCTGTGCAAAGTGGCTGGAAGATTCTACAATTCTAATATGGTTTCCAGGTGCACAAGATTACCTTAGGTGCAGTAGCACTGGGGAATTGGAGCCCATGGAGATAGATTGGTGAATAACCAGTCCCTCTCTCTATTTTTTCCTATTAAGTCCAATTGAATTTTGATTGGATCAGGTTCTCAAAAACGTTAACATTTCAAAGCCCATGTGGTTCAGCCACTTGTATCTTTAAACACATTTCTGTTTTTTCACCCTTAAATGTTTAAAGGGAAACAGGGGATCTGCGACCACTTGCACCGGTGTAAATTGGGAGTAATTCTGTCAAAATCAATGTACAGTTGTTGCAAGTGAGTGCAGAAAAAGGTCCCACAGTCCGGCTTTGTCATTTAAATGTGAAATATTCAGTGCATGCCAGTTCCTTGCTTTCTGCTCAGTAAATATCTCTTTGTTCATCAGTCCATGAGGCATATTTCTCAAGGGAAGTGCTTTCAACTCTAAAACAATAAATATATTGACCATTGCATAGACACTTGTAATAAGATTTGTACTACATAAGCAAGCCATGACTTTCCCTGCCCGGAGTCATGGTTAACATGTAGCCTATGTGAAATGTCTGAGTAGATAAGATGGCATCCCGTTGTTTCTTTGGGTTGTAGCACACACAAACAACCCATGTATTTTTTGCAGATGAGATCACTTCCTCCCAGACTGAGCTGTCTATCTCTAGTAGTGGAACTAACTGGTGAGTGTGTTACCTGTTTGTCCCCCACTCCCACACTGATCCACAGAGAATGTGAGTCTATTATAGTCCTCAGGTAGGGAGCCTTAACTTAAGCTGTAGCAGCTCCTGCTTTAAGCTCTGGAGATCCCTGGTTCAAACACTCATGTGTCAGATAAGATGACAACCATCGTTGTAGCAGAGTTTTGTCTTGAGGCGGGATAAGCAGTCCTCTCTGTTTGAACTTCAGCCACTCACTGAGAATCTAGGGCTTGTGTATGCTGTGACTTATGAACATAAGAACACAAGAACGCCCATACTGGGTCAGACCAAAGATCCATCTACCCCAGTATCCTGTCTTCTGACAATGGCCAATGCCAGGTGCCCCAGAGAGAATGAACAGAACAGGTAATCATCAAGTGATATATCCCCTGTTGTCCATTCTCAGCTTCTGGCAAACAGAGGCTAGGGACACCATCACTGCCTATCCTGGCTAATAGCCATTGATGGACTTATCCTCCATGAACTTATCTAGTTCTTTTTTGAACCCTGTTATAGTCTTGGCCGTCACAACATCCTCTGGCAAGGAGTTCCACAGGTTGACTGTGCGTTGTGTGAAAAAATACTTCCTTTTGTTTGTTTTAAACCTGCTGCCTATTAATTTCATTTGGTGATCCCTAGTTCTTGTATTATGAGAACAGGTAAATAAAAGTTCCTTATTTACTTTCTCCACAGTGGTCATGATTTTATACACCTGTATCAGATGCCCCCTTAGTCATCTCTTTCCCAAGCTGAAAAGTCCCAGTGTTATTAATCTCTCCTCATATGGAAGCTGTTCCACACCCCTAATCATTTTCTTGCCCTTTTCTGAATCTTTTACAATTCCAATATATCTTTTTTGAGATGTGGAGAGACCGCATCTGCATGCAGTATTCAAGATCTTGGCATACCATGGATTTATGTAGTGGAAATATGATATTTTCTGTTTTATTATCTATCCCTTTTCTTAATGATTCCCAACGTTCTGTTTGCTTTTTTGACTGCCACTGCACATTCAGTGGATGTTTTCAGAGAACTCTCCACGATGACTCCAAGATCTCTTTCTTGACTGGTAACAGATAATTTAGACCCCATCATTTTATATGTATGTATATTCATTTCAGGTTCATGTCCCCCTCGGCTGATGAAATCCAGTAGAAAGATGTGGTGGCAATGACTGGAGTTAATTGTTAATGCTTCTCTGTGGGAAGCATTGTATGTGAGCTTTTATTATAGATGGAATTGTCAGCCCTTGCTCAAGAAATCCTTGCTTGATGCTGACAATTTATTCATTTTCCCTGTTTTCATTTCACCTTCTCTCAAATCTTCCCTTTCTGGTGGGAGATCAAGATGCTGACAAGAGACCTTAAATAATCCTTGGAGTCTTCTAGTCTTCAGGCTTCTTTGACCTTTCTTGATTAGGTTTTATGTCTGGATAAGGTATGGTGTCTCTGTCCATGGTGTTGACTGATGGACTTTTCGTAAATCAGTTGTCCACTTTGATTCATGTCAGTTTACCAGCTGCCTTTGATCCCGGAGTGTCTCTGTTCCTTTCTTTCTCAGTGATCCAAGTGGGCAAATTGTCCATCTGACCCCAAAACTCTTATGTGGGTTTCCACAGGATTCCATTTTTCCATCAGATACAAAGCCACTCAAAAATTACTCTTGCTAGGGCAGGTCAATAACCCCTTATGGTCAGTGTTATTAAAGGCAGGTGCTAGACTTAAAAAAACCCAGAACTGATATCTGGTTTATGTCCATCACTATGAGAAGAGAAATAACCTTCAGATAAAAATATATTAGGTGCTCAGATACCATGGTTAAGGGCACAGTATTAAAAAATCAAACTTTTTCATAGTACCTAAACATTTTGTGCCAAAAACAAAACACCTCTAAACCCCACTTTTTCATTTAAAAACAATTTTGATTCCCATCTCTCCAAAAATCCACAAATGGGAAGAGTTGTGTTCTGCATATAAAGAGACAGATGTTGCAGAATATATTATTATTTTTAAGATGCTATGTGTGATTCATGAGATTCCTGAGGACAAGAAAGTGCCCACTTTGGTTGCAAAGTTAACTGGTAAAGGACTGAATATATTCAATGAAATGCCAATTCAAGATGCTTTATATTATTCTAAATTCAAAGAAACAGTTTTAAAACAATTTTACATTATCACTGAAACATATAGGGTGAAATTTAGGAATTTTAAGAGAAATGTTGGTGAGACTAATGGAGAATATATAAACAGGATGAAAGATCTGAAAGGGAAAATGGGTGAGGGGAAAAGGGATTGCAAGCTTTGAGGAAATGTTTGACCTTTTTCCTCAGGAGCATTTCCTAAACATATGTAAAGATGATGTGAAACAATGTCTTTGGGACAAAAATGTGAAAACTGTGGCTAAGATGGCTTCTCTAGAGGATGCCTTTGAGCAGATCCACATATCTGGCTGGAAACTGGCTGGATGGTCGTGCTCAACGTGTAGTGATCAATGGTTCCATGTCTAGTTGGCAGCCAGTATCAAGTGGATTGCCCCAAGGGTCGGTGCTGGGGCTGGTTTTGTTCAATATGTTTTGTTCAATATCTTCATCAACGATCTGGAGGATGGTGTGGACTGCACCCTTAGCAAGTTTGCAGATGACACTAAACTGGGAGGAGTGGTTGATACGCTGGAGGGTAGGGATAGGATACAGAGGGACCTAGAAAAATTAGAGGATTGGGCCAAAAGAAATATGATGACGTTCAACAAGGACAAGTGCAGAGTCCTGCACTTAGGACGGAAGAATCCAATGCACTGCTATAGACTAGGGACCAAATGGCTGGGCAACGGTTCTGCAGAAAAGGACCTAGGGGTTACAGTGGACAAAAAGCTGAATATGAGTCAACAGTGTGCTCTTATTGCCAAGAAGGCTAACGGCATTTTGGGCTGTATAAGTAGGGGCATTTCCAGCAGATCGAGGGACGTGATTATTCCCCTCTGTTCGGCACTGGTGAGGCCTCATTTGGAGTACTGTGTCCAGTTTTGGGCCCCACACTACCAGAAGGATGTGGATAAATTGGAAAGAGTCCAGTGGAGGGCAACAAAAATTATTAGGGGGCTGGAGCACATGATTTATGAGGAGAGGCTGAAGGAACTGGGATTGTTTAGCCTGCAGAAGAGAAGAATGAGGGGGGATTTGATAGCTGCTTTCAACTACCTGAAAGGGGGTTCCAAAGAGGATGGATCTAGACTATTCTCAGTGGTAGAAGATGACAGAACAAGGAGTAATGGTCTCAAGTTGCAGAGCGGGAGGTTTAGGTTGGATAGTAGGAAAAACTTTTTCACTAGTAGGGTGGTGAAGCACGGGAATGGGTTACCTAGGGAGGTGGTGGAATCTCCATCCTTAGAGGTTTTTAAGGTCAGGCTTGACAAAGCCCTGGCTGGGATGATTTAGTTGGGGTTGGTCCTGCTTTGAGCAGGGGGTTGGACTAGATGACCTCCTGAGGTCCCTTCCAACCCTGAGATTCTATGATTCTATGATCTATTGAAAGTAAACCACTAAAAGAGGATTTTAAACCTGATGGGAAGCAGAGTTCCCATTGTAACCCTGGGAAGAAGAGGGTGGCTGGGATGCTGAGCACTCGCTTCCCAAAAACCATTCCTCTAATCCCCATCCCAAATCTTCTTTCAAACAGAAGAGTCAAAAAGGTACTATCACTGTAATTCGATTGATTACCTGAGGGATAAATGCCCTGGGCTGGGAGGAAGCAGACAACAAATAGCTCATGTTAATTCTACTGTTCTCAACACAGAAAACTTTCAGGCCATTGAGACTTATCATACTGGTGTTGTGGGATTAGCCTCTGCAGAACCAAACATGGAGTACATCAAAATTGTCAAGATTAATGGCAACGAGTATTTAGGGTGGGAGGGTACAGGTGCAGACATTTCTGTGGTCAAGAAGGTGCCATATTGCCAGGAAAAAAGGCAGGGCTTTTTATTAGTAGGAGGTTACAGGATTCTTGTGCCTTTGACCAAAATGCTTACAGAAACTGATGTTTATAAAGTGTATAAACTTTATACTTTATATAAAGTATAAAGTGGGAATAGTAGACCATATTCCCGTTGATGTGCTTATTGGGAATTATTTTTTTCAGTATAGCTTAGGCTGTTAAGGTATTTGCCCACAGCAAGGAGGAGTATTATTTTGGGACCCCAGAGGGAAAGGGTAAAGTTTCAGGAACTGCTGAAGGAAAAGGGGGAAAGTCTATTTGATTCCTCTGCAGCAGGGGGAAGCAGCTTGCTTGCAGGTGTGGGGGAGATTGAGACTGGCTCCTACTCTGCAGCTGAAGGCAATCTCTCTTCCGGAAAGGAAGGGGTGGGGTGACTGTCCGTGAGAGAACTGTCTAATTTGTTAGCTGCCAACACGTTGCAGTGTAACAAGGAATAGTTCCCATTTTAGAGAGCACAGAGAGATGTGTCCTAGAGGGGGCCCAGAGAAGACAACTGGGGAAGGAATAGTGAGAGTATGTAAATGTCTCCTCACTGGTCACTCGGGAGAGGATGCCCAGGATAGAATGGCTGATTCAGCATTTGTGCACGCAGGTAATCAACCTGTGACTCAGGTTTTGAGAGTGGATTGAGAGTCAAACAGCTGACCTCTCAGGGATAGAGAAAGTGGTGACGGAGGATACCCCAATCCAAGTCCCAGTTTTTCAGGACACCTGTTTTCTGATATGTTTGTGGAAATGAACAGGATTTCAGGGTCTTTAAGAGAAGGATGCAAATGCTATTGAAGAAATGGTTGTCTGTGAGAATGCAAATGACCCTGCTGGCAGAGGGGAGGATGGCTTTCCTCAGGCTGATAAGAAACAGAAAGCAGCTGAGGGAGAGCTTCTGGGGAAAGGTGCATCTTACCAAAGAGTAGACAGTCTTAACCCAGACAGCACAGATCACAACCCCCTAGGGACGTCCCAGGGCTTGGAGTGGGGATCGCAGGACAACCCCAAGAGGGGAGATGGATTTCTTGTATGTGCATAACCCTGGGGTTGGGAGACAGTTCCACAGAGGGCCAGACAATATACAGAATTCCCATACATCCTTACCTCACCAGACCTTGATGGGTACCAAAGCCCCCAGAATATGATTGGGTTGAGGACCCATACTGAAAGAGACACTGAAGGGAAAGAAAAAAAACCAGTAACTGAGCACATGTAAAGGATCAGGAAGGAGTTGGAAGACACAATGCATATTGAACAAACCAGACGGTCTAACCAGAAGGCATGGTATGATAAGAATACCTGGAAATACCTATCTGTGATGAAGGATTTGGTATTACTGTTAAATCTCGTGATAAAAGGTTTGATGCTACTGGTAAATCTTATGACAAAGATTTTGGTACTGTTGGTAAATCCTATGAAAGGGTGTAATACACACAGTTTTGGGGAAAAGCTTTTGAACATATTAAGAGTGGTAAATAAGAACACACCCTGTGTTAAGAGGCCCTGTGGTAATGCTGCTTCTCGGATAACACCTGTAAACAGGCTTGAAGCTTGAAACCATAACAAACCTGGTCTGCAGTGTGGAAGAGAAAACTGAGGCACACCACCTCATGGCATTGATCGTTAAATGCTAAAATACCGACACGCTAGAAAACATTAATATCTGCTTTGATTTAACACCTTTTAGAAAGGCAGAAGGGTTAACAATGCTGCACGGATACAAAGCAATGCTTTCTAACAACACAGAAAAGACACACTTGCTTACTGTTGAAATCACCAGACTGATCCACAGTGTTAAAAGATACACATAACTTGGCAGAAACACATGTTGGTAGCACTACGATGTTTACCAATGCTTGGGAGTTGTATTGTCAAAACCTAAAGAGGACCTTGGGCACTCTGCCTCCGCATTAGTCAGTGACTAACACTCCTGCAGTAAACTAAGGGGAAAGGTGTGATGCTCTGTACCTCAAAGTAGCACCCTGGAACCCCCATATTCACCACGGTGATATGATTATGATGTGGTTTGTGCACAATTTTATATTATCACTGAAACATATAGGGTGAAATTTAGGAATTTTAAGAGAAATGTTGGCGAGAGTAATGGAGAATATATAAACAGGATGAAAGATCTGATGGGATGCATCCTTATGAGGATGTATGCCTTATGAGGTATCATTTGAAAAGACAATATGTTGAACACTAATATCCTGTTGGATTGTATGTACTATGACTGCATGTGAAGTTATGAAGTATGTGTTACTGGCATATGCTGTGAGGTTGGGAGACAAAAACCTTTCAGTGGCAACAAAGGACCAGCCAGACATGTGCTGATGGCCCATTAAAAGGGAGTCCACTCTCCCAATGGCCATTCCAGAGATTTCTCAGAGAGAGCACATACGCAGTGGAGACAGCTTGACCAATGGGGACTGCCTGATCCGCATGTCACAGCAAGGATCTTTCCCCTCTTTTATACTTTCTTCAAGCTTGCTGGAAAGTGACATCATCACTTGGGTGCTCTCTCTCCCCCATCCTCCCTCTCAACACCTGGAAGAATGTCTGGAAGACAAAGACTTTGAACTGGGGTACGGTGGTCCTAGGCTAGAAAGGAAGTCCAGTCTGTATATTGAGGAACTGTAACCTGCTTTTACCATCTCTCAGGGTAAAGTATTGTCTGATTCAACTCTTGCTTAGACTAAAAGTTTAAGATTTAGAATGTGTGTTTACTTTTCATTTTTTAAAGGTAACTATCTCTGAGCTTTATGCCAACCACTTATAATCACTTAAAATGTATCTTTCTCTTGTTAATAAACCTGTTTTATACTTTACCTAAAACTATGTGTTTTGGTTGAAGTGCTTGGGAATCTCAGCTCAGTTCACAAAGGCTAGTGCATGTCCACTCCACACAGAGAGTGGTGAGCTAATGAATGTGCATTGCCCAGGGGAGCCTTGAGCCGTATAAGACGTTACAGTCCTGGGGTGTACAGCTGGAGCTGGGGGGAATTGACAGGAGCCTCTCTATGGTTGATGGTTCATAGAATCATAGAACCTCAGGGTTGGAAGGGACCTCAGGAGGTCATCTAGTCTAACCCCCTGCTCAAAGCAGGACCAACCCCAACTAGATCATCCCAGCCAGGGCTTTGTCAACCTGACCTGAAAAACCTCTAAGGAAGGAGATTCCACCACCTCCCTAGGTAACCCGTTCCAGTTCTTCACCACCCTACTAGAGAAAAAGTTTTTCCAAATATCCAACCTAAACCTCCCCCTCTGCAACTTCAGACCATTACTCCCTGTTCTGTCATCTTCTACCACTGAGAACAGTCTAGATCCATCCTCTTTGGAACCCCATTTCAGGTTGTTGAAAGCAGCTATCAAATCCCCCCTCATTCTTCTCTTCTGCAGGCTAAACAATCCGAGTTCCCTCAGCCTCTCCTCATAAGTCATGTGCTCCAGCCCCCTAACCATTTTTGTTGCCCTCTGCTGGACTCTTTCTAATTTATCCACATCCTTCTTGTAGTGTGGTGCCCAAAACTGGACACAGTACTCCAAATGAGGCCTCACCAGTGCCGAATAGAGGGGAATGATCACGTCCCTCGATCTGCTGGAAATGCTCCTACTTATACAACCCAAAATGCCGTTAGCCTTCTTGGCAATAAGGGCACATTGTTGACTCATATTCAGCTTTTCCCCTAGGTCCTTTTCTGCAGAACTGCTGCCCAGCCATTTGGTCCCTAGTCTGTAGAAGTGCAGTGAGTGACTGGGAAATCATTCATGTAAATCAGTTGGGTGAGTCCCTGCCTGTGGATGTCTGTGTAGGTGCAATACCTGTCAGAGGTTTCAACCTTTACATCAGCATCACAATGTCCTAGGCAGCCCAGGTTGGTGCGTTCAGACAGAGCACATGACTTTTAGCTGGGCTTTTTCTGGGTGCAAACTAAAGTTTTGTTTTCAACAAGTAAAATCCCTAAATAGTCTTGATCCTGGGGTGTGTGAGTGTGAGATAGCAGTGCTCTCTGATTTGAGTCATTATTGCGACTCTATATAATGTGTATTCTTTTCCTCCCATTGTTCTTCAGGCCCGAACCTGCTTTTTAATCACAACTGCAGAAAACTAAAAGCACTTGGAATGTGTGGAGCTGGGAATAAAGGGTTTTAACAGATAATTTACTCTGCAGGATGGATCCATTTTAAATATTACTGTTATTATGACCTTCTGATGCTCTGATATGTGCATCAGCACCAGAACAGTTAATGTTTCTTTAAATTATGTTAAAGTGTTCACACCTAGTGAATTATTCCTCCCATGAGTACATGTGCATGAAATCAGAAAACAAGATTGCAGAGGAGAATCGCACTTCATACATATTCTAATTTACTCACAAAATAGGCATGCTCCCAAATGCATTGATATTATTTGTTTTAAAAACACACACACACACACACAAAACAATCCCAGGAGTGCCATTACATTCAAAATGCTGTTTCTTTCATTATTATGATTTCTGTAAAAGAGCATAAGGGTTTAGCATTTCTTCTCCCACGTCAGTGTATGCACACAGTGGATACAGGACACTCTGAGTAGCAGGTGGAAATGGGGTCAATCCAATCCTCTGATCTGGACATACTAAAACTTTGGGAAAGTATTGTGGCTCTGAACTCTATGGCTTGGTTTGGATGTAGCAAGACATGATCCCACAGATGTCATTTGTTGTATGATAAGCTAGAAAAATATTAGTAATATGTTATTGCCTAGATGTTGCAGTTAAGATCAGGGCCCCATTGTGCTAGGCAGTGTGCGAAAAACACAGACACTCTCTGCTCTGAAGAAATTACAGCCTGAATAGGAAAGACAGACAAAAATCGAAGGGGAAACAGAGAAAGTGTCTTGCCCAAGGTCACCCAACAAGGCAGTGGCAGATGCAGTACCCTGCTTTCCTGATTCCCAGTCCAGTGCTCTGTCCACTAGCTCATGCTGCCTCTAAAATAAGATGTGGTAAGTGTGTTGCTTTGGGGTCTAGCTCCTTCCCTTGAATGGAAAGAGACCCATCAATGAGAGCTGGATGAAATATTCTTAGTGAAAGGGTCCCACTATGAAATTTGCTTATTCTTTCATTTTAAAAATGCAGCATTTTAGAGTATTTCACAGTTACAAAGGTCTTTGGCATATATTTTTCACTGTTTGTTGAATGAGAATTGCATGACTTTGCCTGAGGTGTAGTGAACTAGAAGGCTCTGTAGCTTCTATTTTTTTCCTGAAAATCAGGAGAGCTGGGTTCTAACCCCGTTTCATATAATCAAAAGGGAACATTACAATCATTTAGTCTGACGTCCTACCTAACACAGGCGATGCAATGTCACCCAGCAATTCTTGCATCTAGGCCCACAACTTGTGTTTGTGACACTGTATTTCTATGTGAGCTTGGGCAAATCACTTCAACTCTTTTAGCCTCAGTAAAATGTAGAAAGTGATGATGACCTGCTTCATGCCAGTGTTGTGAGGTACCACAAAATTAGGCTTGTTCAAAGTAATACTATCAATCAGAGGTGGGAAGAGAACTTGTGGATTTCTGGCTTTTTGTCTGTGCTCAGTTCATTAGACTGTTCTGCCTACAAAGACTCACGCCATGCTGAAAATTCACACATGAGGATTTTTGACTCATGCTGGCTCTTCAGTTTTCCATGGGTTTCTGTACTAAAAAAACCCAACAAAATATAAACAAACAAAACCCCCAAAATGAAAAAAAAAATGCCCAGCTTCCCAAAATGACAAGGCCATAAAAATACATGAACCACATTAATGAAACAAGGTCAATGAAAATTCATGCGAAAATTGTTATCAATTTCACTCATCTATTGATCTCAAAGGAATCTTCCATCCCTAACTACTGAGATTTTATTGCCATAATATGATTTTAAAAAATATTTATATAATAGTATATTGTGTGCAACTCTTGATCACATGTACGGGCCGTATGGGGCAGAAGGGCATTGGCCTGTGGCTAGAGTAACGAACAACCATCAATTCTGCTATTGTGGCGTCTCCCAGGCTTTTGGCACAATCCAGCCGTACCTTGCACTTGTAGAGTTCCAGCATGGGTAACGGGAGCAGACCTCAAGACTATGTTAGTCTAATATTTAGTGTGTACAAAAATCATTTAGATTTTTAGATCCATCTTTTGCAATGTGATAGACTGGTTAAGCAGGGAACTACATCTCCCATCATTCCCCCTCCCCACTGCACATCCCCTCTCGCCAGGTAGGGGGAAAGACCCTGAACCAGGGCATGGGTGGGCTCTGTCTTTGGGGAAGTGGTGGCCCTATGGTTGGTCAGGAGCAGCAGAGAGAAAACCCCAGGAATTGTATGCAGAGCTGCGTGTGGACCAGGCTGAGAGTGCCACATGTGACAGCAAGGTGCCACTCTGGGTGGGACTTATGGGGAAGCAGCAGCAGCTGGGCAGGGAACCAGCGCAGAGGGGACCCAGAGAGAGACACTAACTGAGCATGGCTTGGGAACCTGCAAGCTCCTGTTTGTTAACTAGAGACTGGACTGGAGAGAGCACCTCAGGCACTAGGCCCGAAAAGCCCTGACTCTCCGTTAGACTGCCTCAGGGTCCCGCACCAGAACCACTGTTTCCCACCTTGAGCTGCCACTGTTTCAGCCCCTGTACTGATGGTATTTGCAACTTACTCCTTTCCTGCCAGCCCTGCTAACATACCCTTTTCCCTTAGCCACATGTCTGGGTAGTTATTGGGACGCCCCACAGTGAGCACCTAGGAGGCCTTGCTGAAGCAGCTACAGGCAGTAGCGTAGCCAAGGGGGGAGCAGGGGGAGCGGCCGCTCCCCCTATGAGGAAAAGCGGCGCTAAGGCGCCGCCAAAGCCTCGCTAGGGTGGCGCTTTAAAAGGCCTGCGGCTCCAGCTGCAGCAAGCCATCCCTTGTCTCCCCGCTGAGCTGAGAGACAAGGGGCAGCTGCAGCAAGCCGCCCCTTGTCTCTCCGCTCAGCAGCTCAGCAGGGAGACGAGGGGCAGCCGCAGCAAGCCGCCCCTTGTCTCTCCACTCAGCAGCTCAGCGGGGAGACAAGGGGCAGCTGCGGCAAGCCGCCCCTTGTCTCTCCGCTCAGCAGCTCAGCAGGGAGACGAGGGGCAGCCGCAGCAAGCCGCCCCTTGTCTCTCCACTCAGCAGGTCAGCGGGGAGACAAGGGGCAGCCGCGGCAAGCCGCCCCTTGTCTCTCCACTCAGCAGGTCAGCGGGGAGACAAGGGGCAGCCGCGGCAAGCTGCCCCTTGTCTCCCCGCTGAGCTGGGAGACAAGGGGCAGCCGCAGCAAGCCGCCCCTTGTCTCTCCACTCAGCAGCTCAGCGGGGAGACAAGGGGCAGCCGCGGCAAGCCGCCCCTTGTCTCCCCGCTGAGCTGAGAGGCAAGGGGCAGCCGCAGCAAGCCGCCCCTTGTCTCTCCACTCAGCAGCTCAGCAGGGAGACAAGGGGCAGCTGCAGCTAGCCGCCCCTTGTCTCTCCACTCAGCAGCTCAGCAGGGAGACAAGGGGCAGCCGCAGCAAGCCGCCCCTTGTCTCCCCACTCAGCAGCTCAGCGGGGAGACAAGAGCCAGCCCCGGCGAGCCGCTCCTTGTCTCCCAGCTCAGCGGGGAGGCAGCGGGCAGCCGCAGCAAGCCACCCCTTGTCTTCCCACTCAGCCGCGGCGGCGCTTTAAAGGGCCCGGGGCTCTGCAGCAGCTGGAGCCCCGGGCCCTTTAAAGCGCTGCAGGGTGAGTACAGGGGGAGCGGGAGGCGCCTTTTTATAGCGCCGCCGCTCCCCCTGTGCTCAAGACCTGGCTACACTACTGCCTACGGGGCTTGCCTCTGAAGCATGGTAAACCTGGTACGTTATTGGCCGCTTTGGGCTTTTGTGTGCTCTAGGCCTGAGCAGCCCCAAGACTTAAAGTTAACTTTTTGGGGCAGGGGGCCATCTTTTTGTCCTCTGTTTGTACAGCGCCTAGCACAATGGGGTCCTGGTGCACGACTGGGGCTCCTAGGTGCTGCTACAATACAAATTAATAATATGGGGACCCAGTGATGGTACAGAAGTAAGGATCTGCATGGGGAGATCCCTGCGCAGAATGGGGGAGGGAGCTGAATTTGGAGATGTACTGGTACTCGCTGAGAGCTGTTCAGTAATTGTTTATTGTATTATTTTTAGCATAGCGGCCAGAGGGCTAAAGCAGGCCCTTGTGATAACATCATGAGAGTTGGCAACGTTGCTGCAAATACAAAGGCACTAGCGAGTTAGAGCTAGTCGAGCTCCTTTCGTGTATTATGTTCATGCTTGGCCAAGCTGACTTTTTTTTCTTGTTCTAATGAACATTTGGTGGGACAGGTACCTCCCAGCTCTGTCTAAGTAACGGCAAGGGTGACCGAGGAGCACTTTCAGGAAGCTGCTATTTAATCTGATTTGTTTGGGGTTTTTTAAAAACACCTTGGCAATGAAAAGCTCAATCCGCAGTACAATTCTTCCCCTCGCGCCTGTATCTGACCCTTCTTCAGACAAACAGTCTATTAACCCAGCCCTCTTAATTCTAATGCTATGTTCAGGGAACTGAGCAGCTGGTGATCAGAACACATTTTACTAAGGCCATCCACTGAGACTGACATAAAAGGCCAGGCAAGAACTTCCACCCCAGTGCCATGTGTAATGCATTTCAAAAGGATTGCTTTTTAAGTTAGCTATTAAATGCATCTATTTTATTTTAAAAAATGCTATGCTTGCTTAACACGCTTACTTTGTGACAAGGTTGCATAAGTCAACATGATACATAAGTCAATAAATCAAAATGTGATCTTCACTGTGTGATTGTTTTAATCGTTTTGCTGTGATTCTACTCTCGTGGCAATGAAAACTGGTGTTTACCATCCTGTAAGCCAGGCAGATAAAGGGGAAAGAAAATAAGATGTAGCTGATGTGTTTTAGTTCTGATCTGGTTCTGGTATCTTTTTGCTCCTGCCTTTGCTGGCTTTGCAGACAGAGCAGCTGAGATTCTAGGCCAGCGGTGCCCAATACGTTCGCCACTAGCCACATGTGGCTAATAGGATATTGAATTGTGGCTAATGCATGTGGCTTTTTTATAATGTGGCTTAATGTGGCTTTTTTATAATGTGGCTAATAAGAAAAATTCAAAACCACAAGTGTGGCTAGCAGTGTAGCTAGCATCGAATTTCTATTAGACACCACTGTCTAGGCTATGCCTGTTAAAAGAGTAGCACACAACTTGCACCCTTGATGTGGAAGGTCTCTCTGCCTTTATTGCACCCTGTCGATTCTGGACTGTTCTGGGAACCATATATGTCAGGCAGCTTCTTTAAATGAAAGCAGGCCATCCTAGGCTGCCCATAGGTTGCAGCAGCACCCAGGCACCTGTTGCCCTCTGCATATACCTCATGCCTAGCCCCTCTCCCAGTAGACTGGGTGTTTGTGACAGGGGCCTATGCAGGGCAGCTGACAGCTGTCCTATACAATGCCTGTACTAGGAAATTCTTCCCCAGCTGTTTATAGGGCCATAGCGAGAAAGAATCCTTCCCAATGTGCTTTGTAGGAAAGAGTTACAAACAGAAGACTAATAGAATGCTGCTGAGACAAGGTGTGTCAGGCAATATTTTTTACTGGACCAACTTCTGTCCGTGGGAGGTACATGCTTTCAAGCTACACTGGGCTCTTCTTCTCTACGATCTTACGCATACATTGCGTAAATTACAAACTAATGCTTTCTATGATTTCCCTTTAGCTCAAATTAAGAGAACACGGTCCCAGGAAAGCAGAACAGTCTCCAGGAGTGTGTGTGTTCTTTGTGAGTGTCTGCTTTGAAATGAGCACAAAATGGCCACCAGCTTCTGCAGCCGACAAGGTCCTTTAGGGTTGCCAGGCATCCGGTTTTTGACTGGAACACCCGGTCGAAAAGGGACCCTGGTGGCTCCAGGCAGCACTGCTGACCGAGCTATTAAAAAAAGTCCAGTCGATAGCGCAGCAGGGGTCCAGAGCTAAGCCAGGGTCCTGGAAGTGGCCACCAGGTTCCTGCAGGTGCATGGGTAGCCAAGGAGGCTCTGCAGGCTGCCCTTGCACCCAGTGCTGGCTCCACAGCTCCCATTGGACAGGACCACGACCAACGGGAGCTGCGGGGGCGGAGCCTGTGGGCACGAGGGCAGCTCGCGGAGCCTTCTTGGCTTCCCCTCCGCCTAGAAGCTGCAGGGACTTGGCGGCCACTTCCTGGGAGTCATGGTAAGCGCTGCTAGGACACCCCCCCCCCCAAAAAAAACACCCCAACTCTGAGCTCCATCCTAGAGTCCTCTCCCACACCCAAACTCCCTCCCATAACCTGCACCCTGCACGCCCCCCAACACCCTGCCCCAGCCTTGAGCCCCTTCCTTCGCCCCAAAACCCTCATCCCCAGACCTACCCCAGAACCTGCACCCACACACATCCCAACACCCCAACATCCTGGGCCAGCCCAGAGCCCCCTCCTTCACCTCAAACCCTTCATCCCAGCCCCACCCCAGAGCCCTGCACCCCCAGCCAGAGTCCTCACTTCCCTGCACCCCAACCCCCTGCCCCAGCCTGGAGCCCTCTCCAGCATCCGGAACTCCTCATTTCTGGCCCCACCCGGAAAATGCACCCACAGCCCAGAGCCCCACCCCCGCATCCCAACCTTCTGCCCCAGCCTGCAGCCCTCTCCCGCACCCCAAACCCATCATCCCTAGCCTCACCCCAGAGCCCATGTCCCCAGACAGTGCCCTCACCCCCCTCCCACACGCCAACCCCAGGCCTCAGCCCGGTGAAAGTGAGTAAGGGTGGGGGAGAGCAAGCGACGGAGGGAGGGGGGATGGAGTGAGCAGGGGCGGGGCCTCAGAGAAGGGGCAGGGGTGGGGCCTCGGGGAAGGGGCGGGGCAAGGGTGTTCAGTTTTGTGTCATTCGAAAGTTGGCAACCCTAAGGTCCTTAGAGATATGAAGATGGAGGGTGAGTTTTTCAAAGGCACAAGGCATTTAGACACCTGTTCCATTGAAAGTCTGTAGAAGCTAAGTGCCTATCTGTCCTTCTGTGCCTCTGAAAATCTAATCTGTAGTACACAGAGAGACTTAAGAGTTACCTAGCTGCATATACCGAAGTTTTCCACTAAAGTTCATATGACTACATGTTAAATTCGCCTCAGTAAGTTTGCTTCATCAGGAAAGTGTAAAGCAGCAGAATGAACTTTAGCTAGGTTACCCAGTAATTACTAACCACTCTATTCACTCCCTCCATTTACCCATGATGATTATTTTACTTAGTGTAGTTCTTGTTGCTTTTTCTGCCTCTCATAAGCATGGTAGAGGAAAACAGCATGAAAATTATTTTATGGGTGGATTTAGACAATGGAAACTAGTCATTGCTGCATTCCTTGCACATGCAAAATGTCCATTGTCTTTACTTGGGGTTAAACGCACATATGGGTGGCATGATTAAGCTTCTCCTGAAGAATTGTTTCTGTCAGCTTTACAAGAATTGAAATATTTTGTAGCTTTGCCTTAAAACGTTCACTGTTTTTCACAGCTGGAAAAGCGATTACAGTGCCTTCATGGATGAAGGGGCACAGAATGAACCTGCTGCTGTTTTCCCAGGTAAGCTCAGAGTCCTGCACCTGGTGAAATCCTATATTTTTCTGGGATTGTTCTTTGGTATTTAAATGAAGGGAATAGGAGAGGGAAGCTAGGAGAATGGAAGATGAAACATAGAACCAGTTTACCACATTTATAGCTATCAATATTTCTAATTATTGAATCACACTTCTCACAATAGTCTGTTTTACTATTTTATCTGCATCTCCTGGAATTGTCTTTTCAGTACCTGAGGAAAGATTGGATTCATCTACCCCTGTCATGGCAGATACAGTAGTAACCCACATTTACCAGTCTGTTGCAAGGTGACCCAGTCTCTGGGACCCATGTGCTTCAAAGCCAACTGGGTCTGAGTATAGTCTAGTCCAAGGGTCTCAAACTCAAATTACTACGAGGGCCACATGAGGACTAGTGCACTGGCCTGAAGGCCACATCACTGACCCCGCCCCCTCGCTGCCCCCGGTCCCGCCCCCACTCAACCCCTTCCATTAGGCCCCACCCCTTCTCCACCTCCTCGCCTGAGCCGTGGCTCCCCGCTCCTCCTCCCTCCCTTCCAGAAACCACGAAGCCGCCAGACAGCTGTTCTGGTGGTGGAACTTCAGAAAGTAACTCGGGAGGGGCAGGGGGGGCAGGGAGCCCAGCGGGTTGCAGGGAAGCGCTCCGTGGGGCCGCGTGTTTGAGACCCCTGGTCTAGTCCCTGTTTCTAGCTCTGGGACTCTAGGGCGTGATCCTAAGATCAGATATCTTGTCTGATTTCTGTCCTGGGGACATGCGATGCCACCATGCAGACCCCAAAGCCAGTAGTTCAGCCCCTCCAGAGTCTCTTACATATGCTCCTTCAACGCTCCAGGTAGGCTGTGGGCACTCTAGGCTTCTAGATCAGGGGTGGCCAACCTGAGCATGAGAAGGATCCAGAATTTACCAATGCACATTTCCAAAGAGCCACAGTAATACATCAGCAGCCCCCCATCAGCTCCCCCTTCCTCTCCCGGCACCTCCTGCCCACTGGCAGTCCTGCCGATCAGCACCTCCCCCTCCCTTCCTGCACCTCCCAATCAGCTGCTTCCTGGTATGCTGGAAGGGAGGGGGAGGAGTGAGGGCAAGGAAGAATCAGGGGAGGGAGCGGGGCCTGTGACAGAGCCAGGGGTTGAGCAGCGAGCACCCCCCGGCACATTGGAAAGTTGGCGCCTGTAGCTCCAGCCCCGGAGTCGGTGCCTGTACAAGGAGCCACATATTAACTTCTGAAGAGCCGCATGTGGCCCGGAGCCAGAGGTTGGCCACCCCTGTTCTAGATGAACCCTTTCAGACACAAAGCGGTAGAAAAGCAAAGAGGGATTTCGTAACCCCGGTAACTTTACTCTTCAAGCACTCAAGAGTTGCAGATCTAAGAAAATAACAAAAGAGCCAGGCCGCGCCCTCCCCTCCGCTGCGCTCATCCCTTCTGTGAGTTCATGAGTTATCAATGCTTCAGGCTGGGCAGAGTCCACCAGGCCCTTCTCTCCTGCAAGCCCATCTTATGCAGGGTGATGCCGGCCGCTGCATCGAGCAGAGCCCCATTGTAAAGCAGGGCCACAGTTTCCGTGCCATGCGCTCTCGCCGAAAAGCTCCAGACAAACCAGACATACTTGCCCCTCCCCCGCTTGCCAACCACTGTGCGGCAAGACCATTATTCCATGGAATGGCCAATAGAGAGTCAATAGAGAGCCCTTGATGGCTCTCAGTGATGCTCCTTCCATGAGAAGTAAAACCTTACCCAGGCATGGCAGCTGTCTGGAATGCAGTGTAACAGCCTGCCTTTGGGCTAGTCCGAATGAACGAGACCACCGTGCCAGTATTTCAGCACAGCTACAAAACAGATTTCACGGTGTGATCGCGTCCTATCCCATTCCATCACAGTCATCTACTCCAGCATCTTGCAAGTGTAGAATTGGTCCCTGTAGAATATTTGTTAATACTTTGTGCAGCCTGGTATTAAAAGCAACTGATTCTACTCCCATTAAAGTCAATGGGAGCAAGATTATGTACAATGTATCTGGGTAACTTTTTCAGAAGTGCCTAAATGATTTAGGAGCCTAAGTCCTGGAAATATTTTATCCTCTGTGTTTTAGCCTTCCTTTTTCTATACAGCCTTTTAGCAACAAATCAAAAAAAAGAACTTTCTTGCTTAATTAAAAATACGAACTCTAAAGTTTTCCAGTACAATACTTTGCATTTCTATAACATCGAGGGATCTCAAAGACTTCACAAGGTTAGGGAATAGATTATATCTATTTAATAGATGGGAAAACTGAGGCTCAGATAGTTTGACTTGATTTCACTGGGAGTCATGGGTGCTCTAAAAATCAGGCCACTTATACTTAGGTGTACAGATCTGTGTCTTGTTTTAGTCATCCAACGCTGAAAATGTTGGCCTACAACAGTGGCTCTCAACCTTTCCAGACTACTGTACCCCTTTCAGGAATATGATTTGTCTTGAGTACCCCAACTTTCACCGCACTTAAAAACTACTTGCTTACAAAATCAGACATAAAAATACAAAAGTGTCACAGCACATTGTTACTGAAAAATTGCTTCCTTTCTCATTTTTACATATAATTACAAAATAAATCAAATTGGAATATAAATATTGTATTTGCATTTCAGTGTGTAGTGTATAAAGCAGTATAAACAAGTCATTGCCAGTGTGCAATTTTAGTTAGTACTGACTACGCTAGTGCTTTTAATGTAGCCAGTTGTAAAAGTTGGTAAATATCTAAATGAGTTCATGTACACCCTGGAAGACCTCTGTATACCGCTGGTTGAGAACCATTGGCCTACATGACCTGCCTACACTCACACAGCCAGAGAGTGGCTGAGAAACCCAGCAGTCCTGACTAGAAATGAGTGAATAATTGATTTTTCTGGGTTATTTTTTTATTTGTCAAAATTTGAATTCAAAACACTATTTAAAAATGAAAACTCAAATTGAAACTTTTCAATTTTTTACAATTTTTTTCTTGGCCAAAACTATTCATGAAATTTGACCTGAATTTGTGAAGGCTTTTGGAGCACCGAAAATGCATTTTTTAATTAAAAAATAGTTTACAAAAAAGAAAAGAAAACAGCCCAGCTCTACTCCTGACCTCCAGTCCTCAGCTCCAAGCAATAGAAAAGACTTCCAAATTTTTAGAAGCATACAGACTAACAAAGCAACACAGACTGCTTCTGTGTTACTTATGGTGTGATAAAAGTATGCAACTACCTTTTATTTTTTTAAACAAATTAAATAAACCCCTTTGTTACAATCATAATAAAATGATCTCCAGCATGTCACAGGCATCCAAGTAAGGCATGCAATCATACAACGTAAGGCTATAACGATATTAAGGAAGGTTTATACCATTTCCCCGGCTCCTTGCAATCATTATCTTCAGAATGGATTCATTTGGTAACATTTTATGTTCCCATGGCAATCTTTGCCATGGGAAAGTATCCAAATTTTAATAGCTGGCACACTCTGTTAAAAACTATATACTCCTAATGGACTTATAAACACAGACTTTAACCTTTTAAATATTCTGTATCCATTCCAGCTCTCTCTCCTTACAGAGTGTGGAAGAGGTAAATGGGGGACAATGAGAATGGCAAAAGCAACAAGCCAAGCACTTTAAAGGTAAAATGAGATAGCTTAAAGGAAACATGTGTCTGGAGATTCGGACTCAGGAGACCTGGATTCCACTGCTTATTTCTGCCACTGACTGACTTTGCAGCCATACATGAGTCTCTTAGACCAGCATTGTCAAATTGAATTAGACATTTAAATTAATATTTGAGGCATCTAAGTAAAAGTGACCTGGATTTTGCATCTCTCATCTCTCAACTCTCTAGACGACATACTTACTTCAAAATGATTTTTCAATAAAAAATGGCTTTTGCTTTTCTTTTTTTTGTGAAAATGGGTATTTCTGTCACAAGAGTCTGTTTCCAATTATATTTTTTGGGTTTTCATCAAAGAACCAGAAAACTCATAAACCTGAGTTTGTTCTTGTTGCTTTGTTTAGCTTTTCTTTGTTGCAGCAGCCCAAATATCAAAATGTTGACCAAAAAAAAAAAGAAAAATGTTCACTATCTCATTTTTGGATGAAAGCCCCAAATCTTTTGATAAACTTGTTTGAGGAAACCAAAAACATTGTCATGGTTGTAAAAATTATGGGAACAAAAAAACCTTCCATGACCAGCTCTACCTGTGCCTCAGAATCAAAGGGGAATACTTACCTACCACTACAAAAGGCAGTCTAGAGATTAGCCCAGAATGGCTTGTAGATGTTTTGACATCTTCAGATTAAAGCTGCTATGAATGTGAAATGTGAAATATGAATGTGAATCAGCATCACATTATTATTGTTATATAAGAGCATATTGCTACTGAAGATGCTGTACATTATTTATGGGAAATGTGGATAACGGAATAGTGAATGCCTGATTGCTAAAGGTTGGTGCTTTAACATTTCCCCCTGTTTGTATGTTTCCTGGGTATAGAAGGAATTAAAGGATTCAACTCAACTCAGCCTAAGAAATTCACTAATTTAAAAACAAACAAACTTGAAACTGATTTAATTTAGGTTTTCTAAATACTTCCTTCTCCGAGTGGTTTTAGAGATTCTCTCCATTGACTTCAGCACCACATAGGGATGCTCATCCTAAGAGCCATAAACAAAAGAAGACAGATGTGTGGAACATGTACATGTGAAGGAGATAGTCTCCATAGCAACAATAACCATGCCAAAGCTCTCAGAACACTGGCCCTGTACACAGGCAAGCTGCCTTAGTCATTCATGGAAGTTGAGATGGAGAAGCTGATCAGAATTTATTGCAATGGGTGAAAACAGGCCAGATGTTGACACAACCCATCCCTTTTGTCTAGCTTGCCATCCACCTCAAATGTGTTGGAAGAGTTGACTGCATTTCTGGATGGGGTTTAAAACTTGAAAATAGATCATTTTTCAAGTTTTCTTGACAGCAGCTTTGCTATGCAGTCAATCTCAGTTCTGAAAGTAAAAGAAAAAAAAACCCCTGGAAAGTCTCCAAGTATATATAAGTATCAGAGGGGTAGCCATGTTAGTCTGGATCTGTAGAAGTGACAAAGGGTTCTGTGGCACCTTATAGACTAACAGAGGTATTGAAGCATAAGCTTTTGTGGGTCAATACCCACTTCTTCGGATGCACTTTTCCACTGCTTGCATCCGAAGAAGTGGGTATTGACCCACGAAAGCTTATCCTTCAAGTATATATAAGGTTGTTATAAAGAGGGGATGGGGCTGATAAATTTTTCTCCTTATTCACTAAGGACAGGACAAGAACTAATAGGCTTAAATTGCAGCAAGGGTTATTTAGGTTAGACGTTAGGAATTGGCGGGTAGTGATCGATCTATAGGGGGTTGGTTTATCGCGTCTAGTCTAGACGTCGCGGTAAGTCGATCCAGGTACGTCGACTGCAGCTATGTTATTCACGTAGCTGAAGTTGCGTATCTTACATCGACCCCCCCTTCCTCCCAGTGTAGACCAAGGCTAAGGCTAGTTAAGCACTGGAACAAATTAACTAGGGAGGTTGTGGAATCTCCATCAATGGAGGGTTTTAAAAACAAGTTAGACAAACATCTGCCAAGAATGGTCTAGACAATACTTAGTCCTCGGTGAAGGGGACTGGACCAGATGACCTATCAAGGTTCCTTCCAGTTCTACATTTCTATGATTTGCTCTTTAAATACAAGGTGTTAAGGGATGCAAATAAATATGGTGGTTGTGTTTTTCCAAAGCAGTCTAAGAGACTAAACACATCTTTCATTAGAATTAATGGAAGATATGAGTCTAAGCCCTCCAGGAATGCTTTGGAAGTTCCAAATGGTAAATCAGCATGGCATCTTCAGAAACTGGCGTGATATTATGATCTTACCAATGTGGTCCTAAATAACCAACATTTGCAATTAATGCATAGACAGGGAACATATAATGGATAGCGAGCTGGTCTATATTTTTTTACCAAATTATTTTCATGTTGAAAATGTGGTAGTGTTAAAACCAAAGTTTACCATGGGAAAATGACAATTCTGATTCAATGTTTTGATTTTTCCACCCAAAAAGTCTAAAAGAAAATGTCATTGTGAATTGACAGTTTGAAGTGAAATTAGGGGTTTTTTGAATTTCAAATTGACATTCACACATGCAATTTTTGTTTTGAAATTTTGAAATTTTTGTCTTGACTTCAAATGTCATTGGTTCAGTCCGTTTTGAACTGAAATGTTCCACAGCTTTTTGTTCTGTGAAAGTATTTGATGTGTTGACATTTCATTGTGATTCAGAATCAAAGCAAATGTCAGAAGGTCGGAATTTTCCAGCGGACAGAAATTCTGTTTTCCAAACAGCTGTAGTATATAGTTATACTGTAGGAAATGGTAGCCAAACACATCCTTATGTCAGAAAGAATGTTTCAACTAGATCAAGGCAAATATTTATAATGAAAAATATTCAATTCATTTTGCTTCTTTCAGTCCACGCTGATTGATGCAAACACATGAACAATTATCTGCTGGAAATATTTGTAGTGTTTACCAATCTCTTGGTATGAGCCAAAGCCTTTCCAGAAAAAAGGATAGAAAGCTTTAAAAGAAGTTCTAGTAGCAACAGGTTCATTTGGCACATAGAGCTCTGACCCCAAATTTGAAGTAAATCACACACTATAGGGGGCTGTCCCTGCTAAGAGACATTGGTTCAAACACAAATTTTATAGTGAGGATCAGTTCTGGGATAGTAGTGTGGCAACAGATCAGGACTGATCTGTATTTGTAGGGTTCTACAGGGAAGTTTAATAGGGGTGGCCAAACTTATCATAGAATATCAGGGTTGGAAGGGACCTTAGAAGGTCATCTAGTCCAACCCCCTGCTCAAAGCAGGACCAATCCCTAATTTTTGCCCCAGATGCTCCCTCAAAGATTGAACTCACAACCCTGGGTTTAGCAGGCTAATGCTCAAACCACTGAGCTATCCCTCCCCCCTCGTAAACTTCCTGACCCTCTGAGCCGCATACACCAATCTTCAGACGTTTGAGAGGTAGGACGTGCCTGCCGGGGCTCGGGGCTTCAGCCCCGGAGGAGGCACCTGCCTGGGGTCGAGGCTTCAGCTCTGTCGGGAGAGGGGTTTCAGGGCTTCAGCCCTGTAGGAGGTGCCTGCCTGGGCTCAGAGCTTCAGCCCCACTCTTGCTGAAGCTCTGAGACCCAGCAGGCAAGCCCTGTGGGGCTGAAGCCCCGAGACCCTCCTCCCCGCTGGGCAGAAGCTAGAGGCAATGCATGAGGGGGCACATGGGGTTATGTCTCCCCCACCCCCGATTTTTGTCCTGGATTGCTGGTCCTACTCAGTCATGGTGCCACCGGGCCCTCTCCCTGCACGGCAGCTGCTGAAGCCAGCAAGCTGGAAGCTGCGCCCATGGGGAGAGGCAGTGGCAAACAGCTGGGAGCTGCAGGGAGAGCCTCTGCTTTTGCTGCTGCCTCTCCACATGGAGCTAAAGCAGCGGCCCCACTCTGTAGTGCCCAGCTAACACCTGGGAGCTGCAGGGAGGGGTCACTTAGGGTAAGAGGGGGTTTCAGATGTCTACATGGGAACCTGACCCAAAAGGGAATTGCAGGACCAGGTTAACCTAATGTAGCAAAGGACCAATATTCATATGTTCATCTTAATGTGAAGAATTAGACATATCATCTGTCATAAATATGCTAAAATGAACTAAAAAGCATTGCACCTGCCAAGACCTGGACTGAGGATTTTGTGATTTTCCTGCAACAGATATTTGACCCAATCTTGCTCCCTTGAAAACTAACAGAAACATCGTCAACTCCCAATGACCTCTGCTACAGTTGAGGGTACTCAGAAGCTTATAGGATCAAGCACTGTGGCCCTAATTCAGCAAAGCACTTAAGCACATTCTTAAATCCATCCCTACTCAGCAAAGCACTTAAGCACATGCCTAAGTGCTTTGTTGAGTAGGGATGAGCTGCTGCATCAAGGCTTATGTGAATACTGGCTTGATCATGCAACCCACGCTAATATGAGTAATTCCACTGAATTCAATGAGACCAGCTCATGTGAATAAAAAGTAAGAGATGCAGGATTGGGCCTTAGCACTTGCAGTGGAAACACAAAAACCTGATCTCAGGTAAGTGAAGGAGGAACTAATTTAATATTTTACACAGTTTTATTAAAGGAGATCTTCTACTTACCTTTGTTTTTTTCAGTGAGTCACAGATTTTATGGCCAGAAGGGACCTATTTATGATCATGTAGTCTGACCTCCTATATACCACGTGCCAAAGAAACTTACCCACTGATCCTGGCATCAAACCCATAATTTGTAATATTTCAGCAGGGTGCTCCAGATCTAATAACTGGGACAGATTTACAGCTAGTGTAAATTGACCTACCTCCATGCAAGATCACCAGCTGAGCACCTGGCCCAATAAGTCCATTGACTCTTTTGGCAGGTGTGTATACCTGTAGCAAGCCATTTCAAAAAATCTTTGCACATACATTAATGAATTAATAATATAACATTCATTAGCCATCAATTACACAGTGAATCTATCCATTTCAGAGGAGGCAAAAAACCCCAGGTAGAACACCCTGATTACTTGGCCTAGTGATTGTTGCAAATGGTGCAATAACAAACTAGTAATAATTTACCTTTCCTGCTTAAATATTCTTGGGTTGGAAGAAAATAAAAATGAGAGCGATAATGGGCCAAAATTCTCTCTGGTGCAATTCCATCGAGGCCAACGCTATTGCATCAGGGATACATTTGACCCGATCTGTGCAAGGCTTATAACAAGTTGATACTATAGTGCCTGGCCACAAGCTGACTGTCAATCTGTGGATACACTGGATATCTTGGTACCTCTACAGCATGTCTGTTTGTGTTAGGATCTTATCTGGCCCCCCTTACTGTAGTATTTATCCTCACAGCGGGCCCATGAGGTAGGCAGTGTTACGATCCCCATTTCACAAATAGGGAACTGTGGCAGAGAGAGACTAAGTAACTTGCAGGAAGTCTGTGAAGAGCAGCCAGTAGAACCCAAGTCTCCTGAGTCTCAGGCCAAGCCAGTCCCCTCTCCACTGAACCATCCTTTCTCCTATATAAGATGCCACATTCCTTTATAAAAATGCCTAACGCCAGATGTGATGTGATTTGCATATTGCTTTCTGTTGATTGATTTTAGGCCAGGTTGCAAACCCCTTATTCACACTGATGAGCACTTACTCACTACTGCAGTGAATGAGACCACTCAGTTAAGTATCTCTTCACAGATGTCAGTAATGAAGTTCCAGTGGATTATTGTATATATCATCATTACCTCTATACGAAGTTTGAAGCAAAATGTGCATCCTTGGCCCTATTAAAGTCAATGGGAGTTTGACCATTGACTTCAGTAGGGCCAGAATTTCACCCAAAATGTTTACCTTGGTTATTTTGGTTGCTTATTGTTAACTACACAACACTTCCTTTAAAAGACCTATTTAAAAAACAAACAACAAAAAACCACTATGTATTTCTATGCGGCTACAAACCCCATATCATACAGGGGTTTCTAGAGGTGTTTCAGAGCACTCACAGTGACTTGGTTTTAATGGGAGCTGCAAATGCTCAACAGCTGTGAAAATCAGAGCCCCACTGGAAAACAATCCCAGGACACCCTTTTTTGTATCATTTTGCTTGTTCTGGTAAGAATCCATTCACTTTCTTTGAATGTGGCCCATGGAAGCCCAACTAAATGCATGTTGAATCACAGGAAACATTTCCCAACAGAGTATGTTAGATCATGGGATGTTCTCCCATGGGAAGATGTTGAAACCCTATCACTGGATGCATTGAAAACTGGATTAGTCAGAGCATTCCAGGACAAATTGCAGGAAAATATCCTTCTTGGGCCAGGGGATCAAACTAGAGGGCTTAAATGATTTTTTTCATTTCTAATTTCTACAGTTTTCTTTCTTCATAAATCAGATTAGGGATTCAATTTAAACATCTTTCTATACTATGACCATCACCATGGTATCAGACCAGGAGAAAATATCCTAGGTGAATCAAAGTAAATATTTCCAAAAAAATAAATAACATCAGAGTTTCTGTGTGAGACCTATTGCAATTGTGAATTTGAAAGCAGGCATGTAGATTACTGTGCTGTGTACTTGTGGTGGTTTTCTGTTAAATCCTGGTCAAACTCTAGTATTGTCTAGATAACACTGAGCTTCAGTTTACCACTAAAGAATCAATTTCCAAACACTACTTGAATTGGCTACGCCTATAAACCTTGTTTTCTTTTAATAGGGTTTAATCAATAAAATACCACTAGAATGTACTCTTGTGCATATGCAGTCACTAGGAATAAATGTAACTTATCATTATAAACTCTCCGGTCAATTGACCTGTTCTTTGGGTGAAAACCTGATGAACAAGAGGAGGTTATTGCAAACCATGCACTAATAGCTTGATCCTGTAAGGTACTGTATCCCTTATGCAAGGTACTAAGTCCCATTGAAATCAGTGAGCACTGAGGGTGTTTAGAACCAAGCAGGAAGCCCCAGGGGCAGAGTTGTTCAATTTTTTTTAGCTGAAACTGCTTTGTCGGAAAATGCAGCATTGTTGAAACTGAAATCTTTTGTGAAAACATGCCCGCCTCGACAACATTTCCATTGGGAAGGGTTCTCACGGTCAGGCAGAGTAGGGACTTGGGTCTCCCATGTGTAGGTTTGGAAGGGTTAGATTTTTATTGGGAAATGTCAATAATTGTTGATTTCATTGTACACACAGACTGACAAAAATGCCATTGATAATCATTGAAATTTTCAAATAGGTAAAACAAGAGAAATGCTGCTTGGGAACTTCTTAGAGTTCAATTTAAGAATATTTACTTTTGTCAATGTTGATATGTGATGTTGACAATTGATTTGACAGTGAGAAGCTTTATTTCTTTGAAATCAATGTCTACTGTCAGACAATAATTATTTAATAACTTTTACCCTGTGGTCTAATCCCCGCACAGTTTCCCAACACTGTGAACATTTTAATGGATAACAATAAAAATGCTTAAAAGAAACATTGATATTGGGTGGGTTTGTAGTCAGCACAGCTCAGGCACTACCTAGGCTACTGCGGCTACACTGCTATTTATACTTGCGCTAGCTCTATGACAGTTAACACATGTATGTGAACACAAAAAGGGGAATCACACCCCTAGCTTGTAGTGTAGACCCAGACAAAGTCTGTGTCTCGGAGACTATAAGAAATCAGACGACTAATGATAGCTAAGTTGAAACGATAACTGATGGAGCTAGTTGGAACTTATTTTCACTCCTTCCCCCTCCTTCCCTCCATCTTCGTTTTCATTTAATTCAAAGTAGTATCCAGACAAGAAGTATAAGGTCTTTGTTTTTACTTGAAATACTCAATATTCCATTTTCCGATGTCTTGAATAGGTTCAGAATTAACTACTTTCTACTGATTTTAAATCTTCTAGCCAAGCTGAAAGTGTGCTCAGATCTAAATATGAATGCTAAGGTCTCTATTGATGGGATCTTCTAGGTGAATCAATAACCGCTGAGCCTCCTTTTAAAAGTGCAGTATTAATTACTAGCACAGAGCTAAGAGTAAGTATATATGTCAAAAGCAGACTTCCATTGGCTGAGACATCCTTTCCAAAAGAGAAATCCCTCCTAAATTTACTGAAAGTAACGTTGTAATCTTGCTCTCTCTGTATTCAAGTCCCTTCTAAAGACTCACTTCTGCTAAGCCAACAAGAATTGATTAAAACAATCTGTGAAGGTTAGTAATTTCATTGCACTTCCTATATCACCCTGTAGTGGGACATGTGGGGTCACCCTGCTCTGGCTCAAAAAGAGTTAAAAGCTAGCCCCTGGAGGGGGCTGAGGCTGACAGCCAATTAGGAAGAGGCGGGAGGCAGTAAATCAGGATTGCCAAGCTGGTATAAAAATGGACAGACCAGAATGGGTAGGCAGTCTCTCTCCAGCCTTGGAGAGGGAAAGACTGGCTGCCTGCAAGCAGAAGGGGGTACCTTGGACAGAGCAGTGCTGGGAGGAGCAGGAGGAGCTGAGGAGCTCCAGCCTGGAGAACTCCCAGGCTGAGGCTTTGCTTCCTAGGCCTGAAGAGGTACTGGGGCTGTGGGGAGGCAGCCAGGGAAGGAAGAGGCAGGCCGGTCCAACCTCCTGGCCGATGATGAGTGGCCACTTCAGACTGCAGTTTGCCCCGAGAGATGGGGCCAGATGAAGACTGGCAGCGGGTCACTGAGGTGAGGTGGGATTGGGGTTCTCCAGGGAGAGGAGGACCCCTGAGTGTGGGGGACTGCTGCGGGGCAGTACCCCAGAGAAGGAGCACTGCGGGCTGGGGGGGATGCGGAGCCAACACTGATGCCAGTGGTAAAACAAGTAGCAACAGCAGGAGAGACACCTGCCAGCAGAAGGCGCTCCAGAGCTGGAAGAGCTAATTCCTGAGGTAACCTGCCGGAGGTGCCGCGGTGGTGAGTGCGCACCTTGCTACACACCCATTCTTCTCTATTTCATTGTCAAGTTCTCTGTTCTGTTGACATTTACTACAATAGTTGTGTTTGCAGTGGGACTACTCTTGTTACTAAGCAGAGTTGTGTAAATAACAAATGCTTTGGTTTGCTGACAGTTACAAAAAACAGGAATAAACGTTGGGGTTCAAATAATTTTTTTTTAACTTTTCAATGAACCAAACAGTAAAAAAAAGCATTTTGGGTGGAACTAAACATTTCGTTTTAATGTTGAACATTTTTTGTTTTTAAATAAAATGAAAGGAAATTTAAAAACAAAAAAAGTCATTTTTGAAAATGTCAACATGAAAAGTTTCAGTTATGTTTTAAATTGCTTTTAAGGGCTCCCCCCCCCCCAAAAGAGCTAATTCAGCAAAATCAACACTAAATCATAGACTGTTTTGTTGTCACCAAAACTGCATTTTTGGTCAAAAAAAAGTTTGTCAAAAAATGTCATCCAGTTCTTTTAATAAGCACTATGCTTACTCGTTCTTATTTGCAATATAAGGCCTTTTAAACCGAGAACACATCGGGGCAGGGGTACTATTATTTTGTGTGCTGCACAAGTCATAAATGATACAAATACTGTAATCCAAACTCTGCACTGGAATTGGCCATCATGAACTGCATTAGGGAAGAGAAACTAAACCACGTGACTTAGGCAACCAGTCTCATACCTTTAGTTTAGGATCAGGTTGTCAGTACATGCTGGCAACATTTTCACAAGGGGCTCTCTCAGAAGTGTTCCACATTGGTCAGTGGTGAATGCAACATTCCCTGGGCAAAATCCCCTCCCATTCCACCCCATCAGCAAAATCTATTACTCTTCCTCCACGCCCACAAAAAAATCTCCATGGATCCATACCTTTTTACTTTCTCAAAGAATCCATCAATTCTATAGGCCTCCCTTTCTCAAATCCCTCAGTCTCTCTGTCACCTCTCCACCTTGTGGGGTGAGGGCACATTTCTCCTCAGTCTGATGGAGGGACAACAGCTCTCGGGGTTCCCTCCACAGTACCAGCCATTTAGACCTCACTCCTGGCCTGAGCAGGTACGGGCAGAGGAGAGAAGTGAGCTGCAGAGGCTTCAGACTGTCTACTCTTTGCAACTGAATCTTGGACTTGTCTTTTTGCTCCTTCCTCCTCATGCGCTGGAGGAGGGCAGTTGAATGTGCTGCAGGGAGTATCCAGTACACTTCCCCCAGGTGCATGGGTGGGAGACACTAGAACAGAGATCTTCTTGCAGCTGCTGATGATATTGGGTGAACTCAGAGGGTGCTGAGCCAGCTGGGCCAGGCTTAGCATTTTGAGGTAAATTGTGAAACAATTTTTTGCTTCGTCCCCAACCCAGATATAAGGAATTTGTGCCCACGACCCTCCCGCCACTGTGCTCATTGTCAGCCTAGGGATTCCAGAGAGGTGTGGCAAGATAATTCTTTGAGCCACACCCAAACCTAACAGGCATTGTACACAAAAACACGTGACATTGTACACAAAAATAATGGGTTCCTGAGGTTGGGGTGTCTTAGATCCCCCAGGCTTCTGCTGCAGATGTGGAGCCCGGCTGCAAATTGCTTTCAGTCTTTGCAATCGATTTTTATCTGTTTGCATTTTCTAGCTGATCTTCACAAGGGGCTGGAGATGGGAAATCTGAGCTTGTCTTTTACAGGGATTAAAAGGTGCCTCAGTTAATAAGACTTTCCAACTCACCCCTGCAAGACCCTTGCACTTCATCTGCAGGTATATTCAAAGGAATGCTATAGCTGAGCCAGAAGTTATAGGACTTGCTGCAAGAATTGTGGAATGAAATTGTTTGGCCTGCATTCTGCAGGAGGTCAGACGAAATGGCCACAATCATTCCCTTTGGGCTTAAAACCTATGAATATACAAAAAGTGTGAATGTAGGGGGGAAGGGATAGCTCAGTGGCTTGAGCATTGACCTGCTAAACTCAAGGTTGTGAGTTCAATCCTTGAGAAGGTCATTTAGGGAATCTGGGGCAAATATTGGGGATTGGTCCTGCTTTGAGCAGGGGGTTAGACTAGATGACCTCCTAAGGTCCCTTCCAACCCTGATATTCTATGAGCCAGTTTGCAAATAGTTGAGGGGGAAGGGCTAAATTAGCAGAATAAATTGTCTGCTATTATTTATACTTAAGGAGCACCATGGGACCCCAATATGCGTGGGACCTGTGTGTGCTGGGTTCTGTACAGACATGTAGGGAGAGACCCCCAAAATTTACAGTATAAACAAGACAGGCAACAGGTGGAAGGGAAAATAAAGGCACACAGAGAGAAAGTGATTCCCCCAAAGTCACCAAACAGATCATTGGCAGAGCCAGGAATAGAAACTGTACGAGTCCAGTGCTCTGTCATTGCTACACGGCTTCTCACGTAGTTTACCTTGATCTATTCTGTGGTGGAATACAACAAGTTAGGCTAGGAAGGGACAATATCCAGCAGAATCTGCTTTGTTAATACAGATAGAGAGACTGTAGCTGCCAGGGCTGGGATTTAGACAGGATTAAGACTATCTATGAATGATATCTCTAATAACCACAAGTGATCAGGGCCTTAATTTTAAATCTTAGCTGTAAGGAAGCAGCCCAGTAGCCAGTATCATTTTGTGGGGGCATTGGTTCAATATTGATTCAGGAAGAAGAGTAACATGTACTGAATCACCAACACCGTTTTCTCCCTCTCTTACACATCCAACACCTCAGAGCGAATTCAGTCTGACTCCGGTTAGCTTGTGAGGTCTGCTGTAATCACAGCATTAGGCAGCTGGGCTGCAAAGGGATGGGAAGGGAAATCTAACCCCTCTCCACCCAAACACAAACACCCTTATCTAGATAGGGCAGATTGCCTGTCTTTAAAATAAAGTAATTGGGGTGAGTAGTCTCAACCGCATGCAGCTAACTACAGGGTCCAGTCACTCTTTGCCTCTAGTACAGGGAGGGCAAACTGCGGGCCGGATCTGGCCCATCAGGGTTTTCAATCCAGCCTGCGGGATTGCTAGTCCCATGGCGCAGCAGGACTAAGGCAGACTCCCTGCCTGCCCTGGCCCCACGCCTGTCAAGGCAGTGGCCGACACCATGTCCCTGCAGTACTGAGGGAGGGGTCCATGAGCAGCCCTCGCCTGCAGGCACCGTGTCCCCCATAGCTCCCATTGGCAAGGAATGGGGAACCGTGGCCAATGGGAGCTTCGTGGGTGGTACCTGCAGGTGAGGGCAGCACACGGCAGAGTCGCCTGCCCCACCCCACCCCCAGGAGTCACTGCTGGACATGCTGGCCACTTCCGGGAGCATTGTGGGAACAGGGCAGGCAGGGATCCTGCCTTAGCCCTGCTGCGCACCGCTGCCACCCCAGAGCCACTCGAGGTAAGCGATGCCGGACAGGAGCTTGCACCCCAAACCCCTCCTGCACCCCGCACCCCAATCCCCTGGCTTGAGCCCCCTAGCCCCTGCCTTGATCCCCTTTCACCCCTCCTGCACCCTAACCCCCTGTCCTGAGCCCCCTCTTGCACCCCAACCCCCTGTCCTGAGCCTCCTGCTGCACCCTTCCTGCACCACAACCCCCTGTCCTGAGCATCCTCCTGCACCCTCACCCCTTCCCTGAGCTCCAACCCCCTGCCCTGAGCCCCCACCGCACCCTGCAACTCTCCTGAAGCCCATCCCCTTCCCTGAGCCCCCTCCTACACACCACGCCCCCTCCTATACCCCGCACTCCCTCCCGCACCCCAACCCCCTGCCCCAACCCTACTTTCATGGCCCCGCATACAATTTCCCCACCCAGATGTGGCCCTTGGGCAAAAAAGTTTGCCCACGCCTGCTCAGCACTTCATTCAGCACTCTGCCTTATGCACGTGCATCAGATAGATCAGGAAATACTCCTGTGGCCTGTGAAAAAGACTTTGGAGACCAAGGGCTCAAGTTATTCCAGAGCTGGTGCTGAGCCCAGGGACAAGGATAGAGCCTAAGAGCTGCCCTAACTGACGCCCCTGCTGCTACGGTCCTTATGGGACTCATGGCAGTCAGGGAATAGTCAAGGCATTGAAATGCCCTGCTCATTCTGTCCTCCTCAGTGATGGCCCCAGCACATGCCGCTGTGTCCTCTGTGCCAAGGGACTTTGTGGGGGGCGGGGTGCAGAGCTGACAGAAGCCCCCTGAATAGGAGGTGGTCCCCAGGGTGGGGCCTTGCAGCTCTTTTGTGCCCACAGCACAGAGGCGCACAGCTAGCGTGAAATGACCACAGCATGTGGAGGAGTCCCCCCCCAGGGGCTAGGACGGACAAACACATTGGGCGGGAAGCAGTTATACTCTTAGGTTAGGTCTACACTAACCCCCCCTGTCGAACTAAGATACGCAACTTCAGCTACGTTAATAACATAGCTGAAGTCGAAGTATCTTAGTTCAAACTTACCTGTGGTCCACACGCGGCGCACAGGCTCCCCCGTCGACTCCGCCTGCTCCGTTCGCAGAGCAGGATTACCGGCGTCGACGGGGGAGCACTTCCTGGTTCGATTTATCGCGTCTAGACAAGACGCGATAAATCGAACCCAGAACATCGATCCCGCGCCTCCGACCGGACGCGTAAGTATAGACGTACCCTTAGAAAGTGACCTTTCCAATAGTCTCCTAGCTGGTCCAGGATATTAGAGAGACAAGGAGGATGAGGTAATATCTTGTCTTGGGCTAGCAACCGTACCCACCCAACCCAGGGCATGCTCCTAGCATCTTTCAGCCCCTTGTGCAATCCTCACCGTATGCCCTTCGGCCTTCTCTAGGGGTTCCTGGCTGCCCTCAGGGGCACCTTCATTTAAAAAGTGTTTTGCATTTCAGCTGTGCCCTAGCTCCTGTCTGACTGGAAATCCTACAATGCACTGAGCTCTAGAATGTCCCCTGCAGGAACAGAGGGCTCCGTCCTCCATGTAATAAAAACCTGCATAATTAATGACAAAGGAATTATTGTAGTAAGCTTTTAAGGAAGAGTAAACAGTAAATTATCTTGACTTTAAGAAGCTACGTCTTCACAACTCACCTGTTTAATATCATTCTCTTTTTTTCCCCCCCACCCAGCATTTAGCATTCCATTCAATTTGTTTCCTGTGTTTTATGGGGGATCTTTTCTCCCATTAAAAGTGCAGTTCAAAGTTTCCCAATAATAAAACATGTAGGAAAGAAATAATTCTGTAGATATCTAATCAAGAAAGAGGTAATCCCCCCTGCCCCCCCAGTATGAGACCTTCTGTTCCTGAACAAGCTTATAGAGAAGGCAGACATAAGTCAACTACAACCTCATCTAATTTAAGTGAATATCCTAGACCTGGCACACTCGGGATTTAGGCCAGGATATGGGGTTTTAGGGTATTGATGGCTGATTTCCTGCTGTCAATGGATGCTTGGTAGACATCCACTCTCACCCTCTTGAATCTTTCTGTAGTATTCAGCCCTGCCAACCATGAGATACTGCTGTGCCATCTGAGAGATATCTTAAAATGGGCTCAAGTGGTTGATGTCCTTCCCAAAGAGAGGCACCCAAATAATAGTGACGGGAAACTGCACCTCCACGACTGGACCCAGTGCCATAGCAACCAACTCTGCAGCTGCAGAGGGACTCGCGTCCAAAGGGAGCCTCAGATCCAGTCTGTAGTTTCAAGGCTATTTTGATCGACTGTGCAAAGGGCCACATAAATGCCAAGTATCCCATAATTGCACTACATTTATTCTGCTCTGCGTCAAAGTGCTGCCGCAGGCATAAAGTAAACTGAATAAGAGGATAAATTGTGATTGAACTCCACAGAAACATACATTGTGTCCCCTACAGAGATGGTATATTTCCTAACCATGACTGGTTGGGAACCCCTCCTTCATGCATGTGTACACACACACACACACACACACACACACACACACACACACACACACACACACACACACACACACACACACACACTTAGAGATAGTATATTCCCTGCAATGAATATACCTGTTATATTTTGTGCTGCTGGTCAAAATTAGGTGCACAGTGCATTTAAATGCTCTGATTGTACAGCCTAAGAATCTCAAAAAAGATGTTTCTTATTTATGGGAGGGACTGCAGTGCTCTGCGTTACAGACAAGATCACTAGATCAGGGAGGGTGAAAATGTTGCCTTTCAGTTCAATATACTTATTGCCTTTCAATTTCATTGAATAGCCCCTTGTTTTTGTATTATGAGAAAAAGTAAGCGGGGGGGGGGTGCGTGTGTACGCTCACGCGCATGTGTCGGAGAGAGAGCTGGATGTGGCCCTCTATGCATCACCTCCCTCCCATTTTTATCACCTACCTTTGTACCTTTGCACATCTGGGCCCTGTTCCACAAGATGCCAGGAGGTTTTAGAAAATGTACATCAGTTGCGGCAAAAAAGAAGTAACAAAGAGAAAGAGAGGAGCAGGTTAACAGGCAAAGGTGCACTTGAGAGGTTTTTGGCTCCTGGCACCTCTTCGAATGTAGAATCAGTCCAGGAAGCCAATCAATAAATGAAGCTTAGAGGTGCATGAAGAAACTAAGGATCAAGAAACATTGTCTGACAGGTATGCTGATATATCACAAGTGGAAGAGAGAAGCGACAATTCAGAAGACATTCTACTAATTAGATTATCCCTTTTTAACATCAATGACCCTTCAAGAAGGCCCAAATCTCTAGATGATAAAACAAGAATAAACATAGTGAAACATGCACCATTGCAAGTTAAAGATAAAAGTTTCCTAATAATGATGAAAGGAGGTTTACATAAGTAAATTATATAAGAAAATTGAAGAAATTGTACAAAGACACTTGCTCATATTCTGGTAAAGTGTATGCAGTGTTCTGTTTTTGTTACAAATTATGTAGTGTTGGCAAGCATAATCTCATTGATGGTGGTTCTCAGGAATGGCAATATATCCACAAAATGCTCAAAACTCATGAGAAACGCTATGTTCACACTAGAAATATGGTGAAATGGAGAGAAACTGAACAACTGAAACTAAATCTGCAGTTGACCAGCTTTCAAAATCATTGCTTGAAATTAAGAGTTAACACTTGTGTATTTGAAAGAATTATGGCCATTGTTCTTCATTTAGGTGAATGGAACCTAGCTTTTTGTGGATGTCTAGAAGAACTTAACGTGTGTGGAAATGGAAACTTTAGACCAAATCAAAGTTAATGGCTAAATCTGAGCCTGTGATGAAGGAACACGTAAGATGGCTCTTTGCTAAAGAAGACAGACACCATTACAATGCAAAATATCATTTTGAAGTTATATCAAAATGTAACAGGTACTACTATTAATGACAAACAAGATGAAGTATTACTCCATTATTTTAGATTGCATATCTGTTATCAGTCAGGAGGAACAAATGTCAGTCATTTTGAGGTATATTAAGATCCAAGAGACAGAAGTCAACACCAAAGAGCACTTCCTATCATTTCTGAATGTGCAGGAAACTACCGAAAAGACTGTCAGATGAGATACTTCAGGAGTTAACCAGACATGGTCTGATATTTAATAATTATAGAGGACAGGAATATGATAATGGCACTAAGATGAGAGGACGGCACCAAGGTGTGCAACTTGTTTAAATCAAGAGATCAAAAAGGCATTTTTTGTTCCTTGAGGATGCTATTCCTTAAATCTTGTGTTGAGTGACATAGCAAATTCCTCAAACTGGTTGAAAACTTTTTTCAGTGTTCTTCAATGAAAGTACATTATACTTGCACTTTCGACAAGTAGGTGGACAGTTCTGAAATCCGGTGTGAAAATAATATAAAAGCCTGTCTCTGAGACAAAATGGGAGAGCAAAATTGAAAGTGTCAAAGCTCTACAGTTTCAGACAGAGTCTACAATCAACACTGTTGAAATTGAGAGAAACAATGAAAGATAATGGGGTATCTGGAGAAGCCAGATCACTGGTGGATGAACTCTCCTCATTTGGGTTCACCATCTCACTTGAGGTTAGGCATAACTTATTGTTTAAAATTAATATTGGAGGCAAAAAATTGCAGAGCTCAATGCTTGGTCATGATGATGTCAGCAAATTAGTTGAAGCTGCTTGAGAGAAATACAGAATTATTGTGAAAATGCATTTGAAAATGCAGTTAGTTGCTGAACAAATAGCAGAAGAAGTATCAGTGCTATTTGTTTAGCTAGCTGAAACACGAGTCCGCAAAAAGAAATTGTTCAGCTATGAAACAGAGGATCAAGACACTGGCGATGCAGAAAAGAGATTTACATTTGACTTCTTAATTATTGCTATAGACACTGTTTTCATGAAGCTGGGAGAACATTTTGAATTATTATGGTTTGGGTTCCCTGTGATGTGAAAAATATTGCAAACTTTTTTCCAGCAAGTGAATTGGAAAAATTGTGCAGTAACCTGGAAACCGCTCTGATGAGTTCTGATGTCAGTTTTCTGGATGCAGATGAGTAAGATCTGGCACATGAACTAGAGTCTTTCTGTTGTTTTGCCACAGCCAATAGATACACTTAAGACACTTCAATTCATTTTCAGCAACGGTTTGTCCATGATGTACTCAAACACGTTTACTTCTCTACGAGTGCTTCTCTCAGATCCAATCTCTGTGGCAGCTGCAGAAGGAAGTTTCTCAAAGCTTAAGTTAATAAAAACGTATTTGAAGTCTACCATGTTTCAAGAATGTTTGGTAGTACTGGCTGCATTGTCCATAGAAAGTGACATTTACAAGACGCTGGACTTGAAGGATGGAATAGAAGAACTTGTCAATAGAGCACTTCATTACTCAAAATATACAAGGTAAGAAAAACATTACCTTGTACATCGTTAAATGTTTGGGACGAACGTGGAGAAGAAAGGCAAGAGTGCGAGAAGAATGGCAGACGTGTTGTGATCGGCGCAGTCTTAACGACAGCTGAAGTCTGATCGATCCAGGTGAAGAAAAACATTCATACCTTTTTACAGTAGTTATCCACTGACAAGCAAAATGCAACAAGAAATTAATTAATTAAGTTTTGAACGTATTCCCAACCAATAACTACGTATGTATTTCTATACTTTGATGACATTGGTAATGGAATATTATTAATGGAAAGGAGCCCGCCAAGGTTCTCTCATAGGGGGCCACTAAATGTATTGCCGTGGCACTGACTGGATGCTTTACTTGAAGAATCCCACGAGGATTAATTCTCTCTTTGATCCCTTTCAACATCTGCGTGCAAGCGCTAGGTACACTGGCATGATGACATGGACCCAACTACCAGCAATAGGCAGATCATACATAGCTCTCCCTATCCTTCACCCCGTATGACTATAGTACTACCATCAATCTAGCCCACTGCTTGGGCGAGGTCAATTTATGGATGAATAGCAGCTGGTGGAAGCTGAATCCAAGTGAGACGGGTGATGCAGGTGAGCAAAGGGAAGCATGTTGAAGAGTATGCAGGCACAGCACAATCTCCGAGCGAAGGCACACAGCCACAGTTGGCCAGCTCAGTCTGTAGCTTAGAAGTGCTCTTGGATTCCTCGCTGACACTAAGGCTACATCCACACTACCCGCCCGATTCAGCGGGTAGCGATCGATGTTCTGGGATCGATTTATCGCGTCTCATCTAGATGCGATAAATCGATTCCAGAAGCGCTCCCCATCGACACCGGAACTCCAGCTCCGTGCGAGGAGTAAGCGGAGTCGACGGGGGAGCCTGCCTGCTGCTGTGTGGACCGCGGTAAGTACTTTTAAAAATCAATCAAAGATATTTGACTTCAGCTACGTTATTCATGTAGCTGAAGTTGCGTATCTTAGATCGACCCCACCCCCAGTTTGGACCAGGCCTAAGCTCTCACATAGCAGCAACTTTGAGTAACACTTTCTGCTATCAACAGTTGGCTAGGAGACTCTGTACACTCCTGTCGAACAGAGACTTGGCATCAGTTATACACACATTCACCCTCTCTCACCTGGCCTACAACAGTGCAATATACCTGGGCATCAAGTTATCATCACCCTTTAGGAAACTCCAATTCACACAGCGGAGCGTCTCCTCAGGAACAGAGGATACCGCAAGCACATCAAACCTTTCCTCCATTCTTTACACTAGCTTCCCATAGAGTAGTGGGGTAAGTTCAAGGTGTTGGCCTATAGCTTCAAGATGCCCAAAGGTCTGGGTCCAGCATATCTAAAAGTCCACTCTGAAGCTCCAGGATGAGGATTGTGAACAACAACTGCTGCTCCTCAAGCACAATGAAACTGTCTAGCACAAGGGTGGAGCTTTCCCGGGCGCCAACCCAAGCCCGTGGGATGCACTAAAGACCATCATAAACCACTCCACCTTCTGCTCCAACTGCAAGATACATTTTTCTAATATGAACTAGAGCGGTGTGTGCACACACAAAAACCCACATTGCAATGACTGCATCATTCTTCCTCTGGGAAGAGAATGAACCACACACGTGGCAGATGTTATTCACATCACTTCATGCTCTATTGGAAGGTGTTTAGATATTACAGTGATGAGGGAGGTATACGAACCTATACAGAATAGAACAGAAACTGCTAAGAATGGGGAGAGGGGGAAGATTGTGAATAGGACTAGATTTATTTTATCAACTATGCAGCAGTCAAAGCTCTTTCAATGAAGATAAATGAAGAGCTCCATCATCTCACTTTGTAGACTTATTTAACCAACAAACTGTCTGTTATATGATTTGTGATGGCTTTACCCATTAGAAACTAACTGAGATATATCATGGCTGTCAAATCCTAGTATTCCAGTGGGTTTCACATACAGTACAATAGAACTACTTTCATTATCTTTGTGTTACAGATAATGGATAATAAACCATCTAACAGTACCCAAAGGAGAGACTCCTGGAGCCTCGAAACACTCCTAATACAAGGGCTATATTTTAAACCTCCTTTTTTTCCTGAAATGCCTTTGAATCAATATGAAGATGGCTTTATTTTTTAAAAACCCTAATCAATTTTTCAGTCTTTGGATTGAAGGGATCCTTAAACTATCACTGTAGGACTAACTATGTAGTTATTCTTCCTTCCATGGTGCAGAGTGAGGGACTGTGGAAGTGTGAAGCCCCAAATCAGTGGACATTTCTAATTTTCAACAGCCTCAGCTGGTTCACTGTTGCCACTATCTGATTTTCGCCTCCCTAACCGTGTAATGTGCATTCATCTTCCTGATCCTTGCCCCTCTCCTCTCCCTTCACTTCTTTAGGCCTGACCCCTGCCCACTACCCATTTCCATCTCTCCATCCCTCCCTGCCTCTTGTGCCCTCTTGACACCTCCCTCTCAACTTCTAAATATCTCTTAATGGAACCATCAGGTTGTCCTCACAATAGACCAGATCCATCCCTGTGCGGGTGTCAGTGGAGGGGTAGAGGCAAAACAGCTTGCACCCCCTCTACTCAGGGATTGCTGGGGGGCTCGTTCAGCCCCCCATGCCCAGCCATGTGGGCCACTGCACCATTGCAGAATTGCCAGGACAGAAGAATTCCCTGGCCCAATCTCCTCCCATGCCAAATCTGCTCCTTCTCTCCTCTGCCCTGCACTCCTCCCACCTTGCCTCCATCCTGCCCTGGAACCCCTCCTGCACCATGGGGTCTGCGGCAGAGGCAGAGCTGGCTTTGCACCAGGCATAGTGGCCTCTTGGGCTGGGGATCACTCCTATCTGAGAGCCCTTCGTATCAACCCATCTGGTGCCAAGGGACCACGGGCAAAGCTGAATCAGGTCCATCAAGTCTCTAGTACGATTACCCCCATCCACCCTCCCCCATCCCATTAATTACTATTATCTATTTGTTTGCATTGTGGAAGTGCCTCGGAGCCCACATCATGGACCGTGCTAGATACTGTACAAACACATACCGAAGAGATGGCCCCTGCCCCAGAGAGCGTACAGTCTAAGGAACAACTAAAATGCCTTCCTTTTGTTTGTCACATTCACTTGTTGTGCATTGTCTAAAATTATCTTACCAGCTCTTCAGATAGCGTCTTATGTGTTTGAGTGGTGCATAGCACAACGTTGGGCACTACGTTCTTACAATAATAATACAAATAATTAATATGCACATTGGCCTTTTCGTTACTGTGCACATACAAGGTAGTCTTATTTAGTAAATACTGAACTACCTCCTGTATTATAATTAATCACAGTAGTTTTCCTTCTCAAATACCTTCTGTTAAGGCTACCTAGAAGTTTTGTGTGCTGACCACACACACACACAAATCTGCTTTTGAGAAAAGAAAGCTATGGTAGAAAGTGCTGTCTCTTTGCACAGTAATCCAGTCCCCCCGCCCCCTCAGCATATGTTTGCCTATAGTTGGTGACGATTTGCGTGACCATGATAAGAGGAAGAAAGGAAGGTCACTTACTTAGGAGGATGAGGCAGTAGAGAGAAGATTTAAACAAGTTCAGAGGTGCAGTTTAGGCATCTGGAGCCCTTGCTTCTATTCCCAGCTTGTCTACTGACTTCTGTGTCACTTTGGGGAAGTCCTTTCACCTTTCTGTGCCTCAGTTTCACCCTCTCTATAGGAGAGATAATATTGCCTACCTGCCTCTGTAAAACACTTTGAGATCTGTACATTAGCTACACAATCCCAGACTCAGAGTATAAAGGTGGGTTATAGCAAACAGACCCAAACTCCAAGTTGCACTCAGACATAGCCTAGGATTTGGTCACCTAAATATCGATGTACACTTTGCTCCATATCCTCAAAGGTAGTTAGGCTCCTAAATACCTTTTATGTTCTCTGTCTGCGACTAATCCAAATCCAAATAAGTGACTGGTTGTTTCACTCGTGTTTCAAACTGCAGACTAATTCATTTTATTTATTAAGTGTCCTCTTCTTCTCCTTGCCGAAGCACTCAGGGCGCTGAAGTAAAGCAACAGTAACATCAACATTACAATGAAAATATGCAGCTTCTTAACGCATGTAAAGAGAATCGATGAACAATTTTGGGAGCTCAACATATTCAGATTCTTTTCTTGATTATAGCTGATGAGATGACAAAGTGAGACTCCAAATGTTCGACAAATATTTTTTTTTCTGGTAAAAATCCCACTGTCAACTAATGGCCTAAGAGGTTCTACAATAAAGATAGGTTTTAAATAAGTACCTTCTGCAAGTGTAACTCTCTCTCTCTCTCATTACAAAAGCCCAGCGGAGGGAACTGGAAATTAGTCTAAAATTAGATAATTAGAAGCGCGTGTAAAATGATGTGCTGTACTGTAGATATCAAGCCATTCGACGTGAAGGATTAGATTGAAACTCAGCACAGCTCTGAGCAAGGGCTGGTGCAGAAGCAGCTAGGAGACGTAGTAGCTCTGAGAGTCCCAGTTTCTTCCTTTCATACTCTACACTCCAGGTGAGAAGTCATCTGCTCTTGGCCTATACCCAGGGCCAGCGCTTCCATTAGGCGACCCTAGGCGGTCGCCTAGGGCGGCAGGATTTGGGGGGCGGCATTTCGCCACCCTCAGCGGCATTTCGGTGGCGACTCATTTCCCGGCGGTGATTCGGTGGCAAGAAAAGCAGCCGCCGAAACGCCGCCGAGAACGCAGCTTCAGAGGAGCTGCCGCCGAAGTGCCGCCAATTACTGCGGAGGAGTGCTGCCGCCTAGGGCGACAAAACCCCTGGCGCTGCTGCTGCCTATACCAGTAGTAAATTACTACTTTTACCCTGTGCTGAATCAACTATGCAGGCCGCTGAGTGGCAGGAGGCGGAGTAAAGGTTAAACTCAGTGTTGCCAACTCTCGTGATTTTATCATCAGTCTTCACATATTGGGTGTATCACTGAAAGCCCGAGCTCCTTTCGCCAAGGAATTGTGTAAGAATCTTATTTTTTTAAAAGTATGATTCTGACCATCATGGCGGTGGAGAAAATGACAACGTGGCCCAAGTGCCCACTAAACACTAGAGCCCAACATTTATTATATTTTAAAAATATTTTCTTGATTTTAAATAGGTTTGTTGATTAAGCGCAGTTAGCTCACATGATTAACTCAAAAAAATTAATCGCTATTAATCGCAGTTTTAAAATCGCACTGTTAAACAATTGAAATGTATTGAATATTTTGGATGCTTTTCTACATTTTCCTATATATATTCTATTCTGCGTTGTAATTGATATCAAAGTGTATATTATTTTTATTACAAATATTTGCACTGTAAAAATGATAAACCAAAAAATAGTATTTTTCAATTCACCTCATACAAGTACTGTAGTGCACTCAGTCCTACTTCTTGTTCAGCCAATCGCTAAGATAAACAAGTTTGTTTACTTTTGCTGGAGATAATGCTGCCGGCTTCTTATTTATAATGTCACCAGAAAGTGAGAGCAGACATTTGCATGGCACTTTTGTAGCCAACATCGCAAGGTATTTACATGCCAGGTATGCTATACATTTGTATGATCCTTCATGCTTCAGCCACCATTCCAGAGGACATGCTTCCTTGCTGACGACACTCATTAAAAAAATAATGCATTAATTAAATTTGTGACTGGGTGAAAATTGCATGTCCCCAGCTCTGTTTTACCTGCATTCTGCTATATATTTCATGTTATAGCAGTCTCGGGTGATGACCCAGCACATGTTGTTCATTTTAAGAACACTGTCACTTCAGATTTCACAAAATGCAAAGAAGGTACCAATGTGAGATTTCTAAAGATAGCTACAGCTCTCGACCCAAAGTATAAGAATCTGAAGTGTCTTCCAAAATCTGAGAGGAACGAGGTGTACAGCATGCTTTCAGAAGTCTTAAAAGAGCAACAGTCCGATGCAGAAACTACAGAAGCCGAACCACCATAAAAGAAAATCAACTTTCTGCTGGTGGCATCTGACTCAGATAATGAAAATGAACATGCGTCGGTCCACACTGCTTTGGATTGTTATCGAGGAGAACCCATCATCAGCATGGAGGCAAGTCCCCTGGAATGGGGGTTGAAGCATGAATGGACATATGAATCTTTAGAGCATCTGGCACATAAATATCTTGTGACACGGGCTACAACAGTACCATGTGAACACTTGTTCTCACTTTCAGGTGACATTGTAAACAAGATGCGGGCAGCATTATCGCCTGCAAATGTAAACAAACTTGTTTGTCTGAGTGATTGGCTGAACAAGAAGTAGGACTGAGTGGACTTGCATGCTCTAAAATTTTAAATTGTTTTATTTTTGAATGTAGTTTTTTGTACATAATTCTACATTTGTAAGTTCAAATTTCATGACAAAGATTTCACCTCAGGCAAGTACTGTAGTGCATTGAAAAATACTATTTATTTTGTTTTTTTACAGTGCAAATACTTGTAATCAGAAATAAATATAAAGTGAGCACTGTACACTTTGTATTCTGTGTTGTAATTGAAATCAATATATTTGAAAATGTAGAAAACATCAAAACTAGTTAAATAAATGGCATTCTATTATTAACAGTGCAATTAATCGCATAATTAATTTTTTAATCACGCGATTAATTTTTTTAATTGCTCGATGGCCTGAATTTTAAGCCAATGATTTTTAAGACAATTTCATGAGTTTGGGGTGAATGTGTCTGAGACATGAATATTGAACAACTAGGATTAGTGACACTGCACCCTCTCCATCTCCATCCACCCACTCCACAGACGGGAGTACCTGAGCATGAATATCTTGACTTTGTTCCAACACCATAGTGATGAGTGACATAGCAGAGCCTGGAAAAAGGGGTAACCATCATTCCCATCAAATGACCACCTTTGAAGTAGTGTGTACCTAAACATCTCTCCAACACTTATCTCTGCAAGGCAAGTCAAGTGTGGCAGAACACCTAAAAACCTCTCTTTGGACAAAAGTAGCAACCTATATTCACCGTTTTTATTTTAAACTGTCAGTCATTGTGAACGGCATTTCTCTGTCCAAGTGGCACCCCAAACATGAAGCAACACTGTATGGTCAGATTTGAAGAAATCCTGTTTGACTTTACTGGGGAAGCCTGCTTAAAAATTGGTACTAACAGAGCCAGCTTGTGATATCTTTACTTATAAATGGCCAATTATCAACTGAGAAATTTTGCAGTGAAGCAGGGGGCTCTCTTCACCACAGTAAAGTATATTCCAGAAAGTAAACTCTTTCTCTTTCTTCCCCTTGCTCAGAAAATATCTTTGCACATATCACAATGCTTTAGTGCCACATGCATTTTGTATGAGTGTCAAGTCCTGCCTTCTTGCATCAAAAAGCTAATGGGGAAAAAACATTCCTTAAGTGTCTAAGATGCAAACAAATTATAGCCCTGGAAGGGACGATCCAGATATAGTTTCCCTGTGTGGCTTTCAGGATGAGATATTCAAATCACCTAGGGGCTTTGGATACCCAATCACTATTAAAATTAATGAGACTTGGGCATGCAAAGCCCCTAAGTGTCTTTGAATATCTCATCCTCAAATTCCAGACTAGTCAATAGTAGTAAACAGCTTTCTGCTAGAGAGCTTATCTCTCATCTAATCTTTCTGTTTCTGATACACCTATCACCATAGTGTCTTTTGGTAGGGAATTCGCCAGTTAGGTAAATTCCATTCTGTTCCAACAGGCCCCTAACCTATCATTAGCTACTGAAACAGCCAACAGCCAGGACTTCTGGTTGATCAGCCAGCATCTGTATACATGTTCCAGCCATCAAGTACCAGATTAATACCTATATCACTAGCTGTCAGGGTTCCCTCCCCACTCTAAACTCTAGGGTAAAGACGTGGGGACCCGCATTAAGAGCCCCTAAGCTTATTTTTACCAGCTTAGGTTAAAACCCCCAAAGTACAAATTCCCTGCACCCTGAGAAATGCTTCTTTCGCTGCCACCATCAAGTGTCTAACAGGAATCCAGGAAAGGAATCACTTGAACTTATCTCCCCCCCAAACTATCCCCTCAAGCCGTACACTCCCTTTCCTGGGAAGCTAGAGAACAATCTCCCAACCAATTGGTTACACAGTGATCTAAAAACCCACCCCCTGGGTTTTTACACCATAGAAAACAGTCAGCTTCTTAAAAGAAGGATTTTATTTAAAATAAAGAAGGTAAAATCATCTCTGTAAAATCAGGATGGTAACTATTTTACAGGGCACTTAATTTCCAAACTCAGAGAGAGTCCCCCCTCTGGACAAAACCTTAAAGTTACAGAAAACCATGAATAACTTTGCCCCGCCCCTCTAACACAGGGAATACACCAAGCAAAATTAAATAGAAATCTATTCGCTATACTATCTAAACTTACTTCAGAAAAAGGAGGTTTGATTTTCTGTAGGTTCCTTCTGTCTTCCAAGATCACTCTGACTCAGACAAAGCCACACTCACACAGCCTTCCCCCCTCCCAAGATTTGAAAGTATCTTGTCCCCTTATTGGTCAGATGCCAGCCAGGTCAGGTGTCAGTCTGGCTACCTGTATTTCTTAACCCTTTACTGGTAAGAGGATTTTATAGCACTGCATCAGACCCTCTCCCCCTTCCCTTCATTTATGACACTAGCCCCGTATTCAAACGTTGTTCATTGAAGTGGTATTTTCAAAAACGTAATTGGAGTTGATAAAGTCTAATAAAGTGCTAATCCTTCTCCACTTAGGGTCACATTCACATCTTGATGGACAGGGCTTTTGGCACATATCTCCCATTAACTCTAATACCCTGTGAATTCTCTAAAACGGGTTGAGTGGCTGCATCCCTCTGAATGAAAAGCCTCCTGCCTTGAAATGATATTCCTTAATGTGATTATTTAATCTTTTTAATAAACAAGCCCTGAGGGTATTTCTGATACATCAGGACCACTCAGGCGAATCCCAGGGTAGAATGGTACTGGCTCTATTTAAAACAGCACCACATTTGCTTTCTTCTTTTTCTCTCTTTCACACATCTGAACAGATCAATAGATGTGAGTATTAATACCAAGAGCAAATAGGTGACATACAGGACCAAATTCTGCCCTGAGTTTCACCAGTGTAAATCTGGAGTGACTCTATCCACCTGCATGCAGTTGCTTCACCTGTACATCAGTGTGCTTTCTCCCATGCTGCCCCTCATGCTTGGGAGGAGCTCCCTGTAAACAATCACAAACCAACTCATTATCCTCCTTCAAAACCTTCCTTTCCCAGGCGGCCTATAAAAAACTTGACGGGGGTTAGGCTGCTGGTGTGCAGAGACCACTGTCCATCATGCTGTCTGATTGCTTCTTTGTACTGCCTCATTGGTCTCTCTGTATCCATTTGTTGTCTCATGTCTTATAGTTTGACTGTATTTTTGTTTTTCTACATGGCACAGTGGTGCGCTGATCCATGTCTGGGTTTCCTAGGGAAAACAACAACAGTGTGGATTATTACTGTTATGTATCCATTTATTTGTAGTATGGTAGCAATATGAGGCTGCAACTGAAAACTGCACATGCTGCCCTTTCACAAAATCTCTCATACTAGCCATCTGATCCAAATTTCATTGTAGTCCATGGGAGGATACCCAACACCCACTGAAGTTCATGAGTAACACCCTACGTAGACAAGACAGAAAAGGTGGTGGGGGAGAGAGATTTGGTAATGGAAGCTTTCCAGAATTCTTGTAGTATTTATACCATGACCACTGTGTCACACAATTTGATTTTGAAACTGTTATCTGCCCCGTCTGCCATTTTATGGTACAAGTTATAGACTGGGGCCAACCCCACAAAATATTTTGAGTATTTGTTTGAATTTTTAAGTGGATTTGGTTTGGTTGGGCTAATATTCCTTTTAGCAGATATTGGAGAAGCTGAGTTTACTCCCACATTTCTCACCAAAAATGAATTGCCAATTCACATCAGCGAGTACCCATGCAAAGCAGCCAATTTTAACTCTGCCTGTCTGAGCACTCACATCAGCACTGCTCACTCTTGAGGAAATTCACCCCGTTCAAAAAGCCAGCGCGAGACCTGTGCGTCACTGAAGTCCCAAATAAATTGCTCACCAAAAGCATGTGCATAGCACAGTGGAGTAGCTCATTACACATCTTTGGGTATGTCTATACTTACCCGTCGCGTCGGAGGCGCGGGATCGATGTTCTGGGTTCGATTTATCGCGTCTTGTCAAGACGCGATAAATCGAACCAGGAAGTGCTCCGCCGTCGACGCTGGTAATCCAGCTCGATGAGCGGAGTAGGCGGAGTCGACAGGGGAGCCTGCGCGCCGCGTCTGGACCACAGGTAAGTTCGAACTAAGGTACTTTGACTTCAGCTACATTATTAACATAGCTGAAGTTGCGTATCTTAGTTCGACAGGGGGGGGTTAGTGTAGACCTAGCCTTTGTTGACTCAACTCTTGAGAGCACAGTAATACAAGTGAGTTTTCTGGCAGTAGCGTAGCCAGGGGGGAGCAGGGGGAGCGGCCACTCCCCCACTGAGCAGAAGTGATGCCTTTTTTTGCTCCCCACACCTTTTGCTCCTACGCTGCAGCCAGAGCGGAGCATTTTTTTTTTGCTCCCGGCGCCTTTCTTTGCTCCTGATGCTTTTTGTTCCCAGTGCCTTTTTTTAGCTCCGCTCCCCCAGTGCTCTAAACCTTGCTACGCCACTGTCTTCTGGGGACTTGAATGGGGAGAGGGTAGTGGCCTTGCTAAAAATAATCTGTACACAGTGGGATCTCAGAAGCTAAAAGGAGTAAACACTCATCTGTGTCACTAAAATCAGCAATACTGACCCAAAAACATTCAGTGAAAAGAGATATTGAGTTAGGAGGAGACATTTCACAGTTGACCATTGGAAGGACAACAATTTTTCCACATTCCAACTTTCAGCTTCCTAAAAAGTCTCTTTTCTTATCTTTATCTTCAAAATCTTTAGAGCAGAGTGAATCACTAGCTGCTGCTTATTGATTGGAAATGTTAGCCTTCTTTTTGTGTGATGGAAAGCCTGATCCAGAACCCATTAACTCAAAGGAAAGACTCCCGTGGACATCATTGGATTTTGTTTCAGGCCTGGAGTGCTGATGAGAAAACTGTGATTTCCTTACGAGTGTGTTTCCCCACAGGTTTTGTTCTCTCTCTGAACAGTCTGCGGCAAGTATTCGAGATTTAAAATTCAAGCTGTGCCGGTGAGTAGCATTTGGTCACATAATTCAAGTGGGGTTATTTGTGGTCCCTGATTAGATGATGATAGCTCTTACAGCGTGAACTTCACTGCTGTGCAGGGGGCCCTAGCACAAGGGTGATGCAAATCCCACCTAACCCCTATTTGGAAGATTTATGTGGGACTTAAGTGTTGCACAGCTCTTGTGCCGTCTTTTTGAATGGAGTGAATTTCATCCACAGCGAGCAACAGTGGCATGAGCGCTCAGACGTGCAGAGTTAAAATTGGCTTCTTTGCATGGGGACTCGCTGATGTGTTGATAAACAAATAATCAAGTCCTGCAGCTATGGACAGATCTCAGAGCTGTTTTACAGTGCAGAATTACCCCAAGGCTACATCAATGGAGGGATTGATCCATGGGAAAATATGCCAAGAGAATTTCACTTCACTTATCTCATTCTTTGCCGTGTAACTGGTTCCTCCCCCACCTTCTCATTCTGCTGGTTTCCTTCCATGCCCTAGAAAATGTTACTTCATTATAAATTCTACCAGTCAATTTCCCATACAGATCCTTTGACTAGATCTAGAGTCATAAGAACAATACATCTCTTAATGGAAATATTCATGACCAAACACAAGGCATTGTTTCCCCACACCCCCTTGGATTGCACTCTCCATTTTGAAACCCACACACATACACTTCTAAGGGTCTGCTCTGGGTTCTCATTGAAATCAATGGTGTGATTCCCATTGATGGGTGGCCATTGACTTCAATGGGGCCATGATTTCACCTCTAGACTTCAGTGATACTAGACCCACAGAACATTCTCACTATGATGTTACATGCTGCCATAGCATACAAAAGCATGGTAAAGCCTGTGAGGAAAAATAGCACCACAAATTTCCCAAGGCTTTACAACATGTTATGGGGGCTACAGCTGGCCACACTGTTCAAAGACCTTGCAGAAGATTAACTCTTCCTGACCATACCATAGGGATCAGGTCACAAAGCGACCCTGGTTCTGCCTGGGAAGACAGGCCCGCTCCTCCTTCAGGAGGCATGACACTGTGTGATGCAAAGGTGAGAAAAACAAGGTCAGCATCCAAAGGGCATTAACTCTGCGTTTGATGACACAGTTCACAGACAGTGGAACGCAGTTTACTAGAAGTGAATGTAGATAGCTTGAGTGGGCTGGGATTTGTACCGGGCCTGTTCCCCCAACTTTAAATTCATTGCCAGTGTGACTCAAGACAAGCTCTGTTTAAGTAGATAAATGAAGGTGCTGGTAAGACATAGTTCTTTAAAAGCCAATCGTGGACTTTTACATTGTCTCTTAATGGGGGCTCAGGTTCCAACATTCAGATCCGGATCCAGATCTTGATGACCCTAAGGGGTGTTTGGATCAAAGGTTACCGACTGGCTCATTTTTAAAACAGGGGAAATATTCAAAATGTGGATCTGGGTTCAGTCAAACACATTTCGCCTCAAAGTTTTGGGGTGTCGGTTCAGATCCTTTGCTACCTTTAACCTCAGTGTACAGTGATAGGGTTAAAAATTGTCAGTGAAAGTCTTGTAGAGTTTGGTTCTTGACCAAGAGAAATGTGAAGTTTTAGGTGATAATTTAAGAGTAAAAGGTCTTATTTACAGTGAGCATTTTGCACCAAGCTAGCTTTTCCAATATAACTGTACTGGCATGAAACCTCAGCAGGGGTGCTCTTCACCCAACATAAAAAGTTGTGTGGTTTACCCTAGTTTATCCAGTGTATACACACACCCTAAAAATCTTCTGGCTTTTTCCTTGCAGACCTTGGAAATCTGTTTATATCATTCTCTTTGAGATGGATACTCCAAGATATACATGTTTTGTTTCATTATCCAAATGCCAAGGATACTCCAAAGTAAATGAGTCTAGCTGCAGAGAGTCAGACGTGTGAGTGCCTTTCATTTGGTATTTCTTGTAAGTGAAATATACATGTGCTACGTTCCCCACTAGAGATTACTGATTTTATAGCTAGCACTAACAAAAAACTACCATGCTAAAGACTGGGAAAGATACAACATTTGAAAAGCCTCTTGAGAAAAACAGCAAAGTGATGGCAGTGGGAAAAAAAAATCACACTGAACCACAGATAATTTGAGCAACTCAACAGCAGAGTTGTTCTAAAGCTATCACTGACAGGTGCTACAGACAGCACATTTACAAAGTATCCAAACATATCAGTGATTGGCTCTCTCTAGAGAGAGCCAGTCTTATCTGAGCTAGTGCTAACACCCGGAAAGGTTATTCAGCTAAGATAATCAAGAATAGCATCATGTTGGCCACCATCACGCCTCCGGTGAGTCAGGAATGCCGGCAGCGACTAGGAAATCAGGCCACGGCTAGTAAAATAGCAACAAAGTCCTTTTCCGGCGTTGATCCCTGCTCCTGCATTCACACCATGCAACAGATTGAGGCAGTTGCATTGTCATAGAATCATAGAATCATCATAGAATCATAGAATCATAGAATCTCAGGGTTGGAAGGGACCTCAGGAGGTCATCTAGTCCAACCCCCTGCTCAAAGCAGGACCAACCCCAACTAGATCATCCCAGCCAGGGCTTTGTCAAGCCTGACCTTAAAAACCTCCAAGGAAGGAGACTCCACCACCTCCCTAGGTAACCCATTCCAGTGCTTCACCACCCTACTAGTGAAAAAGTTTTTCCTAATATCCAACCTAAACCTCCCCCTCTGCAACTTGAGACCATTACTCCTTGTTCTGTCATCTTCTACCACTGAGAACAGTCTAGATCCATCCTCTTTGGAACCCCCTTTTAGGTAGTTGAAAGCAGCTATCAAATCCCCCCTCACTCTTCTCTTCTGCAGGCTAAACAATCTCAGTTCCCTCAGCCTCTCCTCATAAGTCATGTGCTCCAGCCCCCTAATCATTTTTGTTGCCCTCCGTTGGACTCTTTCCAATTTATCCACATCCTTCTTGTAGTGTGGGGCCCCAAACTGGACACAGTACTCCAAATGAGGCCTCACCAGTGCCGAATAGAGGGGAATAATCACGTCCTTCGATCTGCTGGAAGTGCCCCTACTTATACAGCCCAAAATGCCGTTAGCCTTCTTGGCAACAAGGGCACACTGTTGACTCATATTCAGCTTTTCGTCCACTGTAACCCCTAGGTCCTTTTCTGCAGAACTGCTGCCCAGCCATTCGGTCCCTAGTCTGTAGCAGTGCATGGGATTCTTCCGTCCTAAGTGCAGGACTCTGCACTTGTCCTTGTTGAACCTCATCAGATTTCTTTTGGCCCAATCCTCTAATTTGTCTAGGTCCCACTGTATCCTATCCCTACCCTCCAGCGTATCAACCACTCCTCCCAGTTTAGTGTCATCTGCAAACTTGCTAAGGGTGCAGTCCACACCATCCTCCAGGTCGTTGATGAAGATATTGAACAAAACGGGCCCCAGCACCGACCCTTGGGGCACTCCACTTGATACCGGCTGCCAACTAGACATGGAGCCATTGATCACTACCCGTTGAGCACGACCATCCAGCCAGTTTTCTATCCACCTTACCGTCCATTCATCCAGCCCATACTTCTTTAACTTGCTGGCAAGAACGCTGTGCGAGACTGTATCAAAAGCTTTGCTAAAGTCAAGAAATAGCACATCCACTGCTTTCCCCTCATCCACAGAGCCAGTTATCTCATCATAGAAGGCAATTAGGTTAGTCAGGCATGACTTGCCTTGTCAAGCTCCTATTCTTTTTATCACCGAATGGGACCGGAGTAGTGGAACATATGTGACTTGAAGCACTGGAAGACAGTGGGCGCTGGCGGATGACACTAAATAAGTCATCAGGAACAGTGTGTTCTATGTTTGGCTCTATCACTGATTTCCTGCATGACCCTGGCCAAGTCACTGCTCCCTGCCTCTGTTTTCCTCCCACTTTTCATCTGTCTTGTCTACTTCGATTGCACGCCTTTGGGGAGAAGGGACAGTCCTTACCCATGGATACATACACTGCTTAGCACAATGGAGCCCCAATCTCGGCTGGGGCATCTGGGCACTTCCGTACTCCATACCAATAATGAAAGTAAACTGCTAAACCCTCACAGAGAGATGATCTCTTCCTATGAGCTATGGATGTTAACAGGCCTTGGTTGTCTGATGTTTAGATCCAGCTGCAGAGAGAGAGAGAGAGAGAGAGGACTTTGTTCTGCTCTCAGCTCTTTCACTGACTTGCATGTTAACTTGGACAAATCCATTAACCTCACTCATTTCCTAAGGAGTTTTGCAGGTTTTAATTACTTCATGGCTGTGAAGCATTTTGAAGACCTCAGAGGAGGGTAAGTGAAGTTACTGGTATACTGTTCCACCCTTCCTACAGCCATGTTAGTGGGGTTATTGCTCCCTAAGGCTTTTAGTCTGTATTAGAGTCCCTGCCTGCGTGCAGAGTCCATTTAAAGTCAACAGGACACCCCAGAGTCTCAGGCATCCAGTCCAGTGTCTATCTAAGGTACTTTTATGGCACGCATCACCATAGTACCTGAGCTCCTCATGATCCTTAATGTATTTATCCTCACAACACCCAGATGAGGGAGGGCAGCACTATTTTCCCCATTGTTCTGATGGGGAACTAAGACATAGGGAGGCTAAGTGACTTGCCCAAGGTCATACAGGAAGTCTGTGGCATGGCAGTGACATATCCCTGCTCTCCCAACTCCTAGGCTAGCACTCTAATTATTGGACCATCTTTTCTCTAGTAAATCCAAGATCAGGCCTTAAATATGCATTTGCTCTTGTCTCCGGCAGGACACCTCTTTATTAAGAGGACTGAGTCTTATGGTTAAGGTAGTTGAATCCTGTCCTGGAGAATTGGATCCTGGCCCTGCCTATGCCTCAGAGTCCTTACATGATGCCGGGGGAGTCCCTTAATCCTTTCACAGGCAGTCACTAATTGTGCATTCAGCAGTTTGAGAGTGCCCAACTTGATACTTCGGGGTCTGGTTTTCAGAAGGGCTGAGCACTCAGTCCTCTGGCCCCTGTTTCATTCAGTGCACACTTTGTCTGCTCAATGCACAGCTCCCATGGACTTCCTTTGCAGCTGTTAAGTACACACCTTCCAGCTTGCGCTACAAACGAGACAAGGGTCTGTGACATTCCCCTCTGGTGTTATCCGGACCGGTGATCTGCTAGGTCACTCCAATCCTTGACTCTGGGAGCCAGCCTTAGCCTGCTCTGCTGTGAGAACCCCCACTCCTGGGCTGTTCACGCACAGCCTCGAGCATGTAAGCTGCTCCCAGCTACTTGCAACCGAATGACACTAGCCAATATCTCCAGTCCCAGACACAACCTTAGGAACCTCCATTTTGTTATCCTAAGGGGAGTCTCTGACATGCTTCAAACCAAACACACTGCTTCAGATAGTCTTGAAGTCTTTAAACCATGATTTGAGGACTTCAACAGCACAGACATAGGTTAGGGGGTTATTACAGGAGTGGGTGGGTGAGTGAGATTCTGTGGCCTGCGTTGTGCAGGAGGTCAGACTAGATGATCATAATGGTCTCTTCTGACCTTAAAGTCTATGAGGTAGAATAAACAAATGTATTAACTATAAAGATAGATTTTAAGTGGTTATAAGTCAAAACATAAGTCAGATTTGGTCACATGAAATAAAAGCAAAACGCATTCTACACTGATCTTAACACTTTCAGTGTCCTTACAATCTTGGATGCTTCTCACCACAGGCTGGCTGGTTGCTCTTCAGTCAAACTCTCCCCTTTAATCAGCGCTTCAGTCGCTTGGTGGTGTCTGCAGATGTAGGTAGGAGAGAGAGAGAGCATGGCAAAAGTCTCTCCCTTTTATCATGTCCTTTCTTCCCTCTTGGTTTTGCCCCCCACCCGCTTTCAGAGTCAGGTGAGCATTACCTCATCGCAGTTCCAAACTGACCAAAGGAAGGTGGATGTCTCACTCGAGAGTCTAACAGATTATTTTGTTGCTGCCTAGGCCAGCGTCATTTGTTACTGTGAGGCTGGGCTGGGTTTCTCCCATACCTGCCCTGATGGGGTATGAACTTCCTCTCTGTTCTTGGGGAGGTTTTGCATGGGCTTGCTTTAAGCCATGAAAAAACATTTTCAGCCTCATAACTATATACATGAAATTATAACCTATGACTTCACTATAACAATGCTCAATACATCACGAGCCTTCCAAAGACACCCGACATGACAAACTTTGCATGGGATACCATACAATCATTTTACAAGGATGAACAGGGGGTGCTGGGTGTTCCCCCGAGGTACAGAGCGTCACAGGGTCCTACAAGCAACAGCCACCTTTACAACACAACCCTGATTCATCCCCAGAGCAGGCCTTCCTGTGCACTGAAAAAGGCAGAGGTGGAAAAAAGTAGAATGTGATCATGTAATTAGACTGTTTCATAATGTGTGTACACAAGGGGGGAGGACAAATTAAAGTTGTGCAGGCATCTTAATTTTGGCTTTTCCTAACTTTCGAGTGCTTGACGTTGTACCCTTAATAACATTTGTTTCACGTAGTTTGTGGGCACGCAATATATTGCCTCTATGTTTTTTATTCCTCTTCCTGCTTTTCTTTTAAAGGCCCAAACAAAGCCCAATGAAATCAATGGGAGTTTTTCCATTGATTTCAACAGGCTTTGGATCAGGCTCTTAAATTATCATCCTTTGTGTTTAGCGAGCACCAAGCACACAGGAATAACAGTTTTAAACTTGGGGAGCGGGCAAGAAAAACTCCCAAATTTACAGACTTTGCAGCTGGATTTTCAGAGGTGCCGAGAACATGTTGCTCTCAGGATGTTTGTACTCAGGTTTTCAAATATAGGTTTAGGTGCCAAACTGTAGACACCCAAGCTTAAAAATGTCAGCATGCAGGTTTTGCTTATTGCAGTGGTCATTAACTGTACAGAAGAAAGCCAGAGACACAAAGCGAGCACGCAACCACTGTATTCTACAGGCAGGCTAATTTCCTTCATGACCACTATAGCCAGAACCTTCCCTTCCAAACGCTGATATCTGACAGCTCTTATCTGAGGTTGCGTAATTATAAATGCTATTCAGTCTTTTATAAAAATACCACCATGATATTTGACTTGATGACCTCCAGCAATAGCTGGGGTCATGCACTCTATCTCCCTGCATCCATTTATATGTTGTCACTTTCCCGATTATCTAGATCAGTAGATGGGAGAGGGGACATTCATTTTGTACCTTCTCTTTTAACACTTTAAGCAAATAACAGAAAGCCAGACACAAAAAGTGATCCACTGAAAAAAAGAGATGCTCACATAGCTGATTAGAACGCCAGCATGGACAGTGGTTTCATTTAAACAAGATCTTTACACTCATCTAACCTTGTTGGGTAAAAAACACAACAAACAAACAAATCACTAAATGTGGATTCAGTGCCTACAAGCTCTCCGTCACTGGCTACTTAATGAGAAGAACACAGTTGCTTCCTAATGTATTGCTGGCGGTTTCTGAGACAATGAGACATACACCTGCTGAACACAGATATACAAATTAAAGGAAATGGTGTCTCTGTATTGCCCTCCTTAAAATTCTCATGTCATCCCTAATTTGCTCATGTAATCTCATGGTGAGGTAAGGGGGAGCTAACAGCAGCATTTGATCCAAATCTGTTCGTGTTGAGGAACAGTACAAAGAATGTTTCCCCCCCACAAATCGCCATCTCAGCATCCCCTTCAAACAAAACAACTTTCCATTCATCATCCCACAGCGTGCAGCTGAGACTGGTTTTGCTCAATTTTCTTTAGCACTCTTCATTGCCACGGGTTTCCCTTGATCATCTGTCGATCTCAGCTATTAAATAAGGCGGTGGATGTTACTGTTGATGTTTGGGATAACAAGACCAGCAAGGACATAGCAATAATTACACAGAACGATGCCAGAGATGTGTAGATATTTTATTTTCTAGGTACTCATAACCCCAATGCACATTCCCAGTTGTACAATATCAGTTTCCATTATAATTAATTTTACTATTCTTTCACTATGAGGGTTGATTCTGGGGAAGTAAATAATCCTTTCTTAAGAGCACATGCATCATTTGGCATCCGGGTTTCATTCAGTCCATGCAGCTAATAGGTCAAATGTTATACTTACATAACCATTTATAATTAACCTTACCTGCTGCTCTGTCTCAGCGTCATCTTGACATTGAACCGTTGCTGAAGACTCACATACCCATGTCTTAGAAAGTGCTATGCTCTGCCATTTCCAGCACCTTACAGCAAATACCAAATGTATCACCTCATTAGCAAAGGCGATGAAGCACTAATCTTGTGTGCGAACAATGGGCCGCCCAACTACCCAGAGAGAACTTGCTTCAATACATAAATAAAACCCTCTCCAACCGTACACTCCGACTTGCCACCTACCACCACACACTGGAACCTTTATGGGGTGTCATCAGACAACTACCAGCCGTACTCAATGGGGACCGCGTTCTGAAAGATATCTTTCCTGATCCCCTTCTTCTGGCCTTCAAATAACTGCCCAAGCTCATCATCAGAAGCAGCTCCCCGCTGACCAGAACACACCAATTCAAAGCGGCACCAGACCCTACCAGAACACATGGATCACCTGGATCAATCGGACTTCAGCTGTCATTAAGACTGCGCCGATCACAACACGTCTGCCATTCTTCTCACACTCTTGCCTTTCTTCTCCACGTTCGTCCGAAACGTTTAACGATGTCATCTTCCCATGTTCTTGGAGGCCGACCGGGGGGTCTTTTCTGTTCTCGCGGGTAATACTCAGCAATGATTGTGGTCCACCTGTTATCCGTGAGCCGTGCTGTGTGGCCCGCTCATCGCATCTTGTTATGTCTGCTTTCCATGACAATATATTTCACACCGCTGCGTTCTCTGATGATTTCATTTGGTATACAATCCAGAAGGGAGATTCCCAACATAGCTCATTCCATTGCCCTTTCAGCTACCAACAGCCGTTGCTCTTCTCTCTTCGTCAGTGCCCACGTTTCACTGCCATACAGCATGGCTGGCAGCACTGCTGAATTGAAAATATTTTTATGTGTGGTCTTGTCAATTTTTCCTTTGAGGACGTCCTTGATGGAATTAAATGCACACCATCCTGCCCGAATCCTTCGCGAGAGTTCTCCGTTCAGGTCTTGGCGCATATTAACTTCTTGGCCCAAATATATGTACTGTTCCATTTCTTTGATGTCTTCTCCTGTTACCATTATCTGGGCTTTTCGTAAGACGTCTGATCGCATATATTTCGTTTTGCAGCGGTTCATTTTCAGGCTGACCTGACTACTTTTCTTGTCGAGTCTTCGTAGCATGCTCTGCAGTTCGTTGGTGCTTTCGGCAATTAGTACAATGTCGTCTGCAAATCTGATATGAGATAATCTCTCTCCATTTATGTTGACACCACTCCTCCAATTGATCTTGTTCATAACCATTTCGAGGCAGGCGGTGAATAGTTTCGGTGAAATTGTATCTCCTTGCTTTACGCCTTTCTCGATTGGGATGCAGAGGGGAGTTTCAAGGAGAGTAATGTCTGTTGTACATCCAGTATTCGCTTCCTTCAACAAACTAATGTACTGCATGTTAATGCCCTGCTCTGCGAGCACCTTTAATATTGCGTTAAACTCAACGCTATCGAAGGCCTTTTCATAGTCGACAAAAGCAATGCACAGCGGGAGTTTGTATTCCCTCGCTCTTTCTAGGAGCTGGCTAAGGGTAAATTTATGGTCGATTGTACTAAAATTTCTTCGAAACCCTGTCTGCTCTCTCGGCTGTTGTTCATCCAGACTCTGTGAAAGTCGATTCGTTATCACCTTTGTGAAGAGCTTGTAGATGTGAGAGAGCAGGCATATAGGGCGGTAGTTCTTAAGATTTTCTCGATCACCCTTCTTGTGCAGCAAGATGGTATTCGACTCCTTCCAGCTTGATGGTATTTTTCCTTCTTCAAGATATTGACTGAATCTTAAAGCGAGGGCCTTCCAAAGTTTTTCGCCTCCTGCATAAATCATTTCTGACGTTATTCCATCTTTGCCTGGAGCTTTTCCCTTCTTCATCTGCCAGAACAACAGATGCAAAACCTGCAGATATATCTCCACTGCTATAATGATCAATAGCCCCCACAGCACACCTTTCAAGATCCATGGGTCCTACACATGCCTATCACAACATGTGATGTACCTCATCTAGCGCACTAAATGTTCAAACAACAACTATATGGGTGAAACTAGACAATCCCAATGCTATCAAATGAACTCCCACAGGAAAATGATGGAAGACAAACACACCCCATCACCTGTGACTAAACTCTTTTCACAAAGCGATCACTCTCCATCTGACTTATCAGTCCTCAACCTCAAAGGACACCTGTACAACAATTTCAAAAGATGAGCCTGGAAGCTTATATTCATAATTTTTCTAGACACTAAAAATCAAGGTCTTGACACTAGATTTGTGGCTTATTAAAACAATCATCCCCATCCCTCTTTTTTTCCTCCTATGACTACAGGGGTGTTGACTGGCCATGCCATCTAGAATGGTCCCTTAGAATATGTGCTAACTATTTATGCTAAACTATCTGTTCGACCTTGTATTTAGCTATGACACTCTTTCCCAGACCTGAAGAAGAGCTCTTTATGGCTTGAAAGCTTGTCTCTCTCACTAACAGAAGTTGATCCGATAATGATATTACCTCACCCACCTTGTGTCTCTAATATCCTGGGATCGATGTGGCTATAACACTGCATGTTAACAATAAGCAGTAGGGGCAGTGTTTGGTATCTGCAAATATCCATGATAAGAGATGGTGTAGTGTTCCCTTTCAAAGCCCCAGTCCCACTTTGTGGGAGAGGGGGTAGACTCATGCCGTTCATAGTTACACCACACTTATTAATGCTAATGACCAGGCAGCTCGAATCAAGTTAATCCTTTTACAAAAACTACAGTTCCCATCCCCAGGATTAAAAAATCCCCCATAAACTGCTGTGTGTTAGGTATGGAGGCTACAATAGGCCTTATAGAATCAGCACTGCCAGTGAAGTCCTGAAATGGATGTACACCGAAGACAGAGCAGTCTGAATGCCCCCTTCCAAGAAAGAAATGTTCAAGTCGAGACTTCTTGCATGTGATTCTCAGCAAAAGATAAGCACAGAAAGGGGTAACAATAATCCTCATTGAAATGGTTGTTGGTATGGCGGAGGCAAGGTCGCTGCATCCATTCCTTACGGGTGGACAAAAGTCAAGGAGCTCCAGGAGTAGTGGATTTCCCAGCCTCTGGGGTGAGAGCAATTGTGCCTCCTGACAGGGCCGGCTCCAGGCACCAGACCGCAAAGCGCGTGCCTGGGGCGGCGCCCTGTAGGGGGCGGGGTGGTTTGTTTTTTTTTGCTTCGGCACTTCGGCGGTGGCCATTTTTTAATATTTTTTTTTTGGCTTGGGGTGGCCGAAAAGCTGGAGCTGGCCCTGCCTCCTGAACATTCTTCATCTCTTTTCAACCCCATCTATCTAACACAGTGATGGACTTAAGTCCCTCTGCACTGCGGACCCATTTGGATCAGAGGAGCCAGTGCATTTTAATGTCAGGCAGTGATTATGGAAGGCTTGGGGATTGTAGCTCTGCTCTGCCAAGGGCCTGTAGAGATAGGGAGTAGCCAGCCCTGGTCTAAGAAGTCTGGCAGGCAGGCATCAGGAATCAGCTGATCAGGCTACACAGCAGCCATTGTTTGACTCTGGTTCCCAGCTGGAAGATAGAAGTGAGGACCCAGCTCTGTAAAACAGGGAGAGCTAAGAGAGACACTTCCCTGAGTACCAGCAGCTACCGCTGCTGCTGCCCCTCTCACTGCCTGGCCCTGTGGTTCTCCTGAGGCTAAGAGACAGCCATGAGTCTTGAGCTACTGGAAGGGCAGAGGACCATGCAGTATCAGTCCAGGCCAGGACTATCAGTTCTGTTACTTTTCCACATTCCTTGTGTTTGTTTTATCCTGCAGGCTCTTTTATTCTTCCGCCACACAGAGTTGGGTGTGGCTGACTGTTTTATCCCCAAGCCGGTGGACAGGCCCACCAGATGACAGGGATACATAATGTTTGTTTGTTTAATAGCTGCTGGAGATGTATCAGCTTTTGAAGAGAGCAGATATCAGTTAGAGAGGAGCAATGACATTGTGACTTGCAATATATAATTCAACCACTAAATGTCTCTTTGCCCCTTCAAAACATGGCATAGTTCCTGGTGAGCAAGTCAGGCAAAGCTGGAACTGGAGCTGTGTGGAAATGTGAGTGTGTCTGTATTGTGAAACTATTTATATAATAAATACTCTTGTTTAAGAAGGACTCTGACCCAATTATTTCATATAACCTGAAAGAAGAGAGATCAAATCTGATTACTGGCAAATATCAGCGCAGAGAATTGCAAATGCTTGACAGTTGCAAGAGGAGGGGGAGGAAACTGACTATTAATTGAGATTGTAGCAGAAGGTCAAGATTTGGGCTTCTTCTATTAGTAAGTCAGAACCAAGCTTTTTGGACTCACATTAAATTGTTTTATAATTAGAGACAGGCTGAGGATTTGATGTTGAAATCATCATAAGGGCTAGGCTTGGGTTTCAGGTCTGAGGCCAGGGTTTGAGGGCAAGGTTTGTGGATGGGAATTGGTTAGTGTCCTATTGAAATAGCTGAGAAGCCCTCGAGTGGGACTCCTTGTCTTGTATTGCAGAAGTTAACAGAACCTAATAGAATAGCAGCATGTGTATATAGTTAAGCCTTGCATGTGTATATGAGACACATTGTATCCTTAATGTTGTGTAGAGAGCATAGCCACAAGAGTAAGGTTCAGAATAGACGGTGCTGAAGTCTCAAGAGCGGTTTCTTGGGAGATTTGGGGCTGCTTCTGAATGGGACCATGACGGTAGCTGGTGTCCTGCTATATGCCCTGCCTCCATGGGAGTGAAGGGAACATCACTGAGTCACAACCTTAGACTGGGTGAAAAAGCCAACAACTCCCCCCAACTAAGGGAGGTGATGAAGAGACACTGGGTGTCACTCAGGAGGGAGAAAGGAAGATCTGAGCCACAGTAAAGACTGTTTAACTGGCTCCTTGTTTTATAAAAATCTGCCTGAGAAAAATGGCCATTTGACTGAGTGACAGAGTTTGATGGAATGATTGCTTGTGTGTGTGTGTGTATGTATCTAAAGACTGTTGGATATGTGGAACAGGTGCCATTACTCTCCCTGTCTGATGAGGTTTAGCAACTGCACCTGCCTCCTGACAGCTCGTGAGGCAAATAAAAAGGAGCAATTTCACCTTCAGCGATGATAGAAACAGCTTGGGCTCGGATCAGTCCTTTCCCTGACAGGCGTGCGGCAAAATGGCAGCGATTTGTACATTTACAAATCAACTCCAATGACAATTGCACACATCACGAGCATTCATGCCGTACACCGCCCAGGTGAAAATTTGCCTCTGCTAAATGCAGATGATGCTCCGACATCTGTCATTCTTTCCATTGCTTTGCTCCGGCAGAGATTACGCTATTCACTGGAGAGGAAGAAAAAGGGAAGGGGAAGAAAATAGAAAAGGGTGGCATTTTTATTGTATTGGAGGGTGATTATAGCTCTACGTGATGTGCAATTTGCGCTCAGGTTACCAAGGGGTGAGCTCTCCTGCAGGCTCTATTCAAAAGGCAAACAAAAATTTAAAAAAACCTCTATGAATCCAACAGCACAGTTTTTGCCTACACAATTCCCAATTGTGGAATCTATTAAAGCCACTTGTGCCATTTTGATGGTCCATAGCGTCTATAAAACCAGTTAATCAGCCAGTAGAAGGTGCCCCCTGCCTAGGGGAATCCTGGGGTGGTGTGGGAGCGGCCCTAAAGGTCCCTCTGCCTCTTAGGGCAGGAAATGAAGTTGGGGAGAAGGATGCATGTCCTGAGCTGTCCCAGTGATCCCTGAGGTTCAGCTGACATTAAAGTACTATGCATTGGGCACCAGCCTGGCACAGAGCTGCCCTACATTTGGGGAGGGTGTAAATAGGGTTTAAAGCCACATTTGCACCCTCCCCTCTTGAGCAGTTGTGAGTGCAGTTCAGTCACTTCCACAATCTGGGCCTCGAGCTTTAATGAGAAAAACGGATAGACTGCACGCAGTAAGCGGGGACGCCAGAACTATCAAATGAGTGAAGGGAAACTGAGTTGACGAGCACAGATGACTGACGCATCAGACTCCTGGGTTCTAATCCAGGGCCGCTGAGAGCGGGTTCGGGCCCCGGTGAAAAAAAAATTTCGGGCCCCCCAGCAAGGGCGGACCGGCTAAAAATCTTTACATAGTCGGGTCCTGGGCCCCCTTCCGGACCCCAGTAATTTGTACCGGCTTCCCCCCCACCTCTCGTCGGCACTGCCATTAGTGCTAACCCCCTATTACCATTGTGTTGGAGTACCTCACAATCAACAAGGTTTTATGTGCCCCAACCCCCTGTGAGTAAGGCCAGTGCTATACTCCCATTTTGCAGAAGGGGAACTGAGGCAGAGAGAGAATAAGTGACTTACCCCAAGAAGCGTGGACTTAAACCTGGGTCTTCCACACCCCAGGCTAGCTCGAACCACGGGGCCCCTTGCTACTGACTTACCCGAAGGCCAAGAAATAATCTCTCTCATGCTCCATTTACCAATTGATATAATAATCATAAGATGTCCACATCTCACAGCAAAGTTGTGTGGCTTTATTTAAAATTTTGTAAGGTATTTCGATATCCTTGGGCAAGACACATAACTAGGAGATATATTTCAGTGCTAATATTATGACGAAGTGACTTTCATGGTACTAGTTCATTAAAAGAGACAGATTGTTAGAGCCTCTTTGGGGAAAACTGAGCCATACGGTAACTAACTGAGTGGCTGGAATTCTTTGTTGTGCTTTAAAGAAGAAACTGTGTGAACCCTTCTAGAAGCTTTATCAGCAGTCACTGGGCCGGAGAAGGGTTATGCCTTATGCCTGTTGCTTGTATTCCTCCTCCCTTCCTTTAGTGTGTTACATCCGCTTGTTGTTGTGTCTTGTCCTAGTTTAGATTGTGTAACCTCTTTGGGGCAGTGTCTGAGTGGTGCCTAGTGCGATTTAGTCTAATGTTTGATTGGGTTCTCTGGATGATGATGCAATAATGAAATAATTATCACCAGTGAGACAAGGTGGGTGAGGTAATATCTTTTACTGGCCAGACTTCTGTAAGAGAAAAGTTTTTGAACTACACAAAGCTCTTCTTTGAGTAGTGTAGTTCAAAGGCTTGTGTCTCCCCAAAAGAAACTGGTCCAGTAAAAAATATTCCCTCACCCACCCTATCTAACACCCTGGGACCAATGGGGCAAAACAATATCAATAGATTGTTTGCAGGGAGGAATTTTTATTGGCTCCAAAGTCTAGTCAGGGGCCTGCAGGGGATCTTCCCAGGAGATTGTATCCCTTACTGCATCCACTAAATGGCTAATGGAAGTAAAGTGTCACCAGCCAGGTCTGACTCACATACCAGCAGCTGAAATCTTAGAGGAGACAGGGAGGACATTTGAATGCATTCATTAGTGCTCACAAGGGCAAGGCCACATGCAGCAGGGAGAGACTCCTTCTGCAGCACCCTAGAGCTACAAACCGGCTTGGAGTGAAGTGACCTGTGTTAATTACTGCCTGTTCTCAAATATCAGTGGGCACCATTGCAGAAATGGAGAGACATATATGTAACTCCTCGGCAAGCACACTCAGGAAAACCCAGTCCCTGCAGCATGGGAGCAAGAGATGGAGACCTTATAATACGCTGGTGTTCATCTGAAGTCAGTAGCACTTAGCATCAGGATTAGAGCGGGTGCAGTGAGCTGCTCCTGGGAAAGGCATGCTGTGAAGAACAAGTACAAGCTGTCCTGAGCTTCAGGTGTTTAACCCGGTGATCTTATTGCTATTCCCCTTTCCAGGGTGTATTCAATTGTCACTACAGTGCTAGTGCTTTACACATCCACTTCACCTTTCAGCTGGAGATCAACACATTTTACAAACACAAATGGGTTAAGTTTCACTCTCTGAGCTAGGAATTAATTCTCTTTTTTCCCCCGGTGTTAATTCTATTTACATCTTAATTGAGCTCTCTTCAAGATAGGGATTATCATTTTATAGGTTTGTAGGGCTATTAGCACACTCTTGATGTGGTATAAATAGCCATTTTACAGATAGGGAAAACCAAGGCTCAAAGGATGTAAGTGACTTGCCTATGGCTACTCACCAAGTCACTGGTAGACCTGGAAACAGAACAGAGAGCTTGACTTGTACTCAAACCGTTATAATTTGCTCCCTTCCTCTATGTATACATTGTCAGACCAGCAAAAATATTGTGTACAATTTAAATCCTTTTGTGCTTTATTGCAAGAGAAAGTTAAATGCAAAGAATGCCCTTGAAGGGCCAAATACAGATACAATTTTTTTTTTTTTTACTTCTCCACCTACATCAAGATACAAGGTATTGCTTACTCCAGCCATGTCCAAAATATGGCTCATTAGAGCAGTAAGATATTTTCCTCCAGGCTGTAGCCTTTTCATAAATCTTATGCTCCAATACATCTGTTAGTCTATAAGGTGACACAGGACTCTGTTGCCTTTTCATATAGTTATTCTGATCCACCATAATTCATCTTCCCTAATTTAACCTTGGCATGGAGAAGGTGTCTGATGTAGGCTAATTCCTAGAACTCCTGAGGAAGGATATGAGTGAGACCCTGCAATATCAAGACTAGGGTGTTATTTCATGCACATAGGACAACATTGAAAAGCACAGTCAGTAGAGTAGAAGAAAGAAACAGGTAGGGTAGAATCAAAGTCAGACTAGATGATCATAATGGTCCCTTCTGACTTTACAGTCTATGAATCATTAAAACAGCTCCTCATAAGAGTGACTTTAGACTAGCTTCAGAAAGGGATGGAGGCACTTATGTCTAATATTTAGGCACCCCTGCTCAGCTGCTCCCTAACCCTCTTTTTGAGCAGGTAGGGAAGTCTCAGAAGAAAGGCTAACCCCCAGAGAGGGCTCAGAGCTGTGAATCCCATGAAGAGATAGGCACCTCTCTACAGCCTATCAGGCAGAAATCTAAGGCACCTACCTCCCTTTGTGGATCTAGGCCTTAAACCCTACTACTCCTTTCATCTGCATTTCACTATTGGTTAACTTAAGCAAATAAGCCCTCAGCTTAGTTACTTCTGTATATTCATTTCTTAGTCACCTATTTCTTCTCATAAAATGCATGGAGCTCCTGGATGGCTAATTTAGAGCTGAGGATCCCCTGAGTAGCAGGGTATTTAAAGACCAGGCATTATAATACAAAGCACTACAAACCCTAAATCCCTCAACAGCAAATCCCCTAATCACTAAATATGATATAGAAATCTAGAAACAAAAGACATAAATAGTCCCTAAAAATACATACATTGTAACTTATATATAGTCACAACCTATAATAACCACAGCACACTAATGACCTACCTACTAGACCAACTGGGTACAGTTTTATAAGGAATCATGTTTGGCCTAATTGGGGTAGAGTAACAAGAGGACTTGGGTCAGCTGTGAGCTCATTACACTCTGCCTGAGGTTATAAAAGCCTTACTTTGGGCATTAGCTAGAGACAATTAGTAGGGGGGTTAGTCTGAACAGCCTCAGGTTTTCAAAGGTATTTAGGCCCCTCATTTCCATTGATTTTAGGTAGGTGTGTTTCCTAGAAGCAGTCTGCCTTGCAGGGATTGGTTTCTAAACAATATTCTTGTGAGAATTCTGTAGAGTGAGACACGTTCTCCCTTCTAGGGACTTTGTCTGGAAAGAGATTCATTTGCCAGGGATGTGGGGGTTTTTCTCTGAGCTTGAGGGATTTTTTTATGGTATATAATCTTCTATGGGTTTTAAAGCTACAGCCTAGTTTTGTAGGAGTAATGACATACTTTTTTGCACAAAACAGACTTCAGTGCAGAAGGTTGTAGCTTTTGGACTGCCTGACTCACCCCATCCCCCAGAGAGAATCTAGTTGAAAGAGGAGAGCTGGATACAGAAGTACATAGGGAAGTTGTCACTGGGAGGCAGAAATCTTTGAAAGCTGCATAGGGGCTTTGAAACTGGCTAGACAATTTAGTGGACAGCTTATCCGAAAGGCTAGCTATTTATACAACTCAAATAAAAAAATTGGATAGTATTTTTCATAAAGTTTTCCATATCCTACATGTTCCTATATAGAAGCCAATTATCCTTAATCAAAGCTCCAGAGATCTTTTTCATATAGCTGCATGTTTATCTAAAAGAGAGACTCTAGCCCAGCTGGAAGTCATGGACCTGATGTGGGTGAAATTCTAATACCTGTGTATGTAAGGGGTCAGGCTAGATGATCATAATGATTCTCTCTGGCCTTAAAATCTATGAATCATTTCATTCTATGCTGGTGTATCAATACTACTATCGTAAAAAATATTTAACAAGTGGGTGCTGTATTCTGTCTCCTTGGAGGCTTCTCTGACTAACAGGGAGTTGCAGTGCCTAATCTGGCTGTAAATTGCCACTCCTGCTTTGTTACACTGTACGCTTGTAGGGGATGAGTACCAAGACCCTGCCTGCTGGGATTCAGGTTGGGCCATAGCAGCCTGCTGGAACAAGGACATATTGCAGAACTAGAGGGGTTCAGAGAAAAATAATAATGATCAAAGGCCAGAAGAAGATCTATGCACAGACACTGTAAAGCTTGGGATTGTTTACCTTAGAACGGAGACCAATAAAAGGGGATATGATAAAATGAATGGTCTAGAGAAAGCAGAATCAGGAGCTTCTGTTCCCCATCTCCTACTCCAAGAACAAGGGGATATTCAATGACATTATGTTGTGGGAAATTCAAAACTGATAAAAGGAAATGTTCTCTCCACAATATGCAGGTAAACTGTGGAACTCATTGCCACAGGAAGTCATTGAGGCCAAGAATTTAACAAGATTTGAAAAAGGATTGGATTTTTATGCAAATACTTAAAATGTCTAAGGTTACAAAATCTGTATTGTCCTTAATTAAGGTAATATTATTAAACATTGTTTCAGGGTTTAAGCCAATCTCTAACTATTAGAGACCCGGATGAGTCCTAATGTGGGAAGCACATTAACCCACAGCTGCCTAGTGTAAGGTTCTTACACCTTCCCCTGAAGCAACTGGTGCTGGTCACTGCCAGGGATACGATGCTGGACCTGAGGTCTTATCCAATCTGACAATTCCGATGGGCCCTGGCACCCTCAATAATTCTGCAAAAATTACACTCTTTTCATCTTGCCACTCTGTTCATTTCATTTTCTCTTTTAGTTTTCTTCCTCTGTTCTCTTTGTACTCTCTTACCCCGCTGCCTGCATTGATGTGTTTTCTTCTTCCCTTCCTCAGAGAGCTCTGTCTGTACATCCCCACTCCTGAGCCAAAGCTTAGGGACTGGAGTAGCTAATGTGTCTCACCCTGTTTTCCAATTGGTGAGTGCTGCATCAAAGATTGGTTATGTTGATGCACTTCTGCAGTCACCCTTGCTAGACTCTAAGTGATTTGGGTCTCTGAGGTCAATTCTGTTCATGAACTTTAATGGAGGAATATGGAGTCCAAGACTTGCAAAGTTAAGTAGACTGGAATCAAGTATCTTCTTAGGATAGACTTCACAGTAGCACACGTTTACTTGTCTTGTTTGGCTTTGGTCTGTTGGCAATTTGCCACATAGAATATTATGAAGCTATTTCTGCTTTTTTAATGAGTGAGATAATGTCCCCTGACAGCTGAACAGAGGGAGGGAGCATGGTTTAGTGGTTCATTACTGACACTCATGGTCAAGAGACCTGGGTTCTGTTACCACCTTCCCAACTGAGTAACTTTGGGCAAGTCACTTACACATACCCCTGGTGCCTCAGTTCAACCATATAGCAAATGGAGCTAGAAGTAATGAGCTACTTAACAGGGGTGTTTAAGCTACATTAACACTTGCAACATGTTTTGAGATGGTCACATCCTGACCGATACTACCGTATACAAATGCAGAGGAAGATCAGCCCCCAGATTAGTCCTGAAAATAAGATTCCATGTTTCGAAGATCATTTTAACATGTAATATTGTCTCTTCAATTAAATGTACCCGCTAAGTCAACTAAATAGTGGCTACAGGAGAATAATTAGATATTGTGCATTTGGACTCTCAAAAGGCTATTAACAATGTCTCTCACAAGAGGCTCTGAAGGAAAGTAAGCAGTTATGTTGTGAGTGTAAAGTCTAGTCATGGACTAAAAAGTGGCTCAAAGGCAGACAGCAAGAGTCATAATAAATGTTCAGTTTTCCACATATAAAAAATTAACCAGAGTTAATCAATATATTAATGATCTCTCAGAGACTGAACAGTGAGCTAGCAAAGTGTTCAGAGGAAACAAAATTATTAGTATAGTCCAGATTAGAGAAAGCTGTGAGGAACTTCACAGGGACCTAACAAAGCTATGTGAACGGTCACCAGAAAGGCAGATGGAATGCATTGTTGACAAATGTATAATAAAGCAAAATTGAACAGAATCACTTGAACTACTCAGACACACTGATGGCATCCAAGTTACCTATGACCTCATGAGAGACATACCTACCGATCACTGTAGACAGCTCCTTGAAAATGGCCAGCACACAGCAGTAGTAATAACTAATTAATTACATAAAATGCTAGGATGTGTAAAGAATGGCATGGAATATAATAATGAAAAAATATCATACCATTCTATAAAGCAACATGACACCATAACTGAATCTTTGGCTCACTTCTGATTTCTCCAATTCTAAAAGTTTAGCAGAAGTTGAAGCAGTTCAGAGACCAGCAATGAAAATATTCAGAGGCACAGAAAATCATATCAGGAAAAGTTAGAATGATTGAGACTGTTTGTAAAGAGAGAGAAATAAAAGCAGACATCTTACAAATGGCACAGATATGGTACATCTGGTATTTCTATTTACATTCTAACTTTATACAAGAACTAAGTGACATACTGTGAAACTGAATCTGCAACTGACAAATGGAAATGCATTTTACAATGTATATGTAACCTGTGGAACCCACTGCCACAAGATGTCATTGAGTCAAAGGGTCTGGAAATATCTTCTACTAACCATTGTCAGGGTACTCAGCTAAGTCAGCCAATTGTCTGATGTTGTGGCAATTTCTATTATTCAAATATACCTTTAATATGCATGTCAAAGACCAAAAGTGAACAAAAAACCAGCACAGAAGGAAGCTAGGAATGCTGCAGGAATGAAAGGAATGTAAAAACTTTTTTCTCACCCTGTCCTCAAATTTCTCCTCTTTTAGTGTTATGATCAAGGCACCTAGTTCCTTCCCTTTTGTGCTGGTCAGGTGCCCACTTCCCATAGAATAGCAGACAAAGAATCTGAGCTGTGAAATCAATCTTCTCGTTCAAGATCATTATTTTTACTGTAAAAAAGTTGCTTTTTCGCTCTCATTTTCTCTTCATTCACCTTCTTGTTTCAGTCAGGATGTTGCCACATGCATATATTTTGGTTGTCAAGGTATTGAAAATAGAACCTACTCTCCCTTCCTCCCAGAAAGAGATTCCCCATTCATCTCTTGAAGGGTTTTATGTTGCCACCAACACCCATGGAGACATATTCAATGTCCCCTTCTTTCTAGAAACAATATCTAGAGAAATGCCTGATAGAATCATAGAACCATAGGCTTTGAAGGGACCACAAGGGTCATCTAGTCTAACCCCCTGCCAAGATGCCGGATTTATTGTGTCTAAACCAATAATAATAGCTAAGCCTAAGACCACACTGACTTTGAAGGGAATGGAAATGATCAATGTTGCTTTCCCATTTGCTATTCAGGAAGCTCCTCATTAGACATCTCATGCCTTCCAATCAGACTCCACAGATTGGAAGGCATAAGATGCACAGTCCTAGGGATGGGGGTCCCACGACCACCACTCCCAAGAGGAGGAGGAGGGTGGTGGTGGTCGGGGACTCTCTCCTCAGGGGGACCGAGTCATCTATCTGCCGCCCTGACCGGGAAAACCGAGAGGTGTGCTGCTTGCCAGGGGCTAGGATTCGTGACTGCCGAGACTCATCAAGCCCTCAGATCGCTACCCCTTCCTGCTTCTCCACGTGGGCACCAATGATACTGCCAAGAATGACCTTGAGCGTATTGCTGCAGACTATGTGGCTCTGGGAAGAAGGATAAAGGCGTTTGAGGCGCAAGTGGTCTCGTCCATTCTCCCTGTGGCAGGAAAAGGCCGGGGTAGAGACCGTGGAATCGTGGAAGTCAACGAATGGCTACGCAGATGGTGTCGGAGAGAAGGGTTTGGATTCTTTGACCATGGGATGGTGTTCCAAGAAGGAGTGCTAGGCAGAGACGGGCTCCACCTGACAAAGAGAGGGAAGAGCATCTTTGGAAGCAGGCTGGCCAACCTAGTGAGGAGGGCTTTAAACTAGGTTCACCGGGGGAAGGAGACCAAAGCCCCGAGGTAAGTGGGGAAGTGGGATACCGGGAGGAAGCACAAGTAAGTGAGTGCAAGATGGGAGGGCTCCTGCCCCATACTGGGACAGCAGGACGATCGGTGAGTTATCTTAAATGCCTATACACAAATGCAAGAAGCCTGGGGAACAAGCAGGGAGAACTGGAAGTCCTGGCACAGTCAAGGAATTATGATGTAATTGGAATAACAGAGACTTGGTGGGATAACTCACACGATTGGAGTACTGTCATGGATGGATATAAACTGTTCAGGAAGGATAGGCAGGGCAGAAAAGGTGGGGGAGTTGCGTTGTATGTAAGAGGGCAGTATGACTGCTCAGAGCTCCAGTATGAAACTGCAGAAAAACCTGAGAGTCTCTGGGTTAAATTGAGAAGTGTGAACAACAAGGGTAATGTTGTGGTGGGAGTCTGCTACAGACCACCAGACCAGGGGGATGAGGTGGACGAGGCTTTCTTCCAGCAACTAACAGAAGTTACTAGATCACAGGCCCTGGTTCTCATGGGTGACTTTAATCACCCCGACATCTGCTGGGAGAGCAATACAGCGGTCCACAGATAATCCAGGAAGTTTTTGGAAAGTGTAGGGGACAATTTCCTGGTGCAAGTGCTGGAGGAACCAACTAGGGGAAAAGCTCTTCTTGACCTGCTGCTCACAAACAGGGAAGAAATAGTAGAGGAAGCAATAGTGGATGGGAACCTGGGAGGCAGTGACCATGAGATGATCGAGTTCAGGATCCTGACACAAGGAAGAAAGGAGAGCAGTAGAATACAGAGCCTGGACTTCAGAAAAGCAGACTTTGACTCCCTCAGGGAAGTGATGGGCAAGGTCCCCTGGGAGAATAACATGAGGGGGAAAGGAGTCGAGGAAAGCTGGCTGTATTTTAAAGAAACCTTATTGAGGTTGCAGGAACAAACCATCCCGATGTGTAGAAAGAAAAGTAAATATGGCAGGCGACCAGCTTGGCTTAACAGTGAAATCCTTGCTCGTCTTAAACACAAAAAAGCAGCTTACAAGAAGTGGAAGATTGGACAAATGACCAGGGAGGAGTATAAAAATATTGTTCAGGCATGCAGGAGTGAAATTAGGAAGGCCAAAGCACAATTGGAGTTGCAGCTAGCCAGAGATGTTAGGAGTAACAAGAAGGGTTTCTTCAGGTATGTTAGCAACAAGAAGAAAGTCAAGGAATGTGTGGGCCCCTTGCTGAATGAGGGAGGGAACCTTGTGACAGAGGATGTGGAGAAAGCTAGTGTACTCAATGCTTTTTTTGCCTCTGTCTTCACAGACAAGGGCAGCTCCCAGATGGCTGCACTCCGCAGCACGGTATGGGGAAGATGTGACCAGCCCTCTGTGGAGAAAGAAGTAGTTCGGGACTATTTAGAAAAGCTGGACGAACACAAGTCCATGGGGCCGGATGCACTGCATCCGAGGGTGCTAAAGGAGTTGGCCGATGTGATTGCAGAGCCATTGGCCATTATCTTTGACAAATCATGGCAATCGGGGGAGGTCCCGGATGACTGGAAAAAAGCTAATGTAGTGCCCATCTTTAAAAAAGGGAAGAAGGAAGATCCGGGGAACTACAGGCCAGTCAGTCTCACCTCAATCCCTGGAAAAATCTTGGAACAGGTCCTCAAGGAATCAATTCTGAACCACTTAAAGGAGGGGAAAGTGATCAGGAACAGTCAGCATGGATTCAACAAGGGCAAGTCATGCCTGACTAATCTAATTGCCTTCTATGATGAGATAACTGGCTCTGTGGATGAGGGGAAAGCAGTGGATGTGCTATTTCTTGACTTTAGCAAAGCTTTTGATACAGTCTCCCACAGTGTTCTTGCCAGCAAGTTAAAGAAGTATGGGCTGGATGAATGGACGGTAAGGTGGATAGAAAACTGGCTGGATGGTCGTGCTCAACGGGTAGTGATCAATGGCTCCATGTCTAGTTGGCAGCCGGTATCAAGTGGAGTGCCCCAAGGGTCGGTGCTGGGGCCGGTTTTGTTCAATATCTTCATCAACGACCTGGAGGATGGTGTGGACTGCACCCTTAGCAAGTTTGCAGATGACACTAAACTGGGAGGAGTGGTTGATACGCTGGAGGGTAGGGACAGGATACAGAGGGACCTAGACAAATTAGAGGATTGGGCCAAAAGAAATCTGATGAGGTTCAACAAGGACAAGTGCAGAGTCCTGCACTTAGGACGGAAGAATCCCATGCACTGCTACAGACTAGGGACCGAATGGCTGGGCAGCAGTTCTGCAGAAAAGGACCTAGGGGTTACAGTGGACGAAAAGCTGAATATGAGTCAACAGTGTGCCCTTGTTGCCAAGAAGGCTAACGGCATTTTGGGCTGTATAAGTAGGGGCATTTCCAGCAGATCGAGGGACGTGATTATTCCCCTCTATTCGGCACTGGTGAGGCCTCATTTGGAGTACTGTGTCCAGTTTGGGGCCCCACACTACAAAAAGGATGTGGATAAATTGGAAAGAGTCCAACGGAGGGCAACAAAAATGATTAGGGGGCTGGAGCACATGACTTATGAGGAGAGGCTGAGGGAACTGGGATTGTTTAGCCTGCAGAAGAGAAGAGTGAGGGGGGATTTGATAGCTGCTTTCAACTACCTAAAAGGGGGTTCCAAAGAGGATGGATCTAGACTGTTCTCAGTGGTAGAAGATGACAGAACAAGGAGTAATGGTCTCAAGTTGCAGAGGGGGAGGTTTAGGTTGGATATTAGGAAAAACTTTTTCACTAGTAGGGTGGTGAAGCACTGGAATGGGTTACCTAGGGAGGTGGTGGAATCTCCTTCCTTAGAGGTTTTTCAGGTCAGGCTTGACAAAGCCCTGGCTGGGATGATCTAGTTGGGGTTGGTCCTGCTTTGAGCAGGGGGTTGGACTAGATGACCTCCTGAGGTCCCTTCCAACCCTGAGATTCTATGATTCTATGATTCTATGATAGACACTCCACATTCCAGATGAGTCATTTTGCCATGTCTGGGACTGAGCAGCTTCTGAGGTGGGTGGATTATGTTTATTTTTATTTTTTTCTTGCCAGCCCCACAGTCCAGGCATTTGTGATGTGCCTAGGGCTGTCTCTCCTGTTCTGTAACTCCTCTCTTCCCACCTCTCTCCTTCCTGTTATTTTACTCTTCTGAGCATTGCTGCACAACTTTGCCCAACACCGAACAACACCATCATTGAAGCCTGTGTTACGTGGGAGATCAGACTAGAGGATCTCAGATGTCCTTTCTGACCTTATAATCTATGACTCCATAGTGTTCAGCTACTATTTAAAAAGCCCACTCCTAAGTGACCAGAGGAGCTAGTGAACAGGAGCAGCTAATGGGAGTTTTGTGAGGAAGTTGTGAGGAGGGGCTAGATACACATAATATTCTTTTAACTTAAAGCCAAAAAACACCCCCTGCTTAAAAACAAAACCTCAACAAAGGAATGAGCTGCAGGAGTAAAAAGAGAGTGCAGGCAGTAGGGCCGGTGCAAGGAAGTTTCGTGCCCTAGGCCTAACTAACTAACACCGCCACCCGCAGGAGCCAGTTCTCCCCCCCCCCCCCCATGGGCTGGCAGCTCATCCCCCCCACCCGTGGCAGCCTCCCTCCACCCGTGGAGCCGGGAAGAGGGAGGCAGACGCACCCCCGGCTCAGCCGCGGAGCTGGGAAGTGGGAGGCAGCTGCAGCAAGCCGCCCCCCCGCTCAGCCACGGAACCGGGAGGTGGGAGGCAGCCGCGGTGAGCTGCCCCTCCCGGCTCAGCCGCGGAGGTGGGAGGCAGTCGTGGTGAGCCGCCCCCCAAATCCTGGCACCCTAGGTGACCACCTAGGGTCTCCTAGTGGGCGCGCCGGCCCTGGCAGGCAGAAGTCCAGCAATAGAGTGGGGCTATCCAGTTTATTGCACCCAATGCAGCATGTATGATTACCTGCCCTATGGGCAGGTGGCATAAGTATGCATTCGGTGCAAGGAGCTCCAACCCTCAGAGACCATGTATGGATCTTTGGAGACCAGAGTGACTGAACTGAAGGAGCAAATGGGGACAGAGAGGTACATAGATGAGACTTTCCAGGAGACAGTAGAACAGTCCCACCCCCAGTCTGACAGCCTCTGTGCTGTTGAAAAGGATGAAAATCTCAGAGAAGGAGAAGATCCTACTGGAGCAGAGGGAAACGATCCCATACTTGGGACCCTCCTTCCAGATGATGATGTGGTATCCTCTCAGACTGAGGATACCTCTCCAGGCAAGGGAGCTCCAGTTATTAGGAAGATACAGGTAATAGTTATCAGGGATTTGATCATTAGAAACAGAGATACCTGGGTTTGCTATGACCGGGAGAACTGCATGGTGAATTGCCTCCCTGGTGCAAAGGTTGTGGATCTCTCTAAACAGTTAGATAAACTTATGTGTAGTGCTGGGGGGCAGCCGGTGTTTGTAGTACATGTAGGTACCAATGACATAGGGAAGGATAAAAGAGAGGTCCTGGAAGCCAAATTTAGCCTGCTGGGTAAGAGATTGAAGTCCAGGACATCTATGGTAGCATTCTCTGAAATTCTTCCAGTTCCACGTGCAGGGCCAGTTAGACAGGCAGAACTGCAGGGTCTTAATGAGTGGATGAGATGATTTTGTACAGAGGAGGGGTTTAGATTTATTAGGAACTGGGGAAACTTTTGGGAAAGGGGGAGCCTGTACAGGAAGGATGGGCTACTCCTAATCCAAAATGGTCTTAGAGCAGTTTTTAAACTAAGGACTGGGGGAAAGCCAACAGGAGCGATGTCCTTATGCAGCCAGCTTCAGACTTGGAACGGGGTCCCAGATATCTGGCAAGTAGGTAGCTTTCTAGAGTTAGTAGGAGTGCAACCGTCCACTGGCTCCCCTTCTCTATCACATCAAATGTAAGAGACTTGTCTTCACTATCGAAGCTCTTCATGGTTTTTCCCCATGCTACTTATCTCTTTTTTACTATCAAGATACCAACTCCTGTCTCTAGTCGGACAATAATGGCAACCCCCATCCCTCAGTTGTTAAATTTTCAAACAAGCACATTTGTGTTTTCTCCAATCCTCCATTCACTTTTGGGAGGAGCTCCGCAAAACTCCATTTTCCTCCTTCAAAACTCTTGTCAATACTCCCTGAATTTCTCTTCTATCTATTTCTGTCAGAAACACAACTAACAGAAACAGGAAGCAATGAGTCCTTCACTTACAGAAATATTGTACAACTTATGTGCAACAGGGGGACTCTTGATTTAAATGCTTAGGATTCTGCTTTTATTATTATGGCCAATGGCATGAGAACTTCTATAAATCTCAGGGAAGACCCCCACTGGATCAAAGAGTATGTGTGTTTGTTTTGTTTTGCTTAATGCCTGTTACCTCATGATTATTCCAACTCTGAGTGTCTCTATATCCTCTCTTGACTGATTATTCAAAGAAATAGGCAAATTCATGTTGCTAAAAAGAGAAATTTGGTAACAGTTTTTGTAAGGAATTAGTGAAACATCTGAGTCCAAAATATTACTCTTCATTATATATCAATATTACTCTTCATTATATTGTTCACCACACAATAGGCACGGTGCAGGATGTAGGGGGTTGTGACAAGGGAAATCAATTTGATACTGATAAAAATGTAATCGGTTGTCATGCTTTAGGGTGTACGACCATGAACTTCTGTGATGGTCAAGAATTTCCTTTCTCCATGCTGAGCATTGTAAAACTGGCTAGGGACCTGATTCAAAGTCCATTGAAGTGAACGGAAAGACTCCAGTTGACTTCAGTGGGCTGCGGTTGAGACCCTAGAGGCATTATAAGAGGTTATCACCTTCCTCTGAGGAATCCGGTATTGGCCATCACTTGGATGCAGATGAGCAAACTAAATGGACCAATAGTCTGATATACCATTCTATGCCAGCCATCATTTGTTTTTTTTCTCTTCCCTTCCTATCCCATCTCCTCTTTCTAATCAACCTTCCTCAGGAAAAAAAAAAAAACCTCTATCACAATCATGGTACCAAATCTTAAATTACATTCCCATTACAGTGGCTTAATTTTTTCTTCCGAAGGTTTCCTTTCTCTGTGCTCTTCCTATTTTCCTTTGTATTCAACTCAATTAAAAAAGCAAGTCTTCATCGTAGCTTTAAATGCATGCAGGCAATAAACTGCCAAGCTGCTGATTTTCATATGATTAACTCTTTTTTCTTCATGGGTGATCTGGGAGAAGAAGGTAATTTCGTTGGAACAGCATCTGTAGCCTGTCTGTTAAGCCTGGTTCATCCTTGGTTCATCTCCTGTTTCCAACATAGCACACTCATTACAAGAACATGAATGTTAGCCCCTACTGCAGTCTGTGGTGCTCATAAAATTCTACTCATTAAACAACTGTTAATTATTTAGATTCCTTTAAACTGTCTCTCCATATTTGGTAGGTACAGTACTTGGGACTCTTGAGTTATTCTATATTTTGCTCCTAGGTAATGCTTGTCTTGAATTCTTTCATTTCCATTTAAAATAGCTGGAACAGCTCAAGAAGAAGCTAACAGCCTCAAGGGTTTCCTCCATCCCCATCAAATTAAATTTATTTAAACTTTGAACATAAAGAAAACACAGACCATAAACAAGGGCTAAGCTGTCAACTTGACTCATTAGTTACAGTTAATGGGCTAAACTGGGTATTGTGACCAATGTGTAGGGTGACCAGATGTCCCCTTTTTAAAGGGACAGTCCCGTTTCTGGGGACTTTTTCTTATATATGTGCCTATTACCCCCCCAACCCCTGTCCCAGTTTTTTTCATAGTTGCTATCTGGACACCATATCAATGTGCAAAACATCGAGGGACTGGACAGATTTTAGGGTGAGCAATGTTTCTCCTTAAAATGCACATTCTTTCTATTTAATGAAGTCATATAATGCTCCTAAAAAGTGTTCCTGGCTATCCACACAACCACCATATTGTCTGTGACTATGCCTAAATCATAGTGGGAAGGGACTCTCTCTAGAGGTGAGAGGATAGTCCAGTCTACCTAGTCATACTATCCATGGCCTTGATGCTGGGATTGTCCACATATGACAACTATCTGTGGCACTAGGAAGTAGACTCTCAATCCACTAACTCATTTCACTCAGACCACCTGATGGCCATAGAATGGAAAGAACTTTTGATCACTACTCAGGTGGAGAAGATTTAAATTAGCAGCCGGGGCATGAACAAAAATGTCTAGTGTGGAATACCAATCATCTGAGCCACCCAGTGATTGTTTTTGCTCAGAAGCATTTCATTGGCTTCATTCTCAATGCCCTTGATAGCAATGACTGCACACATTTTTACTGGCCTTAACTGATTGTGTTGCTGTCATGCACTGAAATCCAAAAAGTGTTAAAGCTCAGCTCGGACAAGTATATCAGGTATCATGATATCAGAAGGATTTTTTACCCCTTGAACTATGGATCTGATTCAAAGTCAAGGGAGTCTTTTAATTAATTTCAGTGGGCTTTGGATGAGGCCACATGTGCACAAGATTTTTCTCAGCCACGAGGCTCTCGGGTAGTTATTAAATACTGTGCCTATTTTTTAAAGTGTGAGATTTTCTAAAATTTAGATTGCTGATGATCTGCCATTTCAGCTGATTGTTTTGATATCATGAAGAATATTTTAATGAGGTCAAGAAAGTCATCTAGGGCTAGACTGCATTTAAAGGCATGGCCCTTCATGGAGAAACAACCTTGTGGTGAGGCACTCACAGTGCATCAGGTGGCTGTAGGAGAATGTAGACCAGAAATGTAGACCAGAATGTAGACCACTTACTACACCTTTTCCCTAGCGGCATCATGAATTTCCGTTGTGCTGATGCCACTCTCCATGATGGGTTTAAGTCCATGGTCTTGCTCTTCCCCATCCTTTTTAGGGAGGGTAGCACCCACCGTCAACACTCGCCTCAAGCAGTCCTTGAACTCAGAGAATTTGTACAGAGATGCAAGGTGGACGAAGGCTCCTTGGCACTTTGACCATCCCCCTGGTTCCCTTGTACACCTCTGAAAGGTCTGACTCAGCCTGGCCCATATTGTATAACAGCTGCAGTTTGAGACAACCTCTATGGGGTTTTTCCAAGATGATAATGAACTGGTCCTTTCAGGAAACACAGGAAAACATGCCTGAGTTTCCAATAATGACAGTCTATCACTAAAGAAAAAGTCTGCTTTGTGTGTAGCCGTAATGACATACATTAGTGGATGGAGTCTATCACAGGTGTTTATGTGTTCCTCTAGAAAAACCCAAACAAGGCCCTGCTGTGCTTTCTTTGCTTAAGAGGCTTAGTCAGAATTGGAATTGAATAGCGGCTGTGCACAGAGGTTGACAATACATCCTTTCCTTTTCCCCAATGACAAACAATGTTGCTTTTCTTTTAATTAAAAATCACAACAAGCCCGAGTGTTTAGCCATATTTAATCACCCTGTTCTCTACTGGCAGGTAAATGAGGCAAGCGCTCCTTGCCAGAAGGAATTACGATGAAATTCCTTCAAGTTCTCCCCCAATTTGTCCAGCTGACTGCTTTGGAGAGCTAATGCTCTTCCTTAATGGAGGACATTGAAACACAAAACTTCTCTGCCTATTGAAATGGTGATGCCTTCCACTGCCAACTGATGGAAAGAATGATCATCTCCTGTTGTGTTCATGAGCACACAAACATCTTTCATTTGGACTCAAAAAGTGAATGGGGGGTGGGTGAAATAGTTCTCTGAAAATAAGATGTATAATGTGTGGGTGTCATTAAATTAGGTCCCTGGGTGCACTCTCTCCATGCATGAAAAGTCTCCCATTGATTTAACTGGATTTGGGATTGTAGCGAGGCGGTGTGGTTCCCTGCCACCCTGGAGAGGGACAAGCCCCTCCAGACACCCGTGTGGGTGGAGTCAGTGAGTTCTGTACCCGGCCCCCAAAGGTCAAGGCACAGGGCAGGAAGTAGAAAAGCCCAACCCCAGAGCTCACTTGGGTGGCAGCCATTGGAGGGGCCAGACACCTCCGGCCTAGCTCCTGGTTGGGAGACCCCAGTGACCAACAGTGGACCTGATGATTGGCCTGACCTGCCAACACCCAATGCCAACCAGAGCCCAGAGGAGCTGCCCAGCCTGCCCCTCACCAGATACCCAGAGGACCCCATGGTGCTTGACCCCTAGAAGGACACTGTCTAGACCCAGATACCTCCAAACGGGGAGCTGGGAAATATACCGGGGGTAGCTGACCCGAGTCTGGCTGCAGCACTACCAGAGCCTATGTCAGTGTGTTGTGGCCAGGATCCCCACTGATTCAGTAACAGGCCTTCTGCCGCTGCTAGGGCCCTGGGCTAGGATGCAGTGGAGTGGGTGGGCCTGCGTCCCCCGTGCTACCCAGCTTGTGGGTGGTAGCCTCCCCTTCTCTCAGGCCCCTCTGAGCTGAGGGCCTGGGCTTGTTGTTTACCTGCCTCTGCTCAGCCCCTGCCTGAGAGCCTGAGCCTTCAGCTCACTATTGCTCCGTCCTCACTCAGGGCCCGGGCCTGTTAATTGTATACATTGTTGATCAGCTCCGGTCTGAGCCATTGACTCGCTATTGCCCGCCGACCACGGGCCGGGTGTGAATGACTGTCTGTGTTTACCTCTATTGTTGCTGTGGCAAGAGCCTTCCGCAGCCAGGCTAATTCCCCATCAACAACTGGAAGGAAGTAGCGAGGCAGTGTGGTTCCCCGCCACCCCAGAGAGGAACGAGCCCTGGCCAAACCCTTCTACAGGGATCAAGCCCTAAATGAAGGGCAAAGACAAAAGCATTCCACAGCCAATGAATTCAGACAACAAGCAATGTCCATCAGGGGAGATTTAATTACAAAAAACATTATGCTCATTCTTGTACTGTATGTATTAGGCATTTATTTTGTACTTTAAATTTTTATTTTGATGTGTATATCAAGATAAAGTATGGCTCTCCGTCTCCTGGTGGGTTAGCAGTGTTGTTCTTGATGCATCCTCTGCCATCACAGTATCAAAACTGGAAACAGAAAACGCAGGTTCTACCTACAGGATGGGAGATTATCTTGAGAAGCAGAAAGGGACTTGGGGTTATTGTGGATAACCACATCAACATGAGCTCTCGGTGCAATGTTGTGCCAAAAAGGGCTAATGCGATCCTTGGATGTATAAGAAGAGGATTACCAAGTAGAAGTAGGGACATAATAGCTTTTCATAAAGTTGAAGATGATAAGGGACCATTCGATTATCTAGTCTGGCCTCATGTACCACACACACAATTACATTTCACTCAGTTACCCCCATGGAACCCAATAATTGTGGCTAGCCTAAAGCATTTCAGTTCTCAGGAGACTAAAATTGTGTGTGCGACAGGCAGAAAACAGGAGAGACCAAGTGCTGCCAATACCAGTGCCTCTGCAAAATCAGGAAACTGGTTAGGTGAATATGCCCAAGATGATTCCACCTGGTGATCAATGCTACATGCTGCAGAGGAAGGCAAAACAAAGCAAGGTCCCAGTCAGTCTGTTCTGGGGAAAAAATTCTTCCAGTCTCTAAACGCTGGTGGTCACCTGGACCCTTAGCGTGTGAGCAAGACATACCAGCTAGGCATCTACAAAAATACCATCTCCAATCACTTGCCAACCCTTTCTACTATGCTGTCTCCAGCTGTGGCCGGTCCCTGATTTTTCAGAGGAAGGTGGGAAAACAACAACAACAAAGAAAAGCCATGTAGTGGTCCCTCAGCCTCAGGTGTGGAGCGAGGCTGCATCAGGCAACAATCAGCAGTCCATTAGCAGTTTATGGCTCTGGCCCTCTGGGTGGGCAGAGCAGTAAGCAAACTCTAGCCCAAGCCTTCTGGCTTGGGTAGAGCAATAAGCAAGGTTGCAGGCCTTTGGCCACACGCTTCCCTTAGGCCCAATCACCAGCTGTGAGGTTGGCAGCAATGTGGTATAGAGGGACCCGGGCCCTCCCTACTCCACCAGGTTCCAGCCCAGCCCCCCCTCCCCCCATCCTGGTAGCACAACCCAACCAAGGTCTGATTTCCTTGGGGTACTTCCTACCACCCTCTGTCGGCATGGCTCTGTAGTCAGTGAGTCCTCAATCGCTTCTGGGTAGATGGCTGACAGCAGTCCTGGTAACCCCTCTCCGCTCTCGGTCTCCTCTGGAGGCAGGGCGTGGCATGGCTCAGTGCCTGTTACAGAGTCCTGCAGAGGGCTTGAGATGTCTGCTTCCTCCTTCCCTGGCTTGGCCCCAGCTGAGCTGTAAGGCCCTCCCTTAATACTTCCTGTCCTGCCCCTGCACTTCCCGTGTGGACGGCAGGGCTGATTTGGGAGTGTAGTGGTCCCTCAGGCTTGGAGGTAGGCCGTTTTGCCTCATGGCAAGCCACATAATAAAACTAGTGTATGAGTTAAAAATAATCCTTCCTGTTCCCTGCAGCCAACCAGCTGAAGCCCTGAAGCATGAGATTTGATTTTAGTCATTGCCTTCATGAAGAGCTACAAATGTTATGATCATGTTGAGAGCAATGCACAGCCAAGCTCCACATGGCCTGATGGGAAGGAATGAATAGGGGTAAATAATAGATTGCAATGCCAGAGGGGACCACCATGACCATCCATCTCATCCCCCACATACACAGGCCATGATATTTTCTCCCAGAGACTGGATTAAAGCATGTCTTTTAGAAAAAATATCTAATCTTGTTTCAAAGATTCCATGTGATAGAGTCTATCACCACTGCTAAGCTGTTCCAGTGATTCATTATCCTCACTGCTAGGAAATTGCATCTTATTTCAAGATTAAATGTATAAGGACCTTTGCACATAACTAAGTCAGCTCTCAACCTTCTCTTTGCGCCTTAAACCTCACACTGTAAGGCTTGTTTTCTAACCCTAAGTCATTTTTGTGGCCTTCCTTTGAATTCTCTTCAGTATTTCCACATCCTTCTTGAAATGTGGACACCAGAACTGGACACAATATTCCAGCAGTGGTCTTACCAATGCTGTGTACAGGTCTCTTGCTCTGCATGTGAGGTCTTCTATTTTATGCCATTGCCAGCACCAGATAACTACTGATGTTACGATGTGTGCGAGTCAGTATATGAGGCCCAAGGGCTCTCTTTCTGTATAAAGGGCTGATCCAAAAAGTATAATCTCCAGTGTTCCAGTTTTATGTCTCCTGCGCTGAAGTCACCAGCATGTACTTTGTGAGGCTACTCTTCACTCCAATAGATTTCACTTCAGAGTGTCTTTTCTCCCCTGAAATTTAGCCTAGCTTTTCTTTTTCTCTTTCATATCCCGTAATAACTAATTACCCCTACTCATTAAGTTCTCTCCATTCCTGGTGTTTACATCTTCAATATTGGTAGACTGTTATATGTCACCTTAGTGACTTATCCAACTTAGTGATTGCTTATCCAAGCAACATGTATTTCTTTGTTAATCTTTCCTCAAAAGTCAAACCCTCCTACCCAACTCCCCCATTACTGAAGTTCCTCTAAGTTGACCAGAAGTGAACTTCAACCACAAGATGCAGAGATTACTGAGCGAGATTCCATGGCTTGTGTTTATAAAAGAGGTCAGACTAGATGATCAGAGCAACTTTAAAATCTATGAAGCCGAGGACACTACAAATGTGGCCTTACCAGGTGCCTGTTTGTCTTGTGCTGTGATGCCTCTGAGTATGAAGCCTCAAGGCACATAAGCCTTTTTAATTTTAGTTGCCATATTGTTATGCATACTAAACAAAATGATCTAAGTTGCTGTCCATTAACAGCCCTTTCAACATTCAGGATTCTCTCTCTTATTGAAGAGTATCCTCCTCACTTTTTTTAGCTTGCATTTTCCTCGAGATGAATGCAATGTTATTTCCTCTGCATTCTTCTAACCCATCTATGACCTTCCACATTATTTCTCTATCTTCACCGCCGTTTGCAATATCTCTCAATATTGGACCATCCATTCATTTCCTATAGTGTTGTTTACCTTTATTTCTATATAGTTAATAAAGCTGTTCCGCAAGAATGGACTTACAAGCAACCTACCAGCCACCTTCCTACAACTCGATACATTGTCACTTCTTATCCATTTCTATGATCCTTTGGACAGTTTTCCATGCATGTGAGATGTCCTTACGCCAGCTGATTTTGTGAGTAAGATCCCAAGAGACATTAAATAAAATGTGAACTGTCCTGTGAAGCAATCTAGTGTACTGCCCAAGCTTTATTTAAGTGCAGTGTATGTATAATAGTCTGAATACTATGCATATACTCTTGAAGATTTCGAACATGCATTGACATACTAATTGCTTTATTTATCTGAAGTGGTGGCAAAGTGGATTTCCAGTGCTTTATTTTATATTATAGTGCTGTGCTCCTGAGATCTACTATTGACTATTGCATGCTGTCCTCACATAAATACAATCATTGTCCTGGGTAAAGCAGGTTAGCAGTTATATATATATATATTTTTAATTCCGCAGAATAATGGTGGTCTAAATAAAAAGCTCTATTGACATAGTAAAATAACTGTGGCACATAAAATTCTAGTCATTATCATGTAAGTGAATCATAATAATGCGGTTGCATTGTAGCATTTCCCACGGCCTTCTCAATAACTGTTGCAAAGTTTACCCAGAAGCACCCTATAAAAGCCATAAACATTTTTCAAAGGAGTCAGATAGTGTTGAAAGCTTTGTTTTTTTGTGTGTGTGACTTTTTGTTTTTGTTTTTTACTAACGCTCATAAAATGAATAATGAATTGTGCATAAAAAAGCCACTCACAAACTGGCAGAAGAATAATATCAAAATCATTGCAGGAGCATTAGACGTCTGAATTTTTGCATTTACAGAATATTTAAGTTGTGCTATAGAAGCAGGAAATAAACATGCCAGTATTCATCACAAAAGCTGTATTTAATCTCAGAGAAAGTACAATGCAACGCTCTACAGATGATATTCTTTGGATGTTTATTTTGTAAACTTCAACTTTTGCAGAATCTGCTTCCTTGCTGTTTTTGCTTCTGAATTTGTGCTGTTCTTTGGAAAGTGCCATGGGCACTTAACGGAAGCACAGTGAATCTGATGTAAAATACGTGCTCCTGTAATACACACTGCATACTTGTTGCCACTTAAATCAAATCTTGGCAACATTTATTGCTGCCCTGAAATTGCTTTACTAACGGTTAGTTTTATTGCTTATTATTAGAGTCTGAATTACTTTCCCGGTGTTCATTCTGTATTGCAGTATAAATGCCAATGGTCAGTGGTAGTATTCAAGAGGCTTGCCCATTGCCTGGAGAAAAGCAAGGGCCCTAATTTATTTTGGCCAGATCTAGCTGCAAGGACATAGATCTTAGTAAGAGGCAGCTTTCTACTGCAGAGCCGGAAAAGCATCCCAGTGGCTCAGCAAGTTTCTTCTTGTTCCATCTTGGCTCCCGGAGATAGGCCTGTATTAGCAAGAAGGCTGCAGTCCAAAACAGGACTGAAGCTTGTGTGTAACTCTACCCATTGACTGCAATAGGACTAGTCATATGCTTATAGAAAAGCATGGACTTTGTCTGGTATGGGGGCCCAAGTAATTACCTACCACGATGCTGGCTCAGCTGGGCTGGCCAGTAAGTGATGGGGGGAAATAAAGACAATGCTGCACGCATTCCTGCACCCAATTCAAGGTTCAGATACACTGCGTAAGGGTCTACAGGGTGGAGGGGGGCAGTGCGGGTTCTTTCTTGCCTTTTGTCAGCTTGGCAGTCAGGTACCAGATACAGTCTGTAGACTAATACCTGGCTCTTTTCAGCCATATTGCTCGAAGCACTTGACAAAGGAGGTTGGTATCATTATTGCCATTTTTCAGATGGGAAAACTGGGGCAGAGAGTGGGAAGGGACTTGCTAAAGGACACCTAACAAACCAGTAGCAGAGCTAGGAATAGAACTCCAGTCTCCTCCATCCAGGATGGTGTATAAACCACTAGACAATACTGCCACCTTTCAGGCACTGCCTCCATTCACCCCTAGCCTTCTGTTTGCTACTGTAAGTGAGACTGAGGGGAATATATTCTTCCAGATTGCTGTACTGATTGGGGTGCCAGGAATTTTTTAAGAAGACTCATGCCAAAATGTATGTACCTAGGAATTTGTTTAGTATTTTAGGCTTAATACATAATATTATAATCCCTTTATTAGGTGCATGGGCAGCATGCACTTAACTGTTATGATTTGGTATTCTGCTCACTAAGTGAAGGCTGCTTTGTTTTGCTCCTGCTAATCTTTCCATCCCCCACACCAGGGTGCACCAGCTGAAAAGTGCTGGGTCTTTTGTGGAGTTGTGTTTTGAAAACTGGAGATGCCGGTGTTGTAAATTCTCAGCTCGCACAATTTCCCCTGATTTTCAGTCAGGGCAGCACTTTATTCCAAGAAAATAATACAACATTTTTTTTAAAAAGTCTAATCAATATACATGCATCATGCCACTTAAATGGCAAAAGCCCTGATCACACAACAAAGCAAAAACCACTTGGACAAAAGCAATATTGTGTGCAAGAGATGTATTCTACTGTACACTTAGTTCAAATGAAATAGATCAAGATATTTATGACCATGACAAGCATAGGTGGATGATTCCTTCTGCTTCAAAGTACATTACTTCTGAGTTGAGATGCAGAGATTTATTATTATAATACAAAACAGACTCTCTTCCCCCATCCTCCTTCACATGTTGCTTATCTCTGCTCATGAACAGACAGTGATTTCACTTACACTGCATTAGAGCAAGCAGCATTAGAACCAATTACGTAAAAATATTCATGCTGTTTTCTCGAATAAGGATTTCACTGTCATATGGATTTGTAGACTTTGATAGAACCCAGTATTGATCTCTCTCCTCTTCAGACCACTACAAACCAAAGGAAAGGGATATAGACCCGGATACATTAAAAAAGGGCAAATAACCTTTTTTTGTAGAGACAACAAAACACATCAATATTTGAATGCTCAATACTTGATTGTACCCATGTAGGTGACTGGAGCTATTAATAGACATTGCTTTTGTTCTGTGTTTGAGCATCAACATAGGTGTTTTTCCAATAATATTATTTTATTATGTCTATATGGTATTATTTGGTATATCTCTCGGGCAGCAATGGTCAGTGTTCTCGTTGCACCACCTGTCAGTACCCGACACAGTCCGGGGAACCTAACGATCCTCCTAACAAACCGAATTCTACACATTCATGCTTGAAGAATCAGGGTATTGCCGCTTTCAGTAACCCTAAGAATGTGCAATCCTGCAGCTTCTGTACCATTGGGCCTGCACTCAGAGTCCTTCAACTCAACGTTGAGAGCTAATAGACAGCCAAGAGACACTTAATCGGCATTCTTGCTCATCAACATGCTACCAATGCTATCTGCATACAAGAAACTCACACTTCATCTAACAAAGCTGGCCAGTACAAGACTGACTGCTTTGATCTGATATGCCACGCTGCACACCGAAAGCACGGCTGTGCCACATATGTGTGGGATACCATTTCAGACGCAGTCTGTCTGTCATTCACTGAATACTGTGATGTCATCAAGATTGGTGCATTTTGGATAGCAAACATCTACAAGCCTCCTAGCGTTAGCTTG